>CAXKWD010000009.1:84107431-85460546 GCA_964059195.1 Ectobius pallidus
TCCGAGATTCTCCAATGCTCTTAATGCCTACCCACCGCATAGCATTTTTTCTATGTTAGCTATTTAGCAGATAATAAAATGTTACTTAGGCCTACTTGAAAATAATTAATCACGTAGAACAGGTGTTGTCAACATTAATGAATTTCATCTTGAACAACAAGAAGCTTATGATCTAACTTACAGACGCAAAGAATCCACATTGTGCCCTCGCTAATGTAGGCCTATGTCCAACCTACGAAGTCTAAGAACTGATAATACAAATCCTAAATTGGCCGGTGATGAGTGTTATTTCTAATACATAGAACATGACAGTGCAATCGTGTTGAAGAAATTAATTCCACACAGAATCTCAAGTGGTAATATGTGTACAGTTTTATTTGGAAATCATGTAATAGTATATTGCGATACAAGTGCCGTAAGGCACGTTTACGGGTCGAGGAAACAGATTGAAACCCCGAGGCGCAGCCGAGGGTTTTTAAGTTTTCGAGACCCGTAAATGCCTTTACGGCCCGTGTGTTGCATGCTATTTTTTGCACGATGATTATTTATATCAATTTAATTATATTAATTGTGATATTACCTGAAAATATTATGTAAATACATTCTTGAAAATAGATGTTTATTTCAGAAAGTGATTCGCATGTGTTTGTTGTTATGGGAACCGAATATTTGTCCTGGGGGCCGTGGCCATAAAGGCTTGTATTATGAAGTGTATCGTAATGAATTATGACGTAGCGCTTGGACCGTAAGTGTTTTAACCTCATCGCAACCGGCCTTAGCAACAAGACTGTGTGGGAATGTCAACTTACGATCCATGTAAACAAAGTTCGTAAGTACCACTTACCAGCTAAGGAGTGCAAAAAAAATTATAGCAAGGAGATGCACTATCACCTTTAATTTTTAATTTTGCTTTGAAATTCATTAATGTTGACAACACCTGTTCTACGTGATTAATTATTTTCAAGTAGGCCTAAGTAACATTTTATTATCTGCTAAATAGCTAACATAGAAAAAATGCTATGCGGTGGGTAGGCATTAAGAGCATTGGAGAATCTCGGAATTTTTTAAAGGCTCGCCTTTTCAAACTCTTCCTGGATTCTCCATATCATACTTGATTTGCAATGCAGTATTATCTACTAAAGCAGTCCTAGAAATCAAACTGAATATTAATTCAATTCTCCATGGATCACTTGATTATGACGGCCTATATGTTTCAATAGACATAAGTACGCCGTTATCTGGAAACGAGTCTCAACTTTCTGACAGAAACGCGATAAAATGTGTAAAGTGGTAATATGTGTACAGTTTTATTTGGAAATCATGTAATAGTATATTGCGATACAAGTGCCGTAAGGCACGTTTACGGGTCGAGGAAACAGATTGAAACCCCGAGGCGCAGCCGAGGGTTTTTAAGTTTTCGAGACCCGTAAATGCCTTTACGGCCCGTGTGTTGCATGCTATTTTTTGCACGATGATTATTTATATCAATTTAATTATATTAATTGTGATATTACCTGAAAATATTATGTAAATACATTCTTGAAAATAGATGTTTATTTCAGAAAGTGATTCGCATGTGTTTGTTGTTATGGGAACCGAATATTTGTCCTGGGGGCCGTGGCCATAAAGGCTTGTATTATGAAGTGTATCGTAATGAATTATGACGTAGCGCTTGGACCGTAAGTGTTTTAACCTCATCGCAACCGGCCTTAGCAACAAGACTGTGTGGGAATGTCAACTTACGATCCATGTAAACAAAGTTCGTAAGTACCACTTACCAGCTAAGGAGTGCAAAAAAAATTATAGCAAGGAGATGCACTATCACCTTTAATTTTTAATTTTGCTTTGGAATATGCCATTAGGGAAGTTCAGGAAACAAGGTAGGCCTAGAACTAAATGGCAGTCACCCGATTTTAGCTTATGAGGTGACTTTGCTTGTTGGGCGACGAAATGAACACAATCGAGAGAAATGCAGAAAGTCTTTTCGACGCCTGCAGGAATGTTTCATTAGAAATTAATACAGAAAAAAACTAAGTATATGGTCATGAAACGTCAAAATATTAGAATAGCCGGTAAATACTTCGAACAAGTGGAGAAATTCAAATACTGTATGTGGGAGCAATAATTACAGACATATGCTAAGGTAGAAGTTAAGTGTAGAATCAAATCAGGAAATTCCTGCTTTATGCAGTTCAGAAACTGTCTTCTCGTCTTCTGCCCAGAAATCTAAAAATAGTAATTTATAAAACTATTATCTTGCTGGTTGTATCGTATGGATGTGAGACAAGGTCGCTTATTCTTCGCGAAAAAACATAACCTGAGAGTATTCGAATATAGTATTCAAATATTTGGACTAAAGAGAGGTGAAAACGGGGAAAGAGAGAGCTGCATAATGACGAGCTTCGTAACCTGTACTCTTCACCGAATATAATAATTAATAAGAGTAATTAAATCACGGAGGATAAAGTGGGCTGGACATGTTGCGCGCATGGGGGAGGAAAGACATATCTAAAACATATTGACTGGGAGACCCAAAGGGAAAAGACCACTTGGAAGACCTATAGACGTAGGTGGGAGGACAATATTAGGTTAGATTTAAGAGAAGCAGGATTTGAGAGGGATGTTTGGAGTTGGAAATGACCCTTGTGAACCTTATGGCACCAGGAGAGTAGGACGACCCCCACTGAGATGGTTGGACGAAGTAGAGAAAGACGTAAGGGAAACAGGAGTCAGAGGATGGAAGATGAAAGCAGAGGAACGGGTAATCTGGAAGCGTATCGTTGAGGCGGTCAAGGCTGGAATCCGGCTTTAGAACCAATGAAGAAGAAGAAGTTTGGAGTTAGCACAGAATAGGGTTGAATGGCGGGCCCAGGTAAGCGCGTCAATGAATCTTCGGGTTCCATAAAATAGATCATACGTATTCCTTTAGCTTGCTTAGGAATTGCCTTTTGCTATTGAGTCAGTAAGTAAGTGAGTAAGTGAAAATGATATAAGTTAAAATTATAAAATCTGTCACAAAGTATTTATTTTTAACAAACACAAAATTAAACAAAAAAATTAGCATTTTAAATTAATGTACGGGTAGGGGGAAAAAGCGGACCGACACTTGTAGCTGATTTCAGAGCCTTGTGGTACGTAAATAAATGTAAGAGATGTAACGAAAACGTTTGTTCTCACAAGCAATGCAAATTAAGTGAAATAAGTCAACAGTCGACACTAGAACCAATTTCAATACATTCCGTGCCATCCTGTGAATGCCGCTAGGCATGCGCAGTGGCTCATATCGGCAACTTGGATATTTTATTCGGTCCGCTTTTTTTACATTACCCTATGCACATTTCTAATTTACCCACCTGCAGGTTAAAAATTGTACAAATTTTAGAGAGTAGCCTATGTAAAGTGTATTAGAGCCATAACAGGGGATACATTTTACCATACGTTATATCATTACTCATTATCAACCCTTAGCTGCTATTTAAGTTCTCTACATGAAAGTAATCAGAACTTACTTCATTATAGATATATAAGCTTTCATGAACCACAGATTATTGTCTCTGATGGACATTACATGAGATTATTATAGGAGAAAAATTCCTCCGACACTGGGACTTGAACCCATGACCTTTGGCTATTCGCGCCAATGCTCTACCAACTGAGCTAAATGTCGGAGGAATTTTTCTCGAAAATATTCTCATGTAATGTCCATCAGAGACAATAATCTGTGGTTCATGAAAGATTATAGCCTATATCTATCTTGAATGTTAACTGTACAATAACAGTGCGAGCCCGGTCACAAAAATCACTAATTAGTGTGCCTCATAGTACTGCATATGACATAACTTGTCTATCTGTGAGGTAGACCATTAGGGCAATCAGTCATAGGAGAGAGGTTCCATCTGGCGCTGTGAATTGAACTCCGGCTTAGCTCAGTTGGTAGAGCATTGGCGCGAATAGCCAAAGGTTCTGGGTTCAAGTCCCAGTGTCGGAGGAATTTTTCTCCTATAATATTCTTACTTCATTATGCATGTGGGCCTACTTTCCTATTATTTTCGTGTGTTGATACCGTAACCTATGTACTAGGGGGGAAAATAAATGAGGATTTTCATATGTCTCCCTTTCCTTAAGTGCCCCTTAACCTTATTTGGTCAGCTAACATGAGAAGTACGGGGTATCTAGTAATCACTACCTGGCATGCTCTATGGCATCTTTGATTCCCTCTATATTTGAACTACACCCACATCCTTAATTCATTTACTACAGACAGATAGGTCTGCCAAGACTTCATAAAATGTCAACAGTTCTCTTTTTTCAAACCACATCTTAACATCACCGTGGTATGTCAGTAAATCTACTTTATGTAATATGACTGTGATCTATATCTACGTAGGCCTATAAGCGATCTTCCATCTGAAAACACGGACCCATCTGTTCATTCGATGTAGCCTAAGATATTTAATATAGATCCATATAAAATAACTTACAAGTCATTCTTCCCTAGCTTAATGCCGTTATACCGGGTGCTAATGAGGAAATTTTAAATATAGTTCGAGTAGAAACTACACAGACCAATAATTTGGCATAGGAACGTAATAGGTTAACTGAAGGAGTTAAAGTGCGTACATTTTGGAGCGAAGATGACAATTAACCATTAATAGTGACTATACTAACGAAACATGAAATCTTTCGAGGATTGTGGTATTCATATAAAAATAGCGATAAGAAAAATCTAGGTCCCTTTTATCAATGACGTAGACTTAGACAAGATGGCTTATATTTTTTATATTTGAATAAACGTAAACAAAAGGGAAAGGGATGATTTTTTATCCCCCTCAAAGCTCCACGTTTTAAAATAAAGATCAGTCGTGTAGGCTAAGTACTGCCTGTGTATTTAGACGTGAACACTTGCATGCGCCGCAAAGATAGGGCGGGACGGAAGGGGAGTGTGTTGCTAGTATGGATCACGTGAGACTGATACCACTGCGCATTGTGTTTACCCAGTGTTCACGTCTAAATGCACAGGCAGTAACCATAACTTATCCTTAATTTCAAGTTCCTGAATATATAGACCTATTAAACTGAACTCCATGGTGCCTCAACCCCCGGCCTACAAACGACTGCTGCGACATCTACCTCATCTTAAAACTTAATTGCCAGCTGGCAGGATCGGGGCAAATGGGCAGCATTGCCGACTTCCACGGCCGCAGAGATGCAACTCTGTTATCAGCACAGTAGGTTAGTGGCAGGTTATAAAATAATAGACAAACGGGAAAACAGCGCTTCAGTTCTCCACACGAATTTGAGCCCACCCCGTTCCCACCCTCACCATATTAAGAAATCGGAAGTCGTATAGAAACTCCGAAATCTGACGATAAACCCTGAATCGCGGAGTCGATTTTGCAGTATGCATACAAGTGTAAATATTATTGCGCTATTTTTCACGCAATTATCAGCTAGACCTTATTGAGTACGTGACAAGAATATATTATCTGAACGTCGTAGAGCGATGTTGTAAATGGATAAACCAATATTACGATTACTGTAGGCTTGATTTACGACTCAGTAGCACATATAAACATGAAATTCATATTCAATAACTTGTCAAATTAATCTTTTAAAATAAAACTTTGTTTCTAAATAATATGTCAACTTGAGTTCAAAAATAACTCGTAAATATTGAAAAGACGTTGGCTTGTTGCCAAAGTAGATAACATAATATAACATGGCCTTTAGCAGTTTCGTGAAAAATAAATTGGTTAAAAAAAGTTAGTAGAAATATTTCAAAGGACTTGGCAACATGGTTGTTCTGTCTGGCGCCACTTGTATGGCGCTTCTAATGATTACTTTTTTTTAATCGAGATTTTGCTATCGGGTTTTAAACTTCTTGTATTGTGACGGGAAAGACTGCCTCCTTGGACCAGGGGTTAGCATTAATGACTACCGGTTCGAACCCTGTACTTCTACTGATTTTTGTAAAGTAGGAAAGGTCGTTAAAGGCAACTGGGGTACTTGATAAAGAAATAAAATCAGGTAAACTGACATAAAGTGCCAGAGTGTTTTTGTTTATTCAGTGATAATTGCAATTATGATATGCAGAAAATAAGTTATTTTTGTAATCTATCTCAGAGTTATCCAGATCGAGTCATTAAGCAGGGCTTGCGGAAGAATGAAGGTCTAAAGTTTTATGCTTAACCTTAATTCATACTCGTATACACTGATATAAGGAATTCTTAAAATAAATCAATATTTCACAAAATGCACTGGCAAAGAACTCCGCTTAATGTACGCAGGCCTATTTATTTCATAGTAATATACCTTCTGTGTATAACAGTAGTCATGTAATAGACCTACTCCAACTTGAACAACGAAATAGACAAACGTCTGACTAGTTTGATAAGCATATGTGAAGGAATATGTGAGCATAGGCGTAACGAGGGGGGGTTTGGGGGTTTGAATCCCCCCCCCATTGATTAAAAAAGGGAAAATTATACTATTTATTTCATTATTGTGATATATCACCTTTTTTTAAAATCTGCTTATAAATTACTTAATATGAGTTTAAAGCGTGGGAAGCTTAAAACTCGTTATTGTGCATCTTAATTTTTAAAATTTTCCGGGGGGAGGACCCCGGAACCCCCCTCTCCAGATGTTATAACCTCCCCCCCATATGGTCGGCCTGGTTACGCCTATGTATGTGAGTAGTATTATTTGTCATACATAGGTAACTGTATTGCAATTGCAACTTCCAAAGCCGTATATGAACACTGTAAAACAATATGTTGCCATGAGAAATGATTTGCATTTGATAAATTCTTTCTAATATATTACCATAAAATAGGCACGAAATTGGACATTACTCCGGTACCGGTCAACCGATTTGGTCCTATATCAATAGGCTTCTTCCCATGGACATTATAAATGCGTATACCAAGTTACATGAAAATCCGATAAAGCTTATTTGAGTTAAAGCGCGTACAGGCACACGGACAGACATTTTCCCGTCCGTCACACAATCTCATAAAGTACCATACTGGCACTTATTAACGGCGCCGGGTAAGGAAGCCATCAATAATGATCATGGGAATCTGCATGCTGACCACAATTCTCCAATCTGGCAATCTACCGACAGTATCTACAAAGGTAGATGACACATTGGTGTCCTCCTTTTCTACTTTAATCACGTATCAGTAGAGAAGAATTATTTAAGTATGCAATTACTAAGTACAGATTTTCACAAAAGCTGATAAAAAGCACTGTTGTAAACAATCGTCGGAATTAGAGGAAATTTTCTCTGCCTAGTTCCATGGACATGGGCGTCCGCAGAAATTTTGTCAAGGGGGGGCCAATGAACGAATTACTGTCACCACCATCACTATGCTACTACAACACTTTATTATTATTATTATTATTATTATTGTTATTATTACTACTATTATTGTTATTACTACTCGTATTATTATTAGGGATGGGTCCTCGATACTTTCGATACCTCGATACTCTCGATACTTGCATGGTATCGGCATCGAACGATACTTCAGAAAACTCGCTCGATACTTTTCCGATACTTTTGTAATTCTGCAATTCTGCAATTAAGTGAGAATGCTAGTATTTTTTAACAAAAACTTGTAAGTGGACTGTTTAAAAAACTAACTTTAGTTTTAATGTAGAGTTTAAAAATAATTATAGGCTACTGATGATATTAAATTTTGTCTCATTAAGTATGCAGACTTAATTAATTTAGTTGGTATTACACAGTTCTCTCAAATTTTTATTTTTAATGTACCTATTTATTGAAACTGGAAATGTTGAAGGTATCGAGTATCGAAGTATCGAGGAAAAAATCATCTATCGGTATCGAGTATCGAGAAAATCTTGTATCGAGAAAATCTGGTATCGACCCATCCCTAATTATTATTGCTATCATTGTTACTGTTCACATTGTTGCTATTATTATTACTATTCGCATTATTATTGCTATTATTAATATATAATCAACATCCTTCATTTACTGTAGCTGGACTATGGCCATAGATACAAAGAAAACATCTGATGTATACACTCGCATGACTTTTCATACACCTTAGAATTTCACAGGTAGGCTACTTTTCATATAAAAAATAAAATGCGACATTTTCTTGCCTTATCTTCATTGTAATAAAATTTTTGGGTATAAATGGTTTCAAATTTAGGGGAAGTAATTATTCCTACAAGCTCATATCTAGTCAGCTGTTACAGCTCGTTTTCATCCAAACAATGCGAACATACAACAGTATTTGGAGACTTAAACCTCACTTCACATTAGTTGCTAATAGTCATTTAATTTAGAGGTTTATGTGTAAACAATTTCCATAGAGGGGCAGCGGCCCTACCCTGCCCCCCCTTTCCGGACGGCCATGTCCATGGAGTTAAGGTTTTGTGGCAGCTTCGAAAAATATTACACAAAATAGCACCAAATAGTAGCCTACAATAGTCCTCCCAACGAATTAAAAATATTTTAGTACAGTAGGCCTATTTGCATTCAAAAGGACCGTGATGTTATCATTGACATCCAAACATTCTGTACGATGTTTCTATTTAATAACAGAATACCACTTAATGTTGCCATAAACTCTATTTTAACTTTTATAGATTTTGCTCAGGCATTATAAAGATGTACTCACAGATGGAGATCATTTCCATAACCATAGGCCTCCTGTAGTACGGAAGGTTAACCTATATACTCGAAAATGCTTCGGGTTACCGAACATCGGATAAATGTAATATCTCTCGCGAATCCTATGCCCCCATGTTGGGGCGAAGGGCCTCCAAATGAAGGTTTCTGTTTACCGATGTGAATTTTGTTACGCTTATTTTCCTAGGTGGTAAGCCCATCGCCCCTTAACCCCCCTCCGGAAACTAAGGTATTACTTGGACGTGAAAGGGCCGAGGAATTTTAACGTGCCGTAAATCTACGACACGGGCCCCCCCAGCTTAAAGTCCCTCCCGGAGTACTCCGTGCCCGGATTTTTACGTCCTGAAAAACCCATCGACTTCGGGCGGGTTTGATCCCGCGACCTTCGGATCTAGTGGCGGGCACGCTACCTCCTAAATAAATAAATAAAATACTAAATAAAGAGGGCCATTGCTATACTTGACTGCAATCATCCTTTGCGGGCAGACTTTCACAGCTAACGTATTTTTCCTCAGTTTTTGGTCTTATTTTACCGTTTGTTTACCTTATTTTACCATCGCTTTACCTTGTTTTCCGTATAACATACAAACACCCATGCCCGAGGCGGGACTCGAACTCACAATCTCCTTCACCGCGGCTACCCGTATTCGTATTCATTACAGGCGAACTTTGCAACATAACCAAATTATAAACATATCTGCAGTATCACAAAACTAGATGAGAATGTGTGTATTACTTACGATAACGAACTGGGCCGGCGTTGTCAAGCCATAATCACCACGAAAGAAGATAGTCCAGTGAATTCGATCGCATCGAGTAAAATATGAAGATACAATAATATCAAACCGTATAGTTTTACCACTGTCACTATTGAATATTTCACATAAAATATAAATAGAACACGGATTTACACACTAGTACACTCACTTGCGCGCCATTTCCTTGGGCTAATCAAAACAAGATTATTTAAATCGATCGATAGACTCGATACACAGTAGCGGGCCGGTGGCAATCGATGACGTCACGCTGCAGCGGAATTGGAACAAAATTGCTGGACTTAATGCTGTCATAATGGCGAATAAATTACTAGAGATTCTAATATTTTCTTACAGGAAAAATCGGTGTTTTGCGGTTTCAAACAAATAGAAGTTACCATATTATTTACATATGTAAACGTCTCCTCATCTAGTAATAACTGAAAATATCCCCCTTTGCCGTCTAACCTAAAACTTTCGGAAGAAATTCTCCATATACAATCCAAACACAACTGACAACTGTGTCACAATTTTTAATATAAACCATTTTCCCAGCTAGGGTTTCTTAAACAGCTAATATCATATCAAATTAAATCAGGTAGGATAATATAATTGCTGGTCAATAATTTTAAACGTACCATCTAGCTTAGAGATAACGAGTTCTTGTAATCTGAATTGGACAAAGGTATTTCTTAAATAAATTAAATTGTGCTGTACTAGGCCAATACTTTCATGAAGTGTCACATCTTGAACAGACTGGTCAGAGTTAGTAGTTTTCCTGACAAACTGTTGATTTTGCCATCTAAAAGTTTGTCTTTTCCACAAATAATGGACCCTGAAAGAGGATTTCCCAATGCTTGCTGCTGCAAAAACCACTTAATTAGAGCCTCAAAGTGATCTGGATAATTGGCGATCCAGATAGTTGGATTTCAGATAGTTGGATTTCAGATAATTGTAGTTCTACTTTACTTATCTTTGAACTTTTCTATTTAACTCTAATAAATACATAACATTTACATAAAATGTCGTGTGTGAACACAAAATATATAATCGTTAGCAAATCATCTAATGTGTATAATGAGCTCCTGTAAGAGGTTTTGAGTCTACAGTGGCAACAGATTTATCTCCCTTGTTGAATAAAGATTAAATACTCATTTGTCTTTTCTGTTTGACACCAACTAATTTCTAACAAACTGTTAAAAAAATCTAAATAACTTTGAAGTATTTCAACTGATTGTAAGGTTTAACGACTAGAACATACTATTGATAAATTTCATTTTGGCCAAAGAGGGTGAATTTATTCCAAATAGTTTTTCTCCTTATACCCTCTATATATGTAGACGTAACGCTTCATTCTAATGTTAACAAATAAAAAAGCCATCACAATAAATTGGTCCAGCTCCTTAAAGATACAGTGTGTTGTATTTGATTAGAGGGTATAAGGAGAAAAACTATTTGGAATAGAACATACTAGACCAAAGCACAGACTGGGCCAACATGGTTTACCACTATATTGCCAAAAGCAATGATAGTGTAAGACACAAATCCAATGACAGACGCAAGGAAAATTCAAATTATATCCATAACTTGCAGACATTTCCGTATGTTTCTGGGTAAACACAAACATTCAACTGTCTTATTCATGTCATCAGTGCAGTAACTGTCTGTGCAATATCTGATACTACACTTTATTTTTATTGAGGGAACTAAAATATTAAAGTAGCCTAACAAAGATAGTAATTTTAAAAAAATGATCCTTTGTCACCTGACTCAGAACTCCGATTGCCAATGTCAAACTGGCAACCAGAAATTTCATGCCCTGTGTTGTATATCACTATAAATAATTGTTTCCCCCAATACTGGTTATGATGAGTCCTTTATATCAAATTAGCATAGACATAGGTGCTGATTTTGGAGGTGCTTTGCATTTTTAGCACCCCCAAAATAATAATTGTGGATGCCAAGCACTCCCAATAATATTTATATGCAGATTTCCCAGTTTATTGTCTATAGTTTGCGGTAAGTGTTTTTACTTGCATAAGTGCATAAATGGTAATTTTGTTAATATTGCATCACCAGTAATTATTGACTAACAGACAAAGAACAGACTGTGATTTTCTTTTCTGAGTGAGCACCCCCAGTAAATTTTACAAATCAGTGCCTATGAGTGTAGTAAATGTTTAACAACAATAATTAGGCCTATATATTTTTCTTTACCACTGAAATGCAACAACAGTTTTTGCTTCTCTTTTCAAGAAACATTATATCAAAATTGATCATTTCAGGTCCAGATGTGTTGGCATTCGATATCCCGCCTTATCCAGAGGAGGAAGAGAGAAACATGAAGCGTAAGTATTTTGTATATTTATTTCTCAAATTAAAGCACTAAGAATATTAGGTTATTTAATGCTGGTAGTCAGCTATGCAACGCAGTAGTCAGGTATTTATACTCTGACTAACTCTAGCACTGGACGTTAAGTGTATACCTGTACATACGAGTACAACAGAGTATCATTTACATAGTGGCAAGCTTTCTTTTTATTTATGTCATATTTCAAAAAAGAATAGCTTATCCTGTTACTAACAGAATTCTGTTACTATCACTTATCAACATCTTATTAAGAATGGTGAATTAAAAGTGAGTTTGTCTTGTGAATGCAGCATCCCTGTAGGAACAGTTAGGGGTAGGATTAAAGGAAAGACTCAATTTCGGAGCTTCATAAACTTACTGACCTTTATTCAGGCTTAGCACAAGTAGTGTATATGATTGTTTTATCTGCAGGAACAGATATGGAAAAAATGGTTCAAAATATGTTGCACAAACTTTCTCGCATATACATATTAAAGGCTAGCAAAGAAAAAGTAAATTATAGAGACAATTAAATTTTATTTATTACATTAAAGTACCCGTAAGTCATTTTTACAGAAAAAAAGATATGGCCATTTCATTAGTCGTATATAAAAGTTTCAGATTATACATTTTTATTAAAATCGTTAGAGCCATTTTTTTCAAAAATCAAAAGTTTCATGAAAAGTCCCCTTAAAATTTCAGTTATAAGAACCATATTCAGGGCGGTTCGATTAAATTCCGAAAAAGTCCTTAGTTTAAAAAATTAAGTAAATGTAACGAACCGTTTACCTGCTCTGCTTATCCACAGACAAACGGACATATGGACAGACATCATTTCAAAAATCCTTTTTTGGTATCTACGTATCGTGAAACATGTTTCCAAGGTGTTATCTCGATTTCAGTTTTTTGTCATGATCATAATACTTTCTCTATCCTACGTATATGCGAGAAAGTAATAGGTGAGTCTTTTTGGTTGTGTTTACATTATGTAGAGCATAAATGGCAATCATCCCTACCTTTCTGCTACTCATTAATGAATTGTTGTGACCTTTCAGTCTACAGCAATGAAGCTATAACACGGGGGCAAGATATGTCCCCTGACAGCTGCATTGTATGGGCTTCTACTATACTTAATGAACTATACTCACTATATTATTGGATTACAATATTACTGTTCATGATTTTAGATTATGCTACTTTGCTGACTGGAAGAACTTCAAACATACTTCATAAAGATGACATTCTGCAGTCAAGTGCAGCCATACACCATAGGAACCCCATTGCAACAGGCAGATTCATCTTTCATCACAAGAACTTGTACTACTCATTTTATGTGTCAGACCCTCTGCATCGTCCTAGAGTCCTTCGGTTTGGTGACCATGAGGGAAACATTCTAGAAGAACAGGCTTTGATTGTTACTGGTGTCGCCAGTATATATCAGAATGTCACAGGCAAGGTGAGAATAAAAAACTTATCCCAGAACAATTAATTTCTGTTATTATAGATGATAAATAAGTAACTTTGAAATTGCTGATAAATGCATAAGTGATTCTGTTGCATGGTACTTCGTATGATTTGCATTTAAAATTACTGGTAGTTCTGTGAGTTGTAGGCCTCACAATGTCATTTATTGTGAAGACAACATTGTTTCCAGGGGAACTGTTCAGCTAGAATCGTTGAAAAGCTGAACATTACATGAAAGAGAACTATTAAATCTGTCACCATCTTTAAACGGAATCAAAAGTATAAAACCTTACACATACATCATTTTTAATAACTTCAATAAGTATTCATGCAACATTGGAAGAAAATCAAACAGCACATTTGGTAGTGACTGTGTAACAAATAAAGTTACAGACAAATAGTTGAATTGCCAAATGGTCGAGTTGAAACAGGACCTCATTTTGCTCCGTTAATTACTTCATGAATAAAAATGGAAGAAATAATTAATAATATATATTAGCAAAATACATTTCTACCAAGATATTTTAATACCAAATTATAATAATTTACTCACAGTAAACTCTCTATGTGAGAGGATCCCAAACTGCTGCCTAAATAATCTACTTTTCAGATTATTTGCGGTCTTCTTTTCCTTTTTTCACCTTTTTTAGGCATGGTTTTGTAGGAGAGTTAAAGAAGAAATGTTTTAACACAATAAAGCAAAGACAATTAACCATTTTTTATGTAAAGTAAACAAACAAACCTATAAGTCCAATGCCGAAATTGATTGCTTATTTAGTCACAATTTATGTGTAAGCCCCCTACTGTAAATAAAAACTGTTCGAAAGTCTTTTATGTTGATTTATGTGTAATCCCCCACTGTAAATAAAACTGTTTGAAAGTCGTTTATGTTGATTTTTGCCTTTAATCAGTCATTTGGCAGAGTTTGCTTATCTGCATTTGCCACACCACCCAATTCCACAGATAACTGGGAGTTTACTGTGTAATGAATCATGTAATACGTTCTTATTGGGAGATAATCTGACCCTCGCAGTGCTTAAAAAATGTCTCCTAACCTTTCCAACATGCACTCTGCTCCAAACCGTATTTGTGCATAGTTCCCCGCCCCCAAATAAAAAAGTATGTTCACCTGGCTGCTAGCCCAATAGTGAATTCTTTCTAGCACTTGTTGAGGGCGTTTTAATTGTTATGTAGGAGTAAAATATCATTCACCTAATTGCAATCCAATTGTAACGAAAGTTAAGGCAGAAAATTTAGATTAAAAATCATCAAGGTCATAGCTAAACCTCAGAACACCTCAGAAAGTCCAATCAGTTGCAGATTTAGAATGCACTTGTTTATTTGCTGTTTCTCTTCCAGTAAATGTAGACAGTTATTTAGTTATGGCAAGCGGATGCAGCAAATGCAGTAGTCTAATGTAATCTAATCGTGGGTTTGCAGGTTTGTGGTGTATGGAGAAGGATGCCAAGAGAGTACAGAAGATTCCTCAGAGAAGAAAAACTGTTTGTTACTCTCTTATGGGATAGTGAAGAAGAATATGCATTAAGTGGACAGATAGCACGGTAATTATTAAATCATAACATGTGTTTGCTATTGACAAATTCATAAACTCTGTGAATGGTAACTGGAGAACTAATATTAATCGGAAAGAAATATCAATATCGATATTGGTGTAGTAGGAAATGGTTTGATATACTAGAAGAAAACAGTTTTTGAAGACTATATAATTAGGGTGAAAAACCAGGATATAATACACCAAATTATTAGTTTATAATAGTACCATACCGTATTCAGACTTTATCTAATCGTTGGTGGTTCATGGCTGAGAAGTTAGGTGAAGAGCTAGTAGGAAAGAAAAAATATGTGTACACAAGCTTATACAATTTAAAACTTCTTAATTTTTTATTTCCAACAAGAAAATGGTGTTTCTAATAAAATACGTATTATATCTTAAGCAATTTCATTTAAAACATCATGGCACTGAACACAATAAAGAAAGAAGCTGCTTCTTATGCTGGAAGAAGCAAGTGCAAAGAATCTCATCTACCTCTCTCTACAGACAGACTGAAGCAGGTGACATCACGGTTATCATAGCAACCATGCATAACACACTCGAGGCTGTCCTGGGGGCGCCACATCCAATCATCCAGTTAAGCTCCACCTTGGTAGTAGGAGAGCATGGTGGGAGAAATACTCTTCACCAAGGTGGCCGGCCTGATCATGCACTTGCTGCCATTTAGTTTGGAAGTAGAGCGTGGACTGTGGTGGGAGGACTTGCAGTTACAGCACAGTACAAAAATAGAAAATACTTTTCAAATAAAAACAAGGAAAGGAAAATACGTAACAAGGAAAATAAACTTTAAAAATAAATCTACGTAGGTAAAAATATTGAAGTGCCACTTCACCTACTTCCCTTGAATTGCCACCATTGCACCTAATACAATACCAGAATTTTCATTGTCTCATCCATTCGATTAATAGTTTATTTTGAACACCAGCCTTATATTCAAAATATTGGACCAGAATAGCCAATATTTTTTACATTTTTATGGCTAAGAGCATCTGTGCTGACATATTTGGCCACCATTGCCCTATGAACAATTTATTTCAATGTAAAAGTTTATCTGACAGTAACAAAGTAGCATATGCGGTTCCATTCCAAATATTCCTCTTTACCCCTAGCAAGTTGCTACAGACATTTGCACGATTACAGAATAACGAGGATGCATCTAATTCTGATTCTTATTTTGCAATAGAAGCGTTTTTAAAAACAATTTCTCTACCCTGACTGACATGTAGGCTACTTATATGAAATACAGAAACTAGTTAAAGGGAATTTAAGCAAGATTTTTACTTACATTAATTAGTGGCAGATGGTTTATTCATGCCCAGGTATATATTCCTCAAAGAATATAATATAAATTTCTTCAATAAGATAAGATTGAAATCCTGTCATTAATTTTTCATTTTGTTTCCACAGGTACCGATCGCTAAGCACAGAAATGTTCTCATCGCTGATGATGCCGGCAGCAGACACAGACCCATATCTAATGAGAGGAGCTGGAGGAACAGCCATAGTGTCTTTTTCATCATCTACTCCCTCTATACATATATCTATATTGTTCAACGGTGTATTTTCACCTAATGAGACCGTCGATGTTCCTTTGGTGGTAAAGCTGGTGAATGTGGAAAAACAGCAGGCTGTTGTAATAGAAGAGGTTGGTATTTGTATGTCTGAATAGCGTTAAACAGAAGAAAACTTCTAAACAATGGAGAATCCTGGTCATTGTATTAAGTATGCTACTATCGCAAAGATTCCTGTACATTTCTGCATATGTTCTAAAGTCTTAATTATAGACCTCGTTTTATGTTATTTATATTTATTAATTTATGTTCTATACATATTGTGAATCAAATAATATCAGGCTACATTGCATAAATATCAATGTGCATTTTGTAATTTATTTACGCAGTGATAAGATTATACTTCATTGAAGTATTATTTTTCAGGAATACATCACTTTTATCAAACCTACTTACAAAAAATATTATAAAATTTGCTGAATCTGTGTAGAAAAAATGCAGGATAATTTTGTATGGACCTGCATGCTGGCTATGAAAGCCAAAATATATAGAGTGCTTCAGAAAAATGTATACACACTTTGAAGTGACACAGAAAATTTATTTCCCGTTCTACAAGGTTAAATTTCTGGAAATGGAAAGCTTAAAGTCTAATTTAAAAAATAAATGACTTTCTGATGAAAGTTTGATTAATGTTCAAATGTTCAAAATGGTGGCCTTCAGTATCAATACATTTTTGTGTACGAGTCACCACTGTTCCCGTACATCGTACCAAAGTGTCCAAAGAGATTTCTGCGTACACTGGTTGAATCTCATTCCAAAGTGTATCTAGGTTACGTGGTTTACATTTGTACACCTCATCTTCTACTATGCCCCATAATAAGAAATCCAGCTAAGGTTTGGAGAGCGCGCAGAAAACTTGATTGATCCCCTGCATCCTATCCATTGCCTTGGCAAATTTCGGTCCAGGTATGCTTGTATGTCCCTGTGCTAGTGCGGCGGGGTGCTATCTTGTTGGTAATAAAACCGTATAATGCATGAATGGCAGGGAATATGGAATCACAAGCATTGTGAGGTACTTTTCATTGTTGGATGATTATGGCATGTTCTTGGACGATTGTTGAATCTATTCTGCTGCCATCTGTTGAAGATATATAACATTACTTTCTCCCAGAAATTTAACCTTGTAGGACGGGAAATAAATTTTCTGTGACAGTTCAAAGTGTGTGTACATTTTTTTGAAGCTCTCTGTATACATTATGAAAAGAACAAAATGAAGTATAGGAGATTGTGATTAGTGGGATATTTTTTTTTTTTTTTTTTTTTTTTTTTTACAAATTTTTTATTACAAATTAAAAAATACAAATTGATACAAAATTATTACAAATACAAATAATATACACACAATTTGTACAATTTGAAAAGAGTATTATTTGCCCCGCATGAGCATAGCTCGTGTTCGGGGTCAGTTCAGTCATACTAAAATTATGTTTTGAAAATTATATAAAAATAAAAAAAAACATACTTATTATAGTTTTAGGTAAAAAATAAGAATAAAAATAAATAAGATTGCTTATATGAAATAAATGCATGAACAAAGATACGAAAAAATAAATTACAGTAACATAACAGAGTTACAAACAAAATACCCAATGTTAAAAATTAAAAATTTACAGTTGAGAATGATTAACATAAAAAGTGGTAGAAGTACAATTACAAGTTAGATTTAATCAAATCGAGTACTCTTTTTTTTTTTAAACAATTTATTGTTTAGTGGTAGGCTATCATATTAGGGTTTCTTCTAGTAAAATTGTTGTACAGCCTTGGTCCGAAATTTATACTATGCCTTAGACCTACTTCTGTAGCACACTTTGGTTCGAAAAGAGGACAAGAGATATTATACCTCCTTGTATTATAGTAGTGATTTCGTGTTATGAACTTTTCTTGATGTTTATGGAAATAATTTAATAAAGTGTAGGAGTATAATTGTTTAATATTCATTATGTCAAAATCTTTATATAAACTTTTAGATGGATAGTCCATTGTTTTTTTTAAACATATCTTGAATATTCTTTTCTGCAACAATGACAATGGGCGAAGTGCAGTCTGACATATCCCACCCATCCTATTATTCCATATTGTATAACTGATTGGACTAAACTTAAATATATTACTCTTAAAGTACTCTGTGGTATAATGTTTCTTAATATAACAAATTTATATGTAGCTATCCTTGCAATTTTAGGAAGTGAGAATTCAGAAGCCAGGACATGAAGTGAACGTTGTTGAGGTCCAGTCTGCAGTCTTGGGAGCAGATGTTCGACACCTGACTCGAGGAAAGCTTCTGGTATCTGTAGCCTCCAAGAACAGACCATCACATCTGAAGCTTGAAGGAAAAATAATAACTCGAGCTACATGTGAAATATTTCAGGTAAGGAGTTCACAATCAAAGAATAAGTGATGTGATAATGTGATAATTTATTACTTTCACTGCCAGCACCGTAAGTGCTGCAGTCAGAGAAAGTATTGTGTTTGACTCTGAAATCTGACAAACTTAAAATGGAGGTTTATATCGGAAAGACAAAAAGAAACTTAAAAATCAGGACAAAAGAGCACTTCAGGAATATAAACAACCACGAAATAGATAAATCGGCAGTTGCAGCCCATTTTTGGATAAAAAGACAATACATTGAACCAGAAGCAAAATTGTTAAAATCTGCAAGAGGACATACAGAATTAATAAATTGGGAAAAAATCTTCATCCTCAAACATCAAGACAAAGCTATAAATTTTGAAATCCCCACCTCCAATGAATTGATCAACAAATTCATCTTAAGAAAACCAGAGGGCAGTCAAGTAGCAACAGCAACAAGCAGCAGTCAAAATGGAATGAATATAGGAGAAAAAATGAAACTAGTCTCCAAATGGAGGACTCAAGTGAAGTAAGTGTCACAAAAATTGACTCAATCCTTATATTACTATATCTGAAATCTGATGTCACATTTTCAACATTCTAATAAACGTTCTGATGTCCCCTGATTCTAAAAATATTATTTTCGGAAGTATGTTCATGCTTATGTGAACAGCATTGTATACAAACTAAATTTTACATTTGGGTTAGACATATTCCAGGGAAGTGATAAGAAAGTTCTGATGACTTTCTGTTTTACTAGCACATTACATGAAGAAATTTTCATTTTTTTTATTTTTGAAAAAACAGTTTTAATTATTTTGTTTACACCGATACAACCTGCATAAAGCTAAAATCTTTAATTAAAACATTTTTCCCAATAAATTCTCTCAATGGTAGTTGTAAGCTACCATATCATCCATGAACTTAAGCTTTGTCTTAGTTTTAATTAAGGTTTAGACAACCAAATGTGCATTCCTGCATTGCAGCAACTTATTGTGTGTTGAATATGGAGAGTAGAGAAGGACATTATATTTTTTATAAAGTGTATTAAAATTTTTTAGTAATTTACCCATTTATTCTAGAAGCAAATGTAGATTAATTTTGTTCCCTTATACAAAAAACGTATTATTGAGTATCAGTTATTCCTAAAAGCAACAAGTGCACTGCTATTTATCTCTGTGTACAGTTAACATTCAAGATAGATATGTAAGCTTCCATGAACCACAGATTATTGTCTCTGTGGGAGCCGGGTCACAAAAATCACTAATTAGTGTGCCTCACAGTACTGCATATGACATAACTTGTCTGTCTGTGAGGTAGACCATTAGGGCAGTCAGTCATAGGAGAGAGGTTCCATCTGGTGCTGTGAATTGAACTCCGGCTTAGCTCAGTTGGTAGAGCATTGGTGCGAATAGCCAAAGGTCCTGAGTTCAAGTCCCAGTGTCGGAGGAATTTTTCTCCTATAATATTCTCAAATAATGTGGTTCTAAACGGAAAATTTTAAATCATTACTTTCTACAATGGAATCAGTGCAAATCACTTTCAGTGCTCAATGTCAGGCTGTTTAGAGGTCATTGCCTTTGTTTAGACCACCCCACTGGGTCTTACTCCTTTTGTATGAAAAAAAAACCAATATTCCTTTGTTTTCTCGTTCTATACTTGGCTTCCCGCTACCCTCATTTTACAATTGTGACAAGTGCACTGATGTACAGTGGTATTAATCAGAGGCGAGAGCATAGGCGTAACCAGGCCGACCATATGGGGGGGTTATAACATCCGCGGGGTCTGGGGGGTATGGAATACCCCCCAGGGAGAGTGGGTTCCGGGGGTCCTCCCCCGGAAAATTTAAAAAATTAAGATGCAAAATAACGAGTTTTAAGCTTCCGGGGGGTCGTTCCCCGGAAAATTTTAAAAATCAAGATGCAAAATAACGAGTTTTAAGCTTTCGGGGGCCCTTCCCCGGAAAATTTTAAAAATCAAGATTCAAAATAACGAGTTTTAAGCTTTCGGGGGTCCTCCCCCGGAAAATTTTAAAAATTAAGACGCAAAATAACGAGTTTTAAGCTTCCCACGCTTTATACTTGTATTAAGTAATTTATGGGCAGACTTAAAAAAATTATATAATTTTCCTTTTTTTAATCAATGGGGGGGTTCAAACCCCCAAACCCCCCCCCCCCTCGGTACGCCTATGGGCGAGAGTCAGTTGCACGTGTGGGGAAGTGACGCTTATGGGAGGAAGCTTGGGAACTAGTAAGAATGTTGAATTGCACTAGCGAGAGGAGAAGCGATTATAACAAGGTATCTTTTTTCTGAACTACATTATACGATCTTACCACACTGAAAGCAACATCACAACTGGCCCATACACCCCTCCACGCGAAACAAATCCTTAATTGACTAGTCTTCTTCTACTGCACATCCATGCTTGGACTGTTGTCACCTCTGTACAGTTCTGCCACAGTTTGCAACTAACTTACCATTACAACATTTTATTCATGATTATGGTATTTCCGGCAATATTTACCGTAATTTTAATTTGTTTTAGTTTACTTCGGACCATACGAGCACCAACTTTCTATACTCTGAAAATATTAAAGGAGAAAAATTCCTCTGGGATTTGAACCCAAGACATTTGGCTATCTGTTCCACTGCTCTACCAACTGAGCTACAGTCAGAGTTCACTTCACAGTGCCTCAAAGGAGAGAGGTTCCATCTGGCACTGTGAAGTGAACTCTGGCTTAGCTCAGTTGGTAGAGCAGTGGCACGGATAGCCAAAGGTCCTAGGTTCAAATCTCAGTGTCAGAGAGGAATTTTATCCTATAATGTCTCTTGTAATGTCCAACAGAGACAATCAGTGGTTCATGAATGCATATATATCTATCAAGGTAAAGAATTGTGTCTTATGGTCCAAAAAATATGGTTATAAGTAGGGGCGGATTTCTATGACCTAAAAAATAAGATATATACATGCATTTATGACCTAAAAAACATAAAAATATGACCAATAAAATTTAAAATATGACTTTACCACTTGCACATTGTGTATATTTTTTCAAGTTTCATTACAGTACATTTTATTAAAATATAGTGTTAATTATTTAAAATATCTGTAAATTCTCAAAAAGTATCATTATAATGAAAAATTATAAAATATATGAAACTTCAAAATTTCTTTAATATGCACACAAATATGCCAAAAATATGATCTAAATATGCATATTCATACTAAATATGCTACAATAGTTGAAATTTTCCTAAATATGCAGTTATATGCCCAATAAAAGCCGTTCCATTTTCACCAGGATGCTTGGAATCGGGTTTAAATTAGCCGGAAACCTGAAATAATGCAAAGGGGAAAAATATGACATGTCATAGATATCCGCCCCCTACTGTTGTAATAAACATAATTATATTCTTGTTTAGTCTGTAATTTAATTGTAATCTGAATGTGGCAATGTTCAATAGGATCTCTTGGTACATTGTCAAGTTACATGTAATTGTACCTATTATCTATCTACTAGAGTTCTTGATTGTTAGTGAGTTTCTTAGTTCTGTTAATGTAAATGATGTTGTCTATTGTAGGGTGTGTTGTCTTCTTCTGATTCTGACAATAGCAACGATGATGATGAGTCAGATGAAACCGCTTTCTCCACCCAGACTCTGACATCTGGTATGGCATGGATGTATATGACCCGAGAGGGCGCTCTCGCCTATAGTGTACAGCTGGATGAACTTCCACAGCAGGATTCTCCCATGCTTGTTCTGGTGTCAGGACATCGGAATGGTGGAAAACGCTCTATGGTAGAACTTGAAGATCTGACTCCCAGCCTTTCATCTGGCTGGGCAAATGGTAAATCAGTGAATTAAATGAAAGTTATAGTCACCTATATTAATGTTTAGGGGTCAGATACTTATGATTTTTCATACTATTTTATTTTCCATTCCTTACTTTATAAAGGTATTATTTTATTCAATTAGTTTAACCCTTAGAGCCGTTTCACATGCTAAGCATGCAGAGGATGTGTTCTACTGGAGGGTTGAACACATTGAGCAAGCCAATCTCTTAACTCATGTATCTCACTCATGTATTGACCAATTTTGGAACTGTTGCACAAGGTTGAATCTAGATCCATTAGGGGACCATTAACTGTAAGTTTGAGGAAGTGGAACGACTCGCAATAGAGAAGTAACTCTCGGTTTACCCTTTTCAGTAGAATTGAGAGGGTAGTAAACTCTCGCAAATAAGGTCAGCCTTTTATAAATTCTTCTCTCTTCATCTTGTCTTACACATACACATTTCATAGAAAAAAATACTACCCATTGGGAAGAAGGTAAAGGGGTGTGAAGTGTGGCAAAAGCGTAATAGAAGGTAGGATACTACACAAACTAACCACATGTAGATACATATTGAAATTATTTGTTGGAAGTTTCATAACTTTTAAACCAACAGTTTATTTAAATACCACAATAATCTCAATGCCAGTATATAAAGCTGTGTGTAGCATTTAAATACCAGCACTGAGTAAACCCAGTAGAGGCTCCTCAGCATTAAAATGTCTGGCTTGAGGGTTAAAGTTAGGAGATTTTGATTGGTTACATCTTTTTATATTTGGCTATTTAAAAATTTTTACCTTATTTTTTTTTTATCTTAAGATCATATTTTTATCATATTGTATTAATAATAATCAAATCCAACAACAAAGAATGAAATTTATCATTCTGACACTGCAGAATTCCCACGTTTTAATATTTATACTTCTTGTAATGACAGGTACAATTGATAAACTGAGTCCACGTGAAGTGGAACAGTTATATGCAGGTGAACTGTCATTGAACGTGGCTACGAGGACAGTGTCAAGCCTTGTGAGAGGTCGTCTTGCCCCTCGCCCCCTTGCTGATGCTAGAGACTCACTTTCTCCCCAGCTGCTCAAGAGGATCAACTCGTCAGCCCCTGCTACATTGGTGGGCATGGCTTGGCTTGCTGTTGATTCAGAGTGTAGTCTTCATTATGAGGTAATCAACACATAAAGAATTATTTTGTCTATTATCACCTCGCTCATTGCGTTGACAGTTAACATCAAAGAAGTCGCCGCTGCTTGGAGTAGTTGCCACACTGCATAGTGTTAGTAAAGAGAGCAGGAAGATAATAGATGCAACAAAACACTTGTGGCAATGGCACTGAGCAATGAGAGAATTGGCAACATGAATTCAGTCAGCTGTTTCTTTTGAGAAAACCTTTTAAGTAACAACAAGCACTGTAATATGAGAACAAAGCGAGCCGCCCATCAACGTTATGAGCGAGGCGATAATAATTAGTATAGACTTGATAGACATGAAAAAATATTTTTTGAAGATTGATTAAATTTTAAAAATAAATTCACTTTGTGTTTTAATAAAACCAACACAGATATAAATCTCCTACAAAAATAAAAATCTTCCCAATCAAAATTTATAAATACAGCTCCAAGAACAGATCTTGTGGGAATTAATCTATGGGGGAGGAGGCATAAAACACATATCTTGAAGTGGGATTAGTTGATTACATTATTAAAAAACACTAAATGCATTTTAAATAACAATAAAATAATAAATAAAACAATGTATCCTGCATTTTTGCCTTTGAGATGAGGAAGCCATGCAAACCCCAAGTTGTTGTTGTTGTTATTGTTGTTGTTGTTGTTGTTATTATTATTATTATTATTATTATTATTATCATTATTATTATTTCATGGTAAAAGTATTGAACATAAAGATAGACCCTGATGCTTTCCATTCTAAATACTTGTTAGTTTTATGAAAATGTAATAAGGAACATTTAATTGTCTCTACAATTTACTTTTTTCCATGCTAGCCTTTAACACATACATGCGGGAAAGCTTATGCATCATATTTTTGCACCATTTATTTTATAACAGTAGGAACACACACATACAGTTAGTTATGTCGTAACAGACCAAAGTTGTGTGCACTAACAAGTTTGTTCATTATCTTTGGAGAAAAAATCTGTAAACTTTTTTTTTAAGTTAAAGTGCTGCATTTTTATTTCTCCTCCAAAATCGTACTTATAAAAGATAAGAAAGATCATGGATTATATGCAAATTGTGGATAATCGAGAGTTTCCTGTATTTCCCAGCAAAAAAAAATCAACAACTTCCTTTTATCTTTCCTATAACAGCTATCCTTTTCATTGAGGTACTTTATATAGTATCAATGATACTATGATAACCAAAAAAATATTTAAAATCATTTCAAACTCAACAAAAATTCAAGCTCCAACATTTCCAAAAACCTTAAGATTCCAGAGCACAAAACTTATGAGAGACAATTATTTTTTAATGATTGACTTGTGAATGACTACTGTCAGAATAAAAGCTCTCAGGATATCACACCACACCACATCACATTTTTTTTTTATTTATTTCAGGTAGTTATGTCAGGCTTAAATCCAGAAGACCGCAGCCTGGAGCTGTATTTGAAGGAGTTGCCTTTCTTAGCCCCAGGAGCACCAGTATCCAGGAAACTTCTCGAGGAATTTAAAGGAAGTCATTTAGAAGGATTTATGATGAGCATGTCAGCTGCTGAGTTCTCTAGAATTGACTCAGGAGTTAGCTTCTTAGAGGTGCAGGATCAAGCTACGGGCACTATTCTGTTGCAGGCAAGACTAAAACAGGTGAGTTGTAAATATAATACCTAGGTAAAGTTTAACAGTGAACTGAGGATGTTATTCAAATATCAGCAAATTTCATATTTAATGATATGTGAGTCAATTGGAGAATTTAATGTTGCACCAGCATTGGTTGCCATGGTAGCTCAATTGGTAAGAGCAGCGGCACAGAGAGCCGAAGATCCTAGTTCAAATCCTGGCTATGGCATTGAATTTTTCGGTCTGACTTCACCTTTCCACCTTAGCCTACAAAAGGCCATTGTAAAAGAATGATCGTTCCTCTGTGACCTACTAGTGGTTTACTATGAAGCCCGGGCCTTAAAGCAGTTACAAGTTTGTAAGTTGCCACTAGGTTGATATCTCATATTGAGAACGCCTGGTGTTATACTGGGATATGTTAGTCAGTTGGAGAATTTAATGTTGTACTGGCATGTTGCCATGGTAGCTCAATTGGTAAAAGCAGTGGCACGGAGAGCCGAAGATTCTGGTTCAAATCCCGGCTATGGCATTGAATTTTTCAATCTGACTTCACCTTTCCACCTTAACCAACACATGACCAGCATGAAAGAATTATCATTCATATTTATTAATTAATTCATTAAAATTTCCATGTACCGTACAATTAGTGCAGATGCTGAATTATTCTAGTAATAGGATTATGCAACAGTTAGGACTGGCTCGACCAACAGAAAGCAGCTTAAGTGATCAATAACCTACCCTGTTGCTAGAGTTTAGAAGACGAACTGGACTCGCTAAGGCCGAGAGGACCTTCAATCTGCTTTTCCCATTCTAATCTTTGTATTCATTTACCTATTTATTTTAACTTTGATTCTGTTAAATTGCAATATTATTACTACTCCTTGCCTATTTTAACATGTTTTTATTCTATTCTTAGAAGTTCAATTTTATTATTGAAGGAATACTGTATTTATACCATCAGGACATTATAGATATTACTACTTAAACAAAAGGATAACTCAGCACCTTTATGTATTTATAATTCATCGTTGTAAATTAACCCTTTGCCATCCCTAACGCTCCAGAATGCTTGAGATTTAAACTCGTGCTGCCATGCTAAGCATCTGAAATGCTCCTCACATAGTGTGGTTTTACTGTGTTCTGCTTATTCAACAAACATTTGAGCCCCTTTTCCTTATTGCACAGATAATAATAAACACAGTCTTTGTCAATGCAGATGAAAGTACATTCCCTCCTTGGTTAGAAGTTATTTTTATTCAGCGAATGTGTGTATTATAAAGAGTTTCATTTTCTACGATCTAAATAACCTGTCAGCTCTTACATCTCATGTAACCGACAGCTTATTTTCTGACTGAACTTACAGTTAGTACTGCTGATTGGAAATTTTCATGTCCAGTAAATGTGTAGGACTGGCTGCTTTTTTTGCTTTTTGGAATACTACCAGAAGCATTAAATATTTATGGTTATCCCAGAATGAGAGTGTAAAAGGAATTATATGCTTAACTTTCTTTGTTTTATTAATAGTATTTTTCTTGAAGAGGTGCATTTAGGCAGCCCTGCCTTCAAAATGTAAATACCCAGTTAAAAAAATATAAATAAAAAAAAAAAAAAAGTTATTGTGGCCGTGCAGGGGAACTTACATCGCAAAATTTACATTTTGTGAAGCATTATCTTTCACATTGTATATTTTTCTTATAATTATAATTTTTTGTATTCTTATTTATAATTGGATGTTGCTCATAAGTCATATCATAATAACATGTTCTGCTGAAGTGAATAAAATAAAATCCAATGAAAACTAATACTTTCAACACTAGTTCTGCACCAGGTCATAAACAATAACACTAATTTCCCTCCCCCCCCCCCATTTAACAAGTTTCTCCTCGCTACCTACTCTGTACAGAGCTCCCTCTATTTTTTTCACAATATCTGTAATCCTACTTTTCCCTACATTTCCCCTTGTTATTGACCATGCCCATTTTTTTTTTTGCCTAATACAGATATTCCCCTAATGTCTTCACTTGAATTCTATTCTCAAAGATTTTTCTACATGTTATTTCATTTTATCCAATTTTGTTTGACTAAATTCCTTCTCCATTGATCTGTGCCTGGACAGTTGAATAACATGTACTTAAAGTCTTCTTAATTCCCACAGATAGGACACCCCTGATCCAAGTTTCCCCTAACTCCTTTCAGTCTCCATACTCCTAATCTTAATGGTGCTTCCCTCTCTTTTATATTGCAACTGTCAATGTACCATTCTCGTTTGGGCTTCATTTTAATGGACATATAGAATTTAAGTGAACTCTTTTTTTTTTTCCTTTCTTTCTTTCTTCTTCTTAATTCAGTATACACAATCTGTCTGTCCATATCCTCTAGTCTACTTCTTACTCTCTTCCAAAACTCTTTTAGCAAATGGTTCCTCCCTTCTGTATGTTGCCCATTCCTATGGCTGTCCCTTCGATTTACCGAGCCTGGGGCAAAACTAAATTGTGAGTACCTCCAAGTTTGCTAACATTTTGCCTGTTTCACTCTAGAATGAGTTGAGCCTTTATGATTTTTCAGGTACAAATTCCATTAACCTGCTTGCCTAACTATTCTGACAATGATGTCCCTGGTTACTACAACAGTGACACCATACCCGATGTTACCAGTTGCTTCTACGAAATGCAGTTCTACAAAGAAGGGGCTCAATGGACTTCTAAGCAGGATCCATGCACAATGTGTAACTGTCACCATGGACTCGTCAAGTGCGACATTGTTCCTTGTCCTTCTCTCACATGCAGCAACAAGATCACTGTCCCTGGGGAATGTTGTCCAACTTGCTCAAGTAAGTTAACATAACCTCAAACTAAATCCTAAAAGCCATTCTGCTATTCAGTAGTCCGGAGAATAGAATGTAGAAAACAGAGATTTTTAACCAAATAAATTTCAGTATTTACGTCATTGTATGAGGATCGGCGAATCAAAATGTGCTCAGTTCATCATGGGGGTCCAACTGCATGCTACATCCTGTGGTTGTGTATAGAGTGTAGGCTACCTATTAGAGGAGAGTAGGGAAAATATACAGTAACACCCGCCAAGTAGAATATGAAAGAGATATTACAGAATTGATTTACTTTACAGATTCAAGTGCATCTCAAGAGAGCAATACGAGTATTACTCGTGGATGTTCAATGGCTGATCAATTCTATCCTGCTGGTAGCAGTTGGCATCCATATCTTCCACCTAATGGCTTCGATCTGTGTGCTGTTTGCACTTGTGATGTAAGTTTTTTGTGGTTCACAACTTGAGATTATACCTAGATAAATTATAAGGTAAACTTTATTTCATGTACTAAGGATATGGTAATCTGGAGTTCTTGAAATTGGGTTTATGGGAATAAGCAATGCACTAAAAACTATTTTTTTTAACAATAGTATTTTTTCATCCATTTCCTATTGATGCTATCATGGAGCAAACTTGAATTTCCTACACCCATTGCTGATACCTAACCTACCTGAATCATTTGTCTTCTTTACAACCCAAATGCATCATTATATCAACCCTCTAACTTTTGATATACAGTATTTATTATTGCCGACATGGAACATAATCGTAATTGATAGTTGAAATTTACTATTATTATTGTATTTGTTTCCCTTTTATTTATTTATTTATTTAATTCATCTTTACTTTTCAAGATTGGTGGCCTTGCAACTTGAACAGTTGTTAGTGAATAATTATTATGCAAACGAGTAATATTTTTTATTATTTGCTATTGTTAAAAAAATAGTTACTCATCTTTCAAACTCTTTCTCGATTCTCCAACAACGATTCACTTACCACTCTTGTGTCATGATATACTATTGTGCATTTTTGGAGGGTTACAAACTGGAAATTATAAAATGCAGGGAAAAGCATAATAAAAAACTGACTCTAAGAAAAAAGAGCCTGACATGTCAACTAAAAAGTCGTTATTGGTAATTTAGATTACCATAAAAGCACTACTAATCACTGAACAACACAACCACATGAGCTTAGATGGATCATCTAGCTAACTAACTCCGTGGCGCTAACATCCCAGAAGGGACAAGGCCTACCACCCGACCACTGTGTCATCTACCATAGGCAGACTGCTACTTCTCTATCAAGTAGCTCCTCAATTTGAATCACGAGGCTGAGTGCACCCCTACCTTAGAAAAATCCGAGGAGGTACCGGGGATCGAACCTGGGCCAACGGATCTGTAGTCAGCGATGCTAACCACAAGACCACACTGGCGGTCAGATGGATCACCTAGAAAACATTATTATTACTAGAAAACTTTCTTTTGCCTAATTTATTTTGATATACCATTGATGCAAAATGCTTTCGACGAAGAGGTTGCACTGCCTAAATTGAACCAAATCTGTAATATTTTAAAAACTAGGACTTAAAATATCACAGCTAACACTGATAAAGCAGTGTTATAAACTTATGTAACATGGAAATTAATGCCTTCCCTTCTTCTCTCTTGATAGCTATGATGTCTGCGCTTCTATTGCCACTGTAATATTATGATGCATAATACATAATAAAATTATAGATCATACATTAATAAGGGAGTTAAATTATAAATAGAAGTTAATTGGCATGTTTGGCCACTAAAATGTACCGGTAATCGGATCATTGTCATACCAGCAAATAAAGCTAGGAATAACATTCAAAAATAGGAAGTACCAGAGTGTGGCTTGTATTACGTTAATTTTAATTTGTTGTACTTGACCAGGCGACCACTCTGGAAGTGCAGTGCCCAAGGGTGCAGTGCCCTGTGCTAACTTGCAGTAAACATGAAGCCTATCGTCCAGACAAGAAAGCTTGCTGTAAACAATGTCCTCCTCAGTTAGCCACCACTGAGGATAGCCTACTCGTCAAGGATCAGCAAAACGCAAGTGGAACAATTGGAAATCGAACTCCAGAGGATATTTTAGCTGATGGAGGTTGTAACTACACCCCTACTGATTCTGTGTTTGAAAACGGTCATGAGTGGCATCCAAGAGTCCATTCTCATGGAGAGGTGAAATGTGTTAAATGCAGATGTAAAGTAAGTGCAATTCAATATTATTTTAATCTTTACTGTCCATACCATAGGTAAGCTTCAAGTCCTACATAGGTAAAAATGCAGGGCCGTAGCCAGGCGGTGGTGAGATGGGCCCCCACCAAGGGCGCAGGTACAGAGAGGGCGCAAATTTAACCATGAAAAATCCCGCCTTTTTTTTTAGACTGGTGCAATTTATCAAGCAATAAAAATTCCACATTAATGGTAGAAATCACTCAGGTTATTAAAAATTACTGCATGTGAACTATCTGTAGTATTATGCCGATTGTCTACAAACAAAAAGCAGTCATGCAACGTTCTTTAATTAACACGTTTTTTATTGACAGAGTATGATAACATAAATCATGAACAGTACGGAAAGATATAACGACAATAAAATTAAAACGTACGTTATTATTGAGATAAAAGTGGTTCAACTATTTGAAAAAAATACTTTTACCTATATTAATGTGTTAAACATTTTAGTAGGCCTCAGGCTTATTATGTGATTTACTTTTGATACTATATTTTATTATTTAATTCTTTTTTAAGTAGTTCAATCGTCTGAAAATAAGGATTTAGTACCTTGAAAGTCTAACACTTAGTTCATTTTCAAATTGAGGTTTAGGTTTTCTTTGATAATAACAGTGATTGTTACATTAAAATAGTAAACAATTGTACAGAAATTTAAAAAAATTGTTCAGACCCAGTATTGGAGGGCGCAGATTTGTCAAACTCGCCAAGGGCGCAGAAGGACCTTGCTACGGCCCTGTAAAAATGTCGAACTGATCAAACCTGGAGGGGTTAAAACCAACCATGAATACCTGTAGCAGAATTTTCCTGGGTATTTCCAGTGCCCAGTGAATAAAATTCAGTCAGAATCAGCTAATGATGATGGAGATGATGATGGAGATGACGATGGAGATGATGGTGATGATGATGATCAGGCTTTAAAACTTAGTGCCCGAACCCACAGAGGGAGATGATTCCAGTTACCAACAACCTGAGTATAGGGGGTGGGGGCGATTGCGTAGGCTGATAAGACAGTCATTCATAGTAGTACTGAGAAGTCAATGCGCTCGTAGTACGATGCCTCTCAAATTGGTCAACAGTGTACCTTGTCATTATGCGTGTTTATAAATTTATAATACGTGTTCGGAATACCGAAAGTAAAGTATTCTAAAACGCAAACATATATTGAAACATTTGGGAGGGACTATTACACACAAACAGGAGAACATATCGTTTTGCATGCTTGTAATGTGAGTTTAGAGAATGAGAAGTTATTTTGTGGTCTTCCTATACCTGTAATCCGCTTTGTTTACTATCACGTGAACTAGCATATGGTAGCTAGCGCATACACCGAGCAAAGTCTGTACAGTGCTGTTAACATATTCGATCGGGCACTAAGTTTTAAAGCCTGATGATGATAATGATGATAATTCTTAACATTTCACATAATTATGTGTCATCGTCATAAGAATAAGATCAGACATTTATAAAATTTGTCAACATTGTACAGAGGGTTCAAAGTCAATGTTGACTTGACCTGTCTCTTTGAATGCTTCGAGTGATAGATTTCTGGCATTAATAGAAAGGCTATTATAGAGTTTCAGTGATGTGAAATGAAAACTTTTCTGATTTAAGGTATGTTTACATTTGTTTTTATATATATATATATATATAACGATTATATAACAATTGTTTATATATACAGTTATTGTGTGTAGGGTAATTATGTACTGAATCACAGGTTCTGAATTTATTTACATTCCTCTTAGCATAAAGGAGACAGGCCAGGATAAACATACCCACTGAAATGATCGTTCCGGGTAAATATACCTAATAGTGAAGTTAGTGTGCACATTTCTGTACACAATCTTGCTACAGATATCAACCCTTCGCTGTGCTATTTCCCTGTTTCCCTCAACCATGAATAACACGAAATACTCTTGATTTACAAGACCAGTATAGCATTTTTTTGTTTTTTATTCTTTTTTTCCCAGAATATTTCCTCTTTTTTTTAAATTAAATAGATGGATACCTGGAGATTTTGTCAGGAGATCATAATACGCAATTCTTGGCTAACTTCCAGATAGGGTCACTATCTGGCAGATAAATATGATATCAGGTGGTCATCGTACAGGCCCTTACTGTGTCTTAGGGGGCTGTCACACTGGATCGATCAAGCGAAAGCGACCGACCAACCAATATAACGAACGTGTAGACAGCAGTGATATCAGTCACATAGCATCGATCGCCAGCGATCAACAATGAGAGAGAGGGATCAACTAGTCTGTGAAATCAGACCTGTCCGTTTTTCAATCGACGGTCGATGGCAAATGGTGGCAGCACTCAGAAGCTTCGTACCCACCTGAATTTCAGAATTGATGCTGGAAGATTTAATTCACAATAATGTAGTTTTAGACCCACATTTGAATGAAATAGAATTACATGAACCCATTAAGGCACTTAAAACAATATCTTCTTATGTAATGTAATTGTACAAATACAAATATACATCGAGTTGTAGCGCCTAGCGGTGGGCGATCAAACTACAACAAACAACAAACCTCTTTGCTCGGCCGAAGCTTGAAGTAAACAGATGTAGCCTGGGATAGTAGGCCTAATATTACCTCTAATATACAATGATGAGTAGACCTAGTAAAATCATATAGGTACATAACCTATAATATTTTCGTTGATCGATGATGCTCGATGCTGTGTGACAAGGAACTGAAATGTATTTGAGAGCGCTCGATGGCAGTCGGTTGGTCTTCATCGATCGAAGCTCAGTGTGACAGGCCGCTTATAAGCACCATTGGTAGCATTGGTCACAACATGGTAACTTGAATCGATTCATGGATGGTTGATTCATAGTATATTGTGATTTCGCAGCTGTGAGTTTTGTTTTTATATAAAAAAACACGAAAGTAATTATTATTTGTGTAATCCATTACATTTTTATTCATGGAATAGTCTTAATAAATCCAACTTGAGTTTACGAGTTTCATCAGGTAAATTCGCTCCTGCTATCGATAAACTCGTAAACTCTCATGGGATCACCTATGATAACAGGTTTATTCTTAGAGCACTCTACCATGTTTATATATTTTTAGGATGGGTCTATAAAATGTGAACGCAAGAGATGCCTCCGTTCCTCATGCACGCCAGGATTGAGTTTCACATCTGCAAAGAAGCGTGCGAATTCACAGTTAACAACAGCAAGTGATGAATGCTGTACACAGTGTCGTAGAAACAGACGCCATCATCGGCCGTCGTACAACAACAGCTGAATTACACATATATGGTATGTTTTGTGTTAGTGCTTTTTATTCATAAATGTTAACATAAGAGCAAGGATATTAAGCCAAGTTACATCTACATCTATGTGTCAGATGCAAAGAACAGGCTCGAGCAGCACTAAATGTAAGACATCCTGTGTCGTATTTTTAAGAATGTCCTCAATTAGTTTTACCTTAAGGAAACTTTTCTACAAATACCAGTTTTGTAAGCATTTAAAAATCAACATTTTCTTGAAATATTTTGAATTAAAAATCTTTACTTGTTTGAAAGCAAGAAACTTAAATTTAATGGTTAAATGATAGTAAATATTTTCTCTTATCCATGAAAAGAAATGTTTTAAAAGTCCTTATTTATAGCCCATCGATAATGAAAATTTTATATTTTAAATATTTCATACTACATAATTTACATTATGTTGCTTATAATTTTAATTTATTACAAAACATTTTGTTCTCCTGTGTTCGTAAGTAAACGTCCCTTGTTTTTTTTATTTTTTTTTATGAACAATTATTATTTTGCCTGTTTAGCTAATGAGTCAGTGACCAATCCAGTGTAAGAATATCTGGATTTTCAACCAATCACAAGTGTCCATCATAATTTTATTGCTTTATTTACATCCTTCTCATTTTATCGCACCTAAGTGCAATTGTTTTTATATAAATTCATAAAAGCTGAACACCAAAACATCTCCTTATCTGTAACTTCTGTGATAAAAAAAAAAAAAAAAATTAATCATTGAACAGAGCGATTGCTTATAAATAAGTTGCAAATGTCCAAAAGGAGATATGAAAATAATATATAATTATTTATTTGTGTGGTGAAGCATTTTAAATCTCATATAATAATAAATAACAACATTAATAAGTGTAGAAATTAGTAATTGCACCACTGGCATCAGAGAATTTAATCCAGAAAAATAAACCAGCTGAAATTCACATGGTAATAACTGCACACAATACCACTAATGCAATATATCAATTGAATCGCTACCTAACTCGTTTACAGTGATAAATAGTGATTTGTTTTATTCATGCTTAGTTATGTAAGTGTTCGCTAAATAATCAGAATAAATATAACTCAAGGTCCTGATTCTCCCAAGATAAATTCTGGATCTCTCATTATATTACCTATAAGAAAATCCACCAGGTACTGGTATTGTTAATTTTATCCACCCAGTACTTATTTATGTTTGAAAACTGGAGTCTCCTCTGATTTTACTGAGAATTCTGGAACAAGGCTCCCTCTGCCTCATGAGAAGTTATGTGAATAATATAGGTGTTAATTTAATTGAGAATATCATATGAGTAATGGGACTGACTGCAGCCACACCAATTCTGCCATGTTTCGGTAAAGGCAGGCCATATTTTTTCATGGATTTGTTTCAGTTTTGTGCTTACAGACTGATCAGTAGATGAGTTTCCATTGAAAGCAGCCTTTCCAAATACATATCCACCTTGGTGTTTAAAAATTCATTGTTAAAACTCCAACTAAAATATCTTTATTTAAGCCTGTTTATAGTATTAACTCTTTAAAATTACATTAAGGAGGCTACAAGAAGTTGAATGAAAAATTGCAAAACTGAACTTGAGCAAGAAACTCATACAAATGCTGATAACTTCTAGTTCTGTTTCAAAGTGCCGGTATATTCTTGTATTCCTGAATAATAAGAAATTTACTCAACTTTCCGACAAACATTTTAGCCACATTAGGTAATGCGGGTATTGCTCGGTTTTATTGCAGTGATAAATGTTTAATATTGGTACATTTTTAACTTGTATTACAGTGTGTTTGTAAAATAATGTGGTTAATAATCATAGAAAATTATTATAACATTTTCAAATACCCATGTTATTTTATTTTTTCTTCCCTTCATTAAATCGTTATCCGAATATCACCACTTACAGAAAATAGAAATTCAATTGAATAAATAAGGTATATTAAAAAGTTTGGAACAGTAAGGATACAGTTAACATTAATAGCTTTATATTAATATTAAGTGTTTTACATTTAAAGCTGCAATGATGTGGATTCAAACATTTTTCCTTATCCACTAAGAAAGATAAACTTTAAAATGAGCAACCCAGGCGGGTGATTTTACTGCAGAAACTTAGCTGGTACCTGCTTTCAGGGAGTAAAAGAATCCTTGAAATTATTTTCACGTTTTCATTGACAGATTTTCCTATCTACCTATGGTAACTTATTTGGACAAGAAATGTTGTTTCTCGCTTGAGTTAGTATAAAGAAGTATACTTCAGCAAAAGATCACACAATCTGTTCTGAACCTTTTACATTTATAGAATGCTCACATTGCAACATTAAATCAGTGAACTGATTTTAATTTCCCATCTTTGGTCATTGTAAGGGATATAATAATTACAATTTGAGTTGAACTTAGACACTTATGCTTCACTTACCAACTTTTTGGTAGAACATGTTTCAAGGACCCTTGTCCCCATCCTCGGCTACGTGTCCAACTGACAAGTCCTGCTTTTGAAGGTCATGAAGTGTCCCTGGTGGTGGTTTTATGAACTTCTTGATGAGGTTCTCATCCTCTGGTATTTCGAAATTCATGAGATTCCTATCAAATTTCTTTATATAGATTCTCTCCCAGATGTCCAGTTCCTTTGGTTTGCTTACTGATTTTAACAATTTTGGTTCTCTACAAATTCTGTGGTCATTTTCCCAAGAATTTGTAGAGAACCAAAATTTTTAAAATCAGTAAGCAAACCAAAAGAACTGGACATCTGGGAGAGAATCTATATAAAGAAATTTGATAGGAATCTCATGAATTTCGAAATACCAGAGGATGAGAACCTCATCAAGAAGTTCATAAAACCACCACCAGGGACACTTCATGACCTTCAAAAGCAGGACTTGTCAGTTGGACACGTAGCCGAGGATGGGGACAAGGGTCCTTGAAACATGTTCTACCAAAAAGTTGGTAAGTGAAGCATAAGTGTCTAAGTTCAACTCAAATTGTAATTATTATATTATAGTTGCTTCACTGTATATGTTCCATCATTTTTTAAATATTGTAAGGGATGCTTGTCAGCTCTATCAGCATGCACTCCATTTCAAATTGATGAATGCATACATAGCTATAGTTCGTATGTAACCAAAATTTTTATTTCACAATACCTTTCATTTCAATCTGAATTGTATAAAATCAATTGAATATTACTGCCTAATTGTATTAGCATGACAACTACAGCATAACGTGATCGTAAAATATAGGTTACTGCTTATTTTAATATAGCACAGAAAGTAATTAGTTTATTCTTAGACTTCTAAACAATACCTCAACTTATTTCAAGTAAGTATTCGATTAATTACTTTCAACTAAATATTCATCCTCATACTTGACAAAAGAATTTCAAAGGTGTGAGTAGTGTAGATCTAATTAAATTAAGTACAGTAACAGCCTTTTCTAACAAATCTCAGGAAACAGAGTTTTTCCCCCTTAAATGGGAATTTTCCTCAAAGTGAGTAAAAAGTGAGTGGACATGGTGCATAGTAGTGTAGTTTATTATTTAAGGGTAAATTAAGTTCATGTGTTAAAATTACATTAATTTTTCAAGTACCGGTAATTTAAAATAAAAACTTTAAATACAGGAGTGGTTCCCTATATACCATCCAAAATTAGCACTTTTTTCAAGTTCTCGATATAACAATAACATTCTTTACAAAGTATTCTTTTCAGACAAAATCATTCTATCGAGATTTCACTGTAATGGAACTATATCTTTCTGACTGTAAAATTGACCACCAGACAGTATTCTACTGGTCTTTCTGGTAATTAAACGCACTTTCTCACCATTTAGTCTGTGACCATTAACCCAATCCCCGGGTATTACCTTCACCAATATGAAAATAATCACAGATTATTCCAAAATAATTTAGTAAAATACAAATTTTTACTGCTAGTGCTTGTAATTTTTGTTGTGCTTTTGCACGGAATTTTAAAGTTCATTACTTGTAGCTCATAATTTGTTACATTGTACTTATATTTAAAAAATTTTAACAATGAAAAACAGAAACTTTTTAAAAAATAGCTTATTATACACATTCTAGTACACCAGAAATTATTGTGTTTTCATTTATAAAATCTACAAGAGCTTTTACACAATTGATTTTACTCCTGCGTTCGAAACATGGCTTTTGGTGAAACTTTTTTACTCTAGCTAAAAGCAATGAGAGTAATGATTCATTTATGTAATTCATATTCAGTAATTTCTGATAATGGTGAAGGAGGTTAGTTTTAAAAGAGCTTGTTTTGTATACCTCATAAAAGCACCATGAGCTCACTTCGCTATTCTGGGCCTATATGTTGCCTATTTATAAAAATAGTCTACAGGATGTTTTATCTTAAGCTGTCGTAATTTGGAAATTTGAGTTAACACTTTATTTGCACTACTTAAATTCAGAAGGTGTATTATTTTCAGTTACCTACAGGCAGTTAATAGGTGAATCTGTCGTTACAAGTAGTTCATAAGGATTAACTTCGTCATAACTATTTATGAAATAACCCTAGATGTATTTTACATGTATCCAAATATATTAACTTCTTAAGTAACAAGATAGGAATAAAATGGTGGGAAGTAATTTTTATATTTTATAAACTGTTTTGAAAATACGGGAACAGATTTTAACATATCAGAAGAATTTGGTTTTACTGTATATCATGGTGTAGATAGGTTTATACTTAATACAAACCAACTCCTTTCTCTTAGTAAATAAATTTTCAGAACTACTACTGTTTATGAAAGCAGAATGTATTTTGTAATATTGCTGTGTTGTTGATGGTACTGATCTGGTTTCCCAATAGCTGTAGAAGTTGTGTGTATCCCATGCTAAAGGCATTAAGCACTGTTCCACTTACAATCTTGAAATCTACATCATTATTATATCTGTGTATAAACATAATGGTGTTGAAATTATGTATTGTTCTTGATCTGGTGTAGGAACCCTTATATGCATAATATAATTAGGGACATGGACATTTCATAACTTTCAAAGTCACAAGATGTTACTTTTTTGAAATGGCTTTCTAACGTGTTTTTAACTGTTTGAAATACATTTTATTATCAGTCTAACTAAAGAATCCCTCACAAAGTACTTAAAATGTACATTCATTCATTATTTTTCATACTACCATATTGTAATGTGACCATTGCCTACATGATTTTAGAACTATACATACTAGTCTTGAGGCATCGGAATAAAACAGTTTAAGAAATATTTGCAGCACTACTTTTCAGAATTACTTCGCTGCACTATTTTTTAGATTACAACAACAAAAAATGACATATCACATGACTTAATAGAACAAACTAACAAATTTCATTGCCTTAAATTTCTCCGGAAAATATGCCAATGCAATATTTTCACTATCGTGTTTTAGATTTCTCAGACAGGAAATCATTATTTATACTATTCGCCGCTTCAACCTCCAAAATATTAATTCCTTTCATCAGTTTCGATAAATGCATCAAGCTATTACATGTGTAAATCAAAGCAACAATCACTAACTATAAACTAACATGTTGCTATACAAACATGTATGAATAGGGCTGGTTTAAGGAATTCCGGGGCCTCAAGATTTACTGTTGTCGCTCCCATGTTAATCGCAGATTTATCAAGCCTAACTTATTTACCATGTGATGCAGATATTAAGTAAATTTCCTTTTATAGTTTGATTTCACATGGCATTTTTATAAATTGGCATTTACTGTATTGGCGTAGATTAACCCTACAAAAAAAATACAAAAATTGATGTTTCCATAATCTTTACAAAACAAACCTCAGAAGTCTAGCTTATTCTCACCAAAACAAAGTTGCAAACCAATTTCAGGATGCAGAATTCGAAGACTGAATAAGAAATAGTCTAAGTCCCATTTAGTATATTAATTTTAATATATGCTGTCCTTTCTTTAGCAATCTTGTGTTGGTAGTTGCTGGTAGGCTACAGACTGATTTTAATTATTTTACAAAAGTTAACTGCCACAAACTTAAAAGCTTTCAGTGTTTTTTTTTTTTTTTCTGACTTCTTTGAGAAGAAAACAAAACTATGCTTCCTTAAATCTTAAATTTTCTTGCTTTTTGTGAAGCAAACACTTTCAGTAACTTCTCAGTGTCTGAAGATCGGGTTGTCTACATCTCCTCACTCATGGTAGTTTGCAAATAATTTTGTAATATCTTCAGCTCAACCTAAAATAGTTTCATTTCATAGATGCCACTGACACGGGCATGCACAAAATCTTGGTGCTGAGCCCTAGTGTATACTTCAAGTAGTAAATAAATTGTTAGCTGTTGCAAAAAACATAGGGACAGGGTTGAAGAATAGCCTATAACAATCATTAACAGGGCAACAATTCCTGGGTGCGCGGGTAAAGAGAGTTAAGTCCACTTTCTTGTTACTGAGAATTAGAGTGACTTAACACACTATACCAGCCCAACATAGCTTTAGAGATGGATAAACCCTTGAGGCACACATCCATAACTACCGTACAATTTTGAATATGACTTACTGGACTTAAGACAAATGTAGAGAACATTTTTATCTATAACTCTATGGACATATCTCAATTTTTTACGATGGTGGACTTAACTCTCTTTGCCCGCGCACCCCGGAATTGAACTGCTATATTTAAGGATATTAGATTAAACAGGAAATTCAGCCATTTTAACTTGCTTTTAACTTTTTTTTTATGTGGGTGACAAATGCCCCCTTGAGCTTGGGGCCTCCCTTAGCTGTGGGTGCTGCAAGGCCCGTAGACTGGCCCTATGTATGAATAAATACTAACCGATTTGAAATTTCTAGCTAACGATGTTTTTAACTTCCCAAGTTAAAATCCTCAGTTAACCTGAAGTTGCAAGCAATCACACTTTGATGCGTTGCCTAATGAATAAGTTACCTTTAAACACTACAATATGGTATTTTATTTCTACTTGCTTATGTCCGTTTTCTTCCTAATTCGAATCTAATGTTATATTACCTTTTATTCAAATTATTTTTAAATTCATATTTTTTAATGCTGAAAAAATCAATTGCCAGTTTTGTTTCACATGTTTGACAGAAATCCAAAATTGAAGTAGTTCCAAGTTTTGCCACACATGACCTGTAAGAAATTTCAGCATGACAAATTTTCAACTATATCAGTGTACAATATATGAATGTGTAATTTCATTATGTACATGTATTTTACTATAGTTATGCTTTGTAGCAATGATTGTTAAGTAAACCCTTTTAAATCTTGTATTCAAGTCAGCCATAATGTTTTCTACTAAAGAATTCTTATTAATAATAATTTAAGGATCGTTTGCTTGAAAATATCTGGGTCCACAAATATAATAAAGATGTATGATACACATATTTTATGAATTTAATCTAGTGTGGTATCTAAACCCGCTTTGCCATATCAAGAACTCGTATAATCTAATTTCACATTTAAATGTTGGTATATTGAAGTCACAATAATAAAAGAAGTTGGCAATACAGGGTACAGAGAAAATGTATTGGATATGATTTTGATATTCTTTGCCTATGTACAAAATATGTTTATTGTGTAGGTTTAGGATATTGTTCACCTTGAAGTTATTAATTGCATTTTCGTAGGTTTTTTATGTCACAATAAATAACTTCTAGGTTTTCAAGTTCCTGTAAGAATGGAGAAATAAGAGAACAAGGGAAGTATGTGAAAATACCAATAAGATATTTTTTTTACACCGTAGAGAATATATTATGTTAGTGTTACAATACAACATTACACAATATGGAAGGAAAGTAGCTCCACAGTGGAAAGAGCAGAGTGAATGTGCTAGCAAAATAATTTATCTTGGTAGCAGAAGCTCCCTCTTCTAACAACAAAACTCCACACTACATCATAACAGCGTTATTTGCTGTCAATTTAGAGACTCCCGTCTCTTGTGTTAATCTATGCATTGATTTTATAGGACTCTGATCATTATGTCTGAAATGCATTAAGGTACATCTAGCTTTGCCATTTTTTTTTTTATGTTTGCAAATAATTTTTTCTACTTCTTGCTACTTCTTGATAAAGTGTGAACTGCCCCAGTTTGTTGAAAAATTATTAATGAAGTTACACATAAAGACCTGAGGGAATAACAATGAATGAATTTCAAGATAATTCAGTTGTAAAATTCAAAACTCTATTACTCTCATCTGACACATATAAACACAATATTTGCCATGAGAAACTTACTCAGCATTTCTGCTCAAGAACAATGGAGAAAAGATAACAATAACCATTTAGTGTAAAGACATAAGCAGGAATAATGTTAAAGTTATATCCAGTTCTAATTCCAAAGGACTCTTTTAAGCAATTAGACTTGTATTAAAACAAACTTCAAATGTCTAGCCATGCAGCATTATATTAGAATTTTATGTTACTGTACATACAGGTATCTCATGTGTTCATTCACAATCATTGAACACATTCTGGTATTCAGCTTCACAAGTTTTACCTTACCTATAATCAGAGGAAAGCAATCTGAATTTTAAATACCAAAAACAAATTAATAAACAAGAAACATCACTCCTGTACTTGATTCAAGATGTGTATGGAGCAAAAGTAAACAAAAGCCTTACGTTGCAATATTGGAAATGAACAAAGATCAGACATGATAAGTTCAGTGTTTCCAGAAAAAATCAAATTAGTAAGAATTGCCAACTTTAAACATTAACAAAAGAAGAAACTCGTGTACAATGTGCAAAAACTTCAAATATTTGTTCGTACTGGAGCAATCGATTGTAATATTACTAGCAATGATCTATGGCTTACAAGGTAGAAAGAACAATAATTACTGAATGAATAATGCTTTATGCTGAAAAGAGCTTAGGTTCAGTGACAAAGTTGTCAACTATAACAAAAAAGGAAGACCTTTTGGAAGACTAAACATTTGTTTGTGGACAGAGAACATAGATGTAACTTAAATATGAGGGCATGACCTCGTAAGAGAGGATGTCTGGTCACCCTGTCTTCACTAGTCCCACTGAGGAACATGTCAGGGACCTGGGTCATCGTTGCCAATTGAAATACAAAGCTCTGCAGAGTACTTTCCTTCCATGCTGTATAAAGAACATAACTTCTGTGGCTATTTAAAAATTACAAAAATCCTCCCATTGCCTAGGCTTTAAGGATGTGGAGTATGCTAAACTTCACCATAGTTTCTAAAATTCTTGCTATTAGTCACATTCTTGAACCCTATAAATGTATCTTTATTACACAAACAAAAAATACGACATGCCCACATTTTAAATTAAATCTATAATATAAGTTGACTATACACACTTTATTGCTACACTTACCATTATTTAAGTATTGATTCTAGTATAAAGGAGAGGAATACCAGAGAACTTACCAATCATTAGAGAGGCTGTCTCCCTCAGTGTCCCTCTTAGTTGATAGGAGCACAATAAAGATTTTATAATACATAAAAAGTTGATAATTTTTGGGTAAACTTTACCCTTTGTCAATCACTGGAGAAGATGGAGAACAGAGTGTAGGGCTGCCAACTGAAGAATATGGATGACTTCAGTTGGCAGCCCTACACTCTGTTCTCCGTCTTCTCCAGTGATTGATAAAGGGTCAAGTTTACCCTAAAATTATCAACTTTTTATGTATTATAAAATCTTTATTGTGCTCCTATCAACTCAGAGGGACACTGAGGGAGACAGCCTCTCTAATGATTGGTAAGTTCTCTGGTACTCCTCTCCTTTACACTAGAATCAGTTTTTGGCCTAGTGCCTCTTAACCTCATTGACATTATTTTAGTATGACATCTTTAAAAAATCCTCATCTTTATTTTCAAATACATTGTCAACTGCCAACTGTGGACTGTTTTGCCGAAAGGGTTGACAGCAGTTGACAATGTATTAAAAAAATGAGGCTGAGGATTAGGTTTATCAACTATCCTGTTTTTTTGGGTTATTTTTTGGATCATCCCAGCTCCTGTATTGATCTTCAAAAACTCAAACATTGGTTGTTTTCATAATCATTCTTTGTTGTTAATTTCTCAGTATTGCATGCACTGATAGCTGTGAACTTCAATTTGACACTAATATTGATAGTTTTTGTCAATTTTAGACTTTATATTAAGTATTCTAGGCGTAAATGGGCACACTGAGGGACTTAAATCAAAGATGAAAAATAAATGAACAGATCAAAGAAATGAAAGTAGCATACAGTCAATTAAATCAGAACTAATGATAGTGGTCAATTTGTATTATGATAGTAAAGGGCTTTTGCAGTTTTGCACAAGTCAAGAAAATCAAAGCTGCCACAGCTTTTGTTGTGAAATGTAATTGTATTAATATGTTGATATTTTAATTATGTGCCATCCAATCACTTGACGTAGGATTTACATCCCAAAAATTCCATTAAAATTTGCCATGACCCGATCTCCCTTATTTTCGTGTTTGAAATAGGTCACCCAAAAGGGGATCCTTGAAACTTGTCATACCAAAATAATGGTAAGTGAAGTAACATAGTGTGTATAACAAACTCATATAATAGATTTTATTAGTTATAATCTCTTCAACGTGTAAATTCCATGTTAAATGTAAGTTAAATGTAAAGAGTTCTATAATATCAATATAGGACACATTTTTGTGTTAGGAAAATAGAGCTCTTTGTCCTTTCTTAATCCTATTATCTTAGAGGCTTTTAAAACCGACAAATTAATGAAAGTTGGAAAAATAGTATACTTTATTTGAAATTTAAACTTTGTTTTTTTATGTCAGAATATGTGGAATTTTGTTAAGATCTTTCAATTAAGTTATTATTGTTACCCAAGAGAACCAAAGAAGACTGAAATGCTGGTTTAGCTGGCAACCATAAATTTTGGTTCCAGTAAACCACCTCCAAGTATATTTATTTTATCAATTACATATTCTTGCTTTTGAATACAGCTCTAATGTTTGAAGGAACTTGTTAAGCATAACTTTTTATCATTCATTTATCAACCATTATAGATTGAAATCTTATTTATTCAACCTCGCATGTTTTCAATATTACTGGATTAATTATTTTATTTCTCTAATAGTCTAAACCAGAGATGAGCATTTCAGTAAAGTGCAATGTGGTTAGGATTGCCAAATATATGACAATAGTTGGGAGGCATAAGAACAAATGTATAGAAACAAGTTTTTTTTTATTTATTTATTTATTTTTATTTTTTATCATGATATAGGGCACGCACCGCACCGGGAGAGTTGCCGCACCCCCTCTAACTCGAACATTTGACGCTAGATACCGCTAGTTGTCGTGATACCATCTCCAGTTCCCTCCCTAGAGTAATTGGATCGCGTGTTTTCATTGTTTGTGGTGTTTATGCCATTGTTATAACGGTATTTATCAGGTAAGTGCACTAGTTTCACTGCGAAACTTTTTTTGAACTCCTTACTTTATCCTTTCCTGATCCGTATTTGTTCCATTTTTTCTGCGTGTACTACTTTTAATATACTATTTAGAGGCTATAAAGTATTGTGAGTGGAGTTCGCCATAACAACAATAACAATAAGTTCTACAGATGAGTGAGGCGCGTGTCCCTGAGTTTTGGGTCACATGCCGCATAGCTTTCAAGGGTGACACGCCGCACACTGTTTTGCAGTATAATTAGACACCAAAATTATTTTTCTGCTCTTTTCAGCAATAAATATGCCAACTAGGTATAAAGAAAGGGAGGGAGCTAAACAATTTGGCCTATGGAGTGACAGTGACCTACAAAAAGCTATTCGGCGAATTAAGGTACGGGAAATTTCCATTCGGGAAGCCGAACATTGCTATCATATGCCAGAGAGGAGTATTCGTAGGCGCATGGACACAGGAAATTGGGAAAACCCTCACTTGGGCCTGAAGGAATTCTTGGCTCAGAAAATGAAATAAGGCTAGTCGTCCATATTCAGAGATTGTGCAGATAGGTTCTCTTTTGTTTTATACGTGCCTTTGATGTAAATTTAGACTGATATTGTGAATGCGGCATGTCTCCCGTAAGTGCGGCATAGCACCCTGTAACGCGGCATCTCTCCCGTTTTGCCTTTCAATTTAATAATTGTATTTACACATTTATTTATTATTTTATAAATATTTCCGTTGCTGAAATACAGGGAGGGAAGATCATAGCTTGGAATCTCAAAAAGAGTTTTCAAAATATTCAATCCTGTTTTGAGGTAGATGAATTTCCAGAATAGTGCGGCGCGTCACCCTATCTTGCCCTACCGTACCAGTTATATTTTCACTTTTTACACTTACTTGCAGAGACCACTGCATGCTTCAGTATCAGTGATTTATCTGATAGCAACAGTGACAAAGACATGATGATCATACTAATATTATATAGCGATAAATATTACATGAACATAACATATTATTATCATACCTAAATTATGCATATATGTTATTATAATTATAAAAATTATCCCTAGGGGGCAAAAGTCTATTTTTATGTAGAAAGCCTTGGCACTCTTGAGTAAGGCTGGCACTCAGAGGACACTGATGGCACCAAAAGGGTTAAATTGTTAACAATATTTTTTATTGAAGTGTATCCAGTTCTAGTCGGCCGCTGTGGTATAGAGATAGTGTGCCCACCTCTAGATCCGAAGGTCGCGGGGTCAAACCCGGCCGTGGTTGCTGGATTTTTCAGGACGTAAAATTCCTGGTCACAGAGTCCTCCGGGAGGGACTTTAAGCTGGATCGTAGATTTACGGCATGTAAAAGAACTCCAAGCCTAAATTAGAGCCTCTGGACAAAATTTTTCGGCCCTTTCACCTCCAAGTAATACCTTAGATTCCGGAGGGGGGTTGAGAGGTGATGGGCTTACTACCTGTCCCTCTGCCCTCTCTTGGAAAATAAGCGTGACAAAATTATTATCACTTCGAGGCCCTATGCCCCACCATAGGGGTATATAATTCTAAGATGGTTGTGCTACTTTTGGTTCAATTAATCTGGAAAACATTGAAATGTCAATATTAGGCTATATATTAAACTTTAAAGCATTCAACTTCACATATTGAAATGAAGTTGAATGCTTTAGAGTTTAACATAAAGTTGTACTATGTCCTCTATCTGCATGCAGAACATATGCTGATCCAGTATCATGCTCTGTGCATGTTTAGAGTACAGAATTGTGCCCATCTCTGGTCTTATCATATACCATATTCTCCTTTCATCTCAGTATAGTATTAATTCGAATGTACTTTTGTATGTATAGATTTGCAATCTCATTTTAGTTTTAACGTTTGTAAATATTGTGGTAGGGCATACTCATCTATTTGCTTAACGAGTTCCTAACTTTCATTAGTAGATTAAACTGGTCAGGAAATATGTAGAAGTTAGTCATTCTGATCAGTATATATATCCTTCATTTGGTGTTGTCTTGATTCATCATATTATAAACTAAGATTATTCTAATCTATTTTATAGATGTGTTTGTAGGCTTTCATTATCGCTAGGTATTAAAAGGAGAGCAGCTTAGGTTAGGTTAAGTTAATGTTATGCTGTATAGTTCATATTGTAGAAATCAATAATCAATATGTAATAATGTACAGCTTTGTTATAGAAATGTAGTAGAAGTTAAGTGTTTAATATATTAAGAATAAACAGTATGAAGTAATAAAAGTTACTGCTGGTAAGAAAGTAGTGAACAGGGATTCTGTGAACGAAAGTGAAGTGCCAAATGTTATTACTTATCAGACATACTGAGAGAAGAAAGTTTTCTGAAATAGTACTAAGAAGAATTTTGCTGTGAAACGACTTGAACTGAACCCAAATATTAACAAGAAACGGAGGCTATGAAAGATTTGTATGCAATGCATCAATCATTTAAAGAATAATAATAGGTTTGTTTCTGCAGTGGATTTCAGTAGACATTTCACAACTAATTTAACATTTGAACAACAATTTCATAAAACCTCAATTGAACATAGGAGTATTGTGTTCGTGCAGGTTTTCAAACTGCTACAAGTGTTTGAAACCAACCAAATGAATCAGAGAAAAAAATGGTGAAGTCATGAAAAATAACAATTTGACCTATGATAATGATATTTACTAGTATAGCATACATCAGCTGCTGTGTAGACCAATGTACAATTGCTGACATTTCTACAAAGGATTCCCATTCGTCCCGTTTTCCCAGGATAGTCTTGTTTTTTTAATACAATGTCTCATTATGTCCTGACTGTTTTTCAAAAGTCCCCTTGTGTATGTATCCTTGCTAAAAGAAGTGCATTAGGCTTATAGATTTTATTCCATTTTACAGTCGTGACTCATGGTTTAAAACGAGAGTGTGCTGTATATAGGCCTACATTTGAAATAAATAAAATATTTTTAAGCCTACTTACATATTAAAGAAAATATTATTTAAAAAGCCTATTAAAATTAAAAGGATTTGAAATGTTGAACTTTTAAATATAACTTAATATTGGTAGGCCTACTTCATTATCTCTTTAAAAGTTGATAAATATTCTTTTTTTTCTTTCTTTCTTTCTTTCTTTCTTTCTTTCTTTCTTTCTTTCTTAACCTAAATATAGTACAGCATTGCACATTTTCCCAAAGCCAAGATATGTTAAGAAAGGTTCTGTTGAACATATAATTAATGGACTTACCGTACATTCCCAACTATGGATTTTATTCAAGTTAGGTTTTCATTAGATTCGTCTGTACAAATTCATATTTAACTCTCAAAGTTTGTGGATTCAAAGGTAATTAGTTGTGCATAAGTGCAACAATCCAAAGCATAACAGGCTCTATCCGACTGATCACTGTTCCCGAATAACAAACATGGAAAGCAAAAAAGTGCATTCCGAACATCACATCCGCAGATTTTTCTAACGACAGTAACGTACCTTCTCTATGTGTTAGATCATAGCAGCTGAAGCCAATTCAGCGCTAGTTTCTAGTTATCTTGAAGAGAGCTCTACAAAATATGTTTTCATTCATTTTGTTTGCATAACAGCTAGCATTCGAAGAGAATGGGTGCAATTTTAACAGTGTGCTGTGACACATTAGCTTATGATCATCGACCACCCCTGCCATTTTAAATAAGCAGCACTCCTAGGGGTGAATTCATGAAACTTTGATGAGGTATATTGAGAAGTTGGAATTTCTAATTACGATGCTTTTCTTTCTCCATACTTCTGTTGGCAGTGTTACATACACCCAGTTCCCAGTTGCATATGATGCGATACAGCTATATTCATGGTGAATTAATTCTATTTTTCTTATTTTTGTGCCCTGCTTTTTTATTAGTCCCAGTTATTCAGGTAAAAAATGTAAATATCCCATTTATTCAAAAATACATTATGTGACAATTATTCTACAGCCCTGTTACTTTTGTGCCCAAGGTTGTGGGTTCGATCCCAACCCAGGTCGATGGAATTTATGTGTGCATAAATGTGAAAGGCCCATGTCAGTAGATTTACTGGCATGTAAAAGGACTCTTGTGGGACAAAATTCCGGCAACACCAGTGACGGCCACAGGCCTAAGTTGCAGTAGCCTACATCCCCATCGTTAAATAATCATATACCAACAGCCCTGTTACTGTCTTCACCTGGGCTGGAATGTGAATTTTAGTCAGTGGACAGCTCAAGGTAACCAGAATTGGTGGGCCACCAAATAACCGTCTCCAAAATACTAGTGAGAATATAGCAGAACATCTACTGATTGTGACTTTCACCTTTCAGTCCTGATGAAGACATCAGCATGGCTGTAGTAACATCGGCAATTGTACACTGGGTCCCTTTATATTGAAGCACATGCTGATATTTCTTCAAGCAACGATGAATTGGATGGTTATTGACTGTGGAAAAGAGGACAAAAAATGGAAAGTATCTGAATAAACAATACGAAAGTACAATGAAACTGAATTTCTGAAACATTTTCAGATCACTAAATTATTCTGCAGTGGAAAAAACTGCAAATGTGCAAACAGAGCACATACAGTAGACGAAGTTGCTGGAAGTCATGAACTGTTATAAACCCACTGCAGAAATGAACCTAATGTTTCTTCAGTGGAGAAACTTTGTAGAGTACCATAGAAAATATCTGTATAGTAAATGTTTTAACTCCATAACCATTATAGGTTTTATAAAAACTTCCCACCTATAATTTAATGTGCCAAAAAGGGCAACAGAAGTTTTTACATGTTTCATAATAATAATAAATACATTCATGGCATTGTTAAAAGTGTGAAAAAGAACTTGCCTTGAATCTCATGTCAGTATTGCTTATTTAATAATATTGCTTTAATTTAGTAACTTTTGTATGTTTGTTTATATGGGAATGCAGTGTAAAATTGATTGCATTCCAGCTGTATGTTGTATGTGTGAAGAATTACTATATATATCTTTTAATAATAACAATGTATTGTCTTTACTGTACCAAACACATAGATAGAGACACCTATTTTAAAGAGGAACTTAAAATAGTTCTATATTTTAATTATTTCTGACAATTTCTAATCTATATTTGAAATTAGGTAGCTAGGTTGACTACAAAGCTATTTTGCAATGTAATGAGTTTGATGTATGTAGCGAAACATATCTGAAATGTTATTTTTTCTTTTGATACTTTTCTTCCATACATTTTTCTGCATATTGTCGACATGAACAATGTTTTTCTACAATATACTAATTCCATAATCTTCCCCATATACTTAACATGGGATAAAATTTTAATTTCATTTTTTTGGCACCCTTTTTGAAAATAATAAATTACACTTCGTTACAACCTGGTTTATAAGGTCGTGTGCTTATGTTTAAAATTGATGTCAATCAAGTGTACCATCGCTTAGAACTTGCATCAGAATGAAACTTTTTTTGATCGTTAAATGTTTGTAAAAACCTCTAGGCTTTGCTCTAGTAAGAAAATTATAAAACAAAATATAAGGCACAAGGTAGGGTTTCCCTAGAAAATAAACCTCAACCACTAGAATGGAATTTATGTCCAGATGTCTAATATTTATAATATTTATTTAGAGGCAGTTTGCCTAGTTTTCTAATACAAGTAATGGTGTGTATAAATGAATGAAAGGATTAATTAGATACCTACAGTCCTTAATGAAAGAAGCTATTTCTGACAGTTCTTCATGCTTTTCTCTGCCTCCCTCAGTAAGCTAATAGAAGAAACTGGTTTTATTATCTATCCACCTTTCCTCATCATATGATCACCACAAGGGCTTTAACAATGTTTTAGCTGTCACATAATGCTTTGTTTCCCTGTTTATTTTTAAATATCTTGGCCTCCCCTCTCATCAGGATAGTTTATTGTACTATGGTGTTTGGATAGGCCCGTGCGTTTAGAAAACTTAGCCATTATAACACAGTCGAGTCCTGCTAATCCAGAACCCACTCATCCAGACATCCGGTTAATCCTGACGGATTTTTTATAATGAACAATCAATAAATTTCGAATTTTATGCTTTATTTTGTTAATCCTACATCAGTTCATAGGTTAAAAACTTAGGTCTACTTATATAGCAGTATTAAAACTAAAATTAAGTTGTAGGAAAACATTTTGATATTTTACCCTTATATACTTTTATAGACTTACTCATTTAAAACTTATATTACAGTACAGTATGTGCATTTTAAGGCAAATTCCATTTAATCTGGACTTTCAGTGATCCGGATAGGGTCCGGTCCCATCTAGTGTAGATTACCAAGACTACTATTTTTATATTGTGTAATTTCACTATAGTTTTGGTAATTAATATTTTAACAGTTCTGATATAATTAATTTTGGAAGTGGGGTGTACTCAAGCATTCCATTAACTTACATTTTTTTTAAGTGGGGACATTTTTATGGATCTCAAGGATGAGGATAGAATATGTGAAAATACAAGTTACAATAAAATACAAGTTAAAATATTTGTCTGTGTATTTTTAAATCCGGGAGTGAATGTTAGACAAAAAGTTCCATGAGTGGTTGGGCTACAGTTCAGTCTCTTTTTCTGCATAGTTTTCATGATTCTCTATAAACACATTCAGAAATTATATGTTAAATGTTAAATGTTATTGGTAAAGATACCTAGTTTTGGTGATTGGCTAATTCACCAATTGTGGTTATTACCATAAATAAACTGAAAATCTTTTGTTTCAAACATCTCTAAACTGAAATATTGTCGTTTTACTCCCACTAAAGAAAACACAAATTTTTTGGACAAAGCTTGATTTTTCAAGGTAATTTATCTTTTTTTTAAAAGAACTTAAATTATGTTTTTTTGAAATTTAAATAAATATATGTGCACATTAATAAAATTAAATATTGAATAAACCACTTAATTTTGAGGTAGCAGGCATGGTGGTAGTATAATATAGATGTAAAGAACTACATACAGTGAAATTTCAGTATAAGGGACGTCAGAAAAACAAATTATTTAGACTTTATTCTGAAAAGTATGTCATACTGAAACAAGCAAATCTTGTCAAAACCAAACATTTTACAGCTTATCAGGTCAAAACAAAATCATTGTGATTCCACAATAAATAATCCACACAACACATTATGAATTTGCCGAACATTCATGTGTTTAAAAGACTTTTTCTTTGTTCTTTAATATAGTTAAAATTGTTCATGATTTCATAAGTTTCGTTCCACTCTCAACTTTTCTCATGATTTCTACCTTCTGTTCCTTGCTAAACTTCTTTCTTTTCTTTGTGTCTGTTGTCACAAAAATACAGTTCAAATAGTATAGACCTAGTTTGTATAGTACTCTAATTTATTTTTAATGCACACAACACAAAGTAATGTCCCTAGTTTTCAATATGTAGAAGAATGTGATTTAAATTTGAAGATGCTACAGTATACAGTAGGTATGACGTGTCGAGTCATGCTTTGAGAAACTTTTTCTTCCATAAAAGCACCATATTGTATTCTCTCATTATCAATCGTTGGACTTTTGGAGTAGATACACTTCAATGAATGATCGTTCTTGCCAAAACAGTGTAGGAAAAATAAATAAATAATATATAGTTAGGAAATATTTGTGAACAAAATTAAGATGTAAAAGCAATTTACATTTTAACCCAGCTTTTGTACCAAGTTTAACATTTTTATTCATTATAAAATAGGTGTTAATTTCTAAGAAGATAGCAGCAGCCTACTAAAAATATTAAAAATTCAGTTATATTTACAAATTAAATAAAGAAAATTATGGACTCAAGAGAGAATCATAGAAATGCAAAAATATTCCAAGTTCTGCATTTTGTCTAACAGAAATGCACTTTGAAAGAGGTTCCAAAATACAATATGGTTACTAGCCAACATTATAATATTTTAAAGCAGAATTATTTGCCTTGATTCTGAAGGAGCACTAATCCAACTAATTGCATTCCTCAGCTCATTTTACATTATAAAAAAATATAATGATTCACATTAATTATTCGTGTTCTACAACTAAAGGTGGTCACTATTTCTCACTAAATGTCTCATTCATAAGAAACCGTCAGAACACAATATCTTCACTCTGAAAGAGTGTCTTCCGCGTGTCAAGAAACTGAACAGGAATTAGGAACAAGTAACATGTAGTTAGACCGTTATCATGAGGGGAAGGAGTTTAGGTAGCCTGTGACTCCTCCCACATCAAAATTATGTTAAGGAAACCATTGGCGTGACATTTATATTTGTGATAGGCTATTCATTGAAATTACTACTCTTTTGATTTGAATATGAATAAATCAATCAAACTGCTGTAATGAATCTGGGGGGGGGGGGGGGAAATTCCTCAAGACAAATTGAAACCTGTCTATACCAGCTTGATATTAGACAATGGAAATTATTATAAATATTTTAGTTTGATGTATTATGAAGAACTAAGCATAATGATAATTCCCATTACATACAAATGTTTTGAATTAAGTTCATAATTAATAAATAGTAAAGCAATCACCAAAAATCAGAAATTATAAGAATGATGTAGATACTGGTAGCCTACCCAAAATCATAGGCCCTACATTAAAAGAAAATTAATTTGAACAAAATGTTTATAGTAAATAAATAGGTGTCTCTACATATAGTAGGTCAAAATCTTGTTACAATCTATAGTATCATATTACAGCTTTCCTTTTTGCCCTATTCCCATGAACTCATCTCCCTTAACATAACACTAAAATGTTGTAGACCTGTGTCAACATAATATGAGAAAATCATGAAGAAGAAGAAGTCAGGAGATGCTGCTGGCTTTTAACCTTTTCAAAGTTATTTACATGTTAATATAAACATTCAAGTAAAATCATTAATGAATTATAAGTTTGAAATCAATAGGAAGCATTTTAGTGGGATAGCTGATTTCCATGACTGACAATTTAAACACGAGAGTAAAAATCCTCACATTTTAACATTGATCATTATTCTATTAATTTAATTTAGTGTGTCTAGAGATCGACTGGTCTGCCGGTGGGTCTGGTATAGACACTATGTCTATACCAGAAATGATGGGTCCGATAATTCTATTCACATTTATTGTGCTCCACACACCAACTTTTTCATCATGGTGAGGAACTTCATGAATATTATGGGGATTTTCTTAGCCCAGTATCTATTGTTATGAGTAGAAATGTAACCATTAAGATGAAACCACGCTTCATCTGTGAAGAACGGTTAAAGTGGATCCACATTGTCATCACGGAGAGACTGCAAAGACCAATTGCAGGCAGTAGACACTGAAACTGTTGCCCGCCTTGTGGATCAATTGATGTCTAGACGCACTGTAATTCTGCTTTTATGCTATTTTTTGTGGCAAAGAATTTATATGTCAATAGCAGTGAAAAGGTTACAAATATCACTTCCATGAATTATTGTGTTTAACATTGAATCTCAACACCAAATGGAAATACGTGAGGTAAGTTTTGCACAATTTTTTCTTACTCTTTGAAATTGCTGTAGAAGTATCAGATGTGCTGGAGTTATATATATATCGACTCACGTTTCAGGTAATGGTAGTATAAATTAAGTGGAAGGAAAGGAAATAGACATTAAATCCATGTCTGGGATATTAATACAAGTAAGAATCAGCTTGAAAAATTTCATGTCATAACCGGGATTTGAACACGGATCTTCAGCTTAACGTGTTCAAATCCCGGTTATGACATGAAATTTTTCAAGCTGATTCTTACTTGTAAATGGTAGTATAGGATATGGTTTTTTCAAAATATTGTGTTCTTCTAATTTTTTAAAATTATAACTTACACAATGAAATCTTTCAGCTTGTGCATATTGACTGACAATATTAGATACCTCGAATACACTTCACCAGGTTTTCATGAACCTTAGTGTACGAACTTATAACGTCCATAAGAAGAATTCTATTGATTTTGTACTGGATCTGTTGACTGGAGTAATAACCAATTATTGGTCATATGCGTTTTAAATAGCACTTTTTTGTTATTTATAAATTATAGAATGCATATACTGTTGGTAACTGAAGACAAATGACTGCATATTATTTGTACCCTTCTGGTGTTTTGGCAAACATAAAGGTGTATTTTTTATGGAATTTATTGTAAATTAATTCATATTTATTCTGATTTTATTATCTCAGCAGCAATACTTGCTCTTTAAAATAATGGCAGCTCTAATAGAAGGCAAACTTGAAGATATTGAAGTCAATTTTTTTAAATCTCTAAAAATTAAATTTCTTCAAGTAAATGGGAGTGTAAGAGAAAAATGATGTGTTTTGTGCCACAATCTCGTGAAATGTTTAAGAGGAAAACAAAATTCTATTTTCTCTGTTCCAAGATTATGGTGCTTACAGGCATGTGGGCCAACACCAGATACGCACCTACAAATTTTATGGGATTTAAAATTTTTATTTACTTCGCTTTTACTTTTACTGAGCTTCCCCCTGATGTTGATTTTCCTCAGGTCTCAGCACGAGACTTTAGTCTCATTCTTTGGACTCAAATCCTCAGCAGCTGGCAATGGGAGTGGGATGTTGCACCTTTTCATCTGCGACATATTAAGGGCTCCATCAAACCTTGGTCGTCATATTCTTGTTGCATTTGGAGAGAAGAAGTCATCTTAACATGGTGGCAGATAGGTCACTGCCATCTCTCACACACCTTTCTTCTCCAATGTGAATCTCTGCCTGTCTGTCCAAGATGTGATGTCCCCGTTACTGTTCAACATCTCCTGATTTAGTGCTAGTGCACTGTCACTTTACCCTCTCGAACAAAACACCTTCAAAGGCTAAGTTTGCAAGATATTCTGCGTGAGGATGCCAGTATAATCACCAGGGTCATGTCCTTTGTACATGATAGTGGCCTCTATGCCCTGATCTAGAATAAAGTAAAATTCCTTCCCCCACCTTCGATAGGCCTCCATGACCTTAGATGTTGAAGGACCTCTAAACTCCAACTCTCTCACTCACTGAGCTTCCCTAAAAATATCTTTCTAGTAAAATCTCATCAAATTTCAGGGTTTCTATAGGTATTGGGTAGAGAAAATGATAATATTTATTAAGTAATTTATTTGACATCATTATTGTTGGATTGTTTCTTATACAACTAAGATGTTTCAGTCTTTCACATGTTGGACAGTAAATTATTCTGTCACACAGAGTCAAGCAGCATTATTGTTCTTCCTTTCTTCATCCTCAAGATTATCACAGTTTAGCGTAACCTGGCCTCCTGGACTGTTCGAGGCCTTCATTCAGCACCTTCAATGTGAGATCAACATTCTCTATGGCAGCATTATAACCCATCAGCCCAATTCGCATCACCTTGCCAATTGTAGGACCAAGACCTCCAGAAATCTCAAGACGATACCTGAAAAAATCATTATCTTCAGTTACGTTATTTAATTTTCAATGTGCACCTCATATTAGTGGTTAGGGCTCAGATTCTTAGGGAAATACATATTTTGTTTGCATCATGATACAAACTTGCAGACTGAGTTTAATGTTCTGGGTATTCACACGGGGGCATATATTTTAGACAAATAAAGGAGGAAGTAATATAAACAGTAAAGCTTTTGCATCATTATTAAAAATGGCTAACTTATAGCTCCACAAGACAGCTACTGAAAGCTTGGAATCAATGGTACTAGTCACCCAGTTGGAAACCCTATAAACCACTATTCATTCTTAATACTATGAAAGCCTGAAGTCACACAACCAATAAATTGTTTTAAATTCACACTTCTAAACTTACTTTTTCATGGCATACTCTATGATAAATTTCCAGTCTAGTCCTGGAGGTATCTTGATTGTTGTTACTGTTGGTAACCTTGCTTCCTTCTTCTCAACAAATAATTGCAGTCCAAGTTTCTCCAAGCCTTCATGCAGTCTCTTCGCACAGGCTTGATGCCGTGCAATACATTTGTTTATTCCTTCTTCAACAATAATAGATAGACCCTCTCTGAGTCCATACAATAAGTTGACAGGAATTGTGTGATGGTACCTGCGACAATTATCAAAATAAGAAACAGCTGTATTACGGTAGGGTTATCAGATATTCGGTTTGCCTAACAAATAGTTTTTCTTAGCTATCGTAACAGCAAAAGGAAAATAATGCACTTTGTTTGTTGAGGAAATGGAAGGTGAATAATGGATTTAAGGTTGCGTTATCTACTGCAAACCCGAAATAATAATATTTTTATAATTAGTCATTTGCTTGTAAGAAGTATGGCAAGATGCCGAAGAGAAATATAACTGTTTAAAGTCTTGATAAAACATAGACCCTTATACCCTTAACTGTCTTACCTAGATCCACATTCACATTCAAAACTAAATATACATTAAAACACTGTTGGTCAGTCTTTATTCAAGTTGGTGGGAGTTTCAGTTTTCTCTAAGATGGAGTCCAGATATGGCATATATTCAGATGCATTTTGGCATATGATATGCCATCTTCAGAACTTTTTCTTTAGGAGTTAATGAGAATCTCTTACCACCATTAGTATTATGATGCTATGGCTGGATTGCTTATGTGAGGTGTGGGTCCAAATAAGACAGTTAAGGGTATAAGATTATGTGTTGAGCAAGATTTTAAACAGATACTACCCTTACGGGAAGAATGAAAGTCTTTATTACACAGAAAATTCAAATTGACTGATGATTTAGCAAAGCAGTATAAAGAAAATAATAAAACCTTGTTTGAGTAGCAGTTTGGTTTTGGAGTTTAATTTGCTACATTTCAAAATTTTATACAATGTCTTAGATTTTTGTGTAATATCCAACATTTTAGTTTGCACAGTTTTAAAAGGCATATAAGCTAAGTCAATGCTTGCGTTAAGATGAGAATTCCCAATAGTTTTTAAAAGTTTTGTTGCCTAATTTGGATGCCCATGGCACAAGCATGAGCAACAGAGTTAACTATTTTTCAGTCCCCCAAAAATACTATTGGAAATTCGCCATTTTCATGCACTCATTAGTACAGCTTATATGCCTTCTAAAACCATGCGAACTATACTGTCCTACATTTCATATTATAAGGCTGCTTATAAAATATTAATCCACATGAGATACAATACGATAGTTTCAATAATATATCACTCTATTTATAATGAGACACACAAAGAAATTTGTATTTGAGTTGTATAATTAACAACAAAAATTCTTTTAAAAAAAAATTATTTCAATATTGCATTTTTATTCACTTTTACATGATACAATAATACAATAAGTTTCTGATTTACTTACACTCGAGGCCTCCCAAAGCATGCCCAATAGTCACCCAAAATCATCATATCCCAATAAAATACTGCACATTGTGTCTTACGAGACTCTATTTTAGCTCTGGAACAGAGAGAACATTTTCTTTTTTTGATTGTACATTAATGGCATTTTGCTGGTATTGCCCTTGGATAACAAGCATACTTACACTGCTCGAGGGCTGAAGGAAATAGGAGCCAAACCGGGTGGAGCTCCCAGGACCTTCTGAGATCCTGTATAGATGACATCAATCTCCCATTGGTCTGTATACACAGGAACACCTCCGAGGGATGCAACAGTGTCCACAACCAGTAGGCAGTTGTATCTGTTGTACACAAAAAAATTGATTGGTACAGTAATTTAGTCATTTTTAATAGCCTTAATTTACCCTCTTATTCCTTAGGGGAAAAACTTAAACTTTACCAAATGTTGTTAATTTGTTATTTCTCCTGATAGCCTGATAATTGGGGGGGGGGGGAACAGGATCCTATCAAAAGGTCTTTATTCCTTGGTCCACAGTTTTTATGCTAGATCAAAATGTTTTTTTTTTTCTCCTTTCTTTCTTTGCATCACAAAAGAACCCAAAATGAGATTTAAAAAATATTTAATCCTTCTTTGGACCAATGTTCAGAAGTTTGACTTTGTACTATCTAAATTTCAAATTGAACAAAAATAACCACATATCTTCAGATTAATTTATGTTCCTGAACATCAGGAAATGATTTTGATTTCACATGTAACCACATTCATTAGCTACTTTTGGTGTAGGCCCTATAAATAGCGCAACTAATTTCTAAGTGCACTTTCTATTAACATTAGGATTGTAAATTGTTGAAAAGAATGATCAAGGAGAAAATTGAATTAAGAAAGGTCTAAAACAACCATGTCAACCAGAAAAATTTATAAAAGCAAGAATTCTAATAATAATTAAAGACCCACAAAACATATATCTCTTAATTATTTATTCTGTCAAAATGGAATGAAACTTGGAAATACATTTTATTTTCAATTTTTTGTCATGTACCATTTTCTAGGGACATGAGTACAGGCCTAGATTTTTTTGATTTTTTATGTTCCATACCCCTTATAAATCCTTTAACGTTTATTGTTATACAAATGAATTTCAGCCTTAAATCACATTAGGAGTGAAAACATTCACAATGCAGACTTCCTTTAATAATTTTTTAGTTATTATGTCATTGGCAGATAGACAGACACAAAGTAACGATGATTATTCCCTTCCAAATGAATAATTATTTAACAATTTTTCAAGGAACAGATGCATGGATCTTTAAATGTTAGATATAAAGATTTTGTTGTATGACATGATTCCAGTGTTAATCAGAAATACTTACTTATGACAAAGGGCTCCTAGTCCTTCTAGAGGCTGATACACACCAGTTGATGATTCTCCTTGTGTTATGAAGAACAAACCAGGTCTATATCTTACAAGTCCATTTTCTACAGCATTCAAGCAGAAGTTCTCACCTGCTGGCTTTTCTATTGTTTTCACTGTTGCTCCTATGACATAATTAGCCAATACATTTCAAATGGTATCCACATCTGAGAAAGCTCTGTAAACTTTATCTATTATTTTGAGAAACCTGTTTTATTCTCGAAGTATGCTACTTATATTATTAATAGGGGTGGATTTCTATGACATGTCATATTTAGGAAATGTTCAACTATTGTAGCATATTTAGGTCATATTTTTGGCATATTTGTGTGCATATTAAAGAGATTTTGAAGTTTCATGTCATATTTTGTAAATTTTGCATTATAATGATAATTTTTGAGAATTTACAGATATTTTAAATAATTAACACTATATTTTAATAAAATGTATTGTAATGAAACTTAAAAAAATATACCCAATGTGTAAGTGGTAAAGTCCTATTTTAAATTTTATTGGTCATATTTTAATGTTTTTTAGGTCATAAATGCATGCATTTATCCTATTTTTTAGGTCATAGAAATGCGCCCCCTAATTATTAATATTTAATATTGTCAAGTATATAAGGCAGAGCCCTTCCAACTTGAAGTTAGCTAAGAGCTTCATTTTTTATCCTTGGGTAATGTGCAGGCCATACTCTTGAATTAGGCATATGTAATATCAAAGTACATAATTATTTTCTTTTTGGTTGATTTAAATAGAAAATACGTTTCATTCTAAGTAAGTAATTTTCTTTAAATTTTAATCAACTGCTTTAAGTATTCTATTCTAATTTGAATTCATATTTTATATTGTTGATGACTTGCGATTTGAAGATAATATGATATAGTCTGAAGCAGTCTCGCTGATCCAAATACTTTGATCAAATTGAAACATAATTTAACTCCTAAGTGTATTGTGTGGACAGAATCGAATTTAAATTCCATTAGCAAATTTTTTTTACAAGTCACCTTAACATACCGTATCGACGAGCCATATCTGCAGCTCTTAGCCCCCAGATGCCATGTACCGCAACGAGGACGACATCATCGGGTTCGATGAGGTTACACATGGAAGCTTCCATTCCACCATGCCCTGAAGTACTGATAGCAAGAGTAAGGGGATTCCTGGTTTGAAACACATACTGTATCCCTTGTTTCACCTCGTCCATAATCTAGAGATAAAAATGGAATAAAAATTATTCAGTGTTCTCCCAGTATATCTGAAAGAAATGTATAATTACTAAGACCCAGAAGTTTATGAAAAACCATATTTTTTTAATAATGCACTTTATTACTTGCTAGGGTTAAAATGTGTACAAGACATGAAAGACATAACAGAAAATTATGGTTTCATTTTGAATAATGTTACATATTTTGTTAGTTTCGCAATAATACAGTACATCATATTTCTTGATATTAAAATAGTTGTGCATATTTTGTCAATTTGTCACATTTTTTATGGCATATTTTTAATGGATTTTAAATAATATGCATATCTCTTTTAATTCAATCATTTACAGCATATTTGGCCAAGTGAATGTTTTGAGAACTGATCATACACTAATTAACAGTACACAGCCTAATGTTTTCAGAACTGAATGTATAATATTTAAATGTTTCACTTCATAGCTTTCAATTTACTAAAAATTGTTGCATTTACCATGTGTTTTTACAAGTAATTTAAACAACTTCTACTATTTTTTTGTAAATCATAATGTTAATTCAGCTAACAAGAGAACATAAAGTAACAATATTAAAATTATTTAAATGATAGAGCATACTTCATAGGTTCTGGAGCATATTTAAAAATTGTTTAGCATATTTGCATGAATATTTCGTCTTCTGATAAAGCATTAACTTCCGGGCCTAATTAATTAGCATGGAAATGGGTGTGCCTGAATACAATATTATATTATAAATTCATGAAGGTTTCTCACTAAACTTTTTTCTTAGTTTCAGCTTTATCTCTCTTTTTTTAAGGCTTATACAGAGTGGAAGGGGCATAACTGTGCAGATTTTAACAGCTTTATGCTTCAGTAGAAATAAACAAAAAATACAAATACCATATTTGTGCAAGTGAGTACTTTTGGTCCTAACCTTTAATGGGCTTTAATCAATAAGTGCCTTATTGTTTCTAATTTGGTTTTTTACATCAGCAGGGCAAAGAATAAGGGATAAATTGTCCCTTTGATATTGTTCAATAAAGTTGGCAGTTTTCTTGAAAATTAAATACAACAATATATTTTGTAGACCACAAAACAAAAGGCAATGTCAAAGTGAGACTGTTTACATATCAGAGTAGTGGATCTGTTTTTATACACATGACAGAGTCTTTGCCACCTGGAACTGCTATCTGGTAGTGTGCTGTTTCAATTCTGCATAACCTTTCATCCTAATTGTTTCATTAATCATAATTCATAATATAATCACAAAATGCAAGATCGGTGTCACTTTAATGTTAGCAGAGATACCAGTCATGAGACGAAATCAAATAGCAATGTATTATGTAATGTTAAGTGACTTTATCTGACGAACAATTGCAATCTTATGATAAGTAACAGGTTTTTTTCTCTCTCTCTTTCTCTCCCTCCCCCCTCTGAAAATCACAAAACCTAAATTCCTGAGTACCAGGATTAAATTTGAATATAGTGCATGTTTTTATTGTTATTGTTATTTTTAAATTTTTTATAACTTCCATTAAATGTCATATTGTTTAACGCTTTTAAATTTTATTTTCATTCTGTCATAATTTAGTTTTACCACGCGGTAGAACAAATAGTATTTTGTTCAACCCTGAAATTCATTTTTGAATTTTCACCATTAATACAGGTGTTAACAACTTTTCCTTATGTTTACTGCCACTTTACACGAAGATTTTTCTTCACAAAATTCTTGAAGACGGCTCTTAACTATTTTTTTAAAATTCTGTACATAAAGTTTTTCTTTGAAACACTTTTCCATAGAAATTAGTAGTTGCCAGTAGTTATAAGTTAACCGCCTTTCCACAGTGTCCGCTCTTATGTACAGTTTGGCTTTGCGTAAAGCTGAGCCAACTGTCCATGTCAGTCTGAGAAGCGAGAAAATGGCAGAATCAACACTTAGGATCGAGGAAGTTTTATTAAACTTTTATTTAAGCTTAGGATCCTCCTAAAATCATCCCATCATAATCACTTAACATTCCAATTTCCACCACACACTTTCTTTCTAATTATATTCCAATTACCCAATGAATGTAATGAAGAAATTGTTGTTTTATGCTAAATTAGAAGGAGAAAGAATATTTACCTCACATGTTTCAGGATGTAAATGGCCGAGAACTGGCAGGCTCAAAGCATGGAGAACCCTGGGTGACGCATTTGAGGGGCCGGGGCCCATTAGCAGCTTCTGGGGCACCGAAAGCGGCTTTAGCAAGTCGGCGGGCCTGTCTACTTGCATGTTTGTGAAATATTGTCACCAGAATGTATTCAGACGCTCGGACACACTGCTCTTATCCAAACCGATCCCAGCCTCTTCCACTCAATACTTATCTGCGGCATACGCTTATCTCTCTCGAACTTTGAACTTCAGATAGGACAAGTAAATAAAATATGCTAGAATTCCGCTTAAATGTTTCTGTTTAAGATTCCTCATCATAAGTTCTGCCAGTTGCTGCAAAAGCGATTTTATTCGCCTCCTACTCCAAACCATTTGGAAAGCAAGTAGTACAAGTTAAAGCACTTTTTTTTCTTTTCTTTTGTGATATTCAGTCAGAATGTCCATAGCTCGTCACAAAACAGAGGGTACTCCAATTATAAACCTTCCTTTTCAGAAAGTTTAACCACTGAGCTGTGGAGTGGTGTCTATTGCATGGATTAATTATTGTTCAAACCGGTATTAAAAGCTGTGATATAGCCTAATTTGTTTTTGGTTAAAAATTGTTAATTCTTTTTCACGTCACAATGCAAGAGAATATAATAGAAGATGTCTTATTGAACAGTAAAATATAGTGTTTGCCTAGTTCATAATTACAACTTCTACGATTTTTATCGCGTTTTATAGAATTTAAAAAACATTTAAAATGTTACATATTTTTTACAACAAGGTGAAATACTCTTGCCTGCCCATAAAATAATTGAGTATCTGGAAACATAATATGACTCCAATTTTTGCTGAAATTGAATTAAGTCTGGTATAGCATTTGTTTTGTGCATAAATGAGCCCATCCATTTCAAGTGGGTGTACATGTCTAATTAAAAATATATACAATATTCGCATTCGATGACGTAATCCCAATAATAACAAACTTTCCATTCATAGAGATGTAAACTAAAATTTTGTAAAAGTAATAATATTGTCCTTGAGAATGAAGAAATAAAACGAATTAATAGAATGATTTTTTCCTTCAGTATTCCTATTTTCCAATAACAGCACAACTCCATAAATTATAACGCGATGCAAAAAAAGTACTATTAAAATGTATCTTCCTGAACCTTTTCTAAATAGTTATCCAAGTAGGACACTTTAAACTGATTTAATAGGAGGCCCCATATTTTCACCATTACAAGGCAAACTGTATTTTTCTTTTGTAAAATTTACTTTTTAGGAGTACAGTTGTTTATGCAACTACCGGTTCAAATATGACATCTCATAGCTCACTGATGGACATAGATTCATTTTGCACTATTCGTTCTTAGCATTAAGAGCGTCGTAAGGTCAATTTGTCATATGGAATGCTTTGGACGAGATTAAGAAAACAGAACGAATGATGCCAAATTGTTTATCAAGTTCTGCACGATTTAATAGTCCACTTCGTGAGTGGTCTATTTTTTGTGTTTCTTGAAGATAGTATTGTATTTGTTTTTAATGGAAATATTCTTACTTTGTTATCTGGTGAAGCTGACGTATGTTTGTCACAGGCAAAGGAGTTAGTTTCTTAAGGTCAAAATTTGACTTGTTAACACTGGCAGATAATTTGTCATAAAGAGAGTGGAGAGGGAGGTTAGAGAAACGGCTTAGAGGAAAAGATTGGAAGAATAGAAACTGACGTACTAGCAAAATAATTAGATGGATTGATTGGTTGGTTGGTTATTTAACAATGGGACTTGGGCCTGTGACTATCACCGGTGTGCTGGAATTTTGTCCCGCAGGAGTTCTTTTACATACCTGTAAATCTACAGATCTGACATATTTATGCGTACATAAATTCAATTGACCTGGGCGGGATCTAACCCGCGACCTTGGTAATTAGATGGGTATTTATGTGTTGACATGGCAGGACAACCGTAAGTTTTCAAAGTTAATGGTTTTGAGCTCCCTTAGTAGAGTTCTTGGGTGTCCACAGTGGTCTACAGTTTACTGAAACAAAATTGCCTTTATGCACGGTATATTTCCATAAAACTACCTCAGGACATTCATTATAACATTTAAATATATTAGGATTACACCAACACTTTCGATCTGCAGCAATAGGGTTTGTGTCCTATATAGTTGAGTGAATATCCAACTTGACACGAAGTCCAAGGTTGGCAGGTTCGAACCCGGCCGAACACAAGAGTTTTTCGGATGTAAAAAAAATCCACATGTCTTTCTTCGAGGGGGAAATAAACACCCGTTTTAAATTACATCACGTGAAACAATTCCATATCAAGGAGAGCCTCTAGGCAAAATTACTAGTCTTTTCATGTCAGATTTGTACCTTTCTCGTCTCCCTAGTCCTTTCGCTCGTGATGAATCGAAAACTCATCACTACAGGTAATGCAAGAAAGCACACTGTAGAATCTCCTTTAGTTAATATTTAGACACCTGCGAGAAACTGAGTCCTACTGGTCATCTAGTGGTATTATCGTATATAAATTCATAGCGGGCTTCATCAAGCCGATAATTTCTCGAGCGAAAATGGCCTTCTGTTGCGATGCGAGAGGCGTAAGATAAACTATTCCATTTTTTCAATATATCAATATCATTAGGCATATTTGAGCAGAATTCCATGGCATGTTTCTTCTCGTAATGTAAGGACTTAATATTGCAAAAACAAGCTTTTAAATTCTTCTTTATTAATTCAATTTGCACCTATTCTTCGATGAAGAATTATTATTGCCTCAATAAGAAGAATTATTTTATAATGCATTACCGCAGTATATAAAAGAAATATCTCCAATTAATAATAAAAAAAATATATAGTTCACTTCTACAGTATCATTATTTTTATTCATTGGATGAATTTTTGCTTCATTAAAGGGAGAAAATTGACTACCTCAATGAGAAAGCAAAAGTTCGAAATTAAATTAGTAGTAATGACTGTGAAACGAATGTACTAATACGGCCTCGTATAGAGCACAGTGTTGACTTGTGGAGATACTACAGACTTCCATGTATTAGTTTGGCAGGTGCTGAATTATTCTGGTTAAATACCTTGTACGTTACTGAATTTAATCTTAGTTTTTCTTTACAATCATTCTATATTGTTGCATTATTTTACTAAATGATTTTAATATTAATATTGTTATTGCCTTTAATATTTAGTACATTATTGCTTTTATAATTGAAAAACAGAATAACTTAACACCTTGGTAGTTTACAACTTAGAGTATGTAAATATTAAAATGTTGTATTAATATTAGGTCTAGATTCCAAGCACTGTACAATTTATAAAGTCTGTATGTTCTATCTCAAACAATTGTAACCTTTCTTGTTATATTCTTATTATAACTGTGTTAACGTGTCCCATAACATGAATATGTTCCGATGGATTAATAAATATATTTTATTCTGTTCTATTCTATTTATTAGAGAAATATTCAGATAGAGTACTTTGGTTGCCTTATTAAAAATATATATTACTCGTTAATTATCGTTATTATAAGTACGTATTACCGAAAAAGTCCGAATAGTATAATTAAGTTTAAGTACAACCAGCCACATGCATCGTTTCACAAACTGAAACAAAAAAATTTGTTTGTTTAATATTTATTATTCAAATGTTTATCATTTTGTTTTTCCTTGATGCATAGGCAACACTTTCATCAACATGTCATATCTAGAATAGGCGAAATATACATGGCGTGAGAGGGAATGGGTACTGTAGAACGCAATCAATTATCAGTTTTTATGCATCAATATTAGTTAATAATTAATTAAGGCTGAATAATTGTTTTAATTAATTTCTCTTCGAAAATAAGTTTTCATGCGAAGTCTAATAATATTCATCTCGCGCGCACTCCGACTGTCAATTCCTATTGGCCAGTAAAAGTTTTCTTGACGAATAATAAGTTCTCCTTTCCCCCACTATTTCAAGATGGCAACCTGTTGCTTTAGCGAATGTAGACGATGCACACACAGAAGTTATTCTGGTTCAGTTGTTGATGTACGTGGGAAATGGTTATGCAAGTTGCCATTGGCATAAATCTGTTACACATGTCAGAGTGAAATTGTGTGTTCGGTTCGCGTCGTTACTGGAAGCGTATGTAAAGACTGGGAAAAGGCGGGTGTGTAAAAGTTTGCCGATAAACAGGAGGACTGTAAGTTGACGTTTTGTTGTTGGAAGTTTTGTTTTACCACGTTTTGACAGTGCATGGCGTTGCAAGTATTGCGAGGTAAGTCCATTTCTATTTGTACGTATAATTAGTGTTTGTTATTATTTACTTCATGATTTTATTATCTAATTGGGGACATTCCCTTTGAAGTCCTTGTTAACATTTAAAGAACAAAACGAGCATGGATAATGCGTATTGTACTTCATAACTTACTGCACAAAAAAAGCACTTTGGCAAATGCAATAGTGAATCTATAATCTGACTCTTAGATATTTGTGATTATGATTGTTATTGTAATAGGCTGAGAGACTTTAAAAGAAGTGATTTACTCAAGTCATTTTCTAGCATCTGAAAACAGTACAGCTATTTAAAGTTCACGCGTTTGAGGTTAAGTTTGGATTGCAGCTGTTGGACGCTTCGCTTGAGTTGGAGAACTGCATTGTTTTATTAAAACAGTCACTCTCCGTGATAAATGGTACTGTAAAATCACAAAATCTCAGAATTAGGCAAAAGATGAAAGTAAGTCGCCCCTTATGCTCTGCTCACTGCGTTGCTATTGGCGACCACCTCGGAACTCTTGACCATGCCCTCACTCGACACTCCCGACCATACCAAATACCATCTACCAACCCTTGTACCAAAATGACAACCCGCTAGCTCACTCGGCACTCCCGACCGTACCACAATCACCTCTGCATATAGTCTAAATAATGCATAACATTAACCACATAGTTAAGTGCGCGAAGCGGAGGTGGCAGCTGTAGCGAAGCGCCCTTGCATTTTCGAATAATGTACGATACACTGTTTGTAGGTTTCGAAAATTTGGCATATTATATCTCTCAGAGATTTGTCAGTCTGTCACCTTTGTTTAGCAGTATGACATCACACCACCAATGTCCAATCACGAGTTTCTTCGTAATATGAGAACAGAAGAATTTGCTAAATCGTGGTAAGAAAGTGCATCGTGAGGGTGCAGTGGGTGGGAACATTAATCCCAAGGTGCGACTTAAATTTGTTTTTTCCTGAGAGATTTCATTGGGCGCTTTGGGTTGAACTCTGAGTAGCCCAGTTAGTAGAGCATCAACATGGTAAGCCGAAGGTCACTGGATTTGAATCCTGGTGTCAGAGAAATTGTTCTCTTAAAATCTTCTCACGTAGGCTAATGTTCAAACAATATTCAGTGTGGATTCATGAATACATACCTTGCATTGCTTTTTTAAAGCAAACGTAAAGCGGTTTATGGTTCCTGCAGCTGTGGTGAAGTGATCTCAGATCTCGCTGCATGAACTGTTGTTGCTGTTCTTTTGGAACTTATTGCACACACTGCACCAAGTTTGATTGATGTTGCATCATGGGTTACATCGCTTGTAGATTGTCTCCCAACACACTGATGGGCTGGCTGAGATTGTTCAACTTATTTTGATCTTGTCGTAGCCTACAATGTGCCAATAGCTTTCACATGGGAAGAACAAGCATGATGTTAGTGACAGGTTATGACGTGTGCGAGGTTTGTGACAGATAATTTAATTTAGTTTAGTGACAGGTATCTCTAGTGTTAAAATCAACATCATCATTAGTTGCCTAAACTGTTTCACAATGAGATTGATTCCTCACACCATTCCCTATATCATGACCACCTGCTGTATCTTGTGACTAGCCAGTTTAAATTAATTGCTCACTTGTTCAAAAATTTTCTTTCATTTTTCATATTTTAGGAACAAACTGAGTTAATGCATAAATTCTGTAGGTTCTAAGGAACATTACAACCTCAGATATGGCCTCTTTTGTGTTTTTAGTAAAAGAAAATATGTTAGAGTATTGAAGAATCTCCATTTTTTTTTCAGTTCTATTTTGCTGCAACGAAACTGAAGCAATTTATGAGTTTGGTTTAAAAAAAGGACACGTAGATACAGTCAAACCTCCGTATAGGCCTAACGATATTTGTGGGCCCTAGGTGATTGTATTGTTATATGAGGGTTATTATATTGAGGGGTTGTAATTTACTACGTATTAGAAACATTGTATGCAGAAAACGGTGTAATCTAGGCCTCAAGGATAGTTCGTGGAACGGATATGCAAAGAAGTAGCATGCTAATTTTGTTACTCAACTTACTGACTTCCGTTGAATTGTAACCATAGCTATTTTACACCCGCACACTAAAAAAATTACTATTCGGACTGGTTTAACATCATGGATCATGGCACACTTTGAACCTAGCTTGTGTCAGAAATTTCAAACTCTTATATGGTGGGAAGAGGGAAGAGAAAGACAAGAAAATTCATCACATAGCTAAGGCAAAACTAAAACAGTTGCTCTTATGGTGTTTTAATTGCACATTATGTACATGTTGAAGTAACAACCTAACTCATAGTATGTTTTTGCTTACATAAGGGATGATTTTAGCGATCCTTTGATCCTATTCTCATAAGTGATCCTATTTTCCACCCCTCATTAACCTATCTTTTCTGGAATTTGTAAGAAATGTTACAGATATCAGGCACCCAGGAAGCAATATTACTGGCTGGAAAGGATACTGATATGATACCAGCTACCATCCATAGAGCTGAGCGACTGGTTTTACAGTAACAATTCAACCTCTAGATATTGTTATAAAAGGGTGTTTCTAAAATAGCTTCATCATTATAGTAGGTAGGAGATTCTCTGGGACCAAACTGCCACCAACCTAGCTCTACGTACTGGTATTTTAGTAATTACTAAGTTAATATGAATCAATATTCCTAACCTAACTGCCACAAACTTAGCTCTACCTGTCACTAGTTCACTGATGCTGTCACTGTTCCTAACCTAACTATCACTTACCTAGAATCTGCAAATATAGTTTGGACGGGGAAAATAGGCCATACGGTATATCATCTTGCCAACAACAGCCCGGTAGCATTGGTCCATGAATAAAGCAGTTAATGGACTAATGAGACAAAAGTTTGTTGGTGCCAATGGAAGTGTTGGTATAGGGCCTGCATAATTGGCAAAAACTGATTAGCTTACCATTGTGGTAGTCCATTTAATATAACTTACTTCAACAGGATGTTGAAGTTTAAGATAAAATCATGATTTTTAAAAATTAGAACATAGCCATGTCCCTATTTCCATGGAATGATCCATATGGTGTAGTAGGCTCTAAATGTATACCCATTAAGGGTTATCGTACAAGAAAGATGTCATGAGGCACCATGACTGACTAGTTCATTTGGTAGAGCATCAGCACAGAAGGCGGAAGGTCACAGATTCGAATCCTGGTCAGAAGAATTTTTTTCATAAAGTCTTCTTGAGAGTACTCTTAATGTTGAGCAGAAACAATATTCTGTGGATTCATGAATAGGCTACATATCCACCAGTACATCTTAAATGTTACTATGGGCGTTGCCAATGAGTGAAAAACTGGCAGAAAACATATAGGCCTATAGTCTATATATTTTTTTGCTATCGAAGTACCAATTTTGGCTGATATATTTCACTTGTAAAATTAATTGCAGATCATAGCCTTGCTCTGTTGCCGGCAACTAGGAAAGAAAGAGCATCATTGAAATTGATTTTTTGCAACACAACATATCATTTTGTTGATTGCTTCCATTTTGTTAGTCCGCTCTGCTTGATTCACCGCAACAATCTCATCCGCTTATCACTCGTCACGTGATTCTGCCTGCTCTGCCTCAGGTTCAGAGTTGTTCTGTGTTTACTCTAGTAGCCTATAAGACTTTACACTGTGATTCTTCGACATCAGTCTTGAAATTTTAGAGAATATGAACAATCTTGGATTCATCATCTATCAATATTGTAATAGTCACTAGCATATGAAGGTTCATTTTATAAATACATTATTATTTGAACTTTGCTCCTGCTAAATGTGGGCTCAACCATGTCCCCATCATGAGGGTTTTCTCATGCTTGAAAGCCAGTTAACCAGGGAAAGGTATTTTTGTAACCACCCATTGACAGTGTAAGTTAGTATACATGTTACATGGTTCTTTACACCGTTGTCTCATGCTCTTTAACTGGTTTTCTGAATACCAGTAGTAAATATTCATTACAGATTTTTTCACTCGCTATGAAATCTGTTCTAGATGATATCATCTGCTTTTAAAAACAAATAAGTTAGGCCTACCTTATTAGCTTACCAGCTGAGTGATCATTCTTCTAGCAGTAACTTATTTCTGATATGGCAAAAGTCGCTTCATTAGGTTTAGTGGTTAGCCTACACTATAATTATGTTTTACTGTGTTTTCTCAATAAATTGTTTCAGTTTTTCCATTTAAAATGATTTCATTTCAGTCCAGATGTCCTCAGAAGATTACATGTAGACTATAGATTGTCTCAACCTTAAAAGACAGTACAGGTCAGCACTGATATCAGATCTACTCACGTAAAGAGTCAGCCAAGTGATGTGATAAAGCTCTTATATATAGACGTGAAAAACCTCAAAATTTCCGAAATATTTGTCAGTTATGTATAATAATTATTGTAAACCATGCCCTGCAGATCAAACGACGGTATTCCCATCCCTTCCCTTACAACCCCCATTAATAATATTTTCTCTACACGCATCTACATTATCTGACCAATGTCTACAAAATTTTATACATGTACCCTGTAGAATTGGGTGAAAATTCTATGAGACAATAATATTCAGAAAAACCACCTCTTATGAAATTGTCATTCCCTATTATGTGATCTCTAAATAGATTTACATTCTTTGAACAGTTTTTATCAAACTTTACAGACACACCCTATAAAACCAAGAACAAAGTTAGGTAAAATAAATTTTGGAAGAAACCACCCCTTAAATCTTTCAACCCCTATTACATGACCATTATTTAAATCTCCATTATCTTACCAATTTTTACCATACTTACCATACAGGGGAAAATTTTAGGCAAAACTAATTTTGGAGCAAACCACCCCTTAAATGTTCCAACCCCGTCATGAGACCTTTATTGAACTTGACATCTTTTGACTAATTGTTACCAGACTTTGCACACAGAACCTTTAGAACGAAGAGAAAATTTTAGGCTAAACTTTTAGAACAACCTACCCCTTAAATGTTTCAACCCCTATTATATGACCTTTATTTAAATCTACATTCTTTGATGAATTCTTTTCAGACTTTATACACAGGACCTATTGAACCAGGAAACATTGTAATCAAAATAGCCTACACAGAGCCAGTAGCACCAGGAGAAAAATTTAGGCAAAACTAACTTTGGAAGAAACCACTTCTTAAAATGTTTCAACCCCTATTATATGGGCTTTATTTAAATGTACAATTTTTTTTGCTTGCTCGCACTTTTAGGTTTCTTCTTTTGCTGGCGTTTTCTGAGGACATTTCTTTTTTTCCTTCTTCTTTTCTTATTCTATGTAGTAAACTTTCTGGACACCCGGTAGCTTCTGATATCTCTCTAACTGTCTGGGTTACATTAATTTTCTTTAAGAAATAATCATATACAGTATATTTAGTACTTTAATTCGTTCTTTACTGTGCAGTTTGCCAATACTACAATTTCTAGTTTCTCTATTCATAATTAATATAATATAATAAATATAAAAGTATATTCATAAAAACACAAGAATCATTTTACTGCACAGTTAAATTTCACAGCACAGCTAATATTAGGCTATAACACTGAGCTCTGAAGAAGACATGATTGTCTTTGAAACATCTGAGTACCGGTACACAAAATCTCAACTGAGTTATGACCACTAGAATGCTGCGCTGGGAAAAAGCTGCAATAACTCATGAATGCTATGTGATACCGAGCTCTGATTTGTTAAAAAAAAAAAAAACTATTTCAGACATCTTTAAGCATTTCTTCTCGCTTAGTCATCAACGTAAACAAAGTAGGTTACTCGCTACCTAACTTTTCAGTGTTACCGTCCGAGAATTTTCAAGCAGCCTATAGCTTTCTTCTTGTGTGAAATTCATTGCCAAGGGAAATACAGCATTTTCTATCAACATCAGGCAATCCAAGAAAAATTTCTTGATCGATTTTGAATATGGTATTGGTTTTTTGTCTATCTCGTGATAAGTTATTTCTCTGAAGAAATACAGACTTCAGCCAAAATAAAATTATTGTGAAAAATACGCCTCTTATTAATTTTTTATGACTTCACAATAGACATTATGAGAAAGACCAGAAAATTCTCTATATGATGACACAATCACGTTATTAAATTTACATCTCTGAATTTTCGGAAAATTGGCAACATGGCAGGATAGAAAAGGACGAAGCTAATTGCAGAATGTATAAGTGCAAGTGAGATGCAAATACTACATTTTTTTCCATACTGTCTTTTAAGGTTGAGACAACCTATAGATCTACTGATTAGCCTATTCTAGGGTGACCAGGACATTTTGAATATTTTGACACTTAGAAGAAAGCAACAAAAAATGACAGGATCTGGAAATAAGTTGAATAACATATGATTATTGTATAATTAAGTGATGATTATAACTCCACAGTAACAGAAGTACCAATTTGTGTATTGTTATATTTATGTTAAGACATGTCCTTCAGAAAGTTTTCTTCTTTCAGCATTCTCTTGTAAAAAACTATACAAAATATTTTCTGCTTGCTCAAATGTTGCTTTATTTCTGAGCGGCCTCAGTGTTGAGTCGAAAAAGCTGAATGACACAACACTGAAAATAGCATCTTGTTTGTTATTGCATCTTCTCCCAAGAAGGAATATTCTTTTAAATCCTGAGTAAAACTACACTTCCTTTTGGGCATGATAGTTAACCAGGAAGAAATATCACTACTCACAACATGTATGGCTTTAATAACTTCACTATTATTACTACTGGTACTATACACACAGACTGGCATATGTGCATCATGTAGCAGTGCTACAACTCATTGCAGCATTTCTTACTTATTTCAAAAGAGTGCTTTCAGTAAGGTGCATAATAGCCATAGTATTTTCAGCCTTCAAATATAAGAAATTAACATATCCATTAACATACAGGATTGAAGTCATGCTATGAATTAAGAGAAAAAGGGACAAAGCAGAATCAAAGTCTACAAAAAGTAATAATTAGCATCCTGTTTAAGGTTTTGTAGGGACAACGGGACCAGAGTTTTAAAAAGGGGACAATCCCATTAAGAAAGGACATTTGGTCATCCTAGATAATCCTGAATATATTTTGATGTATACCGGTATATCTATTACAGCAAAAGATATTCAGGCCCGATTCATAATTATGATTCTGATCGGGGGGGGGGGGGGTTGGAACAGGAGCTCAAAGGGCCCTGTTCCATAGGAGGAAAGAGTTATGCCCTTCAGTAATAGATTTGCTGTTTGTAATTGGTTCTTGGATTTAAATTATTGAGAGATGATGAACCAGTAGTGATATTGGAACTGGTAGTAATTTAATTAATTTCTTAGAAATATTTTATAGAATTAAGTAGGCTTGTCAGTGCTAAATTTAAAACTAATTAAAATTACAAACTAATAATTAGCTGCATAAAATAACTTAAACTGCTATATGGCCTGAAGAAGTGGATCTATCAGAATATTGAAAGCTACAAGTTGCAGATCCAATTTCTTCATGCCCTGTAGTGATTTAGATTGTTTTATTGTGCATGTAATTTTTAGTTTAAAACATTCATATTGGTCCTGAATTCCACTGTATCAAATACAATTAAAAGACTTTTAAAAAAATTATTTATAAATCAGTGGATGAAAGCTCGTTTATACGCTCCCATAGCATATTTAAGTTACTTGTAATTTTTACTTAAAATTGTGGGTTTTATTCCTCAATGGGATAAATTTCCATTTTAAGAAGTTCGGAATAATGCCTCTTTGATAACATGTAGGTAAAAAACCAATTCTGATTAACAATTACGAAATTCTCTTCCTCACGCTCAGAAAATGTTGTACCAGTTTTTAGAATTCAATAAAACATCCATATGGGTCCTGAATTCCACTGTGCCAAATACAATGAAAATACGTTTTTAAAAATTATCCACTAATTTAGAAATAATTTTTAGTTTGTAATTTTAATTATCATACTTTTTTCTTCGGTTTGTTTACTTCAGGTTTCTTTCTTAGCTCGTCTCGGGTATAGCACGGAAGGACGTTATACTTGTACAGTAAGTTTATAACACGACCAGTTCTGTACGATCGGGCTATCGGAAGACTGGCTTAATGGACAAGAATAATAAAATAACCATATTTGTGTGAATATACGGCTGCAGCCAGAAATTTCTTAGCGCAGTTGCACATTCAGGCTTTCGCAACTGTATCTAATCTTCGAAAGATCAATAGAAACCTTGTATTGTTCGTTCAAATAATATTTTTGCTCTCAGTAATCCATTAAGTGATATATCATCACTATAATCCAATAATAATTATATAATCACTATAATCCATAGGAGATACAGATGAATTCTATTACATCGGAAATAGGGAAGGGGATGTTGCGTTCATCACACGTTATTATAACTTAAAAGTTTTTTGTTTTTTTGCATTGATGTGCTATTTTTTTATATTTTGCATTTGCATCCCTTGTTCATTTTCTTCTATTTTATTGCAAATTACTTGCAGAAACGCAATTCTGTGTAACGTAGATAATGAGGAAAGAAGACCAATAGTCAGATTTCAAGTGGTTATTTATGCACATGAGTACACTGGAGTTCATGATTTCAAGAGGGAAGTGTCACCAAGTGTTTCTTGGCCCAGTTATATTAATGTTTTGGCAACTGAAAATTGTATATTTTACTGTGGACTTTTTTTCTTAATATTGATCAATTCATTTCATCCTTACTTATTAAATCAAAGTTTTAATGATAGTTGAGCGAGCTAGTTAGGTTCCCTAAATTTATTTTAGACTGGTAATGATTTGCAGTTTTGTTTCAGTTGCTACTGTTTTTAATATTTGTTTATGGGAAAAACGTAACTAAAATGATTTTTTCATGGCGAATATCTTATTATGAAGAAATATTTTATGAAGGTAATTTTTTTCATTAACTGTCTTTTTTATTAAGCTACATCCAAGAAACTAAGAAAATTATGAAAAATTGCATTTAAAAAAAACGGCATAGTTAAATAGACAGTTTTCTCTTTAATTTCATATATCAATTTTTAAATTCTGACTGCTAGTTCCTTAAATAGACCCTTTTTCCCATCCAACTATCCTTCTCAAATCCTACTTCTCTTAAATCTATCCTAATATTGTCCTCACACACCTACGTCTAGGTCTTCCAAGTGGTCTTTCCCCTTCGGGTCTCCCAGTCAGTATTTTTTTAGATATGTCTTGCCTCCCCCATGCGCGCAACATGTCCAGCCCATTTCATCCTCCGTGATTTAATTACCCTTACTATATCCGGTGACGAGTACAGGTTATGAAGCTCGTTGTTATGCAGTGTTCTCCAGTCCCCATTTCATCTCTCTTGGGCCCAAATATTTTCCTAAGCACCCTAACTTCAGACCAATCATGATAAAAAAAAGTTTTATGGGAAAACTTTTTCTCTTAGATTATGCATTTTATATATAAAATTTAGACAAAATCATTAGAGCCGTTTTCAAGAAAGTCGCGAAAAATTTCTTCGTACAAAGTGAGATCAGAAAATAAAAGTAAGAGATCATTGTCATGCTTCAAGTCATATCCCCGAAATTACCTTAAATTTCGTTTCGAGCTATGTTGTTCACAGATACACTGCAGACCTTTCCGATTTTTTAAAAAGGGGAACTTGAAATATGTTTTCATGATAGTGTATGCGCATCTTGTCAGGCATTCTTGAAGATGTGGATAAGCCCTGCAATCCTTTAGTTCGCGCCCACCCCCAGGCATAAGGAATATAAAAAGTTATTATTATCGAATTTACTTCTTAAATTCAAGAATTCTAAATGACAAGGTTTGCTATGCTTGTTAATAGACACTGAACAATAAACCTCTTAACATATAAAATTGAATTTACACTGGGAGACACTGTAGAGACATCTAGGAGCCAGAGTTGGAACTATGTAGACTAGGGGTTACCATGGCAACTTACCGGCCTAGTACGGTAAAATTACTTCACCGGACTAGGACGGTAAAGTGCTACTTTACAGCGTGTTAGCAGAAGCAACCACTTTGGAGCGTGTACTAAAAGTAATTTTCCACCCCTCTACAGATTTGATGCGGCGCGAAATGTTTGGAGAGTTTGAATACGAATTGATACAATAAATTTCTTCGTATTTTGGAATAAATTGACCTTGGTATTGTCGGTGCAGGGAGGCATGGGTGAGGGCAGATGGCTGCAGTGAATGGAAGCGTGTGGCAGGCACATGCTGGCAAGGTTAGCTGGTACCCTCCGGGGTGCATGGACCAGGTGTTGCTGTCAGCTGTTGATCCTGTACCACTAACTAGTTCTAACTCACCTGCTGCCTCTCATATACACATACTCCAAAAAATCTCTCCAGAGATTAACTTCAAAGGAACCTGAGATTTGTCATATGGTTGCATCTTGCCGATGTGCAATAGGCCAAAGTATGCTTCGGATAACATATGGTATTCGAGCACCTGCTTCGATGTGCAAGAAAATACTTATAGGATGGCGAGATATCTGGGGACCTAATCATGTTACATGAACGGTTTAAGGTGGATATTATAACAGCCTGACACTGCGCCCTTTACATCAACGGTTGAATTGAACTTGATGAAATGCCAGTGACAATTCAGAACAAAGCGCTGTGATAGGTTCACAATTAATGTGCAAATACTTCCTTTTCTGATGTGAAAATGTTGCAACTAATACTTCAGGAAAAAGTAAGACATTTCTACAAGATAGCCAATTTTAATGAGAGCACTCAAACTCTTAAGAATATATAGGCCTAATTCGAAGATCTACATCTTAACATTTTTTTATGATGCTAGCATGTCAAGTGTTTTCAAAATATTAACAGTAACATTACAATTTTCGGCACTATTCTTTCATGAGTGTAAAAAGCCAAAAACACCTTGTTCTTTATTCAACACAAATGTGGAGAAAAATAAACACTTTGCTATTGGTATAATGTGATGTATGGTTTAAGGGCGCCACATATAGTTCGGAAAGTACATCCTCCATTCTGAAGTGTGACAAAAGAACAAAATCTCTCTCAGAGTACTGCAAGAACAAAATATAGTAAAGTGACGCGATCTTAATGCCCACTCGGGCTCATCTTCCTTCTTTCAATAATACATCCTCGGTTAATTGAGACTTGGATAATCCGGGTTGTACTGTTTTTACACAACAGCAAAAAATAATTTAGGACAATAGATTAGTGGCGTAACTGCGTTAAGAAATTTGACCATTTTGCTTGGTGAACGAACAACAAAATTGTTTTTGCCGTCCACGTAAGATGTTAAAAGTACTGGTTTCACATTTATTCCCAGCATCATTTCAGGCGATACATTTGGACTTTGTCTAATAAAATGTAGCCTATTTCAGCCTTATAAAATAGTTATTCGCTGAGGATATTTGCTCGATGTTTAATGCCCATGGTGTATTAGTTATGTAACGGTTGGCCTTTCTGGTAGCATAAGATAACCTATAATGCCAGTAAATGAATATTGTGTGGGCGTGATTAAGCGTTCTCTATAGTCTATATTTTGCATTATGTTAGTAATAATAATAATAATAATAATAATAATAATAATAATTTCCCTTTGAGATGTTTGAATTCCAAGAACAGTATGGGACTAATTTAGGATTATATCACTCAGACATAAATATCCGCAAAGAATCAGTCTCTAGACAATTCAAAATTATTGTATAATATCCAAGCTAAAATATTACGTGGGCCTACTGTTTAAAAAGATAAATTCTGACACCCTTTTCCGATTCAATATGTCTAGCTCCACTATGTTTACAGTAATTGCCTGTTATATAATAATATTTTACAATAATTTGTAATAAGTTCAGTTATATTTTCCTATTCACGATTCATATTTGTAAATTCTATTGTATTGCTGTGTATACCTTAGGTTGTGATCGTAATTCTGGACCCCTGTGGTCATTCATATTATTATTCCACCTTCCGATACCATTCGCCGTACCTTGATGATGTCCAAAGAGACGAATGACCTCGAAAAGTTAAATGAATGTTGTAATAATATGTAAATAACGGACGGGTGTACTGAAGATGAAACTGAAGCAATTTATTCTAGTTTATGTATTGCTTTAATGTATTTGTATACTAAAATAAAGTACAAAAGTTACATATTAATTTTGCAGTCAATCCACCCACCCGCTTGTGGAGACTAAGAGGTACTCTTTAACAGGGTGTCCACATTCTGGAAAGTCAGTGAAAGTCAGGAAAATTTTGTTAAAAACTGTAAAGCAATATGTTGTCATGAGTACTGATTTGCTAAATTCTTTCTAATATATTGCAATTAAATAGGCACTAAATTGGGCATTACTCCGGTACCGGTCAACCGATTTGGTCTAATATGAATAGGCTTCTTGTATTTGAGTTATCGCGCGTACAGACAGACGGAGGGACATTTTCCCGTCCCCCACATAATCTCATAAGTACCATTCTGGCACTTAATAAATGTAAATAAATAAAAATATTATTAGACTTCGTATGAAAACTTGTGTCCGCCGCTGTGGCGCAGAGGATGCGTTCGCTCCTCTCACGCAGCGGGTTCGAATGCTGGTCGGGGCAGGTTACCTATAGTATATCCCAATTGGACCTCAAATCCATATGTTACAGATTCCGTGGTCTTAAAATTGTGAGAAAAAAATTAATCCCTCCAATTCAATTATCGGTTAAGAAAAATTACACTTCCCGTCAAAAGTATTTTAGTCATACGATTTTAGAATTCGAGGTTAGAGTTTAGTACATATGCCTACTGCTATCTTGAATACGTGCTTGATTGTTTTATCAATTTCTTAGAGTTAAGGCAATATTTCAATCCACAAAAGAAGTTGTTAATCAAAAAATCAAATTGTAAAGGAACATCCTATGTGAAGGCAGCAGATGAAAATACATGAGTAGTTATGTATTCTGTATGACCCCTGCGGTGGCTTACTGAATGCAACCCGCAATACAGGGGCAGCCACCGTGTATTGCAGGGGCAGACCCCTGCAATACAAGGTGGCGGCGTAGGGGAAGGTGGCTTAGTGGAGGGGAAGGTGGGGTCCTCAACTACCGGCCCCCCAGGTCAGCCAGTGGTTAGTCTCCCCACCCACTGCCCTTTGGTCACCTGGGTGCTAGCATGCTTATTGGTAATTATTTGTGATATTTACGAGCTTGCGCCCTTATCGCACATAGTTCTTTTATCAATCTGGGTGCTAGCGCCTTTTGCTCCGCCTGTGTGTGTAGAACAAAGGCCTAAGTGATTAATTATTGGTAATATTGGGAATATTGGTAATTATGAGCTTGCGCCCTTATCGCACATAGTTCTTTTATCCATCTGGGTGCGAGCGCCCTTTGCTCCGCCTGTGTGTGTAGAACAAAGGCCTAAGTGTTTAATTATTGGTAATATTGGGAGTATTGGTAAATATTTTGTGGGCTTGGTAAATATTTGTGAGTTTGTAATATTGCGGCTTGCGTGTTCCAGACGTGATGCAGCTGCGCGTACTAGAATAGCCCGGCTCACGGCGCGTGGGGGGTCTTGCTGTCTCGCATCTCTGCATCTCAAAATAACACAGCCTAGCGCGTGGGGCCCCAGCGTGTGTCAATGTTGCAGCACATGTCTAATTATTTGTGATATAATATTATATTAGTAGTATAGGAACCTTTATACAGCGGCGACGCCGGACGACGCCTCTTCCAGACGCCTAGTTAGGCCCTTTGATCCGGAACGTCATGGTAGTCGATTCGAATAATGTAATTACGCCTTTATACACTAAGCTATTCCCGATTCATCCTGACGCATAGTTAGGCCGCTTGATCCGATCTAGTTAGGCCCTTTGATCCGGAACGTCATGGGAGTCGATTCGAGCAATGTAGTTGTGACCTTATACACTATGTTATCCATTTTCATCCCGACACCTGTTATTAGGCCCTTTGGACCAAGGAGACGTTAGGGACGTCATGGTAGTCATTTCGAACAATGTAGTTACGCCATTTAGCACTATGTTATCCATATTCATCCCAAAGACTGTAATTAGGCCCTTTGGACCAAGGAGGCGTTATGGACGTTAGGGTAGTCGATTCGAACAATGTAGTTACGCCTTTTCGCACTATGTTATCCATATTCATCCCAAAGACTGTAATTAGGCCCTTTGGACCAAGGAGGCGTTTTCGGACGTCACGGTAGTCGTTTCGAACAATGTAGTTACGCCCTTTCGCACTATGTTATCCATATTCATCCCGACACCTGTTATTAGGCCCTTTGGATAGTTCAGAGTATGGGATACTATTGCTTCTTCTAAATGATACTTAGTTTTTATTTTTTATATTATTATTATTATTGTAAAGTTATTATTAATTACATCATTATTAGTGAATAACAGAGTTTAATGACAGCTGCATACGTAATTTAAGATTTTTTAATACTATATTTAGCACTGTTTTCAAACTAAAATTAAGAAAAGTAGAATAGGCATACATATGGACCTACGCAAAGCGTAGTGTAACAGGTGGACCTATGCAAAGCGTTTATAATGTGAAAGTGTACGTGTGGCCTCATCAATTCGTATATAAGGAATGATACGTGCGAAGCTCAACAACAGTATGTCTTCTCAAGAACTAGTACGCCAACTATGGGAGGAGATCCCGGACTCCGCGTTTGCAGAGATTATAATCCCAGACATGGAACCTGCGGTCATGGAAAGCTCATATACCATCAACGTGTACGATATTGGCGGTACTAAACTACGTACACAACAACATACAGTAACATTTATCACAGTCTATAGTGTTAATCAACAACACGAAGCAAAGGTTCTACTGTATCCATGTGGAAGACCAGAGGTGCGATGTCTTGAAGATGTAAGACATGACACTCAATCCCATTATGAAACATGTAGCGGCGAAGAACATATAACAGCATGTATAGATCCAGAGTTCCCATCGCCTGTAGAAATCTGGGGGAGGAACTGCTCACGCGACTGCAAAGTCTTTATCAAGCAATGTCAGAAGGTACGTACATATTTTTTATTGAAGTCACAGATTTTTATTATAGTGGTCTATCGTAATTTTGTTTGTATTATTATTTATTTATTTTATTTTATTCTTTTCCTTAAAGTGTTTTTTTTTTCTTTTTTTTCAGAATTTTTATTTTATGATAAATCAGAGCTTTATTCACTGATGTATGCAAATTCTTCGAAGTCGATACCAAGCATCCTTTCACATCAACATTTATCATATGATTTTGGTTTTACTATGTTTCAGTCTTTGAGGTTCTCCTCAGTTTTCAGAGTTTTATTCACCGATATATGTAAATTTTTCGAAGTCGGTACTAAACACCCTAACACATCTACAATTATCATACGATTCTTGTTTTCCTTTGTTTCAGATCACTGAGAAGATGTTACGGAAATTTAAACAACAGGTGTTATGTTTAGACGCTGACGATGAATATTAATCGCAAGATTTTTTTAAAAAATATTATGTATACAAAGTAAGAAATAAATGTGTGATATAAAGGAAACCGGCGTAAAAATCATTTCAAACCGAGCTCTTACATTTTATGAATGAAAAAGTTCGGGTCATATCCTTAACCAAAACCCATAATCCCATAATTCCAACACGTGTCATAAGCCACAAGCATGTTCTATCTATTTTTTACAGGAAGCCGTTAGCCTTTTGGAAGGATTGTGTAAATAACAAACAGACAATGTTATGAATGAATTTATTTCAACTCATGATTACAAAACTCTTTAAAATTATGTCGTGCTTGCATCCAGAGTCTAAGCACCATTACATTCTGCAGGGCACAGTTCATTCCCCGACGTGGGTGAAATAGGCACTTCACATTACAGTCTCTTAATTTGTCCAGCTTCGGTACACCAAGATCGTCCATGTTTATAACAGACCTCTGCAGTAGTTTTTCAAAAAATCTAGCCTTTTCTAGTCCCTTAGAATAAAGTCTGTCTTCACACTGTAATACACTTTCAAGAACAGGTTTCATCTCATCGTAAGGTAAGTATCCACTCTGCCATGGTATCCCATGGATATACGATTCCGTGTACCACTGGGATTTCACATCGGGGTATACGTGTTTAGGCGGCCGCAGCACGAAATGTCCCATTCTTCCATCATGCGATAATACAGCAACCTCTTTCGCCACGAATTCCTTGCAAGTTGACTGATAGCCCTGAACATCTAATATGGTGAATTTCTCACACGACATTGGTGATGATGTTGGTCAGAGCAGTATACACTACACAACGATCGTGCAGGATTAAACAGTAGGCCTTTGTGTTTGCAGGAATGTTGCTTGCTGCTGAAATTTCAACTCTGGTAGTACAGGCTCCCGATTTAAGATCTTCGTTCTTCTTGCTGCAATCGATCACAAAGACTGGCGTGTGTTTTATGAAATCGCTCCTTTTAAGCAGTGGAACATATTTGCAGATGTTATATTTCACCATGCAGGAGGTCAGTATCGACGCGAATGTATTTTTAAAAGTTTACAGGAATAACAGTTTTTTATCATTGGGTTTGGTCCATTGAAATAACAATCGACGTAATGATTCTCACACCTCAAACACTGCTTTATAATTTCAAGCTCTTTTACATTTTCTGGAAGTCTATCATAAACCCTATAAATAGCCCCAGCCGCGCATTCGGATAGAAACTCAGGATGCAACAATGCCAATTCTTCATCTGTGTGACTGATCAAGTGCATATTATGAAAGAACTTTATGATCGACCTCCACATCATATGCTCCATGACTAATGGAGTGATGAAACCCACCCTTATCTTTATAGGTATAGTTGATATTATCCAGACGAACTCTATCGGTGAAACAAGACACTACACATCTTGTGGGATTGGGTTCGAGATTTAGCTGAGCATTGCAGTTTATACGGTGGATGGCACAACCTTTGCATTATTTTTAAGAAATAATATCTGAACCACGAGACTGGAGAGTGAGCGAGATGGAAAGAGGATCACTCCGACAGCACATCTGTTTCCTTAGCACAAAAAAAACTTTTCTTATTGTACAAATTTAATTTATCTCTTACCACACATGTAAGCATACTACTTAGTAATGGTGACGTTTTTCTTCTTCAACATATATCATAGCCATTTCTAGGATATTACAGATTCACAGATCCACTTATACTTTGAGGCCATATCGTGATACTTTATTGTTGATGTGTTAGTAAATATACATTTCATCCTCAGCGATTTAATTACCCTTATTATATCCGGTGACGAGTACAGGTTATGAAGCTCGTAAGCAATTTCGCGTTTGCTCATTGTATCACGCCGCTTTCTCTTAACTCTGTTATAATCTCCAATATTTCGTTGTTATGCGAGTGATTCCCCGCCTCAGATGATGCCACCAACAAACGAAGTCTATGAACCAATTCATTCGGGTCATCCCAATACTTATAGTCTATTTTGTGATTCGCATGTAAGTCTTTCCACTTGCCTGTACGGTGCGACGAAGCCTCATCGGATGCGTATGAATATCGTTCCTCCTCCTCTTCCGGAAATGAGTCTGACCATTGTTCATCCTCTTCCTCTTCCTCCTCCTCCTCCTCCTCCTCTTCATCTTCTTCTTCTTTACCCTCCTCTTCTGGAAATAATTTTTTAATGATGTAATGATATTTTTGAGTATTGACTCTACGTACGTTTTCGCTCTCGTCGTAATTTTCTTTGTGAGCGCTAGTCTTCTCCAAAATCTCCTTATACGTGGTTAAGTCATAACGGTTGTATAAATCTTTATTTGGTTTACTTTTCGTTAGTAGTTCAAGTAGTCCAGGACGGCCGATATACCTCTTGTTACCAATATAAATGTTGTCGTTTTTAATGGTGACGGGAGATTTACCAATGGTGAATACCTGCCTATCGGGATCCCATTTTATTCCATAAACTTCATTAATATTTCTCGGTTTAAGCTCAACGAGTTTCTGGATGTAAGGTGCAGACACTCGCCCGTATAATTTTTCTAGCATATAGTTATAATGCTTCGGAGGAATTTGATCAGAGGGTTGATATGATCCATATTCCATTTCTGGACCCCGTGATAGATGCTGATTTTTGTCTTTATTCAAGTTCACGATTTCTTCCAAGGGGCAGGTTATCGGATTTACAATATCGCTAATCTCATGTTTCGACTGAAGCTCAGGTTTTCTTAATGTTAAATATTTTTTTCGTATAGAATTGCCATATATCACATTGTCTGACGATATATATTTATCTTGTACTCGTGGGAAAAGTTTCTGTGATTCATCCTTATGAACCATTATCAGATGCCTCTTCAGACCGGAAGTATTATGATTTTTCATTTTTATTTTGACTTTTGATCTTTCGCATAGTTTGCATAGACCGTAAGGTTGCTCACTACCATGAACTAGATCGAAAAATTCATTATATTTACTGTTTGTCTTCTCCCACAACAGTTGCGATTGGGAGGATACTGCACTCTCACTACTTTGACCTATGTTCTCGCCACTCATTTTGTAACCTTACCTCCACAGCTCCAATGTTGATCAGCAACTAACTGTATTTACAACACATCAGGTCTTTATTAAGTCAAAAAATCTCGTAGCGTCCAAAAAGGTCAAACCTCAGGGTTTAGACAAGACATCGCATCATTTTGGAGTCTTACAGGTTATATATCACATGAATGGTCTTTATCTCGATCTGAATATCGTTATCTCGATCTCAATCTCAATCTCGTTATCTCGGTGTAGGTGTTGACGTTGGTTTCTGCCTAGAAAAAAAGTCAGTCCAGATCCTACAAGAACAAGAACAAGAACAAGAAATAGGACAAGAACAAGAAATAGGACAAGAACAAGAACAAGAACAAGAAATAGGACAAGAACAAGAACAAGAACAAGAAATAGGATAAGAACAAGAACAAGAACAAGAAATAGGACAAGAACAAGAACAAGAACAAGACAAGAACAAGAACAAGAACAAGAACAAGAACAAGAATTCTACTGAAACTCTCAACTATTACTCATGACTCAACTTATAGAGTAGATCATATTATATCACAACTTCACATGCAGAATTAAAGTTCATTACACAATTTGATTTACATATTTTGCGCTTTTTATTCGGTGGTTAGTCCTTGTTCTCGATCTCGTCTCGGTCTCGGTCTCGGTCTCGTTCTCGTCTCGTCTCGGTCTACTTCTCGGTCTACTTCTCTTTATAACTCTCGTTCTTGGTCCACTTCTCGGTATCAATCTTAAAAAAACTGGTCTTATGTATTTACCACAAGAACCAGAACAAGAACAAGAACATAGCCATTATAGACATGTTTGCTTAAGGATTTGGAATGATGTGATACATATTATAACGAGAAACTATATAAAACAGACGGCTCAGGTTTGCAGACTCTAAAATTTCATAAGTCATCACTATGAATATTCTGTCTGACTAGGACATGTACATATGGAACATGGAAAACCTGTACATTGGCATATATCTTTTCTTTTTATTGCATCCATCACCCATTATTCATATCCCAACTTATAGCGGAAGACATATTATATCACAGCTTTGGTTAGGTTAGGATAGGTTAGTAGGATATTTTAAAATTATTTCTACATTGATGAAAAGTTTAAGTTCCTTGGCACATTTCACCATTGACTGCTAAGGTGGGATACTGATGCAACCCCGCAATACAGGGGACCGATATTGACCAGCCCCAGACTGATATTGACCAACCCCAGACTGATATTGACCAGCCCCAGACTGATATTGACCAGTCCCAGACTGATATTGACCAGCCCCAGACTGATATTGACCAGCCCCAGACCGATATTGACCAACCCCAGACAGATTTTTCACTAACGTTCATTATCGTCATCCTCTAAGTGATTTTCCATAGTTCATATGGAAAATGAGGATGACAATGAATGTTAGTGAAAAATCTGTCTGGGGTTGGTCAATATCGGTCTGGGGCTGGTCAATATCAGTCTGGGGCTGGTCAATATCAGTCTGGGACTGGTCAATATCAGTCTGGGGCTGGTCAATATCAGTCTGGGGTTGGTCAATATCAGTCTGGGGCTGGTCAATATCGGTCCCCTGTATTGCGGGGTTGCATCAGTATCCCACCTTAGCAGTCAATGGTGAAATGTGCCAAGGAACTTAAACTTTTCATCAATGTAGAAATAATTTTAAAATATCCTACTAACCTATCCTAACCTAACCAAAGCTGTGATATAATATGTCTTCCGCTATAAGTTGGGATATGAATAATGGGTGATGGATGCAATAAAAAGAAAAGATATATGCCAATGTACAGGTTTTCCATGTTCCATATGTACATGTCCTAGTCAGACAGAATATTCATAGTGATGACTTATGAAATTTTAGAGTCTGCAAACCTGAGCCGTCTGTTTTATATAGTTTCTCGTTATAATATGTATCACATCATTCCAAATCCTTAAGCAAACATGTCTATAATGGCTATGTTCTTGTTCTTGTTCTGGTTCTTGTGGTAAATACATAAGACCAGTTTTTTTAAGATTGATACCGAGAAGTGGACCAAGAACGAGAGTTATAAAGAGAAGTAGACCGAGAAGTAGACCGAGACGAGACGAGAACGAGACCGAGACCGAGACCGAGACGAGATCGAGAACAAGGACTAACCACCGAATAAAAAGCGCAAAATATGTAAATCAAATTGTGTAATGAACTTTAATTCTGCATGTGAAGTTGTGATATAATATGATCTACTCTATAAGTTGAGTCATGAGTAATAGTTGAGAGTTTCAGTAGAATTCTTGTTCTTGTTCTTGTTCTTGTTCTTGTTCTTGTCTTGTTCTTGTTCTTGTTCTTGTCCTATTTCTTGTTCTTGTTCTTGTTCTTATCCTATTTCTTGTTCTTGTTCTTGTTCTTGTCCTATTTCTTGTTCTTGTTCTTGTTCTTGTCCTATTTCTTGTTCTTGTCCTATTTCTTGTTCTTGTTCTTGTTCTTGTAGGATCTGGACTGACTTTTTTTCTAGGCAGAAACCAACGTCAACACCTACACCGAGATAACGAGATTGAGATTGAGATCGAGATAACGATATTCAGATCGAGATAAAGACCATTCATGTGATATATAACCTGTAAGACTCCAAAATGATGCGATGTCTTGTCTAAACCCTGAGGTTTGACCTTTTTGGACGCTACGAGATTTTTTGACTTAATAAAGACCTGATGTGTTGTAAATACAGTTAGTTGCTGATCAACATTGGAGCTGTGGAGGTAAGGTTACAAAATGAGTGGCGAGAACATAGGTCAAAGTAGTGAGAGTGCAGTATCCTCCCAATCGCAACTGTTGTGGGAGAAGACAAACAGTAAATATAATGAATTTTTCGATCTAGTTCATGGTAGTGAGCAACCTTACGGTCTATGCAAACTATGCGAAAGATCAAAAGTCAAAATAAAAATGAAAAATCATAATACTTCCGGTCTGAAGAGGCATCTGATAATGGTTCATAAGGATGAATCACAGAAACTTTTCCCACGAGTACAAGATAAATATATATCGTCAGACAATGTGATATATGGCAATTCTATACGAAAAAAATATTTAACATTAAGAAAACCTGAGCTTCAGTCGAAACATGAGATTAGCGATATTGTAAATCCGATAACCTGCCCCTTGGAAGAAATCGTGAACTTGAATAAAGACAAAAATCAGCATCTATCACGGGGTCCAGAAATGGAATATGGATCATATCAACCCTCTGATCAAATTCCTCCGAAGCATTATAACTATATGCTAGAAAAATTATACGGGCGAGTGTCTGCACCTTACATCCAGAAACTCGTTGAGCTTAAACCGAGAAATATTAATGAAGTTTATGGAATAAAATGGGATCCCGATAGGCAGGTATTCACCATTGGTAAATCTCCCGTCACCATTAAAAACGACAACATTTATATTGGTAACAAGAGGTATATCGGCCGTCCTGGACTACTTGAACTACTAACGAAAAGTAAACCAAATAAAGATTTATACAACCGTTATGACTTAACCACGTATAAGGAGATTTTGGAGAAGACTAGCGCTCACAAAGAAAATTACGACGAGAGCGAAAACGTACGTAGAGTCAATACTCAAAAATATCATTACATCATTAAAAAATTATTTCCAGAAGAGGAGGGTAAAGAAGAAGAAGATGAAGAGGAGGAGGAGGAGGAGGAGGAAGAGGAAGAGGATGAACAATGGTCAGACTCATTTCCGGAAGAGGAGGAGGAACGATATTCATACGCATCCGATGAGGCTTCGTCGCACCGTACAGGCAAGTGGAAAGACTTACATGCGAATCACAAAATAGACTATAAGTATTGGGATGACCCGAATGAATTGGTTCATAGACTTCGTTTGTTGGTGGCATCATCTGAGGCGGGGAATCACTCGCATAACAACGAAATATTGGAGATTATAACAGAGTTAAGAGAAAGCGGCGTGATACAATGAGCAAACGCGAAATTGCTTACGAGCTTCATAACCTGTACTCGTCACCGGATATAATAAGGGTAATTAAATCGCTGAGGATGAAATGTATATTTACTAACACATCAACAATAAAGTATCACGATATGGCCTCAAAGTATAAGTGGATCTGTGAATCTGTAATATCCTAGAAATGGCTATGATATATGTTGAAGAAGAAAAACGTCACCATTACTAAGTAGTATGCTTACATGTGTGGTAAGAGATAAATTAAATTTGTACAATAAGAAAAGTTTTTTTTGTGCTAAGGAAACAGATGTGCTGTCGGAGTGATCCTCTTTCCATCTCGCTCACTCTCCAGTCTCGTGGTTCAGATATTATTTCTTAAAAATAATGCAAAGGTTGTGCCATCCACCGTATAAACTGCAATGCTCAGCTAAATCTCGAACCCAATCCCACAAGATGTGTAGTGTCTTGTTTCACCGATAGAGTTCGTCTGGATAATATCAACTATACCTATAAAGATAAGGGTGGGTTTCATCACTCCATTAGTCATGGAGCATATGATGTGGAGGTCGATCATAAAGTTCTTTCATAATATGCACTTGATCAGTCACACAGATGAAGAATTGGCATTGTTGCATCCTGAGTTTCTATCCGAATGCGCGGCTGGGGCTATTTATAGGGTTTATGATAGACTTCCAGAAAATGTAAAAGAGCTTGAAATTATAAAGCAGTGTTTGAGGTGTGAGAATCATTACGTCGATTGTTATTTCAATGGACCAAACCCAATGATAAAAAACTGTTATTCCTGTAAACTTTTAAAAATACATTCGCGTCGATACTGACCTCCTGCATGGTGAAATATAACATCTGCAAATATGTTCCACTGCTTAAAAGGAGCGATTTCATAAAACACACGCCAGTCTTTGTGATCGATTGCAGCAAGAAGAACGAAGATCTTAAATCGGGAGCCTGTACTACCAGAGTTGAAATTTCAGCAGCAAGCAACATTCCTGCAAACACAAAGGCCTACTGTTTAATCCTGCACGATCGTTGTGTAGTGTATACTGCTCTGACCAACATCATCACCAATGTCGTGTGAGAAATTCACCATATTAGATGTTCAGGGCTATCAGTCAACTTGCAAGGAATTCGTGGCGAAAGAGGTTGCTGTATTATCGCATGATGGAAGAATGGGACATTTCGTGCTGCGGCCGCCTAAACACGTATACCCCGATGTGAAATCCCAGTGGTACACGGAATCGTATATCCATGGGATACCATGGCAGAGTGGATACTTACCTTACGATGAGATGAAACCTGTTCTTGAAAGTGTATTACAGTGTGAAGACAGACTTTATTCTAAGGGACTAGAAAAGGCTAGATTTTTTGAAAAACTACTGCAGAGGTCTGTTATAAACATGGACGATCTTGGTGTACCGAAGCTGGACAAATTAAGAGACTGTAATGTGAAGTGCCTATTTCACCCACGTCGGGGAATGAACTGTGCCCTGCAGAATGTAATGGTGCTTAGACTCTGGATGCAAGCACGACATAATTTTAAAGAGTTTTGTAATCATGAGTTGAAATAAATTCATTCATAACATTGTCTGTTTGTTATTTACACAATCCTTCCAAAAGGCTAACGGCTTCCTGTAAAAAATAGATAGAACATGCTTGTGGCTTATGACACGTGTTGGAATTATGGGATTATGGGTTTTGGTTAAGGATATGACCCGAACTTTTTCATTCATAAAATGTAAGAGCTCGGTTTGAAATGATTTTTACGCCGGTTTCCTTTATATCACACATTTATTTCTTACTTTGTATACATAATATTTTTTAAAAAAATCTTGCGATTAATATTCATCGTCAGCGTCTAAACATAACACCTGTTGTTTAAATTTCCGTAACATCTTCTCAGTGATCTGAAACAAAGGAAAACAAGAATCGTATGATAATTGTAGATGTGTTAGGGTGTTTAGTACCGACTTCGAAAAATTTACATATATCGGTGAATAAAACTCTGAAAACTGAGGAGAACCTCAAAGACTGAAACATAGTAAAACCAAAATCATATGATAAATGTTGATGTGAAAGGATGCTTGGTATCGACTTCGAAGAATTTGCATACATCAGTGAATAAAGCTCTGATTTATCATAAAATAAAAATTCTGAAAAAAAAGAAAAAAAAAACACTTTAAGGAAAAGAATAAAATAAAATAAATAAATAATAATACAAACAAAATTACGATAGACCACTATAATAAAAATCTGTGACTTCAATAAAAAATATGTACGTACCTTCTGACATTGCTTGATAAAGACTTTGCAGTCGCGTGAGCAGTTCCTCCCCCAGATTTCTACAGGCGATGGGAACTCTGGATCTATACATGCTGTTATATGTTCTTCGCCGCTACATGTTTCATAATGGGATTGAGTGTCATGTCTTACATCTTCAAGACATCGCACCTCTGGTCTTCCACATGGATACAGTAGAACCTTTGCTTCGTGTTGTTGATTAACACTATAGACTGTGATAAATGTTACTGTATGTTGTTGTGTACGTAGTTTAGTACCGCCAATATCGTACACGTTGATGGTATATGAGCTTTCCATGACCGCAGGTTCCATGTCTGGGATTATAATCTCTGCAAACGCGGAGTCCGGGATCTCCTCCCATAGTTGGCGTACTAGTTCTTGAGAAGACATACTGTTGTTGAGCTTCGCACGTATCATTCCTTATATACGAATTGATGAGGCCACACGTACACTTTCACATTATAAACGCTTTGCATAGGTCCACCTGTTACACTACGCTTTGCGTAGGTCCATATGTATGCCTATTCTACTTTTCTTAATTTTAGTTTGAAAACAGTGCTAAATATAGTATTAAAAAATCTTAAATTACGTATGCAGCTGTCATTAAACTCTGTTATTCACTAATAATGATGTAATTAATAATAACTTTACAATAATAATAATAATATAAAAAATAAAAACTAAGTATCATTTAGAAGAAGCAATAGTATCCCATACTCTGAACTATCCAAAGGGCCTAATAACAGGTGTCGGGATGAATATGGATAACATAGTGCGAAAGGGCGTAACTACATTGTTCGAAACGACTACCGTGACGTCCGAAAACGCCTCCTTGGTCCAAAGGGCCTAATTACAGTCTTTGGGATGAATATGGATAACATAGTGCGAAAAGGCGTAACTACATTGTTCGAATCGACTACCCTAACGTCCATAACGCCTCCTTGGTCCAAAGGGCCTAATTACAGTCTTTGGGATGAATATGGATAACATAGTGCTAAATGGCGTAACTACATTGTTCGAAATGACTACCATGACGTCCCTAACGTCTCCTTGGTCCAAAGGGCCTAATAACAGGTGTCGGGATGAAAATGGATAACATAGTGTATAAGGTCACAACTACATTGCTCGAATCGACTCCCATGACGTTCCGGATCAAAGGGCCTAACTAGATCGGATCAAGCGGCCTAACTATGCGTCAGGATGAATCGGGAATAGCTTAGTGTATAAAGGCGTAATTACATTATTCGAATCGACTACCATGACGTTCCGGATCAAAGGGCCTAACTAGGCGTCTGGAAGAGGCGTCGTCCGGCGTCGCCGCTGTATAAAGGTTCCTATACTACTAATATAATATTATATCACAAATAATTAGACATGTGCTGCAACATTGACACACGCTGGGGCCCCACGCGCTAGGCTGTGTTATTTTGAGATGCAGAGATGCGAGACAGCAAGACCCCCCACGCGCCGTGAGCCGGGCTATTCTAGTACGCGCAGCTGCATCACGTCTGGAACACGCAAGCCGCAATATTACAAACTCACAAATATTTACCAAGCCCACAAAATATTTACCAATACTCCCAATATTACCAATAATTAAACACTTAGGCCTTTGTTCTACACACACAGGCGGAGCAAAGGGCGCTCGCACCCAGATGGATAAAAGAACTATGTGCGATAAGGGCGCAAGCTCATAATTACCAATATTCCCAATATTACCAATAATTAATCACTTAGGCCTTTGTTCTACACACACAGGCGGAGCAAAAGGCGCTAGCACCCAGATTGATAAAAGAACTATGTGCGATAAGGGCGCAAGCTCGTAAATATCACAAATAATTACCAATAAGCATGCTAGCACCCAGGTGACCAAAGGGCAGTGGGTGGGGAGACTAACCACTGGCTGACCTGGGGGGCCGGTAGTTGAGGACCCCACCTTCCCCTCCACTAAGCCACCTTCCCCTACGCCGCCACCTTGTATTGCAGGGGTCTGCCCCTGCAATACACGGTGGCTGCCCCTGTATTGCGGGTTGCATTCAGTAAGCCACCGCAGGGGTCATACAGAATACATAACTACTTACATGCTATTAAATGTGAATAGTGAGATTTATTATATATTTTAAATGCATGTATTTGCTATACTGTTTTGAAGCAGCATGGAAAAGATGAAAAAGTTAACAAAGCATAAACAACAATCCAAACCTAGCCTCCAAATCAGTCAGCTGACTAATGAAAATATTTTCTTTATAAAGTTATGAGGTAGTTTTATGGCCCTTCAGTAAAGTGGTTATTATTCTTAAAGGCAGTGTGTGGTCCTTAATGGATGTAGTTACAAGGTTCTGGTGGGTCTTGTCACCCCGAAAGCCATGCGTGCAAGTATTTGACAGCGTATATTTATAAGCACATTGCACTTAAAGGAATGCGTTTCATTTTCAAGGCACATACTCTTACTGACATTTCTTCGTGGGGTGCTCAGACAGAAAAAGCTTCTGCTTAAAATACTACTGCCGATTGACGGGTTGGCATAATATATGTTTTTATATATCTGTTCGTATTTATTATGTATTCTCCACGATATAATTAGTTTTAGGAATTTTAGGTGCAAAAATGTGGTGTAAAAAGCACAAAACAAGTGCATTTTCTTCGTAGCGTCATTCATTTTTCTGTCGTATTCCCTTTGTTTTAATATTAAGAAAATATTTACTCTTCTGTTCAAATAACGGTAATTATTCTCTGCTTGATTTTCCACATTTCAGTATAGTATTCGCCTTTAATTTGTAGATCTATTCTTATACAACTTTACAACTTAAACGAATTACTCATTTAGTCGTAACCGTAGGCAACAGTAGCTCTCAATTATTTCCTGACTTAAAAATTGCCAAGGCCCCCATAATATATACTGTAGGTAATAATGCCATAATGTCATTATTATGGTAGGAAACAACTGAAAACTACTGCTTTCCTGAGTTAGGAGTAAATAAATGATTCGTTAATGATATACTGTAATAAAATTATGATTAAATTTGTAGTAAGAATTGAAAATATTCCTGCAGTACGGAAAAAAGAGCCTGCTTAAATTCCGTATGTTTCAGGGAACAGTTATTACTTTATGTATTTTTTGTGAACTGCAGAGTATGTACATTTTATTAATCGTTAATTTAATTTATGTATAAATCAGTGTTCCGAATTAAAGCTTGCTATTTCCAAAATTGAAGTTACGTTTTCCGAAATTGAATTTACTTTTTCTGAAATTGAGTTGAAAAGGTGTATAGATGTTTTAGACCTGCAGATGTAAAACGTTTAGGTTCAGTTAAGGGATTTATTTGATTTCGTCTTATGTGGGGGGGGGGGGGATGGATGTGATCTGAAGCTTGCATTTTTATTAGTGTAGCTTAATAAAACATGTCTATAAATTTGATATACACTATGTACGTTAAATTCGGGAAATATTAATTTAGACGAATAGTCAAGAGGTTGAGATAGACAAATTTTAACAACACGTTTTTTGATCATTATTAGTGGAGTGACCTATACAGTATCTCTGAAATATGCAAAATAAAAAATAAAACACTCACTGAGCTAACCATCGTATTTAAAAGAAGAATAAATGCTTGTTTGTATTTTTTAAATTCCAATTTACTACACACACACACACTCTCTCTCTCTCTCTCTCTCTCTCTCTCTCTCTCTCTCTCTCTCTCTCTCTCTCTCTCTCTCTCTCTCTCTCTCTCTCTCAATCACTCACTCACTCACAAACACACACACATATCCCTATAATATAAAGCCACATGGCTGACTCACTCACTCACTCACTGTCATTAATGTTTGTCCACTTCCAGATGAGCTAGAAACTTGAAATTTGGTACACGTATAGCTTTTAGGCTGTAAACCACAGGAAATTTCCAAAAAAGTGTATTTTTTAAATTTTTAGCCCAAAAAACTCTCGAAAAAGGGCTTGGTTTCCATGGCATTGGTAGACAACAATATTACCTACAGTGTTCACATAGGGCAATACACTTTGACAAATCTTTAGACATAGGCTACTACCGATAGAAGTAATTTCCGTAAACCGAGCGAGGCGACTCAAATGATAACGTCTTGTGATAGGTCCCAGGTTCAAATCTCAAAGCCGGCCGACTCTTATTTCCGATACGGTGTCAGTTCAGAAGAAAAAGCTTTTCCTAAGAACCTCACTGGGGGTTTGGGGGCAGAGCAAAGCGAGTATATATATGTATATATATATATATATACATACATACATACATACTTGCATACATACATGTTAAAGCGAAATAAACATTCTGAAAGTATTTCACAGATTGTAAGGAAGTTGCGTGGGAAATTGAAGTCATAATGATATTACATAAAGGTATTACATAAAGCTTTCGAGTAAATACGAATATTCAATCAACTTGTTGTTAACTTTATTCAAATATTTATTTGATCCCTAGACAAGAAGGCCCAGAGGGTTCCAGGAGGTTGAGGCTCTCAGATTTTGGACATTCGGCACGTGAAGGTGGTAAGGTGCCTTACGCACCGGCCGCCTTTACCCCCTGAATTGCTACTGGTACTCATTTCTGTTAGAGGCTGAGTCGACTCCAGGGCCATAGTGCCACCAGAAGGATTAGGCCAATTGAAAAACTCCAACGACCTCATCGGGATTTTATCCAATGCAGTTCACTATATAAAAAGGAAAGGGAAAAATATTTATCATAAGCCTTTTAAATTTTATTAAAAATAAAAAAAATAGCATTTTTCAAAATTGAACTTTGTCGCCCTGGATTAGGCCTAAGCTATTTCTGTTGCAAGATGCAGAATTATCTTGGTGTTGTGAAAACTTTGAATATCTTCGAGGAGAACAGACCATTCCCCTGCAAAAGGACTACGCACCTGCAAACAAAGGAAGTGAAGTCACGAAAACGTTCCGGCAAAATGGCGTAATTGAAAGCATGTTACGTGTGTCGCGGAAAGACTGCACAATTGCCTCCATTACAACTCGTCCTTGAATTATAATCTTGCCTATTAACTTTACCTTAGTCTCATTTCCTCGAGTAAGGCATCGCAAGTAGGCCTACACCATCTACATGCAGAGAGCTACCTGTATAAAACCTTATGTATGTGATTCCTGCTCAAGAGAAACATTGATCCTTCTTTTAGAAAGCTGGTACTGAAAATATGATGTGATCTGTAGCATGGCATATCGGATAAATGCAACGTACTAAAGGTGTTTCAGTGACATTTCTTTTACAGTTTTCTACCTAGATGGTTCATTTTCTTTGTGTAGATTCCTTCTGGAATGTCCTATACTAGGAGGTGCCCGTGGCTTCGCCACGATAATTCTTTTAAAAATTAAAAATTAAGAGTACAATAATTATTAAAGCATTATATTTATTAACACTTGCACGCGAATCATTCATAAACTAAGTCATTAATAATTTATGAAACAGCTAAAATTCCTGCTTTAGAGTACATTCCACAACATGAAAGCGCCCCCTGGGAAAACTATATCAGAATCGATTATGCAGTTCCAAAGAACCTGTGAACACATAATACGTATTGTTTCTCAGCTGTTTATTGACATGAATATGATGTGAATTTTATTTTATCAATTCAGTGTAATTTTCAGAAATTATATAATGTTTCAAGGGAAGGAATGGTTTGTTTGGATTATTATTATCAGCGATATTTCAAGAGATAAAACTATCAATATTTTACAGCTGTTGCCCCCGGCTTCGCCCGCCATTATTCATTGACTCCGGGATTTTTAAGAAAATTAGATTATTAAAAATGTTTGTGGTTCAGAGCTATGAAAATTGTAAGAAAAAATAAATTTAGAATATTTGTTCATTGTGTTCATTTCACTTAGGCCTAAAATAATAAAGAAACGGTTTTCCTTCCTAATTTTGTAGTCGTAATGAAAGTTTACACTGCGAGAGACGAACATCGCCGAGTATACCCGATGTCTCACGAAGCGGGCGAGCAAGCACGCTATTTAGGGCCGTTGAATTGTATAAGAGTAGATACGTCAGATCAAGCAATTTAAAGCCTGTCGGAAGCAGTCAAACTCGAAATTTTAGTCGCCATTATTTACATACACAAACCTATTTTCGCTTTTCGCGTCACACAGAGAGGAGTTTGCCGCAATTAAAATATTTAAACCACGAGTTTGTAAAAGTGACCAAGCTATACGAAAAAGTTTCAGACTTTGTGTATGCATTTAGTATAAAAATTAAAATAATCCAGAAAACCGCGAAAGATAAATACCGAAAAGTGTCCCGGTTTTAGCTCAAATTTAAAATTAAATTTAATGGTCTACTACGTTCCGTTTTCCAACCTCTGATAACACAGAGGCCTACACATACACATTTTTGGGGAATTAGTAATTATTTATTCAGAAACCTCAAAACGTGTATCAATGCTGAAAAATTCACATTAAATTTTAAGGTTGAAAACAATACTCCTCTACCTGTAAATCTTCCTGTAGTGTGAACTATGATGTTCTGCACGTGCAATAGTTAATGCTCGCTTCCATACACAAGGTAAGTTTGCGCAAGGGAATTAACTATAATATATCATTCTCCTCACGGCGCTGTGTCTTTATTAGACATATACTGCCATTGTATGCAAAAGCATGACGTCACCCGCGAAAAGTAGACTAAGGTCGGCTTAACTATATGGGAGGAAACGTCAAGATAGCTGCAAAAGCAGATACCTGTATTCATGAACTTAGTGTGCAATTCAGATAGTTTTAATTTTATTATTAATTTTAACTGTAATGCAGTATTAAAATATATTGCAATTTACAATCTTACACCCTCTATAAAGTATTAGGCCTGTCTCTCTCTCTCTCGCTCTCGCTCTCTCTCTCTCTCTCTCTCTCTCTCTCTCTCTCTCTCTATATATATATATGTAAAAGCAGCTTTCCACTGACTGACTGACTGACTGACAATCAGCTTAGAGCCTAGGTAGAGACTAAGAATTTTGACAGTACCTTCGTTTCATAATGTAAAATTTTTATTTTAAATGCCAAAAATCAAAATGTTTTCGAGGAGACGAAATACCTTATTACAGTTATTAGATTACAGAAGACTTTAACAAATACAAATCACATTGCGTGTATTATCGCCTCACTCATAACGTTGACGGGCGGCTCGCTTTGTTCTCATATTACAATGCTTGTTGTTACTGTAAAAGGTTTTCTCAAAAGAAACCGCTGACTGAATTCGTGTTGCCAATTCTCTCATTGCTCAATGTCATTGCCACGTAAGTGTTTTGCTGCATCTACATCTTCCCGCTCTGTTTACTAACACTGTGCAGTGTGGCAACTATTCCAAGCGGCGGCGACTTCTTTGATGTTAACTGTCAACGAATTGAGTGCGGCGATAATACAGTTCTCATGACAACAATGTATTGTTGGCAGTGTTCACAGGTAGCTTTGGAAGTGCTTGAAGACTTTAAAAATACAAATCACATTGCATGTACATTTCTCATGACAATAGTGTATTGTTGACAGTGTTCACAGGTACTGCTTGGAACGGCTTGATACGAGACTTTTACAAATTAGAGAAGCTAACGATATAATTCATTAGTGTAAATAAATAATGAATAATGGAATCCACGAAATTAATGCACAATGTGTAATGCAGTCACAAAACTTTCTCTACCCCGGACATAGAGAATACCAGTTTCTCACTTGACCTTTTGGTGTAGAATAATAAGAGTTCATATTGCAGGGACACCATTTTTAGTTGTCTCAGCTTGAATGTGCCAACGAGTATGCCATATCAGACAGTCTGTAAAAAATTATATCCACTGATACGTTATTCTTAGCTGTAGGCTTTGTATCTTTAGTTGAGAAACATGGATGTTTACAATAGGCCCAGGCAAATATAAGGAGACACAGTAGGATGGAACAGTTGTAGTCCCATGCGCGCAGTATATGCCCCAGGGGAGGGAAGTATGAAATTAATGTTGAATTTATTTTTGATTTCAGCCCGAAACGATTGTGTGGTAACATGAGAGTGAGAAATAAAATAGTCCGTAAAAACAGTACAGTTTTATACTACGGGAATTTCTTTTTTTATTTCAACCTATACTGGGTTTGAGGTGTAGAAGCAATGGGGTGGAAGAAATCTACGTCCTCTATGAGCCATAAAAAACTATATCAAGCGTTTTCTGTGGGAATAGTTTGGGTGTGATAAGTTGTTCTTCCTCATTTCAAACTCTAAATACCTATATACGGACCTGGAGTTTGAAAATCGAAAGTCCTTCATAAGTTAATTTCTAATTACAAGATACGAAACCCGAGCGAAAGTTTTAGCTTTTGGTATAAGCACCCCATGTTCAAAATTTAAGAAAATCGTTTGAGCCTTTTCGAGAAAATCGCGGAAAACTAATTTTTCTTCATGCAAAGTCCCCATGTAAACTAACAGAAAGTCGTCGCCAATCTTCGTGTCACATTCTCAGAAGGTACCTAACCCAAATAGAAAATTTTATTTTCATATAATTTCCATTTTGAAGCTGGGGTGTTCACAGACAGACATATTTCCGAACATAATCTGACCTTGTGCATTATTTTTTATAATTTTCGTTACTTCATGATTCCTTCAATTCTATACTTACACTGTATAAAATAGCAGAACGCTTTCCTTCTCATTACGTGAAATTGTTAGCGGTCACCAGAGCGTTAAAAGGGTAATTGTTCGGAATAGGGTCTCTCCCTTTTAATCCACATCCGGGTGGAAGGCTAGAATGCCGTCCTGAAAATACTGAATTTTTCTACTCTATTTTCTTAGAGTCACAACACGCATTCGGGCTAGACATAAGATTTGATGTGTAAGCCCTAACCAAAGGCAGCATTTGACAAACGTATTAAAATTAGTATCAATGCTGCACTATTCGGTTTATCATGTTGTAAACATTATTTTAAAAAGCAAATTTTGTGTTACGAAATGAAATGTTATGTTATTGAAGACGAATTTATGTTATGAAATGAAAAAAAAAACACTCGTAGAAAACAAATTTCCTCTTGATAGAAGACGTGCCCTCGAATGGAAAATAGAGTACCGTACAAAAAGTTAGTGGGAAACTGTGTAGAAGACCTGTTTAAGAAGATCTGGACATGGTTGTTAAAAGTAATCTCAGGGAAAACCATTGGAGGCGAGTAGGATATGAAAAGATGGAAAGCTTAGCTTAGCTCACATACATCGAGGGATTTCATATATAGTTGTGCCGGATTTCATATGTAGTTTTGTCGGCACAGCTTAGCTCTTGGTCGACAACCGGCATTAATGTGGGTCGTCGACCAAGAGCTAAGCTACGCCGTACTAAGTGAATGCTAATAAGTTGTTAGTGGTTTGTTGAGTTGGGCTGACGTTGCAACGAAAATGATCGAAGAAGAAAGTTCTGATGATAATTTCAATACTCAGCACAGAAAAAGAACGTTAATACTAGCTTTTTATTAGAGTCGCGGTAATCCTTTACCTATGTAAAAATAAAATATTATGGATTACTCTAAATAAATGGTGTTATTAACTAAAATAAACTAAAATACCAATCAAAAAATTAAAATTGTTATCGGTATTTATAACTTTACCTGTGTGTTCCACAAGATTGAAAATTGTTTAATAATTTCCATGAACTGCTCCGTAGTGTCCATTCGTTTCGACTGTGTCAGTAACAAAATCAGTACTGGGGGAGAAGGCAAATGTCTTGTGGAGGGGGAAACCTAGCTTAGCTTACCCAGCGTGGGACTGTGCACAGCTAACCCAGTTGACTTAGCTTAGCTTTGTTTAGTTTGCGGTCGGCACAACTACATATGAAAAACCTCGCAGCTATGCGAGCTAAGCTAAGCTAACTTAGCTTTGCTCTTGGTCAACAACCCACATAAAGCATTGTAGAGGGCTATGGTTCAATGAAGAAGATAGTGTCATGTCTTATCAAAAACTGGGTACAGTATTTGTCTTAAACATTATTACCAAGGCCCGGATTCCAATGACATGTCATCTTTTAATTGATGCTGCATAGACATTGCCAACTTGTAGATAAATCCCAATCATGGCCTCTAGATTATAGAAATACATTTTTATTAGGTCATTTTGTGTCATTTTATGGAATTTTATATTTTTAGGTCATTTATTTCAATTTTAGGTCATTATTTTGTCATTTTCATGTCATTTGCTTACTTATTTAGTCATTTTCATGTATTTACATTGAGTGTATTAAATTTTTTTCGTCGCTAGCGGTGCTGTCTTTGAAGTATTGTTTGTTTAGTGCAAGAAGGAAAAATTCGGCGTTAAAGTATTGACATGTCTCAGTCGGAAATGAGAATCAAAGAAACACCAAAATTTTATATAAATTTCCATGAGAAAAGAACATTCACAACATTACGGTTATGTACAGTTTTTACAATTATGTACAAACTAGTGTGTAGAATAATAATTTTTTATAAATAAAATATCAGTTTTTAGGTCATTTTTTATAATTATTAGGTCATTTTCTTTAAAATTAACGTCATTTTATAGGTCATTTTTCAAACAATTTTAGGTCATCAGAATCCGGGCCCTGATTATTACCGATACATAGTACAGTAGGTCCCCCCCCCCCCCAACAACTACTCCCAACTTTAACTTTTGTATGAAGCCACGATTTGTGTTAACAATTTCAGTACCTAATGTTAAAGCAGATTATCATTTAGGCTAACATGTGGTGCTTTTAACCTATATAATCACCTCTAAAAAAATAACACAAGAACTCTGAATGTAGTAATTTCCCAAGAGCGTAAACCCTAATTGCACTGTTAATTTGGAGAAGTATTTGCTAGTGGCTGAACAAGGCAATAATAAAGATGAAATTATTATCCATGCAGGACGATCTCTGTGTTTAACATTAATTGTGTCCAGTTCGTAAAAGCAAAAGTCTCCACGCACTTGTACCAGAGCACCTTAAAAGGAAGTGGGTTTTAATAGGCATTTGTGAGCGTAACAAATTACTGACAGGTACACATGCGCCACTTCGCTGCATCTTGAAAAAAGTTCCCAGGGGATTTGAAGTAAATTCAAGGCTAAATAACCGGTAGACACTGAAAGGTTTCCGCAATGCTATCTTTGTCAGTTCTGTGTTTGTCTTCGACTCTTGGAATTTACACTTTTTCAGTGTCTTCATTATATCCTTGTTGATAATTTAATGTTGTTGAAAAATTGAAGGTAGTAAATCTGTAGAGGATCATTCGTGCCACTATTTTAGGAATCTACCTATTGCAATGGATACCACTTCATGATTTTCGAAAAATTCTTTCATATCTTTACGTTTCATGCTCCCCAAAGTACGAAACCACCGCCCGTTCAAAAAAAAAAAAAAATGTGATATTTATATATATATATATATCTTTACACGATAGCGGCCGTAATTTTGAAGATATTTGAACCAAATTTTATTATGTTATTTCTAGGCCCAATAGTTCGGACAAGTTCGTTAATGGGCAAGATTGGCCCAAGGGGGTGGTCGGGGGAGGGGGTTGAAATTTTAAAACATTTATATCTCGGCCCCTATGAAGTATAGAGGGAAACTTTGTTTGAATAAATTAGAGTGCTCCCTATGGAGTTCACAGTGACACAAACAATTCGGGAGTTTTTGGGGGTGAGGGGATGAAAATTCGAAATTTTTGAAACCACGTCTTGTGCGGTATCGTTGAAAAGCTCTTGATAAGTACTCTACAAATCAATAACTAGTTTCTTGATAGCTCTCATATGACGCGAGATTTTAATGTTTGAAAATAATAACACTTAAAAGAATTATTATAATATCATAATTTTGTCTTGTTTAGCGGCATTGCTAATTTTATTCATTGCTGATCTTGCGCACGGCCTCCCAGAATATTATATCCTATTCTTGTTGTCAAAACAAATGATTGTAGGCTCTTCCTCTTTACCGAATTCAGTTCTTATTACTGCGGGTTTGCCATGCCAAGGCTAAAAAAGAAGAGTGCTGCGCAGCGATAATAAATTAAACCAAAAGCACTTTGAAATCTACCTCAGCCTGTAGGCCTGCCTAAAGGGATTTTTTTCCTTTCAGTTATTTGCTACAAATTACAATATAAGTGTGTACAAATATGGTTTCGAACGCCACCCGAAGAAGCATAGCTTTTGCTGTGGGAGGGTTCAGTTCAATACAGTAAAGTAACTTAGACTAAAATGATTATTTACACTAATTCAAAAAAATTGATTTACAAAACATTGAAAAGTTTGAGCTAATATTATTTACAGTAAGGGCAGAACATGTTATATTTACAACAATGGAAATGTACGAATAACTCTCTATATATATAAGAGGCTTTGTCCTGACTGATTTAATGACAGAGAATCGGAATTTTGACTGTGCCTTCGTTTCTTAATGTAAGTGCTCACTAAGAAAGGATTTGGAATTTTTTTATTTTAAATGCCGAAAATTAAATGTTTTTGAGAATACTTAATCACTTTTTACACAGAATTATCAAATCCAGATCACAGTTCACATGACAACATATTGTTGCCAGTGGTCTCAGATGGGTTTGGAAATAAATGAAAAATATTAAAGAATGAAATCGACGAAAATAATGCAGTCACATAACTTTCTCTACCCTGGACATGTGTATATTATTGTATTGCAGGTTTGTGGAGAGAGAAGTATGACAGTGTTATTGCATTTCTGTTTAATTTCATTCCCAAAACGGTTTTATGGTAACATGAGAGTGGGAAATAAAATATTCCGCAAAGACAATACAATTTTATGTTACCAGAATTTCTGTTTCTTTTTATTTGAGCTTAACTCCTCACTGTTGAGCCTCATTTCGTAGCAGTTCTATTGGGGTTAAGCTTTATCTGGGCGCCAGCCATGCAATTACATAGCGAATTTATTTGTCTTACCGCTATCCCAAGCTGCCAGCCGGTCATCGAACACAGGACATCCTTCTCTCAGAGCAGACAGACGACACTTGGCTTGGATAAGGTTCTAACATGAATTAATACACAGGTTTTATATTTTACCATAACCAAAATATTCGTGGTTTATTTGTTCACCAGATAAAATTACACTGAGTCACAATACACTGTTAAATCCATCCTGGAAATCGCTCCCATGGTGACCCCCAAGTTACGCTGTAAATGACGATTAGTTTACTGGATCATGTGTCTAGCTAAACTTAGGCCACATCGAGCCTACCACACTGTATATCTTGTGACATACTTCTATACTCTATATATTTTACTGGCGTGCTGTACGGGGCAGTCATATGCTCCCGTTTTCCTACACTTAATTACTTTACGTTGATAACTATTACTCTCCTAATACATGATCCTTCAAGTAACAAAGTCCCTACATCCCTCTCGATCGAAATCAAGTAACAGAGTCTACATCCCTCTCGATCTAAGTCGAGTATCAGAGTCTACATCCCTCTCGATCTAAGTCGAGTATCAGAGTCTACATCCCTCTCGATCTAAGTCGAGTATCAGAGTCTACATCCCTCTCGATCTAAGTCGAGTATCAGAGTGATATCTTCACTCCATGAAAATCAAAACTATCTGAGTATTTTGACATGAAAATACACGCCCTTACTGAACTGTGATTGGTTACTTATATATTAAACGATATTAGTGGCTATTGTCATAATCATGGCTTAGCCAATAATATCGCTGTCCTTTGAACTAGCAAAATACCGACAGTTCACACATAAATTACTTTTCTCTCGCTAAAGCCTTCCTGATGTCATGCTCGTGCATTTAATTCGTAATTTAGAGATTACGTGAAATTACTTCATTGCTTCCTCTCATAACAAGTAAGCGTGCTTTATCTTACATCTATAAGCTTAAACTACACTTTCGCAAACTTAGGTTTTACGACCAAATACTAAAGTATCATTTTATTTTATTGATGCTCTTTTGTGTTCTAAAATCTTCTTTCAAAGAGCTGAGTCCTGTGTTATGACAGGCTCCGAATTTATTAGCCCAGGTACAAGCCTCTTTCCGTGGGAAAGGAGTCTTTACCTGCACCTTGAAAAAATCTCCCTACAGTGCTATTGCGAATCCAGTTTTGAATAAGCAATGAATGCATATTAATTATATTCGTTACTATATTCTACATAACATATTATTTAAGCCCTAATTAAAAACTACCACAAGTGCCCCGAGGAATACAAATTTAATAGTCTGAGTGTATACTCTGATTACTTAAGATGGTATTTCTCGCATCTCCCGAAACTTACTAGAAAAGTATCAATGACCCTCTTCATTCATAGTTGTAAAAACAGCTGGGTCTACACAGTGTTTACAAAACAAACCCGTGTTTACTCCTGTCATCTGCAACATTCTACCTGCATGTTCACCCTTCTCCTTACCCTTGAAAAAGGTTCATCACCTATTACGTTAACATTATGACAGTAAATACTCTTACACCAATAACATGCAAACATTTCTTCACTCATACAAACACAGCATTTTACTCACGCAAATGTTTCATTTAAACCTCCTTTTTATTTCGTGTACGACACACACGACTCATTTATTCATATATATATTTTTTTTTCTTTTCTCACACTCATCACAGCGCCGAAGTAGGACGTTACGTCTGTGAGATGCTACATTTATTTACACTTTCCACTAATAAGATAATATGAAAACTTTGCATTGGAATTTGATCGACCAGCTGTCCTGTTTCCATATCACTTATACAACTCACACATATGTTACCATTATTTCAGCAAACATGTTTACCTTACACAAAAATATGACAGTTGCAATAATATCTACAATTTAACTTGGAATGATTGCATTTAGGTTTTTAACAAGACTCACATGGTGCATTCCCATTCTTTACACTTCTTCAAAAGTTAAAGACTGAATCGACCTACAAATCGGTTCTTTTTTTACGATCGAAAGCCTCTATCGTAATATCATATTCTTCATGAATAATTATTCTATCATGAATACTCTTTTCATAACAATCAATCATCTATTAATTGACCTGGAATCTCCCTCTATCGTAATATCATATTCTGACTATCACTTGAAACTTCCTCTTTTATCGCTTCCTTCTCGACGCATATCTAACCAATTTATTCTTACAAACTTCCTGTAATGTCACGTGTGACCCACTAACCACCATGAAAAAGCATATGCCGTAAATTTATTACTTTAATTCAATATCTTCCTCTAAAACATTTATTTCTCACAAAATATTCTTCCTTCAAACACCGCCGTGCATAACAATCAATACTTCTTATCTTATTCTTCCACAATGACTTGCAGCTTTGTATCTTTGTTTTTATCTCAATTCTATAAAATTCTTCAAAATACTTTATCCTCACGTCTCTTACTGTTTAATACTTTATTTTTTTTTTTATATAAGTATGCTAATTATTCATATCTTGAATGTACCATCCTGCATTTACTTAATGCATTTCGCGTCTGATTTGTATACTGATTGATGAACCAACTTGCTTATTTAAAAATCTCCTTCTTTGATAACAATCTATATAAATTCCTCTGACCAGCTATTTAATGTAATGTCTGACACGCGATTTCATAAGACTTCCTCAATATTTATTTCCAACTTGTCACATTTATTCCCTCTAAATTCAATATTTCTACGGTACCTTGTTTAATTCAAAGATGCATTCATCTAAAAGTCGCTCATTTGTCTGTTACTTTTTCCTCCATTATCCCCGGGATTATCTATCTCCCCTACTTCTTCAAAAACGACTAGCGAGTTCTATGACTTCACTGTCTAAATAAACTTCATCTTATCTTGGCTAGCGCGTTCTTTGACTCCGCTGCCTGAATAAACCTTCGCGTGGGCGCATTCCGCTGCCTCTACGCACACAATAATAACTTCATCATAACACGGTAACTTCTTTCTCAGAGCTTCTATCATCTTTGACTGCATAATTCTCCCTCACAAACGGTACGCGTATCATAATTCCTTCTTTGTTCAGCAATGTGACATTATTTCTTTAAACTTAATTCTGCTTTCAGACTAGCAAAAATCGTATTCTGGTATCAGATTTTATACTGGAATTTAACTGGTAGAAAACATACATTGCCATTTTTTTTCTATGTCCATATTTAGCATTCTTTGGTTATCAATCGTATAAAGTACATTTACGCCTTCCTACTTTTGCTCACTATTAATATTATTATTTTTGTTTAAATATTCTTTGCATTTAAATGTTTAATTTCTTTTCTTTTCTGTTATGCATTTATTTTGTTTAGCATCCTCGTCTCCCTTATTCCTACGGCAAATGTATTCATCTGGCTTTATGTTTTACAGGGTATATTTGTAACATATTTACTGTTATTGGGTTAACTCCTCCTCACCCCTCCTGTACTGACCGCTTTCATCCGTGTTTACGCTCCTCGAGTTGTGTACCGTTGCCTGCGGGTTTAAATCCGCCTCGTCCAACTGGTTATTTTCAGACAATGCGTTTTCTTGGCCATGCTGGCTCGCATTTCTGTTGTTTCCACGAAATCTTCCCCCTCTTCCACGAAAACTTCCATTATTTCTCCTGACATAGGGTACGCCGTCTGAAAACTCAATATTATTCACTTGCCTTTCCCTAGTGTTATTGTTATTGTTTTCATTCTGTCCACGATTCGGCCCCCTGAACTGGTTACCGTGATTCACCCCTCGGCTCCTGTCCATATTTCGTGAAGGGTAATACGGACCATTATTCCTACCGTCTCCATCCGTCCTGTTCCTAGGTCCTGAGTTCGTATCCCTCGGCCTGTTAAATCTATTCTCCCCACTGTCACGCCTTGCACTCGCATCGAAACTAGACAAGACTTCAATGGCACGACTATATGTCGTTAAATTAGCTACAGCGAGGACATTGTGAACCTCCGGCTCAAAATGCCGTTGAATTAACTGTATAATCGATTTCTCGTTTAAACAAGGCTCGAGCAATCTCGCCCGTCCGACCATGGTCACAAAGTAATCTACTAATGAAGTATTCCCCGCATGCTTATAACGTCCATTATACAGTTCAATCCTGACTTCTGCTTTCTTGTTCTCTCCCCAATACCGGTCTAAAAACAATTCCTTGAATCTTTCGTACGTGCAGCTTGGGCCTATTGTCAAGTCGAACCAATCTTTCGCCTTGTGACGTAATGCCCGCGAAATCATAAGCATTTTATATTGCTCTGGTACGTGTTTTAGGAAAAAATACTCGTCCATACTCCTCAAAAATGCTTGTGGTGTCTGACTAGCATTTTCCGCGTAGAAAGGTAAAGTGACTTCGTTGAACAATACACTATTTACGTGAGTCTTATCAATACCGCCTGCAAACATCCCTAAACTCTCATCTGGTCCAGCAGTAACCTGCATGACGTCAGAACTTGGGCCTGCCATAAACATGTTCCCGTTGGTCATATTTTCAGCTGACCCTCTCGTGACGTTATTTTCCTCACTCTGAATTACAGCATGATCACCCGATATGACGTCATTCTGGACACTACTTTCCCTTGACCTTACACTACACGCCTCCCTCGATATACATGATATCTCCTTACTTATTCCTGCAACATCCTTATTCAATTTATCCTCAATCTGCTTAACTTTTATCATTACTTCTGCCTGCATTTCCTGTCTAGATCCTTTTATGGCCTTTTCCGCCTCTAGTACCTTTTTAGATAGCTCAGCTGTTTTATCCTTGACCTTCTCGATGCCTGAGCCTACCTCACATAATTTATTCATAATCTCCCCCTTAAGGTTACCTACTTTCATTTCCACATTTTTATTCACCCTGGCCTCAGCTTTATTTATCTCTTCCTCAACTACTTTAATTTCATGTCTTACCCTCTCTTTGCATTTCTTATCTTGAACGCCTATTTTATCATCTAATTTCTCTAGCATTCTCTGAAATTTCTCATCTGTTTCCCTACTAGCCTGCATAATTTTCTGCTCTGTTTCCCTACTAGCCTGCGTAATTTTCTGCTCTAGTTTCTCATAATTACTCTTAGCCTGTTCACTACTCGCTTCAATTTTATTATTAATCCCCTCATTAGCAGCTTCAATTTTATCTAAAAGGCGAGCAAACATAGACTTTACATCTGTTGGCATGATATCATTTGTATTTATTACAGGGTCTCCAGAATCTCTTTCTAGGTCATTGCTAGCACTAATCTCGCTTTCAATAACTTCCCCAGCTGTCCTAATTGCCTGTTCAACAAACTCACCCCCGTCAGGTGTCCTACTTTCTGAAGAATCGGTTCCTGGAACCCTATCCATATTTTCAATATCACTATCCAGCTCCTGGCTGAAAAAATTCTGCCCTCTCCCGAGATCTGAATCCTGCTCCATATTCACTTTTATACAATGCCCGCTTCTAAGTTTCATATACCTGTACTTACTCAGCCTTGTTTATAACAAACAACACAACACAAAAAAAAACCATGCAACACAACATACAGATACAATCTTTACAATTTTCCCTATAATGTTCTCGCCAAATAATTTTGAGTGTTGATATCTACAGAGCTGTCTTAAATTTTCAGCCTGTCTAAATTTATTTTAATTTCAATGTACTTTGATTTTATATTCCAATAATTGATTCTTTATTGAATAACTTTATCTGCAATAAAAAAAAAAACTTTCTTCAAAAGACTGTTATTATTATTATTTATTTTATTACTTATTTATTTATTTAAGAGATATCAACACACATATGTATTTAGGATCTTATCTTTGATTTGTGCTGTCCCTCGATGCTTCCGTCATACCACGCTCCTCTTCGTTCATTGTTGATTTTCCTGGTGTCTTCATTCTTCTTAAATTCCCCTGGTATTTTGTTTTTCTCCGCCGTTGCCGCTGTCTTCTGGGTCTTCCTTCTTTGCTGTGAGGATTGTTTCTCAACTGTGGTTCACTTCAAGCATGGTGCTTAAATTTCGTCGATCCTCTCCCATTTTTTTCGTCCCAGTTGGTCAATCAGTTGTAACTGGTTTCTTTATTCCTAGTAGTTTGTCGTCGCCTCACTGTTGAATTATTTTATAGCAAGTCGAGCCCCAGGCCTTGGGAAACCATTTTATATCTGGTGCTCGTATTATCCTCGTTGTCGTGCGATTTTATAGTAGTTATTTCGGCCTCACTGTTGGGCACCATTTTATTGCGGTTTTCTTAACTCCTCACTGTTGAGCCTCATTTCGTAGCAGTTCTATTGGGGTTAAGCTTTATCTGGGCGCCAGCCATGCAATTACATAGCGAATTTATTTGTCTTACCGCTATCCCAAGCTGCCAGCCGGTCATCGAACACAGGACATCCTTCTCTCAGAGCAGACAGACGACACTTGGCTTGGATAAGGTTCTAACATGAATTAATACACAGGTTTTATATTTTACCATAACCAAAATATTCGTGGTTTATTTGTTCACCAGATAAAATTACACTGAGTCACAATACACTGTTAAATCCATCCTGGAAATCGCTCCCATGGTGACCCCCAAGTTACGCTGTAAATGACGATTAGTTTACTGGATCATGTGTCTAGCTAAACTTAGGCCACATCGAGCCTACCACACTGTATATCTTGTGACATACTTCTATACTCTATATATTCTACTGGCGTGCTGTACGGGGCAGTCATATGCTCCCGTTTTCCTACACTTAATTACTTTACGTTGATAACTATTACTCTCCTAATACATGATCCTTCAAGTAACAAAGTCCCTACATCCCTCTCGATCGAAATCAAGTAACAGAGTCTACATCCCTCTCGATCTAAGTCGAGTATCAGAGTCTACATCCCTCTCGATCTAAGTCGAGTATCAGAGTCTACATCCCTCTCGATCTAAGTCGAGTATCAGAGTCTACATCCCTCTCGATCTAAGTCGAGTATCAGAGTGATATCTTCACTCCATGAAAATCAAAACTATCTGAGTATTTTGACATGAAAATACACGCCCTTACTGAACTGTGATTGGTTACTTATATATTAAACGATATTAGTGGCTATTGTCATAATCATGGCTTAGCCAATAATATCGCTGTCCTTTGAACTAGCAAAATACCGACAGTTCACACATAAATTACTTTTCTCTCGCTAAAGCCTTCCTGATGTCATGCTCGTGCATTTAATTCGTAATTTAGAGATTACGTGAAATTACTTCATTGCTTCCTCTCATAACAAGTAAGCGTGCTTTATCTTACATCTATAAGCTTAAACTACACTTTCGCAAACTTAGGTTTTACGACCAAATACTAAAGTATCATTTTATTTTATTGATGCTCTTTTGTGTTCTAAAATCTTCTTTCAAAGAGCTGAGTCCTGTGTTATGACAGGCTCCGAATTTATTAGCCCAGGTACAAGCCTCTTTCCGTGGGAAAGGAGTCTTTACCTGCACCTTGAAAAAATCTCCCTACAGTGCTATTGCGAATCCAGTTTTGAATAAGCAATGAATGCATATTAATTATATTCGTTACTATATTCTACATAACATATTATTTAAGCCCTAATTAAAAACTACCACAAGCCCCTACCAGGTTTGTTGTGTAACTTATAAGCGATGGGATGCAAAATTCTACATCCTCTATGAGCCATAAAAATCTATACTAAGCGTTTTCTGAGGGAATAATTTGAGTGAGATAAGTCGTTCTTCCTATTTAAAATTTTAAATACCTATATAATGACTAAAGCCCGGATTTCCAAGCACTATCAAACTTAAAAATATGCATGCATTCATGCATTATCGTATCTCCAAATATGCACAATGAAGGGCGAAACATGCACTATCAAAAATCCGCACAGTACTGCAATATATTTCAATTTCTCTTAAAACAATATACTAGTTTTTCCAAATTCTCCTCACTTAAACTCGTGCGTTTATCAGTTAGGACATTCTTGAACGCAGAAAAGGATCTTTCTACTTCAGAAGGTGTATACTTAAGGGAAGAAATTTGACTGAAGGTGAGATCGAATTCCATGTCTTTTACATTTCTTCCACATGATATGTCTTTCACTGTTTTCAGAAGTTTAAGATCAGGATTTGAACTAAGTACCTTCTTAAGATTTTCCCTAACTGTCACACCCATTTCTCCACAACACGATTCTAAAGATAATTCAACGTCTTCAACAATGGCTAGTGACTGACAAATTCAAGCAGGGAACATTCTGTTTAGCAGTTTCTTTCAATGGAAGGTCGGCGATTCGGCATTTTCTTTTGTAGCCTGGTGTATTGTATTACTGTTAACAATAGTGTGCACTCTCAAATTGATGCAAGTGGCAGACTCTGTTGCCAAGTCAATCAAATAACAATCTACTCTTATACAATTCAACGGCCCTAAATAGCGTGCTTGCTCGCCCGCTTCGTGAGACATCGGGTATACTCGGCGATGTTCGTCTCTCGCAGTCTAAACTTTCATGACGACTACAGAATTAGGAAGGAAAACGGTTTCTTTATTATATAAGGTCTAAGTGAAATGAACACAATGAACAAATATTCTAATTTTATTTTTACTTACAATTTTCATAGCTCTGAACCACAAACATTTTTAATAATCTACCAGTGTTATTTTCTTAAAAATCCTGGAGTCAATGAATAATGGCGGGCGAAGCCGGGGGCAACAGCTGTTAAGTATTGATGGTTTTATTTCTTGAAATATCGCTGATAATAATAATCCAAACAAACCATTCCTTCCCTCGAAACATTATATCATTTCTGAAAATTACACTGAATTAATAAAATAAAATTCACATCATATTCATGTCAATAAACAGCTGAGAAACAATACGTATTATGTGTTCACAGGTTCTTTGGAACTGCATAATCGATTCTGATATAGTTTTCCCAGGGGGCGCTTTCATGTCGTGGAATGTACTCTAAAGCAGGAATTTTAGCTGTTTCATTAATTATTAATGGCTTAGTTTATGAATGATTCGCGTGCAAGTGTTAATAAATATAATGCTTTAATAATTATTATACTCTTAATTTTTAAAAGAACTATCGTGGCGAAGCCACGGGCACCTCCTAGTGATAATACAATACAACATTTTTACGTTTCACTGAAAAGCCAAGATTTTAGGGAGGCACGTTCATAATATGCACAGTTATGCATGGTAACTTGATATTATGCACTAAAACCAGAAAATGGGGGTTTATATGCATTAAAAACGTCTGAATATGCCATATTAAACCCAAAAAATCCAAAACATGCATTATGCATGAATTGTGTCATAAAAAGGCCGAAATATGCAAACATGCACGGAAAATATGGCTATTTGGAATCCATAAGTCATGTAGTGAGTAACTACAAAGTTTGAGAAGTCTAACCATAGTATATAAAAACATGCATTTGCATGGAAATCCGGGCTCTAATAATGACCTATAACCGGCCTTTTAAGCTAGTACGATATATATTTTTTTGTTAAAAAGATTTTAAGATAAGACAAAGCCATTTATATTTTAAAGTTTAATATTGGAAATGTTGTAGTAATGACAAGTGAGAAAATAAATAATTTTATAACATTTCTAATTTTAGACTTAAATTGTTTGTTGTTTAAGCCAGTTAATTCAGGATGGTTGCTAATAAATGAATCAAATAGTCTTGGGCCGAAACTTGAACAGTGCGTAACTCCAGCAGTTATAAATTTTTTGGCTCAGTTAATAAATTAAATCGGGGTTCTCTATTCATCAGAGCAAAGTGTGTGTAAGCAAAACTTCTTTCTTCCCCGAAATTATAAATTATTTGAAAAATCTTCACGTTGGCAATAAACATTTGATTGAACATGAGATACATGTTTTCCTCATAATTCGACCTTTCTAAGTTTTAATTAAATAGTTTAATCGTTTTAATCGTTTGTTGTTAAATAAACAATGTGAATTAATAAACACGAGCGAAGCCATGGGCACCTGCTAGTACTAAATATGTGGGCAATTGAAAGAATCATTTGCCATTGCTGAAATTGCCATTCATAGTCATTAAGCCCTGAAAATTTCAAAATATTTCGCATCTGTAACAATAAAACTACTTTATAAAAAAGTTAAATATGTAAATGAAGTGGAAAATCGTTTTAAGCAAAAGTTTTCCTAAAAGCCAGGAGAGACAAAATTATAGTCATTTGATGAGTTTTTATGAGATGATTTTATGGGTAGTGCTTTTTAACAATAAGCTTTTATGATCCTCATCTTTTATAACAACCAGTCTTTCAGAAACGTGAAATTAGTTTCGGATGTCAGGATACCACATGGAATTCAGTTATACTGTGGTCAGCATGCGCGTCTTCAGGTCCTCACACTTAGTTTGTTGCAAGATTTTAAATACAGTATTTAATTGGGCCCAAATAAAAATTAATCCTCAGTGTTTTGGTGTCTATGATAAAACTATCTGTACATCTGAGCGTAGAATATAATATTTCTTTTCCTACAAGACGCATACATTATTATTTGAAGTCTTAATTGCCACGAACCCTTCCATTTCGCCCTTCACTATGTTTACGAATATATGTGGATAGCCAAACGAGCACTTTCTTTCGTACTAGTGCTTATGATATTGTAGAGCAGGAATCCGAACCAATAACTTAGGAATTTTCAGAAAGAATGTCGGAAAATTTTCTTGTGAAGTCCCCTTGAGTAATAGAACTTTATGCAGGCATTTGCAGTTAAAATTCCTTTATTCAGTTTATAAACATGTCAAATTGGCCCAGGTTCAAATCCCGTGGTCGGTCAGTTTGACTTTTTTTTATGGTTTCTCCAATCGTAAAGTCAAATGCTGAATTGGATATTTATATACCATGAATCATCCTCGTTATTCATCCTGTAGCCTATCATGTGCATTTAAATTAATATCAGTTGAAATTTACTCCATAAAATACACCAACATCAGAAAATAGACAATCAATTAGTTTCATGGCCTACTTGTAGCCTATAGACACAGAGAGAAATTCCTGATATGGCATCGGAAGCTGAAATGAGTATAAATATAGCTGAATTAAAAAAAAATAGTATAATTAAATTTCCATGGCAATCAGGAGATAAGACAAAGCAGTAGCATGCATAAAATCAAGATCTCTAATATTCAACAGATCTACAGTAGTAGGCATATATCTCGTTGAATGCCTATTGGTCGAGGTTTGGCCGTATTAACTTCATCTTAACTATATGAAAACTTCCTGTGTATTTATCTATTAAAGTTCGTGTTAATCAATTTTTTCCAGTTCGTTTAAATAGTATTAATTTTAAACGCTCAATGTTATCTTGTGTTCTACATTGGTTGCATTCCCTAAATTTGGAAAGATACAAAAATATATACTTTACTACGAAATTAAATTAAGTGTAGGGGATTTAAGTCTAAGTTTTGGGACTGTGTAGACGTTATTGCTTTATTTGGCGAGATTCAGCAGTACCAAGCCAGGTATTTTCCCTTTCTACTTTTCATTCCTCTTTGTAACCCACTCTCCCAATATTGACTGCTATAAAAACGAGCAGTAGACCAAAACCTTCCTTTTTTGACTGTCAGTAGTTCCATGGCCAGATTCTGAATACGAATTTTCGTTGATTTGTATGACTCTTTTAGAATAGATAATGACCGTGGCAGACTTGAAAGTTAAAAGTCTCACAAAATATATTTCTTTCCAAGTGCATGCTTATTTATAGTTTTTACATTTTTTTTAAAAGATCCAAGTAACAGAAGTTAGATCTCTACTATTGTATGTATATACAATTAGATTAGTAGACCATGAATGGCTTTGGGAAGATAAACAGTGCTTTTGTAAATCAGAGCGTGTTGACATTGCTTTCAGTACAGACTTTCTTCCATTAGTACTAATTCTCATTTTCTTAACAGTTTCTATTATTGGCTGACAAGGTGAGGAGAACAGGCTGGGTTTTGTTATCTCCACTATTGTTACTATCTGTTGGAAAGAAAGCGCTGGTTCATCGCTATTGATATTATGCAGGCATTAGCATGCGGAAGTCGTATAGGAAGGTGCAGAATGTGATGGTGTGTCACGACGGGGTTTTTCTTATAACTATGAGATAATCTTTCTTCGAACTCTTGATGATCTGTGAAAAGCTCCCGTCCTTTGTCAAGTGTTTTATTAAAAGGGCCATACATGTATGTTTTATAGCGGAGAGAAGCACTATTAGGCGATTTCATATGACTTCATCAATCGTAATTTGTAGGGTTCCGTAGAAAAGAAAATCTAATGGGAAACATAACTTCCTCTACCCAAATGAAAGTTTAGCCCTTATAATACACTGTATTATGCATTTCGCATAGGAAATTTATAACGAAATCTTATAGGGCAGTTTTCGAGAAAATCGAATTGAATTCCAGACCGAAATATAAATTTACTCTGGGCCAGTACGATTTTAGCAGGTTTCTGTCTCTTTTATACTTCCTTTTAATATGTCTCCTGCCTCTTCTTTATCTTCCATCTCTCATTTCATATTTAGATGAACTTGTAATTTTCTTTTTAAAGAATATTTAATTTAAAGTGTGCTATGAATTCCTCATCTGTCGTTATTCTTTCAGCTGGAAATGTAATATTTTAAGACCCTATGCAGCCAATTACGTTACTGTACAGAGATTTTTTTGGAGGCCCCCCTCCAAATGTGCCGCCGGAGCGCTTTGACCGGCCGACGACTTTCTTCCAGGCCGCCGGACCTTGCGTTCTCGGCACATCGTATAAATCTCGGCACCTCTGTAGATTGTAGGGGGTCGAAAAACTATTTTCATGAGGATCTAACTTACGTTTTGTTATAGAAAGATTGTGTTATTGGTATGAATAACATCTATAATTTCTAACATACCGAGCATGTCTTGTACTCGCATTCAGGAGGTCCCAGGTTCAAATCCCGTGGTCAGCCAATTTGACATGGGGGTTTTCTTGGTTTCCCCAATCGTAAAGGCAAATGCCGAATTCGATATTTACATCATGACTCATTCTCCCTATTTCATCCTATATCAAATTTATTGAAATTAATATCAGTTGACATTTACTAACGCCATAAAACACACCAGCAATAGAAAATAGTTGGGCATCGATAGTTGCATGGCCTACTGGTAACTTATACATACAGAACCTGCATTCCTGATGTGGTCTCGATGCTCAAAGCAGTATAAATATAACTGAATTTAAATATAAAAATTAATTCAGTCGTATTAGTTGTAGGGGTAAGTTAAAATGTTTAGCTTATTGTATTATAATAATAGGACTGGTTGTTAAGGACATAATGATGATGATGATGATGATGATGATGATGTGTGTTCTACCCGAAGGCTGGTCCAGACCCGGAACGAAGTCGTGGGATGATGATCATGACTCGTCCGAGGTAATTCAAACAATGGTGATACCGTTAAGGACTATATAGTAATACTTTGTTTGAAAATTATAATTTCAGATTATAAATAAAAGAAAATTCAAAAAAGGACGAAAATTGAAGACAATAAAAACTCAAATTATCTTACAATTCTCAGTCTGAAAATATAGAATCCATATTACAGGTAATATTAACAGTTATATTAACGTCTCTTCGCTGTTCAGTAATTTGATAATTTGTTTACTATATGTCGCAATTCTGTTATGTAGGTGAAAAATTAACCATTTTCCTACTGTAGTGATAACGTTATTTGTACTTCGTACTAATTCTGTACGTTTAAAGAGCAGACGCCACGTAATAACAGTCTGAAGAAAGGGGAAGCGAATCCGGCATAGGAGTTGTAATAATTATAATGCACCTGCCATGGCGAGGTAAAACGGAAACTCTGGAATGTGGGCGTTACAAAGGTATATTTAACCCTGGTTACGCTGTCATTGTGTTTAACTTCAGTATTCTACACCTGCTCTCAGTAGGGTACTTATCTATACATGGTGGGAATCGTATGTGTGTTTTAAGAAATTCTCAAACGTATTCCCTGTTTTGTTTCCTCCGCAAGTAGCTAGTATTGTTTGTAAATTGGGCGTTGAACTCAATTATTTTATTTATTTTTTATTTATTAGATTTCTGGTTGTTGAAAATCTTTTTTCAGTTCAGGTAAGCTGCAAGAAATATACGAGATATGTATTAGATCTTATTTAAAGAGGCGCATAAATCATTAGTCTTTCACAGTTTTCCGCATTTCAAATTGTTTTTCTTGTTGACATTAGGATTTTATATGGCTGATATACATTATTTTGTCTTTAAGATGCATTATTACAATTTTTATAGCCTAACAATCATAATCATTATCAGTAATTATGTATTCAGTATGGGATTCTTCTACATGTACAACAGTGCAAGAAATTTCAAGTATGAAGGTTTTATTTTATTCGCCTTGGTCTTAGTAGCCTACAGCTTTACAGCCTTTTGCGAATTATGAGGAAATACACCCTGCCCCATTTGTTCTTTCCGTATAAAAGACTATAGCATGTAAAAAGTAAAGTAACGTGATCCCAATATAGGCATTTAAGGACTTTAGGGTTGCTCTGAGGCTCTCAGATTTTTAGACATTCGGCACTTGAAGATTATCAGCCTTACTTAATATCTACACATTAAATTTGACTTCGCTTTATAACATATGTATGTAGTTAAAAATTCCGTTATTTTCCTTTTTTCCGTGTAATCCGAGGTACAATCAGCCCCAGTTAACTCGGATTATCGCGACTCTACTGTACTTTTAAAAAAAATCATGTTTTATACCTACAAAGGTTGATTGAGTTTAAGTATGTATACGCGACGGTATGGATCATTATCGCTCCGGCTGGTCTAGAATTCAATCCAGACCCGAAGGCTGTAACGGAGTCCACGTCACCTGAAACCTCCCTCACTGCTTCCTTTCCCGTGCGAGGAGAATTCTCCGGCAAGTGACCCTGACCCCACCCGCCGCCCGGGAACTTCCTGTCGCTCTCATAGAGGGCGTGTTCCACAGGAGCACACGTCTTGAGAAATAACACTCCTTCCCAGGTTTTGTAAGCTTGCAAAAAACCACTTCCAAGTTACTGGACTGCTGCTGATAATTACAATCCCATTAGAAGAAACTAGCCTTCAAGTCAGTTATTTAGAAAAGCCATACTGCAAGCATCCTCCAACAACTACGATTAGGAAGGAATTTATGACTGTTAAGAAGTACCGTATATTTTCAGTTTGATTTCCGAAGAAAGGAATCTGTGGCTTTTTGCGCTCGAAAAATAGGACCGAGTCTCCACCCGCGATCCTTGAGTAGGACTGCCAACTACTTGACCCCTCGAGAGCGCTTGTTTTTTGCTTCATGTTGTATTGTGGGTGCCACTTCTTCAAGACTTTTCCCCAAGAACTTCCTGTACCTGCTGCCACCCTAATCCTCTTCGACCTGTCAATCAGTGAATAGAAAGGTAATTAGGTGGAGTCACACTTGTCTGCAATCCAGTACAATGTTGCCGAATATAAACCACAGCACGTTTACTTCACTTGAGAAGTGGTTAATGACAGCGGCAACATTGGGGAAAGCCTCGTGACTACAAGAGCACCTGTTCTTGGTCGGTTTCGGTGTCATTGCAGATTTTCGGATTAGGGAACAATGCTATTAGGCCTATATTCTTTTGTAGACAGACGATGGTTTGGGACGTCCGAGGTCTTCTTAAAATGGCACGAACAGTACACTTACAGAGCCTTCCTTGTATGTTCGAACGTGAAGACCATAGGTGAAAATTAAAATATTAGACGTCGGGCTATATCGGCAAAGAGCCAAACTTTTCTGTGAACCAGAATAATATTGTAAACTAAAACTGTAATACTATATGATTATCAAAATTTTGTTGATCGAACCCATTTATATTCGACCCTTTGTGATTGTCGCAGTTCCCTTGAAGTAATTCCTTTGACAGTAAGTTGTCGAATTTTAGTTCGACAATACCATGAGACTGGTACCAGAAGACATCAGCTAAGGCCAGATGGAACTATTGGGTGATGTTCCGCAAGGGGTTATTACGAGGGAAAGTCATTAAGTAAGTCACAAAAGATAATAAAAAATAATTTACTATGATATTCACTTGGAAACAATTTTTATTTTCCACATAATCTCCGGCAACGTTGATGCACTTATCCCATCGTTTTATCAAGCCCCAATCCCAGTTGCATAAAATTATTTGGGTTGCTGTCTCATCCGCTCATGTTGAACTCGTGATACAATTCAACAATTTCGTTGGGAAGTGCTACAGCATCCACCTTGCAGCCCAGACTTAGCCCCAAGCGATTTTCATCTGTTTGGTCCACTGAAACAACATCTTGGAGGCAAACATTTTGCAGATGACATTGTTATTATCGTCAATATTGTTCGTCTTTCGAAATTCTATTCTTGATGGTTTAATCATATCGAGGGCATCATGCCAAAAGGGCGCATCAACATATCTTCTGATTTCGGGATATGTGGCCTACGAGTATTATTTATTTATTTATCAATAAAGACCCCAAACAGCAATAATGCTCATAACTAGGGGTAGTACATTATAACACACAGAGAACAGCAATATGATATATCATAGCTACCAGAAGGTTATATGGCTCATTCTACTGAATTACAGAGATTGGAAAGCCATTCAATTTGGGTTTATAAGCAAAGACTTACCGGGCTAAAAGGGCGTACGTAGTAATATGCTCTTAACGTAAACTTGCAGTTTTGTTCATTTGTCGTCTTCTTTCATGATGCCTTCGATATTTTCATGATAAAAAATATAGGCAATTGATAAGATCTTTTCATACTTCTTAATCTTTATTTTTGCATCACAAAATTAAAGTGAGCTAACTAAAGTAAGGATGTTTGAAAGAACTAAGTAAAGATATATGAAACGAACGAATCGCAAATTTTTAGTTATATTTTATAGTTTATTTTAAAGGAAATGTCTTACAAAATGGAGGTCGTACATGCCTTGAAAATTTCGCTGAAAGGAAACATTCTACATTCTACATTATGTGTACTGGTACTGAATAATGATTATAAAGTATGCTGAACAGAATAAAATTAAATAATACTCAATTAAGCATTACATCGTTCTTTTAGTGTAGTTTTCTGATCTTAGAATGCAAGAGGTTTGTTTGTACGTCAGGGTCATACTTGTATGGAGAAATGGTGTATTTCAATGAGGATGACATGTATGAGCTTGAAGCCTTCACTTGAAAATTATTTTAAAGGAAATACTTATAAAATGGAGGTCATATGCCTGAACTTCAGATCTCCAGAATAGTACATTATACAATAAGCCTGTAATGGCATTAATTAAGACGCGAGTATGTGTTTATGAACGAGCATCGCGAATTTCGTAATTTTCATACTAGTATATTAATTACCATTATAGGCATGTTGCATACAACTGTTTTTGTTCGACCGTAATTAAATGTTTGTAAGTTTTATGGTGTTTTTCTATCTCATAATTGATGAAGCAAACGACTCTCGGATAACAGCTGTTAGTAATTCTCGTCTTCTACGACAGATGGCAGATTTCAAAGCATGCAGGTCGCAGGACCTGTCTTGAGCTTTAACGTCAAACAACGCACAGTAAAAACACACGAAATGAATTCAATTTAGTCTAATATTAGAAGTAACAGAACTGATTTTATTTTGACTTCTTCTCATAACCCTAAGCTTCCAGCCTGTTGGGAAGTGAGTCACTAACTTTAATTTCACTGTAGGCTTTTATTACGGGGTTTCATTTGCTGCTCTCAAGGGTTTCAGATCGTTCCGTCTTCGATAACAATCGATATCACACTAATGTTATAATTACAGTTTTTATCATAATGGATATCATTATGATACCGTTATGTTATGATATCATTATGTACCGTTATGTTATGAACGTATCATAATGTGGTTGAACTAGAAAAGACGTTAAGTGATCCAAAACACTAAATTGAAATTGAAATTGCGAAGTTTCTTTCGTTGCTTTCTTGTTTCTAAAATGTTTATTAACTATTTCTCATATTTGGAGCGTTTAATTTCACAAAAAATTATTTCTGTTGGGGTTAGTATGCGTCCAGATATTGCGAGTAGCCTATTTACTGCACAGGCAGAATCCGTTGAGTTTCTCGTGCAGTGCCAAATTAATTCCAAATATTAACCCATCTAAGTTAATGTTTTACTATTAGTAGTCATGGGTGTCAACATGATTCTTTGCATTAACTTTTTTTTTTCTTTTCTTTTCTTGGCTTTAGCTGGCATGCCCCATTGCAATACGCAGTACAGTACTACATGCCATACTTTACATATTTCAAGTTAGTTTGTGCTTATTTGCATATTGTCTTACACACTTATTGTTGACTTATTCCCTATAGATACTTTTTGGATTATCACTTTACTTAACACTTATCAATATTACTTAACAATGTCTTCATAATGTTACTTATTGCTTATATTATTTTAGTTCGCCAAAGTCGATGCTCTGGCGAACTAAAATAATGTGCATTGAATAAAATGTTTGTACATGAATGAAAGAGAAAAATTTAATTGTTTAAAATGTGTGTGAAATAAATAGTAGACTTTTCGCCAGATGTATATGGTGCAAGTAGAATTTCAAAATTAAAAGTATAAAATTGACATCTTAGAATAAAGCTTAGTTTTGAAAACACTACAAATATACATTACGTTCACTTAAGTTTTGGCTTCAAGTTGCAGGATTCGTCATTCTTTACATTATTTACCTAACAATGGTGTCAAAATGCCCAGAAGAAAAAGGTTATTTTAGTGGAGTGTACCCTTAATTGAATAACTCTATTAAATTCCACTGTTTGTGGGAGGGATGAGAAACTGCCAACGGAAATTTGCAGTGAAGAAAGATAATACTATAGATACAGTATTTTTAAAGAATGACTTGACAAACAGTTGGATTCGGGAATGTATCTTAATTCTGTATAAAATTGTCTAACTAGATAAAAAAAAGTATGGAATTGGAAACAAGGTAAAGCAAGCATTCTTGCAGAAAGAAGTGCCAGTCATTGCCTGGCGTTTGAAATCAAACCAGTTCCCAGGAAACCATTAGTATTCGGAAAGAATTGCCTGTCTCATTGATAATATTACCCTGTTGTCCACTGCATTCTAAGTGTCTACCTTAAGGTAAATGTACCACTAAATAGGCGTTTGTCCTTAACAGACGTAGCCTTTAATCGTGACCTAGGCCTATATTAACACAGGAAAAGAAATAGTCTACCTGTTGTATGCATAATTCAGGAAGAAGTGAAGACCAGAAAAGATTCCTTCACCATTAGTAGCATTGGTAAGAACGTGATTGAAGTAAAGTAGAACTAATGCCTATATCCAATTTGTCCTTCACCAATACATATCCACAGGAAGTAGTCTGATTCATCGTGAGTGCGATGCTCTTTTCAGTAGCGGTATTACATGTAAAGGGCTAACACCTGGGTTCGAGAAGGGTATGGTAGAGAATGTGAAGCTGCATTCAAATGTACAAGTGTACACTTCTAGAAAGTAAGATATCTTAAAAATTTCAGCGACAGAACTGATTTAAACACTATTAAAAATGTTGTTATTATTATTATTATTGATTTTTTCCAAAGTCTTATTGAAAGGTTTTTGAACTTACCGATGGGCCTAAATTAGCAACCATCGAAGTTGAAACTCAAGTTCTATTTGTTGTGATTATTTAGCTACCAAATTATATAAGTAATGAATAATTAAGGCAAAAAATGCATAATAGTAAAGAGTTATTAACTATTCGTCTGTCCTCCAGTGAGGTTGACCACAAGGATCCAGAATACATAGATACTATAACATTATTTAAAAAAAACTTATTTACTTTACGTTGTATTTTACGTTTTGACAATATTGTAATTCAGTTTAAAATAAGGTATCCTACTCGTTATTGCTTCAGGTAAAAATGGAAATGTAAACTTTGCAACTAGTTTGGAAGTATCTGTATTAGAATTTTCTTAATCTCATGGAAGTTAAATTTAAAAGCCGGATTTTATAAGGTGTTTTTGTTGTAGCTCGAAGGGTATTTCTTGCCTCAAAAAGATCTCTGACAACCCATTTTTCTATTGTGGTATTGAACTTGACAGACATGAATGGAATGCATGGCTCGTAAATAAAATACCTATATTTTACCTGAAACATTAGAGAAACAATACTTTATGCAAGGAAAATTTGCTTTTTCCCCTTTAAACTCTCTTCTATTAGTGTACTTAAATAATTTAGAAATAAAATCTAACTGCTAACTCAAAAGTGTGGCGTGACAGGATTAAAACTACAACAGGCATCATTAAAAAAAATCTGATGTAATTCATGTAACCTATGAAAACACTTCCTGAAATACATATCGGGCTGGGTTTTGTTCGGAACGTTCTTCTGGCATAGCTGATGTCTTGCATCCTGATCATGGAGAACTTAGTCCTGAATACGATTTATTTACTTCCAGTTTTCGTTAATCATGATCTGTTTATCAATTCTTTCTTAATTCTTTCTTAATTAGTCATCAGTACCTTATTTATCGTTTAATGAACTTGAAATTCTGCGTGTTAAACAATCACATATTGGTGAAGATGTGACGGGCTTTTCTTACTTTATGCTATAAAGTTCCTTAACTTCTTGGATTAAATCTTCGCCAAAATTCTGTGACGACTAATATGTGATTATTCTTAATCGTAGTATATAAGTTTACTGAACTCCTACAAAACAAGGTCACTCATGCACCTGTCGTGTCATCATAACACTGCCTGCATAGTCCACATTCCAACGTTCAGTACAACTACCTTTGACACCGGGTGATTGCAAACTTCCTACTCTCAGTCTACTTTCTCTCTCTTTTAACAATTTACCCAGTCTTGATAATATTGATGAAAATTTATATTAACGGGCGCCATCATCAATACGCTTCCTCTTTTCTTTTTGTTATGTATCAGCCCAGACACAAATTAAATTATAGATACACAGGCTATGTACCTACATGCCCCTCGACTAGCTTTTAAATAACAGTGGAGACGGGAGTTGGGTTCGGATTTATCTTTCTTTTATTATTTTGCTTCTTCTTTTTCTCCTTTTTTCAATACTCACTACCAAAGTATGTAACTTAGCACAAAAACCAGCTACTCTCAAACCATTATAAGGATAAGGGTCAAAAATCTGAACTTCACGTTAATTTACTTTGCATAACAATAACCATAATTTATTTAATATATTATTTTTTTTTCTTTTTTTCAACAATAACAATCTTATATACAATAAATTACATTTACACTACATTAACCATTCAACACTTTTATTGGTAGGATAATATTTGATTATTCAAGGTTAGTATACCCAATTTTAACTATATAAGTACGTTCTCTGTTCAACAATAACAAATCCTTAATTAATTACTTTAATTTTCTTTCTTTGTTTTTCAGGTATCTACTAGAACGTCTTGTATTATTCTTCTAATTTACTACTGACTTGTGTAGTCATTTACATTTGCAACTTCAGGATAGTTCAATATATATATTATACTGGGTTTTTTTTTTTCTTGAATAAATAAAGGTTTTCAATTCATAATCCAGTCCTTACTCTACAGATTACACTCAATAATCCCACCTATGTCTCCTATATTAGTCTATTTGTCAGCTTAGTCCATGAAGAATTGTATTTAAAGATAGATAGAAAAGACAGTCTCACGAAGAAAGAAATAGAAGTTTAGGCCTATACCCACAGAGTGACTGTGGCGATAGACCACCGATACAGGAGCGACGTCTAGATCTTGAGTTACAAACAATCTGACTCCTCTCCTGCAACCGGGAAAATATTAATGGGCCGCAAACAAAAATACAATTTTGTAAATCGACGTCAGAGGTCCCTGACACTCTCTCCTAGAGGCACGTGGGGCCGTTGTTCGCCTCCAACATCGATGGCTTTCACAATCTCTCATAAATTTCTTTTCTTTATATGTTACTGGTATAGGCCTTGTCTACTACCAGATTTTATTTGTTTGATTCGGGATACTTCCGGCGTTCCCTCACCTCACCCTTACAATCTCTAGTACTTGCTAATAAACTACTTATCATCAGTACACTACTCGCAATTTCCTATTCTCCTCTTTCTAACCTAACCAATCATTTGTTGTTATCTTTCAACTCACTCTCCTCTTTCTAACCTGACCAGCCATCAGCTATTATCTTTTAACCCCTTTCTCTCTTTAAGTAGAGTTCCCTTCAGCTTATACCATTGATTTAATTCACTCGGTGGTTATTCTAGTTTTCCTACTTCTTACGTTACTACTCTTTAGCATGGGCACCCAATCTTCTTTTGTCTCTAAATTCCCTAGAATTCTAACTGAAACTAATTCACGCCCAGATTAGTAAGCTTCTCTATAACCCCTTTAGTGACTTCTACTTCTACCCTAACATGTAAATTTTCCAATGGTACACACCTAATGCACTACCACTCGTAGGCCTTCTTTTGCCCTTCAATCTTTCCACTTCTTATCCCCCTCTACCATATTCCATACACCTTCGCTTGTAGATAAATCTCTATAAAAAACATAACTTAACATTACAGGCCAGCATGAAATCTATTTATAGATAGTCACCCGTCACCTGAAAGAAACCCAAGAGGGAGGGGCCCTCGTAAGAAGTACTACGCATGCCCCTTAATTACTTTTCTTCCTTACTCCCCTCGCGTCCTGTCTCAAAAATAACAAAGTTTCTATGAGCATCACCAATTGCCCCTAGCTATGTATTCATTCGTGGAACAATCACCCAAAAAAACTTAAAGTGAAGAGATATATCTGTGGCATTCAGTTGTTAGGCTCTAGACTGCTCTTTTATAATTAATTTAGACCAGAAATAGAAAATAGTTGGATTACTGGATTTCATCACTTTACTTCTAGAATTCTCACTTCTATGTTTCTATTCTATTCTATTCTATTATTCCATACGGTGTCCAATCGCCATACATGACTTAGAAACCATCCTTAAAAAAAAAGGGATATCTCAATTTTCTCACTCCCCAAACAATAAGAAAAAAAGTCTAGACGCTTATACTCAACCAGTGATGTCCAACTTATCCTCCGATCCTGAGTTGTCTTCCATTACTTCCTGATGTCCATATCTGCTCTTATTCAGAGCGAGCAGTCACGACTCACTCTCACAGCTGATGTTCGCTGTAGCGGTGTCTCGTACCGGCCGACTTGGTGTATTCTTCTGATTAATGACTATCTCCATATAGCCGTGTCAAGGAAGTTCACAACCAGAATTTCCTTTAGATGAAAGTCTGACACACCATTATGCCAGAACGCCTCTACCGCTGTCACACATCCCAATCTCGTCTTCTCCCTTCTGCCTTTTCAACTTCTCTCTCTCGTGGTCAGGCACGTACTCCTAACCGTCTTTCAGGTTCCGCACGTCTGCCTCGTCGATTCACCGTCGACGCATGCGCACCTCTCCTTTTCTGTAATTCAAATAAAATTCAGGGCAGTATCGATAATCATAAAAATGTTCAATATCGATTAGTTGCGGTCCCCCAACCCTTCCTTTGTTTAGGAATGGTCTCCTATCGTTGATTATGCACGTCGCTATTTGCGTCGTTACATTCTTCCCTCACTCACCATAAAAAAAAATAATGTTGACACAGGTCACATTCATTTTTTTTTTTTGTGCGTGTCTCTTTTACCAGCCTTAAAGAATGTTTATCCAGGAACAAAGGGTTTCAAGTCTTTGACGTGCCACTTCCCCAACTTTTTACCAAAACGGTTTGTCAGTTCGTAGCTATTTTCACTGAACTTTTTCTTTATAATATAGGGCCCGACAAACTTTGCACTTAAACCTGCTGTATAAGCTTGTGAGGCATCACTTAATTTAAAGTTTCTTCTTAACACTAGATCTCCTGGACGAAATCTCATCTCTCTCCTCCGAAGATTATAATAATGACTCGAATTCTTATAGGCGGTTTCTAAGTTATGTCTAACCATTAAACGTACCGTTTTCAATTTATTGAGTCTCTCCACCCAAATTTTTGGAATTTCTTTATGAATCGGTTGGTTTTCCACCTTTTCAATCCTACTGATAATTTCAGGCTCCTTCCCATAATTTAGCATATAAGGAGTGCATCCAGTGGAACTATGCTTAGCCGTATTTATAGCAAAATTAAATTCTCTCAAATACACGTCCCAAACTGTCTGATCCTCTTGAATATAACTAGAAATCATTGTTTTCAATACTCTATTGACTCTTTCTACTGGATTTCCTTGTGGCGAATATACAGGTAAATAACAAGGAGTTATATTAAAAGCTTTAGCTATCTCTCGCATTAATTTACTAGTATATTGCGGTCCATTATCCATCAGCAAATATCCCGGAATTCCCCATTTAAGGATAATCAATTCATAAAATGCTTCCGTAACTGCTCTACTGGTTGCTTTCCTTAACGCTTTACACTCTACATATTTGGTAAAGGTGTCCTGAAATACTACAATGTATCGGTTCCCTTTTTTGGAACGTGGGTAAGGTCCCAACAAATCAGTAGCTACAGTCATCCAAGGTTTCTCTTTCTGGTAAAAATGCATTGGTCCTGCTTGAGCCGTCTGTAACACTTTCTGTCTCTGACATATTTCACAAGCAGTAACATACTTAGCAACATCTCTAAACATTCCCGGCCAATAATACTTGTTTGCTATTCTAAAGAAAGTTTTAGCTATCCCCATATGTCCTGCAGTAGGTGCATCATGACATTCCTGTAATACTTTAATCCTATAATCTTGCGGAATAACTAATTTCCACCTATTCACTGTTCCCTCTAAAGTTTGTTCTAACTGATCTAATCTTAAATGGTACAACTTCTCATCTACGACCTTCCAATCTGGCCAAAATTTAGGTTTACTTTGTACTTGCTCTTTCCGCTTAATATACCAAGCATCTTGTATATTTTCCCATTCCACTACTTCAGAGTTATCAGTCAACAAGAGGCAAAATTCTTCCTCTACCGTTTTCTCTTGAACTTTCCCTTCGTGTATTCTAGATAAAGCATCCGGAACTTTTTGTAATCTACCAGGCCTATGTATTACTTCAAAATCATACTCCTGGAGCAATAAACTCCACCTAGCTAATCGTCCGGTCGGATTCTGTAATGTGTTTAACCATTTCAGAGCAAAGTGATCAGTATATACTTTAAAATGATAACCTTCCAAATAAGGACGAAACTTTTGAACTGCCCACAATATAGCTAACAATTCCTTCTCAACTATTGCCCACTTTTGCTCACCTACCGTTAAAGTTCTACTAGCATAAGCTATTACTTTTTCCTCTCCTTCCTCTCCTGTCTGAATTAATGCTGCTCCTAGTCCTGAAAAACTAGCGTCGGTCTGTAACACTAGGGGTTTAGTATAATCTGGACAAGTTAATATAGGACTACTAGATAATTTCGATTTTAATTCATCAAAAGATTCCTGACATTCCTTAGTCCAACGCCATCTCTGATTCTTTTTCAGAAGTGCAGTGAGGGGCTTTACAACTTCAGAAAAAAATGGAATGAATCGTCGGTACCAAGAAGCCAATCCTAAAAATGCTCGTACTTCCTTGACTTTTGTAGGGGCTGGATACTCAAGGATACACGAGATTTTATCTGAATCTACAGCAATTCCTAATGGAGTAATGATATGACCCAAATATTTTAATTCACTTCTACAAAATTTTGATTTTTCCCTATTAATTTTCAGGTTAGCTTTTCTTAATTTCTCTAAAACTTTTTCTAACAAGGACAAATGTTCTTCAAATGTCTCGCTAATAAGTACTATATCATCCAAATAACAAAAGCATTTCTCTCCTATCTCTTCTCTTAATATAGTATCAACTAATCTTTGAAACGAGGCTGGTGCGTTATGGATTCCAAAAGGCATAACTCGAAACTGATACAATCCTCTACCAGGTACGGTAAATGCTGTTTTTTCTTTACTTGCTTCATCTAATGGAACTTGCCAATACCCATTTTTCAAATCTATTGTACTGATATACCTAGCATGTCGTAATTTACTCAAAACATGTTCAATGTATGGCAAAGGATAACTATCTCTTTTAGTACAATTGTTTACTTTTCTGAAATCTACGCAGAACCTCCATGTTCTATCTGGTTTCTTTACCATAACTACCGGAGACGACCAAGGTGAATTTGAAGGCTCTATAACTTTTTCCAATAACATTTTATCTATTTCCGCGTGTATAACTTTTTCCAAAATGGGTGATACTGGATAATATCTTTGTTTTATAGGTTTTGCATCGCCTGTATCAATAACATGAGAAATCAGATCGGTAAGTCCAGTACACTGATCAAATTTCTGTAACTGATTTTCCAAAAACATATTCAATCTGTCCCTTTCCTGAGGTGTAGGTAAAGTAAGAATATTATGTAGTTGATCTTCTTCTTTTAAATCTATAGCCTTAACAAATTGAAAAATTTTTGCTGGTTCATCTTTGAAATACCAAGTCCCATCTTGCAAATCTACTACTAACCCAATTTGTTTCAAAACGTCCATGCCCAGAATCATATCTACTGCTAAATTTGGCATAATTTTACATTTTATCTGAAAAATCCTGTCCTGCAATTTCATCTCAAAAGTTCTCTCTCCTGTTATAGAACTATAAGTTTTATCTGCTAATTGCACCACCCTAACTTCAGATTCTTCTACTGCTAAATCTAACATTTTACATAAAAAGTCACCTTTCTCTCCCACATAAGTTTTATCTGAACCGGAATCTATTAAAGCAATAAATGTAATATCCTCCAGCAAAATTTCAACAAAACATCTATCTCCATTAACTAAATCTGTAGGATTTATATTTAACATCACACAAGCCTGATTTTTAGTTAATTGTCATAAGGGATTTGTAGGCCTAACTTTTCTTTCTTGGGGCATCCTACAATCAATAGACCTATGTCCAAGCTTATTACAATTATAACATTTAATCGTAGCGCGTGGAGTAACTCTACGAGGTGCCTTACACTCGAACTGCCTATGTCCTGTTTTATCACAATTCCAACATCGCTGATTATTTGAAAAACGCAAAGTGGTGTTTTTACCATTATCCCTCGACTCATCCTGTCTCTCTTTATTTTCTATTACTTTAACCATTCTAGAATCATTTACAGGACTTGAATTCCGTTCCTTATCCCACGTCTTTGCAGAAAAACTAACATTGGGTTTCTTTTGTAACTCGGACGATGGAAGTTCCTGTTTTCCCTGAATTCCTAGCGCTGTATGAACTGAAGGTATAACAACTTGTCTCTGAGGTTTATAAGCCGTTTCTTTAATTGTAGCTCTAACCTGCGTTGGAGGAGGAATATATCTCTCAGAATCTAACAATATTTGTTCATACTGTCTACCTACACGTATTAAATCTGTTATAGTTTGAATCTCTGCAGGTCTAAGGTACAATTTTACATCAGGACGCAAATTTTTGATAACAGTCTTCATCATTTGTTGAGGACTCATTGGAGTACTCAGCCTCCTCATTAACGTTTGAATAGCATTAACATAATCAAAAATCGATTCTTTGGGACCTTGCGTTCTCTGTCTAATCTCATCCAAAAGCGAGTCTTCCTCATCAATAGGCAAATAATATTCTCTAAATTCTTTCAAAAAAGCTTCCCATGTAGGCCAATCTGTTAATCTGTTCCTGTACCAAAGTAAAGCTGAATCTTGTAAAATTTCGGGTAATACTGACAATAACTCTACACCCTGTAACTTAGAACTTTGTTTTAAATCTTCCAATCTCTCCAAAAATAAGTAAATACTATCCCCAGGTTTGAATTTAATGTTCCATTTACGAACCAGATCCAAAGTATTTGGTTTATGTGGCTCTAACTGAATTGTAAACGATGGTACTACTGGTACAACTTCTTCTGAATCAGCTACCGCCATGGCCTTCCTACGCATTAACTTAACCCATGTATACACTACATCTCCATATGAATCTTGTGGAATCGTTATATTATGTTCAACCAAATCTTCTTCCAAAACTTCCTGACTCAGAGCAAAAGCCGTAATTAACACTTGAAATGACTGAGGGTTCTTACGGGCATAATCTAACAAGCGTTGTCTTAACTCATCCCTTGTACCTGTGGTCGGTAACTTTACTCTATCACATTCTGCCTCTAAATCCGCCTTCCTCAACTTCCTAATAGCTTGGGTTAGCTCAGCTGCTCTTATTTGTGCATACGGATCAACATAAGTAGCCATATTTATATATTAACAATACCACTGGAAAAAAAGATTAGAACACACAATAGTTCAGTCGTCTGTCTTAGTCATCTATAGAAGTCCTTACTTGTCAATAGTCATTATTCTTTTCCCAAAAATATGTTATTATTATTATTATTATTATTTGTTTTTGAGAATAAATTTCAGTTATACTAACCTAACTCCCAAAATTCTTTTAACCCTATCTCGCCTCACGTTAGGATATCAAACTATCACTGCCTCACGCTATGGGCTATCATAATATGGAACTTCAACTGAATAAAGGTTTCTTTTTTTTTTTTTTTTAACAATTTTAACTAAATTAAGTTGCAACAATTAGCAATACTGTTTTGTTTTAACACTACTCAGCCCCACGATATGGGCGCCAAACTTTGTGACGGGCTTTTCTTACTTTATGCTATAAAGTTCCTTAACTTCTTGGATTAAATCTTCGCCAAAATTCTGTGACGACTAATATGTGATTATTCTTAATCGTAGTATATAAGTTTACTGAACTCCTACAAAACAAGGTCACTCATGCACCTGTCGTGTCATCATAACACTGCCTGCATAGTCCACATTCCAACGTTCAGTACAACTACCTTTGACACCGGGTGATTGCAAACTTCCTACTCTCAGTCTACTTTCTCTCTCTTTTAACAATTTACCCAGTCTTGATAATATTGATGAAAATTTATATTAACGGGCGCCATCATCAATACGCTTCCTCTTTTCTTTTTGTTATGTATCAGCCCAGACACAAATTAAATTATAGATACACAGGCTATGTACCTACATGCCCCTCGACTAGCTTTTAAATAACAGTGGAGACGGGAGTTGGGTTCGGATTTATCTTTCTTTTATTATTTTGCTTCTTCTTTTTCTCCTTTTTTCAATACTCACTACCAAAGTATGTAACTTAGCACAAAAACCAGCTACTCTCAAACCATTATAAGGATAAGGGTCAAAAATCTGAACTTCACGTTAATTTACTTTGCATAACAATAACCATAATTTATTTAATATATTATTTTTTTTTCTTTTTTTCAACAATAACAATCTTATATACAATAAATTACATTTACACTACATTAACCATTCAACACTTTTATTGGTAGGATAATATTTGATTATTCAAGGTTAGTATACCCAATTTTAACTATATAAGTACGTTCTCTGTTCAACAATAACAAATCCTTAATTAATTACTTTAATTTTCTTTCTTTGTTTTTCAGGTATCTACTAGAACGTCTTGTATTATTCTTCTAATTTACTACTGACTTGTGTAGTCATTTACATTTGCAACTTCAGGATAGTTCAATATATATATTATACTGGGTTTTTTTTTTTCTTGAATAAATAAAGGTTTTCAATTCATAATCCAGTCCTTACTCTACAGATTACACTCAATAATCCCACCTATGTCTCCTATATTAGTCTATTTGTCAGCTTAGTCCATGAAGAATTGTATTTAAAGATAGATAGAAAAGACAGTCTCACGAAGAAAGAAATAGAAGTTTAGGCCTATACCCACAGAGTGACTGTGGCGATAGACCACCGATACAGGAGCGACGTCTAGATCTTGAGTTACAAACAATCTGACTCCTCTCCTGCAACCGGGAAAATATTAATGGGCCGCAAACAAAAATACAATTTTGTAAATCGACGTCAGAGGTCCCTGACACTCTCTCCTAGAGGCACGTGGGGCCGTTGTTCGCCTCCAACATCGATGGCTTTCACAATCTCTCATAAATTTCTTTTCTTTATATGTTACTGGTATAGGCCTTGTCTACTACCAGATTTTATTTGTTTGATTCGGGATACTTCCGGCGTTCCCTCACCTCACCCTTACAATCTCTAGTACTTGCTAATAAACTACTTATCATCAGTACACTACTCGCAATTTCCTATTCTCCTCTTTCTAACCTAACCAATCATTTGTTGTTATCTTTCAACTCACTCTCCTCTTTCTAACCTGACCAGCCATCAGCTATTATCTTTTAACCCCTTTCTCTCTTTAAGTAGAGTTCCCTTCAGCTTATACCATTGATTTAATTCACTCGGTGGTTATTCTAGTTTTCCTACTTCTTACGTTACTACTCTTTAGCATGGGCACCCAATCTTCTTTTGTCTCTAAATTCCCTAGAATTCTAACTGAAACTAATTCACGCCCAGATTAGTAAGCTTCTCTATAACCCCTTTAGTGACTTCTACTTCTACCCTAACATGTAAATTTTCCAATGGTACACACCTAATGCACTACCACTCGTAGGCCTTCTTTTGCCCTTCAATCTTTCCACTTCTTATCCCCCTCTACCATATTCCATACACCTTCGCTTGTAGATAAATCTCTATAAAAAACATAACTTAACATTACAGGCCAGCATGAAATCTATTTATAGATAGTCACCCGTCACCTGAAAGAAACCCAAGAGGGAGGGGCCCTCGTAAGAAGTACTACGCATGCCCCTTAATTACTTTTCTTCCTTACTCCCCTCGCGTCCTGTCTCAAAAATAACAAAGTTTCTATGAGCATCACCAATTGCCCCTAGCTATGTATTCATTCGTGGAACAATCACCCAAAAAAACTTAAAGTGAAGAGATATATCTGTGGCATTCAGTTGTTAGGCTCTAGACTGCTCTTTTATAATTAATTTAGACCAGAAATAGAAAATAGTTGGATTACTGGATTTCATCACTTTACTTCTAGAATTCTCACTTCTATGTTTCTATTCTATTCTATTCTATTATTCCATACGGTGTCCAATCGCCATACATGACTTAGAAACCATCCTTAAAAAAAAAGGGATATCTCAATTTTCTCACTCCCCAAACAATAAGAAAAAAAGTCTAGACGCTTATACTCAACCAGTGATGTCCAACTTATCCTCCGATCCTGAGTTGTCTTCCATTACTTCCTGATGTCCATATCTGCTCTTATTCAGAGCGAGCAGTCACGACTCACTCTCACAGCTGATGTTCGCTGTAGCGGTGTCTCGTACCGGCCGACTTGGTGTATTCTTCTGATTAATGACTATCTCCATATAGCCGTGTCAAGGAAGTTCACAACCAGAATTTCCTTTAGATGAAAGTCTGACACACCATTATGCCAGAACGCCTCTACCGCTGTCACACATCCCAATCTCGTCTTCTCCCTTCTGCCTTTTCAACTTCTCTCTCTCGTGGTCAGGCACGTACTCCTAACCGTCTTTCAGGTTCCGCACGTCTGCCTCGTCGATTCACCGTCGACGCATGCGCACCTCTCCTTTTCTGTAATTCAAATAAAATTCAGGGCAGTATCGATAATCATAAAAATGTTCAATATCGATTAGTTGCGGTCCCCCAACCCTTCCTTTGTTTAGGAATGGTCTCCTATCGTTGATTATGCACGTCGCTATTTGCGTCGTTACAAAGAAACTAGCTCAAGGTGGTTCTGATTTGTACATGCCTGCAAGGTTACCATTAGCTACAAAATGACCAGTAGCCTAATATTACACTGCAAATGTTAACGATTCCTGATTACGCCTTACTTCTTAAACTGCTGTAAAATATGATGGTAACCAATTAATTTGGAAAAACTATATTTCTAAGTTCAGAGCTTCAAATATGCCTTGGAAGACCGCGGAAAGAATTGCTCTAAAACACTTTCTCTTACAAGAATTTCAATTGTGAGTGAAACATTGGACAAAAGCAGTTGAAAAAAGTTACCACCCACTGCCGTCTAGGCTCTTCATCATTGCGATCCGGATGTGTTCCATGTGATAAAAATTTTGTTGAAGATGTTTGCTTAGTTACCTATTAGTGTTGCTGCGGCTGAGCGTTCTTTTTCGACATTGAGACGTTTAAGAACATGGTTGAGATTGGTGATGGCTGAAGATCGACTGGTGGAGTTAGCATTAATGGCTACGCAGAGGAATTGCTGGAAGGCATGATGCACAAAAAGTGATTGAAAGATTTGCAACAAAAGCTCCGAAATCTTCCCTTGTTTATATAAATCATTAATTGATTTCTTGTGAACCATTTCAGACCAGAATTTACTTCAAGTTAACGATAAAAGGTTTGATAGTTGATTATTTTAATCTTTATGTAACACGTAAAACCCTTAAATTTGTCAACATAACTAAAACTCTGCGCAAGAAGTATTTTAGTCTGCTGAGTAATTTTTAAGAAACACCCAGGAGACCATCATTCTGCAAAAGTCCGGGGAAACTCCCGGGCCCCCTCTTTCTGGAGGATATTCCATTCCCACCCATACCTCCAGCAATTGCAAACTTTCCTTCAAATAAGTTCTGGATCATCCCAAGTTAACGATAAAAGGTTTGATAGTTGATGATTTTAATCTTTATGTAACACGTAAATCCCTTAAATTTGTCAACATAACTAAAACTCTGCGCAAGAAGTATTTTAGTCTGCTGAGTAATTTTTAAGAAACACCCAGGAGACCATCATTCTGCAAAATTCCGGGGAAACTCCCGGGCCCCCTCTTTCTGGAGGATATTCCATTCCCACCCATACCTCCAGCAATTGCAAACTTTCCTTCAAATAAGTTCTGGATCATCCCCTGTTCTCAGCTGATTATAAATAGGACATGATGAAGAAGTAGCTTGAAAATACTAATTCTGTAGTAATCTTCAGCATTTGATACTTGATTATAAATAGGACATGAAGAAGTAGCTTGAAAATACTAATTCTGTAGTAATCTTCAGCATTTGATACTCTAAAATTTTCTCGTTTGGTTTGTTCAGGTTACCTCAATCTCTACTCCAATTTTTGCAGCAAATGAAGATTCTGTTTCAGATACTGCCTTAAATGTTATTAGTTCATTATTTTCGACGAATAAAAAAAGTAAAATCAATGGCCCTTACCCTGGATCCGCCACTGTCTGAGGAAAGTTTATAATAAGGAAAATGTTCTCATTACGAGAAAATTTATTTCGGTTCAATTCGCCCATAAAATAAAAAAATAAAAAAATACGGCTTGAGGGACTGGCATGCGAACCCTGCTCCATCACTCAGCCGTGGAGGTTTAATTTTTTAGATATAAATCAAAAGAACCAAACGGATTTTTTAAAATTATAAATTGTTTACTTACCTGGTGTAGAAAGCGGAAGACTCTAAGATTATAGTGCCAGATCTAGTTTTATAATCAGGGCTAGGATTTTTTGGGAACAAGTTTATTTTAAAAAACGTTAGTGGGCAGTTGAACCAAGTATGATGGTGTATTACTATTTTAATATGCAATTAATAAAATACGTCCTTATGAAAGTTATGGATGAGAGTTTCAGTAAAAAGAGGAAAGCAGATAATAATTACCTCCAGTTTAAACTGGAAGTAACATTTCACACTTTGGTTTCTGTCAAAGAAGCTCTCAAATTCCCCCCCCCCCGCCCCAAATTACTTTAGTAAAAATTCTACCCGTATTTTTTATCTATTGACTTATGGGGATTTTAAAAACACGAACAAGTATTTTAAAGTAAACTATTGCATATTCCTCAGTATTGTAGACATACTCTTCAAATTGACAGATAATTACAACAGAATTTTGAAGAATTAAAGGCCTAGAAGCAACATTGTCTTGTATCGCGTTGAATAGTTGCACCCGCTGTGTTAGTGTTATATTAGGGCCCGGATTTGTATGTAAAAAAATATTATTTTTTTTCCTGATGCTTACATTCCTAAAACAAAGTTTTATATCCAAATCGAGGTCCGGCAAACCCAAATTCCAAATTTTATTTCACATAAAAACACATATTTTACAAAAAAAAAAAAAAGTTATGTGAATAAATATTTTCGATATTTTCTCCATAAATACATATTTTAGTACTTTTCCGGATATTTTATGTAATTTTTTTCTCCTGATGCTCATATCAGGAGGTCCGAAAACCGCAAATTCTAAATTTTATTTTACATAAAAATACATGTTTTACAAAAAAAGTTATATGAATAAATATTTTCGATATATTCTCGATAAATAAATATTTCAGTACTTTTCCTCATTCTCTTTCAACATTTTACAACAAAAATTTGTACCTCGAAAGAATTCAACACAAATGCTTCACTTGCAATGAGGTGAGAGTGATCACTTGCACTTGCTTATCGGGGAAGAACAGAACCCAATCTCAACATTGCGTAGTTCAGTTAAAGAAATACAATATGTTGAAACTCAACTTAACACTATCTCAGGTTCGAAAATAGAAGCTCTAAGAACAAAATTTAAAGGTATGTTTGAGAAAAATGGTGGCTACCAAACCCTCTGCAAAGTCCCTCAAGTTTTGGAAGGCCAAAACATAAGTGAACTTGATCGTGTGTGTGTTAGTGATATACAGTACACCTCTTCAAATATGTAAGGTTAACATTGTGTGATGTAGAACGTTCCTTTTCTCAAAGTAAGGCATTATTCTCGGATAATAAGCAAGGATTTGTGATCCATAATCTGGAGATGACATTTGTTGCGCACTGCAACTCCAGTCAGCATTTTACATCTGATGTTTAGCTGCAATTGGTGAGTTTGAATACACATTCTGGTGTTTTTGTTTCTTTTTCAGAAAAAAACATTTTTTTTTAGTTTTAGCACATATTTTTAAAATTTTAGCACTAATTTTAAACATTTTTAGCACATAATAAATAAATATTTTTAGGTTTTTAGCATATAAAAATCCGGGCCCTAGTTATAATATGTATTTTTTCTGACCCAGGCGTAAAAATGACCATCCTCGCCATACCAGAAGAATGGGTACACTTTAAGTATAGGCCTACTGACTAGGGGACTGGCGAACTAAAACGATCCTCATTAGGGATCATTGTGGAACCAATCCGCAAAGTTAGCCCTGGGCTCTAGCGGTGGAGTGAGACGAGGCTTTCATGTTTTCGAATGAACTATACCTTATGCTCTTATAACTTCTCTTACACTGCCCAACTCCTCCACGGCCCTACGCTTTAACACTTGCTAATGCAAATTTCTTTTCGCTGTCTCTGTTTCGAAGTCATCCATCACCCATAACAACTTAGATGAGTACTTGTTGATAAAATCATGCAGAATGTGTGATTGTAGTGTAATGACTTAAGAGCATTACAGTTATTACTCTGAATCATCATCTGGCTTTGTGGTGACGCATTGGCTGCGACCTTCCATTGCCCCGCCCAGGTCGCTCAGGCACAACCACCGTGATGACTCCAATCTTTGTAACAGATACGCTTCACGATTTTCCCCGGATTCTCAGAGTCCATTCACCGAAACTTCTTCTGATGGCATGTGGCTCAGGCCGGTTGCACGCGCACAGAGAAAATTGCTGACACCTGAGAGCAAAATTGGTTCGATTTATTTGAATAGGCACCTTCTCAAGTAGAGACAATTAGAAGTAGGAAAACTTTCAAGTAAAAGTTCTTAAGTTGTTTAAATTCTTGAATAGGTGTACCTATGCATGTATACCGGAGGTTATATATATATAGATATATGTATATATTAGTTTTGCAGACGAATATGTGTCGCTAAGAAAAAGAAATATAAAACAGATTTTCTTATTTTGTTTTTCACTGCTTGACGTTACTGGAATGGACGCACCACTCAGTTATTATAAGCGTAGGCTTAAAAGAAACATACATCAGTCAACCAGTATGTCGCCACTCATAATAGTGTTCGTTGGTCCGGCATATTTATTTATTTATTTATTCATTCATTTTTTTTATGTCTTGATGATAACAGCGAAGGTGGTCATACTTGTACCAGGCCATTTGGACCACATTCTGCAGAAAGGAACCAACAGTCTTTCTTTCTTTCTTTCTCGTAGTTGAACCTCTCCCTTTTTTTAGGATGTAAGCGACCCAAGCCGCCCGGGCCTAACTAACAGTCAAATTTAAAAAAAAAAAAAACGGAGTAGTAAATTATTGCTACTAAGCAATATATATGTATGTTGTGCAAACTATTCTCTGTCTCAAATAAGTATGATCCTGTTCAAAACAAAGGGGAAGAGAGTTCGCGGAAAATTCGCACCACGTGACAAAACGTGATTGGTTAATGTCATTAGCATGCGACATTACCAGGGCGTGGCTTGCTAGTGGAGAAGTAGTGTTCGTAAGTTCATGCAACAATAATATCAACATTTACACAAGAAATAACAAACCCTCACTGGCATCGTCATCATTATAGTATATCAATTAGCAAACAAAACATGAAGTATTCATTGTTCACGAGGACCCTGCGGGACACTCACGCATATCTTACTCCTCTCTCTGCGTACTTGTATTTCCCTCTCGTGTTTATTTGTTCAAGATAGAGAGGAAGTGAGTTGTACTGAGAATAAACAAACTACCATTATCACGGTGACGACATGCGTTCTCATGTGCGGACGCACCTCTTTGTTTTGAACAGGATCAAACTTACTTGAGATATATTTTAACCAGGGCCCGGATTCTGATGACCTAAAATTGTTTCAAAAATTACCTATAAAATGACCCTAAATTTTAAAGAAATTACTTAATAATTGTAAAGAGTGACCTAAAAACTGATATTGTATTTATAAAAAAAATATTGTACGCACAAAGTTATAGACTAATTTGTACATAATTCTAAAAACTGTGAACGTAGAAAGGATGTTGTAGGTTTAAAAACTTTGTTTTTGACTGGAGCATTTGAGAAGAAAAGTAAGAAAGTAATTTTTAAAATAGATCCTACCAAATATGTTGCGACATACTAACCTAGTAATTTATATATTCCTATGAGAAAAAAATACGGCAAAAAGTTAATATACTGAATGTAAATGCATGAAAATGACTAAATAAAGAAATTTAAAAAACTGGAATAGATGCTAATTTTTTGCTACTTAACTATACATTTACGTTGTGCAAACTAACCAACCCTCTTCATCTCTCTATATATAAAAGGCTTTGTCCTGACTGACTGAATGACTGACTGACTGAATGACAGGAATCAACGTACAGCCTAAACTATAACAGGTAGAGACTTGGAATTTTGACAGTACCTTCGTTTCATAATGTAGGTGCTCACTAAGAAAGGATTTTGAAAAATTCTGATTCTAAATGCCAAAAATTAAATGTTTTTGAAAATACTTAATCCCTTTTTACATAGAATTATCAATTCCAAATCACAGAATATATTGTTGCCGAATGGTATCAGATGGGCTTGGAAAAAACAAATGAAATGCACTTTTGACAAATAGAGAAGTTATCAAAATAATTCATGTTATAAATAAATATTACAGAATGAAATCCACTAAAATAATGGAATCACATAACTTTTTCTACCCTGGACATAGAGAAAACAAAACGAGATATGGTAATGTGTATATTATTATATTATATCGCAGGTTTTTGGAGAGAAAAGTATGAAAGTGATAATGCTTTCTGTTTAATTTCATCCCCAAAACGGCTTTATGGTAACATAAGAGTGGGAAATTTCCTGCCTCGATATTACAATTTTATGTTACAGGAATATCTGTTTCTTCTTATTTAAACCTCTACCAGGCTTGCTGTGCACTGTACAAGCGATGGGATGCAAAATTCTACATCCTCTAGAGCTATAAAAAGCTATATCAAGCGTTTTCAAGTTTGAATATGATAAGTCGTTCTTCTTCATTTCAAATTATAAATGCCTATATAAGGACCTAGAATTTAAAATTGAAAATCCTTCATAAGTTAATTTCCAATTACAAAATACAAAACCCGGGCGACGCCGGGTCTTTTAAGCTAGTCCATTTATATGCCATCTATCAAGCAAACAAAAACACGCTGAAAAGATCCAGGTGGCCTTTTATTTAACTTTAAATGCCTGTTTTTAGCTTACAAATCATGTGGGTTAGTTCCTATCTGCAGAATGTCGTCCAATTATTGCTATCAAATCCAAGAAATAAATCTGCAGTAAGAGAGTCAGTAGCTGAATAGATGTACTTTGTTGTCGTTTTGTGAAACACTATTAAGCCTACAGATACACAATATTAGAAAACTATAGGATCCGATATTGGATACCCAGCTGTGATTGACTTGATCTTCGTATCCCGTCTACAATGTGTACGAGTTACAAATGTTCAGCGCCTGTTGATGACGACTAGAAAACCCGCAGTACACAGATGCCGGTCGCTCAAGCCAGGCGTTACAGAAGTGTAGCGCCTGTACAGGCCGATTAGAAAACCCGCAGTACACAGATGGAGAAGTGGTCGCACGAGCTGGGCGTTATATTACCTAGTCGTACAGAAGTGGCAAGTTCACCACTTGAGAATCAACGAAATTCTTGAATGCATTGTGTATTGCACACTTTTTTTTACGATAGCGATGTAGCGGAATAATAGAAGTAAAAATAATTAATCACTAACAACAACTGTTCTGAAGTTTAGGGGGTACTAACGTTACTAAGAGGTACCGATTCTTTAAGTCCTGAAAAATATTGAATGTCCAGAAATAAAAGAATAAAAAAGTCGGGTGCGTGGAAAGCCACGCGACAGAAGTGAAACTTGGATTTTTTCGATTTTTTCAATTTTGGATTATTGGGGTTTTTTCAATTTTGGATTGTTGGATTTTTAATTTTGGGTTTATGTACTTCTTTAATTTTGGATTTTTTAATTTTTTAAATCTTGAATCTTTGAATTTTGGATTTTTCATTTTGGATTTTTTTTTTAATTTCATTGAGTTGATTGTTTTATGTGCAGTCCGTCACAGCCCCGCTATTTTCGTGACGATTTTCTTCGTAACGCAACATTGGGTAAGCTCTCGATTTACTCACTTCAAAAAGATCTTCTGTTGTAAAACTGCTACAAGAAAGTCTCCCTCTGTAGTCAATGCTAACGGAATTATGAAGGGCACTGATACAAAGGTAATGCCATTGGGTATCGAAGTACGTCATATCACTTTAACGTGGAAGTTGCTATTATTCGTAACAGGCTAGGGTATGACCGCCTGCGAAGTCTTGGTTAGAGCACACGCAATACACCTGTGCTGGAGTAGTTGCTGCTCTGTGTAGCAGACAGGGGGTCTCAGCCGCCGTTCAAGCGATAATAGAATAAGAAAGGGGAAACGGCTTAGCATATCTTTATAATGTTAAATACAATGTAGGCCTGGGTGGCGTATTTAGTATCGCTGGGTTTGATCCTGGCCCAGGTCGATGTCGTTTATGTGTGTGCATAAATGTGACAGTAGATTTACTGGTATGTAAAAGGACTCCTGTGGGACAAAATTTTGGCACATTGGCGACGGTCACAGGCCTAAGTTTCGTACATGACCGTCGTTAAATAACCATATACAACCACCTACCTTTTCTCAAAATCTACTATTAAGCTAGAGACTAGATCATGATACCCTTCCTGTATTAGTACTGTACTGAAAAAAGGATTTTTCATAATTTTTTTTACCGAAATGTGATTTTTTATTTAAACAATAACTACATTTTGAAGTAGACTACATTATGACCTGAAAATATTTTAGAGATTAACCGATTCAATTTCTTTTTCAGCGTACGTAAAACATCTAAATAAACAAATGATAAAAACGTCACAAAACAAAGGGGAGGAGAACTCACAGAGAGTTCGCGGAAAATTCGCATCATGTCACAAAATCACTAAATTAGTGAGCCTCACAATAGAGTATATGACGTAAACGTCTTTCAGTGAGGTTGACCGATAAGGGTAAACAGACATAGGAGAGAGATTTCCATCCGGCGCTGTGAATAGAGCATTGGCTAGCTCAGTTTGGAGGGCATCGGCACGGAAAATCGTTTTTCTACTAAAATATTATCATGTATTGTTCAACTGAAATAATATTCTGCGGTTTCATAAATATATTTTTGTTGTTGTATGTTCATGGGAGGGTGGCAAGAAGTTCCTGCAGTTGTTACATTGTCAATTAAAACCATAATCGGTCTGCCGTATGCTTCACTTCGCTGGAACTGTCAGAGGAGAGAACAGAAATCATCCTCTTAAGAGGTATGGTAGCTTAACCCAGAAATACAGTGTTTTATAACCAGAATTGCGTGTGCATATGCTAGAACCACTTAAATTGCCTACTACTAATATTATAGAGAAGTGTAAAGCTTCGCTGGATTGTCTCTTGATTTCAATTGGCAGACATGGATTTCATTGGTAGTGGACGGAACAAATTAATTTGTCGCTAAAAGTTAAATTTAACGAGATATCATTGTCTATTTTCTGGCTTGAACTGACGGAGTGCCCTAACGCAGTGAGAAAATTAACTACTTTTTCCCTTCTTGACTTCGATTTTTTTCTTTTTTGCGAGAAGCTGTGAAGGAAATAAAATTAATAAGTCAGATGTAGTAGGGCCTACGTATTAATTGTTGAAGATGTGCTTCTTGCCTTGCCATCCTTTAAGCCAGAGAGGTCTGTTAAACCTTTTGTTATACCTTTCCCCTTCAAAACTGTACTATTACATTTTATTAGTGTTTATATGTAAAATTATAACTGGTTGAAATCTATCATTATGCATCTATATATCTGTTAAGATAACTTTTTTTTTCATAATATCGCTACCCCGATATATTGGCTTATACTTTACGTAATTCGTGTTACATGATATTGTAAGGCATGAAAATCACAAAAGTTCCCTGAGCCTATGAAGGTTGTGAATCTTTCTTGGAGGAATTAGATCAGTGAAGATCACAGTGTTAAGGTTTACGATTCTAAGTAGTTATGAAGCAGCGTACTGTTTATTGAGGAATCCGATCCTTGGCAAGATTTCTTAGAATTAATGCAGCCTATAGGTTGGAAATTCACTAGAATTTAAGAGATCGGAATGCCGCGCAGTTTCCCTCAAGTCCGATACCTTGAGGTGATACTAGACAAAATACTAGGCCTACTGTGAACACACAGTTAAATTGTTAAACAGAACTACAGGTATTTAGATTATAATAGGCCTGTCTTGCCGCTTCCAATGATCGTTCTGTAAGCATTAGGGAAATCTAGATAGTATTTTCACATAGATGACGTGGAAAGTCAGTTCTTAAAAGACGAATAAATTACAAATAACATTTTTATCATCAGTAATATATGTGTTCCCTTAGTGTTAGCATCATTTTAGTTTTTCATTAGTATATCTGTTATTAGCCTCATTAGTGTTTCACAGAAATTGAAAAGTCCATTCTTAAAAGAAGAATAAATAACAAATAACATTTTTATCATCAGTGGTGTAGGCCAATGTGCCCCCTTAGTATTAAGATCACTTTTATCTCAATTATAGTACCTTCACTTTAATATTCTTCTTGGTCATTAGAGAAGTGTGTGTTAATAAAGTGTATGTGTGATGTATGAATGCCATGTCTATCATTCAGAGAGATTATTATAATAACTATTTTTATTATCATCATCAGGGCCAGGATTCTGATGACATGTCATCTTTCTATTGATGCTGCATAGACATTACCAACTTGTAGATAAATCCTAATCATGGCCTCTAGATTGTAGAAATGTATTTTTATTAGGTCTTTTTTGTCATTTTATGCTATTTTATATTTGTGGGCCATTTATTTCAATTTTACATTATTATTTTGTAATTTTCCTGTCATTTCCTTCCTTATTTTGTCATTTTCATGCATTTACATTGAGTATATTCTTTAATATTAAATAAATTACTAGGTTACTATAATGCAACATTTTTGTAGGATCTACTTTGAAAACAGTTTTCTTCCTTTTCTTCTCAAATGCTCCAATCAAGAACAAAAAACATTATTAGGACCTACAACATCCTTTCTACATATACAGTTTTGACAATTATGTATGAAACTTTGTGTGTACAATAATAATTTGTATAAATAAAATATCAGTTTTAGGTCATTCTTTATAATTATTAAGTCATTTTCTTTAAAATAGAGGGTCATTTTATAGGTCATTTTTCAAACAATTTTAGATCATCAGAATCCGGGGTCTGATCATCATTGTCACTAGTAGGTCTCATATGTTACTTTCGACTGCGGGCTACATTTTATCTTGATTTTTCAATACGTTAGCGAGCTCTTTTTGTCATTTTAAGCTTGGCTGTTTTAGAACTTGACTACAGAACAGTGGAATTGATCATGTCGTAGTCAGAGATGTTTGTTATATCTGGAGATGGTTCATGTAGACCGGAGTGTACATTATGGGTATAAAACACACACGTGCTATGCGGACAAGTTCTTGTCTTTGTCTGTCCGCATGCAACGTGCGACCAATTGCCTCGTTTGCTGCGTTTGTTGATGTAACAAGACTCTGACAGACAATAAACTGTCACTTTCCTACGTTCCCAAGCTCTTCTTGTGCTCTGGGGTTAATGGGTTAATACCGAAGTCATCCTCACAACAGCAAGATGGATTTATATTTTTGTTTGTACATCTGTGGGAAATGCCCTGTCATTACTTTTGTGCCGTCTGATGACAGAATATTTTGTGCACTTTGATTTTCCTTTTCAAACTGAAGATGACGGAAGTTATTTTCTAGTGTTTTATTCTGTGTTACATCAGAGTTTCGGAATTGGCCTAAAACTAGGAAACGTTGCATTATTCTCCTTGAAGAGTTTTCGCTATTTCATCTCGCACCATATGACACATTCGGGTAATATTTTTTAATCACCGTGAATTTGATATAAGCCATCCTCCTTAATTTTCGAGATTATGATTATTATAGTATTTGGGTACGTGATATAAAAATTAAAAGTTAAAAAAAAATTATCCAATATGAGCTCATTCCCTCTGTGTCCGAAAATATTTCCAAAACTTTATTCTAGAATGCTCACATCTCTTTCCCAATTAAAATGATCAGCCAACAAATAAATATCCCACCTATCTTCTGTAGGGTACGGGTACTAGAAATTGTTAATTTTAAAATGTAATTCAAACATGACTCGAAATTAGATTTGAGACTTTCTCTTGTTACCATTGTGCTTTTATCTTTTAGATCAGTGTTTAAACAGATAAGTTGCTTTACCCTGGTCACGCCCCATTATAAAGTGCACATGACATTTACACAATAATGGAAGTTTATATTGAAGTTTACTGTCTTGCAAACATGATTTTTCTATCTTGTTTATATGTAGGTTCCTTAGAACCTCAGTAAAATATAATTTTATTCGTGATACATATAGACCCGATATAAGTTATATAGGGATAGGCCTATATATAGTTTATGTATGTGCCACTAGACCGCCTGTGTGGTCTTGTGATTAGCGTCCCTGGCTAGGAATTCGCAGTTCCGGGTTCCATCCCCGGTACCTCGTCGGATTTTTCTGAGATAGGAAGGTCTGGATCTGGGTGCACTCAGCCTCGTGATACAACTGAGAAGCTACTTGATTGAAAATTAACGGCTCCGGTCTCGGAAACCATAATTAACGGCCGTGGGTGTCGGCATGCTAATTACATGCTCTTCAATCCTGCAATCTGCAGCTCGGTCGGATGGTAGATCTAGTACCACAAGGAATGTAGCGCCACGGAGATTTTTTCTAATGTGCCACTTATATATATATATATATACATATATATACGTATAAATATAAATATATATGTGTGTGTGTGTATGCACACACACGTACTTTCCGAAAAGTTGTTTGCAAAATTGATCGCAATTTATTTGGAAATGATTTCGAAATGTTTTACATGACATATAGCTTACATTCGTGATACATATCTTATAGCGTCTATAAAACACATTGCGGTATATACATACATATAAGTTATAAGTTTTATGTATATACATATATATGGCAAATGTAGGCTAAATAATTATATATAGGCCTAGTTATATGTTAAATAATTATATGTTTTATATAGTAGTATAATACATATAACTATATTCTATGTGTGTGCCACATAACCTATATGTAAAAGCGAATCTCAAAGCGATATGGTTTTGGTATTCTCAATAGGAACTTGTATTTCTGTACTACCGTAACATAGAGAAGATACTCCTTTGGTATAAGTTTCTTATATAGCTCTCTCTTGTAGATAACCCCACGGTTCTTCTAATTGATATAGGCCTACTGAAGCATTTGGCCGTAATAAATTAGTATAAAATTTCAGCGTATCTGTTAAACATGTAGGCTCATTAATATTGCCTTTTCCAGTATTTTCCCGTAATATTTAGATAGCCTATTTCTAATTTTAAGAAATTCCATCGTACTCTCTAAACGTCACGCATACACGGTTATAACCACTAGTCTAATAATATACGTATTGTTAATTTTTCTACATATTTTGTCAGAGTGCACATTAATTACTCACACAAGAAGATGATATTCCTGACATTCGCATTTCACACTGTCGGAGGGGAAACCCCCCTCAAGAGCGCTGCCGCTTCAGTTTTCTCGTTTCTTTTGTTTCGTTTCAAGAGGTTAGTGATATGCCAGCAACCCAAGCTTTGAAGTGATTTTTAGCGTTGTCAGTTTGAGGAGGATGGAGCTTCTCTGTTGCAGTTGGTGAATTATCTTGGCGAAGTGAAGGTGTGGTTTACGAGTGTGTGTTGTCATGGATATTGAAGGGGCATGTCGCTTCTTACTTTGTTCCGTGGTCTGCCAGCATGAAAATGCAAATAATCGCAACTTTCCACCTTTTGCAGTGGATTCATTAATACGTGTTGATTCTGGTGTGATAAGAAGTTTTCCCTTTTCGCAGGAGAATATAGGTAAGAGTTACTTTTAACTGAATTTCTCCCCGTTGCTGCTGTGTAAACCCTGGGGTCGACTCAGCCTCCAACAGAAATGAGTACCAGGAGCAATCCTGGGGGTAAAGGCGGCCGGTGCGTAAGGCTGGCAACCTTACCACCTTCACGTGCCGAATGTCCAAAATCTGGGAGCCTCAACCTCCTGGAACCCTCTGGGCCTCCGTGGCCTATATAGGGATCACTTTACTTGCTGCTATGTAAATCACCGTTTATTTCGTTGCTCGTACAGGGACCTTAAAACGCGTGTATGTTAAAGGCTTGAATTTGGGGGTCGAAGACAATACTTCCTCTACCTACGGGCAGAGGAAGTAAAAAAATTCAGCTGTTGTTACTTTTACTACTATGATTTCGTAATATATGCTCTATTATGTTATGATATCCTGATTCATGTCTGTAAAATTAATATAATAATGAGTAGTTCGAGAGTGACTTCAAACAGTCTCGTGTAGGCTAATGTGTTAAAAGATTTTCGGACGGAAATTGTGTAACAGTTTTCATATAAAAACAAGTGTGAGTTTCTTGATAACCTTAAGCTTCAATGTTCAAGAAACGTGAACTCCTGTGAAGGATCCACTTTATTCAAGAAGACTTTGATCTTGTTAAAGCGATCAAAATACGGGTGGGCAGCTAGTATTGTGTCTGTTGTAAGAGATGAATGATATTTTCAGGAACGCTCGTCATTGATAAATTGCATGGGATCAGTTAAAATAGTAGCTGTATGCAATGTCGTCTTTCGTAGTTCCAGATGTTCTTCCTTTTTTAGTTTATATGGAAATATGTTAGAAAACCTATCGAAAGTATTACGTACTCTTATTTTATTTATATACTGTACTAACTTGCCAGCGGTCATGCTGCCATGAACTACATCAGCGTGGTCAATGTGGCGGTCTGCGAACCACAATATGAGGCCGTGCATAGACATCGTTTTCTCGGATCCTCGAATGTATTCTTACAATATGAAGGGTCAGAGGAGAAACACGACAAACGGCAAAACTAAAAATGTTCAGGAGAGAATTTTAAACTTTCAACACTCAAAAATAAGGGGTTGTATTTTCTTCTACAATACGTGAAATGTGTTATTTCAATATATTTGGAATCACATGTTTATTTATAAAAGAAAATTATTTTCAAATTTAAAAAATAAGGAAATATAGAAGTAATGGCCAGTTTTCAATGAATAATATGTTAAGTCCAGGAAGTATCAAGTCCTCCCATACAAAACCTAGTGTATACTCTTTACAATCCTTATGGAATAACGTGTATTATATTTAAAGTATACAATAATGTCACTTTAACCATGTAGACGGAAAATACCCTAATATCGGATACTTTTTATTAAATAATTATACTGACCACACAAATATTTTTTACATAAAACTTGTGTGTTTTATTTTTTGTTCATTTATTTATTTATTTGTAATTAGTTACTTATTCTTTTATTCATTATTTTGTCACTGCATAGTCCGATACCTATATGGTATATTTCCTACCCAAAAAGCTGAAGAAATGGTTGCAGTTTTTCTTTATTACTTGTTCTACTCGTTATTGAAATCTAATTACATTTTAGGAATTCTGCTGTACTAATAATTTTCGAGTTCGCATTTCTAATTAGAAGAAGGTCCAAATTTTAGTTTGTGAAGAGTTTCTTGTAGCCATAGAAAGCGCTATAAAGTCCCATGATACTTGGATTTCAGTGGGAAAACTGCATGAATTCAGTTAGTCTATAACTCGACATCAAATATTTTCTCTTAGAATGTTTCTCATAGAAGAGTGTAAATTGAAGGCTGTTAATTTTATGAATATGTTTCTTTATCTCAAAATGCAGGTACTTATTTTGTTACGTAAATGTTAATATAACCAGCTCATAAGCATGCCCTTGTTATATTTAAGGTTGTTCTCACCATGGGAACCTGTGGAAGAGCTTTTGACCTTGGATGCTACAAAGGAAGTGGGTAGCCTGATGTTTTATAAACTTTGGTTTTGAGAACATGTAGCAAAGAAACACCGTTCGGTAATTATTAACACGTTTGAATCGCTTGTTCGGAGGGTATTGTAGAATCCTAAAGAATACTAAAGAACACATTTCTAGAGTTCTGATTTGAAAATTATAGCTACGAGTGCTTCTGAGGTAGTTGAAGGGGATGGGGGTAAAAACTTTTATCGACAGCTGTATACTAATGTAGATAACCAAAATGATCCTTTATTTAATTCTGTAACTTGGCTCTAAAAGGGCCAATGTCATAAAACTTGCTTTTGAGATAACTGATTGTAGAAGTAACATTTTTTTGCTGAGAACTTCCGACATTGGCCTCTAAGATTTTTGTATTATGTATATTAATAGCAACATAAGTTTCATTGGCACTTTTATTAAACGAAATATAAAGACTAGCCGAATCATTTTATATTTAAATTTAAATGACACGAAATTTACGTTAGCTTGCAAAACCTTTTTATATTAATATACAATACAATTCTATTATGAGTTTTACTCCAGAAACATGCCACTGTATTTTCTCCGCCATTTCAACCGAATCAATATTGGAAACTATTTTGCCACCTTTCACTTACAACCTTATTGAAAACAGTTGTTTAGCCGCCATTTTAGACCCGTTGCTACGAACGTTGGGAAATCTTTGATCCAGTGTAACGACATATGCAGAAAGCCTTCAAAAAATCATCCAATGCTATTTTTTTCAACTTCTCGACGCAAAGGGTGATCATTTTCTTTTCTCGAAGCGATTTGACCAAAGAACTTTGATAGTGGAATACCGGACATAGCGAGTACCGCTGTGTTAGCCTATGAGTAACTAAACTTAACCAAGAAAAAAATCCTACTCAGACCGTTTTATCATGTTACCTTTGTGAAAATAGCTATTTTACTCATGTTTGTGAACTTGGGTAATTACAGGGAACACTACTTTTAATTAAAGACTTTTAGTACTCGCTCTCTAAAACAGCTGCTTGTCGGACTGGTAACACGCCGAAAAATTGCATTTTAGCAACCAAGGCCGCTAAAATTGCATAAAACTGCATTCAAAATGCAGTTTTGTTGGCCTAGGACTCTAAAGCCGTCATGACAATCTATCAGCAAAATACAGGTGGCATTGACCAGTCACACCAACTTTAACTTGGATTTAAGCATATATTTGGTCATAAAACAACAAATTTATGGCAACACGTTTCTTTATGATAATCGGAAACTTTATGAAGGTTTTTTTTTCGCAAAACACGGTAGCCTACTTCTTCACATAACAACAAATATAAGCAAACAACTTTTCACATCTTAGTTCACAAGAGAAAAATTGCTTATCATGGATGCACCAGCGTTTAAATGCAATAATATATTCCTTCTCATAGTCTACTGCTGCCGTGATGTTGCTGGCAGCAGCTCCAATTCAGTGTTTCTGGCTTGGATTGAAATTTCCTCGGGATTATCACTCACATTTTCACAAGCTTTTCATAAAATACTAGTTGGGTATGCATAATTTTTTATGAACAACATATATTATGCTTCTATACCGCATTTCGTATCGGTACTGTTCATTGTTGTTCTGCGATTCAGGTGGATGTGAGAATATGACGTTAACAAATGGCTGACTACACCTTTCGTTTTCATTAATTATACGGTATTTTTATTATTTCATTTCATATAATTTAGAGAGCTTTTACTTAAAAAATATTGTTTGCACCACGTACGCAAAGCTTTATCGGACTCGTCCAGTATTTCGGCCTGGGCTTATGCCTGGGCATGTTCTGCCGGCCTGGGTATGGCTCTGGCTTTCTGAGCCCAAAGTAGCGGATTCGATCTCTGGTCAGGAGCATGGAATTGGTGTGAGCATAAATGACGTAATTATTTAAAATTGCATTGCACATTTCAGATATAAAAAACTGTGATTTTTGGAATATTATCGGAGGCTACATTTAATAGTTAGGTGTAGAGATAACTGATTGCCTATGCCATGAAGTGAAGGAGAAGAAGAAGGTACAATCTGTAAGAAGTCTGAAAACTGCTGATCTGAGTAATGTATGCTTTATGCCCTCTTTTTCTGATACAGCTTAAAATAGAACGCGAGGAGAGCTAGGGATCGCTTGGAATGTAAGTTCTATCATGGCAGGCCTTAGCATAAACATGCAGAGAAAGGAAAGCAAAGGGACGAAAAAATTATTTTAGGACAGTTTTAATAAAGGGTCATTGAAATAATTTCCCCCATATTTTACTGCCAATTCTCAACTGACTTTCTGCATAAGAAATAGCCTATTTATTTTTGCTTACCGTTTCCACATCTTTCCCATTAGGATTCCATTCTTTCTAGATGGTTTTGTTTGTACAGGAGCCATCTTCAAATAATGAAATGACCGGTGTTAATTGAGTGAACATACTATCTGATATCCGATATTAGGTTATTGTCAATATCCGATATATTAGGCATTAGCAGCGGCATTAAAGATATTAATTTATCTCTCTCATTGTTCACACTAGTATAATGAAACACGCCACAAATAAACTGCAATATAATATAACTGTAATGAAATAATTAAATTATCATACATATCTTCTTTGCAGTAGAGGCTGGTAAATTCTATTCTGCAAAAACTCTCAACGCCAGAAAACAATAATACACTTCTCACGCAGAAGATTTTCAAATGACCGCTTCCAGCTCAACACATCAGAATGACGTCCTATTAGGTTAGTGTTTCCACATGAAGACTTCAGGGTGCATCGCTTCCTAATAGCTAATATCTTGCTATCCGGTATTTGGCACCTTTCTACTCCTAGGTCTGCTTATAAGTGCAAGTTTGAACAAAAATTATTAAAGCTTTTTTCTAGAAAATCGCGGAATACAAAATTTTAAAATTTCTTTATATAAAATGGAAGCAAGAGTAACTAAGACATCGACAAGCTTTATATCACATCCCTGAAAAAATTAACTCATTTACACAACATTTCGTTTTGGTACATTTTTTTTTCACTTCCTGTGCCATACCAGAGGGTACTAGGCAAAGGAAGAATTGTGTTCGACTCCGAAATTCGAAGTTGAGTTTTTAACATAAATACGGTACACGTTTTTAGGTCTCTTATAAGTAGGGACCGGATTCTTAGGTTTTTACCTATTTTTTTCCTTGCTTCCAAAACAAAAAGCGCTCATACACTTTTTCGAATCATGTCCATAGGATTCACCCACATAATTCTGTGGCACCTAAAAATACCTAAATGGGGTATAAAAACCTAAATATACCTAAACGGGATATAAAACCAAAAATATATAATTTAGGCTACTTTTTTGTCTTTTTTGTTTGTCAGTTGAGAAATCGATATTTTGCGGAGAGACAATAATTGTTGTCGGGTTGAAATTAATACCACCCGCGTTTCGTTCAACCCATTGTCGTCTAGGATGGACAGTATCAAGAGAGGAAGTGAAGAGAACCAGCGAATTCCTTTTAAAATATTCGTACGAACAACCATTGTTGCCGTGTATGATTTCTGTGTTTTAAAGCGTTTGTTTGCCTTAAGCCTTTAGTACTGTCCTGTTATTCACACTGAGTGGTCACACTGTGTTCTAAGATGACGTGTTAATTATGTATTGAATCCTATGTAGCACATTCAAATTCATTAAACCCATTATTCTATCCGAAAACGATATTTTGGACAAAAAAACCTAAAAAAAAAACTATTTCGCCTAATGGAAAACCTAAAACAGTGTTTTTAAAAACCTAAAAATCCGGTCCCTACTTATAAGTACTATTTTCAGAAACACGTCTGTGTATCTGTCAACAGCCTAGCTTCAGAATGAAAAATCGTATGAAAACAAAACCTTATATTTGGGTAAGTATCTGTTGGGGATGTGACACGAAGATTTGCGAAGACTTTCTCTTACTTTCAATGCCACTTTAGGCCTACATGAAGAAAATTTAGTTTTTCGCGATTTTATCCAAAACGGCTGTAATGATTTTGTTTCAATTTAAAAGTTTTGTTAGCAAAATTATTTGAAAGGTAGTTATAAGCCACCCACTGTAGAATCGCGGTCTTCCCTGGTGAACAATATAACTTTGCATCAGGTTGAAACAACTGAATGCGCGCTCTTTGCAATACGGCCCCTTGTTCTATATCAGAGTGTGAAGTGAGAAAGGTGTATTGCCTATGATTTGGATTAAAAAAGGTACGCCAGCCCACTAATTAGATTCTGTTTGGGCTGTGTATCCTTGGGAGTTGCGATATGGCAAGGACAATTCTCTTTACTTTTACGAACAATATACATGAAGAGAATGTCATACATGGTCTAATATACTATACGAAGAGATAAAACTTTTCTTTGGGCTGATGAAGTTATGTTTCGTATAAGATTTATTGCCTTGTTTTGGAGTTTACACTTTTCGCAAAACTTACATAGGCCTATCTAAATATGTTTCTAAAAAGCGTTTTGAGCTCAAGGGATCACAAATCATGTACAGTACTATTTCTGAAAACTCAGCAAAGATTTGTTTTAAGTTTTGCACTTGTATTACTTGTTTCTTCGATTCTGTTTGGTGATTGAGAATGAGATTTTTCGATAGAATAATAATAATTTTTATTCATCCATTACAACATATATACCCTGTACATTGCACAAAATGATGTTGGACGCGTCAGATCTTACATGCTAAATATTACTTACATCTGCATTTATTCTCATTCATTCAAACACACAATTTCTTACCCTGGTATAGGCCTACAAATTATAAGGAGATTCTATATTATTTAAAAATATGTTAAGTTTCAAAAAAAAAAAATATATATATATATATTTATTATTAAAAGTACAATACCCAGGAATAGAATAAATAATATTTTTAACATTGTTAACGAGCCTATAAAATAAATAAATAAAAGAAAAAAGACTACATACAAAAAGTAAATGATATTGACCTTATAGCAGAATTAATTACAGAGCAAGGGGGGCAGACAATGTTTCTATTGATGATCGTAGATCATATATTCATCTACTGAATAAAAGGCATGTTGTAGTAGAAAGGATTTGATTTCACGTTTAAATTTCGTAATCGATTGCTGTTCTCTAATTTGGTAGCCTATGATAGTTTGTTTAAAAATTTGGTTTCTATGTTTAGTACATTGTTCGACAACGAATGACAAAACAATGCTTGACAGTGTTTAGTACAATAGAATGACGTTTTGTTCTCGTTCTTAATCTCAAAATTGGAAACATGCCAAATATACACCGTGGAAAATCCCGGCATTGTATTGAAGAAGGAGAATTGTATTGACGATGAGTAAGGAGATAGGACTGGGGCTGAGCCGTGAGACAGCATCCCGGTATGTGGATATTGCATGCACCAGATGTCGCGTAAATGGAGAGCTCTTCAACCAATTGACTCCACTGGCTACTTGCTTATTGTTTCAATGTCTTCGTGCATGCATGAAAATGTGCAAGACTGTAATGCCATCTGCACGGAGGATAGGCTTCCAAGAACCCCTGGTTTTTTTTCACCATTCCATAGTGTCTTATAGTTGCACGTTACACAGCGTACATGATTCATATTTTAAAAAAAAATACGTACCCTATATAATTTTTAAATTTAACCATTAATTCATTTCATTATTGTGTTTCGGTTCATGATGTACCGTACTATAATGTATTAAAGATAGTCCATATCCTTAATATAATATACGTCGATACCAGATTTTCTCGATACCGATACATGATTTTTTTCCTCGATACTCGATACCTTCAGCATTTCCAGTTTCAATAAATAGGTACATTAAAAATTAAAATTTGAGAGAACTGTGTAATACCAACTAAATTAATTCAGTCTGCATATTTAATGAGACAAACTTAATATCATCAGTACCCTATAATTGTTTTTAAACTCTACATTAAAACTAAAATTAGTTTTTAAAACAATCCACTTACAAGTTTTTGTTAAAAAATACTAGCATTCTCACTTAATTGCAGAATTGCAGAGTTACAAAAGTATTGAAAAAGTATCGAGCGAGTTTTCTGAAGTATCGTTTGATGCCGATACCATGCAAGTTTCGAGAGTATCGAGGTATCGAAAGTATCAAGGACCCATCCCTAGTTTAATGTATAACCCTAATATGCCAGCTGGTAAAATAGGGTTCTCTACTTTTGGAAATGTAATAATAATAATAATAACAATATGCTTTCCGTCGCTAGGTTATGAGTGTAATAAAACAGTTTATTGCAGCCATCTAATATAATATTTGAGCTGGTGTTCCCGTGTGGACCCAACGCCAACTATTAACATGACCGTAATCAGTTGTGAAATTTTGAAGATGGCCTTTGCCATAGCAACCGGGGAAAAAGATCACTGAAATCTATTTTTTCCAATCTAACACATCAAGACAATCGCTTCGATTTTGTTAATTCCTTCTACTTGATTCGTTTGTTTACAACATTACGACTCGCGGAGTTCTGATATTTTTTATATATGGGCAGAAGGGGGTCATGAATGTATGCCTAAATAGGAAAACATTAAAAGAAAAGACGAAATGGGGATTTGGGGGCTAGGAAACGCAAGTCTGAGGTAGTTTTCCCCCCGGGCACCTCACTTTAATTATGAAAGGCACCTTTCCAGCAATCGTTTTAATTGTTTATGCATGATTTAGGCAAGGCTTATGAATCTGTGGTTCGTTTTAATCTTTTCTTTTCGTTTCGAATCTCTTATGCCTATATTTGTTCGATTACTTGTAGGACTATTTACTACGCAAAACAATATAATTTAAAATAATTATTTATTCATGCAATTTATGCAAAAAGTCATTGTTAATAAATAATCGTGAGCGAGTTCGTATCACACAATATGCATCTAAACATGGGATTGATTATTTTAAAATCTTAATAAGATATAAGTTTGAAAAAACATTTAAATTTCATGTGAAATTACTGAATAAGGTACAAGAAATAAATTGTGGGACTAATCATTGTGTTAAATGCTTTATTTACTGTGATAAATCAATTTTCAGATTTGTAGTGGGTTAGGGGAGCAAACTCCTAGGAGATCGGCCAAAGTCCTCTAACGGCCTTCAAATGATCACTGTTCTCGTCACTATCATAGCCACTGTCAGGATTCAATTTTTTGTTACAGCATAAAATCTCCCAGTGCATGACCGCTACTTACTTCTAACAATTGAAAATATGCAAAACAAAGGAACTTCGTTGTTAACACTGTAGTTATGAATAAAAGAAGGTAATGCAGTGGCGGCCAGTCATGCGATTTAGTCTGTAAATTTTGCAGATTATGAAAGCTGTAAATTACGATATAGCTGTTGATGAATGATTAAGAATCAGGTTTTTATCTATCACTAAGATGGCGTGAAGTCAATTTAATGGAAATGTTAACCCTATTTCGCTTAATTATTGACTTATGAGCACGAAATTGTAATTACTAATGCCCTGTAGCGTACACATTTTACGTCATAGAGCAAAAATCTCTTAATCAAAGTTGCTTGTCTATGTCTCCTCTATACACAGGTAAAATATTTTGGTGTTATTCATTAACATCCTGTATATATTTTCTTTCAATGACTCATCTTTGTATAATAGGTTGTTTTTATCATATGGACTCCATTTCTTAACTACCGTACTTCTGCTTCCTTCTGCCACCTGGAGTTCATTTTAGCAGAGAGTTCTGATTGGTCGTTTCTTTACGTTTCGCTTAAATTTAACATGAAAGCTTGGTGTTTGCAAGGTTCTAAATTAACGCTTAATTCGCTGAGGGTTTTGTGATAATTGAGGTGGTGTCAACTGGGGTATGGGAGGCATGGTCGCTGAGCTAAGGGACTTCCAAAATTGGGTGTATGTAATCTGCGCCACGGTTGACACCGAATTTGAAATAGAATAAAAATGATATATGTAAACTGCGGCACACAGATATGTAAACTGCGCCACGAAAATAGGTAGGCCATTTCACGCAAAATATAATTCGATGTTCTACCACGCTTCTCCCAACATCTTACTTATGTTAGATGCACTTCTCCTGTTCCAAACAAGTGCCTACATAAAACTGAGAAGTATTGAATAAGGGAAGAACAGCTAAAATAAATGACTAGTATTCTCGTCTACTGAAGTGGAGAGAACAATACATCAACAATGAAATATCCCGTTTTGATTTTATTAAGAAGGCGTCATACGAGAACAAAGTGCTCATGCAAAAAAATTAGGATAGTGTTTTTAACAATTTTATAAGTGAGAAGCGTTAATGCAAAAGAAATTAGGGTATTGTTTTTAACATTTTTTAAAATGACAAAGCTTCAAGCCTGACATTTTTAACCACATCTATGCAATTTCATAGCCAGTCCTAAGTCTGGAGAAGTGGAAAGGAAAATGTTAGTGCGTTAGTATGACGATGATGCCATTTAAATGTGGATGGCGCAGTTTACATATGTCGGTGGCGCAGTTTACATCGTGTAGGTTGGGGGAAAAGGTAGAAGTGGCGCAGATTAACTTTTCCCCCAAAATTGTGGGCAGTTCATCTAGGTGCCCATACCTGAATTCGTTAGTTCGTTCATTGTCTTAAAAGCCTGCCTTTTAAAACGTGGGAACCATGTGAGGTGATCAAGGCCGTTGTCCACTTGTTATATTATAACACGCACGTTTAACTGATTCACTGCTCGTTTGTATGCATGACACGTTAATAGTAACGGTTGCCTAATAAAACGCATGAGGCTATTATACACTTGCCAACTTGTCTGTCGGTAGCAGATCCTTTCAAAAATGTTTAGGTATTGCGCACTTGCACAGAAAAAGGCAAGTGCTGTTGCTGGAATAATTATTTTTTATCGTCATACTTAATACAGAACAGAGTGATCTAGAGATAAGTACCATTGACTTTCTCTTTGGAAGAGGATGCAGTTATGAATTGGATCTTTCTCACTTTCATTTACAAAAATAGGAACTTCCTCCAGAGGAGATTGCTCTATTTGATAAATTTACGATATTAACACAATACTACCTGAAAATTTAATTTCTGTCTGCAGTGTATTGAATAATTTTCTACACTTTGGGCTACGTCTGTGCTACTCTTCGTGAAGCATGAGGTATTTACCACAAACACATTAACTATCTGGAAAAGAAGCTGTCAATACATATTAAAATGCAAAAAATTAAATAACAGATAAGCCTTTAGCAATTGACGTTTTGAATACAGAAAATATTTTTGCTAGCATCAAACAAGACTTTTTTTAGGACGTTTTGGTTTAAGATATATGCTAGCTACATTATTTTACAATTATTGTAAAAATGGAGGGGAGGAAAGTACTCCTTCCAAGTGACCTACTTGTTTGGTTTTGCATATTGTTAGCTTGTTTGTCATATAGGGGGGAATAAATTATAATTATGACACAACATAACGAAATGAAAATGAAATACTGTACTCTCAACGGTTTAGGTGCAACGGTGCAAAAGTTTCAAATGCTGAGGATAGCATAACTTATACCGAAATGAATTTCAGAAGTAGGCTAACCCAGAAGTATAGGCGCTGACTTGCAAAATTTATTCGGCGCGTGGTCACTCAAAGGAAAGTCTCATCCAAGTTTAGTATAATATATGTTGAAAGTACTTCATTACAACAAACGACATTATTAATTGATAAACTTAGGTCATAGTCTGTTTAATCCATAATTATTGAATTATTAACAATGAGGATTAATAGAATCCTAAAAGTTGTGCCACAGAAGGGTGGCTTTTTTCCTCGTTATGTCAGAGCTTGTACCAAACACATTCTCTTTCTAACGGTAGTTTGGATAGTTGTGGGAACCGGAAAGTATATAAAACTTATAAATATTATTGGGGGTGCCGAGCACCCCTAATAATTATTTTAGGGGTGCCGAGTACCCCGAAGTCGGCGCCGAGTCCCATAAGTAAATAGGCATGTAAAGAAGAAAGATCAGCGTCCTTCCTCTGCTAAAATCTTTTATTGTACTTTTATGTTTCTTTGACGACAAAACTATGTTATTCAGTGCCTAAATGGTACTTTCTGAGATTGTGTGGTGGACGGGAAAATGTCTGTTCCTGTGTTTGTACGCGCGATAAATCTAATAAGCTTGATCAGATTTTCATGAAACTTGGTTTATGCATTTATAACGTACATGGTAAGAAGCCTATTGATATTGGACCAACTCGGTTACCGGTACCGGAGTAATGCCCAATTTAGTGCGTATTTTATGGTAATATATTAGAAAGAATTTATGAAATGCAAATCAGTTCTCATGGCAACATATTGTTTTACAGTGTTCATATACGACTTTGGAAGTTGCAATACAGTTAGCTTTGACAAATAACACTGCCTACATATTCCTTCACATATGCTTTTCAAACTAGACCTTTGTTCTTCTCTAAGCCCTGCTTAATGAATCGATCTGGAGCATAACTCTGAAATCGGTTTAAAAATAACTTATTCTCTGCATTTCATAATTTCAATTTACTTAGTTAGTTTAGAGTCACATTTACTTAATAATTGTTCGTACTGGATCATTTGAGCCACAAAAGTAAATTACAAAGAAAATAAGATTTAAAAAAAAAATTCATTCAGTTGTCAAGGTGTCTTTGTATTATACTTTTATCACTCATATTATTGTGTACAAACAGTAAACGAATTGTGACTTTTACCATTAAGACACAACATCTGGTAATTACTTGATGTTACGAAGAGATTGCATATCTTCGTGGTGCATATTGCATACACTACTATTATAGGTGGGAATAAGTAATTTCGTGAGACACAAATTAAATTTCCGAATATATAAGATGCCATTTTAGAAAATATAAAATGTTAAAATTTATATAATGTGTCTTTATCTGTGCAAAACAAAAACAGTAGGTCAGAAAATGATTGATGTCTTCTTTTGTTTCAGATTTGTAAATACGATGCCTTGACGAACACAATGCAGAATGGATCCCTCAGGCGTCATGTATGGTCCAGGGAGCGACTCTTCCCAGCCTATCTATTCTGCCAGATACGGCACGCCTCCACCTCCACCTCCACACCCCCGACGTCCGTATCTTCAGTTTCCACCCCCTCCACCTTATCCACCACCTGACGACAATGAACCAGAACTCGAAAACAGCGACCCAGAAACATCGCCCATACCTCCGTACCATATAGAAGAAGAACACTTCATTAGACAGGATTCCAAGAGAACTTACTCCCCAGCATTGTCTTCTTCGCTACCAGCACACTTTCATCATCCGTCAGGACATGATGGTGATATGCACTTCAGTGGCCATGTGGATGATTTTCATCATGAAGATTTGCAGAATTTCCCTGACATTCCAGGTGAATTTGATCATTTTTCTGACTCTAATAGGAATAGTCCTCATCGCTTCCGAACGATTGAAAGTGATTTGCAAAGAAATGATAACCATAGACAGAATAACATCTCTCCTCATGGGCACATGTTCGATACAGAGGCAGCTGAGTATTCTTACGCTTATTACGAACCAGGCCCGCCAACCAGTCATGCAAATTTTATGGTCAACAATGCCAGTAGCAGCAGGATTGAGAGAAGCAACAGGCATACTTACGTCACTAGATATGGCACTGAGGAGAACATCTATGAAGAAATCAGTGAAGTTGCTGCAAAATGTTCTCAGTTGATTGAACAAGATCGACTTCATCATCACCAACATCAGCTCACACCATCACGTCGATCACAACATCACCGACAGAGTCACCAGTCTCAGATATCTTTAAACCAAAGTGTAGTGGAGGAAGAGGTCAGACGTGTACAGTCCAGACACCGGCGCGTTCTGGGAGAACTGAACTTAACTGTGGAAGCCATGCTGATGCCTCCTCCTCCTTCAAGGGACGAAGAGTCTAACGATAATGATAATACTGGATCAGGACCGCCTGATCTGCTGGAGGATCTGTTAATGAATGTGGGGCCAACAGATGAACTTCTGTCCCCAGCGATTTGCAGCATGGGTGATCATGACAGTGGTTTCAGTGGCAGTTCAGGCACAAGTTACGGATTCAGTGGAGGAAGTGCAGTTAGTTACAATAACAGTGTTGCAAGTGGTAACAGTTTGAGAAGAGGTGAAAGGTGTGGTGCTAGGTCTTCCCAAAGCTTCCCTCGGACGGTGGGTTGTACTGGGAGCGTGGGGTGCGTTGTGCCGGGGTATTCGCCCCTCCTGACACGTCGTGGCAGTAGTGGTAAAAAGTTCAACAAACCACAAAACACTGCGAACATCACCAAAACTCAGCAAAAACTACATAACCAAGGGCAGCAACAGAGTCAGAATCATGGTTTCTTCGGACGGAAAGGTTGGATCAAACTTCCTGGGTTCGGAAGCAACAGCAACAATAGTCAAAACAACAAAGGTAAGAGAAAAAGCATGTCTGATTTGTGTAGATCAGTAGCTAGGTGGCTTAATAGTTTCCAGCCTTCTTGTTATTTCTACAGATAATCTGCACGCTACTTATCCACAGCATTTGTTCTAAAATTGTAAGTAAAAATTATAATCCTGTAAATTTTCCTAAACTTAATAATGACTTGGTTAGATCCACAAGACCTAACCCCCTTGTGTATGTATATGTTCGAACTGAATGTCGATGTTACTGAAACCTATTATCTAGCAGGTTTTACATACTACCCGCACGCGATTTCTTGGGCGCTCGGCTCCCTAGTCCTCATTCGGTAGGTTTCGTTCAACTTCGTAGGTAAAGCTGACAACATTGAAACACGAAGTACGCTATACACCCTGACATCTAGTGGCTTCAATACTAAGCTTTCATTCTATCAGCGTGTTCCGTTTCTCAGCGCTGTGAAAGCGCTGGCAGCATTTTTGTTCCAAAGCTAAGTAATGACGTCATCGGTGCCACCAGTTTCCACAGCGCTTTGGCATCGGTTCCACCGGCCCGTGGATATGGTGCGAGAATCCACCAATGAATCTGATTGGCTCACGTAAAACTGCGGGGGAATTAGCAGACGATGGGCTTCACTCAATCCTGCCCGGTGTCCATGCTGTCACTTGACTTGATGACATATATATAAAATAAAATTATTATTATTATTATTATTATTATTATTGTATGTATAGCTTAATGATAGATGCATAGGAACAATAAAACTCCAAAATGTTTAGGAAGAAAGGTAACGAGTATAGGCTCAACACAGGATCTACAGAACGAGATAACTACATCTACACATCACATACAGGCATAAAAACAATATTAGAAGAAGTAGGCTATGTATATTCTCTTCAGATTATAAGAACTCGCTGTCTATAACTGGATGGTATGTTTAAAATTATTGACAGCAATTATATTATCCTACCTGATTTAATTTGCATGAAAGGATGTGCGCATAAACATGCATAGATAATGTTTTAGAGGAGTCAATTAGTTTTGGCTGTATTCCTTTAGGAATTTCACTCTCTTTTGGCACCTGATTTAATTTGATATGGTATTCGCTATTTAAGAAAACCTAGCTGCAAAAATGTGTTATATTAAAAATTGTGACACTTGTCAGTTGTGTTTGGGTTTTATATGGAGACATTCTTCCGAAAGTTTTAGGTTAGACGTGACTAGTACGGCAAAGGGGGATATTTTCAGTTATTACTAGATGGGAAGACTTTTAGCTATGTCAATAATAATGTAAATTCTATTTGTTTGAAACCATAATACACCAATGCTTCCTGTAAGAAAATATTAGAATAATTTAATAGTAATTTAGTCGCCATTGATGGCACCATAAATCCAGCAGTTTTGTTCCAATTCCGCTGCAGCGTGACGTCATCGTTTGCCACCGGTCCGGTGTAAAAGCGGTGAGAAACGGAATACGCTGAATCTCAGGATTCTTATTTATTTATTGACATATCTTTTCTGACGCATGGAGTTGTGGGGAAAAAATACAATCTTTCGAACTGCTGGTTCCACAAACACTTCATTGTACATCCAACACTTTCCTCACCTCTTTAAGAATTCCGTATGTGCTAATTTCTGGCGATCCCGTGAACTCTGATGTCAATTTCATGGACTGAAAGTTGAGGGAACTTTTCACAAAACGTATTAAATACGTTTAAAATTAGGCCTATAGTTTTCTCCACTTTAGATGCCTTACCTCTCTTACGTTTTACAACACGAAATGGTGAAGCATATTCTGCTAAGACTCTTCTTTATGCTTAAAATTAGTCATCCAGTGTAAAAATCGTTGTCTGCATTAAAATCGTTGTATATTAAAGTCACTACATAAAATACCATACGCGCGTTTCTGCTGAAACGTTATTTCTTTGGTTGACAACACTGCAGAAAGACTGGCGGACCAGCTGTGTTTTGTTCCCCCGACCCTCACTTCCCCGTAAATCCAGCGCCCAAGAAGTGGCGCGCGGGTAGTATTATATTAGTTAGAAGACGCAATTAACTATTTGGTTTGTATTCCTAATTTATGCATGTGTAATATGCTATTCAGCCAATCTGGCGAAATGGGAAGCTAAAAATTCGCAGTGTCTTGTTTAAGGGAAAACAATTGGTTGGATATTTCACGTGAGTTTTTGTTCTAGCGTTGAGGCACAGGCACATCGCAATCGTGCAAAGATGATATTAAAATGATAACTATAAAATTTCTGTTCTTACTAAACGTCATTTTTCAAAGGTTGGAACACTCAAGTCAACCGTGGAAAGCCAATATGTTGAATTTCCTCTAAACGTTTCCCCAACATTTTTGGTGCATTTGTTCTATTCTTTTTCCCGTTCTTGTATATCCTAAATCTGTGGGGAAATGTGTGTTGAGCTGCCGTTTGCTTCAGGACTAATACAATTATATATTTTCTTTATGTTCAATCATGTCTCGCGGAGGTATGTCTCGGATCCGGTATTCACCTGAAAGATTGAAGGGTACCCCGAGAAAACTTCAAAATTAGTAATCATGCCGACGCCCATGACACCGTTAACGCCATAAGAAAATTGCTTGGTGCCAAATCCGGACTGTAGGGAGGATGGTCGAATTGTTCCCAACCAAATGATGCGACCAGGACTTGAGTTTGCTTTCGCGTGGAATCCTTTTGGTTTATGACAATGTCCGGATACACACAGCCAAGCGATTTTCATCTGTTTCCTCATCTGAAGAAATTCCTTGGTGGAAAACATTTCAACGAAGATGATGTGAATCAAGAAGTGTAGTCTTGGCTTTCATCACAGGCGGCATCATTCTTTGACCAAGGCACACAAAAACTGGTTTCCCGTTACAAGTGCCTGAATAACGGCAGTGACTATGTGGATAAGTAATGTAAGATGTAAGGTAATGAATGATAATAAAGTATCTGAAAAATAATGTTCTGTTACTTAAAAAAATCATCGGTACTTTTAAAACATGTCTCGAATATAAGTAATACAATTTATAGCTAGAATAATCGAGGTTCTGTCACCAAAAAATATACAAAACAGTATGTAACCATTAGTTCACATATCGTCCTTATAGGACTCGATTTAAAAAAAGTAATACTCTTCGTTAAAATGTAGAATATAATTGTACTTTTATCTGAACTCATAATAATTTAATTTGAAAATGGTTAAAAGCGTGATCTTATTCAGTGGCGGAATCCTGAAGAGTCTCTAAATAACTGTAGGTGGGGGGGGGGGGGAGGGGAGAAGAGAAAAGATAGGGGAAAGGGGAGGTAACAATAATGTAGAACCGTATGTTACATCTAATCTAGGAGCTGATGTCACTGTCCACAAAGTTATGCAGTTCCTTGGTCTTGAGACGGATATTGAAGTCAGATAAAGTACGGCACGTCCATCTCCATCTTCCCAATGGTTCATACTTTCCCTCTCATCCCATTTAAATGGAATGTATCATGCACATGTGTATAGCAACGCATGTACGTCATCTACTCCATTCCATGCTATTCTCCCATTGTTCAGAGCTTCTCAAGCTTTGTAGCCTCCCGGCCCGGCAAATTCTTTTTCATAAGACAAAGACCCATTCCCAACATATTTTACTTGTAAAAACCTTTTCAGGTCTTGCGTAAAAATCATAAGATATTTAATAATCAATTAATATCATGACAATCGTAAAAGGCCATGTTGATTAAAATTAGATTTAAATTAGTTCTTCCTTACTAGACTAACTTATTGTAATTTCCGCAGACTAACGTATTAAATCCATATTTTCATATATTTTTAATTAATCCATTGTGGTTACCAAAAAGTGTAAAAATATTAACTGTGTAACTGAGCACTTGACGATAACACAATAGCTTTAATTAATTTAAAGTACCTGTTAGCATTTTTTAACTGATTTTTGAATACTAGTAAAGCTTTTATTGTTTTCAGTCAGCTGTTAATTATGCACCCAAAAGTGGGGGGAAAATGAAAGAAAGCACACCCTTTCCCTTTTAAAGAACTACAAGTTCTTGAACTTTTGAAAACATTTCTGTTAACTGTTTTTCCATACTTAAAAATACGTTATTTGTTCAAAATAACATTTTACCCAGATTTAAGAATAGTTTTCTACTTATAGTATTTCCACAACAAGGGGCCCAAAATATTTATTCAAGATAACTTCAAATTCCATGAAAACCTTTCGAGGCCAGATATAAATCATCGACGTGTGGCATCTTATTAATGTGGGGAGCTGACCAACGATATAGCAAAGTTCTATATCTACTTTAACATGCAATTTATATTTGTCTGTACTTACAATATGAAAGATAGCTAGCACTAGCAGGCCATATCGATTGCAACATTGACATTATGTAGGAATAATAATACAAATAAGTTATTGGTCTAGCTCTGTAAAGTTCTGCAAGTATTTGGGTGCTGTGTTATAAAATAAAAGTGCTAGGGATAGTTAAAATACATAAATAATGAAGTGAAAGTAAAATGTCATAGACACCCTTTTTAATTTTCTAAAAGCAGATTCTTTAATTCGCCAGTCCTCAGGACACGATGTAATATCATACTGGCCATAGGCGTAACCAGGCCGACCATATGGGGGGGGGGTTATAACATCCGCGGGGTCTGGGGGGTATGGAATACCCTCAGGAAGAGAGGGGTCCGGGGGTTCTCCCCCGGAAAATTTAAAAAATTAAGATGCAAAATAACGAGTTTTAAGCTTCCGGGGGTCCTCCCTAGGAAAATTTTAAAAATTAAGACACAAAATAATGAGTTTTCAGCTTCCGGGTGTCCTTCCCCGGAAAATTTTAAAAATTAAGATGCAAAATAACGAGTTTTAAGCTTCCGAGGGCCCCCCTCGGAATATTTTAAAAATTAAGACGCAAAATAATGAGTTTTCAGCTTCCGGGGGTCCTTCCCCGGAAATTTTTAAAATTAAGACGCAAAATAACGAGTTTTAAGCTTCCCACGCTTTATACTTGTATTAAGTAATTTATGGGCAGACTTAAAAAAATTATACAACTCTCCTTTTTTTAATCAATGGGGGGGTTCAAACCCCCCCCCCTCGGTACGCCTATGATACTGGCAATACTATAGTCCTTTCACATTCGCCAGAGGTTTCAAGGCCAAACGTAGCACGCCTATGATACCCCCACTTACCGTGCTCATATGACATCATACCCCTCCAATGCCAGTCACATGACAAGCCAGTAGGGAGTTCCCCCTTGGTGTCGTATGAGTGTGTGCGACAGCGCAGCTCCTCTGCGCAAAGGGGAATACTGTTGACTGCTGATCAGTGGGGGCATATTAGACGTGAGAAGTTGTGGCCTTGAAACCTCTGGCGAATGTGGAAGCACTATAATGAATGCTTTTGTACATGTTTGCAAACTAACATCCATATAAATGTCCAATCTGATAGTTAATTCGTGTAGAGGTTGATCTATGTAGCTATAAGCGTGTTACCTGGGATATTTCCGTTTGCTTTCCGTTCATCCAATTAAGTTGGACTGTTATCAGTAATTTACTTACTTTGAAACGAGTTAACTATATCCTGCTTCACTCATACTGTCATCTTCATTTTCCAACAGTAGTTTTACTTAATCCTTAAATGTGCGTGTCTCAATTTATCAGATTATAATACAGATGTGCCGGACTGCACAGAAAACAGTTAACCCAATGATTAGGCTCTTAATTTCGAGAACTATGAAGTTCATGCATTAAACTTTGTATTTAATTTACACGAAAACTGCCAACTTGAAACGGCAAAGGGAAAATGTATTCCAATTTTTCCTTTGCCGATGTGAAAAAAAAAGGGGGGAAATAGAACAGTTAATATAAAGTACATCACTGTTACAGTTTAAAAACTTTTTTCTGAGAAAAATACTCACTTGGGATAAAAATGGTACTGCATTTGAATTTCTTGTTTGATTTTACTGAAGGAACACGCTGTTAAAGTCTGTACACTCTCTATACACTAAATTTGAATTCGACAAAAGCAAGCAGAAGAATAATTGTACCTATAATTCTAATACAGTAGCTACATAAATGCCACTTTGTTGTATTTTAATGTTAGAATCATTGATTTTGGAAAGGGGGTTGGGTACACCTAAAGTAAAATCGCAGAAGACCTGTGTTTTTTATAACCTTGAATTGTCTATAATATTTACATAAGAATTATGAATTAATTTATTCTTGCTAAATTTGATTGTGGATTGTTCTGGGACAAAATATATTCGCAAGGGAGGGTTACAATATAAGGTAAATATTATGTTCTAACGGCGTCACAATTACGGACAGTTCCCGGATTTCAATAGGGTTTAAAATGCATCTTGCACTCTCTGCTAATCACTAGAGACCGGATTTTAAAGGGAATTCCTTTTTTTATATTTCACCACAAAACGTGATAAAATTGAACAGGACATTACTGAGTAAGTTTCAACTGGAAATGACCTGGTTTTAACGTCCCTTTTTTTCATTTTTATGCCCATTTCCCCCCCTTTTTTTTTTAGGAATTTTCCCTTTCCAGTACCTTTTTTGCTAATTTATTTTGAAAAATTCGTAAATCACCCAGTATTTGGCAATATGAAAACATTAAAAATTGTTATCACTGATTCACCATTGAAAAAATAATTCCTCCCAGCAGAATAGAGCGTTACAGGGAAATCGCAGGCTTGCCATTGCCTAAGTTTCCCATTATAACAAGGTGGGGAACATGGATTTCGTGTGCTATTTTCCTCTGTGAGAATTTCAACAAAATCAAAAAATGTCTTCAGTCATTAGATGTTACAGAATCAGCAGCTGTAGAGCAAGCAAAGGCTTTACATAAAACAAACGTCCTTTCTTCCCCACCTTTTTTGGCAATAATTTTCCTTTTTCCCCCCCACCTTTTCTTGGCAATAATTTTCCCTTTTTTCGTCCTTTTTTGGGTGAAAATTTTCCCTTTAAAATCCGGTCTCTACTAATCACATAGCCATTGGGCTTCTAGTCCAGGACAAGGCATTTTTTGTGTGCAGGCAGTAGCCAAACCATTAATTTAGTCGCTATTATTTTTGCATAAGGTAAAGCATAACTTCGTATATGAATTATGAAAAACTACTTCTTTATTTATTCTTTACATATAAAATATTACAGCAGATTGCCATATTATATGTGCAACATAATATAAATTGAATAAACTAACTGAACTCTCGATATATGTGTTCGTAACTGCGACAGTCTCATAAATTGGGCAGGGGATTATTCATTTTAAGGATTTTGAGAAACCATCTTCCCTTGAATGTTTACTGACAGTTTATTACGCACATATACATAGGCACTTAAGCTAAGGAACCCAATTGTGGGGCAATCATACTTCAACAAACAAGCTGTTTATTTTGCAGAAGGCGATCAGAATTATGCGTGGATTGTCTTTTAGAGCACATTGTAGGCCTTTATTTATAAAACTGAGAATTCTGACTCTAAGATCAATGTTCATCTTAGACTGTCTTCTATATATCACACTAGCTTAAAAGACCCGGCGTCGCCCGGGTTTTGTATTTTGTAATTGGAAATTAGCTTATGAAGGATTTTCAATTTTAAATTCTAGGTCCTTATATAGGCATTTATAATTTGAAATAGGAAGAACGACTTATTACACTCAAACTATTCCCTCAGAAAACGATTGATATAGTTTTTTATGGCTCATAGAGGATCTAGAATGTTGCATCCCATCGCTTGTACAGTGCACAGCAAGCCTGGTAGAGGTTTAAATAAGAAGAAACAGAAATTCCTGTAACATAAAATTGTAATATCGAGGCGGGAAATTTCCCACTCTTATGTTACCATAAAGCATTATCACTTTCATACTTTTCTCTCCAAAAACCTGCGATATAATATAATAATATACACATTACCATACCCCGTTTTGTTTTCTCAATGTCCAGGGTAGAGAAAGTTATGTGATTCCATTATTTTAGTGGATTTCATTCTGTAATATTTATTTATAACATGAATTATTTTGATAAATTCCCTTATTTGTCAAAAGTGAATTTCATTTGTTTTTCCAAGCCCAACTGATACCACTGGTTAACAATACGTTCTGTGAATTTGTTTTGATAATTCTATGTAAAAATGGATTAAGTATTTTCAAAAACATTAAATTTTTGGCATTTAGAATCAGAATTTTTCAAAATCCTTTCTTAGTGAGCACCTACATTATGAAGCGAAGGTACTGTCAAAATTCCAAGTCTCTACCTGTTATAGTTTAGGCTGTACGTTGATTCCTGTCATTCATTCAGTCAGTCAGTCAGTCAATCAATCATTCAGTCAGTCAGTCAGGACAAAGCCTTTTATATAGATAGAGATTGAAGAAAAAGATTGATAGGTACACTCTTTGTTCTACAATTCATAGCTACTCCACGAGAAATAGTTCTCACATATATGTTCCTAAATGCAAATACACTAAAACACAAAATAGTTTTGATGTTATATCTTTAAATATATACGATAGAATTTCTGACAATATTAAAAATCTTTCTTTATCAGAATTCAAGAGGACAGTAAGGATCTCAAATCCTCTGTATACGTTGGATGAGTATTTTAAGAGCAGATTATTTTAAAGCACTATTTTATCAAACTTTGTATGTGCATATATTACTTTGGCGTTGCTATAAACTTTCATGTCTCTGGCAAATAAAGATCTATATATATCTACATGTCTACATATCTACCTCTAAATGTGCATGGGGGGGGGGGGGAAACCTTGCAGGACAAAATTCAGGCGCCCATTGATGGTTACAAGCCCAATTAACAGTAAACAACGTCGTTAAACAAAAACAAGCCAATCTTAAGATCGATACACGTTGTGTTTGAATGTAGTGGCGTGGAGTGGATGTTACAGAGAGGAAAAGCATATGTGTTTCTTGGTATCCACGTGCTTCTTCTCACAGCCTTGTTAAACGCTGCGGTGTCTGTAATTCACGCATAATGGACCATGACAACCTCGCTGTGGGGGTTCCTGCCATACTTGTGATTATGCACATTAACTCCTTGCCGGCCAGCATTTTTATTGGGAAATTGGATGTAATGGACGTGGAATCTAGTTAGTAGGAAGTGGAATTCCGCCTATTAAGTGCCACTTGCCAGTTGCCAATAGTAAGGTTAAATATCCTATTATACGCAAGGATTGCCTGCCAATTCGCAGTTGTACTCTGCAGTTTTATAACTGCTGGCATTAAAACTTTGTTTTTGTGAGCGGAGTAAATGACAGCATAGAACCAACGTGAGGCCCCCGGCCCTGGTGGTCCAGGGAACTTCTAAAAATCCTACTTTAACATACTAGCAACCCACTTATTTTTTGTATAAGTATACCAGTGCTTTAAGCTTCAGTAGGCTACGTTTATTAGGCTAAACCTTGTTACTTACTCTAACCGTACGATAGGTATTGCAGGTTCAGGTCCCGTAAATAAAAAAAATATTTTCAGAAACATATCTGTGTGTGTGTATGTATGTGATGACTGGTAAGGCATTTGATGATTTTGCATCTTTTTTATTTGAAGGTTAAAGGATAGCTCGAATTTATATATTTGTGTATCATGAAATAATTGATTAAATAAGGGCTTTTTCGTGCATTTTTTGCTTTATTTGGTATTTTTCGTCATTTGCAAGAATAGGTAATTTTTTGGGCAATTTTTAGGTCATTTTTGGGCAATTTTTAGATCATGTTTGAGTGGAGGTAGAGAAGATCATGTACAAATCGTTACTTTCAGACAACAGACAATCGTTTTTATCTGAGAATCTCCGCATTGTTTTCATTGTTCATCTTAATTCAGGTTTGTTGTAAACACCATAGTAACTTAGTTTGTGTTGTAGCAGTAAAGCATTTTTTTTATTTCTTTTTAAATAGCAGGTTTGCTAGGGGCAATTAGATGGGCATGCCAGTTCGGAAAGAATTTCTTTTTCGCTAAGGGTGTCCAAGTAATTGTCCCACTACTTATTTAGTAACAAAATGTTGTATATTGTTAGATTATATACATAACGCACTGTCATCGATTCCTTCTAAGAAAGATCTCTTTGGGCAGAGTGATACAAAATTCAACCAAGAGGCATTAAGAAGTATCCTGAAGACAGTTGAAGTATTTGTGGAAAAAGGGAATTTTAAGTTTTCAGAAGAATTAGGCTGTACAATGTTTCAATTTACAAAATGGCTTGTTTTCCGTTTTCTATCAATTGAATTTTTTTTTTATATGTTTGAAGTTTTTGGAATTCAAAATTAAATTACACGTACACAGTGTAATTTTAAACGTAGGCTAATTATTTGAGTCGTTGAGGTATATTTCTATTTCCTATTCCTATCTTACGTTATGTTCGAGTAAAATATAGCAATGGAACCGTAACTTGTATTATCTCTTGACTCACGAAATGTTTTGTGGTTGTGGCGATTTAATTATAACAGAATGAAGAGGCCGGTATTGTAAGCGTTATTGTAAGTAGAAATATTGAGTTGGGCCCTGAAATTCGTTGTCAGTTTTTGAGCATTAATACACGTTTTAAGTTCCCCTAAATAAAAAAATGGAATACTCAGAAAGTCTTTGTTTCTTTGTGTTCCTTTGAACAGCATAGTTCGAGATTGAAACGCAGAATTTTACATTTGGGTAAGATACCTTCTGGGGATGGGAAACGAAAATCAGTGACTACTTTCTCTTACTTTTACTAAAGTACCTGTAACTGAAAGGTTACAATAGTAATATTAGGAAACTTACTGTAAAAGAAAACCCTATGACAAAATTTGACTGTAATTACTAGGTCTGTAATAAATTTAGCATTTTCAGTTGTGGGTTCTTAAAGTATCACTCATTAAATTTTGCACTTAGTGAAAAGATATTTCCCTTATCATGAAATTAAAATTGCTGAATGATTCATTAGAAATTTACGCCTTTTAATTTCACTTTCTTTTACTTTTTATTTTCATTTACTTTTTATTTTGTACCTTAAGTTACCATAGTTACGAGGAAGTTTCATGTGGTGAGTTCAGTGCAAAATTGTTTTACCGACTTCTGACGTAGCATAGGCCTACTCAGTTTATATTAAAAATTGGCTGCGCACTTGATTTCTATAACTCAACGAAAGACTAAATCTTTTTTGGTAGGAGGGGAAGGTGTGAAATTTTCGCACGGGTTTACTGGTGTAATACTATAAGTGTAACTGTACCGATAGTAGTAATAATAAAAAAAAAAAAATAATAATAATATTAATATTATTATTATTATTATTATTATTATTATTATTATTATTATTATTATTATTATTATTATTATTATTATTATTATTTTCTGGTATGTAAAACTTTTTAAACTCAAGTTTATGAGCAGACCTTGAAGGACAGTGTTGTGAAGAATCTTTTCGTTTGTTTGGGACCTTAAGTGCAGGTGTTCATTGGCCGGAAAAAAACTGGAGAAGTGGGAGTGATCCTTCAAACCCACTTCCTTCCTGTGGAGGAGACTCCTTCGTTCTTCCCCACATGTTCAGTGAACAAATTGTGTTGCTCCCCTTGTATATCAGAATACAAACGTCTCCGCAAACATGTGGATGCTGAGATCGCATCCGTGACCGAGTTAACATAGTGTTGCATGTGACACACAGATGGCATGACTGTTAGCTCTTGAGCGGGATCGAAAGGATGCCTTAGTGCTTCATAAGACCAGACAAAGAAGATGTAGGCTATACAGTTTTGGAGACAAATTTTCTTGGTCGAGTTATCTACCTTGGCAGGGATGTAGCCAGGGAGGACATTCGAGGGGTCCGTGCCCCTCCAGAAATGGGGGGGAGAACAACGAAAATTTACTTGACATTTACTATTCTTAAATAAAGTGTCTCATTACTCTTATGACATTTTATATTAGACTAACAGTACTTATTAATAGTTGTCAAATTAAGCCAGCAAATTTAATTATGTCTTTTTTTTTAATTCAAAATCTTATTATTTTGAAACAGTAAAAAGTATGTTGTACGTTAAAAAAGTTTGTAGTTAAAAAAAAAGACGTTAAAATAAAATTTGAAAGCTTAATTTATGAAAAATCGGGGACATGCCCAAACACCCTGTGTGCCCCTCCCGAACCAGAATCCCAGGAATGCCATTGTACCTTGCTGTTATACTAGACAAAAGATTGCTGTGGACATACCATATAAAATCCGTTGCTAAAAGGACTAGAATTTTCATTTCATTTCATGGTACTTCTGCCTTACGGCAGGTCTACACTCCCATGTAAAATTCCATTTTCCAGCTCCTTCTATTTTCTGCTGCATCCTTTAACTCTCCATAATTTATTTTCTTCTTGATGTCATCCAGTATCTCAATTCTTCTTCTTCCTAGTCTTCTCTTTCCTTCTATTTTTCCTATGGCATCTAGCAAGAGTCCTCTTCTTCTCATAATGTGTCCCATCCAGTTGGCTTTTCTCACTCTCACATCTTGCAAGATGTGTCTCTTTTCTTCCACTCTTCTTAAAACTTCTTCATTTGTGATTCTATCCGTCCATCGAATCCTCTCCATCCTCCTCCAACACCACATCTCGAAGCTCTCCAGATATTTCTTTTCTCTTTTCCTGAGTGTCCATGTTTCGGCTCCATACAAAGCTACACTCCAAACGTAGCATCTAATCAGTTTTTTTCTTAGCTGCAAATTTAGTTTTCCTGTGAGTAAATTTCTATTTTTGTTGAAGGCTATTTTAGCCATAGCAATCCTTTCTCTGATTTCTTTGGTGCATTGGGCATCTCTGGTGATCATGCTTCCTAAATAACGGAATTGGGACACATTATCTAGCACTCTGTTCTCTATCAAACACCTAAGTGGTTCTTCTGTCATTGAAATCATCATGCCTTTTGATTTGTCTGTATTTATCTTCATCCCATATATTTTTCCAATCTCCACCAACCGATCCAGCATTCTTTGTAATTCTTTTTCTGATTTTGCCATAAGTACTACATCATCAGCATATTTTATGTTATTTATGATACGTCCTCCTACTTTAAAATCTCCCATTCCTTCCAAAGCTTCATTCATTAACCATTCTCCATATATATTGAACAGAGTGGGTGACAAGCAGCAACCTTGTCTTACTCCTCTTCCTATGATTGTGCTTTTAGTTTCTGCTCCATTTTCTCGAATCTTCACTTTTTGTCCCATATACAGATTCTTGATCAGCCTTCTATCTCTCCAATTGACTCCGATTTGTTTTAGAATTCTCCATAGCTTTTCCCATTTTACTCTGTCGAAAGCCTTTTGCCAATCGATGAAACAAGTACAAATTTTTTCATTGACATCTAATACTCTTTCAGAGATAATTCTCATGAATCCTATAGCATCTCTGGTTCCTTTTCCTTTTCTAAAGCCAAATTGTTCTTCTCCTAGATTTTCTTCTATTTTCTGTTCCAGTCTTCTGTTTAGTATTCTTGCTATTATTTTTGCTGTGTGTGAAATTAGGCTTATTGTTCTAAATTCTTCACATTTCTTTGCTTGTGGCTTCTTCTTTATTGTGACCATAGTCACACCTAAAAAGTCTTCCGGCCATTCTCCACTTATATATATTTTGTTAATCATCCTCGTTAGTGTATTAAGTCCTCCTTCTCCTATTTCTTTTAACAGGTCCACAGGTATGTTATCTTCTCCGGTAGTCTTCCTTCTTTTCATATCTCTAATGGCTTTTTCCACTTCAGATTCTAAAATGATTGGTCCTTTCTCATTTTCATCTACTTCTTCTGTTTCTATTTCTAATTGCCGAGGTCGATTTTCTATGTCATAGAGTTTCTTGATATAATCTTCCCATATCTGCAGTACATAATAGAATAATGCATATGTTATTTGTTATCCTTATTGGAATCTCCAGCACTCGGCTTATTTCATAAATGCAAAATACATCTCAACAGACAGTTTTAATGTAGAACAAGCCAGACTTAAAATGAGTCCTATTTATAATTTTTATAATACTGATGTTAAGATGGAAGAGCTAAAACCTAAATACATTTAACACTATCAACGATTGAGTCATTAAACAAAGGTTACCATACTAATGCTGTGAATCAATAATATACTCATCTACTGAATAAAATGCATATTTCTTATGAGCAGTTTTCAATGAGAATCTATTTCCTGGTGATGCTTTTATTTCATTGTCTTCCGAATCTGCTTTAAGTGTATCACTGTGTGCAATTTTCTTTGCTTCGTCGCTGCAAATTGAAAACAGTCAATTTACACCCAGTGCAAAACTTAAACTAGTAGGCAGTTCCAGGCACAAAAATGGGTAGCTCACGTCAGTATCAGGCAATAATAGCATGATCAATTTCTCAAAAAACTTTGTTGGGACACCGGGACAGTATGCTCAAACCCGGGACTTTCCTGGTAAAATCGAAACGTCTCGTCAACCTGGTTGTAAGCCACCCACTGTTTGTACTCGTAGAAACTCAGTTTTGCCTGGTGAACAATAAGCCTTTGCATCAGGTTGAAACGACTGAATACGCACTGTTTGCAATGCGGCCTCTTATTCTATTCCATTATGTGAAGTAATGTGATGCATTGTCCATGCTTAGTTACGTGAGTGCATTAATCAGATTTTATTAGAGTTGTTTATCCTTCGGGGGTATGATGCGATGTGGTAACGACATTATCTTAATTTTTCCAACTAATTTAGGTGAAGTGAATGTCAAACATAATATTATATTATACTAAGAGGTAAAACTTTTATTTCGGCATAGGAAGTTATGTTTCACATCACACTGTACTACTAACAGTCTTTCCAAATTTTCAGTAGTCAATTTCATGGGATATGTCAAAATGTTTTTGTACGCTGAAAATGATATTTCTACGCTACAAGATAGGTCAAAGTGATGACAAATTACTTTTTTTTTTATGGAACACACAAATCCATAATCAGGATTTCCATTGATAACTTCGTCCAGCTGCCATACCCACATCGTACTATGCAGATCCTAAATACTTCTGAACGTCTTCAGTAATTCCTAAGGAATCGACCAATGAGTCTCCAACTTAGTTATTGCGGTTGGCAATTTGGCGAAGTTTTTCTTTATGTAACCAAAGTAAATCCGTGTTGAGCATTCTTATTCTTAAAAGCAACTTTCAACGGTTAGGTTTTTTTCTCTGCTAGGATCAGATATTACAAGATCATAAAAACCAAAGTCTTAAAGAGGTAACATTTTTAATTGCAGTATTACGTCGAAAATATGCACTAAAACTAGAAAAATGGACAACATGCAAAAATATTCTTCAAAATGTGCTTTATTAACCGTAAAACCTAAAAGAACATGCATGAGGCATGAAATTGACCATAAGAAAGCCAAAACATGCAAATATGCACCGAAAAAGTAAACTTATTTGAACTAATAATCCATGAAATTGATATTTAGATAGTTTGAGAACTGTAACAAGCATTTGCATGGAAATCTTATCTTTAGTAATCACTATTCAGTATAGATTTTTCGGTTTAGGGAACAATGCCATTATATTATTTTGTAGTAAAACTACGGTATGGAAAGAAGTCGTCTTGGAACCCACTATAGCCTTAATTCCAGTGATTTTCTTTCAAGGAATGCATTCTCCTTTTATTCAAGAACGCCCATCAAATAATAATGAACACATTAAGTTTCGTAATGAAGTATTTAGCAATGTATTATTTAATTATGAATGCTAAGTGCATCATCTAAAGATTGGAAGCCGACACAGTCAGTTCCTGTTCTCCACCCAGTAATGAACTTGACTATGCGGCGCAGGTTCTGTGGAATAATTTCCAGGAATTTACACCCACTTATGACGCGTTTCCATTCAGTGCCAGAGCTTTACACTTAACCGCAATATTTATTTGTACATATGACTACTTCATTTCCTTTACAGTCGATGACAACATTTTAGTAGCTTCTACACACAGGTTAACGGCAGGGATTTTTCCATCTTGGGATTAAACTGTACTAGAGATAGGCCTAATCTCTTTCACAAACGCCACATTTCCTAAAACCACAATAATGATAAAATGTAGGAGAGTAGAAGACTTTAAATTTGTCATAAATGATCCCCTTTTCAGTTTAACTTTGGAAAAATTGCTTCAAAACTGAGAAATAAGCATAAAAGATCAATGCTTTATCTTGAAATATGAAGATATATTTATCCACATATTAGAATTGTCACCATGGAAAGCACCTACATTACTAAATGTTTCTTACATTTAGTTGATTTCAAACTTACAACCCACTAGTGACTTCTGTTGATGAACGCTTATAATATATAATATCAGAATATAAATTTAACTCTGAAATGGTTAGGCTAATTGCAATGATCCAGAGTTGTCTTTCTCATTGGACCAAAATGTAGATTGAAGATTTATTATTTTCATCAAAGATTACTATGTCAGCGATTCTTCGGGTGCCATCATTGTCTACAGTGAAAACTTCTTCAAAGGAATAAAATTATGTCCCAGTAATTCTCTCATTTTGAGTTTCATGTAAGTTACGTTATTCCCTTCAATGATTATTTTATTTTACTTTTTAATATCCCAGAAAGAATTAGTAGGAAGTTATGACATGCGATTAAAATGTCAGTCAATTATAACGTTTCAGTTTACTTCAGATCTTATTAGACAAGACAGTATCCACGAATGAACTTAGACGTCACAAAATAGATCCCGGATTTTTTAATTGAACTGCCAGGAATTTTGTATCCCACACAAATTTTAGAAGAGGGTATGAATAACTTAGCCGATAGAGTCAAGTTTCCTTTTTTTCTTGCGATATGCCTTCCTTCCTGAACTTCCTTCTCTATTTATTTCCTGCTCTTTTTCGTTTGTTGCACCTTTCTTTTACTTTGTCTCATACTTTATTTTCCTCTTTTCTTCTTTCTTCTTTCCTTTTTTCTTTATTCCACTTTTAATATTTTCGTTGTTTCTACTACATTTGTGTCTTTCTATCTTTATTTCATTCTTGTTCCATTTCCTTATTTATCATTCTGTCATTAATGCTATTCTCTATTTCCTTTTCCCTAATTTATTGTTTTCTGTCTTTTTCTTCCTTTCATTCATTTCTTTCTTTCTCGGTATTTATCTCTCTTTCAGTTCTTTTTTCTTCTACAATTTTTTTCTACATATTTTTTGTCTCTTTATCTTTCCTTTCTTTTCTGCTGACCTTTTCCTTTAATTGTTTTCTTCATGTCATTTTCTTTCTCTTTATTCATATCTTCTCTCCCTTGCATTCCCTCTTACTTACCTTATTAATTTGATAAATGTTCTGTTCTTGCTACCTTATTAATTTGATAAATGTTCTGTTCTTGCTCCAACCGCCAGCCTTGTGTTACCGCCGTGATCATGCGACCACTTCGCGTCACCGCTGTGCTCCGTGTAGTCTAATTCAGTGTCAAGCAGGCGCATTAACAGAAAAAAAATTATTCTTTATGCCTAAATGCAGTAAAAACATAATCTCTTACGAAGTTTATGTCCCTTTGTTCATAGCATCCCACGTGCCTTACAGAGAACTGTCTTCCTGATATTCTGAGCTCATTGTGATTTAAGTAGTGTTGCTGATCGTGATATTGATGATAGCTATAAAGATGATCATGATATGAGAGAGGAAAAAGAGTAAGATAGGAGTGGTAATGACTATGAAACTATCAGTAGATCCAAGATAAAAAAAGAACTCCCTTTCTTTGCCTGTAGAAATTAGACGTTACAATTTTTTCTATTATTGTCGTCACACTTAAACAGACATACGGTCCACTAGCAGGGTGGGAGGTCGGTCCGTGGAGATATGACTATGATGATTTTTGTTATTACATTTATTAGTATTATATTTCTCTACTTTCTCTTATTATTATAGTAGTAAATTAACAATACACAATCACCCATCAACTCAAAATAGTAGGCCTAGCATCTGTTATTGACGAATATATATTTTAGTTCAGAACTTTGAGGTTCTTTTTAAAATGCCCCACCTCATATTCTTCGCTCCTGTCGTAATGGAGAAATGCTCAGACACAATAAAGCGACACCATTGGAGAGCTTTTAAGGATGACGTGTTTCAATAGGTGGTATTCTCGTCGTCGAACTAGGTACAATATAGGTACAATGTCTTAAAATACTTTACAAGAAATTGTGATAAACATTCTTCAAGACTCGCTCCAAATTGTTCACAGCTCGTCACTATACTACAACAAAGTCGCGTTGCTAGCCATAACCAGGACCTCCCTGCTCAGTTAAAACCTCATTTACACATAAGTATCATAGCAGGCCGAATGCATGAGTCAGCCATTACGTTATGCTGGATGACAATTTTTTAATACAGAAATAAAGAAAATGCCTAATAAATGTTGTGTTTTTGGCTGTGCTGTAGCAATAATAATGTCAATGGAGAGTCTGTCCAAGTGTTTAAATTTCCCAAAAAATGAATCCAGACGGCTTAACTTAAATGGCTATCTGCAATTCACAGAGAAAATTTTATACCTTCAATTAACTCATAAGTAAACAAACGTTAATTATAAATATTTGTCATTATTTTGTTAAATGTTTAATGTAATTGTGATTTATAATTTGTGAAGGGTATTTATTTACATTACTGCTAATGAATTGCTTACTAAAGTTATTATTATATTTAAGTAGGATACTCTATTAATAATAAACATATAATAATAAATATTTGTTTTAGACGCACCTATATAACAATAATAATAGTACATATGGTCTATTAGCTCCAACTGCCGCTTTGTTATATAAGTTTACCCGATTCTATTCAAAACTAAATAGATTCTGCAAATTTCATGCAAGGAGGCTGAAAATTTTACTTTTTACTTTACTTTTTAAAATGAAAAAAAATTGTGTGGTCGTATAAGTTTTGTTGTAAATTTGAGATATGCAGTGCATATAATGTTTTTATCCATTTGTAATAATAATAAAATAGGAAAACTAATGCATGATGTCTTTCTAAATAAGTGATTGCTCAAATAATATTAAAAATACTGGCATTTTACGAAAAATTGTACAACAAGATTCATTTTGAACATTTCAATTTTTTAAATGTTAAATTCGGAATAACTCAGAGATAAATAAACTAAGAAAAATGACACGCCTCCAGATCAAAAATCTATTAAACCATTAATGAATATAAAATAATTCAAGTATATAGCTTTAAAACAGTAGAAAATAGAAATTATCTTTATTGTTTGATACATTTTACACCACTGTGCAAGTTAACAAAGAGTTTTTGAAGTGAAGTGGGCTACAGTTTATAATAATATAACCCACCAACAGCTTTGTGGCCTTGACCTCGCAAGATGCAGCCTCGTTCTTTTTTTACGTGCTTGTGCTTGGAAGATCACCTATGGCCAATCTCATCTCGTTGGCGCCGAACAGGCCGGTCCAGCACGGGAGAAATGATGTCGTTCCTTCTAGCACGATTCCTTCTCTGAGAGCGAAAGTGAAACGAAAAGCAGAAAAGAAATAAAGAAAAAACAAGCACACAACAAATACCTAGCATCAAGTCAGGCAGTTCTACAAAGCTACTCGTAGGTGTTTGACAAGTGCAGAGACTGCGAAAGAATCTAGGATTAACTTTCTTTCGATTAACCTTTTCACTACTAATGAAGTATACATTTATCGTCTAAAATAGTGTATAGAAGTAGAGATGTAAAGTTGATAAAGTTTTGTTTGATGTAAAATGGGAGAATTTCTGTCCTCTTGTCATGACTGCTATTCATGGGTACCAAGTCTTCTACTAAAATTGTCTCATCGTGTCCAATGATTTGATTTAACGATTGCTTATATAAAATATATACGAGTAAATTTAGCTCTGAAAAGGTAAATGTTGAGTGCAAGCCTCCTGAAAATATTTGCTTGAAGAGGAAAGCTCCACATAGCCTGTTAGCTAAGTAAGCTGTACCTTTTTTATTAGTTATTTATTCGTACAAATTAGCTAAATGGTATTACAAAATCAGCAGTTCGCTTCATTTAGACTGTAGTAAGGTTATTTTTCCAAACCTAAATTAGAGCCTCTGGACAAAATTTCTTGGCCCTTTCACGTCCAAGTAATACCTGAGTTTCCGGAAGGGGGTTAAGGGGCGATGAGCTTACCACCTGTCCCTCTGCCCTCTCTAGGAAAAAAGAAGCGTAACAAAATTCACATCGGTAAACAGAAACCTCCACTTGGAGTCCCTTCACCCCAACATGGGGGCATAGGATTCGAGAGAGAAGGTTATTTTACATACGACAGCAGAAAAATAAAAGGTCTGATATGATACACTCACATAACTTTTTCTACGCTAAGCATACAACTTTCTCACTTCAAATTCTGATACAGGATATAAAAAAGGCCGCATGGTAGGGGGTTCGTGTTCAGTTGTTTATACTTATTCAAAGATGTGTTGTTCGCCACGCAAAACTTAAAGCCTGAGTTCCTAAAAACGATGACTGACTTTTAAAGTACTTTTGAGAATTTTTACGAAAAAAGTTTCAAATAAAGCTTAACTAAGCACTCCGGATACAAAAGTTAAACACAATATTGTTGGACCCCTTTTAGAGAAAACGGAGAAAATGAAGTTATCATTGTTTAAAGCGTTAGTTAAATCGTTTGGGTTTCTCTAGCACTAAGGTAGCAGATTATTAGGTTCCGAAGTGTCAAAACTGCATAGAGAGGATAGAAAAATGTTGAAGCTTTTATTTACACACAGGTTTTATGCGCTTTCTCTTATGAAGAAACGTAAAATTACTGTTCGGATTTGTTACAACTTGTCTGCTTTCTTAGTAGTAGCATGCGTTTTATTGTCAGCACATCTGCGTCTTTTTAGATTTCATTGCAACCACTTCTTTGCTCTCATTCAGAAATGTATTACTGATGCTTCGCTTTAAAATATGTTCTCCCCTATTTTTAGACCATTCATAAGGCTCTGCTTTTCTTAATGCCAAATGAAACTTTAATTCTGGGAAATCGCCAAAGCAGGAAATGTCGATGCAGTCGTCCTCCACAGATCTGCCTGAAAGCTATAAAAATGCTTCCTTACTAAATAAAATAAAATACAATTTAATTTGGCAGGGTTTAGAAGGTATAAAGGTTAGGACAGGAAGGATAGGAATAAAGTGGCACGAGGTCACTGTGCATTGGAAAAACACAGGGTTCCTTGTCTCCGGTGCTCTGACAGGCCCACATGATGAGAGGAGGCAGGTGGTGGTTGAGTGGAGAACATGTTTGCCAGAGGAATACAAACCCCTAAAGAAGGGTGGACCCAGCCTGACAGAAACATAAGTACTACCACAGGCTTCCCTTTTGTCTCCGAGAAATCAAATTAAATGGAACAGCATGTTGATACTATTACCTTTTCGTACTTTTTCCCCCCAGTATAAGGTTTTCCTTATTTTGTCATCAAGTAATTCCAGAAAAGTTAAACGGTCTCGTTTTATTGAATACATTTATTTTATAATTAACCAGTTCGAATTGGATAAATTTATGTATTAGCAAAGTAATTTTATTGTGGTAATTACTTATAATTCGTTTACATCTTAAGACATTAAACAAAGTAAAATATTTCTTCAAAGCAAGATTTTTAGGGAAAGTGCCCATAATGCAAGCGGCAATAGCAATACTGATTCTCTGTCTCAGGAAAGTCGTTGATCGAGAATCTCCGTTTTGAGCCGCAAAATTCTTTCCTATATCTGAGACCAATGACTTAGCATCAGCTCATCATTTATTTATGATTATTCCACAAAATTTATTTATTTAATGTTCAAGACACCAGGTATACCCAATTCGTCTTCTTGCTCTCCGAGTAGGTCATTTGCGATATCACTATTTTCTCTGAAGTCTGTCAAACATTATTCCAATTGAAGTGTCAATTTGTTGAAGAAAACGTACACAGAAACGCAGTAAATAACATAAAAATGTAAGTAGAAGTTCATGTTTAATCTAAATAGAAAAAATACATAAATTTCATGAAACTGGAAGAAAACAAATTAATAGTGACTTCCAAATGAACGGATCTCATGTTCGGAATTGATATACAGCACCTAATTAAAAACAACTATTATTCATTAATAAACCTATTGTACGTGCATTATATTTAATTTGAAATCCTGTAGTTAAGTGAAATAGGCCTGCATTACTAGCATAAACGGAAATTGACAACATAATAATTTTTATCCTTTCAGAGCTGCATGTATCTAATGATATAAGCAATCATGGAGTGAACTCATCAGTGGGCTCTTAGTTTAAATGCGGTGGTGAAAATTTCAATAAAAGAACATGTTCCCTGAATTAAATCCTAACACATGTATACAAATCTTTACTTTTTGCATCAAGTTTTTCATTTTTAATCTTAATTTATTTGCTTTTATATAACTTTTGAAGCGACGAATGTATACGTTAGTAGCAGTGAAAAGGTTAAAATAATGTCTGCCATGTAACTATTAATGAAAATCTGTGAATCTCGGTTTTGTAAAGTTTGGCATTTCGAGATACCTTAAATACAAGAAAATATGTCACAAAGATATTTCCCTGCAGTCTACACTCTTGACGCCATGATCCGTATTCTGAATATTCTGTAGCATCAAACGAACTGCAGTAGTCTTAAGTTATTTTTTGAACCCGATATTATTTAATGATCATGTTAGTTGCGTTGACAAAATGGACGGGTTGTCGAAAATACTTTGAAACCATTCGTTCTGCAGAAGGGCTGTACGAAAGGAAAAGTCCTAGTAGAAAGTGTAAATAATCTTTATCATAGCTTACGTAAGGAAAACTAATAATCTTGAGGGACTATCATAGTTGTCATGGCTGTACAGTACTTCATATTGTCGCCATTACGATCAATTAACTAAATAAACCTTTAACATGTATAAAGATGTCTTTGGTAACGAGTCACTCACCTACATAGGGAGTCGAAAGGGCTTACCACCCTCCCCCCGAATTGCAAAGAAAAATACCTACGAAAATGCAATTGAATACGATGGTTTGAAAATAGGATTGTTACTTTGAAAAATTATACGGTGCACAGAATAACCAACATCAGTTACTAGTTAAGTCCATTACCCAGTTATTTAAAAAATGTTTATTTTGCAAAATTAAATTCTCGTTTTAATTGCATAAACTTAACTTAATGCAAAAAAAGAAGTTATTTTTGTCATCGATTTCCGAGTTCAGCTAAAGATCGATTCATTAAGCAAGGCTTACGGAAGGACAAAAGTCTAGCTTGATAAGCATATGTAAAGGAATAAGTGTGGTGTTATTTGTCATAGCTAACTGTATTGCAACTTCCAAATCTAATATGAACACTGTAAAATAATATGTCATGAGAACTGATTTGCATTTGATAAATTCTTTCTAATATATTACCATAAAGTAGGCATTAAATCTGACACCGGTCAACCGATTTGGTCCAGTATCGATAGAGTTCTTTCCATGGACATTATAAATGTGTATACAAAGTTTCATGAAAATCCGATAAAGCGTATTAGACTTATCGCGCGTACAGAGATACAGATAGACGAACATTCATTTCCCCGTCCACCACACAATCTCATAGAGTACCATTCTGGAATTTAATAAAATATTAAGTTAAATGTATAATAATGCAAAATTCTATCGTCCCTTTTCATTTCACTAAATTAAAATATATCATTCAGTATTCTTAAATATGACACTTTATTAGACTAACATTACTTATTAGCAGATGTAAAATTAAGCCTTTAAATTTAATTTGAATGCCTTTTTTTTCTTCAAAATGTTATTATGCTGGAATAGTAAAAAGTGTGTAGGCCTATACGTTTAAAAAATATTTTATTTTGTACTTAAAAAAGACGCTGAAAATTTGAAGGTTTAATGTTACAAAAATAATCGGGAGCCCCTCCCGAACCAAAATCCTGACTACTTCCCTGTCTCATTGTCAAGTCCCCCCACCCCCAATTGCTATAGTAAAAGTATAGTTTTGGTTGTCACTAAACGAGGACATAACTACTCATTTATATATTAGTAGTGGATTAAATAAATAATTTTCACAAGTAACATACATATTTCAATCCTTAGAGTGCTCATTATTGAACCGTCTAATACAGTGGTTCCCAAACTTTTCAGTCCGCGGACCCCTTAAAAAAAAAATTAAAATTTCTCGGACCCACTCAGGGTTTTGAAGAAAAAGAATTAAATAAATACTTTGATTCAAATGTATTAAATTTAATAGACAAAATAACACTATCAATGGTAACAAACAGAGTTTACTCCTTATTGTGAACAGTGAATAGTGAAGCTGCTTTAGAAGATATGTAATTTGATAAAATTACGGGATATCTTATTTCTTCTTAAACCGCCTGCGGACCCCCTGAAACACCATCGCGGACCCCCACTGGTCTAATAGCACTGAATGCAGAAACAGTATGAGTCATGCTTTTTTGCACTGGTAACAAGGCTGAAGCATTTAAAATAATAACCGATTGGGGGTGTCTGTGAGGCGGTTTGTTTGAACGTAACGGACTCGCAGAGCAGGTGTGACTATAGAAACACCTTTCACATCAGACTGGGCCACCAATTTGCATAACCGCGTGGGCGACTTGATTTACTCAATACCGTCTTAATTTGTTTCTCGTGTACTTTCTGAAGGATTGTAATTAATTCCTGTACAGTAGCATTATAATGTAAACGCATTAGCTTGCATTAGTCATGCTCAGAGTGATTTTTAAATAACCCGATATGCTTTTATAGATAACTACAACTGTACCGCCGCAGTTTTAAGGACATTAAGTTGGCTTGGACCGAATCGAATTTGTTTTTACTCTGTGAACATTATATTATTTTATGTTATGTTGTATAAAATCTTTTTATTCCGCACGTGAATCACTGCATTTTGATGCCTTACGATTCCAGTAACGAACTGACGTTTATCAGATAAAATGTGCGTCCTTGTGTTCATAGCAAGCATATTATAAGATAAACGACTGGTCGATAGCCGAGGTTTTGTTAAAATTTATTGGTCGATATCAAATACGTGATGTATAAACGGAATAGTATTTTATAGTATATTGCGATACTAGTTCCGTAAGCGGTGCTTACGGATCGAGGAAAGAGTTTGAAAAAACGAGGCGCTTGCGCCGAGTTTTTTCAATTTCCGAGATCCGTTATGCGCTTACAGAACGAGTATTGCATGCTATTTTTTGCACGATTATTCTTTATATCAATTTAATTATACTAATTGAGATGGTAGCTGAAAATATTATGTATATACAGTATTGAAGATATTTCAGAAAGTGATTCGCATGTGTTGGTTGTTATGGAGACTGAATATTTGTCCTGTTAAAGACGCCACAAACTGGGAGGCCTTGGTTCCGGTCTTCGATAAAGGCTTGTATTGTGATGGTTTTACTTACGGCACGTGTGTTTTTTGTAAGCTTTACAGCACTGAGATTTCTTTTGTTTTCATAGCAACCAGCTTGCGTGCGGGAAGTCAAGTTACGATCCACGGCAACAATATTCGTAAGAACCACTAATTAGTTACATCGTGTAAAAAAAATTATAAATACAGCATTTGTAGAAAGGGAATAATATAGCTTGCATTGTTTAACTTGACAATTGTGTAAGTAGTGTAAATATAAATGTAAATGTAAGTACGGTAAAAAGATACTGTCCATTACATTTTCTGTAAGAAATCATAATTATCAAGGATTTTTAAGAGACGTAGGCCCTACCTCTGCGTGGACTCTTACGTTGAAGTAGTTGCTGTAATGGAAAGTATTGCATGTTGGATGGAAATGTATGGTGGCCACTCTGAGCTGAGCCATCTAGTTACGTGGATTGCTTCAATTATTCGGATGGAGACGCGCTTCGTTGAGATTCAGGGATGAAAATGCAGGGCTGTCCATTTCATGAACCATGTAGATCTAATGATAGTACTAAGTCCACCTCTCATGACAAATCACATGGTTTTATTGGGTTTTATAACGATCATATATGGTTTTTTTTTAAATGAATTATGTACACTTAAAAAGTGTCAAATCCACCTTCTCTTGACAAATTATGTGGTTTAGGGCGTTATTCTCGATCTTTATTAGACTTGGTTCTTTGTCTTATGCTAGGTCTACAACGGTTGTACTTCGTTTTCGAATGGGAGCATGGTGCTTGGTATGCGCGTGCACAGAATAAAGTACGTGGATCCCTCACTACGTAATTCTTGAATCGAAACTATTGTAGATGGTACAAATTAATTATGAAGAATTTCAGATTTATTGATCTGTAAATTATATCATTTTGTGTAAAACAAAAAAAAAAAACAAAAAACAGAATATCTTAATGCCATTTCATTTAATAAAATATGGTTTTTTGTATTTTTTCGTATGACATATTATATATTTCATATAATCATTTAATTATATATATATATACATACACACATACACACAAATTACATTTTTTTCTTAAGCCACTAACACCCAAACGTGTAATAGGCTGAGTGGAGTAAATATAATAAGGTTAAATATATAATTAAAAACTAAAATATTAAAAATCCACAAGGGGAAAGATTACAATTAACAAATTCATTCGCATTATAATATGGGTTATTGAGCAACCTTGTTTATAATTCTTTTTTATGTATAACTAGCTTAAATGGCCCGGCGTCGCCCGGGTTTTGTATTTTGTAATATGAAATTAACATATGGAGGAATTTCGATGTTTAAACTCTATGTCCTTACATAATATGTATGTAGAATTCGAAATGAGGAAGTACGACATATGGCACTCAGACTATTCCCTCAGAAAAAGCTAGATATAGCTTTTTATGGCTCATGGAGGATGTCGAATGTTGCATTCCATTGCTTCTACACACCATGCCTAGGAGGAGTGTAAATAAGAAGAAAAAGAAACTCCGGTTACATAAGATTGTATTGTCTTGACAGAAAAATGTATTTCTCACTCTCATATTACCATACAACCGTTTCTGGGCTGAAGTAAAAAAAAAAATTCAATATCACTTTCATACTTTCCTTCCCAAAAACCTGAGACATAATATACTGCGCGCGTAGGACTGAAAATGTTCCATCCCATTTTGTCTTCTTTTAGATGCTTAGGGCCCCTGATAAACATCCCTAGGCCTATTTCTCAACTAATACAAAGCCTACAGCTATGAGTGACGTATCAGTGGATAGGATTTGTTATCGACTTCCGATAGAGCATACTCACTGGCACACAATTAAGTTGTCCCTGCAATACGATCGCTTATTCTTCATCAAAATATGAAGTGAGAAAATGATATTTTCCATGTCGAGGGTAGAGAAAGTTATGTGACTGCTTTATTTTCGTGGATTTTATTCGTCAAGAATTATTTTCACAATTATGTATTAAATACTTCGATAGTATCAGCATTTGTTAAAGCCCAGTATTATAATATAGTATCCAAAGCCCTATGTAAACATCGTAAACAATTGACATCAGAACTCTCTAACTTTGCCTCATTTTACATTTCCGACTTTTCCCGTGGATTTTCAAAAAAATTTCTTACACACAAACCTTGTCGTGACAATTACGAACACAACAAATAAAGAATCAGCCAAATCGGTCGAGCCGTTCTCAAGTGATGCGGCAACAACCCTTTTGTAATTTCATTTTTATTAATATAGATTTTCACAATTTAAGAAACAAATATAGGCTACTTGATTTTTATTATTGTAGCTTAAAGACAGCAAATAGGTTTTTTTTTTTAATTTCCCATACATTATACACGTTATTAATTACACATAGGTGCTGAAAACATTATAAATCTTATTGCGAATCATATTTGAAAGCCCCAAGGCGATCAAAATTCGTGTAATAAACATATCTATTAATATTTATTTATTGAATATCCAAAATTGGATTAAACCCTATTTCACCTGAAGGTTTATTAGGGTTAGAGATATGATACATTTCAAATATTTACAACTAGCTGAAAAGGCCCGGCGTCGCTCGGGTTTTGTATTTTGTAAATGCGAAAAAACTTATGAAGGACTTTCGATTTTCAAACGCTAGGTCTTTAAGGTCTTTATATACGTATTTAGAATTTGAAATGGGGAAGCACGTCTTATCACACACAAACTATTCCCTCAGAAAACGCTAGATAGGCTATAGCTTATTATAGCTTAGGCTATAGCAGATCCCCGCGGCTTCGCCCAAGATAATTAATCGAAAGATTAACAATTAAGAGCAAAATAATTAAACTATTATATTTGTTAACACTTTGCACACGAAACATTCATAGGTCTAAACTAAACGATTGATAGGCCTAATTAATGAAACAGCTATAGGCCCTAGGCCTAAATTCGGCTTTGAAGTGAATTCCACGATTAGAAAGCGCAGCATGGGGAAAAGAACCTCAGACTCGAGTTCCCTGGCCCAAAAAACCCTGCATAATGAGTTTCATCCAAATCGAACAATGTTTGCCCATTTAGGCTATATTCATTATTCTTCTTCCGTCTAGGGTGAAAATTTCATCTGTCTGCGTGCCTTGACATTATAAACAAATGAATCGGCCAGAGTGGGCTTACAAAATTCAAACGATCGCGATGCTTTTATTTCCAAGATATGACGAAAGTAGGAAAGCCTACTGCAATTGATTTGACAACTGAAATATATTACTGAAAACTGATGCTTCGAAAGCGCAAAAGCGTTCGTTTGGAAAGAACGGGCTTGAGCAGTTTGTATTCGATCAGCTTCTAATCTTGCTTCCCGTTGCTCGTCTGTTTCTGAAGCTCGTAATGCCTTTTTATTTTGTGCTTGAGATGTAGATCGACCAATCGATTTCCGTTTGGGGGGCATAACTGTCGACGATGCTCGCAAATTCGCAAAAAATAATAATAAATAAATAAATGGAAAAATTCAGTATTCGAAAGATTATGAGAATTGAAATCGATTAAACTCACGATGAAAAAAGTGTGTAAATGCACTGTGTGACAGACAGATATATAACTTATTCGTTTTTATTTATATAGATGAAAAATGGGATAAGCCATTGAGGCCGTGGTTTCTATATTCATTTGTCCAGACTTATAATTCCGTTACATTTCAGGCAGATTTAACGACCCTACATAAGAGATTTTAATTACGATTACATATAGAAATGTTGTAGCCAGGACCCCGAACTAAGCAACTTCCCCGGAATTTTCTGTAAACCATCTTTCATAAGAAGCATATTCCATCTTAAATAAATATTTAATATTACCTTATTATAAATTTCTCTGGCGTTTACAATAACTTGCGATATCCATTGCCTTCCATAGCGATCGCGATGCTTTTTTCCCCCCAAGATATGACAAAAATATACAAAGCCTTCTGCAATTGATTTGACAACTGAAATGCACCGCCGTCTCGAGAATAATACAGTTTAGAAGGCAGTGCTGAAAATTTCACGTCTCATTCCCGTTTTCACTCATAACTCGCTTACGAAAGCTGAAATTAAAAATGTAATATGCCAGAAACCTTCCCGGGAATGTTCTCAACAACTTCCCAAAGTTTCATGGCGATCGGTTGAATGGTTTAGTAATGCATAAAGGACAAACAGACATACATTCATTTTTATATATATAGATATATATGTAGAATTTTAATTTGAGCACAATCTGCAAAGAAATGTCATAAAGAAACATAGGGTAAATGATTCTGTTAATAAAAGAGAAAATAAAATTTTACAAATGCCTTCTAAGGTTAACATAGACTATAAACAAAAATTGAATTGATTTTTTTACAAAAGAAATTTAAAATACTTCAGGAATACAGAGTCAGAAATGAATTTTACGACAGTAATAGCAGTTGTGAGTAATATTAGATTTTTTATCATTTTTACTTTTCTACTCGTACCATGGGTAGTATAGGTTAGGGTATTGTGTTCGACCCTGATGTCGACATCAACACACATCAGATGTCCTTTTAAAAAATTGATCTCAAAGTTGATATTACTTAAGATGAGAATGCTGCACTCTTTTCCCATTTAGGCTACATGAAAGCTGTTTGGTTTATTTAAAAACTGTTTAGAGGTAAGTCATTAGTCATCCCCTTTCAGTTTGTATGATAATATCAGATAATCAGAATTTCTTCAACGTCTGCGATTGAGTATTATTTGTTCATCCCTGCCTACTCGTAGTTTGAGAGTCTGCAATGTATCTGAAACTGTCGGACAGTACATCCATCCATCCATCTCTTGTCCGCTTTAAGCAATGTTATAAATAGCAAACCGACCTCCACGTCTAAGCCTTCTGTTTCATTTAATTCCAAGTGTAATTGAGCGCACGTCCACTCCAGTATTAGTACTTGCTTTGCGGCAAAACTCCATTCTCTTTGGTTATGTTCCGGGATCATTTTAGGAATACTGTGCAGAATTACCATCTACGAAATGAACTATAGTACGTTTAATTTAATAATAGTCATAATGCATAGTGTGGTGGAAAAGTATTCCCCATTGCATGTCATGGAGGCCCAGAGGGTTCCAGGAGGTTGAGGCTCCAAGATTTTTAGACGTCGGCACATGAAGGTTGTCAGCCTTACGCACCGGCCGCCTTTACCCCCAGGATTGCTCGTGCTACTCATTTCTGTTAGAGGCTGAGTCGACCCCAGGGCCATAGTGCCACCAGAAGGATTAGGCCAATTGAAAAACTTCAACGACCTCATCGGAGATCGAACCCGCGACCTTCCGGTTTGGAGCGCAGCGCCTCCGGCGTACCCCATAGTTTGGTGGAAAGCTGGATCAAATATCACCTATAATTAAGAATCTACTGACATTATTTGTCTTTCATGTAGGCCTAATAAGACATAGCCTGTTTTTTCGTTTCGATCAAGTTTAAAGTTCCTTGCTCGCAATTTTTTTTAAACACGATTAAATGCAAATTTTTTGATCTAGTGAAGCGTTTCCAAAAATCGTTTAAAACTGTTATTTTTATATTCAAATAGATCCTTGGGGTATTTGTCGTATTGTAGGCCTATTGCATTTTTGTACAGATATTTCTTTGTCGTGTCTGAAGATATTCACGGAGTACTTTCTAGCAAGAAGTAAGGAAAGTCTGTTTCTATAAGCCTATTCAAATTCCAAATGATAAAGGCAATTTTTTTTAATTAACTGAACGAACTTAAAAATTAATATCTTAGTTTATGTAAGTCTTGTTAGAAAAAGCTGTAAAGTTATTTAAGATGTTGCAGTGAGCTTAGGAAAAAAAAAGATTTGACGTGCCTGCCTTCCAGTCTCTTTTGCAAGTAACTTTTTCATATTTCTCGCAAATATATCGATAAACTCGTAATTTCTCGTGGGATTACCTAAGATAATCGTTCCTGTTTAGTTTTTCGGGAAGGCGCGGAGGAAACCTCACTGTTCTCTGGCTTGAGCGTTGTCGAGCTGTTCCAAGACTTATTCATTACATCATTAGAGATGATGAAAAGTTTGGGAAACCGTATAGATTGGTATGTACGTATGTATGGAACCCCAGGAAGGGGGGGGGGAGATGCGGGTTGGGAGCGACCCTAAGCACGTAGGCCACAAGTCCGGGCCCATTGTATACGTGGGTACTTGAATGGGAATGTTAGATAAGGGAGTACAAAAATTATAATGACAATAATGAACAAAATACGTGAAAATATTGTTGTTAAAGTTTAATCCAACGATCATAAGAGAACATTTTTATTTCATTGTTCACAACTTGCCTTATGGAAAAGTCTTGACATTATGCTGCATTGGTTTTCTTTGTGCAACTTACATTTCTTTGAAATGAAGGTAGTTTTCTCTTAGTTTCCAACATCATGGCGTGTGATGTAAAAGAATCGGGCAAAAAATAAACATTTTGAAGTCATCCTTGACCAATCCACACACGAGCGCATCTCTCTTGTGAATATGTAAGTTATTTTCCTTCAGGCCAAGGTCTTTGCACTGTGAGTTTTCAGTGTGCTCATGAAGCATGGATGCCGTAATACTGGAATAAAATAGGGTATGTAGAGGTCATTGCATTCAAAAGATGAGCTACATTTCAAATGAATTCATGCAAGGACCGCTGTGAGTTGTAATAGTAGACATACATCTTAAATCAGATAACCATTTCTCAGGGTTGTTTGTCTCATGTGATGTTCATGGAACGTCTGTAGTTCAGCTTATTTATTTTAATCTCCTAAGGTGCTTGAACGAAGTCTATCACTAACTTACCGGCAATCAAAGAATTGGACACCTCAACAAGTCATTTCGGATAATTTTTTTTTTTTTTTTTTTTTTTTTTCATTTCTTTTGTCTAAGCTCTTTATGATTTCCCTATGATCGGTCTTTAACATATTAAAAACTTATGCCCGAGGCTTACTCCATTTCCCATTCGAGCTACATGACGTGGCCATCTTAGTCTACGTTTAATGACGTTTAATACATTTAATAATTAATTCGGTGTGCAAGAGCGATATTATCAAAGTTGAATCTCACTTTAATCTGAGGTTGGCTTTTTTTTTGTTTAAATTTAATTTTATTGTTTATTTTTTTATGGAATGCAGAAATTTGGCTTTAGGATTTTTGAAGTTGCCTTTTTTTCATTTGTTGACCCATGCTTTATTTAAATCATTATAAGATGCCTTGGAGAGTAATAATGCAATATTCTAAATATTTCTAAACTATTAACTTTCTGTTAATTATGCTGGTTCAGAAATGTGGGTCTTTAATTCTACACTCTTCTACCTTAGTGAGGTTACTTGCATGTAATATTTTACCACGCTGGTATATATCCTCACTTTTTTGGAAAGCGGGCGTTACGTTAAAATTAAGGCTGTCTTCTTATCTTCTAAAGTAGTAGGCCTACCATTTATATTCTGTATCTCTGCATCTGGAACCCTCTGATCCCCAGGTGGGGCGAAGGGGCCTCCAATGGAGGTTTCATTACCTATACTAATTTTGATATGCTTATTTTCCGAGAGAGGGTAGAGGGACAGGTGGTAAGCCCATCGCCTCACAACCCCCCTCTGGAAACTAAGTATTTCTTGGACGTGAAAGGGCCGAGAAATTTTGTCCAGAGGCTCTAATTTAGGCTTGGAGTTCTTTTACGTGCCGCAAATCTACGACACGGGACCCCCAGCTTAAAGTCCCTCCCGGAGGACTCCGTGCCCAGGATTTTTACGTCCTGAAAAATCCATCGACCGCGGCCGGGTTTCATCCAGCGCCCAGCGGATCTAGTGGCGGGCACGCTACCTCTAGACCACCGCGGCCGACACCATTTATATTAATAACAGTAAATTGATGGTAAAGTGTAGAGAAATGTTTTTGCAGCATTAATGTTATTATAGTTAGTATTATATATCTACCATTCTGAATTACATCTGATTTTATTATACAAGTTTCACAATATTAAGGTAATTGCAGTGTTATCTATTTTACAAACGCAACTACACAAGTATAAATTAGTGTTAAAAGATAAATGAATGCATATGAAATAAAATATACTGAATTAGGAATTATCGTAGTTGCCCTATCTCAATCAGCATCGGTCCTGTTTCGAGATTGACATTCATTTGATCAAAAATCTGCACTAATTCTTGGAATTTCTTAGGAAATGTTACTTCTGTACTATTACCACGTGTAAGACACAACTTTAGCACAGCTACAAGAATAGTAGGTATTCGTATTGCAAAGAACAGTATATGTTATTTTTCGTGCATAATTATTAAGCGTAGATGCAGATTCAATGATGGCTTCACAGAATATCATGCATGCCAGAATTATAAAACTGGAGCTTTCGGTAACCCTTAGCTCTGTGGCCTTCATCAGGAAGGCCGTGAATCCATAATTAAGAACCAGCTCCGTGCTAGTCCTGCGTTGTAGATGCAAATTTTAAGTAGAAGGGCAGACTTTAGTGTTCTCTTAATATAACCCTGTATACTGAATCTTTAGAGACGCCATCTTCAGGGCATCTTCTGGGCATCTTCTGGTTTGGATGCCTCAATAATTAAAACCACAACTTCATTGTCTTATATCTTGTCACATTTATCAAGTCAGAATTTCTAAAAGCTTTACAAAAAACACTGTCACTGAATCGTCCTCAGCTGTATCCCCCAACTGTGAACTCTTCGTTGTGTGACGATTCAGTGATAGTGTTTTTTAAAAAGCTTTTAGACATTTTTATTTTATAAATGTGGTAAGATGTAAGACAGTGCACTTTTGGTTGTAATTATTGAGGCATCCAAACCAGCAAAAGAAGATGCCCTGCAGCTGGCGGAAATATGCCAAAAGACCTAGACAAATATTAAAATAAAACAATGTTGAGTTGCTGGTATCAAGTCTATTTTTATTTCATCGATCGAGCTCAACGGTATATGGCATGCATTTTAATACAATTTCTGTGTTAAGTGAATTGGAAAGAATCTTTCTGCCTTTCGAATTTATTATACCTCTTTTATATGCCTTATGTAACCAGCTTTATTTTCCGGCAACAGCTTCAGATGGAAGTAGAATTGTGTTACACACGAAACTGTGGAAGTGTAAATCCGAGAAATGGCGGGAGGTGTTGTCATGGGAGATGGGTTTATAGTCTCTTTTTGTATCGCTCTCTCACTCACACACATAGACACATCGACTGCATAGGCAGTAAATTGATTAGCTGGTCTGGGTGGAGAATGTGACAATACGTAAAATACACAGGTAGCCCTTATAACAACATATATATCAATGAAGCTTCCAGATACCGGTACTCGTTTATGCTCCACACAAACCTGGATTGATTTGTATGATTTAACTGATATCGGTGGCTATAGACTGTTGTAATGGTAGACGTTTCCTATTCTGAGCAGTTGTTGCATAAATAAAAATATACATTTTATCCAGTTAACTTTTTTTACATATCGTATATTTTTCCATTCGTTTTGTTTCACTTTGAAGTAATTCAACAGAGTATTTTCTTATCCGTTGAAGTCACTTTGCACTGTTATTTTCACATCATTACATCAATAGTATTTATTCATATGCAGTAGAGTATTAATGGTTGTGTTTTATTCACTTAATTTAATAGGTGCTTTTAGCGATGTTCGAGATAACTTAGTGAGAAAATTGTAGCGATTTCTTACTCTGACGTTTTCTTGCTGTTGATTGCCTTCGTATAGCGGACGGGAATGAGATAACACATCAGGGAAAAAAATTAATGTGAAGTTCTCACAAATTATCTTCTATGAAGAAATGTATTTTCCAGCATATTTCTTGAAAAGGCTCTAACGATTTTGTTTAAATTGCATGTACTATTTCTTCTACTAAGGGTACGCTGTAGCATAGTGGTTGAGGCGCTGCGCTATAAACCGGAAGGTCGCGGGTTCGATTCCTGATGAGGTCGTTGGAGTTTTCCAATTGTCCTAATCCTTCTGGTGGCACTATGGCCCTGGGGTCGACTCAGCCTCTAACAGAAATGAGTACCAGGAGCAATCCTGCGGGCAAAGGCGGCCGGTGCGTAAGGCTGACAACCTTACCACCTTCATGTGCCGAATGTCCAAAATCTGGGAGCCTCAACCTGCTGGAACCCTCTGGGCCTCCATGGCCTGTATAGGGATCACTTTACTTTAATTTCTTCTACTAAGACCTAAAAATGTTGTATTAAATCTTTTTTCTAAGTAAATTTAAGCCCATTCCCATAATGAGAACACTTATGAGAAGCTAGAAAATTGCTGTGTGTTTTATGTAAGTTTTTGTCATCGTAATAAAGCAATCAATTGGTACCAACTTATTCCCTCAAACAGTCTAAATTGTAACCAGATATCAGCGCCTTAGGTTTTCTTGAGAAATGAACAGTAGAGTACTGAATTTTTTATAGTGTACTTTAATTAGAATCAATACCTTGTCAAAATAAAACAAGTTAAAATCTAGGCCTGTTATTAGTATTGGTTAAAATCTATTATGTAGAAAAACCAATAATTTAAACATTAAAAAGTGTACTCATTAAATTAAACGTCACTATAATTACTTCAATAAAGTCAAGTTAGAACCTAAGTCCAGTAAATAATTTAAAATCTATGCCTATTATAAATGTTGGTTCCAGAAATTAAGAATTAAAAAAAAAAAACTAAATACACTGAATAAAATGTCACTTTCAATTTTATATTGGACGGTGAAAAGACAGTGTACCTGCACAAAATATACAAGTTATTATAGGCCTAGAGAATTTAATGTACAGTGACATTTTATTCAGTGTACATATATATGTATATATATATATATTTTTTTAATTTTAAATATTAAATTCTGGAACCAGCATTTACAATAGGCGTAGATTTTAAATTGTTTATTGTACTTTTCAGGTTATACTAACTTGACATAATTGAACTCATTATAGTGAAGTTTAGTTTAATGTATACACTTTTTAAATTTTAAATTATAGATTTTTTTACATAATAGATTTTTAACCAATAGGCTACTAATAATGGGCCTAGATTTTAACTTGTTTTATTTTGACAAGCTATTGGTTTTAATTAAATTACACTATATAATTGAAGCATTCTGCGGTTCATTTCTCAAGAAAACCTAAGGCGCTGATATCTGGTTACACTGTTTAGACTGTTAGACTGTTTGAGGGAATAAGGTGGCACCAATTGATTGCTTTATTATAAAATGGCCTCAAAGGATCAGTATGAAATTCATTAATTTTTGTCATCGATTTCCGCTCGCTTCCTCCTCTTTCTCATCGCTTCTTTCTCATCCCTTACATTTTCTTATCAAATTAGCTTCCTTTTATTAATGATAACTTATAAATCAAAGTTCAGTCTTTTCATGAAACACTAGTTTACCTAAGTTTACATCATGCATGGACCGAACGTCTAGGAAGTTCACTAATGATAGGCTAATTATGACTTATTATTATTGTTATTTATAATTTCTTACTTTCCTCTCATCCACTTTATTCCTGCTTGGTATTTTCATATCTTCGGACTTCATGTTTTCCATCTTGCGTCTTATCTTCCTCCAGTAATAGTTTCCCTTCCTCCGTCATTTCTTCGTTTGGGTTGGCTAATTCATTACTTTCACTGATCAGTTCTTTCGTGAACATCTTCCTTAATCCCGAATCAAATAATCTAAGATTAACGAAATATTAATATTTAGACACACATCCAGTCATAAAATAATCAAAATGTAATCCTCTGTTCTGTTTTCAATCCAATTGAATTAGAAATAATTTTTATCCCACCCTTGTTGTCAGTAGGCCTATTAATAATTCATCTATGATTTTGAGTTGTCACTTTTATGTAAATCACTTATACTTTCACACCTGGTTAAGCTAGTATGTGCATTCAAGTCTTCTTAAATAACGATATACAGTAGTCTATTGATTAGGATTTATTATAATTATACCCTGACATACCTTTCTACACTGAGATTTCGTACGGAGATTTGATGATGATGATGATGATAATAATAATAATAATAATAATGAAACTCTTTATGGAGATATAATGAATAACAATAACAATTCATCCCTAACGATTTAAGCGAAAACCATACTGAAAAATAGGAAAATTGTTATATATTATCTTTATTTGGTGTGCACTAAATGAGTTTAATGTGTTCGCTCTCAAATGTTTATTTTTTCCCTTCCACTAGTGGAAGTTATATAAGGGGACTCTTAAATGTCTTGATGCTCTGCTTGTTCTTGGCAATTTCTGAATAGTAAGTTTAGTTTATTGGACGTTTGTAGTGTTTTTATTTTATTGCTCTGTTTCATTTGGTATGTGTAAGCTTTGAACCCAACTCCAGGATAGGGGGATATTTTACTGTATCTCATAGACAGTTTTCTCATATTTGTATTTATAAACACTTTTTAGACCATATAACAGTATTGGGACTAAAGTAATGGTTCGTTTCAGTTCAGATTTCAATCATACTCTTCTAAGTAACTGTTTTTAAAACATATTGTCTATAGAAGGTGTGCAGTAATGGAAAGGAGTAAATAATAATAATAATAATAATAATAATAATAATAATAATAATAATGATAATAATAATAATATAACACAAATTAGAAAGATAACATTGGAATTTTTATAAATCATCAGATCATTTTTTTTCGGGATAAAACAACCTTTTCTAATAGATAACGATACACCTCCACTAAAACAAGGGGTATGCCATAAATCCTAATAGGGTATTGATTGCATTACTTAACATGTAGCATTTGTGAATTTTGAAAGTCTTTAAGTAACATCGTAAGTTATTTACTAGATTTCCCCTCATTACTTCTCTCGATTATAGTTGCATAGTTTAATGAACAAATTCATAGAATAATTCATAGTTTAGAAATTACAGAATTTCCTCTCGATGCTTAGGTTGGTTGTCCGGGAACAAAAAAAAAATCTTGTGTTCGTATCAAACCCAAAATTGAATTTGCGAGCAGAAGAAGTAGGCATAAAAATGTCATTGACCCTCCCCTTAAACACGAAGAATAGTGGGATGTACCGTTACATTGAAGATAAAATATTATCAAGAATCGAATACCTCTAGGCTCCACGGCAGCTTTGTATATCCCTTCATTACGTATTTGGAATCAATCAGCAAGACAGCATGTTATCTGGATATTACAGCTGTTGTTTCTGATTGCAGTGATACATCTTTCTGACTGCAGCAGGAAGTAACCAGTTCAGAGCTTTCGGGTATCGAAGTTGTTTCTCTCTATTCATACAGCAGACTACTAGTTTGTTCTCCATCAATGCCCCACCTAGAGCAAAGCAATGGACAATAAGTAATATGCTGTCATAACATGTTTCTGGATCGTCCTGTACTACGTTTGACTCTTCCACTGGGGGATGCAAAATATTTACATAAAATACGTTTTAAAACTAATCAATAACAGAACACACGAAATACAGTAAAGTTACTGTAAAATTATTGTATGTAACGCATATTTCAAATGGTTAGCTTTTGGGATAGGCCTAGTGATCATCAACACTTGTATTCGGGAGAGTAAATGTGTACATTTCGAAACACTTATCTATGACTAATAAATTGGCTACATTATTTTTCCTGTAAAGATTATTTGGGGGGGGGGGTATTTTACCCGTGTCCATTTATTTTATTTTCTAGGCTATCTCCATTACAATAGGTGATACTTAGCACAATAAAGTTATAGAGACTGTTAAAATGTAATTTTTTAATACAAATTTATTTATAATTCCTTTATTGCAACCGATGATCATAGTATGTTGAATGGAGCTCTCGTGGAATGATATATCGCAGGGGGAAACAGGAGCACCCCAAGAAAACCTCCGACCCCATTTTGTCCACCACAAATTGCACATGGATCCACCGAGATTCGATCCCGTTGCTTTATAAAATTAATAGGTATCGAGTTAAAAACTAAATAGGTATGACTTAGATGCACGATGTCGGAACATGCTTTAAAATATGAATGTATTCTTTTGTTTCCCACAGTTACAAGAAAACTATAATTATCACTGGGCAACAAAAAAGAAACTTTTTTTTGTCTCAGAAAGAAAAATATGTGATTCTGATAGCATTTCTTCTCCTGAATTCAAATATGATATCGGTTTTTCTCCATCACGCAAGGTTTCCGAGAGACAGGCATTTATAATTTCAAACACTTTAATATTTTCTACATTCTTAAATACACAATATCCGAACATTCGGACTCACCTAGAAAGTAAGAAATGACGATTTTCTGCTATATTTCGCCTGTGGAGCATCCCTCTTGATGGTCCAACAATAATCGGCCAGCATATTAGGATTCCATTTGCCTTGATATCTCTTTTCTATAGCTGAAATATCCTGATGAAAGCATTCCCCGTGCTCATCGCTCACTGCGCCAAGATTTTCCGGGAAGAAATCTAGGTGCGAGTGCAGGAAGTGAATTTTTAAGGACATATTACAGCCCAAATTTTTATAAGATGTTATAAGATCATTGACAATATCACGGTAATTTTCCGCCTTTCGATTTCCCAAAAAACTGTGAGTTACTTTTTTGAATGCTTGCCAAGCTGCTTTGTCCAGTGGATTCAATAGTTCCTCAAACTTCTCATCATGCATTAGTGATTGTATTTGTGGACCCACAAATATCCCTTCTTTAATTTTTGCTTCACTAATTTTAGGAAACTTCTGTTTTAGGTACATGAAACCAGGAGTATTACCCATGGCTTTCACGAAATTCTTCATCAATCCTAGTTTTATATTTAAGGGAGGTAGATACACATTTTTAGGATTACACAATGCGTCATGTTTCACATTTTTCTGTCCAGGAATGAATGATTCGCGTTTAGGCCATTATTTTCTGATGTAATGGTTCTTTTCTGTCCCTACTATCCCAAAGACACAAAAAGCAACAGTACTTTCTGTAACCAAGCTGCAGACCAAGAATAAGTGCAATTACCTTCAAATCACCACAAATATTCCATTCATACACTGCATATTGAAGCTTTGCCAATATAAATTGAAAGTTTTCATATGTTTCTTTCATACTAGCAGAGTGAGCCACAGGTATTGATGGGAATTTATTTCCATTATGCAGAAGCACTGCTTTTAAACTTGCTTTGGAGGAATCAATGAACAAGCGCCATTCTGTTGGGTTATGTTCAATACCAAATGTCTTCATAAGAGAAGAAATGTCATTACAAAACACTAAGCCATTTTCTTCAGAAAAATAGCCTTTAAATTGAGAATGACGACTACGATAAGTACATATCTTTGTATTCTTTTGAAGAAGATTCCATCCTTTTAGCCGGGAACCAAGCATTTCAGACTGGTTTTTGGATAATTTTAAATCTCGTATGAGATCGTTAAGATCTTCTTGAGTCAATAAATCAGGCTCAGATGAACAGCTTTGTTCAAAAGTTGTATCACCAAAATCTGTTTCTTCTTCTTCCTTACTTCCATCGGAATCTGAGCTCTCTTCATCTAATGTCACATGTTCTGGAGGCTTTGGTATGGGCAATTCTTCTCTGTGTGGAACTGGTCTCATTGCAGATTGCAAGTCAGGGTACACCACTGTATGTTTTGATTTTGACGTAATCCCTTTAATGTTTGTTAAGCAGAAATAACAGTCAGAGGAGTGATCTTTGGGTTCCCTCCAAATCATAGGGATAGCAAATGGCATGTGGCGTGTGCCATTCTTCCATGCAGTGAGAAGCCTACTACACGATAAACAACAGATATGTGGGGCCCAGGTCCTTGTTTTGTCCCCCACTTTACACCCAAAATAAAGTTCATAACACTTTTTTAATAATGGAGTAAGGTTTCGCCTTTGGGACTTGAGCGTCACTTCACCACATATATAACAAAAGTTGTTAGGATGATTTAAACAACCTCTAGGCATTTTGTAACAAACAACAAATTAAAAGAAATAAATTTGTAAATATGTAATATACAATATACAATATACAATAATCCAGACACAATGCACTCACAATTACGTGTTTACTGGTTCACTGCTCTCTCACAACTGACATCGTTGTAATGAATGCATGCATGATCATGTTTGTGCCTGTCTGTACAGTCTGAACTTGCACAACAGTAGCAACGGTAACATTTGAGTTAGCTCATTTGGTTCCATCACATTTACTATGCTCTAGGAGTTTTTATTTTACAATGGACAAATGGCCGTTTATTAAAAAAATATATTTAAATCCATTAATTGAAATTGAAATAAAATACAAACTGTGGGTGATGGAGAAATTCCGAATACATATTTGAAAACATGATAAAAAACTGCATTAAGTACAACTATTGATACTCATGAGACAAAAATCATGTTGACCAGTGTTATCTTATTGTGAAATTCATCAATTGTAGTGAACACGCTAAAACACATCAGAGCGAGGTTGTACATTTCTGAATGGTACATATTAGTTTCTTCCGTCAACCTAAGAACCTCAATAAATAAAAATCTTAGCACGTATATGTGAGAAAGTTTGTGCAACAAATTTTGTACAGTTTATTTCTCAATAATACAAAGAATGAATAATGTATCAGTGGATAGAATATCGCTACTCATTGTTTCTTTAAATCGTGAATTTTACTTGAGGCTGAGAAAACTGTATCAAAATGTGAAATGAGAAAATTAAACAGACCAACACCCATTTTGGTGCCTTAGAATTTATACCTATTCTTGGGAATATTTAGGTTGGTGATGCCAAATGTGCCATTAGTTTTTGAGATATGGTACCATTATGCATATTATCCCATTTTACGTTTGATGTAAATAAAAAACAGTGCCTAGGCTATTTGTAGCTTCCAAATCATGGGAAGAAAAAAGCAACACACTAACATTACATAGACATTACAATAACAATATAATAAGAGGTCTTTCAAAAAAAATGATATTATCACATACTGTACTGTCGTTTATGGACTCATAAGCTGTCATTTTGAGGGCCAAAAATAATCCAGCTTTTAGTTTTTTCTGTACTTCGTACAGTTTTCGTCCTACGTGTCCAAAGTATGGTCAAGAACCTTCACAAGCTATATTATCAAGCAAGATTTTGTTTCGCTAGACTAAGAGTTCACGAATAAAATCTATATAAAAGTAGAGCTGGTAGAGAAAAACCAACATATTTGGAATAAGCACACTAAGTGTAGCCAAAATCCGGCAAAACATCTGAGACAACAAACAAAAAGCTCTTTTTTTGTTGAGCTGTGTGTTATATTGTCCATGCCCAGGGTAGAAGAAATTATGTAGTGCCTCACACCCCATTTTTATTTATGTTGATTGCAGTCCACTGTTATTAAATTCACACTGCTCTACCATGTAGTGTGTTTTTCATGGGGAGTTTTTTACTGTATGTTATTTGAAAAGTTTAAAACAAACAGTGTGTTTTAACGTAACTGAGTATGCTACATATCCCATCCACTGTAAGCATTGTATTAGTTGAGAAAAGGGATGTTGACGACAGAAATAATATTGCTTGCTGGGAAATAACATAGATGGATCAGACTATAAATACAACCAACCGAACAAACAAGCATTATATTTTCCCCAAAACACAATCTATACCAACTCGAATTGTATTTTTTCCTGTGGCCAGTTCAGTTTAAAAACAAATTGGATTGAAAATTGTTTTCGTTGTATTTGCTTATTTATTGTAATTGGCGTTTAGAGGTCATTTGTCAGCAGTAATTCATGAATAATTTCTGCTTACAGGGATAAGTAATTTCCAATCATTGGCGGATCCAGGAGAGCCGTGGGTGCTGTAGCCCCCCTCCCTTGGTTTTTTTTATTTGAATTTTTTATTCGAACAAAATAATTATCTAACGAAATAACATTCAACTTAAGTACAAAAAAGGATAAAATAAAAGTGTTTATGTACTCGCCCTATTTCAACTTGAGGATTGTAAAAAGCAAGTTGAATAGTATTATTTTATATTCTACACGCCTTGTGACAACCCACTTCAGAACTGGCACTTACCTAGAGCTAAAGGTAAAAAGTTTGATACTTGATTAATTGTTTAAATTTTTTATATAATATTTAAAACTGACAAGTTTCTCAACAGAACTAGAACTCTGTGCAAAAATAGGTTTAGTCTGCTGAGAAATTTGGAGGAATCACCCAGAGAACCTAAAACTAATCATTTGCACTTTTTTTTTTTCATTTCCGGATGGACCCCCTGTTTTTTTTTGGGGGGGGGGGTATTCCGCACCCCATCCCCCAGTAATTGCAAACTTTCTTTTATATCGGTCTTCCCTTCAGTAAGTTCTAGATCTGCTCCTGTTTCCAGTTCGGAATTTTATCTATTATCTATTTTATGGAACCCGAAGGTTCATTGCCGCGCTTACCTGAGCCCGCCAGTCAACCCTGTTCTGTGCTAACTCCAACCATCCGTCGCAAATCCTACTTCCCTTAAATCTATCCTAATATTCTCTTCCCACCTACGTCGAGGTCTTCCAAGAGACCCCTTCGGGTCTCCCAGTCAATACTTTTGAGATGTCTTTCCTTCTCAATGCGAGCAACATGTCCAACCCATTTCATCCGCCATGATTTAATTACTCTTGCTGTATCCGGTGATACAGGGTATAGGTTACGAAGCTCGTCGTTATGCAGTTTTCTCCAGTCCCCATTTTCATCTCTTTAGACCCAAATATTTTCCTAAGAACCCTGTTTTCGAACACTCTCAGATTATGTTCTTCCCTAAGAGTAAGGGACCCAGAGCTGAATTGGTATGTTTGTATAAGCAGTCATCAAGAGAAACCACATTGAGCTTTAGGTTTGAAATCTATCAGAACAAATTCAGTGGAATCGCTTTTTTTCTATTAATGATAATCGTAATACATAGATAAAAATTCTCATTTTTTACGCAGAGCATTGCTGTATTAATTGTGTATCTCAGCTTCAAACAATGTGACGCATTTATACGTCAGTAGCACTATATATCGAAGCCACTGACCTCTAAAATATTTGTTTCAGCTCAGTGATCTAAACTGACGACTTTTTAAGATTTAAAAAATAACACTACAGTATTAAATGTTCTTCTGGTGTATTTGTTACTGCGTTGACAAGCTTTCAGTTAAGACCATAATATGGTATAGCCTATTATACAATTCTCTATGAGAAATAATTTATTTCCTATTGATTCTGAACGTACTTTTCTGTAGTTTTCGGAATGTGAGTAATATAATTGAAATCAGTGTATTAAACCTCATAAGTATGCTATTTGAACATGCTCGTACATTAAAATACTCGTATCTCACAGTCAAAAAGAATAGTAAGAAAGTAAGATTTTCATCGGTCCTTCCCTCATTTTCTTTCGAAATTAAGTACTTAAATGCGATCTTTTTCATGCCAACCTCTCTCTGGGTAAATGCGGAGTAAAGTTTAACTCAGCAGCCAGTTGATATTTCGAAGCTAGTGTGAGTGTGGCTTGGGTAATCTAAATGGTTTGGAAGCAGGCTTAACTATCGGAGGGGTCGAACATTTCATTATCTTTACGACTTCTCATAAACGCCGCAGGAGTGTGAAGTTTGTCTTGTGCTGAGTGTGCGTGAGTGAAATTTATTTAGATTACGACCAAATATGTGAGATATGTTAATTTATATTTTATTTCGAATTTCACATCGAAAAGTATAGAAACTGTAGGGTCTTTTGCTTTATCGTATAACCTTTGATCGACTGTAGATATAAATGTATTGCACACGCATGGATGGTTCCTTTCATCTTGAAGAAAACGCCTGACAAGTACATAAAAAACCTAAAACAAAATTCCTTATTTTATGAAATACCTCTATAAAATTTAAAGTTTCCCATAAGAATATTTGGGCTTTCATTATACCCAAAGCAATAGCCTAGATTGTTTTGATATTTTGAATAAATGTTTGTTATAAGCTATGTTATAGTTAATATTACAATATTCTTGGTCACTTTGGCAGCTTCTGCAAATAAAACATTATTTATAAAAATATGTTAAAATAAAAATAATATAAATCAGTAACAATATCTTTTTGGAAAATGGGGCATATGGGATGGGATTCCATTGTCAAAGTTGTCATAATATGCAGTTTTCTTCTTATTTATCTTTACTTTAAACAAACCTGTCTTAAAATGTATGTATGTATGTATTTAATGTGATATTTAATGTGTAGTGTCATTTTTGTATATATGTCTTCTTCTTCTTCTCTTCATGGAGTAGGAGAGACTCCTGTTCCGTCCTCAGCTTGCCATCTCGTTCTTGGTCGACCGACATCTCTTCTCCCTTGTGGTTTATACAACAATGCTTGCTTCGGGAGACGGTCTTTATTCATTCTACTCAGGTGGTCTGACCAGCGAGATCTATATTCTTTCATTTTTTCTATAACTGGGAGTATGTTTAACTCTTTCCTTATTTCTTCATTTTTGTATTTGTCTAATTTTGTACATCCTTTTACTCTTCTGAGGAATTTCATTTCTGCTGATTGTATTTTCTTAACATCTTTCTTCTTTAAGGTCCATGTTTCACATCCATAGAGCAAAATTGGTATCGCCATCATCTTATAAAATTTTATTTGTGTTTCTTTTCTAGTTTTCTTTTTTAGGGTTTTGGCAATTGTGCCACATATATTCTGGAAACGTTGTATTTTACTATTTATCTCTTGATAGTAATCGTAGGTAATGTCACAACCTAAATATTTAAAATGGCTCTTTTTAACATGTATATAGACGACATTCTTAGAGAATGGAAGAAGAACATTACGGACGGAGTTATGCTAAACTCACAAAATATGATAAACACGCTTTTATTTGCAGACGACCAGATAATTATCCAAGACAGCGAAGATAATTTACAAAAGGCCATATATAAACTAAATACAATATGTGAAGAATACAAATTGAAGATCTCACTGAAGAAGACGAAAATAATGGCTTTCAAAGGGAAGCATCCAGTTAGAAGCAAAATAATAATAAACAACACTAGTTTAGAACAAGCAAAATAATAATAACAACACTAGTTTAGAACAACTAGTGTTGTTTATTATTATTTTGCTTCTAACTGGATGCTTCCCTTTGAAAGCCATTATTTTCGTCTTCTTCAGTGAGATCTTCAATTTGTATTCTTCACATATTGTATTTAGTTTATATATGGCCTTTTGTAAATTATCTTCGCTGTCTTGGATAATTATCTGGTCGTCTGCAAATAAAAGAGTGTTTATCATATTTTGTGAGTTTAGCATAACTCCGTCCGTAATGTTCTTCTTCCATTCTCTAAGAATGTCGTCTATATACATGTTAAAAAGACTTGGTGAGAGACTACATCCTTGTCGTACGCCTTGGTTAATTATAAATTCTTCCGATAATTTTCCATTTGTTGATAGTTTATTTGTCGTTTTAAAGTACAGCGATTTTATGGCTTGAATCAGATGAAGTGGGATACCTCTTTTATTCATTATTTTCCACAGTGTGTTCCGGTGTACCTTATCAAAGGCTTTCTCATAATCGATGAAACCGACATGCGTTTCTAAATTAAACTCTCGCCTCTTTTGTATAATCATATTAATTGTAAATATGTCATCTATACAGGATCTTCCGTGTCTAAAGCCACTCTGTTCTTATAGCAGTATTTTGTCAATTATAGTTGTGAATCTTTTGTTAATAATTTTCGCATAAATTTTATATGCTACATTTAATAAGGTAATTCCTCTGTAGTTTTCTGGTGAACTTCTATTTCCTTTCTTAAAAAGAGATATCACCTTTCCTTTCGTCCAGTCATCTGGTATTTTATTATATCTCCAACATGTGTTTAGAAGATTTAGTAGTCTCTGTTTTAGAGGCATTCCAGCATATTTTATTAACTCTAAGTTAATTCCATCGAGTCCTGGAGCCTTTCTATTTTTCGACTTCTGTAATGCTTCTTCCAGTTCATCCATAGTAATTGGGTCTATATTATATGCCTCGTATGAGCTCTCTTCTTCTTCCTCTACCTCTGGATCACACCATAGGTTTTTATAATGTTCTAACCACTCTTTCTCTCTTATAATGTTTAGTTCTGCGTTATCTCTTTCTTCCGAGTTAAGATGTTTCATAATTTTGTAAGCAAATTCTTGCCTTCCGTGTATATCGTTTTCAATATTACTTACAAATCGTTCCCAGGATTCTTGATGAGCTTCTGTTACTAATATCTTTGCTTCATTTCGTATGTATGGCTGGTATTTATTGCATTACTGCCACCGGGTTGTTGACCCACTTGCAGTGCAAGAAAATAAAAAAAAAAAATAGAAAAGGTAAAATTAAAGTGATCCCTTTATGGGCAGTGGAATTCGTAGGATTCCGGGAGGTTGAGGCTCCCAGATTGAGACATTCGGCACATGAAGGCGGTAAGGTTGTCAGCTCTAAGCACCGGCCGCTTGTTTTAAAAGTAACTGACAGTGAGAATAATCGTTTTAGGATCCTGTGCAGTTGAGATGTTAGTATTTAATGTTGTAATTTATTTTTAGGTATTTACTATCCGTCAGCCAAAAGCATGCGGCGTGTGTTTTTTAACCCTTGACTTTTCCGAACAAGAACAACAGTATAAATTTTCAAGTTCTTATGTATGTACATTCATACATAGGCGTACATGTGTTTTTGTAGTATACTGAAGATTGTATTGTAGTAGTTTTCTAACATGTATACAGTATGTTTATAGAATTTGTTTAAAAAGTTGTTTTTTGTGAAAAATTTCCCCTTTTCTCTTAACAGTATTTTCGATTAGTTATCCATCAAGGTTCCTTTCTGTTGTCTGACTGTTAATCGAGGGTCTACTGTACTTATTTTTAGGGTAATCATAAAATCCAGACTTATGATAATTCAAGAACTGCTGATCATTTTAACCCTTTTGCATGAAACATATTGTGGGTGCAACTTCTCAAAGACTCTTTTTCCAAGAACTGGCTCTACCTGCTGCCACCCTAATCCTCTTCGACCTGTCAGTCAGTGAATAGAAAGGTAATTCGCCGTATTCACACTTATCTTCAGTCCAGTAGGCCTACAATATTGCCAAATACATACCACAGGACGTTTACTTCACTTGAAGTGGTGAATGACAGCGGCATCACTGGGGAAATCCACGCGACTACAAGAGCACCTGTTCTTTGTCGGTGTTGGTGCAGATTTTCGGATTAAGGGACAATGCTATTATATTCTTTTGTAGATAGACGATGGTTTGGGGCGAGGTCTTCTTAAAATGGCACGAACTCTAAGAAATATTCCAGGTGTAGATGAACTTAATTTACTATGGGTCAGGTGGTTAGTCCGGTCGTCATTGCTGCTAATTCCAGTTTTCGTCTGTCGCAATGACTCACATGCCTCCGGCCAGTCACATCTGTTACACTTTACACTGTGTAGTATTTTCCTAGCACTAATGTACGGGTTGATCCAGAAATAAGGTTCCCATCAATTTTACAAATAGACAGCATTTTTTATTCTCATAGTAATGTACACCGTTGGAAAGAGGACACTTTGCTCTATTTTTCGACATAATCGCCTTCTTTTTCTAGGCATTTTTGTAGACGGTGCTCCAATTTTTGTATCCCAATGTCGTAGAACTCCGCCGCCAACCCGTTGAGGAAGCGCTTCACCCCGTCTTTGACTTCATCGTCGCTCCGGAAGCGTTGGCCACCCAAGTGTTCCTTTAACTTCGGGATCAAGTGATAATCGCTAGGCGCGAGGTCCGGACTGTAAGGTGGGTGACAGTCCACCCAAAGTTTGTTAAAAGGTCCTGGGTTTGACGGGAGACGTGAGGTCGGGTGTTGTCGTGAAGCAGCTTACACCGGCTGTCAGTCGTCCTCGCCGGCGGTTCTGGATAGCTCGCCTGAGTTTCCTTAGTGTTGCACAATAATTGTCTGAGTTGATTATTGTCCCAGGTTCCATGAAATCGATCAGCAGTATCCCCTTACGATCCCAAAACACACTGGCCATGACTTTGCCTGCAGAAGGAGTTTGTTTGAACTTCTTTGCGACTGGTGACTCTGAGTGACGCCATTGTTTGGACTTTTCTTTCATTTCGGGAGTGAAATGAAACACCCACGTTTCGTCTCCCGTAACAATGGAGTCCAACAATCCTTACGGAACGAATCTCGCAGTTGGCGGGAGCAACAATGAACACCTTCATCTCGGACGGCTGCTGAGCCAAGGCTGAGCAGCGCAGCAAAACGCGGCCAGGCGGAATCGAGAGTGGAGGAACAGCCGCGCGCAGTGGTGTTGCTCGATTTCGCCTAGCACTTTCCCGTGCGGCTGGAGCTCTTTGGGAACCTTATTTCTGGATCAACCCTCGTATAACTAATCTCAGTTATCAAACCAGATTGCAATTTGACACCCCATTTGTGAAACATCGGCATATAACTTGACTTAAAGTGATGCTGTGTTCACTGGATTGGCAATGATTGTAGTTTATGTTCGTCATAATTATGTTCTTATTTCACAGTAAGAACACTCTAGGTACTCTAGAGGTACTCTATTTCCTCTACCCGTAGCATAGGATAGAGGAATATATTGTGATCAAACCTGCAATTCAATGTCTAATTTTCAGCATCAACACTAGTTATAAAGTTCCCGGAACCAAATAGTAAGCTATACATTTTTAGAAACGTGAATGTAATAGACATATTATATTCACGTTGCTGTTCAACAGCATAGCTAGAGAACAGACAGATAGACAGACTTACTTACTTACTTATTTACTTACTTACTTACTTACTTACTTACTTAATGTCAGTAGACAATTCCTAAGCAAGCTAAATGAATATTATGTATTTTATGGAATCTGGGGTTTTTTTGTCGCGCTTACATGAGCCCGCCATTCAACCCTGTTTTGTGCTAACTATATCCAGCCATCCCTCGCAAATCCCGCTTCCCTTAAATCTATTATAATATTGTCGTCCCATCTACGTCCAGGTGTTCCAAGTGGTCTCTTCCCTTCGGGACTCCCAATCAATATTTTTAATATAATTATGTCTTTCCTTCCCCATGCGTGCAACATGTCCAGCCCATTTCATCCTCCGTGATATACTTACCCTTATTGTAGTCGGTAAAGAGTACAGCTTATGAAGCTTGTCATTATGCAGTTTTCTCCAGTCTCCGTTTTCATCTCTCTTAGGTCTGAATTTTTTTCTAAGCACCATGCTTTCGAATACTTAGATTATGTTCTTCCCGAAGAGTATGACCATGTCTCACAACCGGTAGGGTAATTATGAACGTTATAAATTTTATTTTTAGATTTCTGAACAGATGGTGAGAATATAAGAGTTCCTGAATTGCATAAAAACAAACGTTTCCTGATTTTAGTAGCACTTAACTTCTGTCTTAATATTATTTGTTTCTGTGCTTACTGCTTTCAGAAATTTGAATTTCTCCACATGTTCGAATGCTTTATTTGCTATTTTAATATCTTGTAAAGCATTTTTTTGTCGTTTCATGACCATATTATAAGTAGTTTTTTCTATATTAATTTCCAGTTCGACATTCCTGCAGGCAAGCAGACATACTCGTACAATACAACAATTTTATATGCGAGTTTATTTTCTGGAAATGTGACATGAAGCTCGGCAGGGCTTTCTCTTACCACTTCTTTATGCTAAGAATATGTAATTTTTCGTTATTTTCTCGAAAACTGATGTAACGATTTTGTTTCAAGTTTGTACTTGAGGTACTTACACCAATTTCTGAGTTGTTAAAATGTGAAAGCTCTGTGAAGCGTAGTTATAAGCCAGTCGTCGTTTGTATAGATTCAGTCTTCAACTCTTGTGTAGCGAACATTTCATTTTCCATGAATCTGAGACAACTGAATACGCACTCCCTGCAATACAAATAAGCTTCATAAGAATCAGTTTCTCTCCAAAATCCCTTCGAGGTTCTGAAAAGTCCTGGAAGCGTGACCTTCCACCACTCGTCACACCACGTGGTCTATTTTTTATTAATAGCTGTTTCTTTTCTAACCCCAACATGTTACACAGGCCTAATGGTGGAGTACTTGTACGTGAGTGCAATATAGTTGCAGAGTTCAAACAAACCCCTATCTGCGAGAGATAAAAAAGCATATGGTCTGACGAGGTTGCGTGGGGTTGGCTGCCGAAGAGTATTGCAAACAGAACACTGTGGCGGCCATCATCGTTGTGTTGAAGCGGGTAGGGCAGGCCAGCCGAACCAGTCAGTTGTGTCTTGTGCTTTAGTAGCGTCGGCCATGTTCCTCTCGGCGTGCTCTCTATCATCACTTTGTTATCATTATTATTGTTGTTATTGTTGTGGTGGCAGTGGTAGTGTTAAACAGTATGGATGAACTTCAGAACGGTGTTGTGTTGATTAAATGTGAGTACACATGTCCTTTGCTAGTGCTGTGCTGACATGAGTACACAAAAGCATTGTGGGTGGCCTAATGAGGAATGTGAAGTGCTTTTGTCAGTGGTGGATCGGCTTCAATCCTGTCTTGTTTTGTTTTATATGAAGGTGCAGATCTGACTTGATAGTAAACATTTGTGTTCTAGAAAGTATTTTCTAAAATAAGAAAGAAAGTACGATTTTATATAATTATTCCCCATTCATTTGATTCACATGTGCACCAAAATTAATAGTTAATTAATAGATTGTTTAATGTGGATTATACCTTTTATTCGAAATTACGAAATAAACCAATCGTGTATCAACACGTAAGTTAATTTTCGAGATCGTTTAAAGGTATTGATTTACTATTTTGAATTTGATGCAAATTATAATAGCGTTGATCGTAATAATATAATAATATTATTTTCTTATTCTAACTTTTACAAATAAAAAGTTGTACACCCAAACCAATCTTCTGAATATGTAACACGTGACTTTGTAGAATATTTAAAGTGAAAGACAAAAATTAGCAAGTCTATCCTTCTGAAAACATTATAAATTGTTCATTGTGTGATACATTCACAACGGCGACGATCATGTTAGGCCTATTATTAATCATGTTTATGATTATAAATATAATAGGCCTAATAACAATAACAATACCGGTAATTATAATAATAATAGCATGCTTCTGTAAAATATGTGACATTGTATTTCATAACAAAAGTAAAGGCTTTACACCTTTAAGTTGCAATTTTTATATTGATTACCAGTGGCGGACGCAGAATTTTTTTCGGGGGGGGGGGATTTGAATAGGTAGAAAGAATACTAAAAAAAATTAACTAACTTACATATTTCATTCGTTTATAAAACTAGCCACATACATTGCATATATAGCCTTTTTTCACATTTCGGGGGGTGGGGGACATCCCCTGCGTCCGCCACTGTTGATTACGTTATCGTATTGCGTTATATTGATGAATATTAGAGCACATTTGTCATAAACGCCAGTTTTAATGTAATTTTGTTTGCTAGTTTAGTATTCTTTAATGTTAGTTTTAACTTATAATTTGTTCTGATTCACATTTTATAATTTTAAGTTATGACATTCTTGAAAAAATGGTCACGATATTATTTTTTTAATAATGAAGTTTTTTCCTATTTACAGTTTCGCCTATTTTTACTGAAAATTCAAATTGTTTAAATTATAACTTTTTGTATCGCAACAAAAATCCAGTAAAGAACATAATGAGTTTTGGGATTAAAAATTCTGAAGAAAAGGAACGAAAAATAATAAAATATTACATTGCGTCAGGTGTAGTGTAACGTAAGAAATGATTGCTCTTTACATCCACGTAATTGTGTCGTATTTTAGCAATACCAAGAAATAATTTCGGTTACTTAATGATATAATTACCAGCTTTAACGCCAGCCAATTACGTGGTTTGAATATCTTTATGGTTTGCCGTCATGAGATAACAGGTTGAAATTAAAAGGCATTTAGCAGCGAAGGTGATCTTCCGTGGCATAATTGAGGAGTCAGGCGTATATAAGAGTATAATTGTTATAAAAGCGAGATAATTGTATTACCTGGATGTGAAAACAGAAAGTGTGTTGGCAGCCAGCTGTGACTCAGGTGCATTGCATTTCACATACTTCCTGCGCCTGCAAATCCTGTCTAGCCTGTTCCAGCCTCTTGCAGTTCATTATGGACATACTGTACTGTTAAACCCACACACCGCGTATTACGTTTCCAGTCTGATTTTTAAGGAATTAAGACATCATAGCAAACGCTCCAGCTCTTTGCAATGGTGCCTTTAAGTTTTGACCTTAGGAAGTTACCCCGAAATATCTGTGGCTTGGTTCTAAAAGGGCCAATGTCATAAAACTTGCTTTTGAGATAACTGACTTTGAAACCTTTGTAGAAGTAACATTTTTTGCTGAGAACTTCCGACATTGGCCTCTGAGGTTTCTGCATTATGTCTATTAATAGCAACATACATTGGCACTTTTATTACACGAAAGATAAAGACTAGCTGAGCTCAATAATGCATATTGACAAATTTCATTTTCTTCCTTTTGTGGTGAATGTTATTAAGTATAAATAAATTTTCCACCTAACCACAAAATAATTAGGTTAGGTGGAAAATTTATTTATACTCAATAATGCATAGATCTCATTTTTGCAAGAAATTGACATTGGCCCTTTTAGAACCAAGCCACAGATTATGTCAATTTTTTCTAACAGAAAAAACCGTCCCACAGCTGAGTGGTTAGACCGCTCGCCTTCCGCCACTGGCACCTGGGATCGAATCTCGGAGGCTCCATGTGGAATTTGTGATGGACAAAATGCGGTCAGGGCAGGTTTTCTTGGGGTGCTCCTGTTTCCCCTGCCATAAATCATTCCACGGTTGCTCCATTCATCATTATGTGACCATTTGGGTGCATTAAAGGAATTATTGTTATTTATTAGCAGAAAGAATGTTCTAACTAAAAAGGATATCTTAAGATATTTTACTGATCATATTGAACATTACAATACTAAAAATTCCCTTTAGGAAGGCCTACAGGCTGAGGCAGATTTCAAAGTGCTAAATCTCGCCTTATAAGAGAGCTACCGAGAAACAAGGTATTGATTTGTAAAGTACTCATCAAGAGCTTTTCAACGATACCCCACAAGACGTGGTTTCAAAAACTTCGAATTTCCATCCCCCCACCAACCACCCCCACTCGTATCCCCCAAAACCCCCGAATCCTTGGTGTCACTGTGAACTCCATGGGGAGTACTGTAATTTATTCAAACAAAGTTTCCCTCTATACTTTATAGGGGCCGAGATATAAATTTTTCAAAATGTCAACCCCCGACCCTCCCCATGGGCAATTTTTGCTCATTAACGAACTTTTTCCGAACTATTGAGCCTAGAAATAACATAATAAAATTTGGTTCAAATATCTTCAAAATTTCGACCGCATATAAATATATATAAAAAAAAAATTGAACGGGTGGTGGTTTCGTACATAGGGAGGCATGAAACGTAAAGATTATTATTATTATTATTATTATTATTTATTACATTACAATATTACATTATTACATAGAATTGCAAAAACAAATACAAGTACAAATACATATTTATACAAGTAAAATAAAACAATTTTCAAAATTCAAAATTAACTACAACTATTTAAAAAGAGGAAAAGAAATATAGGCTATATCTTCACAAGAAGTATTACATTTAGTAATACACCCGAATGAGCAAGACTGCTCGTGCTCGGGTGCCGTTTCAAAAATATCAAAGTGAAGAAAGAGGAGAGACAAAGAAATAGAGTGTATAATGTGCTTAACTAAAAAAAAGAAAGTTAAAAAACATTAAACATAAAAACGTAAATACATAAAAGGAGTGAAACAAAAATTACTTAAAAGCTAAAAAATTACAAAAAATTCTTTACATATCTATTAAATTTAACAGTGGAGTATGCTGAGAGATCAGGATATTTTCTGATAATTGAGTTATAGAAGCGCGGTCCAAAATTAATGCTATGCTTTAATCCTGCCGATGTGAGACATTTGGGTTCTAATAGGAGTAAATTAGTATTTCGTCTAGTTTTGTAGATATGTTCACTGGAAGAGTATTTTATACGATGTTTGTGAAAATATTTTAATATAGAAAATTTGTAAATTTGGTCCAAACTTAAAACATTAAATTCCGAAAATATTAGGCTAGTTGGGTAATCAATGTGTTTTCTTAGACAGATTTTTATTATTCTTTTTTGTAAAAGGCAGAGGGGCTTAAGGGTAGTTTTCGCTAATCCTCCCCAGGCGAGAATGCCATATTGAATAATGGACTGGAAAAGTGCTAGATAAACGGAACGTAAAACAGTAATGGGCATACAGTGGCGTAAAATGACAAATTTATGAATTGTTCTGCGTAGTCTATTACAGATGTAGTTAACATGGTGAGACCATTTAAGATGTTGATCAATAAAAATACCCAAATATTTCACAACGGCTGATTCTTTCAGTGGTAAGCATTTACAATTCACATCAAAATTACAATTATGTATTATTAAATTTAAATTTGTACGTTTTTTCCGCGCTATCTGACCAGTAGATGTTAATGAGAAAGGAACTAATGTTGATTTATCCACGTTTAGTGATAGAAGGTTAGAATCGAACCATTTTTTTACAATTTTCATGCCTGTATTAGCGTATTTATATGCTACTTCCCATGAATGACCACTGAAAATCACAACAGTGTCATCTGCGTATGAAAATATGGAGCCATTTATTTGATCTAGGTTTAAATTTAGCAAATCATTTACATATATTAAGTATAAGATTGGTCCTAATATCGTTCCTTGTGGCACACCAATATCAATATTTGATATTTCACTTATATGGCTGTCTACTTTTGTCATTATACATCTATTGCTCAGATATGATTCAAATAATTTGTAAACTGTTCCTCTAATTCCTATCTTATTCAGTTTATCTAATAGTATCGAGTGAATAACAGTATCAAAAGCTTTGCGTAAGTCCAAGAAAATTCCTAAACAATTATTACCTTTGTCTAATTCTTTAATAATGTTACCTGTAACGTTAATAAAAGCATCGTCAGTAGATATGTTGCTCTGGAAACCAAATTGATTTTTTGATATAATTTCATGTTTTTGTAAATAGTTTAGTAGCCTAACTTTTATGCATTTCTCTAGTATCTTGGAAAAGGCCGGAAGTAGTGATATTGGTCTATAATTGTTTAAATCATTCATTTTCCCGGATTTATGTATAGGTATTATCACAGCATTTTTTAGAGTATTGGGGAAAACACCTTCTGTGAAACAAAGATTGAAAATATAGACAAGAGGTTTAACAATATATTTAATGATAGATTTCAATGTAATGTTTTTTATTCCATCAATGCCTGGAGATACATTATTATTTAAGGTCTTCACAATGTTAATAATTTCGCATTCATTAACAGGACTGAGAAACATAGATGTGATTGGATTCATGGCTGTTTTATTGTACTCCGAAGAGTCTGACGATGTCTTATTAACGTTTGAGGTTACACTGTGCCCTATTTTTGAGAAGTATTTATTAAATTCATTTGCGATATCCTCTTTGTTTGTTATGTGAGTACCATTTTCATTTATTAATTCTGAAACCGTTTTATTTTTTTCAGTACCTATATCTGTGGCTTCATTAACAGTTTGCCAAAATTTCCTAGGGTTGTTCTTATATTCTTCAAATTTTAATTTATAATAACTAATATATGAAAGACTTTTTCGTAAGTCATGGCATGGTAACGATTGCAATATGTCGATTTTTCTTCGAATTCTACCTAAAAATACTATTTTTATTTATTTATTTATGTATTTATTTATACATATCATAAATGTAAAATACATAATATTATTTTCAGGGAAAACTGTTTTAAATGTAAGTTCATCATAATGTGTAATTTAGAATTATATCTGTGAACCTGAAAGAACAATTTAATAATTTCGGAGAGTATTCACAATACATAACTATACACACGCATTACTCATAAAAACACACATTCATACTATTAGTAATTATTTTATTATAATATTAGTGTCTTAGTGTTTAAAAGCAGGCCTAAGTTTGGTATTTGAAGTTATACACTAGAATAAAGGAAAATGAAAACTGCTTTAGATTCACACATTTATTTATTATAATCCCGGGTCCGAAAAACTGTAACATAATTTTGTCTCTGAATAAAGCTTTATGCAAATGTGGGAATTTGTTTTAAGAAAATAGTGGACTTCCCCAAGTTTGTTTTATTCAATATTCTTCTGTAGCTTTCAGAGCGATAATTTTATTTTTTAAGCGAACGCTGAAACAACTTTATTGTGCTATCTTCCATATTTCAGTTTGTACTTCTGTTGTGAATTTTAAAACCGTTCTCCTTATTAAGAAGGGAGGAAATTATTGATAAAATACCGTAGAATAAAATGTTTATGCCTTTTGTACCAGCTTTGTAGGCCTTCGTTAGTTAATAAAATTCTCACTCAAACAATAATTGTCAATAAGTTGAGTCTTTTTTTTATTTATCCATTAATGAATATAAATATGAACTGTAAACGTGTTGGAATGTAAGGGGGAGAGCATGTAAAGGGTGACAGGAAGTAAGAGCTGCACCCTCATGGTAGGAGTAAGGGTTGTGGTTTTTCATAGACCCTCTTGTGATTTGAATTATAATTTCAATTGAACACATTCTGAAGCAGTGGAGGAATTGAATAGTATTATACATAGTAAATTGTATGATTTTTTTTTAAAGAATCACAGATTCAAACAACAGCTCTTAGCTTCCTATTCCAACAGTGGCAATATGAAACAATTATTTTATTTTATTTTACTTGCAGAATAAATACAAGTTGCGTTACACATTTGACAGATGTGATTATGTTTCCCTTTGAAAGGTGCATGTTAGGCAGAAATTTAATTTCTCCATTATCTCAATCTGCATGTGGGTAAAAATAATAATTCCTTATAGGCCTACCAGGTCCTGGTAGATAGACTGCCGGTTTTTTTTATTCTGTGTTTTGTATGTCTGTACAAGTTATGAGATAATATTAATCCTTCCTTGAATAATGTCGTCAGAATTTATTTCTAGGAATAAGATTGTCATAGGAAATCCTTTTTCTTAGTTCTTCCTCTTTGTTATACTCGTTTTCCTCTGTTTCTAGTATATGCCAAGTATTAGGAAATATTGATGAATGGTTCATTCATGACGCGGTTTCCTGCGTTAGCAGTTGCAGCCATTGATCACATTTTATATGATTGAGCTAGTATTGGAATAATACATGTAAAGGAAAACTGGAGTATCGCGAGAAATATTTTTTGTCTATCGCAATTTTCACATAATATTGTCCAGCTTCGATCCCCGGCCATTACTATCTGATCGCTCTGTCATAGGGCAGCCTTAAAGTCGTTTCGTTATAAGAAAATATTACATGTCACAAGAAATCAATAAATGATATTTTATAATTAGTTTGTATTGTATAGGAAAATACGTCTTTTTTCAGCAACGTTTCATATGCATAATTGTATTAATTATATCCTCTTTAAGTTTTGGAATTTATTTACTTAGTATTGGTTGCCCATTACAATAAAATTGCCATTTCATGTTTTATTTTCTTCTATTTTCGCTTCCCATTTTTTCTTGGCCATAAAAAATCATAGGGAAATCCTTTATACTTATATACAAAAATATACTTATTGAATTTCACTTTATGCTATGCATTTATTTCATTCCAATATTTTATTGAAACTTAAAATTTCTCTCCTATAACTTGTTACTATACATTCCGATCCAATATCCAAGGCGTCCTCTTTGTTTATACAAAGCAGGAAAATTTATAGTATTTCGTCTCTTGTTCCTAAATTTCCAGATTTTCGACTTCTACCATGTCGCTTTAGAGGATTAGTGGCACTTGCTCGCACGCATATTAATCGGGTAGCATAATTATTATTATACAATACACTGGACGTGTATTACTATAGATAGCAATTATCTCATGGGTCGGGCTTGTTTATGACAGTAACACGAATACTAGACTGGCTGTCTTGTGTTCTTACTGCGAAGGTCTAATCAATTACACGGTTCTTGAACTTACCTCCTTATAGCCTAACTCTGTCACGAACAACACCACTTTGAATAATTCAGATGGGTTGAAGGAAATTAGGGGAAGGGGGCATTGTCTTCACGTGCAATAATATATACAGCAGCGTTCCAACATCGGCAGTGTAAATCTTGCTGGAAATAAGTGCATAACCAAGACTGTAACATGAAAGTAATGTATATAAATAAGGGTTCGTGTGTCCATATCTTGAATCTTTTGTTAAATTTTAAATGAAATGATCACCATTAGTCTGATTTTAGCTTTCTGTCTACCTTGTGGTTGTTTATCATAAAAATATTTACTTTCTCTGAAAAAAGTAAATAATATGCAATTTTGTCTTTCTAAAGAAAAAAAACCTCCCTTAAAATCAAACTGCAATTTCAAAAATATTTTGGTGCTAAGAACATATATTTCTCTTCACCTGTCTATTCAGAACTCTTGCCGAATATTTCAAAGCGGTGGTATAAGAACTCCACTTGGAATATTATGAACGATAAAAATGTAGAAAAAAGTACGCGAGAAAAACTAATATTAAGTTTAATAACATTTTTTAGTTCACATGGCTGTTTAAATGTCGATTGAGGGCAATAGAATATTTATAAATGTAAAAATGCAATGGATTATAAAACTAAGAGATATGGGAATTTTTTAAATATGAAAAGTAAATTTTTTTATGTTTTGACCACATTTCAGCTATGTAATCTCGTAAAGGGTTCGTTCAGGGTTTGACTGTCACATTTCTCACACATAAATAACAAATATTAGGAAATACAGTAGTATATTGCGATACAAGTGCCGTAAGGCACGTTTACGGGTCGAGGAAACAGATTGAAAACCCGAGGCGCAGCCGAGGGTTTTTAAGTTTTTGAGACCCGTAAATGCCTTTACGGCCCGTGTGTTGCATGCTATTTTTTGCACGATGATTATTTATATCAATTTAATTATATTAATTGTGATATTACCTGAAAATATTATGTAAATACATTCTTGAAAATAGATGTTTATTTCAGAAAGTGATTCGCATGTGTTTGTTATGGGAACCGAATATTTTTCCTGGGGGCCGTGCCCATAAAGGCTTGTATTATGAAGTGTATCGTAATGAATTATGACGTAGCGCTTGGACCGTAAGTAATTTAACCTCATCGCAACCGCTCTTAGCAACAAGACTGTGTGAGAATGTCAACTTACGATCCATGTAAACAACGTTCGTAAGTACCACTTACTAGCTAAGGAGTGCAAAAACAAGAATTGAGGTACAGTATTTAGATGTGTTGGTTCAGTTCAGTAATATCCTATAACAATGACTTCTTATACATTGTATTTTAGCACTGACTATCACAATCTGCCAAGAAGGTTACATGTAACAAAATTTGTTTTGTTACACTATACTAAATATATAATCGCAAGATAAATAAAAGAAAATAAACAAAGAAATGTTAAAATGGGAAAGTATTTATAAATAAATAGTCATTTTGGTTTTGAGGATAATAACAATAATTGTCAAGACAGACAAAATTTGTTTTGTTACATGTAACCTTCTTGGCATGACAGATTGTGATAGTCAGTGCTAAAGTGCAATGTATAATAAGTCATTTATTTAATAAAGGTTCGTATTCAAAATTTGTAGTCCTGGGAAGATTTTAAGGCATAATATACTTGTATAGAAGTAAAATTTACTTCTGTTACATTTAATGTACAGGAGCGGGGTTATTGGCGTGGAAAAAAAATGCCGATAATGCTTCCGTTTCGTTTCCCTTAATGGTGATTCCCGGTCAACTCAGCTCCTATGACAAAGAATAAGCATTGTCATCCGACGAGATTATGCCTAAGTTTATTTCTCACACAATAAACTCATCCCGGACTGCAAAGAAAACAATGAATAGGCCCATATTTTATTTCTTGTACCTCATCCTATAATTTCACTTAAATTTAAACGTTTCTTCTAATTTTTTTTCTATTATTTTATTACAAATTTTAGATAACTACTCTATCCCTTAGGACCGTCGGCGTAGTGGTAGGGGTGCACTCAGCCTCGTGATTCAAATTGAGGAGCTGCTTGATAGAGAAGTAGCGGCTCCGGTCATGGAAACCACCATTAACGGCTGTGGGTGTCGGCATGCTGACCAAATGCCCTCCAATCCTGCTCCAATCCTGCCGTCTGCCTATGGTAGATAACGCAGCGGTCGGGTGGTAGGCATTGTCCCTTCAGGGATGTAGCGCCACAATTTTTTTTTACTGTATCCCTTAGGGTGCATTATGAGTTTAGCATTAAACTACCTTTCACACTACCTTAACATCGGTGTATATTTTGAGACGGGAAGCAGCAAGTGTCTTGCAAAGCATGCAAATAGTAGGCATATTTATTACAATAATTAAGAGATTCCTTAAAAATCACTTAAATACGAGAAAACTGATAATTCCTTTCTGTTCTGATAATTCCTTTGCAAATGTCAGCAGCACCGTAAAAAGAAAGGTATACTTTGCTAGTGGTTAATTTTTTCAGCTTTGCTCGTCCAACAATACGCCTACTACCTTTTCAAATTAATTAGTTTTGTACATGCCTAGCTTACATGTTTACCATGTATCAATCAATAACGTTAGTAACTGGCAAAAAAAAAAATCTACTGGTTGACTATGCCCTAAAAAATTGACACTTTTTAACGAAATGTTAAGCCGAGTTAAAATATAGCATTAAAATATTAACCTCATTTTTAGAATCTATAGCAGGTCCACAAACAAGAAATATTCAATCGAAAGTTGTGGTATTAGAGCGCAAAACCACGAACATGTAGGAACATATGTTTACTTATCACGTGTAGAAATTAAAAGCTAGATTTTGCTTTGTAGCACATTTTCGAGTGACTTTCACATTTAGGTTAAGTTTTCTTTCTCTAACCCTTTTAGTAAAATTAATAGCTATATTACTGAATCTGTTTATGGATAGTTGCTAACATATTTTTACAATATTAGTATAATGACTTGAAGGTCTTAATTATGGCAATTTCTCGCCTGAAACAATTTATTTCAGTCTTAACCCTCATAAAGAGAAACAAGATTAAAAGGGCTTTTTTACTACATTCTGTTCATCGATAACCCCTAACACATTATTTTGTATTAAAAGTGGCAGTAACTCGCCTTAAATTATTTTATATAATTTAATGATAATGATGATGATGATAATAATAATAATAATAATAATAATAATACGCTGTCTCTATCCCACCAAAACAGCTGAACATAAATTAACAATTAAATTAATATACTAAAATCGTACACAAGGTAACATTTAAGGTTATCACTCATGTATGATGACTGGGGCCTGGATTTTTAGGTTTTAAACTATTTTGTTCCTTCCTAGCTAACTGTGATATTTTAACAAAATTATCAATTTCATTATCATGGTAGTCACCTAGTTCAATCTTATAAAACCTAAAAATGGCTATATAAGATGTTAAAAACTAAAATTGGCTAAAACTGTTTGTAATTAAATTAAAATACTTGAATTGAAACTTTTTAAATACAGTCTCTGTTTACAGTTTGTACCTTGCTCATTGTTATCAGTGCATTTTAAGAGAAAATATAGAGTTGCATTTTGTAATTTTGTACCCCAGTGTCCCGGTAAAGGAAATCGTTAGTGTTAAAATCCCCGGTTTCTTTAGAATGAAATGAAATACATGTTTTAGAACCTTACACTTCCAGTTTATTCACAATGTTTGCGCCAACAAGATGCCGAAAGTAAAGCATTCTAAACGTTGGTTGATTAATTGAAAACGTTCTTGTTGAGTTTATGTGGTGTATTTGGAAATGACAGGGGTAGTTTCCTATAAACTATGGGCAAATAAGTCAAGAATATTCGTATAGTTTTGTGGTTCAGAGCCATGAAACCTATCTGAAAATGGTAAAAACCTAAGATAGATATATTTTAATATAATTAAAAAACTAATACAGGGTTTATAAAAACCTAAAGATCTGGGCCCTATTCATAATTACCAGGAACGCATTGAAGATGTAAAATTTCTACACAAAGCACAGTGAGTGAGTTATTTTCACATGTTGCTGATGAGAGTAAATTTCACTTAAAAAGCTTTATTGCCAACCTCTTTTTTTCAATTCTTCGATACTACTACTTCGAACGAAAAATTTTAAGATGAAAGCTAAATATATGTGTAAATGTTTGCTTAAAAATTTACAAATATATATCAATGAATTTCATCTTAGCTAACGAGGGGTTGATATAGACTATAATGTGAAAATCATTATTATACCCCCTAATGACGGCATCTAGCGTCTAGAACAACTGTCTTCATTTACTACCGGCTCATAATTAGGAGTGAGTTTATTATTTATTCAAGAGAAGTGCTATCTATTAATTTAATCTAAGCTTCCATTTCCAGTCACTCATTTATAAAGATACCTTTTAACAGTGGACTACTCAAGAATTTATCAATTTTAATTGTGGACTCGTGATTTCTAACGTTTTATTGTATTGTGAGTTTACAACTTAGAAGTTGTTTTACCATTATACATCTTATTGTATTTAATTCTTAAGTTTAATTGTCACAGAGTATTTAGGCATACATATTTCAATACTCCTTAAATTATTTAATTTTAATCTGTAGATCAACGTACAGTAAAAGTTTAATCTTTCCATACTGTACTTTAAAGTCATGGATGCCCTAATGGATTCTGCCATTTAGTAACTAATGGACTCTCATAAATGATGACAAATGTAAAATGCCATGTAAAGTGACGTAGAAAAGTTGGGAATATCGCTCATAGTATTGATTTTACCAAAATATTACCAAAAAAGTACAAGTGACAAACTCGCTTAAAACAGTATTTAGTTTCATTAATCGTAAAATTTCGACAGAATGAATACTTGATTAGATACCGGAACACATTTTCTGGGCAGGATTATTTGTTTCCATATAATGTTTTATTCTATCTTACGATCGCCATCGATATTTTACAGGTTTTTGTTTTAAATTATAGGTCTACTTGTCTCGTATAACTTCCTTCTATAAAACAGCACTATTCTCTATCCCATTTAAGAACGATCCTGTTCAAAACAAAGAGGCGTGGCTGTCATAGCCCGCACGTGAGAACGCACGTGTTCACCGTGTTTCTGTTAGTTTGTTTATTCTCAGTACAACTGACCCGCAGTGTCGTCGTGAACAATGAATCCTTTGTTTTGTTTGCTAATTGATATACTATAATGATGACGATGACAGTGAGAGTATTTCACGTGTAAATGTTGATATTATTGTTGCATGAACTTACGAACACTCATTAGCCACACCCTGCTAATGGCGCATGCTAATGACATTAACCAATCACGTTTTGTCACATGATGCGAATTTTCTGCGAACTCTCTGTGAGTTCTCCTCCCCTTTGTTTTGACTAGGATCAAACTAGAATGGGATCAATAATAGCATCTTTCGCTGGTTTATTTTAAAAAAATGGTTGGTCCATATTATTTTGAATGGGTAGGCCTATATATTCAGTATTGTCTAATCTGTTGTTTTCTGTTACAGGTAAGTGGTCGTCCCTGGTTCATACAGCTTTAAACTTCTGTCTCTAGTGTAGCAACTTTATTCTAACGATAAGTAAGTAGGACAAAAGAAACTGATCAAGTACTTGTAGGCTACAGTGATTACCGAGTTCTGTTAACGCTGTTTTCATAAAGATTAAGGTGGTAGTTGTTATTGTTGTTGTTATTATTATTATTATTATTATTATTATTATTATTATTATTATTATTATTGTGCTGATCATATATATATATATATACACACACACACACATATTATATTTTCCGTGACCCTTTGTTGTTCATGAACTGCCTTTAGGACTAAAGTCTACAATTTATGAGACTGTCTAGAAGAGAATTTCGTAGAATACACTGTGTAGAATGTTGACGTGCATAAGACCTAATTACAACTTTCTTTCAAGTTTACGTGTTCATTAATAATATTCTCCGTTCCGTTGGAATATATTATTCCAAATACAGTACAACTTAGAAAAACAATCTCCTTGCCGACTTGGCAAGATTCTTTGGGTTTCGGAAAGTTCAAGCCCCGTATTTTCTTGAGTCGACATAAAGACGGTAAAACGATCACTTTTAATCTTTTCACTGCTACAGACTTATAAATTCTTTACTTAAACAATTAGAGTATTGCTTTATGTATTGTCTACGTGAAACGATCGTCATGTATGGAGACCATTATTATACTGAAACTTTTCTCATAGATTTCAAACTTGAACCCCACCAGTGCACAGTGGTCCAGAATTGAAATCTAGAGGGAAAAAACTAAAAATTCTTACTAGTTGTAAAACATTTTATTTTTGCTGGATCTTCATCCCAGATAACCCCTCTTCACTAAACTCAGCCTTTATCAACTCTGATGTAAAAGGGTATGCAGCTGCAGCTCTTCAAAGTTGTGGGTTCATAAGGAGTAGAGGCATCAGTCTTATAACTAGGGACCGGATTTTTAGGTTTTTAAAAACACTGTTGTAGGTTTTCCATTAGGTGAAATAGTTTTTTTTAGGTTTTCTCCAAAATATCGTTTAATGGATTTCAATGTGCTACAGAGGATTCAATACATAATACTTCGTTTAATTTAATAAAATTGACTTAAATTTGTGTAAACTTGCTTTAGGACAATATTATACAACTGAAGAAAGAAAGCATAAACAATCAAAAGAAGCAGTGAAAATAAGATTGTCCCACATTTCCTGGTTACAGTATATCACTAAATATCTTTCAAGATACTCAACTGTGAAGTTCTTCCTATTATCTCTTAGAATACATTTGAAGGCAGAAAATGTCCTTTCAACCTCACATGACGTCAGCAGTGGTTGTTCGTACGAATATTTTAAAAGGAATACGCCGGTACTCTTACACTTCCTCTCTTGATACTGTCCATCCTAGACGACATTGGGTTGAACGAAACGCTGGTGCTATTAATTTCAACCCGACAAAAATTGTCTCTCCGCAAAATATCGATTTATCAACTGACAAACAAAAAAGACAAAAAAGTAGGCCTAGCCTAAATTAGATATTTTAGGTTTTACATCCCGTTTAGGTACATTTAGGTTTTTATACCCCATTTAGGTATTTTTAGGTGCCACAGAATTAATGTGGGTGAATCCTATGAACATGATTCGAAAAAGTGTATGACCGCTTTTTGTTTTGGAAGTAAGGAAAAAAATAGGTAAAAACCTAAGAATCCGGTCCCTACTTATAACGAGTTGCGCGACGTCAGAAGTGTGTAGTCATTGTGTGAGATGTGAAGTGTTATTTAGTTGTTCTGTCAAATGGAATTCACATCTAAAGGTATGGACTTGCGATTTATATAATATTTATTGAAATAATACTACATAAGAAATTACTGATGTCATATTTATATGGATGTGTCTAGGTAGGGATTTTTTTTTATTATTTTCTAGTATTGTAGAGGGGTTTTAAAAAATACGTTAGAGATGGCACTATTAAATATATGTCAAGATGTAAAGAAAAGGGTTGGATTTAAGTACAAAAAGAATAGTTTGTCGCAAATGATCCGTTTTTTTACAAATCGCGTTTGTATTTCACGGGGTAACCGGCAAACACAGCCAGTAGTGACATGTATGGAACTTTATGAATTTCCGTGTCAGACGAAAGGTTCTACAAATTCACTGTCCAATTATGTATTTGATAAGTTTGGATTAAAGGAGCATCCCAATGATTTATCTAAATTATTAGGAGCAACTATGGCTACTTTTAGGTCAAATTTTTGAAAAGCGCAGGAAAAAAGTAAAAAGAGTTCTTTGGATGTCTGCTTCACAATTCATACCGACTAGATGTAAAGAAATGGCAAGTTAAAGGAAAGGAAGAAAAAGTAAATGAAAGGAAGGAAGTAATTGTAGAACAATTCCCCAAGAAAATGGGTTTGATAGTCGTCAAGTCAAAGCCAGGGGAAGTGGAAATTCTAGCGATGGAAATGCGGCTCGACGCTTTTCAGAAGTTCACAATTGTCTGCTACCTTCACCGCGATCGAGGAAGAACTAATTAATCGATTCTCAGTAATTTTGCTTGTAATTTCCAGTGGTTTTCAAGTCAGTATTGACAAATTTGATAAATATGCTAGACACAACAAAACTCTAGCTGAGTCTATAGGCCTACCCGTGGTATTATATGCCTGCAGTGTTCATAAAGACCTAATTCATGGTGCACGGGTTATTGAATCAACCATTTTACCAATTATTGGTATGCTTTCTACAGAAGCGCAAGAAGCAAGGCATAAGCTCTTAAGAAAACTTCACGAAGGATATTCCGGTAAATTTTAACGAAAGGAAACTATGAAAGATATATTGAATCCCATAATCTCTCATTATCTTCGTTTAGACAGAACAATAATGGACCCTTATCCCAAGAAGTATGCGAGCCACTTCAAGAACCAAAAGTGCCAGTAAGCAAGTCGAGTAGGGAGAAAGATGAGCAGCAAGAAGAAAGACAGCAGAAAGTAGATGAAGATGAAGATGAAGAAGAAGAAGAAGAAGAAGAAGAAGGCGGTGATAGTGATGATGATGCTGATGAAGCAGACGCAGAAGAAAGTGATGATGCAGGTGACGTATGAAAGATATATTGAATCCCATAATCTCAGGACGAAGATACAAATTTATAAAAGAGGACGAAGATACAAATTTATAAGTATTTACCTCTTGTTTTAAATTGTAATGAAAACTCTTTGCTATTTTGTGCATTTAAAATGTTAAAAATTATTTTTAATTTCGCGATTTATATTATAAATTATTTATATTATGAATTTGCGCGTGTGTTTTTATTTTCAATTATTTCCTCAGGTCGGTTATGCCTTTCTGAGTATAGCTCATGCCCCCACCAAACAAAATGCATGCACAACAAAATAGCACGTATTTAATATCCTAGCCGGCCAACCATTCGAACTTCTTATAGCTCTACACAACACACCCTCGTATATGCTTTTTTGTTTTTGTTTGTTTGTTTGTTTGTTTTTGAAGGCTTGTTACAGATTACTTTATATCCAGCACAAATAGAGGCCTTCCACACCATCCAATTACACATTTCATTTGAATTCAATGAAATTACTGTAAATTAATATTGAATTGAATTACCACACATTGCTGAACTTGTTAAACTGCACACACTTGTGAAAAGTTGAAACTACGAATTCGAGGTATAACACCAATGATAGAAGAATAAAGGTCAGAAGGAACTACATTCGATCCCTGAACTAACTAAACGCTCTAAGCTTATGATAATTTTATTCCTTATTTGAAAGAAAATATTGCTTTAAGTATTTGTTTGGCAAAACATTTTAGGAAAGCAAATTTATGGAATGTTTCGTCAGAATTTTTGCGTTCCAAAAAAAAAGGAAAATTAGAAACTCTCGATTGATAAATTCATAGTATAAGAACATTGTTGGAGCTCCTAAAGAAGAGGAAAAGAAATTGGCTGGGACATTGGCTAAGAAGAAATTGTCTGCTGAAGGATGCTTTAGAAGGAATGATAAATGGAAAGAAGGTTCGAGGCAGAAGAAGATATCAGATGATAGATAACATTAAAATAAATGGATTGTATGCCGATACAAAAAGGAAGGCTGAGAGCAGGAAAGAGTGGAGAATGCTTAGTTTGCAGTGAAAGACCTGCCCTTGGGCAGAACACTATGAATGAATGAAGATGATAATCTACGATGACGACTTAAGAACGACTGAATGTGTTAATTAATCTCGTTTAGCAATAACAGCAAACTCAGTTACCCAGTAGGCTTGTAACATTTTATTCCTTTTATTTATGCCATGAGCAACAGTTGGTTGCAATATACATATTTTATAATTATTAAATACAGTGCAATGCACATAATACAATACAATGCAAGTAGAATACTCATAATACTCAAAGGGGTACAATATGATGAAATTGTGGTAATGGTAAGCCTACAAGGTAATTTAGTTTAGGAAGAACTTAAAATAATTATGTTTACAGGAGAGTCAAAAAAATTCACTAATTCTATAAAATGGATGGTTGATTAACCAGTTAAACAAAACATACCCTATTAACCATATTACAGCTATAGAATTAAACCGTTTTCTTGACGTACATAATCTAACTGTAGGTTCTGAAAGACGATATTTGTACCTTTTTTGTATTTTTAAAATGCTAAGAATTTTCCCCTTAATTTTGATAAAAATTGGAATATTTTTAACAGTTTGCTTATGGCTTTCTTTAGCAGATGAAAGTTTCAAGAGATGCACTAAAGAAGTCTGACCACAGCCGTTCAGAATGTTTCTATTTAAAGATGAATGAATTTAGCCGATAAGATCCCATGAAGGGCAATGGCCTCCTATCTAAGGGAAAGCTCGTTCATTGTCCTCATGTGGTGAGCTGGTCCACATGATTTTGATCTATTTAGTTTCTTCCTTTCGAAGGTGCATATTTAATAGTCACTACATTTTAAAGATTTGGCACTGGGTAGTCAGTCTTGGATGTAACTATGGCTAGGTTGTTATTAGTTTCTTCCATTTTTCGCGCCTCCGTGCTGTCCTGGACCAGTGAACCCCCGCGATGTTCGTAAATGCATCTGTCCATCTTGTAGCCGGTCTGCCTCGTGATCGTTTCCCAATGCGCGGGTCCCACATCGTTGTTATCTGTGCCCATCTGCTGTTATGTAGTCGTGCCAGGTGACCTCCCCATTTCCACTTCAGGGTTGCTGCTCGCTGGGCTATGTCAGCTGTTTTTGCCAAAGTGCTTATCCTGATGTTTGGGATCTTATCTCTCAGGGATATGCCTAGGATTTTACGTTCCATTTTCCTTTGGCAAACCTGGATCTTTTTTTTCTGTGTTTCTGTTAGCTTCCAGGTTTGGCACCCGTACAGTAGTGCTGGAAAGATACAGGATTCTAGTGCTTCAAATCTTAGCTTTCGGTTTAGGTTTTTGTCTAGTAGGATGCGTTTTAGTGACCAGAATTTTCTCCAAGCTATGGTAATTCTCCTTTTCAGCTCTTTTTCCATGGTCTGCTTGAAAGAGACTAGCTGTCCTAGGTAGATGTATTCTGAAACGTACTGTAGTTGTGTTGTGTTCACTGTTATTGGCAGAGGATGTCGGTTGGTCATAACCTGGGTTTTGTTCATGTTCATTGTTAGTCCTGTATCTTTGCTCGTGTTGCTGAGGTCTTGGATCATTGCTTGTAGGTCGTCAGGCTTGCTTGCAAATAGGACTACATCATCAGATTTAAAGATATGATGTGGTAAATGCTATTTTGGTACTTGAATTTGTGTTGTAGAGACAATAATGCAACCTACATGTTGCAAATGGATCTCTGAGTTTTAATATCCGCAAGGAAGCGCACACAATGAAAACAGACCCCCCCCCCTCTTTTCAATGTGGGGCCTACCTACTGTAGTTTACATGTCCCCTGATTCTGCTCACCACTCCCCAAGCTTTGTCATGGTCCCACGCATCGGCCACTCAACTTCCTATGAATCTGCTAAATATACTGAGCCAGTTCTAAATTAAAACACGCTGCAAACTGCTCTCGTTTTCTTTTAACGAATGGACTGTGTTCTAATACTGGCACCAGCATTTAATGAACATACCGTTATTTTTATGTGTGAAAATGCGCTTTCTTCAAGGTCTTTAAATTCATAGATAATATCCAGAACAAATTAGTATTGAGAGTGATTTTCTAAACCTCTTGTCCTAGAAACTTGAAATGTTCCACATCCGTTTAAAATGTAAACAAAAATAGAAGTTTAAAATTATATTTTAATATCTCAATTGGACGACATTCTGCAGAAAGGAACCAACGCTCAAATTTAAAAAACCGGTATAGATGCTAAATTTTTGCTACTGAACTATATATTTTCGTTGTGCAAACCAACCAACCCTCTTCATCCATTTATATGCCATCTATAAAGCAAACAAAAATACACTGAAAAGATCCAGGTGGCTTTTTATTTAAGTTTAAATGCCTGTTTTTTAGCTTAAAAATCATGTTGGTTGGTTCCTTTTTGCAGAATGTCCAATTTGTTTTTATACATATTGATAAGTTTAATTGATTATTTTAAACCCAAATCGTTTTTTGAATGTTCAGTTCGGCAGTTTCATCGTGTACTGCTATTGGTTCCCGAAATGGGCGTGTCTCAATAGGCGTGTTAGTTTCGCGCAGTGTTGGGCAAATTTTAATTGTAAAGACAATTAAAGATTAACAATTGATTAATTGTTAATTGTAGTGGTAGCAATTAACAATTGATCAATTGTAATTGTGGAAAATACAATTAACAATTGATTAATTGTTAATTGTAGTGGTTGCAATTAACAATTGATCAATTGTAATTGTGGAAAATTACAATTAACAATTGATTAATTGTTAATTGTAGTGGTAGCAATTAACAATTAATCAATTGTTAATCGTAATTTGCTACAATTAACAATTAATTATTTTTAATTGTTTTATGAATTTAAATAAAAACTAACAATTAAAAAGGACTACTGTACGGGCCTGGTATCATAACAAAATGCGTAAGTAAGATACTGAAATACACATGTTAACTTAGTTACAAATAAAACACTGATATTAATACACATGAATGATTTTAATTAAACCTGATTACACAGATAACGACAGACTATAATTTCTTATAATAGTTTAGATTGCATTTTAACACGACTCTCTTTTCGAACATACTGTCGGTCAATTTGTGACTCTTCGGCAGATTTGTCATTGTTGCAAAAGAAAAAAGTCATTCAACTGCAGTTGACGATGGTAAAGGTGTGTTATATTTAATGAAAACGTTTTTTATCTCAGGATATCTGTTGAGGAGTTGCAAATCCTGGCTTTCTTCTGCAAAAAAGTGCAGCATTAAAAGTTCGGCTTTAGTCAGTGGTGCATCGAAGGAGATTTGGTTTGTTTCTGTCGATGAAATATCGGGAGTCCGAGTCAGAGTTCAAGTTGAAGTTGAAAAAACTATTTTCTTCGGTACTTTTTTTTTGTTGCTACTGATGTTTCTACGTTGTCATTCATTTGTTTGGAAATACAGGTCTTGAAAACGTTTAGAAGTTTTGTACGATCCGCGGGCTCTAAACAGGTTAACCATTTATTTTTAAATTTTGGGTACAATGCCGTAAAAGCCGCATTTTCCGCTTCAGGAGTGCTGATGTCATACATTTTTTCAAATTTTTTTTCGACACTCTCCCTGTAATGCCTTGATCAAAGGGTTGCAAAAAGAAAAGTTGTTTTTCCATTCAATTTTGTGTAGTTTTTTTCTTAATGCCTGAAAGCACGGCAGGACTATCCCATAATATGCGTTGGTCTCACTCTGCATTATGTCGAGGGCTTCTGCCACTGGCGCAATATAATACAGGTCATGTCCGTCGCCGTGGGTGAGTCGGTAGCGCGCCTGCCTTCCACTCCGGCGGCCCGGGTTTGATTCCCGGCCGGGTCAAGGATTTTTCAGTAGTGAAAAATCCTTTTCCCGGGTTCAGGACTGAGTGTTTGTCAGTAGGTTAAGATAATGCACATTGTGCGCAATTCCTTAATTATTAAATACTCGGGTATGTAATCAAATTCGTTATGTTTGATGATCTATGTAAAAACAAGGTTTTTTCTTTAATGTTGTAAATTTGCTGGAGCGCATCAAACAAGCTATTCCATCTTGTCTCACCAGGTCGGCTTAACGTGTGTATTATTTCAGCATTCTTTGGTCGACCTGCAGCCTTCCACAAAACTTCATGACTGTAGCATGCATTTCGGACAATGGGGTGTTTTGCTCGCTCAAAATTTTGTTTGCGTCCATAGTTGCGCATAGGCTTAACGTATGTGCACAGCATCGAAAATGAGCAGGAAGTAAATGAATATTCTCAGGATCACTTTTTTGACCAGACAAGGACATGGAGGGCCTCCCCAGATGAGTGATCATCCCAATGCCGGGGCCACCTCCGAGACGACACGAACACATAGGACGATACACACAATTCACACCCACACACACACTCCCTTCAAACAAGGCGAGGATGGTATGAAGATGATAATGATGGTCAGATGATATCTTGGGAGCACAAGGGCCTAAAGTTACCTGACTTTTCTCTCACAGGTGAGGGAAAACCCCGGGAGAAACCTCACCCAGGTAACTTGGAATCGAACCCGGGCCCGCTGCGGGAGGATTGAACGGATCCCCTGAGCCACAGCGGTGGACTTTTTTGTTATGTACTCGTACGATGTCAAAACATTGCACAAATTAAAAATATACATTTAAATATAAATAATGGGTATAATGAAGGATGATATTCGTTTTTTTATCAATAAGTAGTATTGATTTTTATTTCAGGTAAAATTTTCGAAATCTTGTAATACTTTTAACTGATTTCGGTAAAGGTAAGTAAGTTAATTGTTAGTTTTAATTGTTTCATAGAACAATTAAACAAGTTAATTGCAATTATTTTAATTGCGAGTTACGATTAACATACATTAATCCGAATAATTTAATTGGAATATGCAATTAAACGTTTAATTGCAATTAAATTTTTAGTCAATTAACGAGTTGATTGAAAAATTAATTGATTAATGCCCAACACTGGTTTCGCGTAGCGCTGTCAGATATTGTCTAATCTCATTGTACTATTAGCGTTCACAGAGAAATGATCCGTAAAATTAGTACGCTGTCACGTCTCCCCTGGGATCTTCTGTTCTATCGGCAGTTTGGCAACACTGTGCGTATAGTAGCTTAACGTTCATAAAATATATGCCGTTCTTGCCTGCAAAAATTAACCGCGTTAACGAAGATAATCGAAGTGATATGAAATTCGAATGATTATTCGAATATTTTTATACGATTCTTAATAGGCTATCTCGAAAACTTTCAAGAATCGAATAATTCAAATTTTTTCACTCGAGAACTCCCTTCAAGGTAAATCTTAAACAAATGTTTAAGTCTATTTTCTAGGGAAAAAACCGGAGAACGAAATTTTTTCGTGTCAAGTGCTGAAGCATTTGGATTAAGAGAAAGACGAGATACTTGATTTCATGTAGGTAGTAGGTCTATTTTTCGAGCCAATGCTGTTCAAATACAATGGATTGAGCATAAGTCATAGCAACTTTGTTATTTTTTTGAAAATGTGGGATCATTTTGAAATTCTGAAGTATACAAATGAAAAGGCAGATACGGAATGTATGTATGATGCAGATTATGGGTACTAGATGTAGGATAGAGTAGGGAGCAGACGCCCATAAACATGCATAGGCCTACACGACCGCAGTCACTTACTGTATTGCAGTAGTTGAAAGCATGAAAGCACGCATAGCCCAACCTTTGTAGCCTATAGCTTTTTACACATTGTTAGTGAATTTTTACATTATTAAATAGACGATAATACCGTACATAAATACGAGTACACTTCTGAGCAACGTTAGTTACTCTATTATCAAAGGCAGACCGCCATAAATATCTGGAACCTGAGGGTACCTAGGACAATAAGATTGTATATTTTGGGTCTTCAACATGTTTCGTAGGCTTTGAACTTGCTTTACAGCCAACAGAATTTCGTTCGCATCCAATCAGGCTGCATTCCTTAATTTTTGACACTTAAGCTTTGACTCCACGTGGAGTGTGAGACAGTCTGTTTCCCTTAATAGTGCAGTTTTTACACTCCATTAATGACTGAATCCTTACAGGATGCTGGTGGTTAACTTGGCTGTAGTAGAAAACACTATTGATAGCTGTATTTGATTTGAGGCTTTCCCGGTCTTGAGAATGAATCTGGTTTCTCGGGCTCTTAACCGAATGAGTGGGATGATTATTTCAGAGCTATAGACCGCGCCATACATCTTGAAGCCGGGCATACGCAAGAAAAATGTGAACAGGACAGAGAGGGAAAAAGAGACCGAAAAAGATTGCTGTCGACCTACCAGCATTATGCATGGAGGCTCAGCAATTTATGTGTGCAATTCACTTCGAACAAGTAAAGTCAGTGTCCCAAATATAAGCTCATTATTTACATTTGAAGTTTGCTCTACTTACATACACACCTATGATATCTTATGCGTCTCGCTTTATCGAAGACCTGATAACACTAGGGAGTGCTTTGACTCGTTTCTAACCAAACTTTATGAGTTCTTAAACAATATCTACATAAGTTACAAGAATAAACATGTAGTTTTAGCTGCAGACTTTAATGTTGATTTTATTGTAAATAGTATCGAGGTCACAGATCTTTTAAATGTGTTTTATAGTTTTGGTGTTCGTCCTTTGATTCATGAGCCTACAAGGCCTAGTAATGACGGATTAACAGGCACTTGTATTGATAATGTAACTACCAATATATCTGCGGATAAAATTTATTCTGCTAATGTTGTGCCAACTATAGTATCTGACCATAATGCCATACTTCTTAAAACCGATATAGGAAAGTGTGATACTGGTCATAATTCTGAACCAAAACTAAAACGTTCTTTTAATGTGTTAAGTGTCTATTATTTTATATTCTTGATAAAGCAATTAAGTTGGATAACAATGTATGGCATAGTTGATCTTAATGAGAAAGCTAACTATTTTATGTCAGTCTTATCAGATGCTGCAGATAAAGCTTTTCCTTATACTATTTTTAAACCTAGACCTGTAGAGAGGGGCAAAGTCAACAAGTGGTATACAGGTGAGCTCCAAACTTTAAAGGAAAGATGTACTTTTTATTATGTATTGTATATACAATACGGGATGACAGAATTCAAGAATGCATATAATAAGCTCCGTAATGATTATAAGATCCTGCTCAAGGTCACAAAGATAAACTACTACTCCAAAATAATAAGTGACTCAAAAAATGCTGCTAATGCTACTTGGTCTGTGATAAAAAACTTATTAAATAACTCTTCTAACCAAAATATGACTGATGTTGACTTGGATACTGAGGAAATGAATTCACATTTTATCAATCAAGTTGACGAAGTTGTCAACAGTATCAAAGACAGCGTCAATCCCATAGATTTAATGCATGACAATAAAAGTAAACCTTGTAACATCTTCAGTTTTGATCATGTCCTAGTTGAGGAGGTTTATTCTGCAATTTTAAAGCTCAGTAATAGTTCTTGTGCTGATGTTTACAATCTCAACTCTAAAATTTTAAAATTAGCTGCTACGTTTTTATGTGAACCATTAACACATATTTTTAATTCTTGTATTGATAGTGGTATCTTTCCTGACTCTTTTAAAATAGTTAAAGTTATCCCTATCCACAAGAAGGGATGTAAATCAGATTATTCAAATTACAGACCCATTAGTATTATACCTATTGTGTCGAAGACTTTTGAGATGCTGATAAACAAACAGATTATTCAATACTTTGAAAGCAACTTACTGTTGTCAACTAACCAATTTGGATTTCGAGCTGGCCATAGTACGGTTGACGCCATAATAGGATTTATTAAGAGAAGCCTAGATGCTTTTGAATGTGGTAAAATCACATGTGGTCGTTTTTTCGACCTCACAAAAGCCTTTGACACAATCTCTCATGAAATTCTTATACGTAAACTTGACTTTTACGGCTTTGACACTAACAGCATCAATTTATTATATTCATATCTATCTGACAGACAGCAATCAGTGTATTTAAATGGGAAACAGTCCCACTTCAAGCATGTGAAGTATGGTGTCCCACAGGGCTCTGTTCTGGGACCTGTGTTATTTTTTATATATATTAACGATCTTCCTGATTGTATAAGAGATGAATGCCTAGAAACCTATCAATTCGCGGATGATCTAGCCTTGAACATATGTGATGGAAGCAATAATGAATTACATAGTAAACTTGAAACAACTTCTATAAAAATACAAAACTGGTGTGACGCTAATAAACTTAGTCTTAATCAAAATAAAACGGTTAATATTAAATTTAGTTTAAACAGATCTTCGTACCATGCTGAATCTTCTGTTAAGTTTCTGGGCATTTATCTTGACCCTGATTTAGGATGGAAATCCCATATCAACTATATAACAAGTAAGATTAGCAAGGGTCTATTTATGCTAAGAGTACTTGGTCATAGTATTAGCAAATCAACTTTGATAACCGTCTATTATAGTCATATATACAGCCACTTAAGTTATGGAGTACTGCTCTGGGGAAACCATACTTACACCAACAAAATTGTATTACTCCAAAAGAGGGCAATCAGAATAATATGTGGAGCTCCCCCGAGAGCACACTGCAAACCACTATTTATTGAACTTGATATTCTTACCTTCCCTTGTGTATATATTTTTAACTGTCTCAATCATGTAAAGAAGAATATATCTGAATATACCCAATGTACATCTCTTCATGGCTATCCTACGCGAAGTAGAAATTACTTATATATCAATAAATGCAAGTATAGTACGACTCAGAATAGCTATGAGGTGATGTCATTGAAATTATTCAACAGCTTGCCAGAAGTCATAAAGAGAATGCCTGCAAGTAATTTTAAAAGAACGATCAGAAGAGTGCTAACAGCTAATCCTCTCTACAGAGTTGAAGACTATTATAAGATTGGATGGTCTTAATTATAATTATAAGTTGTATCTTATATTCTTGACGTTGCTAAACATTGTATATGTCTCCAGCAATAAATCATCTATCTATCTATCTATCTATCTATACTACATAGGCAAAACTAAAAGTTTTGTCTTTTGCTAATCTAGCAATAAATTGAACTGGCCGTAAGTTTTTTCACGAATAGTAAGGGATGATTTCACCCGGTTGACCTGGTTCCCCACACTGTGCGGCTACTATCTCCTCTGAAGCTCTTGAAAACGGTAATGGCCGTCAAGCACGCAAATACGTGGCTGATTCTTTAGTTGCACTGACCCGGGTGGAAGCCCGAGAAACTGTTATTTAATCTGGCTCTAGTAACTAGTTCAGAAACCCAACGACATTATGTTGGTAAGTGGAAGAAACGATGAAAATAAAAGAAAGCCCAATTTGACAACATGGAAACACTGAATACAATACTTCTGGAAATGGCCAAGATATCAAATTCGAGTGCAAAATGTTAATATTTATGTTGAATAAGTAAGTCACTACAGACCTGGGGCGTTCAGGAACTGGCCCCCTTCAAATCCGAGTGCAAATTATTGCAAAATTCAATATAAATTTAATATCTAGGAAGTCAGACAAGATGGTACTTCAAACAATCTTGAATAGCAACATAACGTATTTGGAACTGTGTCTAGCTCAGTCCGAGGAAAATCCTCTACTTCAAACATGGAAAAAGCATACCGAGCAAACTTTGGATATAAGCCCTGGTCTATTTAGGCTTATTAAGGCGCCGGGGTGCAGGAAGAACGGACATTTGTTCATTTTCCAAGCTTCCTCCGATGACAGTAGTAGCTGGGATTCGTTTACCAGAAAGAGCTTGGGAGTATCTTAACGTTTAAATGAAGTTATGAGGTCAGTGGATTAAACCGATGTTAAATACGCCTCTCACGTGCTGTGTGTGGTGTGTATGGGTACCGCATCCGGTCTGCGGGCCTATGTTACGCACCAGTGTTCCACATGTGTCATTTGTGTATTGCAAGAATATATTATTGTGAGAGACATGAAAACCCAGCGGGGTATACTGAAAGTACCAGCCGGTTTAACTGCTTTTATCAAGGGTGTCCAATTTCACCTGTAACGATTTAAGCAGGCTGGGGGGAAAAAACCTGAAGTGTACTCATCGTCTACTGCAGGGGTTCTCAAACTTCCTTTAATCGAGGGCCCCTTTAATTATTAATGTTGTCATTGCGGACCCCTAAAAAAGACCATTTACTATTTTTACTAATTTTGTAATAATAACCATTTGAAATATATTTAATTCAAAACGAAAAGCTATAGGATAGAAAAAGAAAGCATTCTGTTTGTTTTGATACTTTTTTTTATTTATTTCTAACATTGAATTCAATTGCAAAACTACAGGACTCTTAGTATTAATTATGAAAAATTATCAATGGAACAGTTTTTAATACCACTAATTTCAGTGAGAAGGATGGTGTTGTCTTTTGATTTTGACAATCTCTGAAATATTGAGTTTTATTTTTGAAAACTTCAGCCTTAAATCTACATCAATATTCAGTATTCAAAAATCTCCCACGAACCCCTCAAACCATGCCTCAAAATCAACCACGGACCACGCTTTGAGAACCCCTGGTCTACTGTACTCACAAGTTTGTATATTTTGTTGTACCTCGGTGTACATATTATCATAGGTAATATGACAACAGATCCGGATTTACCGATAAATTTCTTGCTAGCGGATTTATCTTGGGGGAATCCCGACCTTGAAATATTTATTGTGACTATTTAGGGAATAATTACATAATTAAGCGTGTAATAATATAAAACCATGAAAATGAATAAAACTACGCTAGTTTTGTCATTGTAATCGTCATATCGATCGTGGAGACATCGTCGATAGTCGTGCGACGAGCGACTTTTTAATGTTTCTTTCTCCATCAGCTGGTTAGATTAACTTCGTTGCTGAAATATCGTGATACTAATATTATGTTTATTATTATACGAGCGTTGGAATGCTTCACCACACTTATAAATAATAATTATATATTATTTATTATATAACCCCAATCGCTGTTTTTAATTATTGTTTTTATCAAAGAAGGTACAGGTATGAAAATGTTTCATTGCTCAGTGTTTGTGAATTTAGGTGTCTATCTGAAAATGATATTTTCATCCCTTACATTATTTATTAAAAGAATTATCATTATGACAATAAAGAACATCAAGAATAATCAATGCTCTTAACTGAATTTCAGTTTGAATTGATTTTTGTGAAAGCATTTTTCAAAATCTCTGTGAAAATACTGTAATTTAAAATCACATTTGAATAATAACAATAACAACAATCTGTTAGGCCTAAGTATTCAAAGCTAATTAAGTCGTGATTTTTAAATAGAAATCAGCTTTTAGAAATTAATAATCCCTTATGAATGTAATAAAAATAATAAAATTAATAATAATAATAATAATAATAATAATAATAATAATAATAATAATAATAATAATAACGATAATAGCAGTCATAATCTCTTAGCCGATTTTCAACGTGAGTAAGCCGTGAAAAGTTTTCGATTTGTTAAAAAGATACTGTAAAATTAACAGTAAAATAATTCTGTAGCCTATTAGTAACGTTATGATATGCATTAGTAATCGTTATTAAGAAACTGCTTTCCAATATCTCATAGACATAACCTATTGAGCTGAAATTATCCACAGGTGAGCAGCATTTAAGATACGAATCTCATAAAACAATTAAAGCATGTTCTACTACAAAAAGAATATTTACTCAACACCGAGGTCATCCGACTTGACGTCAGACATTTTTTTTTGTTTTTCGTTTACCAATAGCTTGTTGTGCGCTCTCAGTCGCTTCTCGCATGTCTTTGAGAGATCACATCATCTCCCATTCCTTAAGTGCGCGAGTTCGTGTGTCAGTTTCTACATTGCAACTGCGACATTCTCAACTCTTCTGTTTGATAAGTATGTTTTAATACTTAACACGGTTGGCAGCAGCAAATTTTGTCTCTTATTTAACAGTTCTGTTTAAAGAGAGGACATTAAGTCTGTCTATCCCGACCAAACAACGTTAGCTGTAGAATTAAAATTATGTCTAGAGTTTTATATTTTATTTTACATAAAAGTAGGCTAATTTTTCTAGAGATTGAGTTCTGTTAGATTCATTTCCCAGTGTCTCACCTGTAAAACTTTCATTTTCCTTCTAGCTTATAGGATAAGAAAAAAAATTAAGTAGCCTACATTATAAAAGAGTTTAAAATTGTACCACGCAACAGAAGTAAAACACAAAGAAATAATTCTATTTTTTCTGCGGTAAATTTGACTTAAGTGAAAAAAAAATTGCCGTTTATTAATACGTATCTCCCTGAATCATTAAAAAAAAAGATCTGCTCTTCAGGATGGTAGAAAGGCCAGAATTATAAATCGAAAATAGAGTGGTTGGTAGGATAAACATATATAAGTACTGGGAGATAAATATTAGTTTTTTTAGGCAACCTACTTCCAGGCAATGTTTTCATTATGTTACTATACCCTTAGCAAGCTGGGATGGTGGTTGATGCCAGGTAGGTTCCTTCACCCGCAAGCACCCTCACATTTACAAGCCAGGAGATTAGGACCAACCGTAATTTCATCCTCATGAGTCAACTAGTCTACTTCAATCAGTCAATCTTAGATTTGTTTAATATGTCATTTCATCTTAAAATGTTTGTTATATATAAATTCTACACATAATTATAAGAAAATTGACACCAAACATTGTATAATTTACTTTAATAGGAACATTTATAACAAATACGTAAATAAAAGGGGGTACGCCGTAGCGTAGTGGTTGAGGCGCTGCGCTACAAACCGGAAGGTCGCGGGTTCGATTCCCGATGAGGTCGTTGAGATTTTTCAATTGGCCTAATCCTTCTGGTGGCACTATGGCCCTGGGGTCGACTCAGCCTCTAACTGAAATGAGTACCAGGAGCAATCCTGGGGGTAAAGGCGGCCGGTGCGTAAGGCTGACAACCTTACCACCTTCATGTGCCGAATGTCCAAAATCTGGGAGCCTCAACCTCCTGGAACCCTCTGGGCCTCCATGGCCTGTATAGGGATCACTTTACGTAAATAAAAGTTACGAGAAAACTGCTTTCAAGTCCTATGTTCCTATTAAAGTAAATTATACATTGTTTGGTGTCATTTTTCTTGTAATTATGTGTAGAATTGATATATAACAAACATGATAAGATAAAATGACGTATTAAAAATCTAAGATTGATTGATTGAAGTAGACTAGGTGACTGCCTTTGTAAATGTGAGGGTGCTTGCGGGTGAAGGAACCTACCTGGCCTCAACCGCCATCCCTGTTTGCTAGGGGTATAAATGACGAGCGACGAGTAAGTACTACAGTATATGTAGGCCTCCCCGAAATCTCGGGTCTCATGCTTTCGGGTGGCTCATGCTTTCACTGGCCATGTCAGTGTGCAGTTAACCGGTAGCACGTTATTGCCTGTGGGGGCTGTCACTGAACTGTTGAAGGGATGAAACAAGGGTAGCAGCAGCACTTGAAAAGTCTTGCCAAAGCTAAATCCCGTTTGGTTTAAGACGGGGCATTACTTCTATAACTCATAATGTATAAATAAATTAACAGTGGAAACAGTAAAGGCTAATTTAGAGACATAACGACGTATCTACATAGGGATTTACATGTTAGATAACGACGTTATGTCTCTAAATCCCCGTGTTACTAATTATCAACAAAAATAAAATGTATCCTATAAACGAGAATTTATTTCATGTTAGCAAGTAAATTCGTGTTTTAATGCTATGCTATGAATAAAAAACAGGCAAATATGTCATAAATATACTGTGTCCCCTTTGTAGAGTCTAAACCAGGAGTACACATTGTATAACTCCGATAACAACACTATATAGTCTCCTCCGTGTAAACAAAGTGAAGGGTGCAGTACTGAAGTCCCTCCACATTATATGTTGAATAGCACACCGTAATCGGCGCTGGTTAATTTTCAAATAAATTTAAGAGTTTATTTCCACAGCGCCTTTTCTCCATGAATTTAAAGTTCATAAAAAATATAAAAAATAAAAACTTCTAAGTAACTCATTGTAATTTTAAGATAAAAGTAAAGTAAATTGATCCTTATACAGGCCATAAAGACACTTTCGATCTAAAGTTGAGGTTCACAGATTTTACTCATTCGGTACTTGAAGATGTTACTCGTTTTCGCTAGAGGCTGACTCGACCCCAGGCCCATAGTGCCACCAGAAGGATTAGGCCAATTAAAAAATTCCAACGAACTCATCAGGGATCGAACATAATTTTAACATAAGAGATTTTAATTTTAAGCATATTCTTATATACATATATATGATATATATAATGAGCAATTAGTTATTTCGTTTAAGAAACTAAACTAAACTAAACTCCATGGCGCTGCATTCCTGAAAGGACTAAGTCTACCACCCAACCCCTGCGTCATCGTACCATAGGCAGGTGGCAGGATTGGGAGGCTATATGGTCATCATGCCGACATCCATGGCCGTTATTGATGGTTTCCGTGACAGGTTATTTTATTTAATACGGTTATTTAATTTAACACATTTAAATTATATACAACTGAATTATATGTACTGTACTGATATGCGAGTCGGCCGCGGTGGTCTAGAGGTAGCGCGGGATCAAACCCGGCCGCGGTCGATGGATTTTTCAGGACTTAAAAATCCTGGGCACGGAGTCCTCCGGGAGGGACTTTAAGCTGGGGGTCCCGTGTCGTAGATTTACGGCACGTAAAAGAACTCCAAGCCTAAATTAGAGCCTCTGGACAAAATTTCTCGGCCCTTTCACGTCCAAGAAATACTTAGTTTCCGGAGGGGGGTTGCGAGGCGATGGGCTTACCACCTGTCCCTCTGCCATCTCTCAGAAAATAAGCATTTCAAAATTAGTATAGGTAATGAAACCTCCATTGGAAGCCCCTTCGCCCCACCTGGGGATCATAGGGTACCAGATACAGATACAAATACTGATAGAGTTCAAGAATTGTAAATGCTAATAAACTGATGTTATAAATTCCTCAGGGTATGTTAACTTCCCACAATTATATGGGGTCTGTCCAGGGGCGTAGGAAGGGGGGTGCGGGGGGTGCGGGCCGCCCCGGGTGCCATCACCCGAGGGGGTGACAAAATAAAAATATATCTTTGTAAGTAAAAAATCGCTCAAGGGAATTTAAAGAAAATAATATTATTTAAAACAATTAAATAAGCGTAACAACTATCTACAGTAAGTCAACATGCGTATTGAAACTTCTTTTAGTTTTAAATGCAGTCAGCAAAGGTAATAAAACGCGGCTGAACTGACCGCTGTGTTGATACGAACAATGATATTATGGTTAGGGGAGGGGTGTTTATTTCGGCCGATGCTTGTCACTGCAGTTTTATTAATTTAAATGAGACTTCAACATTCGGTGATATTTTATATCACTCAAGCCGCAACCAATTCTACCCGCTGCGGCAGTCATGACTTCGATGAAAATAAACTTCGAATGTCAGTTGACTCCGAAGTCTCCGGCAATCTAGATTTTGAACTGGTATGTGCGCATATTTAAGAATAGATTATTAATAATACAGTTCCGTAAAATACTTACATTATTTGTTTATGAAATGTATTAGGATCAACCTATAAAAAAATCTGATGTGTAATTCACATAACTTCCTCTGCCCAAATAAAAGCCTCACCTTAAAAATAAGAGAAAGTCGTCGCCAATCTTCGTGTTACATCCCCAAAAGGTACCTAACCCAAATAGGCTACAAAATTTTGTTTTCGTACGATTTTCCGTTGCAAGAAGAGCGCATTGCAAAGATTGCAAAGAGCGGGTATTCAGAGTGGGTGAATTCAGAGAATTATTTCGAAAAAGTGTTTCAAATAAGTTTTAGCTATTGGTATAAGAAACCCACGGGCAAAATTTAAAGAAAAACGTTTGAGCCGTTTTCGAAAAAACTTTCTATATGTAAAAATAAGGAAAACTCTTCTCCAATCTTCGGTTCAAATTTTGAAAGGTACCTGACATAAATACAAAATTTTGTCCTTTTCAACTTTCCAAAATTCGAGATTACGCTTGGAAAACAAAATATAAAAATATAAAAAATCACTCCAAAAATAAAACTTTTCACAATTTCGGGAGTGTATTTTGGCCTAGAAATGTGTGAAACAAAAGATGTTCGCTTTATTAATGGTAACACCCACAATTCGTGAAACTGCCGCTCACGAAAACAATGTATAGTCCTATCTGTCTGTCTATAACGTACTTTAGATTAATAATAATAATAATAATAACAAAATAATATTAATAAGAATAATATAATTTATTGTTGTTTAACAGTACAATGTACAGCAAAATGTGCTTGATATGCATGTCTCCTTAATCCTAAAAAAATTGGCTGAATTAGGTTAACTATGTCTTATTTGCACCATTTGAGGCACTGGTTACAACATGGCGACAACATGGTAACTCGAATCGCTTTATGGATGGTTGATTCATAGTATGCCATGATTTTGGAGCTTAGCTTTGTTTTTATATAACAAAGTAATTATTACTAATTTTGTATAATCCGTTGAGTTTACGAGTTACATTAGATAAATTCGTTGCAGCTGCATCTATCGATAAACTCTTAAACTCCCGTGGAATTACCTTTGACTATCCAAAAAATAACACTTGGAACTGTTCCATTTTTTCGTAATTTAAATTTTGGGGGGGGGGGGGGGGTGACAAGAAATTTTCCGCACCAGGTACCACCTAAACTTGCTACGCCACTGGGTCTGTCCCAGGGAGCCATTAAGTAGAAGCCTGCATGGATATTTTGGTAATTAAGAAGCCTACATTTTTCTTGTTGTCTCAAGATTTGTTTATGATCAAAATGACTAATTCTAGTCTATAGGCCTAAGTCCCATGGTTCTGTAAATCTTTTGAACTCAGTAGTGCATTTCAGAATTTTCTAAACATGGAAATGACAACATTCGGTGGTCTTTAAATATCGGATTGAATATTTTCTGAACTAAAACGTTAATTCTATAATCAAGGACGATATTCGTAATTTATTTATAACTAAAAACCTTTAAAAAATGGGGTTAATTTAGGAAAAAATCCTTAAGTTTTCTACAACTTTAGTATTTCACTTTTCGAAGTTTGGTAATAACTTAACCCTTTAAAAATATACCGGTAGTTTATTACATCACTATGATGATTTGTTGCAAAGAGTACGAAGCAATGATGTTTGAAGGAGACCTTGGCTGTTGTCTTATGTGCAATGAGTAAGCTGTTTAAAACGCAAATGAAATGGTATGTTATGCGTTGAGATTCTGAAAGCGAACATCTGTCAATAGAAATTCAGTGACAAGGGGACAGGAATATGTTAACAAAATTGTCTGTTTGTACTTGTAAATACGGAAATCCAACATATGGAGAAAAACATTGTCATAGAAAGTTTGCCCCCAAAACAGCACGATACCAAATCGTCTTGCGTTCAGTGTCATTCTTTACTGAATGAAAGATTCTTATTGAAAGTTAGCTTAACGCTGAGGTATCTTGAACAATAAAAATATTGATATAGACTCTGTTTCTAAAACATGTAAGGGTATACTGTATATAACTTACGCGTTTTAGAACAAAATTAGACAATAATTATTAAATAAAATAATTAGTTACGTAAAAATTGTTTGGAATAAATTCCTAAAGCCATGGCGAGGGAGTTCACGAAAGAGTATCCCGTTTGTAGAAAACACTGACCGCTGTTGACATTTGGTATACAATATTCTTTTGAAGTTTTGATCTTCCCCCACAGTAAATAATATTTGATTTGGTGATAGGAATTTCTGGCTGTTCTAAAGTCCGCTCCGTAAAATGAAACATTCCTTTACTACGCCGAGATAATTCGTGATGGAAATATTACAGCATCATTGTGGCTTTGAAACGTTAGTGTCTAGACTGGAGAACTATGTGAATGTAAATAGCATCTTCCCTGTGTGACGGAATGAAGCTGGAAGGCACAATTGTTCTCGTTTATCAAGTAAGGATACCTGGTAAGTTTTCTAATTACGATTGAAGTTTTCTAGACCCAGGGACCTTCCAAACTTTGTCTCATCAGTGTCCAAATCAAATAATAAGCTAGTTTTTTTTATGTTCCAATCAGCGTGTAGTCCTACTATAAGACTTTTTTTGTGAATCCGTAATTTTGTCAAATTAAGGGCATCATTTTACAATAAGCAAACAAAGTAAATGTTTATTTACCACTCTGTTTGCCTCTCCATTGTGGTTTTGCGAACTTTAACAGTTCAAAGATTTGATCGATCTTTTGTTTAGTTTCAAATATAGATAAAGAAACTGCGAGCAAAATCTTTACTCTAGGGGTAGTTTTCGTTTGGAAGGAGAGTGTAAAACTAAACTAGGTTCCTCCTTTGATCTTGTCGTTAATAGGTCATAACAGCAGCGTCGCCAGGAATTTTACTAAGGGGGGGCAAAATCAATTTCGGACCTCAATTTCAAATGATTAGGCTAAACACATTAATATTAACTTAGTTAACCGGGTCGTTATTTTGAACCCAAGCTGAATTCGACGAGGCTACAAAGTTTCTTAAGTTAACAGAATACGCTCTTTTGAGCAATGGCCTTGGTGAGATATTATGATAAATACATATTATAGTTATAAATAGTTAATACTTGCTAAACTCATTATAAAGTAATTCTATTTTTTTATATTCTCCATGCTACAACAGTAGGTTGACAAAGAGTACCACAAATAAATGAATTCATAAGGCAATCCAGAGGGGGGCAGTTGCCCCCCCATGCCGACGCCCATGGGTCATAAGCTTATCGTATCATAGGCCTATACTTGAATAAAAAGATAATGGTTCATCTCTGTCTGTTCCGATTTTATTTAAAAAAACTACTAAACTGACAGCTGAAATTTATACTAAACATAATTTTTATATCCGGGAAGAATATAGGACTAAATCGTTGATTTATCTAATATCACCTATTATAATAATCATTAACATTCAATATCAGTTAAAATGAACACAAGCCGTGACAGAATAAGCTGATTCATATCAATATTTCAAGACCTGATAAAACCAAAGATCCTGCTTTTTTTCTCTTTTTCTGTTTCATAAAAGTTATGCTTTTAGCAGTTATTTATTAGGAGTGTAAAAATTAGTAGTGTGATAAATTTTGTTTCGCGTTGGGCAATGGGTCTTCTAGCATCCAAGTCTAATCTATGTTCCCAGGCTTATCAGGCTCATTTTCTAGGACAGACAACATTGCTTCGGCTTTTGTTCAAATATTTGATAGCAGCATTCACACACAGGTCAAATATTGAAATAATTAAATGTAAACCGAGTCAAACTACGGAAGAACATCAGATAGGCCTACACTAAAGAACGAAATACGGTCACATCCTCTTGGTGTTTCTCGGGCAAGGCTAAAAAACTGTGCAAAATACTTTTTTATCCGTACGAAGGACGAGCAACCGGCTAGTAGAGTATAAAGTTGTTTAACATAATTTTATAAGGATAAAGATTTGGAAAATCCTTATCTCTTTACAAAGTGCATAGGTCTGTATTAAATCAAACTTGTTTCTTCCTGCTGCCAGTGGGGTCTATTTATCATGGACAAGGTTGGATACATAATTAAACTTACTGCTCCCGATACTTTATATTGTATCACCGATTTTTCCCAAGCCTGATTTAAACTCCTTCGCGACTCTATTTTGGACACTCGTGGTAAACTCACTCTATTTTTTTAATGTTAGTGTGCAGTATCTAACGTTCTCAGTGGTTAGAATGATTGCTATTCCCAAGATTAGCATTTTTTTAGCGTAGTTATTCGCAGCATGCAATCTTAAAAGAACTAAAGTTGTTGGCCCTGCGTCCTAATTTTTAGGCACTTTGAAAAACTGTAATAATGACCTTCCTCCTATTTCATCTCTTTCCATAGCTGATGGGCCATCTCATCGCTAAGGCCTTAAATAATGAAATGCAAAGAGCAGTTTGCTTCCTTTCGGCATATGTTTCTTTTAATGACATTAACTGATCAGGATGCTGAAGAGACTTATGTTACATAGATTTTCAAAGCATGACACAGACGGTTGTTTCATTGTGACTGCCGGAAAATTCTTTGGAGATTTTATATTCAAGATTTCAACGCCACAGCAGGCAGGGAAAGAAATTATAAAATTACCGAAACTTAAGATATTGAGAATTTGGGCCTAAAAGAGAGCTGAAAATGGGGACTGGAGAAAACTGCATAACGACGAGCTTCATGACCTGTACACTTACCGGATATAGTAAGGATAATTAAATCACAGAGGATGACACGGGCTGGACATGTTGCGCGCATGGGGTAGGAAAGACATATTTCAAAAGTATTGACTAGGAGACCCGAAGGGAAAAGACCACTTGGAAGACCTAGACGTAGGTGGGAGGACAATATTAGGATAGATTTAAGGGAAGTAGAATTTGCGAGGGATGGTTGGATGGAGTTAGCACAGAATAGGGATGAATGGCGGGCTCAGGTAAGCACGGCAATGAACCTTTGGTTACCATAAAATAGATAATATTCCTTTAGCTTGCTGAGGAATTGTCTAATCGCCATTGAGTAAGTAAGTGAGTAAGTAAGATGTTGAAAATATAAACAAGAAGTTGGAGGAAGTATTGCATTTAAATATATCATTCAAAGCCTACTATAGTACCGGTACATCCAAAATGACCCAGCAGTGTACTTTAGGCAGAAAATTGTCATTTACCCATGTAAACCGGGGCAAGAAGATGGTAAGATTGTTTTTTTATATACCAATTGGACTCTAAAATCAACCTGACTGAGAAGGTCCGTACCTATCGTTTGTGCACGCTTGTAGCCGTACACATTCAATAGTACTGCTTTTGTGTATCTGCCCAGTGTCATTTACACATCATTTGGAGTTTACTCGCACTCTGTACTTTATGGGTGAACTCCCTTCCGGAATACAAGATTTCCACCACTCCCACGATCACTTTTCCTTTTGACAGGTGATTGTGAAGCTGTGTAAACAGTTATGCCAGCTACTCTTGAAGCACATTCATCACTTTGTAGAGCGATTTCCCCTCAGACATAAATAATCTGGTAACTTGTTATTGAAGAGCAGTTGAACTTTTGATGCAGGGCTAATTTTATTTCATTATACGGTATTTCTGGATACCTCCATAAAATATTTGCATAATTTAGGGTTTTTGATACAACATAAGGTCCACCGCTATGGCGTAGGGGATGCGTTCGCTCCTCTCACGCAGCGGGCCCGGGTTCGATTCCTGGTCGGGACAAGTTACCTAGGTGGGGTTTTTTCAAGGGTTTTTCCTCACCTGTGAGACAATTGTCGGGTAACTTTAGGCCCTTGTGGTCCCCAGATATAATCTGGCCGTCATTATCATCTTCATCCCATCCTCGCCTTATTTGGAGTGAGTGTGAATGGTGTGTCTCGTCCTATGTGTTCGTGTTGTCTCGGAGGTGGCCCCGGCATTGGGCTGATCACCCATCCGGGGAGACCCTCCATGTCCTTGTCTGGTCAAACAAGTATGTATGTGATCCAAAGATAATCCCTCTCACGACAGGTCGCGGCCCTGTAAGGCCCGGGCGGCTTGGGTCGCTTAAATCCTAAAGGGAGAGGTAAAACTAAGATAAGGAAGAAAGAAAGAAAGATACAACATAAGAACAGCATTACAATAATGATTTACATTACGTATTCTTGAAAATATTTTTTTATGTTACTTTGAATCGTAAAGAGTGTTTAACAGAACTCTCTCCGTCTGACAAAGTTCCATTTCACGGGATGGGCTGTTAAAAAGAAAGGGAGCAAGCCCGTTAAGGGCATAGGAAAAGGTACTAGCACGTTATAGCGATTATAGGGAATACCACCGTCGCTCTCTTTTCCTTTCGTACAAATAAATAATTACCTATTTCCTTTATTTTATCCACTACAAATACTATTATTCTTACCAGTTGAGTTACTAATCAGCCATTTCATAATTACGGGTGGGACATTCTAGCAAATTATAAAAACTATTTTTGTTTATTACATATCTTAAATAATAAACTAGAATTGGTTCTTCACTTTCTGTAAAATTTACAATGCCTTCTCCTTCACACTACATGCAAAGCATTATTTAAAATTTGTTTTAAATGGTTTAAATTTGTTTTTCAAAATCTGTTACGGGTGGGACATAATTTGGACACTGATTTTAATGATGCAAAACAAAACCTCATTTTCTTTTCTGCTATTACTGTTAGGGTCTTAATTTTGTTATTAATGAAGGTATGAGGAATTAAATACAAATTATAAACTGTTTCCAGGTTGTCAGAACATTTATTTAACTCATCAATAATAATTTAACAAAACTATCACTGTTACGGGTGGGACAAAAATTCCCTTGTTTGTTATTTTACATAGTAATTAACCACACATATTTTTTGAAGTTAATCTTATACCAAATTGTACCTTAGATGTATTTTCTCAAATGAAAATGGACATAGCTGATTACTCTTGACTACTTGGTATTAAAGAGTGTTAAAATCATGCTAAAAATGGCAAAAAAGTAACTCAACGCTATAAATAAGTAAATCAACAGATTCTACACATGAAACCACTTCAAATACACCCAAGTCTTTAAAATCCAGATAATTTGAGGTTTTATACTTATTTTTGACCACCCAATTACAATAATTTTATAACTTCTCTCTTCGAGGGAAAAATTCCCATATTTTATGAAATGGCTGTATTATTACGTATCTATTAATCATTTAAAATCAAAGTAGCATAAATAACCATTTCAGCTTTGAGAACGTGGTCCATAAACTAGCGCTAGACGGGTTTTGACAAAGCACAAACGTAATCCAACACAATAGGCCTATTTAGTTTCGCTCGAATCATTACTTACGAAATTCATTTCTTTCCATGCATTAAATGTCTGCAACTCCTTATCATAACGAAATTACTTAAAACCGACATCAGGAACTTTTTATGGTGTCTTTGGCATTCGTACACGAAGAGTTGAAAAAGAGTGTTTTGTATGGAAAAAAATGGCTGAATTTGGGAGTTAATTTATACAGAGAAGGGAAAGTTCATGGTACATTAAACACCCTAGCAAGCCTACAACAGCATGTCGTGACAATGTGGGGCCAAGCGTGGTTTCTTCAACTCAAGAAGAGTAAAGGAACGCTAGGCCAAATAGATTTATCAACTCTTATGCTTCCCTTGAACTTCAACTCTTTTTAATCTTAAAGAACATAACAGAATTGTTCCCTAATCCGAAAATCTGCACTGACTTCTACACCGACAAAGAATAGGTGTTCTTCTAGTCGCGTGGGTTTCCCCAGTGTTGCCGCTGTCATTCACTACTTCTTAAATGAAGTAAATGCTTTGGTACGTATTTGACAACATAGTACTTGACTAGAGACAAATGCGAATACGCCTAATTACCATTCTATTCGCTGATTGACAGGTCGAAGAGGATTAGGGTGACGACAGATAGAGGCTGTTCTTGGGAAAAGAGTCTTTAAGAAGTGGCACCTACGATGCTTTTGTGTTGTGTGTAAAATTCATGATGATGTATAGCGTAAATAAAGAATTAACATAATATTTTAAAGATCAGTGCAGTTTTTTCTCATTGGCCGATTCAGTTATTGCTTTCTTGATTTTTTATTAGGAGTAAATACTTTCTTTCCTTGTTCTGAAGGATGTTGCGATTGACATAAGAACGTAGCTTATTTCATGAAACCAGTTTCTGTCAGGTAGCAATTCAGCATAGCATGTCGCATGTAAAATGCACTCGCAAGAAAATAAACTATTGCCTCAGACTCGCAAACATTAATAATGAAATTTTCATATTCGAAAGAACTTAAATTACCAGACATCAGTTTGTTTATATAGGCCTAGTAGAAATATCGTTTCTGTGACCTGAATTAGGCCATTAGTTCTGTTCATATTGTTTTTATTCCACGCCCAGATTATGAATTGCCGATGTGCCTGGTCATTACGCATACCATCCCCGCACTTCGTAGAATAGGCGGCATAAAAGTGCCCCATATTCGTGATGAAGTGCTGTTTTTATGACTATACAGTGGATTTCCCTTCAGCTTATTGCTATGAAATTTACTAGCAAATCACATGAACGTAACGCAATGCAGAGCAGTTAATGCATCCTTTTCCCGGTATCTTTGTTACTAGTACCACCACGGTATGTATGGAATCTGATTAATAAATGTATGTCTTAATAGTTAGTCATAGTAAGGAAGGCAAATACCTAACACACAATTTCGCAGCCTTGCATTCTTCAAAGAAAATGGTGCATGATACTGTTTGATGCCAAAAGTCAGTTTGAGATGTGATACAGAATAATTATTTTCGGTCTATGCAATTTTATATGGAGGTACCTTTTGTTTTGTGGTACACATATGTGGAATTGGAGTCTATTTTTTTTTTTAACTTCGACAGAATAGATGAGTTAATAAAAAAAATAAGCTAATGGTAAAAAATAAATTTCTAAAAAAGTTTGAAATAAAAGCTTTAACACCTTGTGTACAAACAAAACCATTATAGCAAAAATAGTGTAAATTGAAAGTTCCTTCATGTAACATCCCCAAAAGGTATGTAACCCATATAGCCTCCAAAATGTTTTTAATCGATTTTTCATTTTCGAGCTATGCTGTTCACAGAGACACACATACATGCATTTCTCTAAAAATTGTATTTTTGGAATTAGGGATTCTCATAACTAGTATTAATGGTGAAAGCTCGATATCAAATTTCAGGGTTAAACATAATACTTCCTTTACCAATTATACTGGTAAGAAAGTAAAAACAGTCCTACATTTTAACTTCATATTTCGTACTTAATTTTGGTTCTTCCTTTCACTGGAATGATGGAGGTGGTACCGAAGACTTATATTCTATTTACGTACTTACTCATTGGAAATAGACAATTCCTAAGCAAGCCAAAAGAATATTATATTTTATGGAAACCGAGGTTCATTGCCGCGTTTACATAAGCCCGTCATTCAATCCCATTCCAGCAGGTTACGAGTGATATTGATTAAATATTTTATAATATTTTAATATTTGTAGTCAACATTGTATTCATTTGTTTTAATTTAATGTATTATTATTATTATTATTTTTTGTATCATAATATATTGGCCTTCGTAAGCAAAGAAGTTTGTTAACCATTTTAAGAAGGAAGAAAATCTAAGTCCATTCGGTTAGTTTGTTATGGTTATCTAACAATGGGGGTGTCCTGCTTCTTGGCTTGTGACCATGAGTTATTTTACATACCTATAATACTACAGACATGGAACTCACACATAAATGCCATCGACCTGGGCCATGGTCAAGTTACATTCGAAGACATAGCACTCACATTAAATAAAAATCCCATATCTATATATTTTCCGATTTTCTATTCATGTTACACGATTTGAATGCATGAAGTTGATACAAGCCAGTGGGAACGCCTTCGTACCGAATTACAATCAAGCACTTGCGCACACATGTGTGAGCGACGTTGAATGTATAACACATCACTAAGGTTCAATAACATCTCGCCGACTGACTACATTATCATGTAGGAGTAAATTGAAGCCCGCTTTAAATTAATCGTCTCGGTCATTACTTTACCGCCTTTCCTGTTTAGACACTAAGGAATCTGTCAGCTGCAACATAGTGATTTATCATAGGTATTGTACCGAGAGTCCGTCCGAATTTTATCGATGAACTTATCTTAATAAAACTTTTTCTTATTCTTTTTCACGGTTTAGGCCTTTTTAAGTTCTGTTCCCACTCCAAAATCTTGTTGGAGTCTATCTTTTTTTGGGTCGTCCTGGGTTTCTGTGTCCTTGTGGTCTGTATTGTATGCTTATGCTGCTTTGGGTATTCTGTTTTCTGTCATCCTTTCCAAGTGATTTTCGTATTGTTTCTACATTTTATTTAATTCTTCTGTGTTTAATTGTTCTCTTATTTCATTTTTTTGAATCCTACTATAGGCCAAAGGGATTTCATTTCTGCTGTCAGTGTTCTTCTTTTGTATTGTGCGGTCATTGTCCACGTTTCTGATCCGTAAGCTATGGTGGGGATGACCATTGCTTTATACAACTTTATTATTGAGACCTTGAATTGCATTAATAATTAATTGCAACTGTTTAGTGAATAAAAAGATGACAGAATTAACATCCTACTTACTTAATAAATATGGTTTATACTTCTCCCAAAAACGTCTAGAATTGCCTGCCGTGATAGTTTGATGATTTCCGATGCAAATGAATCACATTCTGACGAGTTCAGTTGTTTGTGCTAAAAAAAAGATAAAATAAGATTTTTAAAAAATGTAAAAAAATATAAAAAATAAATCTAGAGCACAGAATTTTGAGAAGAAAATAAACTGTTATATTTTATGCTTTAAGTTATTTGGTATTTATTATTAGAGATTTTAAATTCTTCATCACACATAAAATTGTACAATATTTTTATGTCTTCTTTTGCTCATGGGCAGCGTCATTACATGCCCAGTCGCTTTTCTTTTTTATAACCAAAGAAGCTACAGGCACTACAATGTTGAGTCCTTATGAACTTACCTAAAACAAGACGTAAACGCAGGTGGCATATAATGAAGGTTATATAAATAAAACTATAAAAGTATGATAGCAGATACTTGTGATAGGTTGAATTTCCATATATTCTTGTAATGGATTGCTCACTGATTCGTGAGCCAAATGTAATACTGTACTTTAATGTATCCCTCGGTCAGATGGGCCTACCACAAAACGAGAGAAATTGACTATATTTCAATTAGGTTTCTCATTACCTGTGTTTTTGTTTAAGTTTAGATATAAACATGTTGAAATTCTATTTTAGACTTGCTGTTTTACTTATAGTTAAAATTCAATGTTGTTTGTTAGACCAATGGTCCACTGACATTTATTTACTGAGAAAGGAGAACAGTTATATTAATAAATTGTTGGGCCTTTTACTTGCAACCAATTATTATTTAATACGAACAGTTGCGTATTAGTTTTATTCATGAGTTCCAGTGTCTGTTACAGAGATTGGAGCATCATTAAAGAATTATTTAGTATTAATAATACTAATAAGTTTATTTAAATTTTAGCCTGATTTATTACCATCAGGCCTATCTCTTCTCTGCCGAGACTCCAAGGACTATAAACAAAAATTACAAAATTGTTAGAAAAGTAACATTTAGATTAAATTAGATATAAAATTGCAATGCGAATTAAGCTTACATCACAGTATACAAAAATAATTTTAAAATTTTGTAATTATAATTTTATAGATTATTTACAACATTCCCTATGATACTGTATAACAGCGGTGGCCATTAACCTTAACTTTGGGAGCTGCAAATTTATGAAACTGTTCAAAGCGAACCACATTGTTTTTACTATAAGTTAGACCATAAACATTATTGTTCAATTACACAACAAGAAATAAGATTTTACTTTTGAGAAGTGCTTTTTCGAGTATTCATTTTTTGTGTTAGTTGTTTGAAATCTGGCTGATAATTGGTAAACGCAGTTCGCACGAGTTCGCTTAAATGTTCATCAGTTAGTTCAAATCGATATTTAGATTTAATTAACTTAAGCGTTCAGTACAGTAGTCCTAAATATCGAGATAAGTCTCTTAGCACACTCTTTTGTTTGTAAGTATTTTTCTTCTGGAACTTTCTTCCAAAATTCTTTGGCCGAAACATCCTTTTAGTCCTTTTAGTCCTTCGTCCTCTTGCAGTTCTAGTAGCTCCAACTCTACTCCTACTGTATCCTTTGTAATTGGTGATTACACAGGACAACCATCGTCCACAACATCAACAGCAAACGGATTTTCCAGGAATGAAAATCTGCCATTGATTTTTTTTAGCAAGACCAGACATTTTACACAAATAATATTCTAGTTTCCACCTGAACGTCAGGAGGGCTTTCAGTAATTTTCTTCAAACAGTTGAAATGACTGAATGTTTTAGTCTCAAGGTCTTTCGGAAAGAGTCTTAATTTGCTTTGTAAACTAAATGCACTCTGGGTTAAATCAGAAATAGGCCTAAGTTTCACTTCCTCGTAATATATTTTTATTAAATTATATTAACTATATACTTTTTAAAATCTGTATCATATTTACTCTTAGCTTGGTTTCAAGAGCCGCACGAGATTGGCTCAAGAGCCGTATGGAGTGCTGAATGGAGAATGGGCGGTAGATTATGTACTTCAAAAAATCATAACGATTTTTATTGGTCTTGGCCTTCAAAATTTGGTTCCACTTATTTCAGGGTTTATTAACGGCTTCATAACTAGCTGCACGTGACATAATTAATCCATTCTACAACGTAGCAAGAAAGCTTGCCTCCAAATGACACAGAATCACTGGATTCATAGCAACTCCGCGAACAGCAGGCCTAACTCCTAACCACAATATGCAAAGAAAGAAGTTTTCATATATTATACCAAGAGCATCTGGCAATAGGCCTATCTGATTTTCTGTTTCGGCAGGGTTAGGCCTCTAGCGCTGACCCCATCAATTACACACACAATAAACCAGCACGATTTATCAGTGTAGCATTGCAAATCGTTTGTTTTACATCTTTCCGCGGTTTTAAGTTACATCTTTCATCCGTAAAGGTCCCCTACAAGAGTGACAAATAGATGGACACATATATAAGCATTAGATATTTAGACTTTTCATGAAGTGACCACTGATGTGACATCACATCAGTAAGGCCTTTTCCCCAATACTTTACCTTCCTGAACTTACAGAGGATATCGATAAACTTGTATCAGGAAAGCAGTGCCAATCATCACATTGATTTTTCGACTGTAGAATGAAATGGTATTATAAACTTCTTTTAATAAGTTTTTTAATAAAATATGATATATGTTTATAAATAGTTCGTTCATGTAATTAGTTTTCTTTCTGGGATCTCTCTGGCCCTCACATTCCTATTCTAAAGTTTGATTGGCCCTCGGGTAACTAAAGATTGGACCACACTGTGCTACACAGTTGAACGTTCTCATTATAACCTTCAATAATAGATTCTAGCTAGCATAATTCATAGACATCCGGCGAATTCTCCGAGCTCAGGAAGCAGTGCATTGCTGTGTATTCCGTTCGCGTTAAAAGAACATTCTCGGAGTCGGAATACAGTATATTCATAGTAATTGTCATCCAATTAGTATTAAGTTCAAGGTCCAGAAAGGGTGGACCTCCACATCCGCATCTTCAGTACCCACACCATTAACATTAATAAAGAGCCAACTCAATGGTTCTTCTTCCTCTTTGTTTCTGTTTTTTACTTCTTTTTCTTATGCGTGGCTTGACTCATCATCATCTCCCTCGTGCAGATGTTTGCTGTCTGTGGACCGCATCTCCCTCGCTGCTGGCCCTACTTGTTTATCTTACAACGTCAGGACACGGTTTTTGTGTGAGAGTAATTGGATCATTTGCAAATACCACTGACGGATCTCTTTGTTGACTGTCCGGTTTACTCTGTGGAAATTCTAGCTGAAAGATCCTATATTCTGTTCTTATGTCATTCTAGAAGAAAGAAAAAAATCTGTGATGAATATCTCACGAACTGGAGAAGTGCAAACAACAGTGAGTTTTTAAAAGAAGAGTTGCAAGTATACGGCATGATACTCATGGGATTTGGAATGTGAGTTAACTTGACGCTGTTTTGTTCAGTAGAGTTTGCTTGATTTTATTGTGTGAGTGTATAAGCCCCTATACTAATTTCACTTTAAGCTCAAAGTAGATGTAAACAAAGCCACGTGACAAGGGAGCGCCTCATTGGCTAGTGGACGAACTGTAACTTTTGCGGCTTTGTATGTATACTCTTGCTCTTAATAAAATAGTTCGGTTCAAACCGTACCTTTTTGTAGCTATTTTCGTGCAGAGAAATTTAAAAACACGTTTCTGAAGCAGATCTGTATATGAAACAAAATTAATTTGATCAGATTTTCCTGACGCAAAAAACTAAGTGAACTAATTAAACCGTTACAACAGATGTAAATTGTAGGCGTTTACGACGGCTGTGTGAATGCTCAAACACGCCATCTAGTAATGAACTTGCCACAGCCCCCTCCCAATAACTTGTTAAAACCTGCTGAATGTGCGTTCATTTATTTATTTATTTATATCGGTTATACAACACGTACGTGAGGACAAGAAAGTCGTGTGCTAGAACAAGACAAAAATTTCGTCAAAAGTTACATGTAACTTACAGCTCTGATAAGATTGGGGCGGTTACAAACAGAAATGAATGAATTCAAAAAGAAAACGCCTCTGAAGTGGGCAGCCAACATTGCAAAATGAGAGTAAGTTTTTATACTCGTTAATATCTTCTTGTTAACTGTCTATGACTTTCTTAAATACTAATATTAAGCCTAATTTTGTACAGATGTATCGAATTTTTCAAAATAAATTTAACATTTTTCAACAATGGTGCATGTCTTAAAAAATATTTTAAATGTACTATTGAGAACACTGGAATATACACAAATCCTCGTTCCGTTTCTTTCCGTGGCGGGTAAATCTCCACGTGGTATTGTCACATGCTCGGCGGAGTGGTACGTTAGAGTTTGTTTACATCTACTTTGAACTTAAAGTGAAAATAGTATACATATGTTTTTCTACGTGATTAACAGTTTGTTTGTTCTTGTTTTGAGAAAATAAATGTATGTTTCGTGTGTCGTATTGTTCTGCACCCTAAACCAGTAGTACCCAAACTTGTGTCACGGCCTCTGAAGTACTTATTTTACTTTGGGGGAATCCCCTGGGTCACATTGAATGCGCACACGGTCAGCAGTTACCTTTAAAAATACTTTAATTGCACGCAGGAAACATCTGGGAACATTCAGAATTGCAAAGGTCCATTTCTGGGTTCCCTTGAAATGCGCAAAGGACAAATTAAATTTGTAATATTGCTGAGAGTAACACTGCTTCTCGAAAAATTTATAATTAGTATTGCTGAAAGTAAAACTTTAAAAATAATAATATTAATACATTAATTTTTAGCATGTCCGTCGCCGTGGGTGAGTCGGTAGCGCGCCTGCCCTCCACTCCGGGTTCGATTCCCGGCCGGGTCGGGGATTTTTCAGTAGTGAAAAATCCCTTTCCCGGGTTCAGGACTGGGTGTCTGTCAGTAGGTTAAGTCTTAGATTAAGATAATGCACATTGTGCGCGATTCCTTAATTATTATTAATTTTTGGCATAGTGATACGCAACATTTTTTAAACAATCAAATCTACTTAATAAACCTCGTTCTACTTCTCAAAGCCATGACGCGATCTTCAGACTATGTGGATGTGGAGCAATGAACGTCTTAGTAAAGTTTGAATGGAAAAACTCGCAGGAATTTCTTGTTCTACCTGACGATGTTGTTGTTTGTGCGCAGTTGAAGTAGATCCCATATACACCGTGTGCGCAATTCAAGGATCACTTGATGGTCATAATTAGGGTTCGGATGTTTATGCCCTAAAAAGGTGGAAAATATGACCTTAAAATGACCAAATATGACCCCAAAACACTTAATATGACCTAATAAAATAAAGCATTTTCAAAAAATAAATGTTCAAATTTAAAACGTTTAAAGGCATCACATAATTCAATCATATAATCACTTTTTAACAATTTTACAGGTGATTTACAGTTTTACCTATAATGAACTTCGTTTATTTATAAAGAATTTTCTCCTTTTTGCTCGCTTCATCAGCTCCAGATACTCCAACATTTTGTAGACCTTGCATGTAGCTATAAAATATGAACAGTTGCATTCATTTTAAAATTTAAGTTACCGGTACCTATTAACTTGGGATAAACATTAAATTAATTAATTAAATCTTAAATTTAACTCGACCATGTAGTACATACACTGTATAATTGTGCTCCTTTACCAACTTTATAACTGAAATATGACGGTATATTACAAATATGGCCAAAATATGACGACCACAAAAATGACCAAAATATGACTTTATATGCAAAATAAAAACGGTCCTGCGGCGAAAACGGAGGTCAGGGTAAAAATATGACACGTCATAAAACATCCAAACCCTAGTCATAATAATAATAATTTTCCTGATCGCTGTGCGAATTTAGCTATGCCCCAAATTGTTTGTGTTTAAAGTGTTTTACCTGTGACAGCAATATTGTTTTTTTCTAATGTTGTACAATATCTAAAACGACCTGACGAAAAGAGTGTCTATTAAGTAACATAAAACCCTGCTTTAGAAGTTGAGCCTATGCGTTATGCGAAATTTAGCTCACTAGAAGACACCGTAACTATATAAATTTTAACCACCAATCCATATTTACTCTCACTTGAAAAATCACAAAACACATAAATACACAAGAATTTAACCTCAGTACACAACAAAACAGCTTACCAGAACACAGGGAACACGAAAAGTGACATAGTTCATTTTTTCTTTAGTTAACAGTAGATGAACAGAAATATGTGAAGAACACGTGTTTCGTCTTCTTCGGAAGTCTTGATTCCAAAACATAGTTCCCTTTGAATAATTCCATTATCAGTCTATACCATTATGTGCACGGTTTTTAGAATGATAGAATATGGTGGCATGAACATTGTAGGAGTTTTAGAAATAGCGTATTTACAGCTCTCGATAGTTAATCGTGAAAATGCAAGCGACTGGGCATTGTTTTGTAATCTCCAAACGGCCTACCGTCTTTTTCCTTAATTATCTTTGTTTGTCTGGCTGACTATCCGAGAGTTCTAAGCCACGAAAATCATATACAGTATATATATATATGTGGACACATAGAGGGGGCTGCAGTCATTACAAGCTCGGTGATGGACTTTATATAAATCCTCAAGTTGATAATTATTATTATTATGTAAGAACAAATCCTTGATGATATCATTGGGAAATAGAGCTAATATGTTATGTTAAAGAGTTTATCTGGGCAAATGATGAAACATGAGATTTGAATGCAGGATCCAGTTCTAATTGTACAGTGAACCTCAGATGTGGCTCCAGCCTCCAGATCTGCTGCAAGTAATTATCATGGCAAGACGTGGACGGCAAGCAATGCAGTGGAGATGGCCTTCAGTGTTAATCAGCTCGCAGAAGAACTCGACAGGAGCTGAACACGTGCCTTATTGCTTCAGTGGAAAGGAATTCAAGTTATTGAAATAAAATCTCGGAATGGGCGGATGAGGAGGCGTCTTCTTCATAAATAAGTACCAAGTGCAAACTTTTTACTGATACATACCGTATCAAGTATGCAAAAATAAGGTTTAATGGAATCAATTAATGCGGACGAGGCGTAAGCAGAATGAATCCGTTAAAGCTTTTATGTGCGTGGTGCATACAATAGTTCGTAGTAAAAGCTCTTTAAATTATATGAAATAAAATAATATAAATATTATATAGTATAAAATATTAGCCTTTAAAAGGCATAGTCATTTGTTGACATATTCTCACAGCCGCCCTGAATACTACCGTACCTACGAGCCATACCAATACGAGGTGACGATATAGAAGGTGGAAATTCCGAACGCTCTTTCTAAACAACGCATTGGCTGCGAACTACAGTGAGTCCCACGCAAGAGTTGGCCAACGACGCGGGTTCCTGCGGCACGGCGGGCACAGCTCCAACTCCCGAGCGATCGGGTGAAATATCTACGCTAATAATGCCGCGATCGGTGTAATAATTCAGGTTCTCACATTTACAGTTAAAATTACAATGAAAATAACCACGTACCTCATCACAAGCGATGTTGCAAATGTTCTCTTCTTGCATCCACATAATACTGGCACCTTTTTAGGAAATTTTCTTTCACGCGCATAAGTTCAGCTTCCGAGATAAAGTTAATTTCTCTTGTGATATTGTCTTTAAGTTCTTGTAATGTATGGGAAATTGACCTATACACTTTATTTCTCAAGTTTCCCCATAAATAATATTCACATACTATTAGAAGAACTTAAAGACAATATCACATAGACCTATCACAAGAGAAATGAACTCTGTCTCGGAAGCTGAACTTATGTGCGTGAAAGAGAATTTCCTAAAAAGGTGCCAGTATCGTGTGGATGCAAGAGGAGAACATTTCCAACATCTCTTGTGATGAGGTACGTGTTTATTTTCATTGTAATTTTAACTGTAAATGTGAAAACCTGAATCATTAGACCGATCGCGGCTTTATTAGCGTAGATATTTCACCCGATCGCTCGGGAGTTGGAGCTGTGCCCGCCGTGCCGCAGGAACCCGCGTCGTTGGCAAACTCTTGCGTGGGACTCACTGTACTTTATAAAATGTGATAGCCCTAATCTCGAGGAAATTTCAATCCGACCCAGAAACATTGAATCGAACCTGCTACCAGTTAAAATCTCGAATATATATTTCATTTAAAGAATCGTCCAGGGTAAAGAGTGTTCTTCTTGTGAACGATGATTTGAAACTATGTGAACTTTGTTGTTATGATGAAGTGTTTTGCGAAAAACCACGGTAAAGTTTTTGATTAACGTAACGAATCAAATTTGCCTTCTATCTGTTTTCGGCGTTTTAACAGTCCGACAAGCAGCTGTTGTAGAAAGCATATACTAAAAAGCATATTTTTGTCTCTGTGTAGGCTATTTCTGTTTAAATTATAAATCTGAATTCATATTTTCTTTACATTTCTTTGCACATTTTGGATACTCTCTTTTTTCTTAATTAGTAGATATCTAAGCCTTCGTTGCAACTATTAAAATGAATGTTATCTGAAAGGTCTACAGCTCCCCCCCCCCCCCCAAAAAAACGCACATTTTATTTGGCTAGTTTTTTAATCTCTAATTTACAAGACTTGATGTTTTCACGGTGTTGGCTTGTAATTATGGCTGAAGCTGTAATTTGCTATTGTTTATCTGCAATTCTGATTTAATATTACTATACTTTTTCCCTTTTCCTTCTTCCTTGTTTTTAATGTTTTCCTAAGTTAACCGCGGCTAAGGAGACCGGCATCCTAAATCCTCTTTCTACTTACTAAGATTTGTTTGGAACTGTACACCCTTTGACCTTACCTTCTATAGTGTTAAGATTTGTTTGGAACTGTACACCCTTTGACCTTACCTTCTATAGTGTACTCAGTATTTATTGGAAGAAAATAATTGTAAACTTTAATGAGTAACTTCTCTTTGCCACAAATTTCGTGCTGTGGCTAAAAAATATCTTTATGTAGCGATTAAACAAGTTTTGGGTTTTAATATTAAGATCTGAGCAATAACTTGGTCGAAGTAGGTCTGTAAAATAAAAACATTTTTATATAAAAACACGTTACAACATAAGTAGGTAGTGAGGGTGTATAGTACCAGATACGATATAGGCCTACAACTAGGCTATGTATACTGTAGGCTTATAGATTTTGTAAAATTATTGTAAATAGTGTGTAACATAATGACAAGGAGACACAGTGTTAATACTAATAAATTTTATAAGCCCTAACTGAAATATCTTTTAAGCTGCAGCGTAAAACTCTCAGTAAATACGCTGCCTCAAACTTTTCTGTTGTTGTAGGTCAGGGATGCCCAACTGGCGACCCGCAGTCCCCATGCGGTCTTCGGACTCAATTCTGTGCGCCTCGCTACAAAGCCAATTGATAAAATCTAAATATTTATAGTTTTATTAATAGTTTTATATTATGGATAGTTTTACTGCCTCCAAAAAACCGTTCATTAATGCGTTCTGAATTCTAATAAATAATTTTCTACATCCAAAAAGTTCTCTTATTAACGTGACTGCATTTTAATAAATAATAACTTTAATTTTTAATAATAATTTTATTGCATAAAATTTGTGCGGCCCGTGACGTCAACACACAATAGGCGTATATTGGCCCTCGTAAGTAAAAAAGTTGGCAACCCCTGTTGTGGGTAATCTCTACTTAGGGTCTTTATTATAAAGAAGGCTTAAACGATGGGTTAACTTATATTTAAACATGAGCTTTTCACGTTTCTTATCTTCTCGTCATCATCGCTCAACGTTTCCTGGAATACCCCCGCAATATAACTGGGACCGCCATCTTGCAACATTGCCTTAACCTCCAGTCAAACAGAAGATGAGTTTGAGTCAAGTTAAACTGTAGTCTAACTGGAGATAAGGTTTATAATACGGAATAACAAGAAAACCTCACATTTAAACCTAAATTAAACCGTCATTTAAACCTCCTTTATAATACTGGCCAGACGGCTTGGTTCAGTGTATTATGTTGCATTTTGATTTTTTTGTTTGTTGAATCTTTGTATAGAGCCTGAATTTGATGTTCATTTATTTCCGGTCTGCTTATAAGCTATTTTTGCAGCATTCATTGATGAACTTTTTTCTAGTGAAGAAAGCTGAAGACCATGCTCAGATTGTGATGATAGCAACTGTGACTGTTTCATTATATATCTCTCTCTTTTTTTATTTTTATTTTTATTTTTTAAAGAGAATGTATAGAAGTAAAGCTTGTGCTGTAGAAAGAATATTTTAGCAGCGGCCGGCAGTAGGCGTACGGATGCATGTGATGTTTTGCTTTATCTTGTTCTTTCGCAAGAGGTCTCCGGAACCTTGACATGTATAGCATAGGATTACCGCACTGGACTCACTAGACAACTTTCCTTCTCATAGTTATCATTTAGCAGTGTGCATGTGGTGTGTGTTCTACAGCTGATAACATGTTTGCTTTGTGAGTGAATTCATGAAAAAAACTGTTCTTATCTTCACACTTTAAAGAAGACATCCGAAAAAATTGTGAGTCATATCGCCTTAATATTGCGATTTTCTACAATAAGTTCACTTTTATGAAAAGCTTTGAGTATGTTGTATAGTATTCGTTCTTTTTTCCTTGTTTGTAGTTCATACACGACACCTGTAGCGTACTGGTATAATGACATGTTAAGTATGTGTTATTTCGTGTCAATAGTCTGTATTGATCTGTAGCTAGCATGAACTGGGAAAATTCACATTGCTTGCAGCATGCATCTTGTTTTCCCGGCATTACCAATTTATTTAGGTTTTCGGCATGTGTCTGTTTTGTTTTGGGTTATCTTTTGAACGTTTAATAATAATAAATATAATAATAATTATAAAAACTTTATTAAGCCATTAAGTAACAATACAGTAGACGTAGTCAGTAAAATCTTAGCATAAACAGTAAAATGAATCCCAATAAATTTATTTGCCTATATTGATTTAAAAATAATTAAATAGGACTTAAAATTAAGCTTAGAATTGCAACAAAATTAAATATTAGTTGAAATTCAATATTCATTGAAATTAGCCATAACTGAAACAGATGCACAATGCACATAAATAGGCTAGTTATATGGCCTATTTCAAAATTGAAATCGGCCTCCTATGACAGATATTAAAAAATTAACTTGAATATGTTTTGTGAGATTGTTGGATGTGTGCTTTACAAGTTGACTGACTGAAATGTTGATAATGATTGTAGTTTTTGTTTAAAAAGTATTTTATCCAGAAAAAAAAACAAACAAACAAACTGCGCTGAGATTATACTAAACACTTTAGGTTTAGGAGAATGTTATTAACCTAATGAATAAAACTGTGTAGATTCCTTCGAACTCTTCGGAGTAGGACAGTTTCAATAGCATTAACAAATAAAAACAAAAAATGACTCAAGGGTAACATCTAAAAAATTTGAGAGCATTAACACTGGCAAAATATTTAACATTTTAATGAGTGGAAACATTCATTAAAATCGCATAAAGAGAGATTATACAATTAATAATCATTCCATTGATAGTTTAAAATGTATGCTTTATAATTATTAATGTACTTTCTCAAGATATGAGCTGTTGATGCCGTGTAATTCCAACACCTGCCACGTCTATTCCTACCTTAAAACCATATATTTGTAGAAAACACCAGTGTATGCTAACAGGAATGGAACATGGCAAATCTGAGAAAGAAATGTTGAAATATCGTCTATTTATTCCAGACAAACTTTGCTTTGTCCTACTACGAGTATTTCCATTAGCTAATTGCATGTCATATTGATTGCTCAGATTGTGTGACAGTTATCGTTCGGAGTAGGGGTTTTCTGCTGTGCGTGAGGTCGGAGCGTGAGAAAAGTTAATAAGACTACCAACAACACAGCAATAAATTTATAATAATAGCCATTTTTGAGATTGTCATATCTTCACGATAGTAACACTTTCAAATCAATACATAGGCTAATATTAAATAAAATATTGTTATTTTAGATTTTAAATTCGGTGCATAGAATTAACTTTCATTCCATATTCCTTTTGCCTCCTACAATAAATGAATATAAGCATAAATAATTTTGTTATACGGAAGATATTACCAATATTGAATATCGGGGAGCACGGTCGTGTTAACTTCATCCACTCGTTACTGAAGTGTCAATTTTGTAACTAGTGTACTAGTGTAAGATATAGCCTATATTTCTTTACCTCTTTTTAAATAGTAGTTGTAGTTACTTTTGAAATTTGTATTTGTTCTGTTTTATTTTACTTGTATAAATATGTATTTGTATAAAAATAAATAAATAAATAGAATAAAATATAAAAAATACTGTAGCTATTAATTTATATTAGACTATAATTGGAATTGGTTTATTTTACCTGGTGGAATTAAGGGTATTAGGCCTTCTCCAATAAACCAGGATTATTACAAATGAATTATACAAAGTTACAAATACCGTGTGTCCGTAAAGTCATGGTGCACTTTTACACTGTGACCGGTCAAAAGTGCACCATTACTTTACGGACACACGGTATAATACAAATATGATACAATTACAAATATAGTAAAACACAAACAATGCTATTATAGTCTTTTGATTATAAAGAACTAGTAGAACTAAAGAGACGAAAACAATTATTCCTAATATACAAACTCAGTTTATGAAATGCCTATTAACTGAGACTTGACTGTATTTCTATTTTTATGAGAGTAGATAGATTTTGAATGTGGCAAAATAACATGCAAATAAAAACCGAGAAAACAGGAAATTAAAATTTGGATGCACTGGCAGTTGGAAACACATTGAAGTTTGAAAATGGTGTCAGCAGAATGTTGTATGCGTCCAAACTGCATACAATCTTGCACAGTTATTCTTTCGGGTATGCTTGACTTTTTGACATTAAAATCCGGCCGAAGTGGTTAAATCAACACACATCATCCCATAGAAGACATAGCATGCCGTACGATTAAAATTATTAGGTATATGTAGTGCCTAACTGAGAAGTCTTTGGGAGCCACGCATGCATTCTTCCTTTTGCACCACATCGTTAAGACTTGGTTTTATGTTTTATTTTAAATAATAGTTACTGAAGGAGAAGATCGGTACAATACACCAGCGTGACGAGGCGGAAGTAAGCTTGGCGTTTCCTAAAAATGATGCTCGTTTGTGATGTGAGTCATATAGTGACTTGACCTTACCTTCCTTACATCATTGTCCTTGTTACTTGTCTCTCCTTGTACGGAGCATTATGACCAGGTATTGCTCTCTGCACATGTCCTGGCTTGCCTGAAAAAAACATTGCATATATTAATCACCTTCATTGTGTTCCCGTAAAGATGTTACAGATTAAAATCTTGATTAAAAAGCAACTTTTTGCCTTATCTTAATCTTGTCTGGGTGAAGCTTCAAATAAAATAAAAATCACGGTTGGATTCCCACCGTAGACAAATTTTCCGCCTAAAAAATACAGAATAAATTTCTCGAATGAGATGTATAATTTGTTGATATCTGTTTAATTCTGTTATCAGTGTTATCATATTTTGGACATTATTTACTAATCGATAAAACAATGATTCATTATCAATGTTCCGTAATAATCTTCAGGATTCCTACGAGTAATTTTTATTGGAATCTCGTCTTAATTGCTTGTGTTTCCTGTATTTATCACAGGTTGTTATTTCGTTGTTAATAGCCAATCCGCCACAGACCACAGCTTATTTCCGTTGTCTGAAGAGTGCCTGTTGCTTGCTCACTCGAATGTAAAGGCTCCCCCGATTACGTCATCAATTATTCTACCTGGCGATCCATTCAGCATCATGCTTTCATGCAACGAGGGGATATACGCTGCGTTGGTACAGTGCCCACCAAAACAGATGCTAAGTGAAAGTGGGGGGGAGGACTACGTCTTTCCTTCTCTTCAACTGCCACACGTGTAATTCTTGAATGACTCATGTAATACGTTAATTATTGTAAAGTTTTCAGCTTTTAATTAATAGATATGTTCTGTTTGTTTCAGGTAAGTTTGGCCTGTTTTGCCGTACGGAATTCTGACATCGCTTATAAGAACGTAAGTGACAACTCAAGGAAGGAATGAGTATATAATTATAAGAAACAGGTATCCAAACACTTATTTAGGTTAATGTTTGTAACGTTATTACTGGATGCGCATAATTAATACAACTGGGACAAATAATGGGTAACTGTAGACAGTTAAGTATAGAGAAGATAAAATAGTTAACGTTTTGAATATACGAGTAACTTATACAATTAAAAAAATAATAGATTTAGATTTAATATATATAATTTACAACCCCAAAGAGCAAAGCTCATGCGAGGGGTGACATAAATACATTGGTTCAGAGGAAAAAATTACAACACATACTACAGTAATCTTAAGGCTATAACAAATTCACTAGTGACAAACATACTACAAACCACAAAAAACTTGAAATATACTAACCAATTTTGAAAAATGCATTTTTTGTACGACTTCACAGAAATATATTATAACTATCCTACTGACTAAAGTACACGTCTAAAAAATATGATAATGCTTTTGGTTTAAAATTTCTAATGGAGCTGGACACACTTTCAGGTAACACGTTATACAATTTTATAGCATGAGGTAATATTCCATTTAGGCCATATGTAGTGGATTCGCTATGAGTTACAAAAAGATGACTGACTTGTCTTGTGTATTAGATATCATTTGCTCAACTAAGATATATTTTATGATCTGTTGCCAAGGCCTTTCGGTGTCTCTACACTCTACGCCATCTTCAGGACATCTTTCGGTGGCTTGGAGTTTCAATAATTAAATCAAAACTGCATTTCGTCATCTTTATAAAATAAGATAAAATGTATAAAATCTCATAAATGTCACTGAACTATCTTCTGTTGCTTCCTCGCCATGTGTCCAGGGTGTTACATTGATTGAGTTCAACGGTGTTCAACATGTATTTTAATGTTTTGAACATATGGTTAACTGGGTTTAATTTATAGTTACTTGAATTTTTATGTGGATTAACCATTAATCATATAATTAACTCTCAATGAGTATTTTTACTATAAGCTTACATTTCTCTATGTTTGTCCTAGCCTTCAAAGCCTATGGACAATACCACATACAGAGGGTTAACAAGGAGCCGAATGCTTGGAAATGTTTTCAACAACCTTCTTTTACTAAAACCGATAATTTTATTCAGGGTGTAGGCCTGCTTACGAACTGAACTCTTTTAACATTTAGTTGGATACCTAAAGATAATTGAATACTGGTAAAATTGACGTCGTCATCCAGTTGTTTGATTTGCTGTTTTCCTGTACATTGGATAAAAGTAAACGGTTATTTTAGCAATCATTCGTTCATTAAAATGTATTGCAATTTACAACCTTATACCCTCTACAAGATATCTTAAAATACCTTACATCACGGTATTACACATTGTATTATAGTCATTGGTTAAAAATTGTGTACTTAAGATTCAAAGTCAATATAATAGTACTAAAATGAAGCTTTATCGTTAATGAAACATAAAAGTGCAAACAAATTCTTGCAGAGTAAAAGAAATGCTGGTCTTTCTTCTTTGTATGTCTATGTACTTCTTGGGGATGCATTTCAGCATAGGTTATGTCATGTCATTCTCAGCCCTTTGAAAAATCTCAACGTTTTAAGCGCAACTGTGCAAGGATTTCAAAGTGGCAACACGGAGATTTCACAGCACAAAAAACGAACTGTACATCTTAGCTAAAAACGGAAGGGCACTTAATATAAGTTATCCGGAGGCCCTATAAGATACAAAAAAATAGTTTTTGTCTTCTGTATTATTTACTGTAATTTGTACCACCACCAACCCAGTGTGCTAACACTGAAAGTAACAATAAAATTAAATAATTCTTGAAACGTACGTAAAAAGATGTCAGTGTTAATAAATATAACGTTTTAAATATTGTTAAATTAATTAATTTAAAAATATAGCTGTTGAATAAATAATCTCAGGTGAAGGCGCGGGCACATGCTAGTGTATAAAAATGTAATGTAGCATATAATGTAAGGTATTTGAACATCTTTTTAGAGGGTATTAATATTACTACCTTCTATGGAAATGAAGTTAATTATCATCATCGCCACAATCATATCATCAGTATTGCTGCTGCTGTCATTCTGCGTATGGACCTGTTATTACTTCATCATAACAGTTGGTATTAGTTTTATCAGCTATTACTAGTTCAATCGCCATCAAACAGGATAGTTGAACTCCTGCTGGTTACCATAGCTATGGTAGGCCTATGCATAGGCCTACCAAGTTAATAGAAAAAGTATGACTTGTGAATAATGAGACTTGTAGAGAGGCTGCCGGATTAATACTTAATTGCGAAACTGATCTATAACTAATCGCGATTTTCAATCAGAAGAATCGTATTCTGAATGTAGGTTACATTGCTCTTAAAGGAGTGGCGTTATTATTTATTAATATTAATATATGAATTATAATTAAATGATTCTGGCCCTTTATGATGTAATATTTATGATGTAATCTGGATTCTATAGAGTTGTTTATCAAATAGAACCAGTATTTTCAACTGCACCATCACGAGAACATAACTTTATGTACCGGTAGGTTCTAAAAGTAAAGCTCCTAGACCTAGAATAAGACAGTATGTTCAGTTTTTCTCTTTCCATACTTAAGTCATTATGATGAGGCCATTGTCTCTTCTAATTTTTCGAACTTGATGATTTACTTTTTTTGTACATTTGTTAAACTTATTCATAATTCTACAATTTACAAAGCATGTCGGTTGACTGTAAAAGACAAAAAGAAGCTATATGATTCAAGGGAGCAGGTGTTATAGGCCTAATTTATTGTCAATTAAAACTAGAACACTAGCCATGCGTTCTTAAAGATTAATATTAAAATAATACTTAAACGAAATATTTTGTATGACGTAAGTGGCCTTTGTGATTGCTTTAAGACTGTTACTCCACGAGGTATGTTGACACAACTGGAAAATATAATTAAACTGAAACTGAAAATTTAAACATCAACGCTACCAACCAGCCACTCGTAAAATAACATTAGCCGAAAGGTGGATGACCTCCTACATGGTCTCGTGGGTCGCTGGCTACGGATCCGCAGGCCTGGGTTCGATCCCCGGTACCATCTCGGATTTTTCTGAGGTAGGGAGGTCTGCCTCTTAATTCAAAGTGAGTAGAAATTTGATAAAGAAGTAGAGGCCCTTTCACGGGTACCATCATAACCGGCCGTGGATGTCGGCATGCTGACCATATGCCCCCACTCCTGCCATCTGCCTATGGTAGATGAAGCAGCGGTCGGATGGTAGGCCTAGTTCCTTCAGGGGTGCAACACCACGGAGTTTGTCTTCTAGAAAGCTTGATAAGGTATTCCGTAATAGTGATTACGCTAATCTCGTACTGAATATCACGATTGGTACAGGTAATCCATTTTATGCGGAAACTTTTTAACAGCGTTGCTCCTGCTCACACTTTCCCCGCTGTTGCGCTTGCACCGGCCGGGACCGTGTTCCGTTACTACCGGCAAATCGGCAAATCAAGACTTTAGAAACAATACAAAATAGAATAACTCAACCAATTTATTATCAAAATAGGCCTACATGTAGAAGCTTATTACTAGGGACCGGATTCTTAGGTTTTTACCTATTTTTTCCTTACTTCCAAAACAAAAAGCGACAATACACTTTTTCGAATCATGTCCATAGGATTCACCCACATTAATTCTGTGGCACCTAAAAATACCTAAATGGGGTATAAATACCTAAATGTACCTAAATGGGATATAAAACCTAAAATATCTTATTTAGGCTACTTTTTTGTATTTTTTGTTTGTCAGTTGATAAATCGATATTTTGCGGAGAGACAATTTTTGTCGAGTTGAAATTAATAGCACCATCGTTTCGTTCAATCCAGTGTCGTTTAGGATGACAGTATCAAGAGAGAAAGTGTAGGCCTAAGAGTACCGGTGTATTCCTTTTAAAATATTCGTACGAACAACCATTGCTGACGTCATGTGAGGTTGAAAGTACATTTTCTGCCTTCAAATGTATTCTAAGAGATAACAGGAAGAACTTCACAGTTGAGAATCTTGAAAGATATTTAGTGATATACTGTAACCAGGAAATGTGAGACAATCTTATTTTCACTGCTTCTTTTGATTGTTTATGCTTTCTTTCTTCAATTGGGTAATATTGTCCTAAAGCAAGTTTACCCAAATTTAAGTCAATTTTGCTAAGTTAAACTTTACAAGTATTATGTATTGAATCCTATATAGCACATTCAAGTTCATTAAACTAATTATTCTACCCGAAAAACGATATTTTGGACAAAAACCTAAAAAAAAACTATTTCACCTAATCGAAAACCTAAAACAGTGTTTTTAAAAACCTAAAAATCCGGTCCCTACTTATTACTCACCATTTTGTACGGATGGTACAGTCAGGATATTTACGAGAAAATCAACGAATGGTTATTTCTCAATAAGTAACATTCCACCAAATAAATTCGCTGTTCAACCGTATACATTTTCGATTATTGTCTTACGTAACACACAACAATAGACAAGCGTCTCACTACAAGACACTACAAGACACCGAAGCAACTAACCGCTTGTAGGGTCTATGCCAGGGGAAGTCAACTACGTCTTGTGATGACGTTTGTGGAGCAAGTGCATGCGGATCCCTTGTGTGTGACGTCAGCAAGAGCGCACGGTAGTAGGGGTGTTTAGAGTACGCTAGAGCTAGGTACTAGAGGACCTATTCACTTTAGCTCTGTGGGTAGAACAACTTCTGGTTGGAAATACGGAGCATTTTTCAAAGTTATTGCAAGTACGCGATCCTGATAGTGTTCTCTCTGCAGAACATGTGTTAGTTCTGCAAAACATTCTTCTTCAGTTCGAATCGAGGTTTCAGGATGTGGAAAACCTTTCTCCAATGTTTAAACTTTTTGCTACCCCATATTCAGTTAATGCCAAAGACGTTCCTTGCCGGTATCAGTTGGAACTGCTAAACTTACAATGCGACGATCTGTTAAAGGACAAATACGAACGTAAAGTGGTCTTGGGTAACTTTTACAGAAATTTCTCTGAAACCAGATTCCCGAGACTTGCCGCACGAATATTATGTAATTTTGGATCGACATATGTGGCCGAACAATTTTTTTCACTAATGAAATGTGCAAAGCTCAAATCAAGAAGTACATTGTTAAATCACAACCTAAATGTAGTCTTCAATTAAATATTGCTCAAACATTACGTCCCAACATTGATAAACTTGTTAAAGAAAAAGAGACAGGAAAGTCAGAAAATTGTTACTGTAATCTTGTATCATCTAAGGTGCAGACGAGCTTGTATGGTAATTAATTCAGTTCATTTTTTTTTTTATCATTTTTACTGCAGTGAATTATGTTAATTCAAATGATAGTAGCCTATTGTCTATTTTTGTCAAAGAGCATAGATTTTGTGGAAAGGCAATTGTTCTCACAGAATAGAAAAATAGAATTATTTATAATATGTTAAACTGCTGCGCTGTAATTAACCGATAAACTATCAAAAAAATCGGTTGATGTTTCATTAACTCGGAAACACGTATTACGTAAGTTCTAACCCCCTAAATTCCCGCTGCCCGCAATACTAATGCCCCTCTCTTCCCCCCTGTTCACTGATGCCTACATTTCACATGCTCTTCGCAGAGATATAACGCGTGCAGTCAGAGCAGAAACCTATGACGTCACAGAGCAAGCTTCTGTCTTCCTCTGGTCTATGCTTTGTACAATGCTAGCGCGGCAATGCGGCAGTGATGCGAGGTTTCCTCATAAAATGGACTCACTGTATAATCCATTTGTATGCATAGAGTACTACAAACATAATCTAGATTAAAGCATTAATCATTTATCGTTTTGTCTTAAAAGTCATTACATACGCTATTTAGTTACTTTGTTATTTTTTCATGCATGTTGCATTGCATATTGGGTATCCTTCACTGTAAATCTGTTATTTACTTGGTAATGAGGAGTAACTAGTAACTTGGTGCTAAGTAGGCTAACTTGTCATTTTTCTTGCTTTCATTAACGCCTTGGTTAGAAATAGCTTCATTGAAATAGACATATTCTAGCTTCACTTTCTTGCCATAGATCACCTGCATCTTATTTGTTAAATAATAATTTATCCATTTGCGAGGGAATGATTACCGGTACATTTCTGAGATTTTCAGCTTTATTACTACAGTTCAATCATGGCCAACAGCATAAGTATATTATGAACAACAATGATAATTCTTAATCTGTAAGTTACACTTCCGGCAAGGATTTAAGCTTATTCGTTCGTATAATATATTAAAATATTATAAGGGTTTTGTAAGTTGTTTAGAAATAAAAACATATCTCGCTTGTTTATTTTACTAAAAATTCTTACCGGTACATTACAAAATTACGTAAAATTAAGATTTCATAAGTCTATGTGTAATACTATTCGAAAAATTTCAATAAATTGTTTACCGTGGCTAAACATGTTATATACAATCTGTTAATCCTTTCAGAGCTGAATCTATATTTTATTAATAAGCATCCATCAACTAAAATCACTTCTAGTGGATTATAAGCTTGTACCAACCTGGAAAATTCCATTGGAAAATCTGGTTTTCATAAATAATAATTTTAATATATGAATAAATTTCTTAATATTTTAATATAAAACAATAATCTATTAAGCTTATAAATCAGCCTTTAGGTTATAAAATTTTTACGGTTACGCTTACGTACGTCAAAGCCTTGCTTTCGTAGCAACTGTTGTTTTAGCATCTTGTTCAGTTTTCCGTACTTTTTTAAAACTTTCTGTTTTGATTTTACTTCAAAGTTTCATGAACTTCGTCATGCCTGGAACGCCTCCCAAAAGATAGTATATCAAGCCCCAGTATATCAAGCCCGCAGCTGCATAATGTGGCTTGAATCATGTATCTGAATGTTGTCGAAAATGGTCCAGCTAAAAAATGCTATATCCTAATTTATTAATATCCAAATGTGTTAACCTGCTATTCCTATACTAGGTCAATAAAAATAAATGGTGCAAAAATACGTTGCACAAACTTTCTCGCATATACGTGTTAAAGGCTAGCACAGAAAAAATTACATTAAAGAGACAATTAAATTTTAGGCTACTTATTACATTTTCATAAAACTAAGAAGTATCTAGAACGGAAAGCATCAGGGTCGATCTTTATGTTCAATGTTTTTACCGTGAAATAATAATAAGAATAATAACAATAACAATAATAATCAATGACAGTAAAACTGGATATTATTAGTACTACTACTACTACGGGAAAATTCAAATATAAGTCGCACCTTGGGATAAATCGGTCCCACCCAACCTATCTTCACCGATGCAGCTTCTTTTATACCACGATCTAACGAATTCTTCTGTCCTAGTATTATGAAGAAACTCGTGATTGGACGTTGGAGGTGTGACGTCTTACCGCTAGACGAGAGGTGGCAGGCTGACAAACCTTACGGGAGATATAATATGCCACATTTTCGAAACCTACAAACAGTGTATCGTACATTATTCGAAAATGCAAGGGCGCTTCGCTACGGCTGCCGCCTCCGCTTCGCGCACTTAACTATGTGGTTAGTGTTATGCATTATTTAGCTATAAGCAACAGTATACAAGGGCAGTTGGTCACTCTGCTTCGCTCAGAAACAAAATACATCACACAGTCTGTGCAAATGTGAATATCGAATGGTGAAGCTTTAGGGGCGACTTATATTTGAATTTCGCCACTACTACTACTACTACTTAGGTTATATTGCACGCTTTAACTGCATGTAGGTCATACCACGTGTTTAGTATGTTTGCGTGAAACATTAGTCTATATCAGCGTTTCTTAACCTTTTTGAACCCGAGGACCTCTAAAATGAGTAAAAAACTTTACGGACCCCAAATTTTACATCCAATTTTTAAAAGTAGGCTATATGTAGGCCTATATTCTTAATATTTGGGGTATTAAATTATAGGTCGTTATAACGAAATACATTTTTTTAATCCGACGGAAACACAGTTATTGAATTGGAATGAAACTATTGACAGTAAAATTATATTTTGAACAGATTTTAATATATAACCAATTTGATAATATAATTAGGAATTATGTTATTACTCACTTTTAATGAGACGGTTGAGCTTGACGCCTCTTGCAGAGTTCCTGTTTTTTTGCTCAATATTAGTCAAATTTAGTCGATATGACCTGTATTTTCGAAGATTTTAAACCTCTAGAATTTTAAACCTTTAAAATGGACATCTAGTGTCCATTTTATGTGAAAAATTTCTACTTCTTTACTTCCCACTTGCTTTATGATATTTTAAAATCAATTATGTCTGCGAACCATCTGCACCGTGTTCGCGAACCACCAGTGGCAGGCGGGACCATAGGTTGGGAAACGCTGGTCTATATTAACAACTCATTCGCGTCATGTTTCTATTGTTTAGTGATGTCTTCTTATGTGATATTCAGTTTAAGCGATTATAATATCCAGTGACATAGCGGCAATGAGTTATGGAAGTCCTACAAACCCGGCGTTTGCCTTTGAGAACGACGGAACCATGAAAAACCCAAGTCAATTTGGACGGCCACGAGGTTTGATTTGAACTCAGGACCTCTTCCCTGTTAGCCCATAGGCCTACCACCTCGCTGTAATTGGTTTTAGTGTGTTCATTGCGACTGAGCTAAACTGATTGCATTTCACAACAATAAGTACATTAGGCCTATAGTTTTCTTGTTACTAGGGGCAACAAAATGTCATTCATATTTTAATTGACATTTATGTTCTGAAATTCGCATTTAAGCTGTCCTTATTTTGTTTTTATCTTGATATCTATTAAATGTACAAAGAAATGTGTTAAACAAAAAATGTTAATTTTAAATTTTTCTACAACTTTACTGTGATATGTTTTCATGTATCGCCTACTGTAATGGATATAATCTAGAAAAATTGAAAATGGATACGAGTAAAGTGCCCCTTAAGTCATTTTTGCGGAAATACGGATATAGCCATTTTATTAGTCATAGATAAGACTTTACAATTTTAAATTTTTATTAAAATCGTTAGAGCCATTTTTTCAAAAAACAATTTTTTTAAAAAAGTTTTCATGAAAAGTCCCCTTAATATTTCAGTTGTAAAACTAAATTTCTGGGCGGTTCGACAAAATTTCGAAAAAGTCCTTAATTCAAAAAATGAAGTAAATACAATGAACCGTTTACCCGCTGTGCTTGTCCACGGACAGACGGACAGACGGACAGACGTCATTCCAAAAATATTTTTTTCGGTTTCTAGGCTTCATGAAACGTGCTCTCCCGGTGTTATCTCAACTTCGAATTTTTGTCACGATCACAATACTTTCTCTATACTACGTATAAGCGAGAAAGTAAAAGGAATTATAATGAAATAAAATAAAACTAAATAAATTAAATTAGGCATTGTAACATATCAAGGCATCATAGTATATTATTTACGATACAACTATTCATTTTATTGAGAATATTATAGGAGAAAAATTCCTCCGACACTGGGACTTGAACCCAGGACCTTTGGCTGTTCGCGCTAATGCTCTACCAACTGAGCTAAGCCGGAGTTCAATTCACAGCGCCAGATGGAACTTCTCTCCTATGACTAATTGCCCTAATGGTCTACCTCACAGACAGACAAGTTATGTCATATGCAGTACTGTGAGGCACACTAATTAGTGATTTTTGTGACCAGGCTCCCACTGTTATTGTACAGTTAACATACAAGATAGATATGTAAGCTTTCATGAACCACAGATTATTGTCTCTGTAGGACATTACATGAGAATATTATAGGAGAGAAGTTCCATCTGGCGCTGTGAATTGAACTCCGGCTTAGCTCAGTTGGTAGAGCATTGGCGCGAACAGCCAAAGGTCTTGGGTTCAAGTCCCAGTCTCGGAGGAATTTTTCTCCTATAATATTCTCATTTAATGTCCAACAGAGATAATAATCTGTGGTTCATGAAAGCTTACATATCTATCTTGTATGTTAACTGTACAATAACAGTGGGAGCCTGGTCACAAAAATCACTAATTAGTGTGCCTCACAGTACTGCATATGACATAACTTGTCTGTCTGTGAGGTAGACCATTAGGGCAATTAGTCATAGGAGAGAAGTTCCATCCGGCTTAGCTCAGTTGGTAGAGCATTGGGGTTCAAGTCCCAGTGTCGGAGGAATTTTTCTCCTATAATATTCTCATGTAATGTCCAACAGAGACAATAATCTTTGGTTACATATCTATACATATCTATAAGCTTACATATCTATATTCATCCTAGCTTCTTAAGTATGGTACTTTTCTCTAAAACGACATTTTAAATGCAGATTGGTCAATGCGATATTTGCATTTCTACAGCATCCATTGCGCAAAACTTACTACTGACATTTGAAAGTGTGTCTAATGTTTTGTATTAAGAAGACAGCTTTTCAATCACGTAGCAAGTTGTCGTAGTGTTATCTGATATTCATATCTTGAATTTCATATTCATGTCATATTAAGCCATTTACTGTCTACATAGATAATTAAATTCTCTTCATTAAACTTTATCAAGAGATCTGCATATGTAACAACTAAATCCAGCAACACTTAGATTTGTTCTGCTCTATTTACAGCATGAATCAACCCTGCTGAACGCAGAGTGGCTGGATTAGATTACTGTCTGACGAATTTTGTAATGACTTGTGTTGCCATTATCTTGTCCCTAAATATAAAAATCAGACGTGTTTGGAAGTCGTGTATTGCGCATTCGAGTTCAGCGCAGACAAGTTAAAATGGTTCATTATAAGTTAAGTTCGAACAAGTCAGACACAGATTAAAATGATTCGTTAGAGTTGAACACAAGTTAAAATAGTTTGTTCGAGTTGAGCACAAACAAAATAAAATGGTTAATTGGAGTGGTTCTCAAGTTAAAATGGTTCATTGGAGTTGAACTCAAGTTTAAATGGTTCTTTCAAGTTAAGCACAAACAAGTTTAAATGGTTCTTTCGAGTTAAGCACGGAAAAGTTAAAATGGTTCATTCGAGTTAAGCGGAGTTAAGCACGAAAATGTTAAAATGCTGTAGTTTAATCGAGATAAGCACTGTCATAACAATTTCCTTTCCATTTTGTACTTACTTAGGACTAACAACATTCATTTATATGGTTTTAAATGTTGTTCACATCCGTTTACATTTAAATAAGAAATATATTTTCAAAATTAAAACCATCAGCGACAGGCTACTCGTTTTACGTTCTCAAATCGGGAAATGGCTACAGTCCTATGTTTTAAAAATGAATCCATCAATATACCGCGATTTTGTATATTTCGTTCAGTCGTTTTCTTTTTGTGATTGCAACGTCTTGTGTTAATAGGTCTGTTCCCAAAGCTAAGACAGGTACTATAAAGTACCATGGCGCACAATGTCACTTCGCTGAAAAAGACACTGACATTTACTTCTTGTTAGGCATGCTTATCGTCATAGACGTTTGTTTTTGATGACTTTACTGTAAACTTCAGTAAACTTATCTTTCGTGGAAAGATTAAACATATATTTGTTGTATTTATTACAGTTATTAAAATATGATATTTATTATGTGACCGTCCCCGTTTCTTGGATTTTTCTGAGGTCAGCATCATGAGAATAACATGATATAAAAGTAAGAGCTCCGGCAAAGAAAACTGTTAGCAATGGCCTCTAAGAGTCCCAACTCCCGGATTCCTGCACCTACCATTGAGGTGGAAACATTGAGGTAAATTTCGCAGCTGTCCTTGCATAGGGTGTAACTTCGCAGATTAAACCACAGCTATTCATGATGTAAGCTAGACTTGTAAACAAGGTGTCGTCCATGTAGACTATTAGCACATCGTAAAGAAGCAAATTTCTCTCTTGTAGCAGACACATTAAAAAGGAATTCTGCATATCATCGGCGCCACCATATGCAGTGCGTTCACCGATTCATAGAACCGGCTTTATATGCAGGTATTGAATCATATGTTACCAACTATATGATGCTTTTAGACTAGTACCTAACTAGGCAAGTGTCGATGTCTTCATACCCAACCTTCTTTCAAATTAATAACAGGATTTAAGTCTTATCTTACTGAGAAGATTTATATTCTATTCAGTAGATAAAAATTAGGAATATTTAGAATGAAACTGGGTGTTTTATCGGATCACCAAGCTTGTTCAGTAATCGCCGACCATCCTTCTCCATTTCCCCTAGATCATGGGTTCCCAGTCGAACCCTTTCGACGCCCCCCATTTGAGATGTGGCATGTCATTGCGCCCCCTACCATTTTCGTTATCTTGATGGGAAGAATTTGAAGTAGACAACATAGCAAGCACAACGTGTTTAAAATGCGCATTTGAAGTGTTTTAACTTAGGTAACCGATTAAGCCTACTTGTTTAAGTTGGCATAATATCTGGCTGGGTTTTTGAAACGTTAGATATCTGTTAGATTGGATTAATTCATCGATTAGAGTTTCTGAAACGTCAGATGACGGTTATCCATTCGATGAAACACTAAACAAATTATCGGTTGACAGGTCACTAGATTTCTCACGAAACGTTAGATAAACATTTAAAATGGCGGACGTGCGATACATGGGGATGTAAGTTTCGTTATTATGTTAGCATTTTATCATACATGTTTTTACTAGCCGTGTTGTGGTATTAAAAATGAGAAGTATTAATGCTGCTGGCATTGGTTATTAATTTGTTTGTAAAATAATTCATAACACGAGAAAATTTGTATTGTAGACTATTATCGGTTAGATGAACTTGGTTACAGCTTAGGCTATTAATGTATCCTCGTTTACCGGTATTAATTTCATTTTCTGTTGTAACACTTCTATGAACAACATATCGCCATTTATACAGAGCGAATATTAATTCATATCCTTGTCTTCTTGCTAGTCATCTTCATTGTGAGATCGTATAAGGTCTAGGTCTATATACAGGGTGTTAATGAATAACACCGAAATATTTTACCTCTGTATAGAGGGGACGTAGACAAGCAACTTTTATAAGAGATTTTTGCTCTATGGATTCAATTTTTTCCTGTTACAGCATAAAATCTTCCAGGGCATGGCCGCCACTGACTTCTAAAATTTGAAAAATGCAAAACAAAGGAACTTCGTTGCTAAAACTGGAGTTATGAAGCCTGTCACAGCAATGACCTTATGGATAAATAGGCCATCATATGGAATAAGGAAATATGCCCTTCTCGTCGTTAAAAGGGCCTTCATTAAGAATTGGTAACAAATGGAAGCATTCCTTTCTCAGTTGTAAATCAGCTATAATTAATTTGTTACGTGGTAGTTGGGTGACTTTTCTGGGATGCTTATGCTATTGCCGAAGTTTCTCTCCCGTTTTACATTCATTTTACCAAAGAAAGAAAGAAAGAAAAAAAACAGCAGACAGAAAATTCAGCCATTTTGAATACAATAGCGAGAAGCGCTTCCATTGGTTGCTGTGACTCGACTCAATCACGACCAATTTGATATTACAGTTCTACGGCTTCTTGCAACTTTCTGGCAGTGGCAACAGCAAGGGGATACAAAAAAATTTATCAATTCCAAACCGTTCTGCTCCTCCCCCTTTAAGAAAGACTGTTAAATGCCCCCTCCCAGGTTGGGAACCACTGACCTAGTTAAACTTTCCTGTGCACTTTTATCGATTTCATGTTTAGGTAAACAAAGTGTTGACGTCATAGGTTATTACACTGAAGAAGAAAGAAAATCAAATACTGTAGAGGACAATACCGGACACTTACTGCTTTGGCAATGGAAAAATGGGGGACAGATTTTGCAGCACTCCTGGTGGCACAACCTGCAAACTCGAGGGCAAATTAAAATGTTCAAAACACATATAACTGCAATGTTTTAATGTTACACCAAACACTATGGACCAAAACACTATTTAAGTATTATAAGAATAATAATGAGCAAACAAAACACAGAACTTCCGAAATAGTTCTCAAAATATCAATGAAAACACAAATTTTTCAACTTAGCCGTTGCTAACAACAACTCTCCCTTTTTTTTCAATGTTGTTTATTTGTTTAATTTTTTAGGTAATTTATTTTCAAACAGCATTTTTTCAGGACCATAGATAGATAGAAAAATAATATCCCTCACACATAACATACCGAGGTTGGCCACTTCGGCTCCTCTAATAGAAATTGGTTGATATCTTTGTATCTAGTTACTGCATCTGTATTCAGTAGTAGCAGGTTGGGCCGCTAGATGGTGTTCAAGATACTGTCCCTCGATACATCGCAAAGTTTCCTATTGTCCTCTATATAGTATTTGGAAAAATTAAATTTTACTAATTTTTATGAACTTTAAAGTTCTAATGATTTTAATCAACAATGACACCTTTATTAAAACAGCTTCACTCTTTTTAGATAAGGTGCCCTGATGATGGGTATATGAAACCGAAAAGCCTAGGCAAAATAAATTTAAAAAAAATGGTTGAGATTAAAGTATTATATGATTATGTTTTGTTTACCGGCAAACAGTTCAGCATTGGATAAAAAAAAAAAAATTACTAACATAACTAAAGGTACGTCCCAGTTACCACGCCTGCTTCACTTCTACAATAAAAAACATTGTCCCCTATAAGGAAGTAATAACCATATCAGTATTATCTTCAGATACAATAAAATGCTCTGTGAAGGAGTAAGATATAAAGCGTTTCCTGCTACAGCATGGAGTGTGTGGGAGCTGTTATATTCGCAACAGTGCAGCATTTTCAGACAGGGCGAATGTACTGTCGGGCGCCAATATTTTATTTGTTAAAATAATGATCGTCCGTATTCGTAGTAATCTTGTACACACTACAGGCAGTAGTCTATAACCTGACTAGCTGTGCACATTTAACAGCTTAATATTTTGTTATGTAGATATAAAAAAAGAAAACTTCTAACACAGGCTACTTACACACCCAAAGAAACGCCTTTCCCCCCTGAGGAACATCACAGCAGGGACGTAGCCAAGATTTTGATTTGGGAGGGGAGGGGACTCCCTAGATTTGAGAATATTATAGGAGAAAAATTCCTCCGACACTGGGACTTGAACCCAGGACCTTTGGCTATTCGCGCCAATGCTCTACCAACTGAGCTAAGCCGGAGTTCAATTCACAGCGCCGGAAGGAACCTCTCTCCTATGACTGATTGCCCTAATGGTCTACCTCACAGACAGACAAGTTATGTCATATGCAGTACTGTGAGGCACACTAATTAGTGATTTTTGTGACCGGGCTCCCACTGTTATTGTACAGTTGACATTCAAGATAGATATATAAGCTTTCATGAACCACAGATTATTGTCTCTGTTGGACATTACATGAGAATATTATAGGAGAAAAATTCCTCCGACACTGGGACTTGAACCCAGGACCTTTGGCTATTCGCGCCAATGCTCTACCAACTGAGCTAAGCCGGAGTTCAATGTAATGTCCAACAGAGACAATAATATGTGGTTCATGAAAGCTTATATATCTATCTTGAATGTCAACTGTACAATAACGGTGGGAGCCCGGTCACAAAAATCACTAATTAGTGTGCCTCACAGTACTGCATATGACATAACTTGTCTGTCTGTGAGGTAGACCATTAGGGCAATCAGTCATAGGAGAGAGGTTCCTTCCGGCGCTGTGAATTGAACTCCGGCTTATCTCAGTTGGTAGAGCATTGGCGCGAATAGCCAAAGGTCCTGGGTTCAAGTCCCAGTGTCGGAGGAATTTTTCTCCTATAATATTCTCATGTAATGTCCAACAGAGACAATAGTCTGTGGTTCATGAAAGCTTATATATCTATCCCTAGATTTATTTCTGTAAAATTAAGCATTTAAATTTATTTGTAACGTCTTTTTTAGTTACGAATAAAATAGGTTTTTCTAAACAAATACCCCAATCTTTACTGTTCCCGAAATATAACATTAAAAAAACCATAAAATTAAATTTTTAAAATGCTTAATTTTTAATAAGTAGATTTAGTCTAATATAAAATACCATAAGGGCAATAAGACACTTTATTTACTATTTTAGTTAGTAAAATTGTGGTAATTTTTTTTTTTTTCATTCATTCATTTCATTTCATTTCGGGGACGGGCATTTCGGACCCTCGAAATGAAAGTCCCTGCACTATACTGTACTAAGGTTTTACTCAAAACATGTTATTTGAAAGATCCACATTTTACATGTTTCATTACAGAAATGATGTGTTTTTTCGGTTGAGTAAAGGGAACGAAACTTTTCCCTTCCTCCCTTTATACATAAGTGTTAACGTTTTAATAAGTAGGCTATGCCATTGTTTCTTCTGTTTGAATCTTCATAACACAGAAGTTGGGTTGGTCGCTATTCAGTTAATGGTTAATCCTAGCAAGTAGCCTTCTGCAGTATTGTTGCATATAATAATATCGTAAGGTAAGAATCCCATCTCTTTAATTTTAGAATTTGTCAAGCAACTTTCATGTATAACACCATTATGCTACTCGGTATTATTTGGGAAAACATTTGGGGGGAAAATATTAATTTGTGCTTACTATAGTTAATGCTGAAATTAATTGTATGTTATTTAATGATACTATGTTCTTTTAATCCCAGCTTACTATTTGGATTGGAAATAAAAGTAAGTAAACTCTCTAAGAGGATGTGTATTAGATTTTTGTAGTACTACAGTAGTTATTTGATTCTTGCTCGCCTTCTCAGAACCAGTAGTTACTATCCTTCCTGCATTGACTTTTTTCTTTATTCCGGCCCGGATTTTAATGACCTAAAAATTATTTAAAAACGAGCTATAAAATGACTGGAAAAATACAGAAAAATGACCCAAAAATTTATCTAAAAATGTAGTTTATTCATCAGATTTTTGTCTATTCTAAATTAATGTTTTTGACCCCATTATATAGGCTTGTAATTAGTTAATTGGCACATACGGTTAAATGCAAACAGCAAACATTGTCTTTCAGTATCCAAATTAAAATTATAACAAGATCTATTTAATTATGATTATTTAAAGTTCTCTTAATATTAAATGTAAGTAAATGCACAAAAACTCCATATAATGTAAGAAACAATACTAAATGAAAAAAATTATTAAAAATTAAAGAATGACCTAAAAATATGAAATGTGGGAATAAAATTGTCAAAAAAAGACCTAATAATGACTTTGAATTCTAAAAATGACCAAAAAATGAAAAATTGAAAAAAAAGACAAAAAAAGACCCTAAAAATTGTCATTTTTGTAATCTATGAGTCATCAGAATACCTGCACTAGTGGGCAACGTCCATGATGTACCAGTTAAAAGATGACACGTCATCAAAATCCGGGCCCTGGTAATAACTAAATAATATACTGTACCTCCTGGGTCATTCCATGTCAAGTGAACCAATGGAAAAACGTGACCACCTCCGATTTTAGTCATACTTGGTTGTCATGAAGTACCACCTGAGATATGTTGAAGTACAAAATATCAGATTTTTATGTGTTGTAGTTTTCCAGTTATACCCTTCTGAAATATGGAAAAAAACCAAATTTTCTGCACAAGTGCAATCACAAAATGACGCATAAATCAAGCTGGAATTGACATAGATGAGTGGGAAAAGTACCAAAATGTAGCTTATATTATGAGCTTTAATTTGATATGTCACACGAGTACTTTCGAAAAAAAATATTTTCAAGGTTACCCAAAAAAAATTTGAAAACTGAATTTTTCAAAAACCTATATTTTGAAAATTTTGAAAAAAATCTCACAGAAACATACATATTTCAGCATCATGTCCTACAAGTTTTGTTATGGGATCGAAATGGGATCATATTTTTTTACATTTATAACAAATACTATGCACGCTGGGTAAGAATATATGACACAGGAATATTGCACTTAATTCTAAAATCCATTCCTTTGTCCAGGGAGTTGTTTACCAACATGCATATACCAACTTGTGCAAGTGGTCAAATGGGTATGAGTAAACACAGTCTGCAAGCATGTGAGTCAGCCAGGGAATGCAAGTTGTAACCTGTTGGACCTGGCTTCAGTTGTGCCTTGACTCTCATGCAGTGTGCTTCCTTTCTTCAAAGGCTGTACAAAGACTGTATTGCTGCATGTAAAGTAGTGGGTTCAGTGATTAAAATAGGCATTGTGTATTTCCCCAGTATGGCTGAAAAAGTAAGTGAAACAGCAAAGATTTTCTGCTGCAACCCTTTCAAGAAAGACAGACATCAGGGTGTGAAAAGAAGTGTGAGGCCTGTTACTGACTGGATGTGTGACATGTTTGACACCATTGTGGTAGGTATGAAAATTTGTGACAGTTGTAGGAAAGAACTATCAAAGCAGAAACAGGTTACAGATACAACAGATGACTGTTTAGTACCAGTAGCCAATACCACTAGGCCTACTAATGTTGATGAATCATTTGTAGCTTTAGATGTTACCTTAGAGTACCTTAATAAGTCTCTAAGCTCTCTAGAGGAGTCACCTGTTGCTAAGAGGAAGTTGCAAATGAAATCATACTGTGATAAAAAATACAGTAAAATAAAAAAATGTTTGACAGAAAAGGTACTAACAGCAGCAAGTACAAATACAGAGAAAACTGTTGACCATAAATCAGAATCATGTGAAGTCATTTGTCAGCTAAAAGAAAAGTTTCAAGAAGAAAATATAAGTGTTAGTGAAAAATTGCAAATTTTAACAGTACTACCTAAAAGCTGGTCATGCAGTGAAATACAAAATGAATTTCAGGTTAGCAACAGAATGGCAAGAAAAGCTAAAGCATTGGTGAAAGCGAAGGGTATTCTGGCAACACCAAATCCTAAACCAGGAAAGGTTTTAAATGAATCTGTGATTGAGAAGGTAATAGGGTTCTACAACAGTGATGATGTCAGCCGTCTTATGCCTGGAAAAAAAGACTTTGTTTCTGTGAAAACGGGTGACAGTAGTAGAATTCATGTACAGAAGAGGCTAGTGATGGGCAACTTGAAGGAAGTGTACGAGCTGTTCAAAAACAAAAATCCTACTGATAAGATTGGATTTTCGAAATTTGCTGATTTACGACCTAAACATTGCGTCTTGGCTGGAGGAAGTGGTACCCACACAGTATGCGTTTGTACAGTGCATCAGAATGTTAAATTAATGCTACAAGTGTTGAAATCCAAACAAATTACACTGAATGATGGCACAGATATAAGTAATTATAATTCCTGTTTAGCGAAGTTAATGTGTGAAGAGCCAGGCACAGCATGCCACCTTAATGAATGTCCTTCATGTCCAGGTGTAGATAATTTGAAAGATGAGTTACAGTTGCTGCTAGATAATGAACTGGTGGACAACATTACATACAAGCAGTGGGTTTCTGTTGACAGATGTAATTTAGTAACCTTCATCAAAACTGCAGATGAGTTTATAGAAACTTTGTGTGAACAGTTGTTGATTTTGAAGAGACATTCTTTTATTGCAAGAAGACAGGCAGAATATTATAATCACTTGAAGCAGAATATTGGAGTAAATGAAGCTGTGGTATGTATGGACTTTGCAGAAAATTATTCGTTTGTACTACAGGATGAAGCCCAGTCTTTTCATTGGAACAATGATCAAGCAACTATTTTTCCTATAGCAGTCTACTACAATGATCATAATATACACTACAAAAGTATTGTATGTATCTCTGAATGTCTACAGCATGACACCACTGCTGTTCATTTATTCCAGAAAAGGCTTATCTCTCATTTGAAGTTGGAAGTAATTAGAGATTTGAAAAAAATTTACTACTTCTCAGATGGTGCAGCTGCGCAATTTAAAAACAGAAAAAACTTTTCAAACTTATGCCACCATGTTCATGATTTTGGAATTGAGGCAGAGTGGCATTTCTATGCAACAGCCCATGGGAAAGGAGTATGTGACGGTCTGGGTGGTACTGTGAAAAGACTTGCAGGAAAGGCAAGCCTACAGCGGCCATACGAGCATCAAATCATGACACCAGCACAGCTGTTTACATGGAGTGAGGAAAACATCGACTCCATGCAGTTCTTCTTCTTCAATGAAGCACAATACAACAAAGAGGAAAAAATACTTGCAGACAGATTTCTGTCTACAAAAGCAATACCAGGCACACAGAAGTTCCACAGTTTCATCCCATTGTCAGATAAAGTGTTGTTGACAAAGGTATTTTCAAGAAGTGAACAGTCATCCACTTTTTCAGTGTTAGGACCACGTGTGCAACAGAGGCTGAAGCTAGCAGAAGTAAAAGGATATGTTACATGTGAGAACAACAATCATTGGTGGCTTGGTGTAGTTGTGGACAAAAATGAGACAGCACAGATAGTGGAACTGATGTTTCTGCACCCTGCAGGTCCTTCTCCATCATTTACTTTCAAAAGTGACTGTCCAAATAAACTGACTGTGCCTCTCTCTCAGATCCTCACCCTTGTGCAACCTACATGTCCCACTGGCCGTAGTTATTACCTCTCGAAGGAAGAGATGGATGCGGCAACCATGGCTCTAGAAAATTACTGTAGACAATAAATTCACGTTTTTGTCATTGAAGAAGGGAAGGTAACATGTTTTCTGTAAGTTTTTCTTTTTGATTGTAATGAAATTTTAGAATTAAGTGCAATATTCCTGTGTCATATATTCTTACCCAGCGTGCATAGTATTTGTTATAAATGTAAAAAAATATGATCCCATTTCGATCCCATAACAAAACTTGTAGGACATGATGCTGAAATATGTATGTTTCTGTGAGATTTTTTTCAAAATTTTCAAAATATAGGTTTTTGAAAAATTCAGTTTTCAAATTTTTTTTGGGTAACCTTGAAAATATTTTTTTTCGAAAGTACTCGTGTGACATATCAAATTAAAGCTCATAATATAAGCTACATTTTGGTACTTTTCCCACTCATCTATGTCAATTCCAGCTTGATTTATGCGTCATTTTGTGATTGCACTTATGCAGAAAATTTGGTTTTTTTCCATATTTCAGAAGGGTATAACTGGAAAACTACAACACATAAAAATCTGATATTTTGCACTTTAACATATCTCAGGTGGTACTTCATGACAACCAAGTATGACTAAAATCGGAGATGGTCATGTTCAAAATTGACAAAAAATTGGTTCACTTGACATGGAATGACCCTCCTGCTGTAATGTGGGAGAAGATATAAAAGTATCGTGCCAGTATCGTTTGGAGAATAGGTTCTTGGAAGTTTAAATTCATCGAATTGAATATAGTTTATAATTTTAGGCATGTTTATCATCTTAGGAGAGTATAATAACACGACTTATTTTAACAGGAAAATTCTACCTCTTTTCTCGTATTCCGATTCTGATAGAGCTTTTCATGTCGACTGATTTCGCTCTCTGTTATGTAAGAGTGCTTTTAGTTAGCTCCTTTCTTGGGTGTAAGCATTATGTTGCGAATACTGTGCTTATTGACTTAACGTGCACACTTTTGCAAGCAGGAATATTGCCCTCACGACGAGCCCGGATGCGGGCACTTAAATCAGTTGGCTGCAATCTCTAGCCATCGCCAGACATGTACGCGTGTCAGGTGTAAACGAGTTCGCAGATGTTTGACATTGTAATCGTCATCCTAGATTGTATTTAATTTTTTTTCACCTCAGATTATACTGTTGAAAAGACTAATTGATTAGGAAAGTATACACTTTTACAGGATTTGCCACTGAAACGTAAATAAAATTATTTAGTAGACCTGGTTTATAGTCTAGAGCAGTCTTGTCCAACTGGCGGCCCACCGGTCTCATACGGCTCTTGGGAAGTTGTTATTGCAGCCAAGTAGGCCAATATAAATATTATAGTAGCCTACACAGTTGAAAGAGCGAGCTTAAGTTACAACTACAAAATCAAATTTAAAAAAAAATTGTAATAATTTGGCACATTTTCTCTCTTGTCAAATGAAATAGAAGTGGTTTTATAAGGACAGTAAGATAAGATAAGATAACATTCTTTTCTTCAAGATTTCCTGATTTTCAAAATTTAAGGGACAAACTGTCTCTTCTTAACGGTACCTTGAAAGTGAACATAGAGGATCTACTATCGAGGTTTCAGCTTGAGTAGGCCTATGTGATTTTCAAGCTGATCGATTTCTTCAGAACAGAAGAAAACTAGATAACTTTTTCGGGCTTATTTCAGATGACAAGTTTACCCAGCTGAGAGATTGTGAACTTCAGATGTTCGGAAACTACATGCCTTTGGGAAACGGCATTTTCGAGTGTGAAAGGTGCCCTACTATTCTAGCATATCACTATCAGCTAACTTTTCTCTTAGTAAACTGTATTATTGTAATATTATTTTCATTGAAATGGTAAATTTGTATGAGAAAAACTATATTTTGTGAAAACAAACATTTTCTCTTTGTCATGCTATTTTAAACACCTACGAATGAAACAGCGATAACCATGGGTGCTTTCTCTAAGCGATAAGCAACTTATTTTAATATGAATCAAAATCATGTAATTTTGGTGCAGCCCTCAAGATGACTTGTCTAAATACACTTGATCCCAGTTTCTCTAATCTTGGACAGGACAGGCGTAGAATAAAAACATTCGGATTCAGGCTAAGAAAAACTGAAGATATTTTAAAGGAAAATTTTAAGGAAACGCCAGAGGAACGATTCACGCAGGTTTCACATGCAACCCATATAAATTCTTCTACCGGGCATCCAGAAACGTGCAGCTGTAAAGTCTGGCCGTTCTAAGAAGGAAACTTGAAGAAAACAAAAACCAGTACATCTGTCTCACTCTAGCACATTACTCGTATGACTTAAGAGTGAGACAGATAAACTGGTTTTGTTTACTTCAGGTTTCCTTCTTAGTTCATCTCGGGTATAGATGAACTAGTACAGCTTTGGTGGCCACCAGGTTCACCTGATTTCACAACACGTAAGGGGTTCTATGTAGGATTGTGTTTATGTACCACTGTTTGCAGCAAGGTTGGTTGTCCTGCTCGTGCATCACAGCAGCCATTATAAGAATTGTCTCAGACATGCTCTGATAAGTTTAGTAAAAGATTCTTTGCCAGAGTAATGTGTTTTACAAGATCATTTGTGGTGTGAGAAAAAAATTACGAGTTTGCATTTTCATCTGAAAAATTTCCTTGACTTCCTTAAACCAAACTTGAGATGTTTACATAAAGGACAATCGTTTTGACTTCCCAATATTCTCCTTCCTGACTCCTTCCTGAGCGATGTATTAACAAATACACTTCTTGTAGGGAGTATTTTTCTACATCTGGTAGCCAGATCTATGTGTATTTCGTAGGAGTGTTCTAATGTGTGGGGAATTCTTTAACCCATTCTTTCACTAGACACGAGCTGTTTTATTCATTCATTTTAAAAGACATTGAGAATCTGGCCGACATAATTATGTCGTTTGCATGACAATGAACTTGACAGTAAACTCAAAGAGGAAACATGGCAATTGCATAATCTTGCAGTGTAGTTTAAGATTGCTTCACTAATGCAAAAGAATGCAGTGGGAAACATAACGTTGTGTGAATGTGTAATTGTAGAATGGTTTGTTCTTATGCCAGTTTCTCTGGAAGAGACTTCTGTTCTGGAAAGTTTCATCTTCCATCACGTGGGATGCCATCTAAACAAGACAAGATGGTATTCAGATATAACAACAGGGAAAAAAAAAAGTTTGTGGGGGTAAAAAGGATCTCAAAATGGATGTAAATACGATCTGTTTAATTTTGTTACATGGTGATGCGGGAGCAGGCCTAATGATATTTTCACATATATTTTTATTTTATTTAATATTACAGAAAAACATATGCACATATACAAATTTTCTTTCGTGGTACAAAATAAAAAACAAAACATTTTTTACCCCAGATGAGCAAAGCTCGTGTTTAGGGGCTAGAAATGAAATTATATTATAGAGAAACAGAGATATTTATAAATTGCACAGCAAACAAATAGGATATTTAAAAACAGTTAACTGTGTTTACAATAGCAAAAATTAAAAAAAAAAAAACAAGTTTTCAAGTTCTAACACCTACGATTGTTATCAATACAATCAATACGTACAAAATAGAATTCAGGTAAAATTATCGAGGCCGTTAAACTGGTACCTGGAGTTGATTGCCGAGGGTATTATATCAAGGCGCGGGTTCAATTCTCGGACTCGCAATTCTGCATGTATTTTTTTATTTTATTTATTAGATCCACACGTCAAGGCGGTTGTCGAATTGCTAATATTGTACCATATACGGCATGGAAATACTGTAGTGTAGGTGAGCAGAATTTAGGGGTAGTAAATATCATTAGTCTGCTGACGTGGGTGACTCGGTATCGCGTCTGTTTTCCACCCCGACGGTCTGGGTTCGGTTCCTGGCTGAGTTGTGCATTTTTCGTCTTGAAAAATTCCGGGTTCAGGACTTCGTGTTAGTGTCTTTGGGCATAAGTGCTAGGTAGGGGACTGGCACATTCCAGGAACAAGACTCTGTGAATATCTCTTTACGGGATCGCTAACAGAAAAAGTAAACGAAAAACCTATGATTGAGATTTTGGTTAGCGAGATAATTAGATTTTATTAGTCTCTGCAGAATTTTAACAGCGCACTGATAGATCATCGATGCGGAGGCAATGTTTTATTTGTCTGCCACTTGAACAAAACAAAGACACTACGTGACGGAAAAAATCTCGCCTTAACGTTGTCGAACGGTCATTGTATTTAATTTGCACAATTACTAACTCTATTGAAAACCTGGAAAAGTAAAATGTGTTCCTTTTCTTTCCTGCTGATGTCCCCCCCCCCCCAAAAAAAAAGAAAGGAACAGTGCGGATATTACTTTTATGAGGTAAAGCGTGATTAAGTTTAGGAACAAATATTTTTTTCTGAGACAAATGAGCCTGTACTCTTGAGACAAAAATGGTATTTGAATTTTTTGTTTGTTTCTACAGAAGGAATTGATTGTTAAAATTTCCACAGTTACTTCCTGCCTGTATAAACTGACTCGCTGGAAGATGCCTTGGTGTGTTGAAGAAAAAAACTCTCTGACATCACATGTGTGGTAGTCACATGGCGGGAGATCTCTTGTGATGATCTATTTGACAGTCAACATCTCGGTTGTGGTGAAAGCCGCAACAATTTTGCAGTTTGCATCATGCTGCGCAGTTTGCTAATTTTAAGTCACAACCGGCCATGTGGTCTTAATAGCTTACAGAACTGTTCTGTATCTGTGTCTTCCCTGTTTAGATTGATCTAACTTATCGTTCGTATGGTAACGGAAATTAATTCCCCCAGTCGTTGTTCAGTTATTACCAGAATTCCTATTTCAAGAAGTAGATTGATAAATATAGTTAATCTGTGATGCATAGTATATTTTGCTGTTATTAGGCTTTTCCATACTTCGCTCAAAATAGCCTAATCTGCTTTGAGGTCTTAGGAGAAAATATGCAATAACGGCCTTAAGTGTCGGCATGCTGACCACAAGCCTTCAATCCTACCTTCTACCGGTGAAGTCGAAGGAAGAGAAATATATCTTAAGGGTCGGATTGTAGGCACTGTCCCTCCATGGAATGTGGCGCCACGGAATTTATATTTTTTCGTTCTTTTGTTCGATCGTTGAATTTAATCGAAGTCCTTAAACATTTATATATGTAGTCGTGTGTAGATGGTTACGCCATGCCTTAGACTTCCTGTTTGGTTTCCTATTAGATTCGATCTCATTACATTGAAAATCTGGGATTTTTTTAACATTAAGTTTTTGTTTAAAACTTCCCAGATTTTCAATTTTTCCGCCAGATAATAGCTTAATGATCACATCAATTAACATAAAGAAACACCGACTTATGGTTCATTCCTTTGAAGCCACCTGGTTATGGAATGAAGAACTGTATTATACAAGTTAGCTCATACGTCTTTCTTTCGGCTTGGACCAATAACATAAAGGAATGAGTCTGAAATCAGCCAATCATTGGCCTGATTTACTCAGTCTTTATATAAAAATTTGCTTTATCATCTCCTACAAAAGTGATAAAGACACCTCTTTTCTTTATATTCTAATCAGGTCGGCGAATCTTTAGGCATTGACTTGCAAACGTCACTATTGTCGTGGTACGTTGGGATTAATTGTGGAATAAAGTGAATTACGGTTATTTCTGGTAAGGAATCAGCATTATAATACTGTACGGGAAATCTGTAAGTTTCAGTTAATCTGTAGTTCAGCAACATCATTTAATTATATTCACCTGTAAGCAATAGGCTTATAAAGGTAAAACCTCAACAGCATGAAAGAAATACTGTTCCTACATGCGTAATATCTTGTATGAAACAGTAGGCCTACTTACCAGTAGGCCTATGCATCACTAGGGCGTACGGTAACGGGGGGTTGAGGGGGTTGAAACCTCTCCCGAAATATCTGCAATATTTTGAAGATTATAAATCATGGAACGAAATTAAAAAATTAAAAAATAAATAAGAAAACTCTGATTCGGTTGTTACATATTTTACAATTTCGTACATATCAAAGCATTATTTAACATTATCGTAATTTATTTAAGATTCAAATTTCAAAACATCGTGGTGTTAATAGTTTTTCAGCTTAATAACAGTGATGTATTCCTAGTAAACAAAAATCCCTTTGGAATCTGTCAAACGACCACTCAAATACTCCCGCCGAAATCCATCAACCTGTTTGTAAAGCCAACAGTAATCACGAGCTCGTCACAAAATTATCATGAAGTAATCGGCATTAATCGGATTTTTCCACCGGTGGATTTACAGATGACTTTAAAAACGTGCCCTATACACCATACAGTATAATGATAATTTTTCAAAAGAAAGTTTTTATTTATAGACTCTAGCTTAAACGAGAAATGGATACAAATCTCAAGAAAAACAGTTTCAAAGACTGAACTACATATTAATTTATTACAGTGTATTAATTATCACAATACAACTGTTTAGTAATTTAAAAAAAGTATAATTCACAATGTCTGCAAGGACATGGAGCTGAGACACCCCTCCCGAACAAAATTTCACCGTACGCCCATGCTAGGAACTATAACAATATCGCTAGAAACTATAGTAGGAACTAAGACAATACTATAATTCTATTTTTTCGCAAATTGTCATCATTATTCCAGTAAACAATACTTGAATAAGTGGATGCTTGAATACCTTGGGTTTCACATGAGCTGCGATCGTGGTTTTCTTTTCCAGAGAAAACAGTCACATTCGTTATGCCATGAATGTCATTTACATTAATAGTATTGCCTCAATCTAAAATGCTATTCAAATAATTAATTTTAATTATATTCTATTCATTAATAGGCTAAGTGCCAGAATGGTACTTTCTGAGATTGTGTGGTGGACGGGAAAATGTATGTCCGTCCGTCTGTCTGTCCATGTGTCTGTACGCGCGATAGTTCAAATACGCTTCATCGGATTTCCATGAAACTTGGTAGGCCTATATGCATTTATAACGTCCGTGGGACGAAGCCTGTTGATTTTCGACCAAATCGGTTGACTGGTCAGAAGGTAATCAAATGCAACAGAATGGATCAAATGCAAATCAGTTCTCATAACAACATATTGTTTTACTGTGTAGAAGTTGCAATACAGTTAGCTTTGACAAATAACACTACCCACATATTCCTTCACATATGCTTATCAAACTTTAGACCCTTGTTTTTCCGTAAGGCTTGCTTAATGAATAGATCTGAAGCTTTACTCTGAATTCGATTACAAAAATAACTTATTTACTGCATATCATTATTGCAGTTATCACTGACTAAACAAAAAACTTTCTGGCACTTTGTTATATCAGTTTACCTGATCTTATTATTTCATGTTTTTCGTTAAATAATCTATATCTATATGTATAAAAATGAATGTATGTATGTGTGTGTGTGTGTGTCCTTTATGCATTACTACACCATTCATCCGATCGCCATGAAACTTTGGGAAGTTGTTGGGTACATTCCCGGGAAGGTTTCTGTCACACTACATTTTTAATTTTAGCCTTCGTTCGCGAGTTATGAGTGAAAAAGGCAAGAAAACGTGCATTTTTTACGCTTTCGAAGCATCAGTTTTCAGTTATTCATTTCAGTTGTCAAATCAATTGCAGAAGGCTTTGTCTATTTTTGTCATACTTTGGAAACAATAGCATCGCGATCGCTTTGGGAGGCAATGGATATCTCATGTTGTTATAAACGCCAGAGAAGTTAATGATAAGGTGATGATAAGGTAATATTAAATATTTATTTAACGCATAGGCGTAGCGAGGGGGGGGTTTTGGGGGTTTGAACCCCCCCCCCATTGAATAAAAAATGGAAAATTGTATAATTTTTTTAAGTCTGCCCATAAATTGCTTAATACAAGTATAAAGCGTGGGAAGCTTAAAACTCGTTATTTTGCGTCTTAATTTTTAAAATTTTCCGGGGAAGGACCCCCGGAAGCTTGAAACTTGTTATTTTGCATCTTAATTTTTAAAATTTTCCGTGGGAGAACCCCCGGAAGCTTAAAACTCGTTATTTTGCATCTTAATTTTTAAAATTTTCCGGGGGAGGGTCCCCGGACCCCCCCTCTCCTTCCATACTCGCCAGACCCCGCGGATGTTATAACCCCCCCCCCATATGGTCGGCCTGGCTACGCCTATGATTTAACGTGCAATATGCTTCTTATGAAAGATGGTTTACAGAAAATTCCGGGGAAGTTGCTTAGTTCGGGGTCCAGGCTACAACATTTCTATATGTAATCATAAGTAAAATCTCTTATGTAGGGTCGTTAAATCTGCCTGAAATGTAACGGAATTATAAGTCTGGACAAATGAATATAGAAACTATGGCCTCAGTAGGCTTATTCCATTCTTCATCTATATAAATAAAAACGAATATATGTCTGTCTGTCAAATACATTAAACACATTTTTTTCATCGTGAGTTTAATCGATTTCAATTCTCATAATCTTCTGAGATTGCAGCAACGCTCGACGGGTAATCTATATAGATCTTCTATATAGCCTACATAAAAATGAATGTATGTGTGTCTGTCCTTTATGCATTACTATGCCATTCATCCGATCACCATGAAACTGGGAAGTTGTTGAATACATTCCCGCAAAGGCATGCTACATTTTTAATTTTAGCTATCGTTCGCGAGTTATGAGTGAAAACGGGATTGAGACGTACATTTCTTGCGCTTTCGAAACATCAGTTTTCAGTTGTCAAATCAATTGCAGAAGACTTTGCCTACTTTCGTCATACCTTGGAAATAAAAGCATCGCGATCGTTCGAATTTTGTAAGCCCACCATGGCCGAATCATTTGTTTATAATGTCAAGGCACGCAGACAGATGAAATTTTCACCCTAGACGGAAGTAGAATAGTGAATATAGCCCTAAATGGACAAACATTATGCAGGGTTTTTTTAGGCCAGGGAACTCGAATCTGAGGTTATTTTTCCCATGCTGCGCTGTCTAATCGTGGAATTCACTTCAAAGCCGGATTTACAGTTGTTTCATTAATTAGGCCTATGTCCGTCGCCGTGGGTGAGTCGGTAGCACGCCTGCCTTCCACTCCGGCGGCCCGGGTTCGATTCCCGGCCGGGTCGGGGATTTTTCAGTAGTGAAAAATCCCTTTCCCGGGTTCAGGACTGGGTGTTTGTCAGTAGGTTAAGTCTTAGGTTAAGATAATGCACATTGTGCGCGATTCCTTAATTATTAATTAATTAGGCCTATCAATCGTTTAACTTAGACCTATGAATGTTTCGTGTGCAAAGTGTTAGTAAATATAATAGTTTAATTATTTTGCTCTTAATTTATAATCTTCCTATTAATTATTGTGGGCGAAGCCGCGGAATCTGCTATAAGCTATAGGCTAATAAGCTGTAGCTTATCTAGCGTTTTCTGAGGAAATAGTTTGTGTGTGATAAGTCGTTCTTCCCCATTTCAAATTCTAAATACCTATATAAAGACCTTAAAGATCTCGAGTTTGAAAATCGAAAGTCCTTCATAAGTTATTTTCGCATTTACAAAATACAAAACCCGAGCGACGCCGGGCCTTTTAAGCTAGTATATATATATAAATGAATGTGTGTGTGTGTGTGTGTGTCCTTTATGCATTACTACACCATTCATCCGATCGCCATGAAACTTTGGGAAGTTGTTGGGTACATTCCCGGGAAGGTTTCTGTCATACTACATTTTTAATTTTAGCTTCCGTTCGCGAGTTATGAGTGAAAAACGAGCAGAAAACGTATATTTTTTGCGTTTTCGAAGCATCGGTTTTCAGTAATACATTTCAATGCCAAGTCAATTACGGTAGGCTTTGGCTATTTTTGTCATACCTTGGAAATTAAACTTTCGCGATCGCTTGAATGTTGTAGCTCACGCTGGTCGATTCATTTGTTTATAATGTCAAGGCCGCAGACATATGAAATTTTCAACCTACACCGAAGAGGATTATTATTGTTATTATTATTATTATTATTACTAGAGGGATAGTCAATATAGGCCTAAATATGGTCAAACGTTGTTCGATTTGGACGAAACTCACTATACAGGGGTTTTCTGGGCCAAGGATCTCGAATCTGAGGTCGCTTTTACCAGGCGACGCTATCTAATCGAGGTATGTAATTCACGTGATTTAGGTGTTAATAAATATAATGATTTAACTATTATGCTTCTAATTTTTAATTTTTAAAATAATTATCGCGTGCGAAGCCGCGGGCACACGCTAGTAATAAATAAATGTAACTCGTAACTTGGAACTCCCCTAGATAGATTCACGGGGGATGCTGCTTTGGTTATGATGGGAGTCCTTTCGAATAGGAGATGTTATAGCTCTTTCACTACAAAAAGTTCAGTTATGAAGTGAAAGAAATTTCTTGTAAGTAGGATATAATAAAGCAATTTATTTCTACTGGTAAACTTTCGATCAAGATTTATTAAATATACAGTAGTAGAATTGTTTTGTCTTCCCCTTAACAACAGAATCAACCGTGTCTCTTCGGTCGCTTAGCAACCCAAGCCATCAAGGTCCGAACTCCGCACGTCACTCTGACGTCAATTCGCAAATTCCCGAAGGTTTCACACTTTACTGGAATTTTATAACCCTACCGGTTATTTATGCGATTCGTAAATTATTTACGGTTCAGAGAGCAAATGCTCCATTTTCAAATGGGCTGATGAATTCGCTTGCACGTAAATATAATATGATGGCAAAAATGGCGTCCTATTTATAGTCTGTCAAAGCAGAGGGCATTCCAAAGACAAATGCAGTGTAAAGAAAAAGGAATACTCTTTGAGCTCTCTTCCCAAATACTGTAAGGCTATGATGTATGATTTTGAGGTATTTCATAGAAATGTTTATTAACTATGTTTATTATTTATTCATGTGACTCTTTTCAGTAAAAAAATATTAATTCTACACAAATTAGCTTCAAAAATCTTCTAAGGGATATAATATATATTTATATAATTATAATTATAATTATATAAGTCTTCTTTTGCCTGTTCTGCTTTGGGTTACTGAATTTTCGCAACTTTTTTTCTCTTCTCTCTTGAAAGCGCATGCGCTAAATGTAGGCCTACTGGCGACAATGAGTTACGACACTAAAGAGTTTTAACTGATTCAAACTTATTCACTAAACTATATTGAATTTTGAGGTTATATACGTGCTCAGCTTGCTCGCATTTTGTAAAATGAAGTGGGGAAGTGAGGAAATTTTGAAGTTTCTGGATTTATACGCCGTCCAAACGTGTTTGTGGAATGTTAGGGTCTTGAACGTAAAATGTCATGAGAAATGTGCATCTGCACTGGAACTTGTTTTGGAGAAAATAGGTGTAATTAATTTCACTAATCACTTTCATGAAAGTAGTTATGAAACCTGGTGTAATAATGTAAAACTACCCTTTAAGTACAAGAAATCAACTGTGGTTCTAATCAATGAATTAGCTGTTTTCTTGGCAGTCCGGCACTGATTTATATAGGTCTACGTATTATGTGTTTTCATAGGAATTATAGCTACACATACTTTTAACTGAAAAATCGTGGTTAATTGGATAAATGGATAGTTACTAATTACAGATGGGCAATAAGTAGCTGTCAATATAAGTTATCCTCAGATAACAGAAAATTCGTAAATCATCATCTCTACTAAAACTGTGCAATGGTTATTTTAAATGTATGCATCTGTTCTGCTTTGGGTTTACTGAATTTTGTATGATAATTACATACTTCATTTTGATTTGAGAAAATACACTTGGTTATTCTGATATTTATTTAATTTGTTCTAGCAAGTTAACGATAATCGCAGTAAAGTACAAAGTTCACAGCTTTCTTGAAACACTTTCAGTTTATATCTACATAACTATTCGTACTCTACAAAACATCTTACTTCCGTGTTCAAACAGGAAGCAATGATTCTTCAAACATAATTTAAAAAATAATAATGAATGCATAGTGAAGTAGAAGTACTGGCTTATTAATTCACATACAGAGGACTTAAAGCACTTTAATAGTCTTAAAAAATGAAAAAAAAAATGGCAGAACATAATTTTTACAAATAAATACTGTACTTACTAAAAGCTGCTAGTCTCGTTGACATAGTAGGCCTACTTCGAAAGCAAGATTATCTTTCAAACTAACTTACAGTTAGTTCAGTAGGTCTATAGGTTTTGTTACAAAATAAAAGTCAGTCGAAAGTGCGTTATTTTCACTTAAACATTATGGAAGAAAGCTTCTGAAGTATTACTTACCATAAGGTCTAATAATAAAAGCCATCAGCTATCGTAAAATAATCAATATGTTGGTAAGAATGGATATCAGTATTATGAGAAAAGTCGGGTGAAAATGGTAAACTATACATTTTTCTGCCAACATAGAACCATTGCACACTATTTGCACTGTGTTATACCACATTCCACGTAAGAGTAGGAAGATATAATTATGTTGAATAGTTTCTGAAATATTTGATATTTTCTATTTTTAATAACTAGTGTTTTATAAAAAGAAAAGTGCATTGAACAATAAATTCCAGAATAGGCAAATTAAAAAAGAAAAAGAAACTAAGTTCGTTATAATATTTCCAATGATTCCAAAAAAATTCAGAGACTAATATTATTCTTAATATTTCGTTTAGTTAATTAAACGAATTAATCAAGCAAAAATTTACATCTGAGTTACATAATTTTTAATCCAGATATAAAATATCGTTAAGCAAGTTTTCAGCAAGCACTTCACAGGTAGATAGATACACATTTTTCAGAAAAATAGGACAAGCACCTCAAAATAGTGATCGTTCGTCCCGTGGTAGGAAGTGCGTATTCCTCCAGCGATAAGTGAAAATGGAACGTAAAGGGTAAGTTACCGTATGCATGGTGTAATTGGAATCCAGTACAAGTAGCCTTGAGAGAGGACTTAAAAGTTATGCTTGCACTCAACATGTTCACTTCCGTAATAAATTATTCAAGGACGGAACTACTGTAAAACAGCACAACAAATAACTCTTACATAGGTCTGTCACTGACATACCTGCAAAACAGAATGGAGGTGAAGTACTTTAGTGGTTTGGTTAGCAGGAAAATTCATCTGAAAGTGGGACTGAAACGGTGTTACAAAATGTTTAGTTTTTTCTCTGAGTCTAGGTGATGATACCAAAACTATGAAATCCAAACGATAGATATCGATTGATATTTTATAGGATACCTATGAACGAGTTCTTAAGCCTAATTGCTCATTGATGAATGAGTGAAACAGGCATGAACAGAACCAGCTGTACCTAGATTTCAGATTTCAATACTGGTATTAGGTAAAAGTAATATCAGCCTGAAAATTTCGAAAGAAAAATTATATAAATCCAGATTTTTTTTAAATAAACACATATTCTCGTTTAAATTAAAGATTCGGACCTGTCATTTTATAATTCTTGAAACATGACTAAGGAATTTAAAATGTAAAATTATATTGTCATGTTAATCTACATCTATTTTAAGAACTTGGTTGTTTTCCAGATTGTACAGCTTCATTTGGAGTATATTTCCTTTTATTTACTCTCACTGGCTTTCCTGTTGTTTTCATTAAAGAAAACTTCATTCTTAACTCCTCGTTTACTGTTCACTGGGAAGTGGAAACACTGTAGTTGTTGCTTTTATCAAATACTCTCAATAAGTAATACCGTCCACTCCCTGTCTTTTTCCGGGACACGCTACTACTAGCGCCGCCAGTGAGCAGGAATGGGCAGTTACTCGTCAGCTGATATAGTTAACGTTTATCTGTTGTGTTTTGTTTACGAAAATATAATATAAATTCTAGTAAAACAGGGTGCCCACGGGGGGGGGGGGGGTTAAGACGCAGACTGCGTCATTGAAATTTCTGGGGGGGGGGGGGAAATATTATCGTGTTATGAATTTTCTGGCCGTGGGTTGAAAATTGTTGCAAAATTAGAGTTTTATATGTTAAAAATAAAAACGGCCAAGTTCTATAACTTCAAAAGGTCTCTTTTAATTCTTTATAAAGATAAAGATTAAGAATTTCGACAGCCATGGACGTACCCGGGGGGGGGGGGCGCAAGGCAAAAAATGTATATTATTAATTATTATCGTCAGGTGTTTTTCTTTTAAGACAATTATTTTGATTGCAGAAGTTTTACCAAATCGACAACATGGAAGCAGAATCCACAGTGGATTAGGAAAGGGGGGTTCAGACCCCAAGAGTCAAAACCTAAAATTCTATATTTGTATTCAAAAATATATTTATTTAATTAAACAAGATTTGTTGGTGTGGCAAATATGATATAGCAGTTATTTTCTTTTCATAACATAATGAGTAGGCCTATTATGTCCACTGTTCCATGTGCTATTTAACTTTTCTTATAAATAGTAATAAGTATTATAATTTAGGTAACAATTTCATGTTTAAGTTGCCATGTCTTAGAGTATAGTAAACAAATTTGCTAACTAGTTTTTCAGTGCTAAAATAGCGTAAAATATGATTTTCATTAGTTCAACATTTAAAAATTTCCCGGGGGTGCACACCCGACTTAGGTAACATTTTCTTGTTGACATTGGCATGTCTTAGAGTATGGTAAACAAATTTCCTAACTAGTTTTTTGGTGCTAAAATAGCGTAAAATGTGATTTTCATTAATTCAATATTTTAAAAATTTCCGGGGCTGGACCCCCACCTAGGTAATGATTTCTTATGTAGATTGAAATATCTTAGAGTATGGTAAACAAATTTCATAACTAGTTTTCAGTGCTAAAATAGCGTAAAATGTGATTTTCATTAGTTCAATATTTAAACATTTCCCGGGGTGGACATCCGACTTGGGTAACATTTTCTTGTTTACATTGGCATGTCTTAGAGTATGGTAAACAAATTTCTTAACTAGTTTTTGAGTGCTAAAATAGCGTAAAATGTGATTTTCATTAATTCAACATTTAAAATTTTTCTGGGATGGACCCCCGACCCCTTTTTTGGGGGGTATTCCAAACCCCCCCCCCCCCGGCACTTCCGACCCTCCCCGCAATTATTTTCTGGCTACTTATTATATTATTAATATAAAATACAATGTGGCCCAAGAAGTTAAAGCGACAAAAAATAAATTAATTAAAAAAATTGCCCCCCCCCCTAGAAATTATCATATGGGCGCCCTTGTCGACAGGCAATTGGGTTGGGGGTGAGCAATGAAGTTTGTGGGGTGAGCAATGAAGTTTTGGGGTTTGGGCACCTCTGAGTAAAATAATAAATACAACATAGGCCTAAAGAAAATGCCCGGTTATGTAGGTGGCATGATATGTGCCGTCTATGGTTGTAATAATTATTTTGAGAGTGAAATAAGTAAAATCGTTAATTAGAGTGTGTACAAGACTGATTCATTCAGATGTTCATTGGCTTACCATCCGAATTGTTTTACATGTAAAAATTTCAAATTAAATAAAAAGTATATATTGTAGAAAGTATCTTGCAAATCGTATGAATTAAAATTTAAAGCTGATTTTCACGAAAATGTATTAAAGTGAAACAATTAGTTTTAATACTTATTAAAACAAAGTGTACGTGGAACGCCATGCGGCAGAAGTGAAACTTTTATTTTTATTTTTTCAATTTTGGATTATTGGATTTTTCAAATTTTGGATTGTTGGACTTTTTAATATTGGGTTTTTGGACTTTTTAGATCTTGGATTTTTTAAATTTCTGACCTTTTTATTCTTTAATTTCGGATTTTTACATTTTTTTACATTTTTTACATTTTAGATCATTGAATTTTTTTAGTTTTGTATTTTTTAATTTTTTATTTTGGAATTTTTTATTTTTATATTTTAGAATTTTATAATTTTGGATATTTATGTTTTAAATTTTGGATATTAAGATTTTTTTATTTTTTATTTTTTAAATTTTGGACTTATTAATTTTGGTTTTTTGAATTTTCTGATTTTGAAATTTTAGATTATTTAAATGTTGGATCTTTGATTTTTTTTATTTTTTGTATATTTTAATTTTGGATTTTTTAACTTTTTAAATTTTGGATTTTTTAATTTTTAATTTTTGGACTTTTTCAGTTTTGGATAAGCCTAATCATTGAGTTGATTGTTTTTTGTGCAGTCCGTTCCGTCACACCTCACTAATTTCGTGACGATTTTGAGCGTTACACAAGCTCTCGATTTACCCCTACCGCGGCTAAAGAAGTTTTACTTAAAAAAATTAGCGTTATCGTCACTTAATTAAGTTAGTTTAGCGGTAGTGTAAATTGTGTTATTTCCCGACCTAATTCCTGCATTATCAAGCACAAAAATAAGTTACTGTGTCATCAGGACTTTGAAAAACAAATTTATTTCTGCAGCTATATAGGTTCATTAAGTAGCTTCTGAGACTGCTGCCCATTCCCACTCAACAGATGGCACCTCTGTGCTAGTGGACAGTTTGAACAAAGGGAATAGAGTAGAGTGGGCGGTATTCTTATTGAGAGTATTTGCTTTTATTTCTGCATGTAGTGTTTTCCCAATACAGTATGTAAAATAGGTTCCGTATTATCTTTAGCAGCAACACCATTGCTTTTGCAAGTCTTCTCATGTGAAATACATTAACTATCTTCAAGTAGACTACAAAATAACTTGAACACAAGTATTCAGTTAACTTCCACTAATGCAGTTACTGAACTATTAAGTTCAAGTTTGGGGCGGTTGTTGCAGTATACAGGATATTTGGGCGAACTGTATGCCGAAAAAAATTGTACTTTCACCATTTCCGCAAACAGAGTAGCACCTTAAAATTATAGAAGTTACTAGCTGAAAAGGCCCGGCGTCGCCCGGGCTTTGTATTTTTTAATTTAAAATTAACTTATGGAGGACTTTCGATTTTGAAACTCTAGGTCCTTATAATATATATGTAACTTAGAACTTGAAATGAAGAAAAAGATTTATCACACTCAAACTATTCCATCAGAAAACGCTAGATATAGCTTTTTATGGCTCATAGAGGATGTCGAATGCTGCATTCCGTTGCTTCTACACATCATGCCCGGGAGGGGTTGAAATAAGCAGAAACATAAATTACATAAGATTGCATTGACTTGACGGAAAATTTTATTTCTCATTCTCATGTTACCATACAACCGTTTCGGGGCTGAAATAAAAGAAAAATGCAACATCACTTTCATACTTTCCTCCCCTAAAACCCGGAACATAATATACTGCGAGCATAGGACTCAAAATGTTCCATCCCATGCTAAGGGCCTATGATAAACATCCCTATTTCTGAACAAAGCCTACAGCTATGGATAACGTATCAGCGGAAAGGATTATTTACAGACTTCTGATATAGCATACTCACACACTTAAGTGTTTCCTGCAATACGACCTCTTATTCTACATCAAAATGTGAAGTGAGAAAATATTTATGTCGCTGTGCTTTATTTCCGTGGATTTCATTTTTCAGTAATTATTTTCGCCAATATATTACATCGATGGAATCATAATTCGTTAAAGTCCAGTATTATATAGTTGCCAAAGCCCTATGTGATCACAGTAAACAATACACTGTTGTCATGTGAACTGAACAGCATATAATTTTTTTCAGTATAATATTCTCAGAAATTATATAATTTTGAAAGGAAGGACTGATTTGTTTTAATTTTAATGTTGACCGCGTTACTTCCCGGGTTTAACTGGGTATGTGTGCCAAATTTCGTACAAATTGATCAAGAAATCCACATACCCACACACATTCGATTTTATATATTAGAAGAAGATATGAAGTATTTCCACATGTTGACTCATTGCTCTCGCTTTTCGGACTTTCGATGAGAATGTTGTCTCACGATTATTCGGTCTCAGAAACCTAAAAATAGCAAATGGTGAATTTTCATTTCCCTTTTCGTGACATTCAGTTTAAAAAGTAAATTACCGTATGCTGATTGTTATATTCTACGAAATAAAAGAGAGCATATATTTTACCATCGATCTTTTTAACGATTTTTTTTAAAATTTTCCTTTCTCCCATATACACAGTATAGAGGAAATACTGTATTGTAATCGTTTCAAAAAGTGGAAATCGAAATAACAACGGGAAAGCATGTTTCGTGATGTCTAGAAACCGAAAAAGGTAATTTTGGAATTACGTCTGTCTATCTGTGTATATCTGTAGCGGCTAAACGTTTTATTTCATTTACTTCATTTTTTTTTAAATGAAGGACTTTGAAACTCGATCGAACCGGAAAGAATTCAGTTGCTATAACTGAAATAGTAATGAGACTTTTCATGAAAACTTTTTTTTAAAACTTCGATTTTAAAAAATGGTTCTTACGATTTTAATATAAAATATAATTTTCGAAACAACTATTTATGACTAATAGAACGGCTATATTCGTTTGCTGTAAAAATTACTTAAGGGATACTTGACTCCATTTTTTATTTTTCTAGACTATCTCCATTACAGCAGGTGATATGAAAACTCAGTTGTAGAGGAAATTAAAATGAACATTTTTGTCGGACATATTTATTTATAAAATGAATAGGTATAAAGATAAAACGAAATAAATATGACTTAAATGCAGGATGTCAGAGCATTATTTTAAATATGAATGATAGTTTGTTGGACGATTTTACGTAGGGTTGCCATATACCCGGTTTTTCCCGGACATGTCCTCTTTTTTAGAGTTATAATTTCTGTCCGGGTGTAAATTTTAATTTCGGAAAAATGTCCGGGTTTTCTGAATGGATGCCATTATCAGACTATAAATTCAATGACTTTGTTTTTCCATGAGTCAACAGTCCTCGAGCCTAACGAGCCCAGCAGAGCATATTGCTAGTTCTATATAATTAAAAGTATTTCACTTGTAAGGAATTCCATGCCTATGTCTTACGTAAGAAACCTTTGCTGAACAAGATAAGGCCTACAGAAAAATACGCTTGGTCCAACGAAGGTCAAAGTGGATTAAAAGTGAAAAATCTTGAGGCAACTGTAGTTCCACTTGTACTTACAGTTGCATGTAGAATAGACCTACTGAATGTATTGAAACATAGTATTTTATTCTTTTGTCCTTTGAGTCAACATACCAGTAATATTATAATTACTTGTTAAATGTAAACTAAATCATTTCAGTTACATAATTAATATAATTGAAAATTTGAATGCTGTTACCAACACATATTTCCTTTGCGCTATGAATAATAAGGGCTATAAAATAACCTCATTTAGTTATTATGTAGATAGGTGTCGACAAATGTGTCCTCTTTTTTACTCTTGGAAATATGGCAACCCTATTTTACGATACTTTTACGAAAGGTCACATAACTTTGTAGAAGTCGAAAATCCAAGCGGTCATGTTGCTTATGGTCCATTATAGCATCGCAGGATTCCAGAGTTACGTATTGACTCAGTTATATAAGCCTTGCTCTAGATTTGTGAGGAATGCATCCTATTTCGAATCCATGACGTAAGCGCTGGAAACAAATAAACAATATCAAGGCGGCAGTTGATGGATCTCATCACGCTTCCATAACTATGGAATTCCACGGTATTGGTTACAGCCGTGTTGCTAGGCAACCCGGCACATAGTGCTCTGCGACTGTCTGCTGTCTGTGACGTCAGTGCGAAATCAGGTGCAGAATTTGGCCGGGCACAGCCTCCTTGTATGTATCAATTTTTTAATCAGTTTTATCCTATAGAATTTGATTGAACGTGCAATCATACTTCAGTGAAAGAGTGTGAAATGCAATAATCGGCAAACCGCAACGGAGCTCTAGGGCGTTGTACCTTGTGTTTAAGAGTGGAGTTTTTAGGTTATGTTTCCCACAGGCTTAGTGCTTTTTAAGAAGTTTACCGTGTGATTTCATTTGAACAAAAATGTTGTTTGAGAATAAATTGGTATAATATGTACCATGGAAATATTCACATTAGGCCCAATGATACGGACCCATTAAGGACTGTTGTTGCTTAATTAAAGTAGGCCTACCATAACCACAAAGAAATTGTTTTTTTCCAGCCAGATTTTTGTATAATTAGTCCAGTAATCCGTTTATTATTATTATTATTATTATTATTATTATTATGACAGTGCTAATAGAGTATATCAAGTAATTATTTACCTATTTGTAGACATGCAGGTCTATTTCACTGTATATTAGAAAGTAAATAGTTATGAATCTTCCACATAAACCTATCGATACATAATATGTTCGTTTTGCAAAAAGCCAGGAACTATAAATTCGTCGACCTGACTGTATTAGCTAACATGGTTTGGTTTTCTGCTCGCTGCTTCGATCCCGGCCGAGGTCGTTGGCTTTATGGGTATGGTGAATGGGACAATCTTTTGTAAATTTACAGGTATATAAAAACCAAGACTCCCAGAAATAAACCGGCGATAGTTGCAGACCTATATGGTAGTACACCAGTTGTTGATGAATCGTAACAAACGGAATTCTGAAGAAATTCGTGCTTCATCTTGTCTTAATAATATTAAAAACGGTTACTTCCTCAGTAATTAAAACATAAATACCTCGACATATTAACTAAAGTGCTCCCTGTCATACAGGAAATCGAGGCCTTTGTGGATCATGGAGACAGAAGCCTCTATCTATTGGTTGATCTACTAATGATGTTAGGTTATAACATTGAAATATATAAAACTTTTTGAAACTTTAAATTGTTTTTTCATTATGACAGGACTAGAAGACAGTGCTGTTTACATGTTTAACTATTAATAAAACTACGTCTGCATAGCAAGAAACCCTGAGGACGATACAAAACTGTCGGAAGGCCAAGGCACAAAATAAGGTTATTGACCTGATGGTATCGAACGAGCTCAACGGTACAGTAACGTGTATTGTAACATATAATGCAAAGATGAGGATTAGACTAACGAAAATCCCAGTGACATCGGGGATCGAACCCGCGATCGTTAAGAGTTCTCTTTCATATGGAGGTATCCATAGTTGACATAATACTGTATAAGAATCCTTTTAGAAATACAAACATCAATATTGAAAAGCAAAAAAAAAATGCCAGTAGTTTATTGAAATTGCATTGCTTAAGCCTAATTATCATTACGTTTTTCAGTTTATAGCTTTCTGATTTTAAAAGGTGTAGCCTAGATATATGTAGTAAAATGAAGATAAATGAACAAAGCAGTCTTCTGAAATTTATTTTATCGAAAAACATAAAAATGTGTCTTCAATCCCATACATGGGTCACATAAAATTACTTGTATAGAAATTCTTTTGAAACGCTAGTGCTCTGGTTATATAGGTTAAATCACTGATTTCTTTGTTTATACTTCAGGTCAGATCTAAATTATTCACATTGACCTGGACCCTAGATAAGAGCCTCGTCCTTACAAATGCGATAATAGTGTTGGTTGAAGTTGTGATGAATGGATTTAAATTATAATTCATTCTTCAGTCTTTGGAGTTAGTACAGTAAACATATAATATATTATATTACAATAGTAACAAAAACAAAACATCCCCTCGTTTGTTGAAAACGTGACTCAATTTCGGCGTTGAATTTAGCACTTCCTTTGCCTATAGTAGGCTACTATGTAGAGATGCTGGTAATGTGCGAATCAGTAATTATTCAGTTACTCTACGTAAGTGATAAGAGGGAAAATGTTGAAGATGAGCATATCTAAGATTATATACCATACACATTTTGTAATAAAAATCCCTGTTTTTTTAAATTTGTTTATTCTTCTGAGACTCAGTCTCTATCACCCACAACTAAAATTGAACAGGGATTCATAACAAATAGTATCTTTCTTCCAGTCTGTTTGGCAATAAGGCTGTATCCCGCAGATCACGTAGACAAGTGGTTCCCAAACTATGGGAAGCAATTTTAGTGGGTCGCGAAAAGGGCAGAAAAATTAAACTTGTTTTCAGTATAAGGAATATAAGGCATTTGAACACAATAACACTATTGAGAGGCATATGAAAAACATGTGCTGTATGGTTATCGTTATGTAGTAGTGGGTCGCGAAAAAAAAATTCTAGGTGAAGGTGGGTCCCAGGACAAAAAAGTTTGGGAACCGCTGACGTAGACGAACGTCATCTGTTTTGACACCTCTTCCAAAAATTGGATAAGTAATCTTCAATATCTGTCCATCATTTTGGCGTAGCTCTCATAGATTCTGCAGTAACTTATTTATGTATTAGTACATGTCGAAAATTATTAGATTATATGAGCCGTTTATTTCCCAATTGGCATAAGACCAAAAGTTTTGAGATATTTAAAGGTTTATGTTTGATATCACCGTACATTTTTGGAAATACGTAGTTTAGGTTTCTGAAATGTTTTCTACACAAAACAAAAATAGGAATACAGTATTTTCAATTCCAGTAAAATAATATGTTTGTTATGATGAAAGTTAACTTGAAGAAAAGCAGAAATCTACGTCGTCGCATTATACTTTTAATGAAAAATAAATAAATAAAAAGTGAGTAGATACACAATGCAGTAAAAATACTAACATCCCAAATGGCTAAAATTGTCGTTCTTTCCTGTCTTACCTCTCATTTTGGAACCCTTAACTTTGATCGATCCTTAATTGCAAAGTGAATTTAAAATTCTTTTTATTAAAATAAATTATAAATTCCTTGTTATTGTTATTTTGTTGTCATGTAACTACAATATTTTGTTGTAGCTTGTTATATCTTTTCTTAAATATTGTGATAGCATAGGCTTACGTAGATTCTGTATTCCAAAGTTCTTTACTGTATCAATACGTCTCATTTTTTTTTTAAATGTTAAATGTTTATTGTTATCGTGCTTTATTGACCTTAAATATTTAAAGTTTGGATATAGTATCAATATAACACAGCAACAGATAAAATACGTACACGAAATATACTGTACCATGAATGCTTTACATAAAATTGATAAGATACAATAAGAATATGTGCGGAGTCAGGAATCTTGAAATCGTAAGTTTCTTCTCTGCTACCAGTTTCACTTTATAGTTCAATAAACACGTTAAATTTGTAACAGTGAATGTAGCCAATAAGTGTCCCGTTATCTAATAAATTCCTTAAACTCTGGGAGTCTGTCGTATTTCTATTATTCTGTCTGCAGGTTTGAGAAGTGCACAATACTTTACTTGGACATTCATTACGTTTTCTATACCCTCTTTGTTGTTTGGACCCCAGTGCAAAGAAAAGCTCCTGCTAAGAACGTGGAAAACATTTCACTTGAATCTGAGTATTCACAGTTCCTCTGCTCCAGTCTGCAGCATCTTCAGTGTACAATGGCAGTGCGTGTTGTGAAGGTCATCTCTTGCGTGTGTTGACCAGTGCGCGACCAGTGAAAGTGATTGTATGTTGCATTTATCTTGTGAGCAGTTGTGAAGGAATATATTAAAATCAAGCGAAGAAGCGTTTTTATATGTGAAAAGGGGGGATAGGCAGTGGTGTAGTCCAACAATTTCGACAGGGTATACTTTTAACTGTCTTAATTTTTATTTTAACCTTTGACCAACAAAGAAGTGGTTAATATGACATTTAGGCGAATTTATAGGCTACCCATAATTGTGAATAAGAGGCATATTGCTATAGGCAAGCCGATTTTGTGATTTTAGAAGGTCTAATACATTTAACGATTAAATTTGTGCATAGGAACTATAATAGAATTTGGATCGAAACACACACAACTAGATTCGACAGTCAAATCTTCAATATTTGGTTCATACTGTCTATACAAAAAATCCACAGAGCCTCTTTTTGTTATCAAATCAAATCAAATCATCTTTATTGTAGAAAGCTTCTGAGATCTTCAGGTTCATTACAAACGTCTATATTATAAAATAAAATACAAAAACATCCATTTTTACCTGAGATTTCTTACTAATTCATAAAATTCATTCACACTATACATGGGGTTATTCAGTATAAACTGCTTAAGCGCTAATTTAATACTGTGTATAGGTAGCAATCTAATGTTACTAGGTAAAGAGTTAAACAGCTTAATCGATATATTTTTAAAGCTATTTTGAGTTTTAGCATAATTGCAATACGTTGTCATTATATTGTGTTTTCCTCTTGGATTGTAATTATGACACATACCGTGTTCTGTGTGAGAATTGTAGCTTTCCTATGCCACCAGAATTTTGTGTATTTACTCTCGAATTGATATCTCAGTTGACGGAGTTGCCTAATATATAAATATATAAGTAAATATACACCCAAATAAATAAATAGTAAATAAATACATAAATAGACAAATAACCTAACTCAATAAAACGTCTTGAAAACAGAGGGTATACCCTCTTAACTACATGTAGATGTAGATGTAGATGTAGATGTCTCGTTCTGTAGATCCTGTGTTGAGCAGGGCTCAAGGATATAGAACACGTCAGATAAAAACATACATGCATGTTATAAAAAAGATACAAGAATTGTTATGTCACACTTACTCAAGCTGAAAAGAAATCATCCATATTGTAGAAGGTGTGAGTTACTAAATATTGCTTCAGAGCTCTTTTGAAAGATTTGCATTTGCTTTTAATACATAGTGATTTAATCTCTTTTGGAAGGTTATTGTATATTTGTATTGCGGAATAATAAGCACCTTTCTGAAAAAGTTTTAATGAGTTAGCTGGTCTATGTAAATCATTCATGTTTCTAGTAGTACGCCCGTGTATACTGTGATTACTTTGAAATTTATCAATATTATCTACCATGTAACACATAACAGAGTATATATACTCTCCGGTGAGAGTGAGGACTTTTAATTTTTCAAAAAGCGGTTTACAAGATTCTCGTTTTTTCTTTCCACATATTATTCTTATTGCTCGCTTCTGTAATCTAAATATTTTTTCCCTATGTGCCGAGTTACCCCAAAAAATGATTCCGTACCTCATAACAGAGTGAAAATATGCAAAATATACCGTGAGTAATGCGTCCTGTTGTAATATATCATTCAAAGTTCGTAGCGCAAAACATGCTGAACTTAGCTTAGAACTTATCATTACAATGTGTTTCTTCCAGTCAAGATTTTGGTCAATTTGTAGTCCTAAGAATTTTATGTTGCTAGTTTCCTCTATGATTTGTGTTTGATAATTGATTACAATGTTTGAGATATATCTATTTTTTGTTCTAAATTGAATAAAGTGGGTCTTATCAATATTAAGTGACATTTTATTAGCTAGAAACCAAGTATTTAATTCGTGAAAAGTCTTTGTAGCTAGTCTTGCTAAATCTTCTTGTGACTTTCCTGTTACGAGTACACTAGTATCATCTGCAAAAAGCAATGCCTTTGATTCGTCACTTAAGTTATCTGGTAAGTCATTGATGAAAATTAAAAAGAGCAAAGGTCCCAGTATCGATCCCTGAGGTACTCCATTTTTAACAGTCCCTAATTTTGATTCATTTCCATTTATTATTACCTTTTGAGTTCTATCAGACAGGTATGATTTGAACCACTTTAGTGTTATATTATCCAACCTATAGTGTTTCAGTTTTTGAAGTAGAATTTCATGATTTATACAGTCAAACGCCTTAGCTAGGTCACAAAAAATTCCTAGGGCATGTTTCTTTTTATCTAACGCTTCCAATATTTCTGTAGTGAGTTGAAATGTAGCATTATCAGTGGACATGCCACTTCTAAATCCAAACTGAGATGGTGTAAGAATGTTATTCAAATTAAGATAGTGTATTAAGCGGTTGTACATAACTTTTTCAAAAACTTTTGAAAATGAGGTTAGGAGTGATATAGGTCTATAATTTGATGGAACATTTTTGTCGCCTTTCTTAAAGAGGGGCTTAACAATAGCATGCTTTAGTCTTATTGGAAATATTCCACTTTTTAACGAACAATTACAAATATGACTAAGAGGTTTACTAATTTCAGATGAGCAGCTTTTTAACAACTTATTACTTATCTCATCCCATCCAGAAGAGTTTTTGCTTTTGAGTGACTTGATTATATTTTCAATTTCTCTAGAGGAAGTTAATTTGATTTGAAATGCATGGTTCTGGACTATAGGTGTTTTAAGTAGGTCTGCTGCATTAATGCTAATATTAGTTGTAGGAATACATTTCTCTGCAATGTTTATAAAGTGATTATTAAAAGCATTTGTGATATCTGATACATTATCTAGCTTTTTGTTCTGGTATGTTAGTGACATGCAATCATTGTTTCCCTTTGATCTCCCTGTTTCGTTTTTAATTATATTCCATATAGTTTTAATTTTATTGTCTGATTTATTAATTATTTGTGAGAAATACCTACTCTTTGCCTCTTTAATTACTTTCTTCAGTGTATGGCAGTACATTTTATAGTGTTCTTTATGAGCTGGGTTGTTACTGGTTCTACATTTTAAATATAGCTCTCTTTTGTTTCTACATGATATTTTAATGCCAGTGGTTAACCATGTTTTATTCCTTACATTAGGTAAATTAGCAGTTTTCTTTTTTGGAAAGTTAGTTTCAAAATGCCGCAACACAATATTTAGGAATTCATTTAATTTACAGTCTACTTTGTCATAGGAAAATATAGATCCCCAGTTTTCATTCTTCAGATCTTGTTTGAAGTTTAAAATTGAAGCATCATTCATTACTCTAGTCATATGGGTATGTTTTTTAGTTGCGTTTACCTTACTATCGTTTAGCACTAACATTTGTGCATCATGGTCCGATAATCCATTTAATATTGGTAATATTTTAAAGCTAGGGTGTTTTTCTATGTCTATGAATATATTATCTATTATTGTTTGAGAGTTGTTTTGGATTCTAGTTGGAAAGTTTACTACAGAATCTAAATTATAACTACCTAGTAGGGATATCAGTCTGATCTTTTTTTCACTATCGATTGAGAAGTCTACATTAAAGTCGCCGCACAGTATAATATTTACATTATTACTATACAGATAGTTAAGAACCTTTTCTAACTGATTTGTAAAATAATTGAAATTACCTGTTGGTGCTCTGTAAATGGTCAGTATTACAAATGTACTGTTATCCGTTTCCACTCTGGCTGCGCAGCATTCAAAATCCTGTTCCTTACAGTAGGAACTGGTGTCTATATCACTAAAATTTAAGTTACTTTTGATGAATATACTCACACCTCCGCCTTTCATGGAACGTCTAAAGAAATTTGAGCACAATGAAAAATTATCAATTTTTAATTGTTCCAGCTCTGTTTCTGCACAGTGGTGTTCCGTTAAACAAATAACTTGAATTTCCTGCTTGTTAGAATTATTTGTATCCTGAAAAGCTAACTTAAATTCTTCAAATTTACATTCAAGCCCCCTTATATTTTGATGATATAATGCAAATGATTTACTAGTTCTAGTTGCAGGCTTGTATATATTACCAATGTTTACTCGAGGCAAGTATGTAAGTTGTTGTTCCCTTTCATCTAAAATCTCCCTAAAAAACGAGAGGAGCCACCAACTATGACAGGAATAGGCCTGTTACAATTAAATTCTTCAGCAATCAGCTTTGCCAGAGTCTTCTTCCCTCGAGAGTTGAGGTGGAGTCCATGCCTGGTGTATTCTTCTCTTCTTATGCTGTTAACAGACAAAACATTGATATTACCATTATTAGCAGAGAAGTTCCACAGCTTGTCGTTCACAGCTTTCACCTTGTCTCGAAGCGACGGCTTATCATACCTGTGAAACAATTCAACAAAATTTATATTAGTGTGAGAGCTGCTGCTGGAGATGCTGCGTAGATCCTGCTCGATATCAAAGCTGGGGTCTCTGTCTAGGCTGTTACCGCCACCTCCCACAATCACTATGTGGTCGTCCTTTGAGAAGCCTTTAGACAGCTCCTTTATACCTGAAATCACATCTCTAAATTCAGCATTAGGCTTACATATACATTCAACTTTGAAGTTCTCTCCAACAGCATCTTGCAGGGTAGTTCCCATATGTCTGGCGTGGCTGCTACCTAGAACAAGGATCTTTTTCTTATTATTACTACTAGGCCTATGCTCCTTCTTGGCTTGCCTGGGTGCTACAGTTGGCTCAGCTGGGGATTCCACTTCCTCTAGGCCAACTAAAACAGAGAATCGATTATTAGTAGCTACAGGGCTATAAGTCTTCTGCAAGGGTGACACGTTGCTGCTTGACGGTCTTCCTTTGGGTCTCTGCACTACCTCTGAGAAGGACTCTACCTTGGAAAAAGAAGTTACATTAAGTTTCTCATTCAGAGATCGGACATCCTCCTGTAATAAATCAATAACATATTTCAAATCATTAATTTCCCTATTCTTCATACACAGCTTGCAGAACCAATCGCCATCAGGAGCGTCGTCGGCACATACCCTAGAACAAACAAAGTGATACCAAACATCACATGAGTCACACTGAATACCATCAGAAACAGCTGTACAACAGTTACCACATAACTCTTCAATCGCCATTTCCAAATTGTCCTAAGAAATAGAATAAAAGAAAAATGTTAGTAAATACAAAGCAGGTTATAACAAGGCACAATAAAAAAAGAAAAAAAAGCAAGGCAATAATTAATGTTCGTAGCAAGTAGTGGCTAGTGTGTGTGAACAGCTGATTTCGCGGGTAACAAAATGGCGGACTAACTACCAGTAGGCTATTGACTTTTTGAAGTTACTAAATGAAGGCTTTAAAATTAATATATGGTTAAAATTTATGTTTGGAGAACAAAAGTATACTACCTGTAATAATATATAAAAGTTACAGCTCAAATAATAGCTCACTAATATTTAAAAATATACAAATTCTCGGAGCTCGCACAGAGCACGTCCTCACACACCAACGCCACTAGCGCCACTTCTACTTAAGGTTTATACTTAAGTTAGCATACCCCAGTACTCAGCTAACACAATACATAGTCTATACTCAAACTGTTAGGTGCAATACAATTCAGGGACTAGATCGGCGCCTTGATCGAGCCTCACACGAGTCACCTGAAGGTTCGCGATTAACATTCTTGTCGTTGCTTTGGACGTGCGACATCGGCGTCGTGACTCCCACCAACCCTGGCTGAAGTCCAAGGCATCCGCATCATCACTCTGAGTGGGCAGTTTGTGAACTGATGGCGAACTTGTATCAATCTTGCTGTGTTTTCGTTTAAAAAGGCGAAAGACATGCCGGTTTTCTTGCAAAATATTACACAGATCATCACTTTGTAGCATTCTGCAACGTAAACAGTATGTTGATAGGTTAAGAACTACTTTCGAAATATGGAGTATGTGGTAATACATTTGATTTTATTCACTGTTAAGTATTTACGGTAGAGATGGCAAGAGAAGATAGGAACAAATCCAGCACGCCTGTTGACTGAACTTACGTAACTTTTGCATGAGGATGTGTTAATTTTGCGATGACAGCTATGACGAAAGTCGTTTTTTGCGGCAGCAGTAAACTGCCAGTAGGCCTATCCCCTGTGTTTTCTTGGAAAATGGAAGCAAAAGTGTGAGAATTTGTGCATACGGTTGTGCGGAATTAAGCGAATGTTCCGGTTGCGCTGTCAGTTTGAGGTTACACAGATCTGTCCTACGGATTCAATTCAAACCGAATACAATCCGAACTCAATTCGATCCCTGTATATTTGACAACGCTGTAAAGTTTTAGGGTGTATTGATATGAAGACCTGTGCAAATTCTTGTAGATCCTTTGCAAATCTGGTGAAACTTATCTGCAAACTTTGCACAGAATGGTAAATTAATTATGCTAAATTTAAATGGGATTTTTATCCTTGCAAGTGGTTAAACAATATTAGCCTGTATGTAGAAATACAGTAACTATGTTTATGCCAGGTTATTGTACACACGTGCAGTTTTATAAGCATCCGGGAAGCTGTGAACCAGTGATGCCAATCCATGATTGGTGTGTAGATAATACTACTCGGGGCAAGGTTCGCTTGACATTTCAGCTATATGTTTGGTTTAGACAAGGAGTGGGGCTATTTTTACTTTGTTAGCAACTGATTTTCCCTGTGTACCGTACACATTTAGTTATCTTGCAAGCACGATTGCCTGCCGAAGTTTGTTTGTTTAATACTTGACGTAATTTGCAAATGAATGATGTAATAGTTTGTTTTGGACTTTTCTCGGTATAGAGTTGAACTTTATTTTATTACTCCCCGTTACTCAGATGCTTTCAGCCATTTTGATACGGTATGGATTCTAGATTCTATTATCGCCGCACTCAATTCGTTGACAGTTAACATCAAAGAAGTCACCGCCGCTTGGAGTAGTTGCCATACTGCAGTGTTAGTAAACAGAGCGGGAAGATGTAGATGCAGCAAAACACTTACGTGGCAATGACATTGAGCAATGAGAGAATTGGCAACACGAATTCAGTCAGCGGTTTCTTTTGAGAAAACCTTTTACAGTAACAACAAGCATTGTAATATGAGAACAAAGCGAGCCGCCCGTCAACGTTATGAGTGAGGCGATAATACACTATTTATAATTGCTCATTCTGTAATAGACCTAAGCTCTTTTTCAAAATTTCTTCCTTTAATTTACTGCCTTCGTTTTATCCTGTGAGTATCGCAGGTATTTAGTCTAAATGTACATTATATTTACTTCAACTAATGAGAACTAAGTACCTGAACCTTGTCACTGCCTTCGCCTACTTTAATCACTCAAGTGATTAGACACGAATCACAATAATATAACAACACAGTGAGAGGAGTTTGAGTATACCCAAAATGTACCACCTTATACCACAAATATATCCAAAATGTACCACCTTATACCACAAATCATTAATATATTATCCACCATCAATAGGACCAATAGGACTGCCAATTTAAGATAATTACATCCAGTGCATAGAAAACAGAATAGACGCTGTATTCGTTTAATTTGGTGTTAACACAGTTTTAATATTAAGATTGGCATTCATTGGTATTATATTGGAACTAAGAAGGAAATATTTATGTATTGACTTCAATTATAATGGTGTACTGTTTAGCCTATGTTATCTTGTAGCCGATATATATGTTGTGTAAAATTTTAATTGTTTTTAAGGGTTTTAATAGTTTTATAAACATTGTGTAAACACTGACAATTAAGGAATTGATGTATAACTAGTGTCAAATTGACATATATCTGGTTTTATAAGTATACAACCATGAATGTTAAAATAAATTTATATAAATACACTTGATGCAGGCCATCTGAATATTCCTCATAAATCTTAGTACGGCAGTTTAATACAATAGATTAGCAACCTTGTATCAAGATATAAACTCTCTGCATTAATGATTTGTGGTATAAGGAGGTACATTTTGGGTATAAATCTAAATATTCACCACAAACTGACAGGGTTGAAATGTTTAAAACAAAACATTTAAAACAAGTGTTTAAAACATGTTTAAAACAAGGGCTTGTGTTTTTTTTTAAAGTTTGTTTAAAACCTTTTAAACATGTTTTTTTTAGCATATGTTTAAATCATTTTTTAATTGTGTGTTATATTTAATTATGAAGACAATTTACATTTTGTCAAGTCAGTGACACCCTGTTAGTGTTGTAAACAGAAAACAAACAAAAAAACTAGGGCCAGAATACCAGAAAATCATGTGAGGTGATGTCTTTTGTATCCTTTTCCTCCAGACTTCTCTATCCTCTGTCGCCAACTTCCAGTTTCTGATTTCAAGTAATTGATTTGAATTTTTTCTGACTGCATCCTACCATCTATTTTGTGGTCTTCCTTTTTAAAGAAAGAGATTATTAATATTAAATATTGAATGTGTCAATTTGGCAACACTGTAGTAGGATATCCCTTGTAAGTTTGATAATGTAAGGCGGCTAAGACCACGTAAAACATGGTGAAAGTCAATCATCAGTTGAGCAGTAAAGGCAGTAATTAAACAGTAGTTTGTATTATTTTTTATTAATCATGAACTATTAAATCATAAACAAATAATACTGGTACAAAATGTATTTTCAAATACTATTAAGTCTACGACTCGTAAATCTTGAACATCTTAGCACAGGGTGTCATTGGATTGACAAAATGTAAATTGTCTGCATAATTAAATTTAACACCCAATTAAAAAGTGTTATAAACATATGCTAAAAAATGTTTAAAACAAATTGTTTAAAATGTTTTAAACATTTCAACTGTATATATATATATATATATATATATATATATATATATATAATAGGCCCTATACATTAAAATGGTTGATTTAAACAAAATGAACAATTTAAACTTTTTTTAAACAAACAACATTGTTGTAAACATAAAAAACGTTAAATAAACACGTTTAAAACAACCAACGTTTTTGTTCACATATAAAACGTTTTAAACAAAAAAAAAAGTTTTTTTTTTTGTTCTTTAAAAAAAAACATGTTTTTTATCAACCCTGCAAACTGATATGAAATTCATCAATATTCTATTTACGTATTATGCTGTTAGTGTTCTAGGAAAATAATAATGTAGTTATTATCTGTTTTTTTAACTTAAAAAAACTCCGTGGCGCTACATCCCCGAAGGGACAAGGCCTACCACCCGACCGCTGCGTCATCTACCATAGGCAGATGGCAGGATTGGGAGGCATGTGGTGAGCATACAGACACCCACGGCAGTTAATGGTGGTTCCATGACCGGAGCCGCTACTTCTCTACCAAATAGCTCCTCAATTTGAATCACGAGGCTAAGTGCATCCCTACCAGACCTCCCTACCTCAGAAAAATCCGAGGAGGTACCGAGGATCGAACCCGGGCCGACGGATCTGTAACCACAAGACCACGCCGGCGGTCTTTTTTTTTAAGCTTGTATTAAAAATTTCATTGATAAACTTGATTTATCTTAGAGATTTCACCACTTTATTCTTAAAACTGTGTTGTAGTATTTCATGTAAGGTAGCCTGTTTCTATCTTCTGATCTTTCTGACCTTACTGACATCAAGAAATTTTACTTTCGTGAGGTTTTGTGTTTGTTTCGGAATTTTCTTTTGTTGACGATACTTTTTAGTTCCTTTTTTAGCAATTTGTATAACTAGACAATTAATTAATAAAGTTTGATCAGCTTTAGTTACATTGTCATAAATGTTATGGCATTTCACGGAGTGTGGTATTTAGCTGCATTGAAAGTGATACTAACACGAATGTAAACACAAAAAATACGCATGTGCGTGAGTTTTTAAATGGACAGGATGTTAGTCGGAGATGACTAATTTGCTTCTTCACCCAGAGTACACTCTCTTCCAACTCGAGCTCCTCTCACTGTGTTGTTATATTATTGCGATTCGTGTCTAATCACTTGAGTGATTAAAGTAGGCGAAGGCAGTGACAAGGTTCAGGTATTTAGTTCTCATTAGTTGAAGTAGGCTTGACTTAAATACTTGCAGTTGTATCTTAATTGTTTTTAAGTCAATCATTTCACCGTGGCACATTTGGTTGAGACATTGCATCACAATTGATGCAATATTGGAATTATTAATCTACATTAGAAAAAACGTAGAATCCTACAAATGTATAAGCAATACTTACGATCATCGTACCAGGTACTTGGCCAACCTAGATATTCCCTTTCGTAGACTGTCAAGACAAATAGAATGTTTATGTATTTGGACTGATGTTATACAATAAGCTGCCGAAAGATTTAAGAGAGCTGCACATAAATGTTTTTAAAATGAAATTGGAGACATGGTTGCTCAATAACCCATATTATAATGTGAATGAATTCGTTAATTGTAATCTTTCCCATGTGAATTTTTAATATTTTAGTTTTTAATTATATATTTAACCTTATTATCTACTTGACTCGGCCTCTTACACGTTTGGGTGTTTATTGGCTTAAGACAAATTTGTAATTTGTTTGTAACTTGCAAATAAGAAGGTAGCCTCCCATTAAAAGAAGGCTTATTTTTTTACACTGGATAATAAAGGCCAACTTCTTTCTCTCTTTATTTCTTGTAAATTATGGATATCATATTTGTCTTGTCTCTGTGTGGTTTTCTTCTGGGAGTTACCGTCTTAGGGGATAACATAAGTGAAAGAGAAAGGGGGTGAGGGATAGAAAAATTCACACTGAAATTGACAATCTTTCTGAAATCTGAAACTTTCACCAATCAGGACCACCTCAGCTACAACTCTACCTCCAAATAGATGTGCGTTAGGGATGGTGTTTGGGAGTGACAGGTTACATTCGAGCAACGCTAGTATTCTCTACTGCCTTAGCAGGGATGGTACCCAGGGCATTAAAGTCAGCCCCGAACCCGAAGGAAGCCCATCCACCATACAATTTCGTGGGATTGACACGACGAACATACCCCACAGATTCCAACCTTAAAATCGGATCCATAGAGTGTTTTGATGCACACGAGGCCCGGTGTACCAATTCAGTATTAGTCGATTATGACATAGCTCCAGTCAATTCTTCTACATCTTGTAGAGACACTGGGATAATTTCACTTGACCTGAGACGTATTGCACTTCACCCCGACAAATGTTACTGAGTGGGTTGGTCGAGATGTTAACTTCAAGGTTCTACAATTGGGAAATCCTCTGCTGAGACCCAGAGCTGGCCAACCTGAGTGTTTTCCCGGGTTTTCCGTACTCTCAGAAGTGTCAGATTGCAATTTACTCACCACCTACCCTCAACATTCTTGTTCCCATTGTGAGTATATGAAGTAATTGGAGGAGATTCAGCATCATTGATCACTCCAAATAGCCCCTCCATGTCGAATGTGATCCTTAGATCCGATGCCTTCCCTATGGAAAGTTTCACTAGAGGGGAGGTTCAACTAAACTAAATCAACTCCATGGTGCTTCGTCCCTTAAAGGAACAAACCTTACTAAACAATTGCTGCATCATCTACCATCATCTTTAGATTCATTAGTAAATTTCAAGAAAAGAGGGCATGTTTTAATGGCTTTCGTAAGCAGACCTTTAGTTCTTCTCTAAGCAGCTCCTCGGTTCTCATGAGGCTGAGCTCAACCAGACATTCCTACCTCATAAAATACCGGAGGAGGTAACTGGGGTTCGAACCCAACCTCCAGATATTTAATCTGCAATGTTAATCAATCTGATGTCAAACATTTAAAAAGAATGTAAAGGAAAACCACGAGTTTTTAGAAAAGAAATAGAACTGAAGACTTCAGGGAACTATAAAACATTTTAATCAGTTCAACCTCAAGTGTTATTACTAGACCTGGGATTTTAGGCTCTAAAAAACTTGGTTTTAGGCACCTAACATAGGCTATTAAAACAAGTAAATAGGTTTTTAAACTAGAAAATAGACACTTTAAATATGCTTAAAAAATGTGTAAATAGAAAATAGACTTTGCAGTATTACAACATACACTTAAACTGTAACGCGATCTTTTTATTACTGTTAGAAACGTGGTATACCTACCAGAAATAACTGCAAAATTAAGACAGAATTAAAAAGACATCAAAAGCAGTTATGGGTCATTAGAAAAATTAGATCACTCCAGGCTTTGAAGGGCCTTCGATTTCAATAACAGCCAGCTCATGGCCTGCAGATATTGGATGGTTGTGTGGTCAACACACTGGCGACTTGCACAGTATGTCCCTTCTTACTGCTTGCTCCTTCTTCTTTTGAGCTAATCCTCCCCCTCCTCCGCCAGTCAGTATTCCTTTGGCAACATTGTTTGGGAAAATCAAGTTTCTGTGATAAATCGACCCTTTGCTGTTCTGCTCTTCATTCAAGGATGTCCATGATTGTGAAAATTTCATTTTAAATGTACAAAATAGGCATTTTAGGCACTAAAGTAGTCAAATAGGCTCTAAAGGCCCAAATAGGCATTTTAGGGCACTATAAAACTCTATAAGTGTAAATGATTTATCATGAAACATCAACATATTTTAAAATTTTCATATTATTTCATAAGGAACAAAATAGGCATTTGCCTTAAAATCCTAGGTCTAGTTATTACCCTGTTACTTAAGATACATGAAGGATTTTCACTATATTCTTGGGTCATTATCATAATCTCATCACTATCAGTTATCAAGTTGAGTTTGGAAATCCTTATGTAGGTTTGATATCTTTACCTCCATGGGTATCTATTCAGAGCATTATGTCACAAACATGAAGTAGTGACTGTACTAGAGATTGGTGTTGTATGAGTCCTCATTTAGCAGTTTAGTTGCTCACAGTACTTACTAAGTGGTCAGTGGAGATGCAACAAAACAACTCCCATCAGTCATCACCATCTTATCAGCTGTGATTTTCAGTATTCATTTGAAATGCATATCTGGTCTTCATTGGATAGTCTGAGAGCAAAGTACCTTTCTTGGCCCAACAGAGGTGAGGTTTTGTTTCTTTTGTTTGTTAAAATAATTTCTTTTAAATGAGTGAATAGTGGACGTACTGGCTAAATGTAAGGAAGTTTTTGTTTCGCAAGTGTAATTTATTCATAAAGAAGCTCTGGCAAAACTTATTAAACAAAATTGTAGTGATTCATAGAGATTTAAAATGTTAAGTTTTCTCGTATACTCATGTTGACCAATATTAATCAAGATAACATTGATTTTTATTACCGGTAAATAAAATGTCCTGCCATCTGCTTACGGACATTTTATTTACCGGTAATAAAAATCGATGTTATCTTCATTATTTTTTTTAATATGAGTAACTTATACGAGAAAACTTAACATTTTCTTACATTTTGGGGGGGGAGGGGGGCTATGGAACCAGCATATTTTTCTTGGGTGGTCCTGTCAGGATATTATGGTTCACTAAAAAAGATATAGAAAATAAATACTACAGAACTCTGAATTATGGTTCTGTTGCATATCAACAGAAAATCAGCCATAACAAAGTATTTGAAATTATCTTAGGAAATAACTTAAATAATAGTTGTCTATCTGAAGAATAAGGTATTGGTACCTAGAAAATAAGACAAAGTGAGCTGCCAGAAGCATATTCAGGAAATATTGCCTTTGCAGTAAATAGGACGAGGTACACATAGAAAGTTCTTATAGCTTTGGATAATGTTGGATAGGCCTAATATGAAAGGAGAGAAGACAAATGAATGCAAAATAGCTTAACTGAGACAGTGGGATTGATCTAAAGCAATTGGTTATTACAAGCAATGGTGTGTTGTTTTTCATGTTCTGAATTCTAATAAAATCATTCCTCTTTGGTTTACTAAGTTCTTGTGTATAGTAGACTTACACTTAATAATTTTACTAGGGAACTGTAAACCCAGTGAAAACTACACTGAAAATCTCCTACAATAATAATCTCTAGAGTATAACTTTCCGAACCACTGTATCGGCTATAAAGCTCTCTGTCCTACTGAGGGTTCTATATCCAAGTAAATACTGTACAATACATTTAGGTGCTTGATTATAATGGTTTTATGCTAATTTGAGATTAATACTATATAATAATTATTATTTTTAGTACAGTTGGTACAAACGTGTTGCATAAGGAAGTTTTTTTAATATGTGATCATTGTTGTTAGAATCAATCTGTTATAACTAATTTGGAAAAGATTGCATTAGTAATTTTATTAAATAATGTTTTTGTCATCTCGCTTTCTTTAAATTATAGATGTTAAATGTGAAAAAAATCATAGCGAGGAGGAAGAAGGCTGTATTTCAGTACTCAGCCTTTGCTTCAGAAACAACTTTGTTCTTTGATCTCCTGTCACTCTCTATAATATGTTTCCTAATGATTCAATAAAAGTTGCAGTTTCAGTTCCTAGGATTTCGACCACAAAAGGAACAAATTCGAAATTTTGTTCTACTAGGTATCTGTTTTGTGGATTTGCTCTTTGCTGCTCAGGAAACCACTGTTGTGCAGTCACTTTGCTGATGGTTCAAATGATAAAGATACTTGAAAATTTCTGATAACCTTAGATTGTTCAAAAACAGTAATGTACCGTGAAAGTAAAATCGATATGGTATCATTCTTTGAAAATAAGAATTGTAATAATTAATTACCAGTAATTTGTTAGAGAAATTATATCCCATTGAATGTTCATTCTACAAAATTTAGCAGCGAAAATTGCTTGAAATATTATTCTAAGCAATTTTTGTATTTCTATTTTGCACTTTTATCATGCTTCGTTTATTACTACCACAGAGGCAAGTTTTAATCTAAACTTTCTTGGGGATGAGTGTACAAATTGTAATTGAAACAGTGACTGGCAGACAAGAGAGGCAGGCACAAAAGTTGAAAATCCCAGAAACGGTGATATTATTTGCTCTTAATTGGATAAATATCTAAAACATTTTTAAAAAGTTGAGCCAGTTCACAAACCCTTACTATTTTATTTAAATAGATAAGAGCTTGCTGTGAGAGAGTCAGTAATGTGTGAGATATCTGCTCAGCATTACAATTCTACATAGTGGGAAGTGTTGTATCTCTTTAAGTTCTACAGTGGTATTAAAGAGAGGCGGCAGTCAGATGCGCGTGAGAGAGGAGACGCATGTAGGGGGAATCATGGGGAGGGGTAAGAATGTTGTACTGCTCTTCCGAGAGAGAGAAGCGATTGTAACAAGGTCCCTTGTTTCTTCACTGCATTATACGATGTTACCGCACTGAAAGCAACGACACAACTAACCCATACACCCCTCCATGCAGTACAGTGGTATTAATGAGACGTGGCAGTCCAAGCATGGATGCTCAGTAGATGCAGACGAGTCCAATAAACATTCGTACTGCATGGAGGGGTGTATGGGTTAGTTGTGTCGTTGCTTTCAGTGCGGTAACATCGTATAATGCAGTGAAGAAACAAGAGACCTTGTTACAATCGCTTCTCTCTCTCGGAAGAGCAGTACAACATTCTTACCCCTCCCCATGATTCCCCCTACATGCGTCTCCTCTCTCACGCGCATCTGACTGCCGCCTCTCTTTAATACCACTGTACGAATGTTTATTGGACTCGTCTGCATCTACTGAGCATCCATGCTTGGACTGCCACGTCTCATTAATACCACTGTACATGTGTTCTCATGGCAGCTGTACACTTGATCCCTGCTTCAGCTGTTGTGTAACGCTGACATAGGGGATATATAATTATCCCAACATTGCAATTTTTAAAGCCTCAGTTCAGTTAGATTCACCGAAGTGTTAGTGATAAACCTAAGTCTTCATTCTGCTTTGCATAATATTCTTCAAATAGTTTAATTTGTTGGCTTCCTTTAGTAATTCGAACAGTTTCCTTCGTAATACGTGTGTTTATCTTTTGTGATTTCAAATGCTTGCTATGAAAATTGATAAAAGTGTTCGTGTTTACAACATGTTGCTTCTATTTGTCATTGGATGATATTAGATAAACGGGAATGTTTAAAACTAAATAAAACTTGGGCTTGTATTCGTGCAAGAAGACGTCTATGTTGCACTATCCAAATTCAGAAAATTGGTAATCAAGAGACTGTAATTATTGTCTTTCAAGGAAAATTAATTCAGGAAAGAGTTTTGAATACTGTTTCTCTTGTGTTCGTTCATATATGATCATTTATCTTCTCATATGTGTCTTGTCTTACTTAAGAAACTCAATTTGTATGTTCATTTATGATCATTTATCTTCTCATATGCGTTGTGTTGCTTAAGAAATACATAACACTAGTCACCAAGTTTCGACATTTCGTCTGCCACATGAACAAAAGGAGGCCACTTCAACTAAAACTAACCTTCTGAATACGCAGTGAAGACTTCTTAACATGTAACGTTTTTGTGTGACAGAATTGAGCTGAAAAAAAAAGTTCAATACCTATGGAATATTTCACTACATTAGCATATGATTTTAATTATGTAATTAATATTATTTTAATTTATTCATTCCAGACATAAAATGCTTTAATTTTTTACATGGAAGATAACACCCAGTACAATAAACTAATACTGCTGATTATAACTGGCCTACATTTTATTTTTTTTAAACTAAATTCTTAGTTTTTATTTCTAGTAATTTACTTGTTTTATCTCACTAAGAAACTTGAAAATGGGGCTGAAAATCAAAGTAAATAGTGTTAGAATTAAACAGAAACAAATTCTGTAGTGGTAAAGTGTAAGTTCTTATCTTGTAAAATCCTCCAAGTTTGGGACTAACGAATATTCCTTCTTCTACTTTTGCATCGCTGAGGAAACTTTCTTCTGAGGTAAATAAAGACTTCTCCATAGTCTTAACGAAGTTCTTCATTAGGCCTAATAGAGAAGGTAGCAATACTTTGGGTTTACTAAAGGAACATACTTAACAATATGATATCCTGGCATATGAGTTCCTCTTAGACACTCTTTTACCGTGTAGTGTGATCCAGTATCCCTACTAACAAGCATAGAAAGCAACAGTAATTTGTAAATCCCCCTTGTAGACCTGTGCCTGTATAGATTTGTACAATTAATTTTTGCAGAAACTACTGTTTTTCTACCTTTTCTGAGTAGAACAGGTGTCGGAATATGAAAGAACCACTGTAACCATTGGAAAGGCAGCCACTTAAACTATACGAAACAATATGTATCTCAATTTCGTCACAACCTGCAGTTATCGGCTTTTGAAAAAACGCTCAATTATACTAGCTAAGATTTGAAACATTATGGTGATAATAGTAATAATGTGTACATTCATACGTATGCCTATATACTGTATTTAAGTTAATCTAGATTTGCCTCGACTTCTTTCCCCAATAATCTGTTCACTTTCCGACTTAATCATTTCTGTTTTACACTTTAATACATATTAAAGTCATGCGATGGTTCTCCACATTTTTTTGCATCTAGAATACATAGAGAGGGGATGGGATAAATTACCATAGCCGTGACTATTGATTTAAAAAAAATAGTATTTACACAGTGACCTGAAGCATTATTTGGCAATCAAGTTCAAAACATCTTTAGAGAAACCTTGTGTTATTGAAAGAACCAAGCATCCGGTCTTCTGTCTCCAGTAGCTCTAGCAAAACAGTTACAAAATGGTGTGGCGAGCATGTCATTAAGTTATATTACTTCTCAACATGTGTGTGGCTACCAGTTTTCAGTATTTTCAATATTTCAATATTTAGTAGTTAATCTAATGTGCACAATAATTATTGCCTGAATATGCTAATATTGTAAGATCTCCAATAGTGGCACGTACAACCTACAGGCCTCCTCCTTGCAAGCACCCTGGTCCCTATTATTTCTAATAAAAACTAGCAAAAAATTGTGTCCTGTTTTGTTTGGTCAAGCGAAAACTAGCAAAAAATTGGATCCTGCTATAGTTTGGTCGTGATTTCTCAGAAATTTCTGCCATTGTGAACATTTTTAACACTGCATACAGATATTCTACTTGTACCAGGATAAGGTTTGAAATTATTGTCCTTGTTTATGATACTCAAACCTATTTAGAGAATAATATTGTTCCCAGAATATGGTGCTAATACATTCCAGTAAAGAAAATAGGTGAAGAATCTTGATGTACATTATTCCGTTACATAGTGACTCGTATTTTAGAACAGTGTGTGATATCATGAACACTATCAAACTAGTGGATCTTTAAACTTTGTGATGGTTTGTTGTTGAAGTGAGATGCAAGAAGAACTTGTGTATTTGTGAGATAACTGTGAATGTCGGAATAATGAAGACTAGAGTGAAAGGAAATGACACTTCCTTCAGTGTTACTCATATTGTGATACCAAGTTGTATGAAGAGAATCTGTGATAATTTGGTCCTGTGCAGCATCCGTGTTTGTGTGTAACATGCATTGAAATGGCTGCTAGAACAACAACTTGGTGGATTACATTGCCAGGTACTTGTACTTATTGTTTGTAACGAGACGAACTGTGTTTGTGTAAATAGAGCTGTGTAGTATTTGTGTATTTACACTGTGATTAGCGACTTACTACTTCTGTATTTACTAGTCTGTTAGGAGTTTTCTAATGCATTTTTTGCACTTAGAAGATTGAACCTCTTTCACTTTTATTGGTTTTGTGATATTATTTTTCTGATGGTTCCGTACGAATTCCATCATAAAGCATTTAAGTGGCCACCTATTCGGAAATATCACATTATAAATTGTGTAACTTATTGTCATTTTCTATTGCTATAAAGGCATTGGGCATGAAGTGTGTGATGTCTTATTTTAAGAAGTCTATTTACTTACATATTCTGTATTATAATTTGTATTTAACTAGCGGGCCTATTTAGTTATTCAGCAACCACTACTTAAATTCAGCACCCGATTTTACAGTCTGATTTAAACAACCTGCGACTTGTGACAGTTGGTGGAAGGGTATATTTTCAAGGCTTTTCTGAAGATATGCGAGATGTTCGCAATTTGAGTGCTGTTCAATAGCTGATTGAAGCTCTAATACAAGTAATATAGTGTAATACAGCACATGTCTCCCGCTTTTCCAGTTCGAGTAACTGTCACATGTCGCAGGTTGTTTAAATCAGACTGTAGTAGGACGATCAGATTTTCAACTCAGAAAAAGGGGAAATTTTGTTATTGAAATATCTTAAACAAATAGGGTGAAATAAGGCACATTTCAAGAAATTCTACAGTACATTACCATGATATCATGATTACACTGTCTACTTTATTATGTACTTTGAATATAGCATAAAAGTATGACTACTCTTACAGGGAATCTAAGTTTTTATCACTATATTTATCTTAAGAGTAGTATTTTCATTTCTCAACATGCACTTTTGAAATTGAATTCATTTGACTGTTTCTTGAGCATGGTGTTTTCTGTCACAATCTTTATGATTAGGTAGCTGTTTTAAATTCATAGAATTGCCAAAACAAGCCAGTTTCTTGAAGTGAGTGTATTTTTCCTGTCTGGAGCATTTTATAAATACAGATGTTCCTATTTTCCTTCATAAAAAGAATGACAAATTATTCTTCATCACCTAATCTTAGTTTTGGAGTTGAAATAGAAATAGCTTAATTTTGGTGCCCAGTAGTGTATCCTCGATCCCCTCGATATGTAGATCAAGGAGTTTGTGTTAACCTGTTCATCTACACTACAGGCAAATGTTAATAGTGAACTGGTAAGAATTGTGAAAATGTACCAAATGAAATGCCTAAAATTACCTACATGATGTGTGTTTGCAGAAATATGCAATTTTTTGCACCATATAAGACATGTATACTTGATTTTATTGCAAAATAACACTGAAATCAACCCAACTTTTGTGCCGAAATTTAAGATTTTTATTCACCGTAAAATAGGATCCCTAAATATAGCAGTCACAGTAAAAATGCTCCATTGCATGTACAAAATACTTGCTGTATTCACCGTAGCACTTATTTGTACCAGTGTGTCAAAGGTGTTGCAATTGATAGAATTTAAAGTAGGTGATATCATTTCTACTTACATTTATTGTTGCGAGCATATGCTGCACACATGATCAAACACACACAATCTGCATAATTTATGAGATAAACTTTTTATTATCTGGAGCAAAACATTATAATTTCTTATTTAAATTTTCAGTGCTAGAGGGGAACAAACTAGAAGCAGACAGTCATGTTTAAAATTACCTCCTTTGTTTTACATACGTTATAGTTAAATGTCAAAGTCAAACATTTGTACAATTTTAAAGGGAGGCACATTCCTTTCATGATCTGAAATTACATAGTTCACATTATGAATTGAAATAAACATTACACAACTACAAATTTCCCTTATCTTATCTTCTTTCTTGGATGCTTCATTTTTTATTATGATTTTAAGAATAATAGCTGTGATTTGCATATTTTCATTTTTACCAGTCTTCTAACTGATATTTCAATTATTATAAGGAAAAGCATCAAAACAAGAATGTGACGTCTAAACAAAATATACCAGCATATTAAAATAAAATTCAGCTGCATAATACTAAAAATTAATATTTTATTATATTCTGAGAATTGTTCCAAGAAGAGAAGATACTTGTGGCCTGTGCTACGATAATTACCGGTAGATAAACTTCCAGATAGTATCTTGAAATTACCTATCTGGAAGATAAAATAATATTTTCTCTTAAAATGTTATCTCTATATTGCTAGGCCTATCTGGAAGACATTTTATGTTGACAGTGACTATCAGTGAAACTTCAAGAATTTGTGAGGTTAGTTTCTTTGTTTTGATTTTAGTGTGGATGGCATTCCACCAGATGTCACAAATGCCAGAAGCATATTCCCAATATTATATTTTACCAGTCTTCTAACTAGGCCTGACTTCACGTGTCCATCTTAGCCTACACACAGCCAGTGTGAAAGAATTATCATTCCACTGTGACCGACTAGTGGTTTACTATAAAGCCTGGGTCTTTAAGCACTTACAGCTTGTAAGTCCCCACTAGGTTTGTATCTCATATTGAGAATGCCTGGTGGTATTCTGGGATTGTGAGTCAGTTGGAGAATTTAATGTTGTACCGGCACATTGCCATGGTAGCTCGGTTGGTTAGAGCATCGGCATGGAAAGCCGAAGATCCTGGTTCAAATCCCGGCTATGGCATTGAATTTTTCATTCTGACTTCACGTGTCCATTATATTTTACTCTTTATATAACAAATTTACGTTGGAACACCTCATTTCAATTATATCATTTTACACCATTCTATAACATTCAAATGGCTTTGTCTAGTGGATAGCATTGCTGAATGTGGATCTGCAGTTCTGGGTTCAATCCACAATAACTCCTGGGATTTTTCTGAGGTAGGGAGGTCTGGAACAGGGTACACTCAGCCCCATGAAACCAACTGAGGAGCTACTTGGTATTGAAGCCAGTCTGCCAGTCTCAAATGTCACCAGTGGGTGTCGACATGCTGACCACATGGCTCCCAATGTTGCCATCTGCTTCTATTAGATGATTGGCCTGCTCCCTAGAGGGATGTTATATCACAGTGCTTGTTTATAACATTCAAATAACCATGACACGTGTTCCTACATCAAAGCAAGGGCATCGCCAAACCAAACACAGTGATTATGATTTGTTATTCGGCTAAATTATACAGCAATCTACAATAATAAGAATTAATTTACTATTGTAAACAATAAATGTTCACCAATAATATTATTATTGGTATTACGACAATAATTGAAGTAAATGAACTGTGGGAAAATTCCTAACTAAAGTTAATCCACATACAAGTGAATGAATAATATTTTATTGTGGCTGACCGAAAATCAATTTCAGACCTCATTTTCAAAATTATTAGGCTAAATACATTAATATTCACACAGTTTATCGGCCTGTTTTGAATGTCAGCTGAACTCGACGAGGCTGCAAAGTTTTTAAATTAACAGATTATGTTCTTTTGAGCAGCAGCCTTAATGTCTGATTAATACAGATATACAGAGGCAGTTATAAATTATAATAAGTCAATACTTCCTGAACTCATAAAATATTTATATTTTTTGTTCTCCATGTAACAACACCATATTAACAGACAAAGAGTACCGAATCCATAAGGCATTCCAGAGGAGGGCTATCTACTAGATAGCCTAAAGGCTAGTTTACACGACGAAATTAGGTTTCGTAACTAAGTTTCACAACTGTTTTTTACTTGAATGCACAAGTGCAGGATGTACTGGTGACACTGAGTTACGACACTACGCAGTTTCGGCTGATTCCAACTTTTCACGAAAATATAATAGTAATTTTGAGATTATACGCTTATTTAGCTTGTTTGCATTTCGTAAAATGAAATGGGGAAGTGAGAAAATTGTGAAATGCCTGGATTCATATGTGTTTCAAACATTTATGTGGGATTTCAATTACTTGAACATAAAAAATAAGGTGAAATGTGCGGTTGCACTAGAATTAGTATTGAAGAAATTGCATGTAATCACTTTCATGAAAGTAATTACGAAACCTAGTGTTATCATGTAAACTAGCCTTTACTAGAGAATATTCTTCCAGATTGTATTGAGAGAGAAGTTGTACATTTTCAGTTTAATTTCTAGATAAGTCTACAATCTGCCTGAAAAATTTTAACAGGATTTTTATTTGGCATATTTCATGAATGCCCTTAATGTTTTACATTATTCTTATTAATGTTATATAAATTTACTCTTGTCTGCTGTTGCTTTAGTGCTGATGCATACAGTTTCTGATCATTCTTTTCTTCTATTTCAGATGAGCCCCGGATGCGTTCAGGATCTTGGGATGAGACTGGCAGTGTGGTTGGACACATTGTGAACAATACTGGTTCTACTGTCCCTCATCGCAAGCTGGACCAGTCAACGAGAACTGTGAGTTCAGAGGAGAGCTGGTATTCAGGATCTGACCAGGACTTATCTTCTGGTGATGAGAGCGAGAAGAGTGGAAATTCAATAACAAAGTGAGTCACATTGCTTTTTTCTTTCTTTAAGTTTCAAATAAATTTGTCTGATATTACAGACAGGAAATTTTAAATGTTTTGTGATGTACTAGTACAATTGTTATATTTGAAAATTAAATAATCCGGAATGTCTGTTGTTGGAATTGGAACAACCTCATGATTCTAATTTTTAGTATTTTATCAGCTGTATTTAACATTAAAAATGCTTGAAGTACCATTATTAAGCCAATGAATTATGCAAAATTTGTTTTTGTAAAATTTGCAAATAACAACAAAATATGCCCCTTCATGACGTAAATTGAGGAATGTGTATGAAGATATCATTGAAAATCATAATAATTATTGTATGTTAACGTGATAGTTTATTTTTTATTACCTAGTAGCATGCCTTCCTTTCCATTACTTCTCTAAACTGCCGAGAATTTATCATTACTTGTTATTAATTACAGCAAAGATTAAATAATATGTTATTCAACAGATTCCATATTATATTATAGAAAGTGTTTGTTAATTCTATTTGCAAATACTGTCTGATATTGTTTTATAATAACACGGTTGTGTCAACATTATAGGCCTGTTTCAGTATTAATGTTAATAAAGGAGTAAAATTTACCAATGTTTAGCTTTCCCAGAAATATGAGACTAAAATGTGTGACATTTAGATCTATATATATTTTTTCATATAATTTAGGTATTACTTTCAATGTGCAGTCCATTAACCGGAAACAAAGGTTGCGAAAGCACGTGTGATGTTCCTTCGTCTGCGGCTAGATTATTCTCCAGTTCACCAATCACTTTTTCTATTAAGAAATTATTAACTTTTGCACTTTTAGTAGCTTGAGATGCTGATTTCTGTCTCCTCTTGGCAACATACTGAATAAGGTCAGACTTCCCTCCATGCTTGACACTAAACAATGCACCACAAACTGAACATTCAGCTTTTCTACTTCTATCTTTCAAAAGTGAAAACTGAGCATTTAATGTGTCAGTAAATTCAAATTTCCATTTTGCCATTTTCTAATTCAGTCACTGGAGCAACAGGATTCAATTACAAAGATGAAAATAAGTACAGTATGGGTTCCTAAATACAACAAAGCCAACCCACACAACCAAGCATGGCCATACTAATACTAAGTATCCCAAATGGTCCCTTAAATCACGATGAAGCTGGCAACTGTTAACCAGTGTTGCCATCCCTGTCCTTGGAGAATAAAGAAGCAAAACATACAATAAAAAAAATTAAAATATGGTACAAAACCTCATCCCGAAAACTTCTTTCGGGACAACAGGAGACATTAGTGAAAAAAGGGATGTTCCTGTATTTTATGGGACGTCTGGCAACCCTGCCAATGTCAAGTAGTATAAAATAACTTATTTAACAAAGTAGGCCTACATCCGGGATGATAATTCTTTCACAATGGCCGTGTGTAGGCTAAGGTAGAAAGGTAGAGTCAGACTGAAAAATTTTGTGCCATAGCCAGGATTTGAACCAGGAACTATGGCATTGAATTTTTCAGTCTGACCCTACCTTTCCAGGCCTACATCCATCAAAATGGAAGAAAATTTACACTGAAACCAGCCATTTTAATTCCCCCAAAAATCAGGCTCCTAAATTGATGCTACGTAAACATTCGAGTTGCTATTTTATGCTGAAATAAATTAGACTTGGGCAGTGGCAGTGTTTATAAATATTAGTCACAGATTAAATTTCCCAATAATACCCATGTGCCATGAATTGCTTACTATTTGAGCAGCCACCACGTATAAACTTAGAGATTTAATTATTGCATTTAGTAGATTGTTTACCGTGTATACACAGGTTTTAAAGGTTTAATAAAGAAGGTTTAGGGTTACCTGAATTTGAATTTCGCCGGACATGTATTTTCAGTTCTTTTAATATATCAAAGGTTGATGGAAGTTCTGAAAGAAAGTGCAGATTTTCTCAAAATTTAAAATTTGTTTACCAGAGCAGTATCAACAACCGAACGATTTAAAGGTGTATTCATTATCTACATAGTTTATATTATACACCATGTTTAAAAATTTAAATAAACTTCATTTGCATTTTAAAAATTAGTGTCATGTCCAACCTTTTGTTTGCATCCGATGAAGAATTGAGAGTGCTCTTTACAACTACTCCAGAGCTATACAATATTCCACCAAAATCAGAGAGGTTTTACCATTGAACATGGCACTTAAATAATGCGCACCAATTCCTGAATATAATCACAAATCCTTCGATGATATGGGACTTTCAACATCTAGTGAGCTCTTGAATACTATGGGGTTTCTTCAAAGCTAATGAATTTGATTATGGCGCTTCAAGAAGGTAATAGTAGTCAGATATCCAAATTAGCCATGGCAGACGGGGTATTGCAAGGTTATAATAATTATATAAGAGTTGAATTTTTACACAAAAACTTTACTTTTGGTATAGTTTACCTGCACAGTTGAATATTATTACAAGGTTGCTTCTTTTTCCAACATCATTCAGTATAATTACCGATTATGTAGTGGAAGACCTTTATGAAGAGACTGTAGCATAAAAATGTGGTTATCTTCTGGTAAAAGAACTGCCTGACCATGTTATAACACCTTACAGAAATATACCGAACCCAAAGCAGAATAGCAGAAATTGCTAAAAACAGATTCCAGGAAACTGGTTTGAACATTGGCGCTACAAAATCAGTGTGTATCTCCATCAAGAAAAGCAAATACAATGAAGAACATCAATGAAGAATCCTAAATTACATCCAGTGATGGGAAGTAATTGAGTAAAAGTAATTGGATTACAGTAACAATTCCTTTTTTGGTCCCATTTACTTGTAATCAATACGGTACTTTTCTAAAAATGTAATTTCTACTTGTAATTTACTTCTGGAAATAAAATTGTAATTGTTACAATTTAGTAGTCGTTAGTATTAGTATCATTCTCGCTTGCTATATCGTCATCATTACTGTTTTTGCAACTAATATCCAAATTAGAGTTAATATTAACAAAAAGTAACTCAATGTTTCCAAAAATATTCTCAATGATATGTTTTTTTGTTTAAACATTAATCATTTGGGCTTGTGCCCAAAACAAACCAAAAACTAGGAATTTTTAGGAACTGCCATTTTGTAAAGTAATTGTAAATGTAATTGTAATTTTACTGATTACTTTTTTAACAAGTAATTTGTAATTGTAATTAAGTAAAATGTCTCTCGGGTAATTGTAATTCAGCCCAATTACTTTCTTTTCGTACTTTTCCCACTGATTACATCACAGTACAATGGAAAGGCAATTCCGTATCTTGTAACAAGTTAAAACTTGATTCAAACACCACGCTACATCAAGAACAAAATAAGGTGGAGATTTTCCCTGTTAGCTGATCAGAACTTTTTAGTTAACATTTCAGTCTTACCAACTCGTCGTATACCTTATGAACATTACTCCCTTAAACAAGATATTATAGATGACCATTGCATGTGCAAATTGTGCTTCAAAAATTGTGATAGATACCATGCGCAACAATGTAAAATGAGGACAGTGTCACTCACAAAGTTCTGTGAATCTTAACAGTCTAAGAATGCACATGTGCGCTACTCCACATTACTATTATAAAATTTCCTATCTAACACCAAGAAAATTTCATAAAATTTCACTTTTATGGCTATTAACAAAAAATATGATTCCTAGGCATGTTGTATTTGTTACTATGCAAACCAGAGTAACAGCTAAAGATTTATAATTTCAAAAACTTAATAGAAAAGAAAGGTAATTTTTAACATTAATTTTTAAGTGATATGGGAATTAACATAAGAGGATGGAGTAGCAGTTAAATTTTGTGAGGTCTGAAGGAGGTTTTCTTTGTATTACAGAAGCAATGGCCAGTTAAAAACTACTTTCCACAAGGCACGCACACTGTGTGACAAGTGGCGAGGTGGGGGGAAGCCCTCGGATCCCAACCCGGTGCAGGCAGGAATTGATCCCACAGGGCAGGGTCGACTATCTCGTTGGTTCTCAATACGAAGAGGCTCAACCAATCAGTATGATGTCGACAATACAGAGAGGTCGGTTGGCAGTGGAAAGATGCCCCTGTTACCAGAGGTAAGGAGTGTTGAGGGTGTATTAAGTTATTCTTTTTAAATAGTATTTAAAAAAAATTATTTTACTTACAGAAGATAGTAAATAATAATAATAATAATAATAATGCAGCTCTAAACCATGTATTTGTGTATTCTGCATTAAAAAGAATGTTCGTGTGTTTTTGTACTGTGTAATATTATTTCACACAATGCAAACATTTAATTGTGCAGTATTTTTTTCTAAATTCCTATTAGTTCTTTATGCAGTACAAATTTTAAAATATTCATTATACTTTGTCCTTCAATAAGCCCTGTATATGAGCATTATATAAAATTAAATCTGTTATATTTATTTGATACTGCATGTCTTTTTTATCTAACCCTTTTGAAAATTTGACTATTTGAAAATATATTTTTTCATAAAGGAATAATCAGATTAACAAACTGTAACAAATTTGAGAAAAACAGAAACATTTTTTAGTTTCACGAATACTTATATATTTCTTGAAAAATCTGCAAGGGGAACCATGAAAAATTTAATATAATTATCATTCTAATTTTGGAAGTTACGATCTATAAACAGTTTTGAAGAAAACAGTTCTGAAAAAGTGGGGGATCAACCTTCTGATTCAGGTAATTGTGGTTACGCCCTAAAAGATTTTATTACATAACTTACTCAATTTTGTAGATATCTCAGAAATTATTTCATAGATACAAAGCTTTTTTAAGACTAGAGTATGTTTATGGAACATAGCAAGTTTCATAATTTTCATACAAGTGTCTTAATTACCATTATAAGCAAGTTGCATACAACTGTTTTTGTTCGATCATAATGAAATGTATAAGTTTTGGGTTTTTATAATACTTTGTAATTGATAAAGCAAAGGACTCAGCAATCAGCTGTTAGCAGTTCTCTTCGGAAAATGGTACTTTACGACACAACCGAGTCCCCCACTCCTACTCTCAATCCCGCCCCTAGCGGCGGCATTTGAACTACTAGCAGCGACGGTAACGCCATCTCTTAAGCAACTGATGAAACAGAAAAAATAATTTATTTCTTCTTTATTCTTTCCTTCTATTCCTCTCACCTCCTCTTCATCCTACCTACCTATTTGAGACTTATTCCTACTAGTAAATTTTGGATCGACCGGGATTTGAACTTGGGACCCCTAGCATTATAGCTAGGAGTCTTAACCATTACGCCACGAGTGAACGTTGAGCACTGAAGGAAGCTTACGTATATTTGAGTTATGAAGGGGGATTTCATGAGTTTGAACGCAAGAATTGGTTTTCATTATTTTGAGATAATTTGTTCGTTATGAAAAGAGTAGTGTTGGTGCAAGGGAATTTTCCTGCATCAATTAAGTCATATTTATTGTTATAATACGGCGTTTTTTTTATAATTGTGAAATATTATGTATGGTGTATTGTGAAATAGCCTATTTTGTTGCAAGGGTCGTTTTTATAATTGTGAAATATTATGTGGAGGTGCAAGGGTCTTTTTTTATTGTGAAATATTAGGTGACATGTCAATTGTAATTATGCATTATCGGCATTGAGGTTGAGCAGCGGCTACATGCATGATGGCATGTGCTGCGGGGAAGCGGCCAGGCGAGTAGCATGTGGAAAGGGGACTAGCTTGTGTTGCAAAGTACCGTCTTGCCCTCTTCTTTAGCAATAAATGACAGGCATTAAGGCATGCAGCCCGCAGGTCTTTTCTTGACGTTTTAGCTTCAAACAGCATGTTAAAACACACAAAATGAACTCAGTTTTGTATAATATTAAAATCCGGTTTCACCTTCTGCCTACTAGATGGCGTTGCTAGTAGTTCAAATGGCATCACTATCCCTCCTTCCCAGGTAGGTCCCATTGGTGAGTAGGTGCCACAAGTATTTGTTTTTTTTCCCAAAGTTACCTTAGGAATTATCTGATTTGCAGGTGGAAGAGGAGTCGACATCAAGCTTTCCGAATCTCTCTTGTGCATTCCAACGGCGGCAACTGCCTCCTACTCTCCCACCACCCCCTGCTGGACTTACACCCCAGCAACTCAAGAGGCGACACATTGTGGCCGCCATAGTTCATAGTGAGAACTCTTACGTTGCTACACTCCAAAGACTGGTTAATGTAAGTGCTGATATATTATAGGTACGGAGCTGAAGTTCTATCTATGTCGAAGATTTAGTTCTATGGTCGTTACCCTGCTTCATAACACATTAATACTTGTTCTTTTCATTCTGTAAGATGCTTAGGATCTTGTATCACCCTGATTTTGAAATGAAATTTGAGGGGGAAAGTTATTTAAAACTAATTCTGAGCCATAATTCAGGATTGAAAAACCAGACATCATTCACCAAATCAATAATCAATATTAATACCATATTCTAAAAAAAAACTTTACATATGCCATCTGATACAGTATTAGAATTTTCATTGTCACATTCACTGGTTTTGTTTGCACGGCTTCTTTAAAATAATATATTAAAAATAATATATTTTAAATATAAAAATAATAAATAATATTGAAATATTAAAAAACTGGACTAGACCTGTTTTCACTGGGACAGTCCCATTTGTTAGATGTGTCCCTTCAGTATTCCAAAAAACCCACTAACTGTTTTGTTTTGTAAAATTCTAGGAATAAGTTTGAGAAATTTACTGGATTTTATGGTTTTAGATACTACTGCAATTTTAATGCTTAATATTGGTTGGTGAGAATATGTTTATCTGTTTACTAAGTTCATTTTCTTTCTTTGTTGTAGGATTATAAGAAACCCTTAGAAGAAAGTAGTCCTCCTATACTTAGCAGCTCGAAAATATCTACGTTATTCCACCGTTTACCTGAAATATTGCAGTGTCATACATTATTCCGGATTGCTTTGGCTGAGAGCATTCGAAACTGGGATAGAGATGAGAAGATTGGTGATGTGTTTGTAGCAAGCTTCTCGAAGGCAATTGTACTGGACATATACAGTGGTTTCATCAATAACTTCTCAGTAGCAATGGATCTGGCAAAAATGGAAGCCAAACGCAAGTCAGCTTTAGCTGATTTCCTGAAGGTAAGTGTACACTTTTCATGCCACATTATTTATACTGTACACAGATACCTTACTAGTGTTTCTGTAAATGGTTATGGGTGCTTGCTAATGTATTAATTTATTAGAAAGTGGACAGTTGAAATTCTGTTGTATTGTTAGCTTGTACAGTAACATTCATTATAGACTAGTTTCAAGTGCCTGTCATCTCATTCTGCTTCTGCGTCAGTGTTCCCAAAAGTAGTTTTATAATGTGCAAATCTTGGAAAATCGAAAGTAATAATGTTGCAGTAAAACAATAGGATAAAATTTTATTCTGTTTTCTTGAAAATATAGAATCCTTCCCAATTATCAGTGGGCGGTTTATCCTGTTTGCAGATTATTCGTGCACGAAAATTAGAATTTCCCATGCTTAAGTTTCTGCACTTTATTTCAAATTTCCCATATTTTATTTTGAATTTCCTGTACTTTATTTCATCAGATTTTTAATTCCTTGCATTTAATTTAGTCATGTGCACAATATGGTAACAAAGTGCTGGAAATTAAAAATTAAGTGCAGAGAATTAAAAATGTTGCACCCAGTTAACTCTTACTTGGATTATCCATATTTTTCAGTATTCTTTCATGTCATGGTCCCAATTAACATGGATAATCGGGAGTTCACTGTACTTATATATTTGACATTTTTAAAGCATTTTACATCTTTCACATTTTACATTGAGTGTGTTCTTTAAGAATGTGTAAAAAGTGAAAACATGTATGTTTCAGGTGAAGCAGATCAGTGCCCATGATCGTTTGTCCTTCTTCGGATTGATGGTGAAGCCAGTGCAAAGATTTCCTCAGTTCATTCTGTTCCTACAGGTGGGTATCTTCCCGTCCTATCCTGCATTATGATAATGAGGCATGTTATGTGAAAGGGCATGTGTTTTTTGGGATAAAAACTTAATAGAAAAGAACTGTGCCAAGTACTAAACAATCTATTTACTTGTTAGAGTGAAGCTCCATTCAGTTTCCAAGGAATGCAGTTCATTTGCTTCCATCGCATTTGGACCTCTTAACTGACCTCTATCATATTTTTCAGTAATTAAAAAGGTAAAAACGTGACATTGAGTTGCATTTCACTTTTAAAGTGCACCACCCGGGGGGGGGGGGACGAGGTTACTGGGGGGGAAATTAAAGAAAGAGTGGAAGAAATCATAATCCAGTGTGACATTAAGGAACAATATTACTGAATAATTGTGCCATAATCTCAATGTTACGTTGTGAACAATCTGGCCAGATAATACTATTCTTTTTTACTGACCATGAGGTTGTGCTAAGGCTGCCGATAATTTAATATAATATTTGACCTTGTGTTTCTGTGTAGATCCAACGCCGTATTCAATTGTGAAATTAATTGAAGATGGTCTTGCTTGGTTGCTATAGCAACTAGGGGGAAAAAAGCACAGCTGCAATTGATTTTTTGCAATACAACACATTAATTTGTTGATCGCTTCAATTTTGTTAACCTGCTCTACTTGATTCATTTGTTTACAAATTCTCAGACATCTTATTTATTTATTTCTTTATTTTTTTCATACGTGGACAGAAAGGGATGAAAGCATGCCTAAATGGGAAAATATTGAATGATTTGGACAAAACTCACTACGCAGGGTTTTTTGGACTAGGGTATTCGAATCTGAGGTCTTTTTCCCCTTGCACTTTAGCTGTGAAATGCACTTTTAGTCAGGTTTTACCTTTTCAATTATCACTTGTTTTAATTGTTTATGCATGATTTGGATAATGTTTATGAATCTGTAGTACCTGCTAGTTAATCAATTTGTTTTTCGGTTCATGTAGCATGTAACTTGTGGCAGCAATTGTTTATGGGCTCACGGGCATTGCCCTCCCTCTTAATTTTACTATTTTATATTATATATCTTAGTAAATAATATTAATACAAAATTAAGTCTACCTTTTATTTTTGAATGATACCAGAAAGATTTCTGCAATATATCAGAAACAGTATATCAGAAACATTACTCTTTGGGCTGGCTGCTCTGGGCTGCCAGTCTTGTTTGATCACTTTTAAACACAAGAAAGACTAGCTTAGAAACATTCCAAACATAACTTTTTGCACAAATTCTTGAATTGGTGTCTGTTGCACCTCAGTGGTTTTGCAGTTAGGAAAGTCTGCAAATTCTGAGGCTTAAAATGTTCAGTAAGAATAGTGTATGCTCCAGCCATATAAATTGCTCAATTTATTGAATCTTTACAGTTTTAAAGAAACAATGAATTTGTTTAGTTTGTATGTAGTAATCCATCAGCTTGCTATTTTTAACATGGTCCATCCATAAATGCTAATATTTTCAGACAAAAATGGGAATTTTGAATGTAAATTTAATGTTTTACTGCTTCGAGGATGGACAATGCAAAGCAAGAGTACGGTATATTTCCTCGGATGTTGTAGGGAACCATTGCGTTCCTGCAGGAGGATTATGATTTTTTATTATACAATTATGCTGCAAACCTCTTTGATTCTTTGGCTATTTGATCCCAAAGTGAGTTGTGGACCATGAGTTAAAAAACTTCTACAGTGTTTGGTTTGGGGGAAGATCACGATTTATGGCTGGTTTTATCACAGATTTGATGTAAAATATATGTTAATGGTCTATCCCCAGTTTCAGTCCATTTCTAACAGCATTCCTTTGTCGTCTTTAATAGTTTTGCTGCTAGTGACTTTTTCAGCATTGTCAGTTGATTCATGATTTCGTTATGATTTATAACTCAAAAATTGATGTAACCCATACCAATTGATAAATAATTTCTTTAGCTTTAAAATGATATTAGGCATGTCATGTCATCAACTGACAGAAAGCTAGAACTCTGTGGGAAATCTGTGGCTCAAATCCATCTGGCAGCCATGATGCTATGAATGGACTTGTATTGTACTCATGGCTCAGAGCCATGATGGTAGTATTGTACTCATGGCTCAGAGCCATGATGGTAGATGGGTTAAAGAAATTAAATTATTAATTTCCATTTGTGTTGTGATTTGATTTTCATGAGATGATTGTGATTTGATTTTCATGAGATGATAATGTTGCAGGACTTGCTGAAATACACTCCACAAGGCCACCATGACCGCATGTCCCTGCAGCTGGCCCTCACACAACTCGAGTCATTAGCCGAGATGCTAAATGAAAGGAAGAGGGAAGCAGAACAATTCCAAGCCTTCAAAGAGATGCTGAGACACATCAGCGGCAAGTTTGCAGCCAGACCTCTGTCTGATGGAAACCGATACCTTCTGAGAGAGGATAACGTCACTCAACTTGTAAGAAAACTTATTTTTAGTTATTTAACAAGTTTCTTTTAAGTTATTCATTCAAGTATTGAAGCTGTTTGTATATTTTGCGTATTCAGTTATTTACTAATTTACTAATTATCTTATTTTTAGTTATTTAACAAGTTATTAACCTCCTGTTTCTGTTAAGTTATTCATTCAAGTATTGAAGCTGTTTGTATATTTTGCATATTCAGTTATTTACTAATTTACTAATTATCTCCTAAACCGTCAAACTAATCACAAAACGCAAAATAGCTTTTATATTTATTTTAATGTGATCTACTGCCCCCTTGAATCTGAGCAAGAACCCTTCTATTCTTCATAACGAAAAAGTTAAATATTACATCAAAACCTGCATAAATGAAAAAGCTTGCGATCAGAAATTATTTATGTGTCAGGAATGTTTCCATTTTATTATGCACCATTGGTTGATTGGTTGATCTTTGCTGCTATTTTAGTATAAAAGTTTAATTTTTATGAACCTTGACTAAAAAATAAGCATGTAATTTCTGCATATAATTTAGAACATGTTACAATATGAAAATACGTATTATATTTATTGAAAACTCGAAGGCACTGAAGTACATTCAAGCTGAAAAAAGTTCTCCCCCTCAGAAGTCCTCTAATGTTTTCACTTCATGATTTTCCAGATATTAAAACCTCCTCCATAAAACATTCTTTATCAAATACTAATGCAGATTCCTACAATGATTGCAGAAAATAGACTGCTGTGCGGGGGTATATGTCCTCACAGCAGGAGTGTATAGTTTCAGCAGAGTACAGTTTTTGACCGATTTCTTTATACCATATTTTCTAGTTTATAAGACACACATTTATGTTCTTAAAATAGGTCTTATATAAGAAAGTGGAGATTGCTTTTTTTCTTTTTCCCAAAACCTTGCAAGGTGTCTTCTGACTTCCAAGGTCTTTGTCACATGCAGTCCTTTTGATATTCCAAGAAATTTGTTGAGCCAAATAACACAGCACTATGCGTGATTGTGTGACCTATCGTGCAATATGGCCTGCTTATGTGAACTCAGCTGAACAATCAGTTACTGCCTTGAGTTTGTAAGTACTTTGTGTGTTATTGTAATTAATCATAGAAAGAACTAACAGGCAGTGTTCATATACCACATTCTTTTACTTTTAATTCTGCTTCCTGAAAATTTTTGTTAAATTTGGGGTTTATATTGTACAACAGAGCTTCTTATACATTGGAAAATAAGATATTTTGATTAGTTTTATTTAGCACTGACTGATTCCAACAAAACCTGCCACTCAACTAACGGTCAGAGACGCTTGAAAATTTAAACATAAGTAGAGGGAAGAACACAGGTCAGTCCCCCACCCACTGGATGTGCTTTTGGTGGCATCAGGAAATTAATAGACATTGCAATCCGGTTATTTTATAGCCACACCTCGTATATGATGTCCATATTGAAGTAGCAACCAAACTCACCTGCACATGTAAAGGATGATTTTACCCTCAATGACCCTATTTTCTGCCACCTACTCAACCTTTCTCTTCTAGAATTTCTAATGAATGTAGGCCCTACAGTTATCATGCCCCTAGAAAAGAAATCTTGATGGCTGGAATGGTCAGTAATCTGATGCCTGCTCCCTTCCATAGGGCTAAAATAATGGTTTGCAATAGCAATTTAACATCAAAATATGGTTATAAAAGGGTGTTTCTAAAGTAGCTTCTTCGTTGTATTGAGTGAAATTTAACATTAGTAAGAAAGGAAATATGGCAAGTTTATCATTATATCAGTCTTTGATATAAAGAGGTTTGACTGTATAAACAATTTTGAAAAGTTTCCTGAAAACCAATGATATTTTAGGTATGAAATTTTGACTTTATCAAGATGGTTTGTATTACTAAACGTGATTTATAAATTCAGTGTCTTCCCTTTTGTAAATTGTTTAATTTGTCTTTCCTATTTAATGATCTTTTTACAACAGTATTTCTCTCCAGCATAATTAGATTAGTCTACTGCTACATGAAATCAGAAGGGTTTAACAAGTAAAAAACTAAAACTTTTCTTTTTTAGGAATTTAATCAAGCTGGTTTGATTACAAAGTCAAAGAGTCGACGGCTGTTGTTACTGAACGATCTTGTCGTGTGTGTTTCTGTTGCACCGAAGGCATCTGATGATTTTGGAAACAGTGAACGCCTCACTCTCAAGTGGACATACCCTGTTACTGATATTGAGGTATAAACATGTTATTATTTTAAGTACTGGCATGCATGATTGTCACACAGTATATAAAAACACAATCGCTAATATTAATATTAGATGGAAATCTACAGTGAAGTGTTGATATCTGTAGCAAGACTGAGATCGGAAATATACACACTAAACTTCACTAAAAGGTATATTTACCCAGGATGATCATTTCAATGGGTCTTCCCACCATCATCAGCTGATTCAGACTGGTCCTTTAGTGGCGGGTGAATGAACTTGTCGATCAAAGTTGAAGCTGATCAGGCATACAAGGAACTTTGATCGATAAGTTCATTCACTCGCCGCTAGAGGACCAGTCGGAATCAGCTGATGACCAGTCGGAATCAGCTGGTGGGAAGACCCATTGAAATGATCATCCTGGGTAAATATACCTTTTAGTGAAGTTTAGTGTGTATATTTACGATCTCAATCTTGCTACAGACACAATCGCTACTTCATTTTATATTATCAGGTACTAGCAACCAATTTTGAGGAAGTTTTTCCCTTCACCTTCAGCTACATTCAACTGCTAACTTGAAATACTTGATTAAGGTTGATGTGAGTTCCAGAATTCACACCAAATTTAATCAAGTGCTCTTTTGAAGACTGACCAGAATTGCTTTAATGAATATTTTATATGTGTTATATTCTTGTTGTAAATGTGAGATGTGGATCCAGATAAGACAGTTAAGGGTATAAGATTGTGTGTTTCATCAAGATTTTAAACAGACACTACCCTTACTGGAAGAATGAAATTTATTAACACTAGGTTGTACTGTATTTATATTAGCCTATGCCTGATTGTTGCAACAATTGTTCCTCTTGCATCAAATCTTTTTAGAAACCTTTCATGGCTATGTGTTTATTATCTCTAAAATGTTTAGGGGTCCTAAAATTAAGTGATACAATGAAATTGAAACTTGAGATGGAGGTTTAACATACGTAACTTCACTTAATTCAAGCACTAACCTGAACATGTTTCGAGCAAACTTCATGACTCATCATCAGCTATACTCCATCAGATGGAGTATAGCTGATGATGAGTCATGAAGTTTGCTCGAAACATGTTCAGGTTAGTGCTTGAATTAAGTGAAGTTACTTATGTTAAACCTCCATCTCAAGTTTCAATTTGATTATAACTTCACTATATAAACTTCCTTCAAATTCTAGGATGATACAATGAAGTTTCAATCTAATTCCTTAGGTAGCGATAATGAGGTGAATAGCACTGTGCTCTGTGAGCATATAACTTCCCAGAGGTCATGTTTACTCATAAGAAAATGTATGTGTACATTTTATTTAGTTGAATAAATTTGAATTGGTATAATACAGTATTTTACTGACACAATATTTTTTATGTAGGTTCAGGACACAAGTGCATCACCAACATTGAGTCGTTTGCTGACTGCGGGAATGAATCGTGGGAGCAGTCTCAAATCAGACCGCAGCTCCAACTCACTAGAGCTTTCCAACAATACTGTTGGAGTGGACAACCTATGTGCTGAGATGAATAATCTTATGCATGACTTTGAAGTAGTCAGTCGAATCGCAGATCTTGTGTCTACTCTTAAGGGATCATATAAGGTATGGATTATTTTTTTAACAACAGATGTAGCCAGCTTTTGGCACCACAACGTTCACGATATTCATTCATACAATACTAGGAACAAGCAGCACATCTACTTACCTTATCACAGACTTTCTAAATCACTTATGAGCTTCGATGGGATGGGAATAAAAATGTACAACAGTTTACCTCTGGAACTTACACAGCTACCCTTCTCAAGATTTAAAAAGACTCTATATAACTGGCTGATTATCACACCGTATTATGAAATAAAAGAATTTTTTAATGATAAAGACAAATTTGGAACGAACACTGCTATATTGTAACATATACAATCACATGGACTCTGTCTGTATTGTTGATTTTATTGTCTTATGTTGTCTGTGTTGATATTATTGTTTTTATGGTAATTTAACTTAGTTAGGATAATGTATGTTTTAATTTTGGTTACTTGACCATCCATTTAATTAACTACTAATCATATATATATAATAATCTTGACATGTAACCTACATATTGTAGGAATTTTACTATTTTACAGTAACTTAATTTAACTAGGATAAGGAAGGTTTTTAGTTTTAGTATATACATCATTACTTAACTTCACCCTTCTTATGTACATATTGTAAGGGTAAGCTTTTATTAATGCATATATTTATTACATTTTTATTATTAATTTAATTGTAAACTCAGTACACACATATACATCATGGCGTTGTCTATAGCTCTGCTCCATGACAATAAAATAGTATTATTATTATTTTTTTTATTATTATTATTATTATTATTATTATTATTATTATTATTATTATTTTTTGAATCAGGTGGATATATTAATAAAATATAGTATATTCAAACTGGATAAGATGATTTTTTGAGAATTTCCTTGAAGAAATCTATTCAGTATAACAAGCTAGGTATAAACAAATGTATTTTGCCATTGAATGAGCTTACATTTGATTAAACTGAGAAATGCAATAGAATTAGTTGTTTTAAATGTTATGTTACTATAATATGGTTAGTCAAAAATCAAGTTTTCATTATTAGAAAGGAATCACAGTATAATTCTTGGAAAGTTCCATGTTGGCATGGTTAGTTGCACAACTTTGATTAAAATTATTTGTTCTTTACTTGTTGTTTCTTTGTGGGAAATGTGACTAAACATTTACATTACAGGAACTGAGTGTGGAAGGGACTAGGCGAATACTGAATTCAATCCAGAGTTCAATTCAGCAGAAAGATGAAGAGATGGCATGGGTTGATTCTTGTTGCCTACAACTTGCTGTGAAGAATAAGTCAAGCAAAGAAGAGATTTACACTTTCCAAACAGATAACCCTGCTGTGAAGAAAGAGTGGATCACTGGTATGCTATCATATGATTGTAACAAATACTTCTGTGTAAATTATGAAGGTTATCTTTAAGGGGTCACATATGCCTTCCATTATTAACTCCTCCAGCTGTACTTTTAAATACTTGTTCCCAATCCTGCTGTATTTAAATTCCTGAGGGCTATTTCTAGTATTTGCATACATGGGAATATCTTTGGTTTCTAGTACCTCTATCCTCCTTGCTTTATAGGCTTTTGAAATTCTCCGTAACTTTCTCTTAAATTGAAGTGTTCGTCATTCTCTGATGTAATTTATGAGAGGAAGCATTTCTGCTTTCTTTCTCAACTCCTCCCTCTTGTGGATCCGTTCTTCCCTTCCATGCCTCGCAGAATGGGTAATAAATAGAGCCCGGATTTCCATGCAAATGCATGTTTTTATACACTTTGGTTAGACTTCTCAAACCTTGTAGTTACTCATTACATGACTTATGGATTCCAAATAACCATATTTTTTCCGTGCATGTTTGCATATTTCGGTCTTTTTATGGCAAAATTCATGCATAATGCATGTTTTGGATTTTTTTGGTTTAATATAGCATATTCAGACGTTTTTAATGCATATAAACCCTCATTTTCTGGTTTTAGTGCATAATATCAAGTTACCATGCATAACTGTGCATATTATGAATTTGCCTCCCTAAATTCTTGGCTTTTCAGTGAAACGTATAAAAAATGTTGTATTGTATTATCATTGTTATTTGATTGACTTGGCAACAGAGTCTGCCACCTGCATCAATTTCAGAGTGCAAACTGCTGTTTACCCTAAATAAACAGTAATATAATACACCAGGCTACAAAAGAAAATGCCGACTCGCCGACCTTCCATTGAAAGAAAACTGCTAAACAGAATGTTCACTGCTTGAATTTGTCAGTCACTAGCCATTGTTGAAGACGTTGAATTATCTTTAGAATCGTGTTGTGGAGAAATGGGTGTGGCAGTTAGGGAAAAACTTAAGAAGGTACTTAGTTCAAATCCTGATCTTAAACTTCTGAAAACAGTGAAAGACGTATTAGGCCTATGTAGAAAAAATGTAAAAGACATTGAATTCGATCTCACCCTCAGTCAAATTTCTTCCCTTAAGTATGCTCCTGTTACTTCTTGTGAAGTAGAAAGGTCCTTTTCTGCGTTCAAGAATGTCCTAACTGATAAACGCACGAGTTTAAGTGAGAAGAATTTGGAAAAACTCGTTGTTGTATACTGTTTTAAGAGAAATTGAAATATATTGCAGTACAGTGCGGATTTTTGATAGTGCATGTTTCGCCCTTCATTGTGCATATTTGGAGATACGATAGTGCATGAATGCATGCATATTTTTAAGTTTGATAGTGCATGAAAATCCGGGCTTTAGTAATAAATTAAATATATGGTTAGCTGATGTGGTCTTTAGTAGAGATAATTAAGGGCCGGACTAGGGCTGAATTAGATCTTGAGCCCATTTTACATGGGCAGAATCAGGGGTGGATCCACGGGGGGGGGGGGGGGGGGGGGGAAATGGGGGAAATTCCCCCCCCCCCAAAATTTGTAACATTAAGCACAAATTATAAAAAATGTATTAGAACATAACCCAAATACTGTGCCGTTTGTTCCCGGCACTGTGTTTTTCTAATATATTTGTATGCTTTTACTTACGTTAAGTTCTTTTCTGCTAAAGTTAGGTTATTGCTTATTTCTTGTTACTTCTGCTACGTACACATTTTTGCTTTGTTTACGTTTGTGCAGTTCTCCCTTCATTTGTTTTCTGAGCGCGTTTTTGTAGTTTGCCCTTCTGGCCTGTGTTTAGTTTTGGTTTGTTCCTCTTTGCTCGCGGAAGCGCTCTCTTTTTGCTGTAGCGGGTACTAACTAAGGGGGCGTTTCCGGGGGTGGGAGTTTTCGTGTTCCGTGCGTGGATCACGAGTCAGTCTGTTGGTTCCGATCTGCGAAGAAGTTGGTTTTGGATCGTCTTGTGTAGAAGTGCTCTGCCATTCTCCGGGTGGGGAATGTTCTCCGAGCTGGATGCAAGTGTCTAGCGAACATCGCCTCCTTGCATCGGGACTTCTCCGGTACACCGTGGAGTTGGAGGCCTCGCCTGTGAGGGCTGGTGGATGCCTTACGGTCTAACTTCTACAACATGTAACTCGCTGTAACCATCTATTCTATTTATTCTGCAGGTATGTTTTCTTGATTCGTTTATTTGCTGGTGAGGTTTAGTTTCTTAATTTTGCTTTGGTTTAGGTTGCCCACCAGTAGTCTATGCTTCATTATATATTTTATTTGAGTAAATTTTCTCACGAAGGGAAGACTGCCAAACATTACCGGTTTCAGATAAAGCCTGTTTCACAAGATGGGTAGGGGCGAATTTTTCTTCTCGAGCAAATTGTTCATAGTGCCACGTCATTAATTGAATTGTTGTAATTTTAACAATAAATTGTTACTTTCCAAGTTACCATATATATTTTTCATGTGAAAACCCCGGATCCTATGCTACCCACTTATCAACATTAGTTGAATTTTGCACGGCCTTGGGTGTTCAGCCCGGAAGCACGTTTCAATACTTAAATTAAAGCAACGACATTCATTATTTTGAAATACCTTTGTAAGAAAATGCTGAAATGTTCATTTTGTTTTCAATTGTGTACTGGGAATAATTAATTTTTATGAGTAAAAACTTCCCTCTACTTTAGTTCCCCCCCCCCCCCCCCCCCCCCAAATGTCTCTCTGGATCCGCCACTGGGCAGAATTGGTTGCATCTTGTTCCATTTGTTTTGGACTGATATTTTATTCATGTTACTTTTTAGTTGTTCTGATTTTTAAAAATCAGATGTTTATTATTTCAAGATTAAAATTGTCTGTAGGATCCTATTACATAAAGTACATTATTTTCTTTAAAGGAATATATTCTATTAAATGCATTACTTGTAGACAAAATAGTTTTTTTTAAACTGCAAATGTTTGGAAGTACTTTAGTTGTAAATGTGTTTATGAAAGAGTGGCTGAGACTGAGAGACAAAGACTGCGACCACTGAGTGCAAAGCTAGTGTCTTGGACTGCGTGGACTTATCTGACGGGCTATAGTTCACTGAGGACCATGCAGCCCGGTCGGCCTGATAGATAGGTTGTATGGGCTCTAGCCTTTGTAGCTCAAGGTCAGACACTAATCTGCAAAGACCATGGGGCTCACAGGCAGGCTGCGTGGGCTTCCTGCTTCACGAGAATTGGAAGCTAGACCAGGGGCTGCCCACGCAATTCTCTAGTCTTGAAAGTTCAAAATATTTCAATAGTATCTTTCTCTATTAAACTGAAATATTTTTTATGATTTCCTTAAGTTTGAAGAAAGTTGTGTTAATAAAAGAGCAAACTACTCAGCTTATAAACAAAGTATTAGTTGCAAGTGATGATGGTGGTAATTTATTTTATAGTTCTCATGAATTTGCTATTGTTTTATATATAATCAATAAGAATATTCGTCTTCACACATTTTTTATAAGTAAAAACTTACCAAAAGGACGATCGTTTTGATGAGAGACTTCTCACCATCATCAGCTGTTCTCAACTGTCGTGTTGATGAAATTACAATTACTGTATTTCCTTCCTTGTAGAACTGAGGCTGGCTCAGTTGGCACTGGATCCCAACAATTCGCCAGCGTGGGAAGTACCTGAGCAGGAGAGGCGGCCCTCCACTAAGATGCCATTGTTTGTTAAAGCTCAGTCTGTTTACAAGTCACAGCATCAAACCGAGGTAAAAGGTTTTACAATTCTATAATATCCTCAAAATGAGCTTCTTGTTCAAATATTTTCCTGCAGACTAAGAGATGATAAATTAAACTGCATTTATCATTAAATTGATGGAACGTAAACAGTGAAGCAACTATAATAAATAATTCCGGGGTGCGCGGGCAAAGAGAATTAAGTCCACCATCCTAAAAAATTGAGATATGTCCAAAGAGTTATAGATAAAAATGTTCTCTACATTTGTGTTAAGTCCAGTAAGTCATAATCAAAATTGTACGTAGTTATGGATGTGTGCCTCATGGGTTTATCCATCTCTAAAGCTATGTTGGGCTGGTATAGTGTGTTAAGTCACTCTAATTTTCAGTAACAAGAAAGTGGACTTAACTCTCTTTGCCCGCGCATGGGGCATGCTGTAATAATAAATTTTAAAAAAAAAAAAAAAAAAAAAAAAAAAAAACCCCAGAATTGTAATATGTGTTGAACTAAAACAGTTATGCTTCACTTCCAACTTTTTGGAAGTACATGTTCCAAGGACCTTTGTCCCCCATCCTCAGCTACTTGTCAACTGGCAAATCCTGCTTCTGAAAAGCCTGATATGCACTTGGTGGAGGTTTGAAGACTTCTTGATCAGGTTCTCATGAAAACAACAGTAGAAAGAAGAAAAATTAAGTGCATGATCTAAGAATTCCAATATGGAATGGAAGCATGTGTCAACTTGTACAGTTTTAATTGCAGTTTTTAATTTCTTCAGAGGTAAATCCTTGTACTGTAGTTACCAGGTAATTTTTGTAAAACTTAATGCCAGCACAAAGTGGAGATTGCTCATATTTACTACTATTATGTTTTTCAATAGGATAGAAGGTTCCATGCAGAGAATAGTAATTATGAAGATCATTGTTTTTAACTAATTTCAACTTGTTTTGCTTTGTTAGAATTAATGTCTTGTAAATGTATATACAATGAATGGTCAGGATTTTAAGATTTCTAAATTAAAGTTTACAAGAATCCATATTGCTGAGATTACAAATTATTCTAATGACTCTTTTCTGGTCTATACAGACTCTTGTTCATGCCCACAGCACTGCGCCAGAGAAATACTCCACAGCTTAAGTGGGAATAGGTCAAGAAGTATTAAACTGATATCAAGACCTTCTTGTCAAGAAATTCTTTTACGCATAAAATAGCGAAGCATGCTAAGTTAATGGTTTGGTTACAAAATCAGTCTGCTCATTCCAGATCATTAATTTGTCTACATGCAACTCAAGAAATTGAACATGTTTTTGAGCCTTCATTACCATATTATCAAAATAAATAAATAATTAGACTTAAACATCATTGAAGATTCTCTAAGTATATTACATGATCATGTGTACTCTCATTGATTATGCTTGGTAATAATATTTTACTACAATTTGTATTAAGTTTTTCTCATGCTTTCATTCTCAAAATTCCTAATTATTGTACTAGTAACATATTTTGTAAGTCTAAGCTAACATTTTCTTAGTTTAAACTCAAACTGATGAGTCACCAGCTTACCAGCTCAAGCTGAAAAATGTAAATGAACTTTGTAGCAATAAACTTACATTTACATTCACAATATCTGTACAACTTTGTGTTGTGACCATAAATTAATCAGAATCCATGTGGTCATTTGTATGTATGAATTGAATTTAATACAGTTTTTTATTTTTTATTTATTAATGTAGGATCTGTTCTTCAGCTACTTGTCAGATATAAGAAGAATCATTATTAAAATGTGTAAGTGAAATATATTGTGGATTTTTTAGGTGCGCTGTGGTTGTTTTTATGTGGCGAGCTCTACCAAACCTACCCGCAGACGATCTCGCAACAGCAATTACCTGTGGGTCTGCACGACTGATGGTGCTAGTAGTCACATAACAATCTTAGCACAACAGCAGCAACAGGCAGGGATACTTAAGGATGTGGGAGCGTTTGATTTAGTGGAGACCAAAGTAACTGCTATGGAATTTGTTCGAGGCATCTCTGGAACTGCAAAAGGACTGTGTGGAGATACCGTATGGATGGGAACTGATAGTAGAAGGTGAGTATTTCATCTATTAATGAAAACTACAAAATTAATAAGATATTTTTCATGAGAAGGATACGTACACTGCTGCTGGTACATCTTTTTTATCAGTCTTTTTCCTATACATATTGCAACATTATTTTATTTATTTTTTTACTTACAATAAAATATTCTCAGGCTGAATAAGAAATAAGAATATTTATCTTTCAAGAAGAAGATAGGCCTACTATATCATAATATTTAAGAAGTTGATACAGTGAAGCAATTATTAAATAAAAATAATAATGGGATGGATTATGACACACTAACTTAGCTAAAATTGACACTAACCTGGATTGCAGTTTCAAGGAGCATCCTTACTCATCCTCAGATGGGACTTGTACAGATGCACTGATTTCATTGTAAAATGTTATGATTTGTGTATGCAATGAAGTGTATTATTCCCTTCCAAATTTTCGTATAGAATCACATTACATTTTTTCCCCTTAAATTTCCGTCTTGAATTCAAGGGGCATCTTATGGTCCAGAGTACCTAAAAATACAGTAAATGCTTCGATTTCCTCTTGAACCACTAGGCTGATAACCAGGGCCCGGATTCTGTTGATGCTGCGTATACATTGCCAACTTGTAGAAAAATGCTAATCATGGCCTCTAGATTATAGAAATGCATTTTACTTTCTCGCTTATACGTAGTATAGAGAAAGTATTGTGATCGTGACAAAAATTCGAAGTTGAGATAACACCGGGAGAGCACGTTTCATGAAGCGTAGAAACCGAAAAAAATATTTTTGGAATGACGTCTGTCCGTCTGTCCGTCTGTCCGTCTGTCCGTGGACAAGCACAGCGGGTAAACGGTTCATTGTATTTACTTCATTTTTTGAATTAAGGACTTTTTCGAAATTTTGTCGAACCGCCCAGAAATTTAGTTTTACAACTGAAATATTAAGGGGACTTTTCATGAAAACTTTTTTAAAAAAATTGTTTTTTGAAAAAATGGCTCTAACGATTTTAATAAAAATTTAAAATTGTAAAGTCTTATTTATGACTAATAAAATGGCTATATCCGTATTTCCGCAAAAATGACTTAAGGGGCACTTTACTCGTATCCATTTTCAATTTTTCTAGATTATATCCATTACAGTAGGCGATACATGAAAACCTATCACAGTAAAGTTATAGAAAAATTTAAAATGAACATTTTTTGTTTAACACATTTCTTTGTACATTTAATAGATATCAAGATATAAACGAAATAAGGACAGCTTAAATGCGAATTTCAGAACATAAATGTCAATTAAAATATGAATGACATTTTGTTGCCCCTAGTAACAAGAAAACTATAGGCCTAATGTACTTATTGTTGTGAAATGCAATCAGTTTAGCTCAGTCGCAATGAACACACTAAAACCAATTACAGCGAGGTGGTAGGCCTATGGGCTAACAGGGAAAAGGTCCTGAGTTCAAATCAAACCTCGTGGCCGTCCAAATTGACTTGGGTTTTTCATGGTTCCGTCGTTCTCAAAGGCAAACGCCGGGTTTGTAGGACTTGCTTATTTTCCATAACTCATTGCCGCTATGTCACTGGATATTATAATCGCTTAAACTGAATATCACATAAGAAGACATCACTAAACAATAGAAACATGACGCGAATGAGTTGTTAATATAGACCAGCGTTTCCCAACCTATGGTCCCGCGTACCACTGGTGGTTCGCGAACACTGTGCAGATGGTCCGCAGACATAATTGATTTTAAAATATCATAAAGCAAGTGGGAAGTAAAGAAGTAGAAATTTTTCACATAAAATGGACACTAGATGTCCATTTTAAAGGTTTAAAATCCTAGAGGATTAAAATCTTCGAAAATACAGGTCATATCGACTAAATTTGACTAATATTGAGCAAAAAAAAAAACAGGAACTCTGCAAGAGGCGTCAAGCTCAACCGTCTCATTAAAAGTGAGTAATAACATAATTCCTAATTATATTATCAAATTGGTAATATATATTAAAGTCTGTTCAAAATATAATTTTACTGTCAATAGTTTCATTCCAATTCAATAACTGTGTTTCCGTCGGATTAAAAAAATGTATTTCGTTATAACGACCTATAATTTAATACCCCAAATATTAAGAATATAGGCCTACATATAGCCTACTTTTAAAAATTGGATGTAAAATTTGGGGTCCGTAAATTTTTTTACTCGTTTTAGAGGTCCTCGGGTTCAAAAAGGTTAAGAAACGCTGATATAGACTAATGTTTCACGCAAACATACTAAACACGTGGTATGACCTACATGCAGTTAAAGCGTGCAATATAACCTAAGTAGTAGTAGTAGTAGTGGCGAAATTCAAATATAAGTCGCCCCTAAAGCTTCACCATTCGATATTCACATTTGCACGGACTGTGTGATGTATTTTGTTTCTGAGCGAAGCAGAGTGACCAACTGCCCTTGTATACTGTTGCTTATAGCTAAATAATGCATAACACTAACCACATAGTTAAGTGCGCGAAGCGGAGGCGGCAGCCGTATAATGTACGATACACTGTTTGTAGGTTTCGAAAATGTGGCATATTATATCTCCCGCAAGGTTTGTCAGCCTGCCACCTCTCGTCTAGCGGTAAGACGTCACACCTCCAACGTCCAATCACGAGTTTCTTCATAATACTAGGACAGAAGAATTCGTTAGATCGTGGTATAAAAGAAGCTGCATCGGTGAAGATAGGTTGGGTGGGACCGATTTATCCCAAGGTGCGACTTATATTTGAATTTTCCCGTAGTAGTAGTAGTACTAATAATATGCAGTTTTACTGTCATTGATTATTATTATTATTATTATTATTGTTATTATTATTGTTATTATTCTTATTATTATTTCACGGTAAAAGCATTGAACATAAAGATCGACCCTGATGCTTTCCGTTCTAGATACTTCTTAGTTTTATGAAAATGTAATAAGTAGCCTAAAATTTAATCGTCTCTTTAATGTAATTTTTTCTGTGCTAGCCTTTAACACGTATATGCGAGAAAGTTTGTGCAACGTATTTTTGCACCATTTATTTATTAGGTCATTTTTTGTCATTTTATGCAATTTTATATTTTATGGGCATTTATTTCAATTTTAGGTCATTATTTAGTCATTTTCATGTAATTTGCTTCCTTATTTAGTCATTTTCATGTATTTACCTTGAGTGTATTAACTTTTTTTCCATCGCTAGTGGTGCTATCTTTGAAGTGTTGTTTGTTTAATGCAAGAAGGAAAAATTTGGCGTTAAAGTGTTGACATGTCTCAGTCGGAAGTGGGAATCAAAGAAACGCCAACATTTTGTATTATATTACTATTGTTATTAGATTGACTTGGCACCAGTGTCTGCCACCTGCTTGGATCCGGCAGACCACAAAAGGATGTGCCGAATTTTGACTCACCAGTGCCTCAGTGTCAGTATAAATTTCCGTGAGAAAAGAACATTCACAACTTTACAGTTATTTACAGTTTTTACAGTTATGTGCGAACTAGTCTATAACTTTGTGTGTACAATAATATTTTTTTATAAATATAATATCAGTTTTAGGTCATTTTTTATAATTATTAAGTCATTTTCTTTAAAATTTTGGGTCATTTTATAGGTCATTTTTCAAACAATTTTAGGTCATCAGAATCCGGGCCCTGCTGATAACTCATGAAGAATTATTATTATTATCATCCCTGTGGAAAATTCAAGTTATTCACATCCTTCCATATTGTTTCATTTATTTTCATTTATTTTGTTTTTCAGACTTCTGTTGTATGCAGCCAGTGAACCTGAGAAGCAGGAGGAAGTAGGAAGCTGTACAGTACCTGGTGTAATTGTACAAATCAAATGCCATTGTGACTCTGTGTTTGTGGCTCTGGCAAATGGTGGACTGCTGCAATACTCGAGAGATCCTCATGATGGTGCCTGGGATCTCAAAGATCCTCAGACTCTATCACTTGGTACAGAACCAGTCTCCAGCCTTCTTCCCATCAACACGTGTTTATATGCTGCCTGTGGAAAGAAAGTGTGGGTCCTTAATGCACTCACTGGAGAAATACAGGTGAACACTCCCATTTTCTTTTTTTGCTTTTTTACTTTACTATTATTTTCACTTCTCTTGAAAATCTTACCTGGATTTTATGGTTTTGACTTCATTTGTGCAATATCATAATCATAATCGTTTTTCTTTCTTTCTTTCTTTCTTTCTTTCTTTCTTTCTTTCTTTCTTTGCCTGCATTGAAGACCAACAGTTTTACTAAAAATTAGAAGCCCTACACACAAATCATTACAACTTAATAAAAGTTTTCTGTACTCTCAGATTTGTTGATTTACTTAACCCGGTGATGTTTTATGGTTGTGGTTGTGGGCGGAAGGAATTTTTAAAGAAAAATAAGTTAATGAAAAACCAATTTAAAGTAACTTAAATCATATATTCATGCATAAAAACAGCATATACCTTGGAGTTTTGCTGAATACTGCCCCTAATCTGCTCTAGGAACGATTTTTATTGTTTAGCATAAAAATGTTTATGTGGAAACAGCACAAGTCTCACTGAGCGCATTATAAGTATATATAGGGCTACAGTAGATTATGATTTTCAATTTCCTCCAGTATCACTTACATCGCTCTCACTCTCACTAATGCTGCTGGTAGAGATCTCGGAAAAACATCCCTTACTATTGCTAAATGATAATTCTGACACTTCACTTTAACTTTGAATAATTAATTCTTCAGTTTCAAAACCTGTAAGTCACTTTCTTTTTGCCATTTTACCAAAAATAAGGGGAAAACACGGAACAAAAAGAGCATGCTGTTCACTACATATGCATGGCCAGTGAAATCCTCTACTAATATCATCCTGGGCATGTGTATAGGGGAATTCCATAGTAAGAGTGGTTAAGAGAACATTTTCCTGCCATCTGTTGAAGATTTTATGTACTTCGTGCGTGAGAAGAGCCGTCACATTATGAGTCTGCCAGAGAACCCATATATGGGTTTCCGCCTTCGAGGATACGGTCAGGCGTGCTATGTATGGGTTTCCGCCTGCGAAGGGTTGTCAACTTTTTGTTTTTTCATGTTAAGACATCTCTTCTTTATTTGTAATTGAAGTTTTTCTTTCTTTAATGAAGTAGGCTTATTAATTTAGAAATAAACGCATTCAAAGTTTGGCAGCTCATGAGTTCAGATGGCAGAGTGTTCCAGTGACAAGAACAGAGAAATTATATAAAACATAGACGAAAAAGCTTACTTACAGTGGATAACCTTCAGTACAAATCTCACTACATTTCGACCAAAGCTGTCTGGTCTTCCTCAGGTGAATGTGCCTCAGCATGAACTGCCAAGGGTTGACGTGGATGTGGAAAACCCAAGCTGCCCTCTGATTGCGTCATCACAAACAAAGTATTTCTACCATGTTCCCGGATCCACTCCTCTGGAATGTTGTAATCAACCTCCTCTTTGTCACATGTCGATGGCGCGGGAAATTTTAAATCACAATTTTTATTTTTCCTTTTCTTTAACCTTCTTAGTAGATCCATCCACTCATCACCTAGGTCTCCTCCATACCTGTTTAAACTAGGCCTTTGATTATTGATAATATTCCAAGCCTGACAAATTTTTCTCTTCTCCAAATCGTATTCTACCCTCACAATCTCCATATCATCAATACCATGCTTTTCATCGGCCATGTGTTGACTGAGTCCCGTATTTGTCCTCCCATAACTAACATCCCTTTTATGCTCTCTTAAGTCTTGTATTAAATGTCCTTCCCGTCTCCCCGATATATACCCCATCACAATCCTTACAAAAGATCGAGTACACCCCCGCACACTCCAATTTATCTTTCTTTTCCGCCGTGGTAGGAAATTATGTCAACATTTCCAATATGGAGGTTCCATAGGAAGTGGCTAGTGTGTTTAAACATGGTTTTAAATTTGCTCCTAAAATGTGTGGCTTTAAAGCAGAGGATTTCTTGGCACCGACTATACGTGGTTCTAGAATGCTTTCTGATGCTGATGAGAAAAGAAAGTTCGTGCAGGAAGTGTCTTTGACAGTAGAGGAAATGAGTGAAAAAGTGGGGGAAAGTAAGGTTGGTTTTGGAATGAAAAAGGACATAGATAATGCCAGGAGGTGGTTAAGGGACAACAAAATTTTAGTCATAAAAAGTGACAAAGAAAACTGTCCAGTGTTTATTAATTCTGATACATACATTGAAAAGATGACTAACTGTTTTAAACCACCGGATTTTTCAGTTTTAGAGACTAACCCCATTGCTAGTATTAAATGTGAGGTAACGAAAGTGGTTAATAGCAGTATCACCATTAGTGAGAGCACGAAAAAAGGACTTGTTAACTGTAAGGCTGAGTTACCTACTTGGGAAGGAAAAGAAAGATAAATTGGAGTGTGCGGGGGTGTACTCGATCTTTTGTAAGGATTGTGAAGGGGTATATATCGGGGAGACGGGAAGGACATGTACCGTATTGGCCCGAAAATAAGACGACCCTGAATTTTTGAAGGGTAGTTACGAAAAAATAAATAAAATAGCTTATTAGTACATTTTGCTTCAGATAAAACAGAAGTTAGAAGTTCATGTCGTATCTTCTTCTCTCGTCTTTATTTACGCATTGAGACAATGAAGATGCTTTCTTTTCCACATGGTCTGCCATGTTGGTGGTCAAACAAAGCATTATGCATAGAGAATAGAGATGCCAAGCAGTGCAGTACACGGCAGTACAAGGAGAAGCACGAATTCGGGAACAATAAAGTTCGGTAAAATTCGGTAATTTCCGCGCGACTTTGACCTTGGATCGGACGCACGCCATTTGCGTGGGGATCCCCGGCCGCTACACACGTGCACAGCTGCATTCATGATTGGAGAGTTGTTGAGTCTTAGGCTGCGCATATAAGACGAGTATAGTTTTTAAAAGCACATTTTCAGGGAAAAAACATCGTCTTATATTCGGGCCAATACGGTAATACAAGACTTAGAGAGCATAAAAGGGATGTTAGTTATGGGAGGACAAATATGGGACTCAGTCAACACATAGCCGATGAAAAGCATGGTATTGGTGATATGGAGATTGTGAGGGTAGAATACAATTTGGAGAAGAGAAAAATTTGTGAGGCTTGGAATATTATCAATAATCAAAGGCCTAGTTTAAACAGGTATGGAGGAGACCTAGGTGATGAGTGGATGGATCTACTAAGAAGGTTAAAGAAAAGGAAAAATAAAAATTGTGATTTAAAATTTCCCGCGCCATCGACATGTGACAAAGAGGAGGTTGATTACAACATTCCAGAGGAGTGGATCCGGGAACATGGTAGAAATACTTTGTTTGTGATGATGCAGTCAGAGGGCAGCATGGGTTTTCCACATCCACGTCAACCCTTGGCAGTTCATGCTGAGGCACATTCACCTGAGGAAGACCAGACTGCTTTGGTCGAAACGTAGTGAGATTTGTACTGAAGGTTATCCACTGTAAGTAAGCTTTTTCGTCTATGTTTTATATAATATTGTAACAGTGGAAAATAAGGACTCAATGAATTTAGAACAGTGAAAGATGAGGAATAGAGAGCTGAACTGTGGTGTGGAATTTCTATTGTGTTATTACACTGTGACAGAATATTTAAGTTATGGTAATGAGAAAGGTTATGAAATTGAGCATATAGGTAAGAAGGGGTCGGTTTTTAAAATAAAATTCACTTGTCTTTTTTTAAAACCATGGCTTCAATCAGCATCCTGATTATCCTCAGTTGTGTCCGACGCTGGAGCATTACTAGGACCAGCAATGGAAATTAAAAAGTCGGACACAAGCTGAGGATGATCAGGATGCTGATTGAAATGATGGTTCTTGAAAAAAGTCAATTAAGTGAAGTTGATATAAAAAACTGACAGTATGCTATCATTCTATTTACGTTTTACTGCTAAAAAATAACAAAATAACTGCTTAAAAATAACAAAACAACATGTAAACCTCTATTTAAAGTAACAAAATTCTATACCCCCAGAAAAATGTTAAATCTAAGTTCTACTGTAATTAGATTAATATTATAATAGTACATATTAAATGAATGAATATTAAATTAAATTATTTAATAATGTAAGTATTATTAAATATTAATAATAATATATTATATATATTTGTTGTTGTTATTATTATTATTATTATTATTATTATTATTATTATTATTATTATTATTATTATTAGTGTGCTTATCTGTAATTAAAAATTCATTAAATGAATATTTAAATTGATCTAAAATAGAACAAAAAATCTTGTTGGCTCTGACTATGTTCCACTGATTAGTAATCTTATGCTCATGAATGTTTTATGATTTTCAGAAAAGCTTCAGTGTACAGCATGAACATGTGGGAAATGTGAATCTCATGGCTCACTCCGGGATTGGTCTCTGGATATCCCTGAAGAACTCAAGTGTCATCTGTCTTTACCACACAGAGACATTCAAACATCTTCAGGACATAAACATTGCCTCCAATGTTGTTCGAGTCACCACTCCAGCTGCTACTGCAAATAATTGCACCAATAGAGACTGCATCAACAACAACAGGACGTCTGTTACGGTCACTGCACTCATGGCATGCAAAGGTCTGCTCTGGGTAGGCACCAATGTAGGGATAAGCTTAACGATACCTTTACCGCGCTTGGAAGGTGTTCCCATTATCAGTGGCAGAGTCAATATCTCTTACCATGCCCACTTTGGTCCAATATCATTCTTGCTATCTTTACAACCAAAAGGTACTGGTGTCACATACCATTCACCGAAACCTCAGGAGGAAGAAGTTGATGAACGTACCAAGGAAGTGGAAGAAACCAGTGTAAATAATGAGGAACCGAGTGATGAGACGTCGTCCAAACCTAAGCTAGAAAAGCAAAACTCTGATAGTTCAGTGACAAATGCAGTTGCGGCTAAACTAAAGCATCAGTTAACTAGTAGTCCTGTGATGTTGCGACGACGTAAGCACAAGGAATCGGATATAATGGCACGCCGTGCCTCAAAAACACTGCCTCGTGGTTTGGGATGCGGTGGTGGGTTTCTATCAACCTCCACAACCTCATCCCAAGGTTCAGGTGATACTTGTGATGTTTATGGCCTCTATGGAGAGCTTATGTATGTAAAAGACTATGAAGGTGAAGACGGTGCTTTGAATGGTGGAACTGATCCAATTTATGAATCTCTTCGCCGTAGTGATCCTGAGTTGGCAGCAATTCCTGGTAAAGTTAGTACATTGGATCGCCGATTAAGGCTGAAAGCAAGTCGTCCTAGATCTTTAGACTTATCGAATTGGTCTGTTGATTCCCGGTCCTCATCTTTATACACATCCTCAGGGTCTGAAGAAACATTACCTTTGCGGAATGGGGTGGGAAGCAGGAGTGTATCCAGGCATGGTAGCAACGTAAGTACATCTGCACAACCCACTACTAATGGCTCTGTGGAAACTTCTTCTGTGGTTCCTACAGAATCATCAGCACCAGTAACCAGTACACAGGTTGAAAATAGTTCAAAGCCATCACACAAAAGTGCTGCCTCTCCACAGGACACCTCCCGTAGGACAGTGATAACCCTAATGGGTGGGAGAGGTTATGTCAATTGGCGGCAAGCATGTTGTGCTACTGTAGAGGGAAAGAATAAACATTCTACTACGATTCCTCCTGAACCAAATAGTAATGACGCTCATATTGTGATATGGGAAATGAAATTGTGATATGAAATTAAGTTGCCACTTCTGAGAACTGACTCCACGTTACTGATTATTTTATGCTTGCTATATTTCAATATCTCTGCATGCCATCCAGTTCATCTCTGCAGCATTGTGCTATTGTAATTACAATGTTAAATGCACACCACTCAGATAAAGAACTGTCAAATACAAGACAGGAAAGATGATGCAAATAATGATTTTTGTTGGAAAGTTGGTATAATAAAGGCTTTCTTATTTAATATTTAATATTTAATATTGCATGTTATGAGAAAATGTGCCATATCATGTCTTGAAACTTCTTACTGTTTAACATTTTGCTATGTGTGTTCCACAGCTTTAACTTCCTATGTTCTCATAATAAGCATTAATCTTTTCACTGCTACTGACGTATAAATGTGTCACCTCAAAAATTGTATGAAGTAGGTATTAAAATCAATAGCATAAAACTTGATGTAAAATTTGAGGTTCTTATCCATGTGTTAGGATTGTCATTTATTGAACAGCTGTTGCACAAAAATGTTCTCCATCGATTTCAAACTTTGTGCCCCCTGACGATTTCACCTGATGTATGCTTTATTACCAGTGTATAAATTTAGCTCTGAAAGGGTTGAAGCATACCAGTATAGAGAATATATCCGGGGTGCGCAGGCAAAGAGAGTTAAGTCCACTTTCTTGTTACTGAAAATTAGAGTGACTTAACACACTATACCAGCCCAACATAGCTTTAGAGATGGATAAACCCATGAGGCACACATCCATAACTACCATACAATTTTGAATAGAACTTTATTATCGCATATGTCTACAATTGAGCAATGCTCGTAAACAGGTGATTCGTCATGGTTTCCTTAATGCTAAACTTAAAACTAAACAAAAGTTAAATATAAATATGAACAATACAACACAATATAATAGTTAGGCCATTACATTCAAACACGGGACTCTATATAATCTTCAATGGAGTAGAAGCAGTGATCAAGCAGATATGCTTTGATTTCAGTTTTGAAGGTAATTTGTTATACAGTTTTACTCCCATATTCATTGGTCCCTTTTGACAGATTTTAGTGTTAAGCCTCTCATGGTGTAGATCTGATTTTTGTCTTGTATTGTGAAAGTGAATTTCTATATTACTTATAAATGGGGTGGTGTTATCCAAAAGGTTTTTTTTGTAAATAATAGAAGTATGACTTACTAGACTTAACACAAATGTAGAGAACATTTTTATCTATTACTCTATGAACATATCTGAATTTTTTAGGATGGTGGACTTAACTCTCTTTGCCCGTGCACCCCAGATATATTATTAACATCTCATGAGATAATTCTTATTATATAAGCATTGAGGGAAGCTGTATTGATGCATGTATAGGCCATACTTTTTTTCATCTTAATCAAACTTTCTCCTTACCCAACATACCATAGGAACTTAAATTTTGACATGTAACTTTCTCTATCTCATACATGTGTACACATAGTGGAGAGGCATTGCACTGAAAAGTAAATATCTTAATGAGTTGCCTTCAATGACCTGACTTCTATTGTTCATATTGCATGGACATCACCGGGAATCGGGCAGTTGAATGCCATGACAGTTTTTAGCTACCTCTGCTACTTCCATCTGCTACCGAAGATTCAAATAAGAGAATACTGGTTCCCAAATGAAAATATGAATTTCAGTATTTAACTCAACTATCTTAAAGTACATGTTGAAAATGCTGTCCCCTGTGATCTATATGTAGACTATCTGATAAAGACGTATGAATTTTACATGGATTATTCTTCAAACTCTTAAGTCCCTTTAACACTGATGTTAAAGTCATCCATGTAAAATTTATATATAATTGTCAGATAAGTATAGCTCAGAGAGGGAACAGCATTTTCAACATATTCTTTAAGGTAAGTGAATGAATTCCTGAAATTCTCTAAGGTAATATTGAATATGTAGTGGGAGCGTAGAGGAGGTAACTAAAAACTGTTGCGGCAATTGGCCACCTGATTCTTAGTGAAGACCGTGTGCTGTGCATGGTGGATTAAAGTTTGATTCGCACTGTACATGGGTCAGTCATACTTTTGTAGTCTTAAAAATTTGAGAAAATACTTGCAGTGTCCATATACAGTACTGTATTACCTTTCATATGTTGATGTTAAGCCTATCGTGGAAGTACCGTATTTACTTCATGACTATGCTTATAAAGGAATTAAACACTGGTCTGGGAATAAGGCAGACTTTTAATAGGGGGTACAAACAGCATTAATCTTACGGGTTTTAGTGTCAATTTTTGGAAAAATAATCTTTAAGGGGGACTTTAAATGCAGGATTTACTGTATATCATTTTGCAAATTGTGACCGTGCAGGTACACAAACATCTCAAAATATCGATCATTACATCATAGGTGTATTTTAAAAAGTAATCTAAATCTAAAAAGGTGCAATATCACACCATTTGATGGTACATATGTCTCTGGACTCTAATGATAAAGTTTAATTTCATTTCTTTAGAGAAACTGATAAAAATGGAGTAGGTAACATGAAGTTTTGAGGAAATATGTAATTATATTCATTCATTATAAATTAGAGATAGAAGTCAATGCCCTTGTTCTAGTGCCTTTTCACTTACTTCAACTCACCAAGCTGTATTAGATGTGCATATCCTTCCTGTTGTTTATTTACCTTTTCAATTGGAGTATACTAAATAACATGCTAGATGAAAATTCAGCATGAGGTAAAACCAAATTAATAGTAAGTGGAGAAGCAGAAGGAAGAGTCCTTTAGTTAATTTGTTAAAAATATTAAATTATGAAGTTACATTTTAACGTAAGATTTTGATCATTATTATTATATTGACTTTGCTATATTATTTAAGCAAAAGTATTTACTTGAGTTGCTTGATGATTCAAGTTTTCAAGTGAAGATTTCATTCTGCTAACAACCAAAGATGATAAAAATATGAAAAAAAGTACTTTAGCTTAAATAAAGCAAGCAAGGCAAAATAATTCTAGTTGATATTTTAGACAGTGTTATGAATCAAGCATTACTGAAGGCCTCATTACCAAAGTATTTAGGGACATGTTATATCAGTAGTTGAATGAATGGATTGACAGTTATTTTATACTTACTGTTAGTTATTTTTGTTTAATATTGTAAATAGAGTATTTACCATTTATTCATTCTTGATTAGTCTTTTTGTCATATGCTTCATGATTCTGTGGTCACAGTGTAAAAGTTCTTAAGTCAAATTTTGGCCAAATGGAGTTAAATGAGGTACCTATATTTTATTTGAGTAAAAGAAGTTAAGTCAGAGGATGCCTCTTTAAGGGGACACGCTACTGAGTTTTCTATTTTCCAAAGTTTTCAGTGTGTTCTCATGAAATTTTTATATGAGGTAGATACTTGAAATATATATTCCTAATTTTTTTGTTTTGAAAAATTTGCACATAATATTTTGTATAGTTTTTTTTATTTTTTAGCATTTTAATATTTGTTTTTCTTCATCACACATAAAGATAACCAATTTGTTTAAAGTTCAAAATGTAGCTCAAACTTCACATTATTCAATGGTGCATGGGTTTGCTTCTGATTGAAATAGTTAATGGTATAAAAAAATCTATATTTTGTAATTTTTCTATTCAAACTCATTACTCAATATAAAAAAAATCATATCTCCTTTTAAAAAAATATGTTTAAATGATTCCGCCATTGCATGAACACATTTGTTGTAAATGTGTGTGCAAAGTTTCATGACTGTAGGTCTACCCATTCAGGAGAAAGCTGATTACTAGTAAGTTAAAATGTTAATTTAAAAAAAAAAAAAATGCTTTAAAATCACTTTAAAGTTTATGAAGTGCTTACTGAACATAAAATCTACTTGTTTTGTGTAAACTGACTCTCTAACCTTACTAGAAGCTCCCTGCCTGATAACTGTGGCGTTCTATTACCTAAATTACCTTACCAACGAATAATAATATTAGTTATATGAACTATCAATATAAAACTTTCAATAAGTACACAGATTATATAGTCCAAAGCTGCGCTCATCACTTTTAAAAACACTAGAATAACTACACTTAGAATAAAGATATTGAGACAAACTCTTCACTCACGTATTCCTCATGAAACCATACTTTTTTGAAAGCAAATATGAATTATGAGTTTTTTCTTTCTTTTCTTCTTTTTTTAAACAAAAAATTAGTAGCGTGTCCCCTAAGAGAAAATACAGTTGAAAAATACAATCTTTTTAATACATGTTTTCTAAATCAGTTGCTTCTCGGACTGTTAACACACTGTAAAGGAACACTTTTTTGGCCTAGGCAGCTAAATTTACTTTAGCTGCCTAGGCCACGAAAGTAGTTCAAATTGTGACACCCAGATATCTCTACAGTGTCTTCCAACGAATTTATTTTTATATGCTTTCTATGTGTTATAGTTTAATACTATTATGAATGATCGCAAACCTTGTCATTTGGACATCTTTTATCCAAGAAATAATTTGATATTAATAATATTTTATGTTGAAAATAATTGGAGCATGACTGGAATGCCAGTCAGTCATGTAGACTACTACACTAAACTGGCAGTGAATAGAATGAGTTCAGATGAGCCTCTTGTATGAATTGCTTCTTTTAACAAGACATAATAGGTTTTGTTGCGAAAAATATGATAATAATGACGTGTAACTTCAATTATGTTTAGCTTAATTAATCAAAAAGATTATCTTCATGTTTTAAAAGTATTTTTAATAATAAGAAAAAATTCATAGCAAGGCAAGTGCATAAATATGCCAAGCACCATACATTTGCTTTCTTTACGCAGGATCACTGAAAATAAAAAACTAAACTCATTAATTGTAAAATTAGATAACCTTTACTAAAAACTATTGTGTGCACCATGTACACAAAAACTTTAGCTGACTCATCCCGTATTTCAGGCTCAGCTATGTCATGTCCGAAATACCAGATTCGTCCACTAAAGCCTTGCTTTGTATACTTGATACATAAATACCTATTTTCAAGTATGCTGCATTGTCTTTTACACTCTGTATTTTACTTTAAATCTTCTACCCTGGAACCACAGAATTATTTTCGACAATTTCTAGTACTGTAATGTATTATGTAACATCTGTGCCCTTGAACATCGTCTTTTCTGATACTATAGCTATATTATTTAAACTGTAAATTTTAATACATCTACACTTACATAAAGACTCTTCAATAATGCTCTCTTTAATTAATTTGGTTTATTCAATGAGTTTACCTTGTACACAGTTACTACTATGAATTTTTGAAAGCATGTGTTTCATGGTGGTGAGATGAATAGTTCGAGGAAAAAATGTCTAACACTTCATGAATCATGCCCTGCCAAAAATTTAAGTGGGAGTGAAAGTGTCTTCAAGTTGAGCTCCTTAGATAAATCAAATTAATCTCATCCTCATTTTGTCTTCTTAGGTAAATGACAAACCATATAAAAATAGCAGCTTGTTTCATATTCCCTAAACTAGAATATTCTGTAAAATAAAGATTTTGTGGAATTTACACAGTGAAGCAACTATAATAAATATAATTTACTATATAAGTTGACTATACACACCTTTATGCTTCACAGTTTGTATAGTCAACTCAATTCAGTAAAATTTTGTTGATTTGAAAATTTTAAATTCAGAATCCTGAATAATTCTACCTTTTATCCGTCACTTCCTGTGTAATGCTATGTTAAAATATTGTGTGTAGTGTGATTCAATATGTTGAATCATTTTTTTGTGATCCCTTCAGATTTGAATTAACCTATAAAATATCAGCAGATTTGTAAAGAAGTTTAAAAATTGCACTTATAAGCAATTTATTGTGACTTTGAACATCCTAAATTATGTTTTTTACAGTATTCTCTCATAGCAGTACTATGTTTCTTGGCTACTTTGGTATGCATTAAACCATCATTCCATTGACATATTCAAGTAACGTGTTATTAATAACTATTTATGATAATAAGTTGTATTAAAATTTACCATACATATATTTTTTTACCTCAGAATATTGCAAGCTCTTGTTAAAACAAGTCTTGGATAATCTGTAAATTTAGCATGACCACAAGAAATTGTGAGTGATCTTACAATGTGGTTGTGTGTGGTATTGGGTACATTTGCAGCTATCTGAGATACAGAAATGAATCTTTAAAAATTCTGTATCATCTAAATCTTATTTTTCCTTCAACATAAGTAATCAGTTAAGTAGGCATGCTTTTTATCTGAGTGGTGTTCTGTTTACTATGTAATTTGTTTACATTTAATGTTTGCTATTTTTAATTATCAATAAAATGGAGCCTTTTATTTAACTGGCTTCTTTTGTGAAAATAAAAAAAAGGTATATTTTTAATGTATTCCAAATCAATATTGTTGTTGCTATTTTCATCTTTACTTCATTACCCAACGAGTTATGTGCATTACTTTTGAATGGTAAAACATGAAGTTATTGTAATGAACATTCTGTGCCAGTGCTTTTCAGTTAAATTGTTGATGTAAATTCTCTTAAAAATTAGAATAGCACTAAACACAGCATAGTTTTCAAGTAAAGTTAGATGGGAAGGAAACAAGACGATTGAAGGATAAAATGTTATAGGAAGGTTATATAGTGAAGTTATTAAATATAAATTATTGCTTGAAATGAATATTTTCTATACACAACTTCACTTAAGTCAAAAACTAACCTGAACATGTTTCGAGCATACATCATTACTCATCCTTATGGCTATACTCCATCTGACAGTTGGACAACAGCAGGATCCCTTAAGGAGCCTCTTGATAAATTCGTCATCAAATTAATAAGTTGGTCCCTTTTTTGCGGATATAAATTTTCTTGAATTCCCATCATGTTCTTGATTGTTTAATTTGTTTAGTGGTGACATCAGCATCAATGTAATATTAGATAATTTCTTCATATAGTCTTTTATGGAATAGTTCTTACAAAATGGAGATTTTATCTCAATGGCTTGCTCTACTAAAATTTACATATTTGCTATTCATTCTTAGAATTCATTTGCATGTTTGGAAATTGTAATTCTTTCAGGCAGGTTAATAAATTTGAAGTTTAGGATGTACTGCAATAAAAATTTTTATTAAAATATGACTTCTGTAAAGAGATTTTACACGATAGTATTTTTTCATCCATTTCCTTTTCATGCTAACATAGTGGAAATTTGAATTTCCAGTACTCAGTGCCAGGAACCTAACTTACCACACTCATTACTGCATTACTTACCGCACAGGTAAGATCAGTTTCCAGGAACTGCATACCATGCACCTACTAAATTTTTAGTAACAAATATCTAATAGGTATAAGTACACGCACAATGACCATTAACAACTTCTGAGAACCGCAAGATGAAAGTAATTGACCACTACCAAGCACTGCTTACATGATCGTGCATGAAATCAATAAGGCTTTGCACCAAGATAAAATAGTAACATGTTCACGTTGGTCAACTTGGAATCCAACTTCTCGAACAGATGTTTGTATTTAATTATTATTTCACATAAGTTTTTCTGGTTTCCCCCATTGTAGAAAGAATTCTATGCAATATGTCTGTGAAAATGATTGATTCTTTTCAAACAAACTCCTACTCTTGTATCGCAGTATACTATTGCAAATTACTAGCCAGTAAAATTGATTCGTTTTAGTTGTGTAACAGATTTTTTTTATATAAGTTTGAACTTCACCTAATTTTTCTTTTTTTTTGTATGATATGATAATAGCTACTGAAAACATCACAAAACAAACAATAAACATTTCCAAAAGATCTCCCTGCAACTAAATTTTTTCTTCTTTCTTTTGAAATTTGCATATATATATATATATATATATACATACATACATACATACATACATACATACATACATACATACATACATACATACATACATATATACATACATACATACAGTGAGTCCCACGCAAGAGTTGGCCAATGACGCGGGTCCCTGCGGCGCGGCGGGCACAGCTCCAACTCCCGAGCGATCGGGCGAAATATCTACGCTAATAAAGTCGCGATTGGTGCAATGATTCAGGTTCTCACATTTACAGTATAAATTACAATGAAAATAAACATGTGCGCCTCAACACAAGAGATGTTGGAAATCTTCTCCTCTTGCATCTACACAATACTGGCACCTTTTTAGGAAATTTTCTTTCACGCACATAAGTTCAGTTTCCGAGATAAAGTTAATTTCTCTTGCGATATTGTCTTTAAGTTCTTCTAATGTATGGGAAATTGACCTATACACTTTATTTTTCAAGTTTCCCCATAAATAATATTCACATACTGTTAGAAGAACTTAAAGACAATATCACACAGGCCTATCACAAGAGAAATGAACTCTGTCTCACAAGCTGAACTTACGCGCGTGAAAGAACATTTCCAAACAAGGTGTCAGTATTGTGTGGATGCAAGAGGAGAACATTTCCAGCATCTCTTGTGATGAGGTAAGTGTTTATTTTCATTGTAATTTTAACTGTAAATTTGAGAACCTGAATCATTACACCGATCATGGCTTTATTAGCGTAGATATTTCACCCTATCACTTGGAAGTTGGAGCTGTGCCTGCCGTGCCACAGGAACCCGCGTCATTGGCTAACTCTTGCGTGGGACTCACTTTATATATATATGTATGGCAGCTGTATCTAATCATTTTCATGGTCCATAGATCATTGTTGCTGATTACTGTTTTCAATCCCTGGTATTTTAGTGGGTTTTTCTAAGGTAGAGAGATATGGAACAGGTGGCTCTGAGCTTCATGGGGACAACTGAAAAGCTGCCTGATAAAGAAGTAGCAGCTCTCTATTAAAAAAAAGCATCACTATACTTGTTTTTACTTCTTGAACTGACATGCTAGAACTGAAATTTTATTGTAAAAATAATGCATTTTTGTCATGTGTTGCCCTTTTCCTATTCTATTGTAATCTGGATGTGAATGGGACTGAAGAGGAGAGTAGAAATGTGATTAACTCGGCAGTCATCCAGGTGCAAATCAGGTAACATGCAGACCAAATTTATATTCTTCTTCCAGCACCCTTGTCCAGATCAATAGGAAAAGGTAGACAGATGACAATAATGCGTTACCCTGGGTGGTGGTACCATGTGCTACAAAACCACAGACATGACAATTCTACTGACCAATCACACGATACATGACCAACCGGGAGGAGAGCGAGCTGAAAAGACTGATCAACCACTCACCCAATCAGATGCAAGTCTGCACCCAGCAGGCTATAAATTTGTGAAAAACCAGTGCTGCTACATCAGTTGCCATCGAGATGTCTACTAGTCTACTTCACCAGAGACCTCACCACTGATGGTGACGTCATGATCTTCATATGAAAATATCTTAACAATTCAATGATCGCTGTCTCAGCCAGACCAATATCACAAACATGACTACAGCAGATGGTCGAGTAGTCTATGGATTATAAATGAAATGCTAATGTGTTATTTTTATGGGGTAATATGATGGTAGTCAGCTGCGGTGGTCTAGAGGTAGCATGCCAGCCTCTAGATCCAAAGGTCGTGGGATCAAACCCGGCCGCATCGATGAATTTTTCAGGACGTAAAAATCCTGGGTACGGAGTCCTCCGGGAGGGACTTTAAGCTGGGGGATCCATGTCGTAGATTTACGGCACGTGAAAGAACTCCAATCCTAAATTAGAGCCTCTGGACAAAATTTCTCGGCCCTTTCACATCCAAGCAATACCATAGTTTTTGGAGGTGGATTAAGGGGCGATGGGCTTACCACCTGTCCCTCTGCCCTCTCTAGGAAAATAAGCGTTACAAAATCCACATCGGTAAACAGAAACCTCACACTGATATGGTATATTATGCAAAGACCTAAAACTTTTATTTGAAAATAAATTCCCTGGATAGTTATTTCATACATAAACATAGGCCTTGCTTCGCGAATAATGTGACTTTGAATGAAGCTGAGACAACTGAATGCGCAGTATTGCAATACAGTCGTGTTGTATGTTGGAATATATGAAGGCGAGAAAATTGTTTCACATCAGAGTTTTTCCCCTAGTTTTTCAGCACCAGAATTTGGTTGGTACCTCAGCTTAAGTTGGTGAACCTGCAAATGAGTTCGAGACGCCGCCATGATGAAATCAAACATGAATGCCTCGTCTAGAGGAAGTGTGATCGGTGGATTTAGTTTTGAACAGGATTCTTTAGCTGAATTTAGTGAATTTGACTCTACTTCAGTGGTTTTGGAATATCAAGCCGAAAGGTAAATTATCAGAGATTTCTTTGATTATATAAGATTTGCATAGTGTGTGAAGGTAAGGTGAAAAATGTGCTAAATATAGCCTGCCAGTCGTGAAGCAGGCAGTGTTTACAATTCTTGAAGTTCCCTACAGACGATACAGACTTAGTTATGTGGTCCGCGTATTCTGTTGTAAGGTGTAGTTTATGTCCCATTGTGTGTAGGGGTCTTGTCGTGATTTTGCGGCAGCTTATGTTAGCTAGCCTATGGTAAATGAAAGAGTTTTATTTTGAAACGAGGTGTCTCCTTGATTTAGTTGTACTTTAGGTTTTCGATGGTATTGTCGTGTTTGACCCAGAGGTGGAGTGTAGCAAGGCTCTTTTCGATGTATTTTAAACGTGACAGAATTGAGGTCAGCAGATCGTATTGCCTTGTCTAGGAAGCTGCGTAGGGATCGAGAAAACGCCCACTTATTAAAAATGAGTCATCAACAGCAGTAGTGTCAACTGATTAACGATTTCTGTTGCACAGTGATTTACATATACTTAATATATTATTGTAGTTAGTTCTAAAGACATTCCTTCTGGAGTAGTCATTCAAAATGGAAAGGTAGGTGAGAGTAAATTTATTGTGCATGAAACTATAATTAATAACGTAAACATTATGGGGCTCTGCAAAATATTGTTTTGGTTTTGTGATGTTCAAGGTATGTCACAAAAGTTAAGGCTGTCAAGGGGGTCAATCTATATCAATCTAGCTGCCTTTAACAAAAATTTAGTGGTGATTATTACCATTGGAAGACAATTCTTGTTATCTTTTACATAGAACTACTAGGTTCACTCGTAAATTTTAAAAATCTTTAATGGACCATATGATCACATTCCATCTCTCTACAATATTTTGTTGGTCTAGGTTTAAAAGATACATGAACTATAATAACTTATATGGGTCATTCTACAGGAATTACGCTTTTCTTGTCCTCTCTTAATACTCTAAATAATATTGTTATATCTATATTTTTATTTATCCACGTTTAACTATGGGACCCATTGTTATAAACTAAGTAATCAATGTCAAACTTATGGAAACTTTCCATAGTGAATTTCAGCCCTTTTAAGTAAAAAATCACTCTCCTGGGCTGTCCCCGCTCCAGGTTTACAGTACTCTATTGACTATAGAAACAATGTGTGGCATGATTAGCCTATTTTAATTAACTTTGTGACGACGTTCTTTATTGTATTGGGGACTAGTTCACATGTATGTTTCAAATTTTTGAAGTTTGAATAAGTTTGTACCGGTACTCTGTTCAAAAGTTCAGTCCCCAGCTTCTGAACTCACTCTCCTGGCGCTATAAGAAAAATTTGAGGAAAAAAGAGGGAGGAAAACTTTTTGCTTCTCAATGTGGCAACGCTGTTCCAGACCAGTGAACAAAGAAGACCAGTGAAGAAAAGACATTTTTGTTGTGATTCCTGGTGCAACTGAGCAAAATACATCTTCACTTTTAAGTAAATATGTTTATTGCCAATCACTCTCCTGGTTGTAGTATTGTTTTAAATTTAAGAGTAAAAAAATTGAAAATAGAGCAATTAAATGCTTTTGGTGATTCAAAAAGTCTCCCTAAAAGCCTAACATCAAGCTGTGTCTGTACTACCTGCACATGGCAAAAGGAATAAAAATCCTCACTCTCCTGGCTAAGAAAATTAATCACTCTCCTGGCTAACTTTTTCCAGGAAAGTGATATGGTAGCCAGTAGAGTGATTCGACAGTAGTCCTGTAAGATTTTTGTGCACTTTCTTTATTTTTACTTCTTGGCTTAATAGGCTGCATACCAGTAATATGAAAAATTCTAAAACCAGAGATTACCGGTAGGCCTACTAAAACATAAATAATTTTTTGAAACAAAAAGGTTCTTTGGGTCTAGTTTCGTTCATTAGGCACTTCACACCGGACTACATACCAAGTTGCATTGGAGTTATGCTTGCCGTATATGATTTTCATTGGCTGACACAGATCCGGTAACTCATTGGTTTCCTTTTATCATGTATGTAGATGTAGATGTAGATGTAGATGTCTCGTTCTGTAGATCCTGTGTTGAGCAGGGCTCAAGGATATAGAACACGTCAGATAAAAACATACATGCATGTTATAAAAAAGATACAAGAATTGTTATGTCACACTTACTCAAGCTGAAAAGAAATCATCCATATTGTAGAAGGTGTGAGTTACTAAATATTGCTTCAGAGCTCTTTTGAAAGATTTGCATTTGCTTTTAATACATAGTGATTTAATCTCTTTTGGAAGGTTATTGTATATTTGTATTGCGGAATAATAAGCACCTTTCTGAAAAAGTTTTAATGAGTTAGCTGGTCTATGTAAATCATTCATGTTTCTAGTAGTACGCCCGTGTATACTGTGATTACTTTGAAATTTATCAATATTATCTACCATGTAACACATAACAGAGTATATATACTCTCCGGTGAGAGTGAGGACTTTTAATTTTTCAAAAAGCGGTTTACAAGATTCTCGTTTTTTCTTTCCACATATTATTCTTATTGCTCGCTTCTGTAATCTAAATATTTTTTCCCTATGTGCCGAGTTACCCCAAAAAATGATTCCGTACCTCATAACAGAGTGAAAATATGCAAAATATACCGTGAGTAATGCGTCCTGTTGTAATATATCATTCAAAGTTCGTAGCGCAAAACATGCTGAACTTAGCTTAGAACTTATCATTACAATGTGTTTCTTCCAGTCAAGATTTTGGTCAATTTGTAGTCCTAAGAATTTTATGTTGCTAGTTTCCTCTATGATTTGTGTTTGATAATTGATTACAATGTTTGAGATATATCTATTTTTTGTTCTAAATTGAATAAAGTGGGTCTTATCAATATTAAGTGACATTTTATTAGCTAGAAACCAAGTATTTAATTCGTGAAAAGTCTTTGTAGCTAGTCTTGCTAAATCTTCTTGTGACTTTCCTGTTACGAGTACACTAGTATCATCTGCAAAAAGCAATGCCTTTGATTCGTCACTTAAGTTATCTGGTAAGTCATTGATGAAAATTAAAAAGAGCAAAGGTCCCAGTATCGATCCCTGAGGTACTCCATTTTTAACAGTCCCTAATTTTGATTCATTTCCATTTATTATTACCTTTTGAGTTCTATCAGACAGGTATGATTTGAACCACTTTAGTGTTATATTATCCAACCTATAGTGTTTCAGTTTTTGAAGTAGAATTTCATGATTTATACAGTCAAACGCCTTAGCTAGGTCACAAAAAATTCCTAGGGCATGTTTCTTTTTATCTAACGCTTCCAATATTTCTGTAGTGAGTTGAAATGTAGCATTATCAGTGGACATGCCACTTCTAAATCCAAACTGAGATGGTGTAAGAATGTTATTCAAATTAAGATAGTGTATTAAGCGGTTGTACATAACTTTTTCAAAAACTTTTGAAAATGAGGTTAGGAGTGATATAGGTCTATAATTTGATGGAACATTTTTGTCGCCTTTCTTAAAGAGGGGCTTAACAATAGCATGCTTTAGTCTTATTGGAAATATTCCACTTTTTAACGAACAATTACAAATATGACTAAGAGGTTTACTAATTTCAGATGAGCAGCTTTTTAACAACTTATTACTTATCTCATCCCATCCAGAAGAGTTTTTGCTTTTGAGTGACTTGATTATATTTTCAATTTCTCTAGAGGAAGTTAATTTGATTTGAAATGCATGGTTCTGGACTATAGGTGTTTTAAGTAGGTCTGCTGCATTAATGCTAATATTAGTTGTAGGAATACATTTCTCTGCAATGTTTATAAAGTGATTATTAAAAGCATTTGTGATATCTGATACATTATCTAGCTTTTTGTTCTGGTATGTTAGTGACATGCAATCATTGTTTCCCTTTGATCTCCCTGTTTCGTTTTTAATTATATTCCATATAGTTTTAATTTTATTGTCTGATTTATTAATTATTTGTGAGAAATACCTACTCTTTGCCTCTTTAATTACTTTCTTCAGTGTATGGCAGTACATTTTATAGTGTTCTTTATGAGCTGGGTTGTTACTGGTTCTACATTTTAAATATAGCTCTCTTTTGTTTCTACATGATATTTTAATGCCAGTGGTTAACCATGTTTTATTCCTTACATTAGGTAAATTAGCAGTTTTCTTTTTTGGAAAGTTAGTTTCAAAATGCCGCAACACAATATTTAGGAATTCATTTAATTTACAGTCTACTTTGTCATAGGAAAATATAGATCCCCAGTTTTCATTCTTCAGATCTTGTTTGAAGTTTAAAATTGAAGCATCATTCATTACTCTAGTCATATGGGTATGTTTTTTAGTTGCGTTTACCTTACTATCGTTTAGCACTAACATTTGTGCATCATGGTCCGATAATCCATTTAATATTGGTAATATTTTAAAGCTAGGGTGTTTTTCTATGTCTATGAATATATTATCTATTATTGTTTGAGAGTTGTTTTGGATTCTAGTTGGAAAGTTTACTACAGAATCTAAATTATAACTACCTAGTAGGGATATCAGTCTGATCTTTTTTTCACTATCGATTGAGAAGTCTACATTAAAGTCGCCGCACAGTATAATATTTACATTATTACTATACAGATAGTTAAGAACCTTTTCTAACTGATTTGTAAAATAATTGAAATTACCTGTTGGTGCTCTGTAAATGGTCAGTATTACAAATGTACTGTTATCCGTTTCCACTCTGGCTGCGCAGCATTCAAAATCCTGTTCCTTACAGTAGGAACTGGTGTCTATATCACTAAAATTTAAGTTACTTTTGATGAATATACTCACACCTCCGCCTTTCATGGAACGTCTAAAGAAATTTGAGCACAATGAAAAATTATCAATTTTTAATTGTTCCAGCTCTGTTTCTGCACAGTGGTGTTCCGTTAAACAAATAACTTGAATTTCCTGCTTGTTAGAATTATTTGTATCCTGAAAAGCTAACTTAAATTCTTCAAATTTACATTCAAGCCCCCTTATATTTTGATGATATAATGCAAATGATTTACTAGTTCTAGTTGCAGGCTTGTATATATTACCAATGTTTACTCGAGGCAAGTATGTAAGTTGTTGTTCCCTTTCATCTAAAATCTCCCTAAAAAACGAGAGGAGCCACCAACTATGACAGGAATAGGCCTGTTACAATTAAATTCTTCAGCAATCAGCTTTGCCAGAGTCTTCTTCCCTCGAGAGTTGAGGTGGAGTCCATGCCTGGTGTATTCTTCTCTTCTTATGCTGTTAACAGACAAAACATTGATATTACCATTATTAGCAGAGAAGTTCCACAGCTTGTCGTTCACAGCTTTCACCTTGTCTCGAAGCGACGGCTTATCATACCTGTGAAACAATTCAACAAAATTTATATTAGTGTGAGAGCTGCTGCTGGAGATGCTGCGTAGATCCTGCTCGATATCAAAGCTGGGGTCTCTGTCTAGGCTGTTACCGCCACCTCCCACAATCACTATGTGGTCGTCCTTTGAGAAGCCTTTAGACAGCTCCTTTATACCTGAAATCACATCTCTAAATTCAGCATTAGGCTTACATATACATTCAACTTTGAAGTTCTCTCCAACAGCATCTTGCAGGGTAGTTCCCATATGTCTGGCGTGGCTGCTACCTAGAACAAGGATCTTTTTCTTATTATTACTACTAGGCCTATGCTCCTTCTTGGCTTGCCTGGGTGCTACAGTTGGCTCAGCTGGGGATTCCACTTCCTCTAGGCCAACTAAAAATGTAGATGTAGATGTAGATATCTCGTCCTGTAGATCCTGTGTTGAGCGGGGCTCAAGGATATAGAACACGTCAGATCAAAAAATACATGCATGTTATAACAATAATATAGGCCTACAGAAACTGTAAGTTGCCAAATTTATCCAAGCTGGAAATATTCCTCCAAATTGTAGAAGGTGTGAGTTATTAAAAATTCCTTGACAGCTGTTTTGAAAGGTTTGCTCTTTCTTTGAATACATAATAATTTAATGTTGTTTGGAAGCTTGTTATATATCTGTACTGCAGAATAATAAGCGCCCTTCTGAAAGAGTTTTAACGAGTTATTTGGTCTGTGTACATCATTCATGTTTCTGGTAGTACGTCCGTGTACACTAAAATTAGTTTGAAATTTATCAATATTATTCACTACATAACACGTAACAGAGTATATATACTCCCCTGTAAGAGTGAGGACTTTTAATTTTTCAAATAGCGGTTTACAAGATTCCCTTTTTTTCTTTCCACATATTATTCTTATTGCCCGCTTTTGTAATCTAAATATTTTCTCCCTATGGGAAGAGTTGCCCCAGAATATGATCCCGTACCTCATTACCGAGTGAAAATATGCAAAATAAGTTATACCATAAGTAATGCATCCTGTTTTAATATATTATTCAAAATTCTTAAAGCAAAGCACGCTGAACTCAGTTTTGGACCTATCATTTCTATGTGTGTCTTCCAGTCAAGATTTTGGTCAATTTGCAGTCCTAAAAATTTTACATTGCTAATTTCTTGTATGATTTGTGTTCCATAATTAATTTCAAGATTTGAGATACATCTGTTTTTTGTTCTAAATTGTATAAAATGGGTCTTATCAATATTAAGTGTCATTTTATTAGCTAGAAACCATGTGTTTAACTCGTGAAAAGCCTTTGTAGCTATTCTTGATAAATGTTCTTGTGACGTTCCTGTTACAAGTACACTAGTATCATCTGCGAAGAGCAATACCTTTGATTTGTCACTTAAGTTATAGGGCAAGTCATTAATGAAAATTAAAAAGAGCTAAGGTCCTAGTATTGATCCCTGAGGTGCCCCATTCTTAACAACCCCTAAGTTAGATTCATTCCCATTTATTATTACCTTTTGAGTTCTATCAGAAAGATATGATTTGAACCACTTAAGTGTTAAATTATCGAACCCATAATGATCCAATTTTTGAAGTAATATTTCATGATTTATACAGTCAAACGCTTTAGCTAAGTCGCAGAAAATTCCCAGAGCATATTTCTTTTTATCTAACGCTTCCAGTATTTCTGTAGTAAGTTGAAATGTAGCATTCTCAGTGGACATGCCACTTCTAAATCCAAACTGAGATGAAGTAAGAATGTCATTCAAATTAAGATAGTGTATTATGCGTTTGTACATGACTTTTTCAAAAACTTTTGAAAATGAGGTTAAGAGCGATATAGGTCTGTAATTTGATGGTAGATTTTTGTCACCTTTTTTAAAGAGGGGCTTAACAATAGCATGCTTCAGTCTTTCTGGAAATATTCCATTTTCTAATGAACAATTGCATATGTGACTAAGAGGTTTACTGAGTTCCGATGAGCAACTTTTTAATAACCTACCACTTATCTCATCCCATCCAGACGAGCTTTAACTTTTGAGAGACTTGATTATATTTTCAATTTCTTTGTGAGAAGTCAGGTTCAATTGAAATCTATGGTTCCAAACTGTAGATTTTGTTAGTAGGTCTACTGCCTTAATGTTAATATTATTTATAGGAATACATTTCTCTGCAATATTTATAAAGTGACTATTAAAAGCATTTGTAATGTCTGATAAATTATCTAGTTTTATGTCTTGGTATATTAATGATGTACAATCATTATTTCCCTTTGTTCTCCCTGTTTCGTTTTTTATTATATTCCATACAGTCTTAACTTTATTATTTGATTTATCAATTACTTGTGAAAAATGCCTACTTTTTGCTTCTTTGATTACTTTCTTCAGTATGTTGCAATACTTTTTATAGTATTCCTTATGAGTTTGGTTGTTACTGGTTCTATATTTTAGGTAGAGCTCTCTTTTGTTTGCACATGATATTTTAATACCAGCAGTTAACCATGTGTTATTCCTTGAATTAGGTAAATTAGCCGTTTTCTTTTTTGGAAAATTTGCCTCAAAATGTCGTGACACTATGTTTAGGAATTCACTTAATTTACTATCTACTTTGTCATAGGATAACATAGATTCCCAGTTTTCATTCGCAAGATCTTGTTTGAAATTTAAAATTGAATCGTCATTCATTACTCTAGTCATATTACTATGAGCATGTTTACTGTTCGAATTTACTTTAATATTGTTCAGCACTAACATTTGTGCATCATGATCTGATAATCCATTTAATATTAGAAATACTTTAAAATTAAAATGTTTTTCTATATCTATGAATATATTATCTATTGTTGTTTGGGAGTCGTTCTGAATTCTCGTTGGAAAGTTTACTATGAAATCTAGATTATAGCTACCCAATAAAGATATCAGTCTGATCTTCTTCTCACAATCAATTGAGAAATCTACATTAAAGTCCCCACACAGTATAATATTTACATTAGTACTATACAGTGAATTAAGAACCCTTTCTAACTGATTTACAAAATAATTGAAATTACCTGATGGTGCCCTGTAAATGGTTAGTATTACAAATGTATCATTGTCAAAATCCAATCTGGCTGAACAACATTCAAAATCCTGTTCTTTACAGAAAGAACTTGTGTCTATATCACTGAAATGTAAGTTTCTTTTGATAAATATACTCACACCTCCACATTTTATGGAATGTCTACAAAATTTTGAACATAGTGAAAAGTTATCAATTTTTATTTGTTCCAGATCTGTTTCTGCACAGTGGTGTTCCGTTAGACAAATAATAGGTTAGGAATAGTGATATTAGTGTTAGTGACATGTAGAGCTAGGTTATGGCAGTGATATTAGTGTAGATAGCCACCAAGTTTACAGGCTTGTTTCTGGATTACGTGCCCACAGCCAATTTGTGTTGATAACTGCCATTCAGGTTAGGAAACTGACATCTTCATTCTCATTTTCCCATTGTTTTGGACACTTTTCACAAAAAAGTAAAATACTCCATAGTTTCTATGGTTTATGAAGAACGTAAGCTAAAAATCACAGTTTGAACTTACAAAATTTAACCTTTTGAAGAACGTAAGTTGCATATTCTATCTTCTGGGACCTCACAAACGTTCATTTGTGTTAATCATGAATTATTAATTTGAAAAAATAAGCTTCTAGGATATAAAGACAAACAATTAGATATATATTTATTTTGTATTTGAATAACAGTGGGCGGTAAGAAGTTGGGTGTAATGTGTCAGGAATAGGCATATCACAAGGATAATTTATTGTTAGGAGTTACTTTGTTTTAGTAAAGATCTGCGACTTAGATGATTTTCTTGTTCGAAGAAAATTGCATATTATACTGATGACGTGTTACCTGGGCAAAACATATTGAAGTCTTTTGGAGGAAGTTCTCCCAACATATATTATAACTTTAAAGGGTACGTCCCCCTTATGTTGAGGGGGAAATTTTCAAATTTCCAAACCATTTTACAATATGACCTTCTAATGTAGGGCAATAGCTGCCAGTCTTAAAAACATTTGTTTTACAAAAGAAAACATTGAGGACATTAATGAATTCATCGCCTAGGACTCTTTGTTGACAATTGTTAAGGTCAGGAAATAATGTTTCTGACTGGGTTATATAAGCCTATTTTAAATGCAGTTTTGTTTGTAAAGATTAATTTGGCTGCTAAATTCCCTTCAGACCCATCTCTTATACATATGAAGTTAGACATCAAATTCACTTTGAGTCGCCCAGAAGCAGGTTAAACAAAATATGTACCGTAGTAATTTCTCAGGAATGCCTTCAAAAATCGGTAACAAGTTTCCAAATAACATCTATCACTAGGACAGAAAAATATAAAAAAGTTATTTCCTGGCTGGCTAACTCAGTGGGCCTTCTATAATCTTCATGAATTTTTTTATGAACCGTTATAGGTCAGTTTAATTTAACATATCTTTGACTATGTCAAAGCATCTTTGTGCTTGACGATATGCTCATTATTTATTTATTATTATTTTTGTTAAGATTCTCATTAAAGGTTTAAATATGAGTTATAAGTTAACTCGTAGTTTCTATATGAGGTGTTCCAATCGGTTACATGGGCCCTAGCTTGCATACCAACACTCTCATTGGCTACGCTCAATGAACTTTTGTTTCATTGGTTCTTCATGCACAGGCTGAGAAACTGCTTTCTTCATGTGCCAATGCTACCGGACTCTGGCTGGCCATGAGTTGTATGACCAATTTTCCCCGTACAGACTATATTCACAGATTCTAATTTCTAAGTAAGTGGCCAGTAAGGAGAATTAGTGATATTAGTGTTAGTGACATGTAGAGCTGGGTTGTTGGCAGTTAGGTAAGGAACAGTGATATTGGTGTTGATCATCATTAAGTTGACAGACCTGGTTTCTGCAACACATGACCCTCTGACAGCTAAGCAAACAAGTGTCTTGAATACGCATCATTTCATAGCACCATTTTAGGTTATTTTGTGTGACCTTCTTAGGGAGTTTACTCATTTTCAGAATATTCCTACATATATCTCAATTTTATGCCAAAATATTCTGTATAGGAAGTTTTGTCTATTGAGGCAATCCCTTCTATGAGAAAAGCAAATATTTAATTTTTCCAGATAAAATAAGAAGTTTACTCCACCTGTTGACAGATGTTTCTTGATCACATCTTCTTAACTTTATTGGCGTATAGGCCCAGTGGCACCAACTTATGTGGACCCCTGAGGCTCAAGCCCACCCAATAATTTGCCGTGTATTATCGCAAATGTTTATTATTGTTGCTAAAATTGTGATTAGTTCCTTAGTCAGTGCAAAACAAAAATCAGACATACATACCATGATCTCCCGTTGTTTAATTAACGCATGTTCATGACCGTTTGAAATTGTTCCTGAATTTTTTAATTTTTACGTCAAATTTACTCTGCCAATGCCAGTTTCCAAAGCATCCGCTGAAATCTCTTTTTCTGCCTTGAAAAGTCTGAGACATTTTTGCTTTCGACATAGTTTAATATAGATTATGCTTCTAAAATGAATTTACATACAGGGTGTTAATGAATAACACCGAAATATTTTACCTGTGTATAGAGGGGACATAGACAAGCAACTTTTACCAGGAGATTTTTGCTCTATGGATTCAATTTTTCCAGTTACAACATAAAATCTCCCAGGGCATGGCCGCCGCTGACTTCTAACATTTGAAAAAAATTCAAAACAAAGGAACTTCGTTGCTATCACTGTAGTCAGTAGTTATGAATAAAAAAAAAAAAAAGACTATTGCAGTGGCGACCAGTCATGTGATTAGTCTGTAAATTTTGCAGATTATGGAAACACTAAATTATGATACAGCTGTTGATGATTGATTAAGAGTCAGGTTTTTACCGATCACTGGGAAGGCATGAAGTCAATTTAATGAACATTTTAATCCTATTTCGCGTAATTATTGATTTATGAGCACCAAATTGTAATGACTTCAATGCCCTGTAGCATACACATTTTAAGTCATAGTGCAAAAATCTCTTAATAGAAGTTGCTTGTCTAAGACCCCTCTATATACAGGTAAAATATTTCGGTGTTATTTATTAACACCCTGTATAGAGGAGTGCAGTCAACACGCAATAGCCTACTACATAACAGTCAATCCATGTTTAATTTAATTATATTTTAGTAGTTAGTCCTACTTAAGACTAAAACATGTTCACATAATTATACATTTTAAAGCAATTTTTTAAAATTAAGCGTGGCCCGGGTTCAATTTATGGCCGGTTGAAGATTTTTCATTAGTGGAAAATTTCTTTCGTGCATTCAGGACTAGGTGTTGTGTTGTCCCTTCATCCCCATCCCTCGAGAGACAATAACAAATCTCGATATCATCCTTGTCTGAACGAGCCCTGGACGAGTTGTGGTCATCATCCCATGGCTTCGTTTCCCATCTGGGCCTGTCTACAGGCAGACCACTCATCATTATCATTATATTACAATTCCTATGTGACATATGTGATTGTTACTAGACATACTGAAGAAAACAATTATCCGTGATCATTGCAATAGACTACTTTGTAAGTTCATTTCATGAACAAAGAAGGGGTGGAAGTATGAAATTTTTTGTGTCTTTGAGTTCACCCACTATTTTAAAAAAATTGCCACCACTGTATAGGCCTAAATAAGAAGTTAGGAACCGTGTTTTTTTATAACAGCGATAAGTACAAAATTTTACAGAAATGCTTCTTTAGCCTTATTTAGCTAGATATTTGCTAAAATGTCATTACTCATTACTAAGCAAATCATATCCACAAGCATGGGCGTACGGTAAGGGGGGGTTCAGGGGGTTGAAACCCCTCCCGAAATATCTGCAATATTTTGAAGACTATAAATCATGGAACGAAATTTAAAAACACACACACACACACACACACTGATTGGGTTGTTACATATTTTACAATTTCGTACATATCAAAGCATTATTTAAGATTTATCGTAATTTCGTATTTATTTAAGATTAAAATTTCGAAACCTCGTGGTGTTGACAGTTTTTCAGCTTAATAACAGTGATGTATTACTAGTAAACAAAAATCCCTTCGGAATCTGTCAAACGACCACTCGAATACTCCCGCCGAAATCCATCAACCTGTTTGTAAAGCCAACAGTAATCACGAGCTCATCACAAAATTATCATGAAGTAACTGACTTTAATCGGGCTTTTCCACCGGTGGATTTACAGATTACTTTAAAAACGTGCCCTTTGCACCATACAGTTTATGATAATTTTTCAAAAGAAAGTTTTTATTTATAGACTCTAGCTTAAACGAGAAATGGATAGAAATCTCAAGAAAAACAGTTTCAAAGACTGAGCTGCATATTAATTTATTACAGTGTATTAATTATCACGATACAAGTGTTTAGTAAATTAAAAAAAAAGTAATAATTCACAATGTGCGCAAGGACATGGAGCTGAGACGACTTTACATTGAACCCCTCCCGAACAAAATTTCACCGTACGCCCATGTCCACAAGATATCATGAAATTTCTTGGATCGCATGAATTGTGTAAATAAGCATGAAATACACCTCCTCCAGGACATATATTGAGAAATGTGCACAACATTATTATTTAACATAATAAGTTTAGTGTTTTTAATTTCTTTTTTGTTCTCTTAGCAGCCTGTTTGCCTTTTGTACTGTCTCTGTGACTTGTGAGAAGTTACCATGTAGCTAGAGTATATCCCAAGTAAGTTTGATCCTGTTCAAATCAAAGGAGAGGAGAACTCACAGACAGTTCTCGGAAAATTCGCATCATGTGACGAAATGTGATTGGTTAGTATCATTAGCATGCGCCATTACCGGGGTGTGGCTTGCTAGTGGAGAAGTAGAGTTCGTAAGTTCATGCAACAATAATATCAACATTTACACATGAAATAACAAACTCACTGGCATCGTCATCATTATAGTATATCAATTAGCAAACAAAACATAAAAAACATATAGGATTCATTGTTCACGACGACCCTGCGGGTGAGTTGTACTGAGAATAAACAAACTACCATTATCAAAGTGATGACATGCGTTTCTTAAGTGTGGACTTGGACAGCCACGCCTCTTTGTTTTGAACAGGATCATTCTTACTTGGGATATAATATAAATATAGGACTACTTATGATTGATTAAAGCAGGGATTCAATAATGCATGCCATTTAACAGATTCATTATTTTATGGAATGAGATTGGCAATTGTGTTTGCAGAATGCAAAAGGCTATTTATTATTTACAGTTTTACTGAAATCATGCTAGTGATGCTGTTTGACCCTAATTCGTACTGTAACAGATATACAGACACAAAACCTAAAATGTATCATTAAGACCATTCTGTCACAAGTGGATAATTTATTATTATTATTTAAAATTTATACGAAAATACATTTAATCATTGACCGAGCTAAGCGAATGTTCCTTGAAGTAATTAAAAACGATATGTGATATAATGATTGTGCACATTGTGCAGTATCCCTATTATTATTATAATGATTATTTTTCTGATAGCTACCGTTTCAAGATGGTGTCTGTTTTAATGCTTCCTTTTCATGTAATGTTAAGCTTCCTTCAACAATTCTAGCCAGAGGTATACGTAATAAAATTTGAAGACTACTTCCACTCTTGTACTTAACATTTTCTACAACTCTGTTCCAGTACATTTATTGTAACTTTATTGGTTTATCGGCATTTCGTCTGTCTGTTAATTTGTTTGTTGCACAGTCACGACCGGACGCGTGTTTTCGATTTCCTGGTGACTGTTCCTTAAAGTATTAAGAAACGGCCTAAGTGTAAGGATTTTTTATTCATTTTTTATTCTGTTTCAAGATGACCATTTTAACTGATGATGAGCAGATATTTATTAATTTTTTTAACACTTTCACAGATCTACTATTATGCTTCTTAGGACCCGGAAATTAGGCAAAATGTATTTTGTATTTAGGTGGATTGACTGTATTAAAGAGTTAAATAGAGATAAACATGATGCCACATATTTAGGGATGAAGGTCCAGGTTTTTAATTATTTGCCTATTTTAAGGTTTAAAGTCTTTTTTGCGTATTTTCGATCGTTATTACTTTTTTCTGTAATTATTTACACATTTCAAAATGCACATAAATAATTTCAATCTATAAAAATGAAAAAAAGTCGTTACAGAACTGATGAAATGACACATTCACCTCACAAAAATATATAGGCCTATTGAGGATCTTGTTCCCTATAAACGATAAAAAAAAGTTCTGTCTAATAGGCTGTTGACTACGACAGTTGACACCTTGAAATATTGCTTGGAATCAAGAGAAGTAAAAGTACAGTATGTGATAAATAAAAATATCTTAGATTGCTATTTTCATTAAGAGTGGGATTACTCTCTGTTATTTTAATTATACAGGGTGTTAATGAATAACACCGAAATATTTTACCTGTGTATAGAGGGGACATAGACAAGCAACTTTTATTAGAAGATTTTTGCTCCATGTGTATGCTACAGGGCATTAAATTCATGACAATTTGGTACTCATAAGTCAATAATAATGCGAAATAGGGTTAAAATTTTCATTAAATTGACTTCGTGCCTTCTTAGTGATCGACAAAACATGATTCTTAATCATTTACCAACTGATATATTATAATTTAGTGTATCTATGTAATCTGCAAAATTGACAGACTAATCACATGACTGGCCGCCCACTGCATCTGTTTTTTTATTTATAACTCCAGTGTTAACAACGAAGTTCCTGTTTTTTCAATTTTTTTTTCAAATGTTAGATGTCAGTGGCGGCAACGCCCTGGGAGATTTTATGCTGTAACAGGAAAAATTGAATCCATAGAGCAAAAATCTCCTAATAAAAGTTGCTTACCTATGTCCCCTCTATACACAGGGAAAATACGAGGTCTGTTAGATAAGTATCCGACCTTATTTTGTTTCTCGGAAACCTGACGGATTTGAATCAAGCCCGCTTGCATGAGCCAACCTTAAACCTTCGTGCACATGTGTGAATTTTTTCCCGCCTGTAGATATCGTATGTTGCTGGCAAGCAGCATTTGAGTGAGGTAGTGTATAGTGCTCTCGTCGTTGCAAAGAAAATAACTGAATGACTGGAGGAGCGCTATTTGTCTGAAACTGGGCAACAGCCAGGTGGAAACCATTCGGAAAATTCAGACGGCTTTCGGCGATGATGCTATGGTCATCACACAGATTAAAGAGTGGTACAACCAGTTTAAAGACGGCCGATCATCGGTGGTGAGCGAGCCACGCTCCGGTCGCCCATCAACATGCCGAAATGACCAGGTCATTGCCAACGTGAACGTTGTGGTGATGCGGGACTGTCGTGTGAGTATCCGAGAAATTGCGGAAGAGGTGGGCATCATCACTTTTTCGGCCCATTTAACTATGACCGAAGATTTGGCCATGAAGAGAGTGGCGGCGAAATTCAATGCCGATGCTGCTGACGGCGGACCAAAAGCAACTTCGTGCTGAAGTCTCACATGACATGCTTTTGAGTCCACAAACAGTGACCCCGACTTTATGAACACCTTAATGAGTGGTGACGAGTCCTGGTGTACGGGTACGACCCGGAAACCAAATTCCAGTCGTCACAATCGTTATTTTCCTTGCAACGACGAGAGCACTATACACTACCTCACTCAAATGCTGCTTGCCAGCAACAGACGCTATCTACAGGTGGGAAAAAATTCACACATGCACATGAAGGTTTAAGGTCGGCTCATGCAAGTGGGCTTGATTCAAATCCGTCAGGTTTCCGAGAAAAAAAATATGGTCGGATACTTATCTAACAGACCTCGTTCTTCGGTGTTATTCATTAACACCCTGTGTTGCTGTCTATTTCGGTATTTTAAATTCTTTTTTGCATGCCTGTTTTAACCAAAATGTCTGAACTTCATCACAATCACCTTTACCATTATAATAAATAAATTGCAGCCAAATAACCGTACTTGGAAGATAAAATTACACTGACGAGCAGAAATTGGAACTGAGAAAGTGTGTCTTCGTGAAACGTATTTTTTACAGCAGACAGATTCCAAGCGTAATGATCATTTCCAGTAAATTGCCAAGATATGCAAAGCGTAAATTGCTGATATGACGTCAATTTGAGTTAATAGTGATTTCCTTAAATCATCTAAATATGGAAATGTTCTTGGGGGGGGGGGTAATGAATGGGGAGCCGTGCTAGAATGTGAATGATGCTGATATTATGCAGGTCTTATCTGAAACTGCCTGCCCATCCTGGCAGTTATAATATACCCCAGCCTTCTCATTTTGTCCCTCACTTTTATATCCTAAAATTAGACACAGAAGTCTCTTGTGACATCTTGTGGTTACGACGGTATTTCTGCGCTTTTTTTTTTTAGCAGTCACACTAATGGAGGTTTCAGCGTTCTCGCTGGTAATGTTCCAGGGGAAATTATTGTAATCTAAGGAATAAGCGTTGACTGCTGAAAATAATCAGAACACTCAGAGTGAAAATACTCAGTGCTATTTCATAACACGTGTTAGTGTTATTTTGACACAAGAGAATACTAAATGTGATTTTTTTGCAATGATTGAAACAGTTTGTGATTAATTATTAGAGCCCGGAATTGTATGCAAATTGCATGTTCTTTTTTTATATATTTAAAAGTATGCTTAAACGATATATTTTTTAAGTACCGGTACCACTTTTCCAGACAATTTGGTATTTGTTAATGCATATAAATGCATATTCTGGGGGAAATGCATATTTGAAGTTTTAAATGAAAAAAAGTTAATTTTCTCCTTTAGAAAGTTTATTGGTGCTTAGTAAAGTCTTTGCAACCAATCTATATATTTTTATTTACGTGTTTATTTACTTATAAACGCATGGATGGGTAGGGGGATATGTACTCTTGAACCCCTGAAGCTGAAACTGAATAATGTTCAGCTTTAGAGTTTCTTAGAAAAAAAACAAACAAAAGGTTCCCGGATGAGTCTACGTTGCGCAAAAACTACGTACCACAGTGTTTTCAGGATTCACTGAAGAAGAGTTGTGGTTTTTTCACATGAACACGTGACATCATGCAATGTAGAAACGTCATTTTCATTGTATAAAACCTTCACTGACCGACGTAGTAAGATTATCCCCCAAAACTGGTTTATTTATGTTCATTTGTTTCTGCATAGCAGGGTGCATATTTTTAAAAATTATTCATGCATACTTGCATGCATATTTTATTATTAGATTATGCATATAAATCCGGGCTCTAGTGATTATCAGAAACTCGTCTACAAGGTCTAGATCTTTATATACTGTAGTGAATAAATTTCATTATTATATCTTATCCTCCATCTTCCATCCTCATTTACAGATCCGTATATCCTTCCTAATCCCGAACTGCAACGCCATAGAAGAAGAAGATATCCTCCTTAGGATTTTCCTCTCGAAGGTTTTGATAATGTTTGCGGCTTGTGTGTTGAGGATCCAGCATTCGCTACCATACCATACAACTGACCTTATCAGTACTTTGTGTAATGTTATTTTCTTCATCTTGTGTACATCTCTTGAATTCATAAAGGATGTTAGTGCACAATATGTTGTATTTCCTTGTTGTATCCTTTTCCCAATTACTTCTATTTCTGTAACTAGAATATTAGGCATATATTCTTTCAACATAGCAACTGATTCGTTACGGATCAGGCATAATGCTTTATTTCCAGTCCCTACCACAAAAGAGTTCAAAATCTATTGTTTTGCAAGCACACGACATTCACTGTCAAATTTTATCTTCTTTACTTTTCTCGTCATAGTTGAGGTAATAACTTCATACTAATAAATGGCTGTGAATTAACTCAGAATGGAATGCTGAGAGAACAACATTCACCTTCGCAACTGTACTTATTTACAGTATGATTCTTGTAAATCTCTTATCATTTTGCAACACTCTACTGTGCATTCTACAGTATTATTACTACTACTGCTGCCCTCAGGTGACTGCTTCATAATCTCTCATAACCAGTAAGTTGTACTGTAAATAGATTATTGGGCAATACTCACCAATGTCTGTTGATCCCTTTGTGAAGCCGTTATCAATAGTTGCATAATCTTGCGTGAAGACTTCGTCTTCTTAATAAAATAATAAAACATACACAATATATAAAACGTAAACACTAAAAATGGAAACTTCACAACAGGAATCACATCACAATGTTTCACGAGACAACAAGAACGTCTCGCATTTTCAAGTGAATATTAGCGACGAGATGTTCGGTTGCGTTTTCCTTGTGAACGTTCACAAAGACTTGTGAACGAACATCTCATCGCTAATATTCACTTGAAAACGCGAGACGTTCTTGTTGTCTCGTGAAACGTTGTGATATGATTCCTGTTGTGAAGTTGCCATTTTTAGTGTTTACGTTTTATATAATGTGTATGTTTTATTATTTTATTAAGAAGACGAAGGCTTCACGCAAGATTAAGCAACTATTGACAACGGCTTCACAAAGGGATCAACAGACATTGGTGAGTGCTGCCCAATAATCTATTTACAGTACATAACAATCCTCACCATAAGAAGAAGAATGTCATTCAGGAATAGAACCAGTAAGTTGTAGCATTCAAATTGCGTAGCAGTTTCTAATCCTTCAACAGAGTCCCTAGACATATCAGCAAATAAAACTAACTAGGCCTATATGATTTTTAAAAAAATGTTATTTTTATATTTATGTGTTTATGATATAACAAAATTAAGTAGAATATTGTTTAACTATCTTTTCCTAGAAGAAAGAATCAATTCTATTATAAACTGAGTAGAAACTTCTTTGGTTTTTGTGTAGACATGAGACCTGCAATTTCGTTCCAAAAATTTGAACACTGCAACGCAAGGACCTTTTGCCACGAAAACCAATAAAGACCATAGAGTAGGCCTATATATTTTCCCTCATCTTCTAATAAAGTGGTTTTGTCTGAATACGTCTATCAATTAAATAGCCTACCAATAGGGTGTTTTTCCAATGTCACCATTGAGTTGATTTATCTTATTGCGGTATTTGTGTGTGTGTGTGTGTGTGGGAGCGAGAGGAAGGAAGAAAGAGATTGGAGAGACCCATCAATATTTCTCTTAAGGATCCCGTATCAGTGTTACATTGAATATTACTGTAAATTCCATAAAACGGGAAAAAGTTTTTTGGAACGTGGCGTACAACATTTCTCAGATAAAAGTGTCTTAACTCGCTTCGTTTTGCCAAAGCGAACTAAAAGTTTGTCGTCCTAGTACAGTACGGGTATAGCGTAGCAGGCCCGAAGCCAACTTTTGACACATTATTTCACTCTTTAATGCCTTCCCCTTTATAATTCCTAGCAGAAATGAATGAATGGAGTCCAATGACACCATTATGCTGTCTGTAAATCTTTTGTAGGCTTTCTCTTTTACTGAATTTTATAATGATGCACTGGTCTGTGGTATATCAGCCTATTTGTTAATGCGTCCATTAGTTCTGTCTGATTTGCGCTGCTGGAACTTTCATCTACGTAATGGCTTGCAATCCACTGATAACCTAATGTTTTATGCTATAGCAGAAACCATGATGGTTCTTATACTCGTATTGCATAGTTGATACTCTAATTTTAGCCAAGGACGAAAACATTACTGTACTGACACACTGACTTCTTCTGTTGATCTTCTGTTGACACACTTCTTCCTACTTGAGAATTATTGATAACATAGTCCAATCTATTTTTTGCACTCCTTAGCTAGTAAGTGTTTCTTACGACAGTTGTTTACATGGCTCGTAACTTGACATTACCACACGCAATCTTGTTGCTAGGGGCGACGGGCGGAAAGTGAATTGTTGCTAGGGGCGACGGGCGGAAAGTTACTTTACCGCCCGCAAATGCTTATTTGCGAGCAGAAATGACCAAGGCCTCCCCGCTTTATAAATATTCGGTTGCCATAAACAATAACAAATGCGAATCCCTTTCTGAAATAAGCACCATTCTTCAAGTCTGTATTTACATAATATTTTCAGGTAATATCACAATTAATATAATTAAATTGATATAAGTAACCGTCGTGCAAAAAATAGCATGCAACACACGGACCGTAAAGGCATTTACGGGTCTCGAAAACTTAAAAACCCTCGGCTGCGCCTCGGGTTTTCAATCTGTTTCCTCGACCCGTAAACGTGCCTTTCCGCCCTTGTGTCGCAATATACTATTTTCTAACGTAGTAAAATTTCAGGATCTTGTTGTGTTGAATACCAAGGACGAAAGAATTACTCTACAGTAATTTTCAAATGGGAAGCGTTTTCCTTCTCCGCCAATCACGTGTACGAGCTAAAGTAGTACCGCTATCAGGAAGGGTCTTCCTTCCGTCTCGACGTCTCTGATTGGACCGCGTATCTAAGCAAGGAGAAAAGCAAAACGCTTCCCATTTGAAAATTACTGTAGTGACAAATTTATTATGTTGATCTATATCTTTACTAGCCTACTTGGGAATTATTGATTACATCGCCCAATCTATTTTTTCTAACGTAAATTGTAAATTTCAAGATCTTGTTGTGTTGAATACAAAGAAGAAAATATGTAATTTGGATGTTATACTATGAGTTTTACAGTTATCTTATAAGTACTGTAATTATCTTTTCGATCTTGTAATGGTGGAATCTGGAGGGGGGACCTTGGAAAATTCTGAAGTAGCCTTTTAGCGGATTGTAATGGTTTCCAAATGATGGGCATAAGTTGCTGTAGCTAATGCAAATAACTGTTCGAACCTTGGGAGGTGGAGAACATGTTGAACCCTTCATGAAGGCAGAATTGTTGTTCAATGTTTAAATTTTTAAAAATAATTCAAGTAATAACAGAAATCAAATGCGACGAAAATATGAAAACGGGGTTTATTGATCCAGAAATGCATTTTTTTATTGGTATCGTAATTGCATTGAATATTGTATAACAAATCAGAAATATTAGAGGGTTTTGGCCCACTGTTCAGATGTGTAAGAAGATAATATAGAATTAGTTTTGAAATTACACCACCTTATACCCTCAAGTATGTTGTGATAGAGGATATTTCCAAGGAGAATCTTACGCTGCCAGTATCATTACAATCTTGTTTATTTCTATCTGCATATAACCTGTATATTAATGGTTCAAGTATATATTACACGAAATTACGACCATCTGTTTCTGTATGTCATTAACTGCTCAGCAGCCTGTCATATCATAACACACTCTTACCATATAGCTTAGCCTAAGTTATGTACAAATTTGCCCATTTACACCACAGAACACCAATATTTTTATTAGAAGTGAACAGCGCATGTCAAAACTCGGAAACAAAAAGCTATTACAGCGCTCCAACGGGTCGGGCAGTTAAGCTGTAAGAATGAAAAATTTGCGTGCCAGAACACATGTATGAAAATGCATTCCAAATTCTGTAAAACCATAGCCCACTAGTATTAGCGGGCTACGGTAATGACCATAGCCCACTAATACCATCAGGCTATAGTGATACAAACAATTATCTTTTAAAAGCATTGAACACAAAATGCACTAAATGATGAACACCTTAAATAAGAAAAAATAATAATTTGCAAACAATATGCGTCAGATCTTATAAAAACCGTAGTGTAGAATACCTTCTAGAATTTCTGCTACTCACAACATACATGTCTCGGTGATTGCTGAAATATGTATTACTTTAGATGACTTTATAAATAAAAAACAAACACCCTTGATTAATGAATTATATTTATAAAAACTGATTTTAAAAATATTACATTACCATAAATATTAGTAGCTTCCTGTCACTTGAATTTCTTTTACCTCAGTCATACACAGAAGTATGAATTTACTTTCTATTTTCACAAAAACTAGGCGAGGCTTGAGATCACTTCCCACATTTGATTGGGAGTTCACAGGGATTGGGTCTCTGTAAATCACGAGTCGCAAGCTGCTTTGGGATAACTTGTCTAGTATGGTTAACGAAATCTTTCTCCAGGAAGTAGTCTTCACACATTAAATAATTAGCACAATTCACATTATCATCTAAATTGCACTGATGTTTCAGTTGGTTCACGTTTGATTTTTTCGGAAACCTGTAGAAATGTTTGTTTTTGTAGTTCACGTTGGATTTCATACTGAAGTATTTACTTCCGCAGCCAGGGAACTTACAGGAATATTTCACTCGTTTCTGAAACAAAGAATACGAAACATTAATCTTAATAAGTCGTAGAACATGGAATAAATATTAATTCAGGATTGTTTTAAGTAGTTAATGTATTTTAACTTACCTTCGCTACTTGACATCTTTATAATATGTTAATTATAGCTCCTCCTTTTCCAAACACTAATGCATACAGATCGTTGCAGAAAAAACCAGATATTACGCCTTTTCATATATTGCTGTCATATGTTTCGAAACAAACCTGCCGCCAAGGCAACAGCGATCACAGTGCACCAAACCGGTCGGGCAGTGAACTAATGAGCTGTTGCTATTCTTTCAATGTTACTTTCACCCCCGTGATTTACACAGTTGGTTAAAATTTTTTTTATTAATTATGTTGTTTATTTAAAATATGTAAAAAAATTTTGTTGTTGTTATGTAGTCATAGTTTTATGTATTAATTAAATAAAATGTGACCTCTTGATATTAAAAACTTAAAATGTATAGTTAACTTAGCCTATATACAAGTTTTTTCTATTTACATAATTGATTAAAATTTGCTAATTATAAGTTATTTGTTTAAAATATGTAAAAACTTTGCTATGTGGTCACAAATTAAAATGCATTAAATATTATAAAATGTGATCTCTTGATATTAAAAATTGTTTATCTTCAAAACTTAAAATGTATATTTTAATAGTAATAATACTACTTGTCTATAAATTGTTCATATCGCACTTTGTGATTTTTGTCTTAATAGGCCTACTGTCCAAGCAGGAAAATAGTGTTCATAAACTGCAATAAATATTTCAATTTGTTTTTGTTGTTATTAACGTTTATTACTCACTATCTTCCTTATTGTTTGTTGTCATTGATGGCACGTTGAATAGTAGTTTCCCTTTGCTGGTCTCTGAATTTGCTGATCGTTTTAATTATGTACGTCGTATCTTGACTGCGTTGTGTTTTCCTATTTTGTGTTTTGATATTTCAAAACTAATATTTCACCCTCAGTGGAAAAATGAAATTCCTAAATACTGATAATATAGAAGTTATGTTTGCATAAATTTCCTCAAAACCAATTGATCACATTGCTGATAGTCAGTAGCGTAATTACGGGGTGGCAAGGAGTGGCAGTAGCCACCCCAGAATTCCCAAACCTCCCTTTTGCCACCCCAAAAATCGGCATTAAAAATATCAGTTATTTGCAAACAAGTGAAAAATTACAGTTTATAAACGTGGCACAATCTTGATTCTTTATTAAACTTAACATTTATGCTGGTATGGCATGTAAAAAAGTTTTAAAAATGCTTAAAATACATCATTTTAATGCCAAATTTAAAAAAAAATTCCATACTCCCCAGACTCCCCGGCAGATCTTGCCACCCCAGTTAAAAAGCTGAAATTACGGCCATGCTGATAGTAATCTTTAACAGAAATTTCAGCACTGGCGACAGTTTCAGGTTTAAATAGCAGAATGCAAACCGTCGTTAAATAACTATGGGGGACAAACGAACATTGGTCGGATCATGCTATTTACTACGTTTACAGTACTGAAGCGAGACACTGAAAAAGAAAAATTGTATGGTTGAAAGTTCTTGGTTACATTTTCTCCTCATCCAGAGCCTTGCTTGTCACGTTTGTGCTTTAACGTATTGTATGCGAATAACGCAATAGTGTAATCCCATAAGTAGAAGCAGCATCACGGCCGCCTTATTCATATTCAGCATTGCTGTGTTCCTACTTCAGTTGACCGTAGCTCGGGTCGTACAACTTCAAACTCGGGATTTCTCCAGGGATTACATCTACGACATAGATCGTGTGATAATGTCAATATTTCTTTCTGGAGCTGATCTTGTTATACGGTAGTAATACACAAACGTATTAGTGTAAGTAGTCTTTGTAGTTTTCTTTTCCATGGGAATTCTGTTTAATTGTTCGATCATACTGTAATATGCGTATTACATGTGACGTAAACGGTAGCATAATGACATTCATTGCGAAAAATATTTTTTGCACCGCTTAACTAATTAGTGGTACCGGTACTTACGAATGTTGTTGCCGTGGATCGTAAGTTGGCATTCCCACATGTAATCTTGTTGCTATGTGCGGTAAGAGTTTCCGTGCGGGAAGAATTTACTTACGCCACATCTCATAATACAAGCCTTTATGGACAAGGCCCCCCAGGACAAATATTCGGTTCACATAACAACAAACACATGCGAATCACTTTCTGAAATAAACATCTATCTTCAAGACTGTATATACATAATATTTTCAGGTAATATCACAATTAATATAATTAAATTGATATAAATAATCATCGTGAAAAAAAAAAGCATGCAATACTCGTGCCGTAAGCGCATAACGGATTTCGGAATGCATACGGATCGGGATCTCGATCCGAATGCATCGCTTACGGCACTTGTATCGCAATATACTATTCATTATAACACACGTATGGTATCGATTATTATCGAACGCGGAACGATCTCGAAACCGTGAGAGCAGAAAATCAAGCTAATAAACAACCTGTATTTAAAATAAAAACCAATTCTGTTGGGTGTTAATTTTAATAATCATTACTAAATCGAGTTCATTTCATCTTGTGGAAAAAGCAGTTCGTTTCAAGAAAATTGACTTGACCGCCAGCAGCTGCCATCTCTCGCAGAAGATTACAACTACGGGAACTCGCTAACTTCTGATTGCATGTGGTCAGCCGATTTAATTTTTTTAGTCTAAAATCTTGAAACTTAAACCTTTAATTATAGTCGAACAAAAACAGTCTTAATGGGAATTAAGATACTCGTATGGAAATTATGAAACTATCTTTGCTCTTTTCACAAACATACTTATATCTAAATAAATGCCATTATAGGCTCGTTGTACAATGTGCTATTAGTTCATGGTGTTAGGGGGAAGTTTTGTTCATCGTGCAAGGATGGGAGGAACGCATTTATAATCAGAGATCTCTTACACGTAAAAAATTGCATTGAATTTTAGAGTTTTAAGCAGGTTGTAAGTTATGCCCATTCATTGTTTATCTGCCCATAGTACTAAAGGTATTATAGTAGAAGTAGTACTGTGTTCCGTCTCTTAAATTCGAAGTGGACTTTTCAGCAATAATACGAGCACATAATTTTCTGAATCTACATATACAATTTTCAGAGTCTGTCTTGGAATTGGTGAACGCTATAGCTCGAGAACGAAAAATCGTGTAGAACATTTTTGAGTTTTTTATGTCCCGGAATGTGAAAGATCAGCGACTATTTTCTCTTACTTTTACTACCACTTTTTGAAAATATGTTTCGCGGTCTTCTTGAAAACAACTCTGTTTATAAAAATTGTACATGAGGTACTTACATTAAGAGCTAACGGTTTTATTCGATTTTTTTGTCAAAAATGCTTTAAGCCAGCCATCGATTAAACCTTGCATGGTGAACAATACCCTTTGGAATAAGGCTGAAATAAGAATACGCACCTGGCCGAGTTTATTGTAATCCTTCAGAAGGAAACTTTATCAGCTTCTTTAATGATATATTATGTAAAAGAGTGGAATGGTTACCACTTAGGCCTATTAAATGAAATAGTATTGACATTTCAAGGTAGTATGTTCATGCGATAATCCTAAATTTTTATCGGTATGATATTAAATTTAATTTAAAAAGTTTACATGCTGGCAGTCTGCACATTTCCCCCTTCAAATCCAGTCTGCATTTTGAGAGTTTATTCTTTTTCTTTATTTTAATCTTTATGCTATAAATAATCCATTCTTACGCTATGTTTTATTATTTTTTTTTACTGATTTGGGCATGTATTTAGTAGATTATTAAGTCTCATTCAAGTGTTATCGCATTATTTCAGAAACACAACAAATCATCCTCGCTAAATTCGTTTCCAGGTATAGGTACTCGAAGTTCTTTGAAGTTGAAAGACAGTTGATTGTGATCCCTATCTCAGGTATTTCATTCCAGGATGAACAGTAATTACGTAATCTTGATGTTCCTGAGAAGTTAGGAGGAGGTAAAGGGCTGAGCGCCTGAGGTGACTACGAATGAATCCGGCTTGCATATTACATTTATGCATTGCGATATGCCATGTTGCCCGCGTTTCCACGTGCTGTAGCCATGGTGACCTCTATTATTAACATGGCTGCGAGGTTTTGCGGTCGCTATGTCTATTCATTTCCATGGTCATTTATGGACTCTGTGTTTGATGCACTTTGGTGGTTTACTGTAATGGATGTCTGGTACGATTGCAGCTTTAATTTAAACAATTATTTTTTTGTTTGTTATTCCATCTCTCAGTACCGTATATGTTACAGAAATTGGCATAAATGGTGCTTACTATGTGGTTCAAAATGCACTGCACACTCTGTTTAAAGTTTGCATCAACTCGTTTTAATTAGCTGTAAATCCGTCTCTTTTTTTAACTTGTGGTCTTCAGTATTAATCAGTACATGTCATTAGGGAATTAATTTAACGAATTCAATATAATGTATTCAAACGTAATTATTAACTTGTCTAATTCATATGAAAATTAGTAAAGCAAATACATTGCACAAATACCGACATAGTATTGGCCAATTGTGTAATTTGTGGTCACAGCTTTGTTCATTAGAAGTTGCAATTATGTATTGGATGAAACAAACATCGAGCTTCAGATGCCTTAATGATAAGTCTGTCGTTTTAAATTAGAGTTTTTTGAGGGCATGCGGTAAACCCCAGAAAAAAATATTAAGCATATTCATTAACATAGTTAAGAACAATAGAATTTCAAACATTTACTCTTTCCTATTTTTCACAATAAAAACAAATATTTTCAGGGGTATACCGGTGTGTGATAATTGAGTATGTGAAGCTGTGTTTAGAGTTTCTAAGGGAAACTTCTTATCTTTGCGATCTGGTATACATGTTACCTACTGACAGCTTTCTCCGTACTCCTGTCAAAGCTGCAAGACATAAACAAATGAACCTAAATAGGTGTATGTGCGACAAAGTCATACTGAAATATTTATATTTTGGGTAATATTTTTTGTTCTTGCCTCATGGCATTTGACAATGTTGGATATGCATAGGATGATTTGATATTAAATTGAAGCAATAGACTACCCACTAAAACATTGCATAAATAATTTTTGACCCTGGGTGTTGACAAATAACAGACGAATTCTTAGAACATATCAGTGACTCTCCGACAGATCCAAACCGGGTCTGTTTTCTTGATTGGGCTTCGAACAGTTATATTCATGAGTCCTCCCATATTTGGGCTGCTGATCAGTCTGGTGCAACGAAATCGTGAACATTAAGTAAAGCGGAAGATTTTTATGGTAATTGTAAAAGCCTTTTCTACTTAAGATCCGTCTATTTGTATTCATGCTGGAAATCTAAAACATTTTTAAGATATAATTGATTTAAAAGTATGTCTTTACATATAAAATGAAGAAGATAATTATTTTCCACTTCGTTACTACCATGAATGTAGTCTACTGTCACTAGACGATTTTCACAGCTTCCAAACACAAAAACATCTGGAACAAGACTTGTAGTGTGACGTTGTCATTATGCGTGTAGTTTCCTCTGTTTAGCTTTTAATTTTGATTTGTAATTTTTTCTTCTGACAAATTGAAGGGGTCGGGGAAGATAGTGCTACCCACACAAACCTCATTTTGAGAAATTGCATTTTTGAAGTTTGCTCAAATCTGCAAACCTTGTTTTTATATATTTTTTTGTAGGTAATGTTACTAACAAGAGTTATTGGCAGAATTAATCTCTGCTCAGAAACATTGGAATAAATAGTGACTAAGGAAAAAAGTAGATAGTGCAATATTCTCAACTTGTACAAAAATGAAGGTTAGCACTATCTTCCCCCGACTCCTTCCATTTATTTTTACGGCTGTGTCCTGCTTAGTTAGTCGAGATGCAAATATTTCTTCCTCTTCTTCTTAGGCTGGTGACCACTTTCTAGTCTTTGCGTTCTGCCCATGTTCTTGCAGATGGCAAATAAAAGAATACCTTTGCAAAGAATTTTGTTGATGCGGTGATTCCTCACCTTCAGATGCAGGACGTAAGTTACAATTTTCCAAAAACTTTGGAGACGAAACGCCCAAATGAAGACATAGTTTGTATCACAGTAGATTTGTAATGGAATAAAATTGTTTCCACAGAAAGAGAAATTTTATTAAGATAGTGCGATATAATTCTTCTGTGACTACCTAGTTCTTGTGACGATTGAAAAGGCCACTTACCGTTTTGGTTGTAACGCTTGTTTTTTAAAATGGTTAAAATACTGTGCGTGTATTTAGATGTGGGGGGTTGTTTATTCGGTTGTCAGCACGCACATAACTCTTTCATTTATTAATCTGTTGAAACCTTTTCGTTACTGGAGATCTCTTGAGAAAATCAATTCAAAACAGTATCGTTCTGTTAAGGAAATATAAAATATGTTACGTTCATTATTTCATAGAACAGAAACTTCTCACAAAACTCTTAGCGTTTGATTTTTTAAAAATTGCTGTTTTTCGGTCGCAGCTGCAGGGTACATGAAACATCTTAAGTGCGCTGCCTAAATCTAGCGCACAATGGAAATCTGTCTCTTTTTGGGGGATTAAAATGCAGTTCACAAACCTGCAATTAGAAATGCATAACAGATTAACATTACCTAACCTGTATCCACTAGCAGGTATACTGTTCTCTTCTAGAGGTTATATTCATGTTCGCCTAATCCTGCAACAAATGTATTCAATTTTCGTTACATATCTCAGATTTTACTGACTGAATTTGTACTGAAAATACATAGCCTAGTACTTACCACTAAACATTTATTTGGAATGAAATGCACGTGATTTCATGCGAATATCCACTTGTTTTAAGAACTTCATCCTGATTAAAGCTTAAACACGTCTATAGCACCATAGTTCCCACTGCAATTTGCGCTCAACATTCTGAACCATAATTGAATTGGTTTTATGTTATACTCTGATTTACAATATTGCTTACATTCCCTCGAAAGTCCACCATTTTGCTTTTAATCTCCATCCCTGCAAACCGTGTAACTTGCAGGCCTTGTGTTTAGGTGAGTGGTCTACAGAGGCCATGGCTTCTACAATCATGTATCCAGACTTGTATTTCCATTACTTCTACGAATATTTCCGTTACACATGGTTTCAGCAAGTGACCCCCCCCCAGACCGATTTAAAAAAACATACATGTCAAAACTACAGTTGAATAAAATCAGGTAAACTGATGTAACAAAGTGCCAGAAAGCTTTTGTTTAATCAGTTATAATTGCAGTTATGATATGCTGAAAATAAGTTATTTTTTAAATCGATTTCCGAGTTAAGCTCCAGATCGATTCATTAAGCAGGGCTTACGGAAGATCAAAAGTGCTACAATAATACTACATGGCCCACCAGGGCCCTATTTCATAAATCTCTACAGGTGTGACAAATACAATTATGTCAAGTCTGACAATTGTCAGTATGTCATGATAACAGTATTCTTCATAAACATTACAGCTTTTCCTTACATTACAGGCAAAATAATGTAAATTGTCAGACTAAAAAAACCCTTTTCGTATACGAGACAATTTTGTGTTAAATGTTGGAATCAGTGGATGGCAGTGATGTAACTCTGAAGACTGTTTACAAGTGGTATGAGAGATTTAAAAACGGAAATGAGTCGGTTGAAGACGACAACGGCTGGGACGTCCATCGATCTCAAAAACAGACGAAAGCATGCAAAAAATGGCAGCACTTGATCGTTCAAACAGGCGCTGGCCGTGTATAGGCTAAGGTGGAAGGCCTGTATAAGCCTGAACATTGTATAAGCAATGTTCTTTTCAGTACTTGATCTAATCATTTCTTATTTTTGTTATCGTGATGGAGGTTGGATTTTTTATTTTGTTTTGTTTACAAAGAACCTTGAAAATATTGATTCTTGTGGTCAGGGAAATGTACGTTTCTGGTGATGAAAAGCCAGAGGAAAATTATTTAAAAATTTCTGTGGACACCCTGCATCAATAACAGCCACTTTCCATCAAATCCTGTCGTCTTACTTACGGTAGTTGACGCAGGGGTCGGATAGCAGGCCTAATCCTTGAAGGATTTAGCGTCATAGAGTTTAATGCAGTTTCTTGTCGACCACATTCCTATACGTCTAGTCGCATGAAGGATCCCTATGCATTTCACAACATGAAATCTTAACTTGTTACTAGAGCTAGATAGCTAATAAAAAAAATAAAAATAAATAAAAGTTATCGGTACCGCGGAGCTACGTAGATGACTTCACTTGAATAACCTCAAGCTTTCGTGCTTTTTGGTAATTTCTCTTTCATTTAAGACGCCTGCATTGAGTCCATTAAACAACACGCAATACTGTCGTGTCTGGAAGTTGCCTCCTCCTAAAGGCGGCCCATAACTGTTAATAGAACGTACTGTTAATAGAACGTATGTTTTAAGTACGGTACCACAGTTGCATTAAAAACTTAATGTTTAAAATGATCATTATTAACAATCTTGAAAGCAGTTCATTGAACTTCCAACGTAATACCGGGTGTTAAATGTTCGCTAATAGTTTTTCGAGATGTCAGGTATTTTTTTCTCTTGTGGCAAATTTCGGGGAGATATTTTTCACAGTGTGTAATGCTTATATTACTCTACCACATTTCTGTGTCCCTGAATGTGGTAAAATCCCTGTCAGATTTAAATATGATCAATATAATGATATAATCAGTATGTTACAATATTGTAGTGCAAACAAACTACATTTGTAACTCCTATGTTTATGTACGGTATATTTTCAGTCTTTTGGTACAGTTTTATCATTTTTGTTATTTGAATTATACAGCATTTCGTGTGAAAATGCAATACTGAAAGTTTTGAAATTACATTTTCATATGTTCTTATTCTCCGCAATTTCTTTCTTCCTATCATAGATTTGATCAAAGGTATAGCGATGACCATATATTTTATCATTTTCAAGGAAAAGGCTATAAATAAATTTTACAGGTTGAGAACATTGATTTTAATTTCTTGAGCACGTCTTGAAATTAATGGAAACCATACAGAAATTGAATTAAATTTAGTATCGCTCCCCGTATAAATTGCTCTGCTTTGGTCATCATTGAAAAAGAAAAATACATCCGACTAATGGTCTTCTCATTTGATTCGTGTTCAACTCATCGCGTCGCCATCTTGACGTTTTACCTACAGCAATTGATTTATCTGGATTTAAGTTATATTTACTCGTTGAGCGTCTTTATTGACTCCTGCTCATTTTGTTTTTTCCCGCACAACGGTACGAATGGACTAATAAAATTGATAACGAAAGACGACAAGGATATTGCTCGTTCAGTTTCGCATTTAGCGGAAAATAATTGACTGCTGAGTTAGATAACCGTCTGCCAGCAAACGCCAGTTAAATAATGCCTGATAGTGTTGGTGCACCTAATTCGCGAAATCATAGCCCGTAAGGTTTTACAGTCGTTACGTAGAGCTTGAAAATATCGGTGTCGTTGCACCTAGCCATTGAAAGAGAAATAGGCCTAATTTCCTCTGTAGTAGGTAACAACCAAAGTAATAAAATAACGAACCATGTTTCTTGCCTAAACTATTTTTTTGACCGCGTTTACAATTTTAAATTTAGACCTATATAAGACTATATTTATAAAAATAATAGAGAGCGGATTTCTATGACATGTCATATTTTTCCCCCTTTGCATTATTTCAGATTTCCGACTAATTTAAACCCGATTCCAAGCATCCTGGTGAAAATGGAACGACTTTTATTGTGCATATAACTGCATATTTAGGACATTTTCAACTATTGTTGCATATTTAGTATGAATATGCATATTTATATAATATTTTTGGCATGTTTGTGTGCGTATTAAAGAAATTTTGAAATTTCATATCATATTTTGTAAATTTTGCATTATAATGATACTTTTTGAGATTTTACAGATATTTTAAATAATTAACATTATATTTTAATAACATGAATTGTAATGAAACTTAAAAAAATATACACATTGTGTAAGTGGTAAAGTCATATTTTAAATGCTATTGGTCATATTTTAATGTTTTTAGGTAGTAAATTCATGCATATATCCTATTTTTTAGGTCATAGAAATCCGCCCCTATTTATAAATAACCTTAATAGAGTTTCAGGACAGTTTTAGTAAATTTCATGACTTTAAAGATACATCTTAATGATACACTGTTGGACCCATAAGTTCAATTTTCACCCGAAGAATTTATCGCGCTAATTGATTTTATGGGTCCAACAGTTTTAATATAACTGAGAGGAGTCTTGTTTGATTGTTGCGCAAATACGCCATTCTTTCTGGTAATATGCACGTATGATTTTGTTTTTTTAAAAACAGCACCAAGAACGGTGGCAGTGAATTTACTTGCAATAAAACACACGGCTGCGACTTCACTTCCAGTGGAAATTGCTGGTTTATTCCATTCTATCTCCGATGTTACCGCCTTCAAGTTCTAATATAAGTTGTATTTCAGTTGATGCAATGCATAATGCAAGTTCATACAATTGTAATATCTGAATTGCAAAACGCACAGTGTTTCTTATAGGTAGTTACATTTCCAAGTTTCTCTGGGAATCGATTGTCATAAACACATTGGGTGGAACTCATATCTGGAATATAAAGTTCGTGTATTGTGGCTGTTGTTTCAGAACTGCATTAGTGAAGCCAAGGAAAGAAAAAAATAAGCTTCCGTAAGGGAAAAGTGTAGTTGGCTAAACTAGCAAAGTTTGAGAGCGTCGTTCCCAGCCTCCGTTTTCTCTCTTGTTACTTCGGAAACTTCTCTTATTTTTTTCCTTCAATCGATATCATTTCTCCATTTCCCATCATTTTTATGTATGCTTCGTGGAAGGAAAATTGAATCATTGTTATTGAATGAATGCACTTCTTGTTTTTTCATGCCTGACGGGATTGTTAAAGCATGTATGAATCTCGTGCTGTTGACGAGATTTGTGATGGTTGTCAATAACATTCTCTGAAGCAAGGAAACACGTTATACTGATATTAAGTATGACCAACTTTTCTATATAATTATTTCACTCGTCCAATCGAGCTTGTAGTTCAGTTTCATATAATATTAAAGTAAATTGCTAGGACTTGAATTGTGTGACAAAAAACTTGAAATATATGCCATTTATTATTAATTTTTATAAGCATATTATAGGATGATATTATTTATTTAGAAAAATATATACAGGGTGTTAATTAATAATACCGAAATATTTTATCTGTGTATAGAGAGTACATTGACAAGAAACTTTTATTAGGAGAGTTTTGCTTTATGATGTAAAATGTGTATTCTACAGGGCATTAAACTCACTAAAATTTAGTGCTCATAAGTTAATAGTTAAGCGAAATAGGGTTAAAATTTTCATTAAATCAACTTCATGCCTTCTTAGTGATCGATAAAAACCCGATTCTTGATTATTCATCAACAGCTATATCACAATTTATTGTTTCCATAGTTTTCAGAATTTGCCGACCAATCACATGACTGGCCGCCACTGCATTAATTCTTTTTTTTCCCCCATAACTACAGTATTAGCAACGAAGTTCCTTTGTCTTGCATTTCCTCAAATGTTAGAAGTCAGTGGCGGCCATGCCCTGAAAGATTTTATGCTGTGACAGGAAAAATTGAATCCACAGAGCAAAAATCTCCTAATAAAAGTTGCTTGCCTATGTCCCCTGTATACACAGGTAAAATATTTCGGTATTATTATTATTCAGAGTCCTCCATTAAGAGGCTACCATTCGGCGGAGCTTACCTGACAATAAGTGATAAATATAGAAATAAAATACATCCAAACAGATGCATAATGGAACATAACAGAGCAACATAAATATTTAACAGGTACATAACGAAGGAATGCATGCAGTCAAAATCTCAGGATATTGTTCCTCTAAGGTGCATATAGATGATTTTTTAACATGGCAGTTGATCCTTTAATAGCAGTAACGAAGATAATACAGTAATTGTGAATAATACACGATGATTACCATACGACCCAGATTTATCAAATTAATGACAATATATATAATTTATATGTGTAAATTAATTATAGCCTATATATAGGTTTTTTTTATTCAACGGTTTGTCTCACATTTGAGATTATGAGCGTGACACAATAATAAATATGGTTTTTAAATACAAACCAGTATCACTGTTGTGAACCAACTGCCTCTGTCATGTAGTCCAGTGATAGCATTCCTGTAAAAAACTGTCGATTTGATAATAAACTTTCATCATTTAAAACATAGGGTTTTTTACAAAGTTCTTATGAACACTGTAATATTCTTTGACCACTCGATAGGGAATTACTGATGGTAGGAAAACAGTTACGGAGAATATTGTGCTTTCATAATTAATATTTTGCTCGTGCGATTTTGTATTTTAGTTTTCCTCTTATGCATTTTTGTAGGACAAATTATGATAACTAGCAAAAACACAATTACATTTTTTCATGTTCATAATGCGTTTTAATGGAAAAATATTCCCTTCAATTGCAAAACAATAAGCGATATTGCGCTTTTGCAGTTGGTTTTTTGGGGTTTGAATATGAATGTGTGAGCTTAAAATTAGTTGGATGACATTGTAGCTGCGATTTGCGGGGGATGTTAATGCAATAGAAATCCCTGAAAGCTACTGTTCGCAAAATTCGGTAAAATAATAAATAACTATTTTTACACAGTTGTTTCGTAATAACAATTTTTAATGATCTTTTTAATATCGAAATGCAATTGACTGTCGCATCCACAAATTAGCGTGCTTAAAAGCAAATATCCATGCCTACTTTCAAGCACGTTAATTGGAACTACTATTATTTATAACTTATAACATATTTATTTTAAATAGGCCTACGTACTAAGCCGCGTCCTTCCTACGGGAGTTAGTTGCAGAAATGCGTCCTTTTATAATATAATTCTTTATTGCAACCATATGGTCATACTATGATGAATGGAGCAACGGTGGAATGATTTATGGCAGGGTAAACAGGAGCACCCCGAGAAAACCTGCCTTGACCCTATTTTGGTCCCTTTTAAATTCCGAAAGAAGAACAGGCGCACTAACAAATGAAGTACGATTATTTTTCGTGCTGTTTCTCGGGTATGTCTAATAACCCGTATGAAGATCGAATAACCAACTATTCAATAATAATAATAATAATAATAACAACAAAAACCCAATAGCCAATAATTATGTGACTAAAAACATATTGCTCTTAATGAATGTTTCTTGTCATGATGTTTTTTTCGATTTAGTAGTAGTACTGTAAAGTGCTGTAACCAAATGGTACACGTACTTCTATTCCATGCTCCAAAACAAAATACTTTACTTTTTAGGATCTTTAGGTTTGCCAGTAGGCCGTGGCAAATCGATGTGTTTCTGTTACTTGTTTACATCTTAACTGATACTGAGTTTTAATGATTGTGATATTAGGTGAAATAGCGAAGTGTCAACGAGTATAGTCCTATTTTGTTTACGAATATAAAAAAACAATGTTCCCACAAATTTTCAGCTCTTTCAGTTTAATAACTTCTGCGACAAATCGGAATAGACAAGAATCATATACTTACACAAGTATAATTATAAGTATATGATTGAGAATAAAATTATTTAAATTGGAAATTACATTTCGAGATTTGATTGTCTAGATTCGTTATTTTCTTCTCGCAGGAAATAATTCATGTTCTGAAACAGAATATTACGTAGCAAACAACTGCCTAACAACAGCATTACAATCACTGGTGCCTACACAGTCATATTCAAAGGCCGTGAAATATATTTCTTTGCATAGGAATGTAATACTTTTTCGTCTTTAACATTAGAAGTTCGTGGTATTAAAATAATAGTGCGAGAAAACGCTTCAACAATTTTATTCTTAAAAAATATAAACGCAATAGGGATTTTCTTGCTACTATCTGAAGTAGCTCAAGTAGCAAGTAGCGTTTTAAGCACTCAATCTTAAATTCTTTTGCTTAGGCTACAACGGTACTTTCTAGCAACTTGTTACATATACTACCATATAACGGCGATCTTCAACTTTCTTTTTAACTAAAGGGTCACGTATTTGGTATAAGATATATTTTTTACATCCATTACCTGGCCTATTTTTTCGTTCTTAATCGTATCTCTTCAACATTTTGGGGAATAAATTTGTTTTTAAAAATTTTTGAATTGTCATATTTCTCAACCGTAGGCCTAAACAGCTACCACCAACTTTTAACAGTAGAGTTGAACATTTTTCCTTTTGTTTTTCTTGTTATGTGTTTGTCCCTTACAATGCACCATTCAGCCACTATTTATATAAGTCGGCTGCGGTGGTCTAGAGGTAGTGTGCCCGGCCGCAGTCGATGGGTTTTTCTGGACGTAAAAATTCTGGGCACGGAGTCCTCCGGGAGGGACTTTAAGCTGGGGGGCCTGTGTCGTAGGTTTACGGCACGTAAAATAACTCCAAGCCTAAATTGGAGCCTCTGGACAAAATTTCTCGGCCCTTTCACGTCCAAGTAATACGTTAGTTTCCGGAGGGGGGTTGAGAGGCGATGGGCTTACCACCTGTTCCTCTGCACTCTCTAGGAGAATAAGCCTAACAAAATTCAAATAGGTAAACAGAAACCTCCAATTGAGGCCCTTCGTCCCAACATGGGGCAATAGGATTCGATATATATTTTTTCTATATCTTGCACAGATATACATCAGTGAATCGGTAGTTGAATTTGAGTGCTAACTGAGGTATGTAAAATTTATGTTTTCTGAATATGATTTTTTTTAGTGCTGGTTTTGCAGTATTTTAAACGGTTTTGTGGTTTGAACTTTGACTTTATAGTTTCTATTGCTGGCACGTCAATTGTGTTTGTATTTCGTTCAGAAAAACTCTTAAACTGCACACCGAACTCGCGGCCTGTCAAACACAGGCTTCACTGTGAACTCAGCTTGTTAAACCTCGTCCGTGCTTTTACCTTTTGAAATCCCTTTAATCTCTTCATCTGCTAATAAACTTGCCTGATATCGTAGTAATTTTTTTTTCTAAATAGCTGTTACTTATTCGGATAACTGAAAATACATAGACATGGTTTGCCGATTTTTTGACGAGAGTTACAATAAGCTATGATTTCTTTTATGAAACATTTCTTTTCCTTATTCTTTCTTTTCTTTTCCTAGGCCTATTTAGAAAACTGAAAACGGCGTGAAACTTAAATTCTCTTCGAAGGAACATGGTACTGTAGGTACCGTATTGCGCCCGACTCCGAAATTCGAAGTTGAGTTTTTAACCTAAATACACGTTTTGAGACCCCCTGTGTCTGTGCATGTGTTTGTGAACAACGTACCTCCTAAACGAAAAATCATATGAAAACATTTTATATTTCTTTTTTGTACTTCTGAGGATGTGACACGAAGATTGATTTTCTCATACTTTTAATGCCACTTTACACGAAGAAAATTTCGTTTTTCGCGATTTCTCGTAATGATTTTCTTTAGATTCTGTACATGAGATGCTTATACTAAGAGCTAAAACCCTTTGTTTGGAACATTTTTTCGCAAAAATTCCCTGAAGGATAGTTATAAGCCAACCACTGGGCCATCCCTTGGCTAAGTGGTTAGACTGCTCGCCTTCCACCACTGGGACCCGGGGTCAGTGCAGTATTTAAGCCTAGGCAGACGCCTAGGGCGGCAGATTTGAAGGGGCGGCTTTTAAGCTGTTACTGTTTTTTTAAATATATTAAACATTTTATAAATAATTCTTCAAAATAGTACCCTAATGTAACGCAAAATGAAATAGAAACGAATAACAGTGACAACAATACGCACCTGTTTATTTATTTACTTTACTATTATTATTAGCCTACTATTTCAGTTACAATAATGCTTAGTGTAGGTTACTTTGTATATTCATGTGAAAATAAGGGGGCCAAAATATTTTTCTCTGCCTAGGAGCGATTAAGTAGCTAAATACGCCCCTGCCCGGAGTCGAATCTCGGTGGATTTATGTGGAATTTGTGGTGAACTATATAAGGACGGGGCAGGTTTTCTCGGGGTGCTCATGTTTCCCTTGGCACATATCATTCCACCTTTGCTACATTCATCATGATATAACCTTTGGTTGCAATAAATTAATTATTATAAGCCATCCACTGTTTGTATAAAGTCAGTTGAATACGCTCTCTTTGCAGTACGGCCTCTTATTCTGTTATATTGTATGGCAAAGAAAGTGAGTGCATTGATAAGATTTTATTTGGGTTGTGTATCTTCCGGGCATGCGATCCGATGTGGTAATGGCATTCTCTTCATTTTTATAACCGACTTACATGAATAGAATGCCATGCATAATATATTAGGCCTATACTAAGAGACAAAACTTTTATTTTCGAAGACGGTGTTGTGTGTTTGAGGTAAAATTTTTTTAGATTTTCGTTTACAAGTGTTAAAAAAAGGCAACAATTATTGCGAGTATTGCATGATTTAACCAGGATATGTCCTTAAGGGTTGTTAAGATATTGACTAGGAGGTTTATTCTGGTTCATTATGTTGAAACAGTGTGCACTATCACATCTAGTACACGCGTCCGTCACCCTTCACTGTGTTCTCGTGCTGGAATTAATGCTGTGTCATGTTGAATGTGATCAATTAAGCCGTCGTTTGTTTATCATGTTAATGGGGGAATCCGTCGAGCATGGTTTACAAGATCTCATTCTCGGCTGTCGGATTTTAATGCTAATGCATTTGATCCCCCGGAAGAGCACTGAACTGGCAGGAACTGGACTTCCATTAACACGTGTCATGAATACAGGTTCAGCAAAGCAGGTAATTGCTCTGTATCGTCACCGGTCCCTTAGAAATTTGGCAGTGCGGAAAATGTATATTTTCTTTGTTTAGTACATGCCTTTTAATAAACTGTGTCTTGTAGCTTCAACAGTATTAGGCCTATTACCCAGGGTTAGGATCAGTGGCGTAGGGAAGGGGGTCCAGTGGTCCGGACCTATCCCGAAATCAAAATCAAAATCAGTGGTCCGCGAAGATGGTGCAGATGGTCCGCAGACATAATTAAAAAATATCATAAAGCAAGTGGAAAGTAAAGAAGTAATTTTTTTCCACATATTTCGTTATAATGACCTATAATTAATACCCAAATATTATGAATATAGGCCTTCTTTTAAAAATGGGATGTAAAATTAGTGGTCCGTAAAATTTTTTAGAAATTTTAGAGGTCCTCGGGTTCAAAAAGGTTGAGAAACGCTGTCTTAGAGTATAACAAACAAATTTGCTAACTAGTTTTTCAGTGCTAAAGTAGCGAAAATGTGATTTTCATTAGACCAGTATTTAAACATTTTCAGGGGAAAAGCCCCTAAACTTCCCTTTCGGGGTTATCCCATACACCCAAAACCCCCCGGCACTTTCAACTCTGGCTACGCCACTACTGGTTAGTTAGTTATTGTAATATGTGTGCAGCTGTGCCTTTAAAATGTGTGAAATATTAACATGCTCTAAATATGACAAAACTTAACACTGTACTTACTTACTTAATGCCAATAGGAATATTATCTATTCTATGGAAACTGGAGGTTCAGTGCCGTGCTTAACTTGAACCCGCCTCTTCTGTGCTAACTCCAATCATCCCTCGCAAATCGTACTTCCCTTAAATCTATTCTAATATTATCATCTTCTCATCTGCGTCTAGGTCTTCCAAGTGGTCTCTTCCCTTCTGGTCTCCCAATCAATATTTTTGAGATATGAATATCCACCCCCCATGCGCGTAACACGTCCAGCCCATTTCATCCGTGATTTCATTATCCTTGCTATATTCTGTAAAGAGTAGGCTACAAGTTACGAGGTTTGTCATTATGCAGTTTTCTCCATTCCCCGTTTTCATATCTTTTAGGCCCGAATATTTTCCTAAGCACCATTTTCGAACGCAGTCTTACAAATTTTTAACCTCATTGTCGGCCTTGACTTTAACCTTTGAATATAAATGGAGAGAAGAGAGAGTTAAGATATTTTTCTAGAAAGAAGAGCGAGAGCGGGGTGAGAGATGTCCCCATTTACATCCCACAATCCTTTGCTCCTTTTTCCATCATTCAAATGTTCACATTCATTATTTCGAAACTAAAATAGCACATTCACAACATCGAACAATTTGCTAAAAGGAACACCACATGTTTTACTGCAGCTACTAATATTCATGACCGGAACTGCAATTTACTCGGGAAATAAAACTCCATGGTCCTCCATCATTCAGGGTAAAGGTAACTCCACACACTATGTACTTTAAGGTTGTAGCGAAAATAACTTAAATACTCCCAGAATGGGAATGTTGGTCGCTAAAGGGGTAGCGACCATATATATATATATTAGGGCTGAAAATCGATTAAAATTTCTAATCGAATTAACGCTTGACTTTAATCGATTAATCGACTGATTAATCGACAAACAGGTCGGTATTTTAAACGAAACATTGTACATTTAATATTGTTTTACACGTTTAGTACCTACTATACTACAGATAATCAGAAGAATCCTCAATTAATGAATACCATTATTAGTTGACGCGTCCTCAAAACAGAGTTTTCTTTGGGTTTGTTATCCTTTTTCTCAGATACCAATTGTTGCTTCAAATTGCTTCAGTATCACGGTAAACCTTACAAAACTAAATTACCCTTCAGGTTTCTGAATAACTGGAATTGTTTCGACACAATAGGCTGAATGACACATGATGTGCCAAGGCCAGAAAAGCGAGAGAAAGGAGTTGGGTCATTTGACCCATTTCTCGAAAAACCTTTTTCAGAATTCGACTAAACCGATTAATCGGAAAATGTAATTGATCGACGATTAAATGTTTAATCGATTAATCGAGCCGATTAATCTATTAATTGGTTCAGCCATAATATATATATATTTATATATTGGGGAACCACCATGAGACTTTTGATGTTACGCACAAAGAGTTACTTTATCATTAAAGAATGAGGAATGATTTTATTCCATTAGAGGTTATTTCCATTGTAGTTTGGCAAACGACTTCTCTTACAACCCTTTTTTTCCACATATTTTACCCTTTAAAATCCCTTACATCTCTTTTGTAGGCCTAATTGATTTGTATTATAAAATATGACACGCAGTAACCAACATTTTACATAATTTTTGCCAAAACCAGACATATAGCGCTTATGGGCTCTGTGCTAAAGATCCGGACTGCTGATGGATTGAGTGAGGGAAATAGCATTTCATGTTAGCAAATATTTAATGGACCAAAATGTAAGTATATAGTCGGTAAAAAGTTATTTTACTTCAACCGATTTCGCAGTGGTTCGGAGTTCGTATTAAGCTATAGGTCCCGGCTACTGCAAGCACTTGCTTTCAGTAGTCGTCAGCTGACAATAGTGGGATCCTCTGCATCCTTGGGGGGTCCGGCTAGCCACCATCCCTTGTTCATTTGCGAAATTATGTACTCCATTGCATAATCGCAGTGAAATAAATGTGCCTTAGAACTAGAAATAAGAGGAAGAACAATAAAAGCAATGCCAGATATTTAAAAAGAATAAAACATTAAATTCAGATTACACAAAAATCATGTTAATTCTTGAACAGGTAAGAAAATTGTACGCATTTACAAAAAAAAAATCGAATGGTCATGGGTAAAGCCCGGATTTTCATGCACTATCAAACTTAAAAACATGCATGCATTAATGCACTATCATATCTCCAAATATGCACAATGAAGGGCGAAACATGCACTATCAAAAATCCGCACTCTACTGCAATATATTTCAATTTCTATTAAAACAATATACGATTTTTTCCAAATTTTCCTCACTTAAACTCGTGCGTTTATCAGTTAGGATATTCTTGAACGCAGAAAAGGATCTTTCTACTTCACAAGAATTAACAGGTGCATACTTAAGGGAAGAAATTTGACTGAGGGTGAGATCGAATTCCATGTATTTTACATTTTTTCCACACAATATGTATTTCACTGTTTTCAGAAGTTTAAGATCAGGATTTGAACTAAGTACCTTCTTAAGTTTTTCCCTAACTGTCGCACCCATTTTTCCACAACACGATTCTAAAGTTAATTATTCAACGTCTTCAACAATGGCTAGTGACTGACAAGTTCAAGCAGTGAACATTCTGTTTACCAGTTTTCTTTCAATGGAAGGTGGTGGGGGTCGGCGAGTCGGCATTTTCTTTTGTAGCCTGGTGTATTATATTACTGTTTATTTAGGGTAAACAGTAGTTTTCACTCTCAAATTCATACAGGTGGCAAACTCTGTTGCCAAGTCAATCAAAATATAACAATGGTAATACAATACAACATTTTTTCGTTTCTTTGAAAAGCCGAGATTTTATGGAGGCACATTCATAATATGCACAGTTATGCATGATAACTTGATATATGCACTAAAACCAGAAAATGAGGGTTTATAGCATTAAAAACGTCTGAATATGCTACATTAAACCAAAAAAGTCCAAAAACATGCATTATGCATGAATTTTGCCATAAAAAGGCCGAAATATGCAAACATGCACGGAAAGAATGTGGTTATTTGGAATCCATAAGTCATGTAATGAGTAACTACAAAGTTTGAGAAGTCTAACCAACGTATATAAAAACATGCATTTGCATGGAAATCCGGGCTCTAGTCATGGGTAAATAGTGATGAAATACGTATTTCAGAAAGTTTAAAATACGTTGATCAGGTTTCCTCAAATTATTTATCGGTTCTCTGCTCGTAGTTATCGGAATAGGTTTATTGTTGGTATCATTAACATGAATTCAGCACAGTGGTCGTGTAGAGCATTCAGATGGGAGTTGAATAATTTGAGTAGCGTTGTGGGTTCCGAGAACTATAGTGTATTCCTTATCTGATCTCGAAATGAATGTTTGAACTAATTTCTGAGAGAGCTACACGTATACAGTATCCAATTCCTGCTGCTATCCTTTCTTATCTCTTCGAGGCTATTGGCTGCTTCCAGCGCTCATTCAGTCCGATGTGTTCGGTTCGGTTTAATGAATTTGATAATGTTGTAGGTCTTGGTCTTAAAAAGTAGTAGATGTACAGTAGATGAGTAGATGACCGGTTATGTTAATGTTAAGACGTTAAGAGTTTTAATAGTTATTTACGATGTAAGGCGGTTATTTAGAATGTTGTTAAGTCCGACTTTATAGCGACCCAATTTCTGTCTGGACATGGGAATTTTGGCTCCTATTTCGAAAGATTCAAAATGGTAAGAGAAAATGGATACCTGTGTATATGTGGCGAACAACAAACTGTCGAACATCTTTTATTTAATTGTCCAGTGTTTGAAAGAGAAAGACACGTTTTAAAAGGACATCTAGATTATTGTAAACTTCTTTACGCTAAACCATTATTTCATATATTCCTAAGAAAATGCCTGTTCTAGACAATTTTATTATTTTCTTTCTTATAATCGATAATCGATTCTAGTTTAAAGTTACCAGGCTGATTTCGTTTCGCTGAATCAAAATGTAAGACGACCAAGGGGCAATTACATGGTAAAAACTATGATTTGAAATTGTATAACAATTTTATTGCTGAGTACCCTGAAAATGTAAATTACAATCTTAAACATTTTAAGAGGAAAACAAATAAATCTAATATTAATAGCACAATTTAAATTTTGTTTGGTCTTTCAATGTTTTCAATCCAATTTATTCAATTTTTTTTGTTTAAATGTTATTTTAAACCACTGGTTAATGCTGAAAAATTATTTTTATATACATTGTACTCATAAATTTAGAATTTTTCGTTTGTAGTATACTGTGTATTGATATGTAATTATATTTAAATTAACCTACTATACTCCTTAACTCGAGCTTTGCTCATATAGGGGTATGTTTGGTTTTATTTGTTTTTACTTGTATTAAATATGTAATAATAATAATAATAATAATAATAATAATAATAATAATGTAATGTAAGTAAGTAATGTTAATAAAAAAATGAAATGATTGGGTGTAATGCTCAGCACTGCTAGTTATAGAACGGAATGGTATGTCATAGCCAAATAGAGAAAGATAAATATGTAAATTACAAATTAAATTTATTAAAACTATAACCCTAATGTACCTCCGGGTAAAATAGGTTTCCTAAAATTGTATATTCAATAAATAAATAATATATGAACTTAACGGGCAAGCACGAAGTGCTCGTTTTGTTACTCGTGTGAGCCTATTAAGTTCTTATAACGGTCGAACTTCGAACGACGTATTAATCGTAAATCTTAAAATGAAAATAATTTCAGTTCGCTTTTGCTTAGGATAGTAATCGAAAAACATTTTTGGTAAATTCTTATTCTAGCGAAATTCAGGATCTTTTGATTTTCAACGATTCGAAACAAATCACGTTTGAGAACAGTTGAACATGCCAGAAACATGTGCCGCAAACACTGAATCGTCATTTATTTGTTCAGAAATTCATATCTCTCTTGAAGTTGAAAAGGCAAATAACGAACTACAGGAAGGGGGAAAAAAGCGGACCGACTCTTGTAGCTGATTTCAGAGCCTTGTTCACACCAGTGCCATCCAGTGCCCATGCGTATTCCTAAGACCTGTGTAGTTGAACAGCGCGCTCGACTGGTAAATAACACGTTCTCGGTTCGAATCCTGCCAAGGAAGGACATTTTTTGTTTCCTTAATGCACATTGTTTTCCCACTATTTTTCGATTGCCGCAATATTTAATTAATTAATTAACAGATTATTCCCAGAAAATGGATTTTACTAGCTTATTTTCTAATGGGCTAAGTCACCAGTCGACACTAGAACAAATTTCAATACATTCCCTGCTATCCTGTGAATGCCGCTAGGCATGCGCAGTGGCTCATATCAGCAACTTAGATATTTTAGTCGGTCCGCTTTTTTCCCCCCTACCTGTACATATTGAAAAATGATTCGCTATGATAAGGAATTGCAGTCTTTAATGAATTGGAGAAAAGTGAGGCTGATAAGTAATATGCTGAGCGAAACTGAATATTGTGTTGGCTGACGTTTATGTTTTGTCAAAACATTTAACGGCCTATATCTAATTGGAATCGGCCAATTCCATAGCCACTGGCATAACAGTATTCGTCTATATATCACCAAAATTAGTCTGCTTGAAAACTTGTTACTTCCTTCTGTAAACTACATGTGAATATTGCATCCTATTCCAAAACTACATTGGTCTATGTTGTCTACAATCCCAGAACTCTTGAAATCCAGGCTTGATTAAAAGGTTCCAAAGCTATTGAAGCTATTGAAGTCACCTACTTCCATGACCGCCACAGATCCACTGAACTCCAAGAGAGTATATATTTGCATGTTTTGAAAAATTTCTTATAGGGATGTTCTTTCTTTCCTGACTTAATTTTGTGTTCTGATCAGAGAAAGTTTGATTTTTTTCTGGTGTCATAATATACATATTTTACATATTAAAGTTGAAAAGACAAATAACGAACTAATATTGAAAAAAAATAACATCCCTATGACGAGATGTAGACGTTTAATGAATTTAGAAAAGTGTAATTCATAAGTCTGCCTATAGGTAGATGACGCAGCGTCGGGTGGTAGGCCTTGTCCCTTCGGGGATGTCGCGCCACGGAGTTTAGTTTAGTTTTAGTGTAGTAATTCATAAGTAATGTGCTGGGCGAGACTGAATACTGAATAGTCAGAATATTTAACTGCCTTCATCTAATTATTTAAGCACCAAATGTTTATTGCCAAAACAATTATTTATGTTATTTTGAATTGTGTATGATTAATAGGTTGGTAATTTGTTTCTCTTTCTGTTACAGGTAAGTTCTTTGACAGCTTTATTTGAAGAGTTGGCCCTATTGTATGTAAGTAATCTAAGATAAATATATGAAGATTCAACAGACAGGCACACAACACATTTTTAATAACATTTTATTCTTAGTTCTACTTCTGGTGAATTTATATTCAATTTGATATCAGCATAATTTAAAAAAATCGAATTATTTCTCTGTTTGTACATTACATACAATTTTACACACGCATAATAAGGGGATACGTAAGTTATAATTTCTGTAACACTAAAAGGAGAGAGTAGGCCTAATGTTGAGTGTGTCAATTTGAAAGACGACGAAGCTCTACTCTTGGGTTAAATTGAATCCTCGTAAACTAGGAACAGTATGCTAATAGTACTTTATGCCACGAGCCTATATTGGCATGTATTAAGATACCAATGTTTATGAAACAAGAAATGCAGGTTTCATAATTTTCTTACGAGAGTCTATTTAACAATCATAAGCTAATTTTTAACAAAAAAGGGTATTTTCCATGTGGCGGAAACCAAAGTTGGTTACCTTGAATTGTTATAATTTTATACTACTTAGTGGCATAATTTTCTCCTTTTAATTCATATGCTTGACCGTTAAAAGTCCTCATTTTACCTTCAACTGTCTAAAACATGTTTCTTTTACCTTTATTTGAGAAGTACATTACCAAGAATAGGCCTCGGGACTGTAATAATAGTTTGTTCATAAACACGGAAATATTTCATGAATGCTTTTATTGGACATTTTTTCTAAACCAAATGACAGTATACTTCATACATCAAATTATTTTCAAATTATACATTTTTTGGGTAGACATTTAGCTTATTTATACTTTGTCACTTTAAACACTTTGGAGTTTCATTTCTTTTATAATAGGTATTTTTCAGTGTAGGTCTATGGATGACATTTGCCTTTAAAAAAAGATTAGCCCAATTAAGATATTTGTTTTTAATTTTTTAAAACGGCGGTAGTATCCGTCGCCAATGCCCGAAATTTTATCTCAGAGGTGTTCTTTTAATGTAAAAAGAGGACCTATGCACATTTTCCGCACACATAAATGTCGTTGATCTGAGCAGAGATCAAGCCTGCAATCTCAGAAACGGAAAAGGCAGTGCCCTGCAGATTGTTTGCTTATTAATTTATTCTGACAGCGGTAAGGACGTTTAGCATTCTCGTCCGGTCTGTCAGTAAAACAGTTACAATTAAAACAATTATTGATACCGGTACCTTACCTAAATACACAAAACTGAGTTAAATTAATTTAAATTAAATTATATTAAAACAATATAAAATAAAATACGCCTTAGAATTCATATTGCGTTCATAACTAAAATTACTAAAAAAAAAGTTAATGATTTCTAGATTATAAAACATAGAAAAGAGACATATGAATTACATTATCTCGAATTAATTTACTGATTTTTCTATTTTAATTGGGCTGACCTCAGATATTTGCGCATATCTCCGTTAAAAGCGTGTTTTGAATACAACTCTGCATTGAGCGAAGTGTAGCTTCGACTATACTTAAAATGTGATATTTTGGCCATTTTTTTCAACTAATAGTTTCATAGACAGTCGTTAGTCAAAGGATACGTAGGGTTATTATGTGATGTTTTGTGTGCCAATAAATTTTAATAGCTGCGGTCCGTAGTAAAAAAAATAAAGTTAAATAGATGTAGTTTGCTGTGTTATGGACGTTGTATATTACAGCAATATTCAGAGCACACCGGGGTATGGGTATCTGGGATACAGTGCGGCCACAATCCGCACAATTTGTTACCAAACCTCACATGCAAAAATCAATACTTTGTATCCCTGTTTAATTACATTTATAGCCATGCATACATTTAAGTTGCTCGCTGAATTGGAAATAAAGTTTTACGGGAGTCCCGTTTTTAGGTGTGGTGGAATGTATACAGTACCTTCTCCTGTTTATTGCTGCCTTCTACTTTCACACCCACCCATTTAGGCATTTACTACTGCTTGCTAATCACTCCGTTCCATGCCATAGCACACCTACTTTCTAGTTCCTGTACATCTCTGAAACTTTTCGTACAGTCCATTTCACGCAGCTTCCTTGTCATTTGTCACTTTCGCTGTAGGGTGTGGTCTTTTCACGTAATGGGGTACCTATGAAATAGTAAAAATTCGAGCAAAAACGGACTACAGGGTTTCGTAGTAAAAAATATATTTCAAACTATTCCCTTAGCAACCAGGGAAGGCGGTTGAGGCCAGGTAGATTCCTTCACCCACAGGCACCCTCACATTTACAAGGGCAGGAGATTTAGGGCCAACCGTAATTTCCTCCCCGTGAGTCACCTAGTCTACTTCAATCAATCAATCTTAGATTTTTTAATATGTCATTTTATCTTAAAATGTTTGTTATATATTAATTCTACACATAATTACAAGAAAAATGACACCAAACAATGTATAATTTACTTTAACAGGAACATTTATAACAAATACATAAATAAAAGTTACGAAAAAAACTGCTTTCAAGTCCTATGTTCCTATTAAAGTAAATTATACATTGTATGGTGTCATTTTTCTTGTAGTCATGTGTAGAATTGATATATAACAATCATTTTAAGATAAAATGACATATTAAAATAATCTAAGATTGATTGATTGAAGTAGACTAGGTGACTCACGGGGAGAAAATTACGGTTGGCCCTAAATCTCCTGCCCTTGTAAATGTGAGGGTGCCTGTGGGTGAAGGAATCTACCTGGCCTCAACCGCCTTCCCTGGTTGCTAAGGGTATATGTACATTTTAGTTATTTACGATGTAAGACCGTTATAATATAAATAACTTAATATGCAAGCACCAAGATAATAAAACGAGCGCTAGCTAGTTTTGTTATTCGTGTGAGCTTGTTAAGTTATTTTAACCGTCTAACATCGTACGGTGTTTCATGTTGTTTTGAATCGTAAATTTTAAAAGGAAAATAATTTCAGTTCTCTTCTGCTCTTTGGTTAGCAGTTTTAAATTCGAGATTTTAAGTAAATTTTCAATAAAAAACTAGAAGTAAAATGTTGAAAGATATAAAAATAAAGCTAGCAATGTAAAAAAATTGTCCATTAGATATGTTAGCTTTTATTGATGACCAAGTAAAAATCTACGTGAATCATGTAAGGGAAGTAGAAATATGTCTTTTCTTTGCAAATAAGCACATCCTCAAATGGAAATGCGTATGGTGCTATGGAGTTGTGTGGTGTGGATACTCTGAATCAGTTTTGACCTCTCTCAATTAATTGAACACACAGAGCTTGTGACGCCACGCATAATGACGGCGGTGTCATAAATTTTCCGGCGGAAAGCAAGATGTTTAGCTGTATATTCATTTTCTGACCCTGCTTCCAATTTCCTGCATCTAGATTGCTATGTTACTGCATCAGAGGGTGTAAAGTATTGGATTATATGGTTATAACTCCTATTTAGAGAGCTTCACTGGATTGCATTTTTTCCCCACCCAGAATTGTTTCAGGTTGCGATGGGGCAATAAGTGACCACAGTTTATATAGTTTTTCTGCGCAGGTGCGATGAAATGTTGATGTGGGTCACATCGCTGTATTTAATGGCTTAAAGATCTAGAGCAGGGGTTTGCAGCTGACGACCTGCGATCACATGCGGCCCTCGATAACTATTTTTGCGACCATTGAAGTCAGTTTGAAAATATATAATTTATTATCTTTCCCTCAGGCAAAGCAAGAAAAGAGATCAGATTTTTCAAATTCCACATTTATTATAGTGGGGTTGAGCTATGCTAGCTATGCTATGCTAGCGATACTCTACCGATTTAGGAGGTACGGTACCCATGGCATTATGTATTGACAGAAAGGATAAATCCTCATATCCCGAATACGCGTTTTAGTCGTAGTCTGTTCACAATAATGGGATCTCTGCTATACTTAGGGTCCCGGCTAGTTACCTCATCAAGATAACTCGTGAAACGACTTCGAGTTCGCCACGTAAATGTGACCAAACTAGCTGGTGTCCGCGGCTTCGCCCACGATAATTAATTGAAAAATTAAAAATTAAGAGTATAATAATTATTAAAGCATTATATTTATTAACATTTGCACGCGAATCATTTATAAACTAAACCATTAATAATTAATGAAACAGCTAAAATTACGGCTTTAGAGTAGCGCCGCCTGGGACAGATTCGATTATGCAGTTCCAGAGCTAACTGTGAACATAATACGCATCGTTTCTCTACTGTTTGTTGACAGATGAATATGATGTGAATTTTATTTGATAAATTCAGTGTAATTTTCAGAAATCATATAATTTTTCAAGGGAAGGATTTTTATTGTCCGCGATACTTCCATGGTTTAACTATCAATAACATTATAGCTGGTGCCCGTAGCTTCGCCCGCCATTATTAATTGAATCCTGGATTTTTAAGAAATTTACACTGGCAGTTTATTAAAAATGTTTGTGGTTCAGAGCTATGAAAATTGTAAGTAAAAATAAAATTAGAATTTTTGTTCATTGTGTTCATTTCACTTAGGCCTTATATAATAAAGAAACGGTTTTCCTAATTTTGTACTCTTCGTGAAAGTTTAGACTGCGAGAGGCGAACATCGCCGAGTATACCCGATGTTTCACGAAGTGGGCGAGCGAGTGAGCACGCTATTTAGGGCCGTTGAATTGTATAAGAGTAGATAATCAGATCCCAGGCATGGAAATGACAATAAAAGTAGGCCTCGCTTTGTGAAATGACCTTTTTAATTACGCAAAACTAACTGTGAATATGCACTCTTAATTTACCTTTTCGTTTGTGTGGATAAAGAATGAAAACATGTCGGTGTGGTGTACGGACACAATATTTAGTACCAGCAAAATAGGCCGTCTTTTCAGTAAACTGTTAAGATTGAAAATTATCTATGCATTTCTAGTTAGGTATAGCCTATATTAAAATATTGTCATTAATATGTTTCTTGAAAATATTGTTCTAAGTATCTTGTTCTCGTGTATCATTTTCTAGTAATACAGTAGCATATTAAGCGAGGTATTTGCAACTTTCTCCTTTCATCACCCTATAAAAATCATCGTTTAACTGCCGCTTTGTAAACGAAATTCAACCTTACATGCTTCATTTTGGGCTTGGCTGAGACATTAATAGACAAACAAGAAACGTAGATAATTCTCACGCAAATTGATTGTTATTTGATAATAAAAAAGGGTCAAATTGTAGAAACGCGAATCCTCATGCTATTATTTGTAGAGTGATATTTGGAGCCCAATAAATGGTTTTCATTTATTGGAAAGGATCATTTTATCAAGAATATTTCAGATTAACCTGTAGATGGCGAGTGAAATCTCCATAAAGTGTGGACTTTTCAGGAGGGTAGTTACGGGGTCATTTTGTAAATTTGTAGTGTGCTTTAATTAGAGCTTGAAGTTGGCGGTAATCTCCTTGACTCAATGCGCATGAGCGAGGGAGAGGCCTGGCCTGGGCCCCAAGTCCTGGATCGATATAATACCCCCACACTCAACAGACCCACCCTCACCTGCTGTATATGTGTTCCAGAGTTTACTTGTATTTCACCTGCTGGATGGACCTCGACCGCAAAGGAATGGTCTCTCTCCAGATCACACATAACTTCACTTGCCAGCTAGATAAACGCTTCCCGAATTCCTCTTACCTGCTGTTGCCTGGAAATGACATTATACCCATAGAAACAGGAATGTTCGTGACAGTAGTCAGGAAACAGTATTTTCCTCCGTTACCTGGAATTTAAACAATTTCTGCAGTTAATTCGTTTTCGAGATGCGGAGTTCGATTTCCCTTTTTTTTTTTTGGTTATGTTTTACGTGATCGCTGCTGTGGAATTTATCAGTGAGGAATGATGAATTGCAACCGTGGATAAGGTCTTAAAATCACTCAGAAAGAAGCTGGAAGTCAAATAAATCGTTCACAGGGTTTGAACCAGGGACGTCTCGATTGCGAGACTGCTACGCCACCGCCGCGATCACGTAGCTCGGTTTTGACTGCATTACGGTTATGAGTATAACATTTCACTACAATAATATTAATCCTACCATTTTTGTTACTGTGAGGCCATAAACAAAAGAATACCGTTATTCATATTTTCATTAAATGCCCCGATATCGGTATTACTCCATTTCTATCTCAACAACAGCTATAGGTACTATAACGATATTTGTTTGCTAAAATTATGTTAATTTTAATAATTATATGTACAACTTTACTGTGTAACAAATCCAGCATATCTTAAAGTGTAACACTGTAAAATTGTATGCTGTTTGTACGCATGAAAAGTGTTGCTTAAGCGATATTTAAAAAAACGTGCTCTTTAAATAGCCAGTGTATGCAAGCTTAAATCGATAGTTTTCTCTATTTTAATTTCCATGTTATTTAGTAAAATTCAAAATCTATCTTCTAATACAAACGTGAAGATACCGCACTGAAAGCTTTTCGCAGTGTACTTCACAATGCGTTCAACTAAATTGGTAATCAGATTCTTTGTAAAGGCCTTAGTTATTATTATTTTTTCAAATAACGTATTAAAACTTTTTCCGCAAATCAGGTAGCGTCCTCCCTCCTCGCGGTTGAATGGGTACTGTGAGAACTGTGTGGTTAGCGGGATCCGTTGCCAACTCAACTGTTGCGAGCGAACGTATACTAGCGCATTCAGATCACTGCGGAGAGACTTTTGAGACACAGTGTATTTATTATTACCATACGTCTTTTTTCAACTTCCCAATTTCGTATCTAAAATATTTCAAAGTAAAAAGTATAAATAAGATAAACGTAATCCTTCAGTAATTTTATAAAGCAGGCATCAAAGAATGTCACATAAAACATTCAGATTTGTATTTTAATGTTTATCCGGAGAGATATATTCCAATTCTTTACTTAAAAAATCAATTAAATTACTAGTAATGAATATCTCAGAAACAAATTGAGATATTAAACTGAAATGTGAATCTATAATTTCTGTTCAGAAATTCACTCCCACACTTCATCTCATAAGACAAGAAACTTCATGTTCCTTGTCTCCGATCTGTATTATGTATAAACGGTGGGAGGTCTGTTGGCATTTTCTTTGATGCTGACGTTAATGAGAAATCGAACAGATTTGACTGGGGAATTGAACCCTGACCTCAGATCCACAATCAGCAGTGACCATGAAAGCAATTATAAGAACTGTAATAATGTAATTTGATACAACTACAGTATTAATAATTTTTAAAATTGGATAGTGGAGCAGCAACTTTACGTGGAAATGAAGCCGTATTTCCATGAAACAGGCTTGTGAATAATCTGCAAGGCTCTCTCCGCTGTTTTAAAATGCATGGAGGCTTAACACACAGCACACTTCAATCTAACGCTTACCATATCACGGCTTTACACGGATCAGTGGCATGCAGTTATAAATATGTATTTATGAAAATTATCGCTTTTTAATTTATTAGGTATGTGGCTTGCGGTAGAAGCAAGCTCCAGTCCATGTGTTAGTCATAGCGTTGGACCAACAAGAAATACGAACTATTACATAACTCTAGTAAGTAAAATCGGCGGCATACAAAATTAATTATTGAATTATATTTGTTATTTTTAATATTTTGTCCACCGCTGTGGCGGGCCCGGATTCGAATCCTGGTCGGGACAAGTTACCTAGATGGGGTTTTTTTCTCACCTGTGAGACAAATATCGGGTAACTTTAGGCCCTTCTGGTCCCCGGATATCATCTGGCCGTCATTATCATCTTCATCCCATCCTCGCCTTGTTTGGAGTGAGTGTATGTGTGAATGGTGTGTCTCGTCCTATGTGTTCGTGTTGTTTTGGAGGTGGCCCCGGCATTGGGCAGATCACTCAGCCTGGGAGGCCCTGCATGTCAAAAAAGTATGTATTTGATCCATAGATAATTCCTCCCTCTACAGGTCGGGGCCCTGTAAGGACCGGGCGGCTTGGGTCGCTTAAATGTCCCTAAAAGGGAGAGGTAAAACTAAGATAAAGATAGATAAATATTTGTATCATTTCAACTGACGTTACTGTCACGTTCTATATTTCTGATTTCTATATTATATTACGGATTTCCGCTAAATCCGTTATGTAGGAAAAATAGTATGCTATACATTTGTACACGTGTTAAGTATTCTCAAACTCTTCTTCGATTCTCCTGTGGCGCACTTACTAAATTAGAATCGCCATATACTGTAGTGTCATGTAATTTTTACAAGCAATATTTTAAATATTTCCTATGTACAGTATGAGTTTGGCTATGTGTAGCCTGTAATAGAAATGTGTTAACTCTGTTGTCATTCTCTTGTTTACGAAAGCTCGCTCGTCCTTGAACTACTGCTACTGTATAATTGATGACTTTGCATATTTGTAAACCATGTAACTTTTCGCCTTCGGATTCTCGTTGCTTTTATAAACAACGCTTAATTGCTGTTAGTAGCACAAGCATAGGCAACAAATACAAGATGTGTTTTTAATGCAAAGTAATTAAGAGAAGAGACATCACTGAGAAAATAAATAAATAAAATTTGAAATGAAATTCAAAGTGCAGCTGTGCATTTATTTATAACTATCACAACTTCGCCCACGATAATTAATTGTAAGATAAAAAATTAAGAGCAAAGTAATTAAAACATTATGTTTATTAACACTTGCACGAGATACATTCATAAGCCGAAACAAAACGATTAATAATTAATGAAACAGCCAAAAATCTGTCTTTGAATTGAATTTCACCTTTAGAAAGCGCAGCATGGGAAAAAAACCTCTGATTCGAATTCCCAGGCCCAGAAACCCCCTGCATAGTGAGTTCCGTCTAAACCGATCAATGCTTGTCCATTTAGGCCTATAGGCTTTTCATTACCGCTCTTCAGACTATGTTGAAAATTTCAGATATCTGCGTGCCTTGACATTATAAACAAATGAATCGACCAGCGTGGACTTACAACATTCAAGCGATAGCGATGCTTTTATTTCCAATATATGACACAAATAGCCAATGCCAACTGCAATTGATTTGACATTGAAATGTATTACTGAAAACTGATGCTTCGAAAACGAAAACGGGGGGAGGGAAATGCAAATTTTATCCCCGTTTTTCACTCATAACCAGGCTTTAAAACTTAGTGCCCGAACCCACAGAGGGAGTTGATTCCGGTTACCAACAACCTGAGTATAGGGGGTGGAGGGTAATTGCGTAGGGCGTAGGCTGATAAGACAGTCATTGATAGTAGTACCGAGAAGTGAATGCGCTCATAGTACGGTGCCTCTCAAATTGGTCAACAGTGTACCTTGTCATTGTGCGTGTTTAAATTTATAATACGTGTTCGGCATGCCGAAAGTAAAGTGTTCTAAAACGCAAACATATATTGAAACATTTGGGAGGGACTATTATACACAAGCAGGAGAAAGTATCGTTTTGCATGCTTGTAATGTGAGTTTAGATAATGAGAAGTTATTTTGTGGTCTTCCTATATCTGTATTCCGGTATGTTTACTATCACGTGAACTAGCATATGGTAGCTAGGGCATACGCCGAGCAAAGTCTGTAAAGTACGGTTGCTGTTAACATATTCGATCGGGCACTAAGTTTTAAAGCCTGCTCATAACTCACGAACGAAAGCGAAATTTAAATTTTCGGCTTCGAGGTGCATTTTCTGACCCTTCAGTCCACCTATGTTTAAAATGTCAGATCTCTGCGCTGAGTAGATTTCGCTGGGCATCGCGGACAGGCAGACAGAAAGACAGACACTTCCTTTTATTAATATTGTATAGATATTCCTTGCATATCTCTCAGTGCAGGATGATTCCATTACTATTTTACAGTCTTATGCCGCGGATCACATAAATTAGGAGAATCCTATATTATTGGGTAAACAGTGTATTGCTCTTGCGATAGAAAAAAAGCCTTAACACATTGCATCACCATTCTAATCTCTTAAAACCGGCGTTATCTTGTATGTATAAGAGTGTAGAGTTAATACATCTTGACGGAATTATTTGCCACGTAACTTCTTGCATCATTTTTCATGTAGTGCAAATGGCACCACTGCTTTGGTTCTGCGTACCAAACATACTTTTCACTCTGCGTTGACCTCTTATGAAATTTGTGAGTAAGAAGAAAACTTATGTTGAATTAATTAATTCAAATCCATGGGTCTTAAATTCGCCTTAAAATAAAGTACAGTAGTTAAAATTTTAGTATTTTGTTTGCGGACCGTCAAAAATTAAGTCACGAGCCGCAGGTTGAAGACCACTGGTGTATGGGTATTAAATTGTTAGACTTCATTTTAAATTAAGGTTCTTGAAAGCTAAAATTAAATATTCTGTCAAACTCATCAGTAATTTATTCAGTGTGGGTAAGATAGTTCTAATAACTCAGCTCAACCTAAGTGGCAGCTGTCGTCGTTTTCCACAAGAGGTGTCACTTTTTTAATCGATTGCAAGAATGTTCCCACTGAAATTTTATATCATATTGCAAAATAGTTCGGAGTTGTGAACAAACTATGAAATGGAAAAGTGTCCCTGTGAATGTAAAGCTTCAAAGCTCTGAATATTGCTGGAGAAAAAAGAACTCCATTTGGGTCACAGAGTATAAAGCGGGCATGTATATCTTTTATAGAAGAATAGTGTTGTTTTGCCTGGTTCTATATATAGTGAAGCGCTTTGTACTTGAGATACAAAGCAACAAGGGGTGAAGGAGACATGGCAGGGCAGCTATTGTGTGTACCCTCGACGTACCCCCATGACAGTACATATCCTCACACGTGTCAATATTGAAATTTCTACACCTATCTCCCGCAACTTTAATATATGGTAGGCGTTTGCATTTATTTCCACTATATCAGTTGATAAAGTGAAGTTCTTGTATAAAGATTTTGTGCTTTTTCTGACTTTTTCTTCTCGTATCTTATTATGCTACTAAATTCTCAATGCTCGCGTTTCATTTAGGAAATCGAACTGGAATGTAATGGAGTACGCTACGCAGAAGACAGTCATCAGTATGCATAGGATCTTATGTCCTAAAAGTTAAGTTTTAGACACCTCAAAGGAGTATAGGCAGAACACTTAGAAAATAGGTTCTCGTTGTTTCATAATAGGCACACTAAAACTTAAGGAAGTAAACCGTGCGAAATATGTTGCACAAACTTTTATACTTACTTACTTACTTACTTACTCAATGGCAATACACAGTTCCTCAGCAAGTTAAAGGAATATTATCTATGTTATGGAACCCGAAGGTTCATTGCCGCGCTTACCTAAGTCCGCCATTCAAACCTATTCTGTGCTAACTCCATCCAATCATCCCTAGCAAATCCAATTTCCCTTAAATCCATTCTAAGATTGTCCTCCCACCTACGTCTAGGTCTTCCGCGTGGTCTTTTCTTTTCGGGTCAATACTTTTGAGATATGTCTTTCCTCCCCCAAGCGTGCAACATGTCCAGCCCATTTCATCCTTCGCGATTTAATTACCCTTACTATATCTGGTGAAGCGTATAGGTCATGAAGCTCGTCGTTATGCAATTTTCTCCAGTTCCCAGTTTCATCCCTCTTGGGCCTAAATATTTTTCTAAGCCCCCTGTTTTCGAACACATATAAATTAATTGTTAAGATCTGTATTATTGAGGTTTTTAGGTTGTCGAAAGAATCGGTATGTACCGTTAAAAATTAATATACAACCTCCACGTTAAGGAGATTTAGGGATCTTACCGAATTTTTCATATAATATTTTCTTTAAATCATATTTATCTGAATAAACAGTTACTCCGGCTATCCGTTTAGATTTCCTAAGTCAATAAGACAAATGATAAAAGAGATTGCAAATGCAATGATGTGCAGCTCTTTCTATTGATGTGATGTCTTCTTGACTGATATTCACTTTAAATGATTGTGATATCGAATGGCATAGGGACGATGAGTTTTGGATAGTAAGCTTAGTCTACAAGTCCATGGCTACTTGATGAAGTAGCCTAATAAAGACCACGGCAAGATGGTCGAAACGTCGGCAGAGAGCATACACTTGATGCTGCAGATACCCAAAATCCAAGAAGATTTTAATATTTGAGCCGTTGTTTCCGTGTAGACCGTATTCAGTTGTAAAAATAATTTAAGGTGGCTTTTGTCTGCTGCCATAACAGGGAAAGAAGAGCATCGTTTAATTTTTTTTTCAATATAATGCATCAGTTTGTCGATGGCTTCGATTTTGTTGGCCTTCTCCGCATGATTTATTTGTTTATAACGTAACAGATCGCAGAGGTCTGATCTTCTTTTACATAGCTGGAAGGGGGATAACAAATGTCCCGGGGAAAGCATAATTTCTTGTGAATGATTTACGTGTAAGTGTTAAGAAATAAGCTACAGGATTTTAATTAGTTTCTTTGTTTTGTTTGTTTGTTTGTTTGTTTGTTTGTTTTTTGCTTGTTAAATGAAATGTTTAAACAAACAGCTTGCGGTTGAATTATATTAAACGCGGGCACCTAAGGAGTACATTAATGGGAAGAAAAATATATTTTAAAGCTCATTTTGCCTGCTCGGTAGATAAGCTTTTCGGGTTTGGAGGACATGTCTAGAATTGGGTTTGAATTCTCAACTTTCACTGGATAGTGAATTCGACATTTTCATGTGATTCCCTATGTCTGGCAATCCGCTTTGTAACCAGTTCCCTCTGGGAATTCTAAAACGGTGAGCAATTTTTGGTCGGCAGATTGTTATTGCGACCAAAAACTCCGAAGTGGGAGACAAAGTTTCCATTTTGTTAGCTACTATTACGTTTAAATTTATTATTTTAGTTCTGCATCAAAATTTAAATGTACCAGAAAAATTGCCACAGGAACAAGACGGCCGAATATTCGTGTTTACTCGTAAGCGTTCGGAAATATTCGAAATATCCATGAATGCTGATAGTTTTACTGGTAAGTTGATTGTTAAGTAATGTTTCTTGTCATGATAATTATGAAGAAACATGTGCTCAAGAGCGAAATTAAATTAGGGAAGTATTAACTTTTTTAATAGGGGAGGTAGACCAGTTGGCATGCTATTTTTAAAGCATGGTATTTAAAATGGATACAAATTAGGTACTGGGGAAATACAAATAGGGGGAAAACTAGTTATTTTTAATTTCGAATAAATAGCCTAATTATATGAGAACATAATAACATAATCTGTGGTTCATGAAGGCTTGTATATCTAGCCTAATTATAGCCTAATTATTTACAAATATGGTAACTGAAATCTTTGGTTTGGCTCTGTCTTCAGACTTGTAATTTCTTGCCCTGTTCTAAACCCTATTGGACTACCTACAAGTCCACTTAATTATTCCAAAGTCTGCCTTGAATGTCGAAGCTGTTACCTCCGTTAAAAGTATCCCAGAAAGATTCCAGTTAAAGATTATAAATTTATAATACATTATCATATGAAATGCAGATTTGGAGTTACACTTTAATTTTTCGTATATATGCTCATGTCAGTAAAATATTTAGCAGCATAAAGCTTTGCCCCAATTTGTGTTACGGCTTCCAATGAGGTCGTGGTTAGGGCTTCATTTGGTTAGCGAATAAACAATCAGGCAACTGACCAGAAACTTGTGTCATGTTTTCCATCATATTTGCGTAATTATTGATGAGTGATTTGAAATTGCTGCAGGGAAGATATTAGCGCAGACGGCGTCATTGCTGTAACTTTAGGTCGGAAAATACGCGCCATCGAACCTCCCCCTTCCTACTTTTAATGAAGGCATGAAGCGATCTGTGTGGAACATTCTGGTGTTCAGTGAGTATTTATTCATGTATAATCCTGCGCACACCCTCAAAGCACTGACACTATTCATGGAAATCATTATTAACTCGGTTACACTGAATTTGTAGGTGTCTGTTTTAACGCTTTCTGTGCAAATTAAGTTGATAGAGGACACATTTTAGTTTTAGAGGCTGAACAATTTAACATATAGTATCTGTCAACAAACACCTCTGCGTTCTTTTAGTTACAGCTCTACTGACTATAGATCTGGAGGTCAGGGTTTAATTCCCGGTACTTCGGCTGATTTTTCTAATTTATTTTTAATTATTAATAATATTCACTACAATTTGGTATACACCCGGAAGCAGTGTGAATAATTTCAATACACTTATATAAGTATGTAACTAATATATGTAACTAATCATAGTATAGCTATAACTATAAAACTAACTATATAAATTAAACCATAACAACTTATTTAGTTTTTCATTAAACTTTCTAATTGCTGTCAGAGGTCATCCTTCGAACTATATTTCAGGCAGGCTGTTCCAATCGGATATAAGAAAACGAGTACTTTACTAAATCTATTTTTTGCTAGTCGCCTTTTCACAAAATATTTAGCGATGTGGATAATTTCTTACTTCGGCTAATCAACTTCGTGGCACTAGGGTAAAAATAAATAAAATGTATAAAATGTATTACTAGCAAATTACAATATATAATTTTTACAAATGTGAATTTAAACGAAAAAAAAAAAGCAAAGCTTGTATTCGGGAGTAGTTCAGTTCAATTAATGAGATTATTTTCGTATTATTAATTTCTGACTATAGTTTATTATTCTACCTATATTATTTTTAATATTCATTACTTGCAATAAAAATGAGGATGATTCCTGAAGCAATTGTTTAGTAACTCCTCCTTTGACATTTATTTAGGTCTTCTGAGCACACATAAGTTTCTATTCTAATTCTTTCAGGATTTGGAATAATTCCATAGTCTAACATCTCAGTTTGGCTTAATGGATTTTTTTATCCAATAAAGAAATTAAATATTTCACATTAACGTGGACCACAACAACCTCGGATAAGCAAATTCTCAGTTAACACAGATATACAGTAAAAGGGAATCAGGAAAAAACGGTCAAATTAGGAAAGCTGCAGTAGGTGTGTCACTGTATTGACATATATTGACATGAAATAAAAATAAACCTTTGAAAAACTCAAAAATTAAAATGGAACTAATTTAAAATTTTTTAACCTCCGTTTACCCTCAGAAATTTCAAATTCATGTCATAGCAGAATGTAGTTTATTAATTAAGAAAATTAAACACTTAAACGAAAATAGATCGTAATTTGCGATCTTTAGCGAATCCTTAATTTATGTTTTCTCTTAGTTTAGGTTCGGATAATATGGAACCTCGGTTAAACGGGACTCCACTGCATATATATATTTGTGTGTGTGAGTTTGTGCGTGCTCGCTAATTTTAACCAAATTATGCTTCACGTCTGAGTACATATTTTTCAATTTAATATACATATAACACATTCCGTGTTCAATGAAGAGCAATTCTAAACTAAACGAAAGGAAATACAAACTCTGCATGAAATGTATCTTAACACTAACTATTGTTCGTATAATCGTCAAGTTCGTCGATTTCATGGGAAGTGACTAGGCAGTGCTAAGGGTTGATTGCTGTATAATTTTTAAAGATGTTTCGTAATAGCACTGTGATTGTCTCAACTCGAAAAGAAGAATACTGTTCGGTCTGCAGGCTTATCTTGTTGAATTACAGCATTTATTAATTCCGTATTCTGATTGCATCTCGTGATAGTTTCACTTCATAGCCGTGGGATTTGTCTACTGATTGTTATCTATATAAATAAGATTAACATCTGCCTGTCTGCTTTTAAGTGATTTCAGAACTCATTTTAGTCGTCATAAACTCTACAATAAATGACATGTTTGCTACAGATAATGTAAATTAGCCCTCACAAAACAGGCAACATAACACCATTTTTCAAAACAAACTAAACAACTAAACATACTAAACAAACACAACTAACGACACGCAATCGACTTTATGATAAGAAAGTCAAACCCACGCTAATACACGACACAAGTACTCAGCCCAAGCATGTCAATTTCACCACACATCGCATCGGGATGTACATAAGGGCACTATTAGGTAAACACATCAAACAACTGGTTACCGAAATTTGGTTTGACCGGAGGTAATAAGCTTCATTGCTTGGCACTCCGGGGGTGATGGAGGGCACACAAAAAAAAGTCTTAACATTGATATTATTTTTTTGTGTTTGTGTGCTGTATATTTGTAAGACTTTTCTCCTGTATGCACTGTATTATATTGTGTTAACTTTTAATTATTTCATTGTCTTCTAGTATTTCTACTATTTACATTTACAGTTTTACATTTAGCCTATAATTGGAACATAAACGAGACGCTTCCGCGTAAGCTACTGCTTGTGGTCGGGAGCATAGGCGTACCGAGGGGGGGGGTTTGGGGGTTTGAACCCCCCCCCCCCATTGATTAAAAAAATGAAAATTGTATAATTTTTTTAAGTCTGCCCATAAATTAATTAATACAAGTATAAAGCGTGGGAAGCTTAAAACTCGTTATTTTGTGTCTTAATTTTTAAAATTTTCCGGGGGAGGACCCCCGGAAGTTTAAAACTCGTTATTTTGCATCTTAATTTTTTAAATTTTCCGGGGGAGGGCCCCCGGACCCCCCTCTCCCTAGGGGGTATTCCATACCCCCTAGACCCCGCGGATGTTATAACCCCCCCCCATATGGTCGGCCTGGTTACGCCTATGGTCGGGAGTGCAGTCCACAATTATATATATATTTGTTTATAAAAACGTTATTATGTACTGATATTTATGAACTTTATATATATGAGACGCCTTTAAAAAACGATGTGGCTACCACGAATGGCTGTACCAAATTGCGGCCGGGTCGAAAGTGCCGGGGGGATTGGGGGGGGGGTATGGAATACCTCCAAGGCCCCGGAATTTTTTTTTAACATTGAACTTAAGCCCCCTGCATACAGGGACAGTTACTGGCGGCCAGTAACTGGCAGCCAGTACTGGCAGCCAGTGGATGTTCTAGTGGCAGCCAGTAGGCAGTACAAGGGTCAATTATTTAATTATGTATGATTATGATTAATATAAACAGTATTTATATTATATTAAAGAATATAGAATATTAGAGAACTTGTATTAATATTGTCAAAGTAGGCAAACTTTTATAAAAATTGTAGACTTGTAAAGAGGTTGTGTAATAGGGGTAGAAAACAGAATCGGTTGTAAAATCTTTCGAATAATATTGCAGAAATCACAACACATGGGTAGAAAACAGCTAAGATGTGGATTCTTCTGTTATTCAAGCTGCCTAAAAAGTTATTTTGACTTTTAGAGGATTTGTCTGTAAAATCGCGTAAAATTTGTCAAAAAATGTAGTTTTGAGTAGAGATTAAAACAGGTAAAAACAGCTAGGGGTGATTTGATCTAATATTTTGTTGCCTAGAAAATATTCCTCATTCTAGAGTGTACGTTAATATATTTTGAGGAAAATTTGTTAAAGAATGTGTACTTTTATAGGAATTACGCCATATAATAAGGGTAGAAAACAGCTAAGGGATATTTTATACTTTAATATTAATGTGGTACTAATATTAATATTACATTGTGCAGAATTTTGTAAGCTAATAATTTGTATTAATATTGTATTAAAAGTAATATTAATATTTTTTTCCCCTGTTATATGGGGAAGGTTTTGACATAAATGAACAAAACATAAAATAAATATTCCAACAAATATCTAAATAAAAATAGTGCAGATTTACGAAGTCAGGGAAAAGTTTGATTCTTACATTTTCCCCAGCGGTCAATCTTTCACTATGTGTACAAGTAGTAAGTTAATAAAGTTTTATTACTGAGTCCACGAATAAAATATTTAAAGATTTTTACGTTATTGCTAGCATATAATGGAAAAGAGGCTTACTAATACCTCCGTAACGTTCTGATAGTGTCTGGCATAATTACCACTCGTAATCCATTCAAGTTATAAAGGATTTATAATAAAATTCAAATATCTCACTAAAAGGAACACACTTGAATCTTTTCTGGACACAAAAATAGAATAAAAATGTCACATAGTCAAATTTGCTTCACCCTCGACATTCCACGATCATCCCAAATCATTCACATAGTTGAAGCGCCCGGAATAATTACCACTCAATTACTTGTAAACTATTCAAAATATAAAGTAGATGCTTAATTTATAATGTAATTCAAATATTTCCCTAAAACTTTCTCGCTTAAAGACTTTTCGGGATACAAAAATAAAAGAACTGTCGCATAGTCAAGTTCGCTTCTCCCTGCATGAGTTTTATGTAATTGGTGATGAGTATAACATGAAATAAAAACATATGTGTCAGCTTTTCTAAGGTTCTGTTTTAACCATCAGTAGGGCTGTTGTGTGTAGATTATTTCTGCACTTCACTGGAATCCGACCAAGGGTTAATTAAAGGTTTCGAGTTTAATCATGCCGTGTATTTCTAGACGGAGTAAAAGCCGTGAATAGCCATACTTAGAAACGCGTGACGTCACACACTCAAGTGCTGTGATTGGTCTATCCCGGAATGCGCAATCTATATGGTTTACTGACCATGGGTTTTTAAAATATTTCGCAAATAAAAAATCACAAAAGTAATTCCCCAACAGATACTTCATTCCAGTACTCTACTGGCGGCTAGTATCCTTTAAGACACGTCCAATAATGGCTGCCACTAGGTCACGTGACCCATTACTGGGTCATTCCGTGTCAAATCAACACACTTTTAATTAAAATTAAACTCACCATTCCAGATTTGGATGAAATTTTGTAGAGAGGTAATTATCTTGCATATTAAGAGAAATACAAACTTTTATTTAAATATATCAATCCGTTTTGAAAATACAGCCATGTAAAGCACTAAAAAAGTAACAAAAATCACATCAAAAACATCTCTTTCAACTAATATAGCAACTCTTCTAATTAACCTACAAAGTTGGGGAAAGTATCGTTTTTTAGCATTTTTTACAAGCGTTTCAATGATATATAACACATAATAGTTCTAATGAAATTTGTTTTTCAAAATTCAAAGTGAAAATTTTGATTTTGAATTTTTTTTAAGTACAGTTTTAAATTTTTTTTAAAATCCTAGGAAATATGTTATACCAATGCTAAATGATGTACTAAGTTTGAAAATGGGATGGAAATGGGTTCATGGTTAAAAAATTAAAACATCACTTTTCAAAAATAACCTCAAAAATAACTTATATGCCCCAATGGAAAGCATAATAAAATAATTTCGACAAATAAATTGAAATAAGGAAAATAACACAATCTTGACATCTTGTTGTTCAATGGATGTCAAGTATGTGAGTTACTTCCCTTGATTAAATTTATTTGTCAAAGTTATTTTATTATGCTTTCCATTGGGGCATATAAGTTATTTTTTACCTGATTTTTTTGTGAAGTGACACTTTTTTAATTTTTTAACCATGAACCCATTTCCATCATATTTTCAAACTTGAAACATCATTTAGCATTGGTATAACCTATTTCCTAGGATTTTTTTGTTGAAAATTTTTAAAAAGTACTTTTTAAAAATTCAAAATAAAAATTTTTCACTTTGAATTCTGAAAAAAAAAAAAAAAAATTTTATTAGAACTATTATGTGTTACATGTCATTGGAAAGCTTGTAAAAAATGCTAAAAAATGACACTTTCCCCACCTTTATAGGTTACTTAGAAGAGTTGCTATATTAGTTGAAAGATATGTTTTGATGTGATTTTTGTTATTTTTTTTGTACTTTACATGGCTGTAAAGAACGGATTGAAATATTTAAATAAAAGTGTGTATTTCTCTTAATATACATGAAAATTACCTCTCTACAAAATTTCATCCAAATCTGGAACGGTGAGATTAAATGGGTGTGTGATCTGACACGGAATGACTCTACTGGCGGCCAGTAAACTCAAACTCAAGCAGGTTTGAGTTTAGTGGCCGCCAGTAGTCTGCTGCATGTTGTGGGATAATTACTGGCTGCCAGTACTGGCTAGTGCTACTGGCTGCCAGTACTGTCCCTGTGTGCAGGGGGCTAAATCTGCCTTAAGTTTACTGGCCGCCAGTAGCTACTGGACGTTGAAGGGAAGTACCCCTGCACACTGGGACAGTAGAGGGACAGTAACTGGCGGCCAGTACTGGCTAGTGCTACTGGCTGCCAGTACTGTCCCTGTGTGCAGGGGGCTTAATGAAAATCACATTTTGCGGTATTTTAGTACTGGAAAACTAATTGGAAAATTTGTTTACTATAGGCTACCCTAAGACTCTTAAACTTAAACCGTTACCTAAGTTATAATACTTGTTACTATTTACAAGAAAAGTTTTTTTTTTTTTTTTTTTTTTTTTTTTTATTTAATTTCAATCGTTCAGCATTACATTGCTATGTCAGATTGGTGATAACCATTGGAGATTTGTAACAGTAGGCCTATTAGTATTCTCCCTATAGAGGTGAGTCAATGTTTGACCCCTCACTCAAAATTACGCTTTAAAGTTATCTGACATAGGCTAATTATGGTCACAGGCTTGAACTTAATCAAAGAACTATATCTTGAGGCAAACGAGGTTTAAGTCGCCGTGCATTGTGGGACTTTTGTCCGAGGCCATAATACTGTTCCCCTGAAACATGTTCTAGATTATTAAGAAAATGTTTAGTCAAATTAGAGATGTGTTCATGAATATACTGTACACCGAGTTCACTGTGTAATTGGTTGTTTCGAATAAACCAAGGAGAGTTCACTGACATTCTTAGAACCTTGTTCTGGAATATTTGGAGACGCTGAATTTTTGTTTTTGATGCACTACACCATATTGGACATGCATATAGCAGCAGAGGCCGGAGTATGCTTTTAAATAACACATGGAACAGTGGAAATAATAGACCTACATTTACAAGTTCAGTTTTTTATTATTAAATAAAATAATTAAATATTTTACAAAATGGAGCTTAAATAACAAATACAATTTTAGGTATTGATTTCGGGGAACCCCGTTTTCTTTCCTTCTTCAAATAATTTCATGAAAGGGAGTTCAGTGTCCATTATAAATTGTAGAAAAATCTATGTGGCCTGTGGTAATACGGACAATCGGTATGAGACGGCAACTCTGGTAGATGTTATTCAACACAAATGTTTTAAAAATACAGTGCACACCGCTTACTGCGATTACTTCGGGACACAGCTAATCTGATAATATTAACCGATTGATAACAATAGCCGAAGGAATTAAATGAAGGTTATTTGTTCATATATAAGATAATACACTGCGAAACAGAATTTAGAATATTTATTCATAAAATAATGCGTAACTGTGAATCATTGAACCGCGCATAGGCTAATACAGTAATAGACTGCACGGAACTATTTCTTCAACCAGTAACGAAGCTTTTAATTGTGTTTACTTTTCTTTAGGAGTCCATTAACCAATACTCCATGCTCAGTTACGAGTGTTTTTGGAAGTCTATACTGATCTGTGGTGAACACCGCATAGCAAAACATAAACGCCTGTTGTTGAAGTCTTTTCATTTTACACTAACCATCACTGCATGTCAACACTGTGATCTTCATAAATCCCACCCCCTCGAACTGGTCATCGTGTGAGCAAGGGAACAGTATTACCAATAGAACATAATACATTTGAGTTAGAAACGAAACCTTTAATAATGAAATTTTGAATGACTTACAGTACTTGGAAATAAAGCCGCAAAAAAGGGAAATGTGATAACATAAACCGAATCTTTGATCACAATATACAGCATTTTTCAATGCATTAGTATTAATCCGTATGGGACTTCATAAAAGTGATAACTAGGGATGGGTCCTCGATACTCTCGATACTTGCATGGTATCGGCATCGAGCGATACTTCAGAAAACTCGCTCGGTACTTTTTCGATACTTTGGTAATTCTGCAATTAAGTGAGGATGCTAGTATTTTTTAACAAAAACTTATAAGTAGACTATTTCAAAAACTAATTTTAGTTTTAATGTAGAGATTAAAAATAATTATAGACTACTGATGATATTAAATTTTGTCTCATTAAATATGCACACTTAATTTAGTTGGTATTACACAGTTCTCTCAACTTTTCATTTATAATGTACCTATTTATTGAAACTGGAAATGTTGACGGTATCGAGTATCGAAGTATCGAGTATCGAGAAAATCTGGTATCGACCCATCCCTAGTGATAACATTACCCGACTGATAACATTATCAGTGATTACTTTAAGCGACGTTCACTGTCATTTGCCAAGAACCGTATGAAGAAGGCTATAAATGTTATTTATTTTAGTTTCATATTCACAAGCAGACATTCAGAGATGACCTTCCTACACAGAATTTTACTCTCATTTCACGCAGGCTTTGCTTATCCTGACGTTTTGAAATTCAACCTGACGTAGCATGACATGCTGACACTAATTCACTTACGTTTTATATACAGTAATGTTGATGTCATTGCAAAACACGAATTATGTACGTGATGGTCGTTGTATTTACCGTTATGTGGGGCAGTGTTTGAACAGTTAAACATTATTGTTTTGCCAATGCGGTCACTATTGTTTAATTTTCCTAACTTTGTGTAGCGTTATGGCCCCCTGCCTCCGGTCCATTAATTCCAATAGCATCGGTAGGGTGTCCCTTGTTATATGCTACAGAGATACAATCAGCAATGTCGGGGAAAACTTTATATGCGTCAAGCCATAGAATGCTATTAATAAATGGTATTTACTCTCCCGGCTATTGAGTATTGAAATGTGAACTAACCGCAGAATACCAAGATAACTTGGGTAATCTTCCATGCAGGCCCAAATTTATTAACGGGCAGACTGGGCATTCACCCAGGGCGGCAAACCTTGAAAGGGTGTGGCAAATTTTTGAGCGGGACGTTTTTATAATATACAAAAAAAATTGTATTACAGTTACAATACTTTAACAAATACTTTCCCTGATCTTGACTAGTGGCTAGACCAGTAACTAACTGTACTGTGGAAAGAACTTTTTCAGTTGTAACCAGAGTTAAAACTTTTAAGAGGTCATCCCTCCTCAATTATAAGTTGAACTGATTAGTTTTAATGCACACTAAAAATATATACTGTAATTTTGAAAACTTCTCAGAAATTTAGGTGAGTTTGCAAAGAGAAAATCCAGGATTAAATTGTAAAATAAACTTTATGCCATTTGAATTTAATAGCTATTTATGTATCAAGTACGCAAAATAACGCTTTAGCGGACGAATCTAGTATAGCGGCAGAGGCTGAAATACTGGATGAGTCCGATAAAGTTTTTTGCGTACGTGGTGCATACAATATTTTTTAGTAAAAGCTCTCTAAATTATATGAAGTGAAACAAAAATACCTTATAATTAATTATAATGAAAGGTAGCCAGCCATTTGTTAATATCAAATTTCATTGCCACCTGAATTGCGGAACAACAATGACCGTACGTACCAATACGAAATGCGGTATAGATGCATTATGAGTTACTTTTTTTGTAGAGAATAATACATACGAACTAGTATTTATGAAAAGCTTGTGAAAATATGAATGTTAATACCGAAGAAATTTCAATCCAAGCCAGAAAAATTGAATATGAGCTGGTGCCACCAACGTCACGGCAGCAGTAGACTATGAGAAGGAATATATACGGCATTTAAATGCTGGTGCAACCATGGTAGGCAATGTTTCTCATGTGAACCAAGACGTGAAAAGTTGTTGGCTTATATTTGTTGTCATATGATGAAATGGGCTACCGTGTTTTGCGAAAAACACTGGTAAAGTTTCTGATTATCATAAAGAAACACATTGGCTTAAATTTGTTGTTCTATGACCATTTATATGCTTAAATCCGTGTTAAAGTTGGCGTGACTGGTCAATGCCATTTGGATTTTGTTTGTAGATTGCCATGACGACTTTAATGCAGTTTTATCAAATTTTAGCGGCATTGGTTGCTAAAATGTAATTTTTCGGCGTGTTACCAGTCCGACAAGCAGCTGTTTTAGAGAGCGTGCACTAAAAATTGCTTAATAGTATTTGAAGTACTACTGAAGGTTTAGTTGTTAAAATATGGAAAGTTTTACCCCTTCCACTTTGTATAGTGGGACGAAAGAACTTTCCTTGAAATCTGGGAGCTTGAAAGAATAGTTAGGGCCTGTATTACCACCTGTCGACAATTCCTCCCGATACGTGACTTCCAGATAGCTTAACTGGAAGATGCCTTGTAATACCACCTCTGAACTGCTACCGGCAAGAACGCAGTAAAAATTTGTAAAATGGTCCTTAGCTGATTGAGCAAAGAGGTGTGTTTGTTGTAGTTCGGTAGTCCTCCGCTAGGTGCGGCAGCTCGGATTTGTATTTGTACAATTAAATTACATAATAACACATCGTTTTAAGTGCATTAATCGATTTGTGCACTTCTATTTCATTCACTTGTGAGCATAAAATGACATTTTTGTGTAAATTAAATCTTCCAGCATCAATTCTGAAAATAAGGTGGCCAGAAAGATTCCGCGTCCTGCCATCTTGTTTCAACCAAGATCCCTAACTAGCAGTTGGTACTTTGTCAGCCACTCCATCCTCCTGCTAGCTTATCTGGAAGTTGTCTTCCCAGGCAGATTTTGTCAGGAGACCATAATACGCAATTCTTGGCCAACTTCCAGATAGGTTCTCTATCTGGTAGATAAATACGATAGCAGGAGGTCGTCATACAGGCCCTTAGTCTTCCTGCATATTTTTCATTTTTCTGTATATCCCACAATTCATTGCAGTTCTTATAATGAATGCAAGGTGTTAGCTGTTGGGTACGTTTGAAATGAACGAGGGTTTTTTAGTGGATGGGAAAAAAATGATGCAAGTAGAAGACATGAAAGTTTTAAGGAAAATCACAGGAGGAAGATAAATGGATAACATAATGATTAGTGATAAAACAATGTAGAATTAAACGTCATTGGTGACCGGTTGAAAAAAAGAAGAGTGGAACGCAGTGACTTAACGGACAAACACTGGGCCCAAATGCAAAATTTAATTTGGGACCCGTAAAAAAATCCCATTCAAGCATATGGATTCAATAGTTTGACTTCGACTGCAGGAAATATCAAATTTGATAGGCTAACAGAATTAATAAAATTAAACTAAATTAAAACACTCGTATGTCACATATTCATTTCCTAATGATAATGCATAATAATTGTGTGCTAAAAATATTATTTTACGACTATATTAATTATTCATATTGTGGGGCATACATGGCACAAAATACTTTATTCATCGAAAAACACATTACACTGAACACGTAGTTAACCAAGGATATGCGAACACTCACAGTGTTCCGTCGGCGACAGTAGATGTTGTTGTGGCCTCTGCGCTGATGGTGTTTAGGCCACCGAAGATGTTATGGTGACCTCTGCGCTGGTGGTGTTTAGGCCACCGGAGATGTTATGGTGGCCTCTGCGCTGATGGTGTTTAGGCCACCGAAGATGTTATGGTGGCCTCTGCGCTGATGTTGTTATAGGCCACCGGAGATGTTATGGTGGCCACTGCGCTGATGGTGTTTAGGCCACCGAAGATGTTCTGGTGGCCTCTGCGCTGATGGTATTTAGGCCACCGGAGATGTTATGGTGGCCTCTGCGCTGATGATGTTTTAGGCCACTGGAGATGTTATGGTGGCCTCTGCGTTGATGTTGTTTTAGGCCACCGGAGATGTTATGGTGGCCTCTGCGCTGATGGTGTTCTAGGCCACCGGATATGTTATGGTGGCCTCTGCGCTGATGGTGTTCTAGGCCACCGGATATGTTATGGTGGCCTCTGCGCTGATGGTGTTTTAGGCCACCGGAGATGTTATGGTGGCCTCTGCGCTGATGGTGTTTAGGCCACCGAAGATGTTATGGTGGCCTCTGCGCTGATGTTGTTATAGGCCACCGGAGATGTTATGGTGGCCACTGCGCTGATGGTGTTTAGGCCACCGAAGATGTTCTGGTGGCCTCTGCGCTGATGGTGTTTAGGCCACCGGAGATGTTATGGTGGCCTCTGCGCTGATGATGTTTTAGGCCACTGGAGATGTTATGGTGGCCTCTGCGTTGATGTTGTTTTAGGCCACCGGAGATGTTATGGTGGCCTCTGCGCTGATGGTGTTTTAGGCCACCGGAGATGTTATGGTGGCCTCTGCGCTGATGGTGTTTAGGCCACCGGAGATGTTATGGTGGCCTCTGCGCTGATGGTGTTCTAGGCCACCGGAGATGTTATGGTGGCCTCTGCGCTGATGGTGATTTAGGCCACCGGAGATGTTATGGTGGCCTCTGCGCTGATGGTGTTTTAGGCCACCGGAGATGTTATGGTGGCCTCTGCGCTGATGGTGTTTAGGCCACCGGAGATGTTATGGTGGCCTCTGCGCTGATGGTGTCTTAGGCCGCCAGAGATGTTATGGTGGCCTCTGCGCTGATGGCGTTTTAGGCCACCGGAGATGTTATGGTGGCCTCTGCGCTGATGGTATTTAGGCCACCGAAGATGTTATGGTGGCCTCTGCGCTGATGGTGTTTAGGCCACCGGAGATGTTATGGTGGCCTCTGCGCTGATGGTATTTAGGCCACCGAAGATGTTATGGTGGCCTCTGCGCTGATGATGTTTAGGCCACCGGAGATGTTATGGTGGCCTCTGCAAATGAATAAGTATAAGAAATAATTTTACACTTGAAGTAACAAATAGTATACAGGGTTGAGAAAAAGTTTATTTATTTTATATAAATTTTAGCATTTGTTTTCAGTTCGTACTAAATTTTTAGCTCAGAATGTGCAGTACATGACACATTTGTGACATGGTTAAATAGTAAGGTGTGTTTCGTCTTCAGTAGAAAAATTCTTTGGAATCCCAAAGAAAATGTAGTGTTTATCTCCCGACGCCACATCCGGTTAAAAAAAATAGTTCTCTGAATCACTGAGGGTTACAAGGGGTTAAATATGCTAACGTGCATAGCTTCTGGGCGCTGCGATTAGGTTTTCACTGTTATGGTAGTAATACAGGCCCTAGTAGTCTATATAATTCTGTGTACCATAGGCCTATATCTGTGTTTTATCATGATTATTGATTAATGGTGACTTCAATAACTATAATATTCTGCATTGCAATTCAGTTATTTCATAAAATTGGCAATTTAACGATTTTATAAGAGACTATTTTACGCTTTTTGAACCTATTTTTCAATTTTTAGAGCCTATTTTAGGTAACTAAAACAGCATTTTTAGCGACCTGAAAGTCCGAAGTCTAATCATCACAAGTCGAGAAGAGCCGTCGCTTCAAATTGTTGGAGCTCCGTGTTCGGATACTCTGCTTGTCCCATGTTTAACTGTACGCGAATTCTTCAAGAATTGGAAAAGAAAAACATCTTGACATCTTACCTCTAAATGGAAGGTCACTTACTATCGTTTATCTGGAAGGAAAACAGCTATCAGGGTTCGATTTTTAGATTTTGACGCCATCTGTTTGTACCATCCTTGTACTACATTCTCTGATCGCAACAAACATTGCCAACCATAATATATTCAGTTTGAAAAGAGATTTGCACTTTTATAATCCCATGCAGAAGTATCAATGGGATTCTAACATTATCCATTTGTTTTCTTTGTAGCTTTTCTTGAAGAAAACATCAAGTGCAGGCAACAGAAACACTTTCTATGCTTACTTATGTAGGTGGACATTCTGTTAGTATGTCACAGACTGTGATTATAATATTAAAATATCGTGAAACTTAAGTCTAAAACATGGAGAAGTTCCGTATCTTTGGAGATCAATACGAATAATTTGTACTCTTTGAAGAATAAATTTCCAAATGTCATATAAAACATAAATTTTGAGCTAGAGATACAGTAAATTTCTTTCTTAGAATCCTCAGAATTTTATGCTGAAATTGAATCTATTCAAATGAGAAAAGTTATTTTTCGGAGTTATGGCCGGGTTTCCCTGACATGGTCGCATATCGTGTTTTAATTTATTTTCTGTTAACATGGCTTTTAAAAGTCTTGAATTTATAAACGCGGGCGAATCCGCGGGTACCTGCTATTCTCTATCCTATTTAAGAACGACCCTGCTCAAAACAAAGAGGCGTTGCTGTCATAGCCCGCACGTGTTCACCGTGTTTATGTTAGTTTATTTATTCTCAGTACAACTGACCCGCAGGGTCGTCGTGAACAATGAATCCTTTGTTTTGTTTGCTACTTGATAGCCTATACTGTAATGGTGACGATGCCAGTGAGAGTTTGTTATTTCACGTGTAAATGCTGATATTATTGTTGCATGAACTTACGAACACTCGTTAGCCACACCCTGCTAATGGCGCATGCTAATGCCATTAACCAATCACGTTTTGTCACATGACGCGAATTTTCCGCGAACTCTGTGAGTTCTCCTCCCCTTTGTTTTGACTAGGATCAAACTAGAATGGGATCAATTATAATAAGAAGTGAAAGTCCTCAGTGCAAGTGGGTTCAAACTCTGGGGGCTCATCAGGATCGCCATCTTCTTATTTGCTTCTTTCTTCCTGCCTTGGTTAGATAAATATACAACCTCCTGAACTGACCTTTCTCTGTTGGACAAGTTTCCTCGAAAAGGAGTACCTTAATATTCGTGATTGATTTAATACGAACATCATCGCCACCTAACCTATCGCTTTCATTACTATTTACACCGTAAATAATTACGGAATTTACACTATTTACACTGCTACCTGTTTATTTTTAACAATATTTCAGCTTTCTGTTTGTTCTTTTCTACTTTTGAATTAAAGTCTTGCTGTTTCGTATAGACCAGCACATAAAATGAAAAAAAGAAAAACTCAGGATTGATGAAGTGCATAAGTTATCTTAGCAATTTAACGAAAGAAAAAGTGTCAATGACTAAGAAAACATTCCTGAAAATTTCAAATAAATAACACAATGTCACCGAACACTATATATTGTTATAATTGGTGCGTGAGGCAATTAAATGAAATTTTTACAGTTCTATATGTCGCTGTCTAAAGATGGAACGTATGAAATATCAAACAGTTTACTTCTAGTTACATAAAAATAAATTAAGATACTCGTACATTGATCTAATTTGTCATTCACCTGTTCATAAATTTAATTGGTATTTATATCGTTTAATGTAAAAATTTATACTTCTTTAGTGCAGTGTATTATTAAGCATCAACAAACACGTATAAGCATTCGGGATACTGTTTTCCTTTCCCTACTCAACTTAAATAAGGATATTAAATAATTTATAATCGGCTAAGGCGTTCCTCGACCCGTTTAAATTGGAGAAGCGGGACTATACTCTATTTAGTAAAATAAGCAAATTACTACATATTACTTACTTACTCAGTGACAATAGACAATTCCTCAGCAAGCTAAAGGAATAGTATCTATTTTATAGAACCCGAAGGTTCATTGCCGCGCTTACCTGAGTCCGCCATTCAGCCCTATTCTGTGATAACTCTATCTAATCATCCCTCGAAGGTCCTACTTCCCTTAAATCTATCCTAATATTGTCCTCCCACCTACGTCTAGGTCTTCCAAGTGGTCTTTTCCCTTCGGGTCTCCCAGTCAATACTTTTGCGATATTTCTTTCCTCCCCCATGCGAGCAACATATCCAGCCCATTTCATCCTCCGTGATTTACTTACCCATTTTTTTTATTTACAAAAGTAATACAACCCATGTTTCACCTCAGGGTATAGCCTACCACGCACTGAATATTTATTAATTATTTACAAAACATTTGTTTTACTATATCCGGTGAAGAGTAGGCTACAGGTCATAAAGCTCGACGTTATGCAGTTTTCTCCAGTCCCCATTTTCTTCTCTTTTAGGCCCAAATATTTTTCTAAGCACCCTATTTTCGAACACTCTCAGATTCTGTTATGAAATATATTAAAGATAATACTGATTATTAATAGTGGTGCCAATAATTCTTACCAGGTCCAGTAAGCAACCATAAATCTGTCGTAGCTCCTGCCAAAACAGCATCTTCGATTAGGAAGAAAATTGCATTGGACGTTACCACGCTACCATACAAAAGATATCGGTAGGCAACAATATATCGGAGAAAGTTCATAATTGGAACGATATTGTACTCACTGCAGGTTGAAATAATAGTTTAATGGTCTAAGAAGATTTTGTTAGTTTATTTTTGCAGGGTTAACGTAATGCAGAAAATTGACATCAATTATTTAAGCATTTCCTCTACCTATAGTAGGGGTAGAAAAAGTAATACAACCCCTAGGTACAATTTCGCACAAGTAGGGTTCGTACACGAGAGAAATTTTCGATTTACTTCGGTGAAAATGTTACCACTGACTAGCACAAAACATAAAACATTTCAGTGCAATATAATGTTATTCTATGAGTTATTCGCGAAAAGTAAAGCCCCATAGTTACATTAGGTCTGTTTTCATGGAGTACCGCAAGAGGTTAGTAGTGTTTTTATTGTGCTATATTAATGCAGAAGCGTCACTATGAGAAGAAAAGGAAATTAAAATTTATTGAACTCACTTATCAAAGTGTTTTCAATTTCCGCACTGACACGAAACAGCTTACGTCTTGTTGATCAGTCTGAGTAATTCATTTGACTTCATATCTTCCGGGGGGTTTGGAGAAAGAAACGTCTGATTGCTAAGTGAATTTCCACAAGAAGTGCTTTCTTTTACACATCCTGAATTCAAATGCTGTTCTAATATCTCTCCGTTAAAACACTTTAAAGTGACGTACAGTGTAAGGAATTTACTTTGTCTGTCCACAGTAAATTGACACTTTGAGGTCAGACACCTGGTGTTCGAGACTACTGGCACGAGAATGGAATCGTGTCCCGGAAGTTTGGACCCTGCAAGACTCAGTATTTATATGTATTGTTGGTGCCATTTTCTGAAGACCTCGTCCCAAACCGTCGTCTATCTACTAAAGAATATAATAGCATTGTTCCCTAATCCGAAAATCTGCACCGACATCGACACAGACAAGAACAGGTGCTATTCGAGTCGCATGGCTTTCCCCAGTGTTGCCGCTGTCAATCATTACTTCTTAAGTGAAGTAAATGCTGTAGTACGTATTTGACAACATTGTACTCGACTGCAGACAAGTGCTAATACGCCTAATTACTATTATATTCACTGATTGACAGGTCGAAGAGGATTAGGGTGGCAGCAGGTAGAGGCAGTTCTTGGAAAAAGAGTTTTTAAGAAGTGGTACCCACAATACTCTGTATTGTTATAATATACCAATTTGTCCCAGGAAGTTTTGCAACATGACAGATTTTTATATCTTCTTCGGTCTTATATTGATTCTCCTCCAGTGTACTCAAATTGGAGCGAGACTAAATAATTAGGACCGTTATTAGAGTTTCTACCTAAATTTTCATGAAAAAAGATTGCAGATCCTCATAATATTGCATTTCTTTGAAATTACTGTTGGCATCTTCATCCCACTCCAGCCATTCAACTTGTCTTTTACAGTGTATCAACATGTTAAAATGATGGCTGTGCTAATCAACATGTTTTATTAGGAAGGTAACTCGTACAGTACTATGTTATTTTATTAAGTGCCAGAATGGTACTTTATGAGATTGTGTGGGGGACGGGAAAATGTCTGTCTGTCCGTGTGTCTGTACGCGCCATAACTTAAATACGCTTTATCGGATTTTCACGAAACTTGGTATACGCATTTGTAACTTTCATGGGAAGAAGCCTATTTACTTTGCATCAACTCGGTTGACCGGTACCAGAATGATGCCCAATTTAATGCCTTTTTATGGTAATATATTAAAAAGAATTTATCAAATGCAAATCAGTTCTAATGGCAATATATTGTTTTACGGTCTTCATATACGGCTTTGGAAGTTGCAGTAAAGTTAGCTTTGACAAATAACACTGCCCACATATTGTAAAATGCGCTGTTTGCGATTGAGGGTTCATATTAGATGAAAAACATTCAGAAAGACCACATCAAACAACTCATTTCCCGTTCGAAGCTTCAAAAGAACAACTCTTCAGAATAGTAAATCCCAACTGCTTCTCTTACGAAATGCCTTTGAACATTCAGCTCTAGCATCCACCAAGACATCTGGCCTCTTAATAGAAACTAGCGTGGAAGTACGAATTAAACTACTAGGCTACTTGGGGAGAAGAAATTGCCTTTAACCTAGCTGATAGAAAAGTATTTTTATAATTATTATTACTATTATTTTAATTGTAATTTCATATCTGTATTTTCTTTTCCTTGTATTTTTCCTTGTAATTTTTTTATTAGAATTGTAGTTTTTGGAGTCCTGATAGATGGGAAGAGAAGCTCTGATGGTCTTATCTCCACCAGTCTAAATAAATAAATAAATAAATAAACATTAAATTAAATTTGCTTCGCTCATACTGTAGACCCTGGTGTAAATAGTGAGAGGAAGGGAGTAAAAGAAACAGAGAATTGGGGGAAAGAGAGACAAACAGAGACAGCGATACAAAGGGGGAGGGATATAGAGCGAAAGATATTGAGAGAGAGAGAGAGAGAGAGAGAGAGAGAGAGAGGCAGGGGGAGAGAGTGTTAGAACTAGCTAAGTTGACAGCTGTAAGGAATAAAAATCCGAAAAAATGGAACATTCATATAGGAGAAAGCATGTTTGTGATTGACAAGTAGATTTGCTGAGGAACTACAGTATCTCACATTTCCGGGGTTGAGAAGTATCTCTCAAATCAGGTTATCAGTCTCCTTGCTAGGTCTTCATTTTATTAACCCTCGCGCACACAGACACAGAAACGACTCTAGTGTTGGCAGCGTGCCGGAGTGGGTTTCACTGCTCTAATACCTTTCAAGCACCGAAAATTTCATCTGCAGTAATTCCAAGAGCGAAAGTGGACCGTAGAGCAAGGATAAGGGTGAGTATGGGGAGACATTCCAAGCTGACAGGCGAAATGCGGAACTTCCTTACACGTCCATTCTGTGTTAAAATGGTTGAGAGATTACTCGTGTCACTATTCCCTCTTTCAGTGACGTGTTTTCAGCCTCGTACGCTATAATGCTGCAAACAGTCCATATCAAGAATTCCAAATCGGAATGTCAAAAAAGTGAACACAACCCGTTGCCAGTGTTAATCCACATAACTTTCTTCTTGGTGGCATTCTTAAACTGTGAGACGTTTATCTGTTTAGCTTAGGAAGGTGAGATTTCTTAAATATCAGTGCTAATGAGGCATACAAGTTCAAACTTCTGTCCATATAAAATGTATAAGTCGTGCGGCGATTGGCCGCCCGATTCCTGGAAAGGCCGCGCGCTATAGCGCTACGCGGTAGAAGTCTGGTGGCTTCATATTTGATTCATTTTATAACTTATTATAATATATGGATAGCCGTTGGCAATACAATCGATATATTATACGATGGTCACGCTGTGAGTAGTTATTAACAACTTTTTGTTTCAGAAATCAGCTGATTTATTTTTTGGATTAATTTCTTTGCTACCATCGGTACTAGTAATAGGGGGTGTGGCAGTACTGATTAAATAATTGAAAACACAATTTTCGAATCTAAATGATGATAGAAGTCCCTCTTGTTTGGTATTATGGATGTGTAGGAAATGGAAGATTTTGACGTTGCTATTATGTATACAACATTCTTTAGGTCAGAGAGGTTATAAAGATATTTCAGTGTGTTACGACGAATTCACATTAAAAAACAATAATTGATCATAGGTGCGATAAAAATAAAATCAGGTAAACTGATATAACAAAGTGCCAGAATGCTTTTGTTTAATCAGTGATAATTACAATTTGATATGCAGAAAAAAGTTATTTTGTAATCGATCTCCGAGTTAAGCTCCAGATCGATTCATTAAGCGGGAGAACAAAGGCTTAAAGTTTGATTCTTAACCTTAATTCGTACTCCTATACACAGATATAAACAAATTCCTTAAAATATGTCAACATTTCACAAACTGCGTTGGCAGTAATATTAATTATGTAGGCCTACGATTAGCTGACATGTTTGTTTCAGGATTAAAGCAGCTGTATAGGTTATTAATTATTTAAAGTCAATCTGAAATCAGTCTGTCAGCAATTAGGCCTACATTAGGTCCATTGCTTGCACAGGAGCGTTATAACAAACATACATTAAAATATAATATAATAATATTGTTAGCTGTATTCGATAGATGTTATATCAACAAAAGCTGTACTTCATTATTCAACGCCTAGATAAGCTAGCGATAATGTGATATGTATATTTAGTATATTGTGGGCCATGGAATATTATTGTAACATAAAATTAATATTATGTTGTATGCTGTCAAATGGAAAAATAATAAGATTTATGTAAAGTACCAGCTGGATAGAACGTCTGGAGCCGTTCTGACTATTCTCGTCGTGCAATTGTTTTGACGTTAGTTTTCCCTTGTTAGGTGGGTTAGCTTACGTGTCTTCCCACCGGGCAGTTACTTGTGAGCGCTTTTATTGCAACGTTTCTGGGGTTTGAAGTCCTAGCCGAAATACTGTGAGTACAACGTAATTGATCAAATAAACATAGCTGATATGCCTTCAGCATCTCTTTTGCAATGTACAAGTAATCCTGATGAAGCCTAAACGTACGATTGTCTTGTGCAGTGATAGAGCTATTTTTCTGTAAGCACGTATTGGGTGGTATGTATTTGAGGTATCTTCCATCCATGTTTAGATAGTGATGGCTTGCCAAGGGAATAGAAGCTGATTTGCTTAGGACCAAAAAGTATCTCTAAATCATTACGTTGCTGATTTTTATGCTTTTGTGCCTACAAAGCTAGAGTTCTGCTTTGTTCGAGAAGTATGCATTCATTTCTTATTAGTTAAAAGTTGCCGTGAGATATCAAAGAACTCATTAAACGTTTCCAAAGTTATTGTAATTCTGATGGTGTTTGCCATGATTAATATAGCTTAGCGTACCTTCTACAGGGTTGTTCATTAGCAGCTGTTCTTTCAGTAGGCCTATTGCAAGTTACTACGTGTGATGAAAACATCTCCTCGGGTCCGAGCATTATTCTCATGCTAGCTTTTGCGATAGAAGTATTTAGTATTATGCATGTTAAATATAATTTGGTATCACGATAAATTAGTTTTCTAGTTTTTGTCCTATGTTCATAAATTTCAATTTTGAAAGTTAATCCAGTAATTTCGGTACGATCTTTAATGTTTCCTAATAATGATAAAGTTAACATATTATTTCTTGGGATTCCGAGCCTTTACTTATTGTTTGATGCTATTGAGCAATGTCTTGTAAATGGTGTAGCCATAGGCCATTATCGGGTTAGCTATATTTAGGTTGTATTTGTCTATTTCTCCTCAATTAACATTGGCCTTTAGCTTTTCTCTATAATTTAAAAAAAAATTAATTGTCAAAATTAATATTTGCTATTATTTATTCAATCATTTCATTACTAACTATTTCCAGTTATTAGTAATTAATTCTGCTGCTGAAAGTATTACACTCATTGTGCGATTACCTTAGGTACAGACCGTGTAACAGTTTGATACATTAAATTTCTCATTTATCAGTTTTGTACAATTATACATTAGTTAATATAGGACTGCACACTGATGCTTACGTGCCCAGTAACGAGCAGGCGATTTTACCTGATAAAATAGCATCCTCATGTTAATAGTAAGCATTTTATAAGATAAACGATCATGATTGGTTTACATCCGAAGAATTGCTAAACGTTATTGGTGAATATCAAACACGCGGAGTATGAGTGGAATAGTCAGCAAAAACTTGTCCCTAAACATTATCTCTGTTTTAATGTTATCATTAAGTATTAATCGTGCCGTTGTACTTTTTTCACATCAGCGGAGGAAAGAATATAGAATAACTTTTCCCTTCGTGGCTTTTCAAAAAGTTGACAGTTTTCGTGTAAATTAAAGTATACAAGATTATTATTTGGACCATAAAATTCGTGACATAAGCAACGTCGGAGTGAGAGTGTCTGAGGTGTAGTGTGTTTGTTTTTATACTGTTGACAAAGATCATTGTTACCCGGAAGAAGCTATCTGTTGTCATTCCGCGGAACGTTGAACTTGATCATCTCATAAACCGTGAACGTAGTCATAAAACGCAAAATAGGTTTTATATTTGTTTTAATATCTGCTGCTTCTTGCCATTGTATACTTCTATGATCAATGTTTCATGTATTACTTCACGAAAAGCATAAAATTGTGGTGTATTTTAATTACTTGCCTTCTTTAAAAAGAAAAAATTAATAAACTATTTAAACTAGTCATATCATATTTTTCTTCGCTTAAAGTGAGCGCACGAAGCAGAAGTGCAATGCACTTAAGTGCCTAATCTCATTTACAGGGGAAGAGAAAATGTAAGAAAAATAACGTGGAATAGAAGTCATTGATCTTTCAGTTATCGTGCTGTTGAGCCATACAGCTAGCATGCACGTATGATGGTGTGATAAAAGGATACCGGTGTTGCAATGATTGGTTTTCATGTAACAGAATTTGAGATAGAAATGATTGAAAACTTTCCTGAAATCACTCGAGTTAAAACATACTCAAAGCTTTCGGTAACACACACTGTTTGCACACATTACTTAATTGACCTATAGATAGGAACATTGTGCTTTAACGAAGCTTGGGCTCTCTTCTCGGATAATATGTGAAATGTTTTAATTTATTAGTTGATGTTATTACTATGCAGAAGTGTTCTTACAAGTGTAAAAAAAAAATATGCTGAGGTTTTTGAGTGCGTAAAATATTTTACTGCTTGGTCGATTTATCCCTTGGTTATCCTTTAGTTTAACTGAAACTATGGTTACTTTAAGAGATGCCTTGTTCAATAACTGGGTCTCGGGCCAGACTCAGATTTAACATTTATGCAAAACATACATGGAGTAAATTACTTGATTGAAGTTTCTTATCTGGGGGTTTTCCTTATTCGAATGTAATTATTGGGTAATAATAATTTTGGCTTTTTCTTTCGAATGTTTCACCATTATCATTATCGAATCTAAAATGCGGTAACTCCGCCTTCTATATATATATATATATTAAAGATGAAATATATTTCAACCAACTTGTGGTCATCCTCAGTGATAAAAAAAAAAAAAAAAAAAAAAAATTATAATCATTGCCACAAGTAAGGATTGTGTGTGTGTTTTTCTTGTTTGTATTTTGTTTCCGAGCTGCTATACTAAGATATAAGGTTATAAAAGATATTTGTTCGTAACATTCTTTCACAAACATTATTTGAAGGGTAGTTATAAGCCAGCCATCGTTTATACAAAGGCAAGTTTGAGCCTTGTATGGCGAACAATACACCTGTGCTGAAACAACAGAATACTTACTATCTGTAGTAGCCTACTTTCTTATTCTGTATCCGAATTTGAAGTGAAAAGCTTTATTACCCATTTTAGGTTAGATAAAGTTATGCGAGTGCATCAGATCATATTTATTGTACAAGCAATCCGCATGCTTGAAGTCCATTAACCATTTAGTTTCTGCTGAACCATTACATTTAATTTAACATCTTAATAGAATCCTTTATTAGAAATAAGGGATGTATTTTTAGACCATGATTTTTTCCTCACAGACAAATCACATGTAGGTTTGAACATAACAAAAATTTGAACGTTTTCAATCACTTCCTTCTCATATAAAATTTGGCCCAAAAAGTGATTTTTTTGGAAAAATTTACCCGAATTTCATACTCATATTTTCATTCGAAGAATTTTGTGTTTAAGAAAACAATAAAGTAATTCTGAAAGTACGCTTCATTACTTACAAAATGGTTCTTAATTCAAATTTCTAACTCTTATGGCTGTTGAGTTATATGTAGTTTCTCCCAAATACGCTACCCTAAAAAGTGTGATATTTCAGTTCTATAAAATTAATAGAAGGAGTTGGATCCAAAAATAGAAATTTTAACTGTGTGTTAGGCACATGAAAAGCTTCATTTACACAAATTTTCAGATTTTTTGAAGGGTACCCACCAGAGATATTTAAGCCCAAAAGTAGTCAAAATCTGAAAAACGGTAATATTCGAGGCCAGTTTAAAAATAAGGGATGTATTTTTAGACCATGATTTTTTCATCACAGACAAATCACATGTAGGTTTGAACATAACAAAAATTTGAACGTTTACAATCACTTCCTTCTCATATAAAATTTGGTCCAAAAAGTGATTTTTTTGGAAAAATTTACCCGAATTTCAAACTCATATTTTCATATGAAAAATTTTGTGTTGAAGAAAACAATAAAGTATTTCTGAAAGTACGCTTCAATAGTTACAAAATGGTTCATAATTCAAATTTCTAACTCTTATGGTTGTTGAGTTATGAAAATATTCGTAATCAGCTACATTCGCAAAAAATGCATTACACTAGGATTGAAAAATGGACACCCCTGGGAAACCAAGAACACAAGATTTTTTTGAAAACTTGTTTTGATATCTTGAAACATGTATGAACTATATACAAAAAATATTTTTTTTCTAAAATGGTCATGCTACCATTTTTAAAAATTTTGGATGATTTCATATGGAATGACCCAGTAGAGAAGTTTTTAAAAAGTTGAAAATTTTACCAGTACCCAGTATCTATATTTTAGAAACTGTATGTTTCGTACATAAGATTAAAGAATCTTCCACAAAAAACTCAGAATATCATACTCATAATACCAGAATAGCTAATCATCTTCATCTAAATAAACATAGGCTCACAAAATGCCTAAATAGTATAACATATCAAGGAATAAATATTTATAACAAGTTACCCGATGGGTTTAAAGCACTTTCTAACAATGCTTTTAAAAAATAAAGTTAAAAAATCCTGTTATTGTATCAACCCTTTTCTGTCCATGAATTTCTTGATATACAGATGGTGGACTTAACAATTTAGTTATGCTTAATTATGCTTTTTGAAGGAGAGATTTCCTCTTAATCCTAATATAAGTATTTTATATCTCAGTGTTAACAAGAATACATATATTGTATTAGACTTAAGTGACGAAACCATGAATTTTGTAACAAGATTCTTCTGGTGAATAAATTGAAATGAAATGAAAAATATTTTGTAAGTTTCATTACAATACATGTTATTAAAATATAACGTTAGTTATTTAAAATATCTGTAAATTCTCAAAAAGTATCATTATAATGCAAAATTTACAAAATATGTTATGAAACTTCAAAATTTATTTAATATGCACACAAATATGCCAAAAATATGACCTAAATATGCATATTCATACTAAATATGCTACAATAGTTGAAATGTTCCTAAATATGCAGTTATATGCACAATAAAAGCCGTTCTATTTTCACCAGGATGCTTGGAATCGGGTTTAAATTAGCCGGAAACCTGAAATAATATAATGGGGGGGGGAACATGTCATAGAAATCCGCCCACTACCTATTACTTGCATGCAGTTGTCTTATTCAGGGTTTGTATTTATTGAAAATGATGATTTGTTTGTTGAGTAGTAATGTGTACCTGCTTGAAGGTTGAGATTTAACAATAGGCTATAAGAGAAGAGTGTAATAATTTGAGTGTAGTTAATGAATGGTAATGTAGGTTACGTTTGCACCTGCCCTCACTAACTTTTACCTTCCTTCTTGTGTTGCTTGCTTGTGGATGCGCTGCAGCTGCTAACTTCCTCTGCATCGGAAAACACTGCCATCGCCTGCCTCTTCTTGCAACCTGTTAATACTGGTGAGTACTAAAATATCTTTATCTTCTAACTTTGTTAACTCTTCTTTTCTTGCACAACATAGTCTTGTGGCCTTAAATTCCTAAATTTTAGCTATAGGTTGCCTTTTTGGCAATGCATTATGCGTGAGATTTTTTTTTTTATGGCAGGGCGTGGAAAATTCAAATCCCACTTCCAACACTATAATGCCGGTTGTCGACCAAGAGCTAAGCTAACTTAGCTTAGCTTATCTCACATACAGTGCGGGATTTCATATGTAGTTTTGTCGGCGCAACTACAAATACATATGTATGTATTTGCACTACATATGTATGTGAGCTAAGCTAAACTAACTTAGCTTAGCTCTTGGTCGACAACCGGCATAAAATCGGTACCGTAATCCAAACGATGCTTCATGCTCGTGTCAGCACCAGAATATAACTGTTAACTACCTATTATTTGAGTAATCGGATGAGTTTTGTAAAATAAGGTTTGAACTACCTCTAACACAAATTAAAATCAATATTGCTTCACACAGTTCCAAAAAAAATTATCAGTGACATCTAAAAGATTGTATTTTAAAAAAAGCGAGACAGCATTTACGTTTGCTTTATTTACTATGCCTCTTCCAGTAATTTTACTTGTATTAATAGATTGTGTTTTTTGTTAGCTATAGGCCGTTGAAATAAAAGGGCTCTTTCTCATTCAATAACTACCTATATATACATAAATCTATTTTTTGTAGGAAGATATCCTTTTCTATTTTATTTTTCTACCTGTACTATTAGTACATTTAATGTGTTGGCTTCTGAAGTTCGATTTCTAATTATGAGCTGTAATACATGTTTTGAGGGCCCCGAGCCCAAAAACGTTAATTTAAAATAAATATCTTACTCTCTCCCCCTCTCTGTCTCTATCCTTTTCTCTCTTTCTCGCTCCGTTTGTCTGTCTGAGAAGAGCATAGCTCATGAACATAAAGTCGTACTAAAAGGAAATTTAATTTTCGAGTTAAGTGCCACATCTTTAAGGAATTCGACATGAATCTTGGCGACAATTTTATCGAAAATTCCTTGAATGGTTATATTTTATTTTGCACACTAACTGTTCTTACTAAGATGTAGCAGATTTATTTAAAGATTTCTTTGTAGAAATTGCCGTAGTCATATCTTCCATAATCTTACATTTTAATTCTGGAGAAGCTTTACTAGAGGCTGAGGCTGCAGTACGTGCCTTCTCGCAATGAGAAGCAAAGAAAGAAAGAAAGAAAGTAAGAAAGAAAGAAAGAAAAGAAAAGAAAAAGGAAGATCCATGTCCCAGATGTAAGCATGTAAATGTTTCTCGTCATTTTCTTTTAGTTCACCGAACTATTATAGGTTGAGAATTATTATGCCTACTGTACAATCATATCAAGAATAAAAAATGTTACTTCTCAGGATATCCCTTCATATAGTACGTAGTTTTCATTTCCTAAGTATCTGTTCTCTTTGTGGCTTTCATGTAGGAGAAAGCAAAATTGAAATTGCTATTAATGAGCGCAGTGGAATGTGGATGGGATTGGGTTTTTAATCTTAATGATTTTCATTTATTAAGTGCCAGTATGGTACTTTATGAGATTGTGTGGGGGACGAAAAAATGTCTGTCCGTCTGTCCGTGCGTCTGTACGCACCATAACTCAAGTACGCTTTTTCGGATTTTCATGAAACTTGGTATAAACATTCTTAATGTCGATGGGAAGAACCCTATTGTTATTGAACCAAATCGGTTCACCGGTACCGGAGTAATGCCCAATTTAGTGCCTATTTTAATAGTATTATATTAGAAAGGCACCATAACTGAAATACGCTGTATCGGATTTTCATGAAACTTCGTATACGCATTTATGACGTCCAAGAGAAGTATTCTATTGAATTTGAACCTAATCTGTTGACCGGTACCGGAGTAAAACCCAACTTAGTGTCTATTTTAAAGGCGCAATAACTCAAATACGCTTTATCGGATTTTTATGAAACTTGGTATACCCATTTATAATGTCCATGGAAAGACTTCTGTTCATATTCGACCAAATCGGTAGGCCGGTAGCGGAATTATGCCCAATTTAGTGCCTTTTATGTTAATATATAAGAAGTCGCGACAACTTAAATATGCTTTATTGGATTTTCATGAAACTTTGTATAACCATTTATAATGTACACGACAAGATGTCTACTGATATTGGACCAAATCGGTAGACCGGTACCCGAGTAAAACTCAATTTAGTGTCTTTTAAAGACGCGTAACTCAAACATGCTTTACCGGATTTTCATGAAACTTGGTGTACACATTTATAATGTCCATGGGAACATGTCTATTGATATTGGATAAAATCGGTTGAACGGTTTCGGAGTAATTCCCAATTCAGTGCCTATTTTATGTAAATATACGTATTCGAAAGAATTTATGAAAGTCAAATCAGTTATCATGACAACATAGTCAATTGTTTTACTGTGATCTTATAAGGATTTGGAGATTAAAATGCAGTTGGCTATGACAAATAACATTATTGCTTTACATACGCTTATTCAACTAGAATGTTAATCTGACCCTGGTGGACAAGATGGTAACGTCTTGGCCTCACATTCTGCAGTTCAATGGTTCAAATCCCGAGCCGACAAATTTGACTTTTTTATTTTTTATTTTTATGTGAGTGTGCGATTGTCAAGATATCACTAATCTGTACAGTACAGCTGATGCTGGACGATTTTAATCTGATTTTTAAAAAAACTAGACCTTTGTTCTTCCATAAGCCCTGCTTAATGAATAAATCTGGAGCTTAACTTGGAAATCAATTAAAAAATACATATTGTGCATATCATAATTGCAATGATAACTGATTAAACAAAAACATACTGGCACTTTGTTACATCAGTTTACCTGATTTTATTTTTCTTCTTAATAATTGTTTTAATGATTGAAGTGCAGTACCTATGTGAAGGCCATGACTCATGCTTTCAATTTTGGGTGTAGAAAGAAGAGTGGTAACTAAAAGTGTTTTATGTATGAATTGTTCATTACTTAATTCGTAATACTTTTCCTAATAAATCTTCCTTATTAACGAAGTATATATAATCTACTGTAGAGAATTCTATCTCAGTCTTTTAAAATAGCCGATAAGATATCGAATAACAGACTGACTCGCAAGTGATTTTCTTACTTTTAAACAATTCTAATGTCCTTGGAAATTCATATAAGTTCTAAGGCCACTTAACTCTGAAAGCTTTCCACAATTCATACATAAGATATATAAGATAGGACTGGCAAAAGGCGCTACAAGGACAACAGCTGAAATGTTTATTTCGTGTAACGAAAGGGAATAGTGGAATGCTAATTCTTTCACACTGGCCATGTGTAGATTAAGTGAATAGCTTGAATAGTTGTGTAAATAGCTCGGGAAAAGGATGTTTTTTTATTTTTACGCGACGAAGAATAAATTTAAATATAAACCTACAATAAAATAATAAAATTTCAGCTGTTGTCACTTGTAACACCTTTTTTCTGAGCACTTCAATTGCCATAATTCAAAAGTTCATGCATGAGATAAACTGCCTTATTTTACTCATTCTTAAGAAGTTGTTCGTACTCATTTATTTATTAAGAAATAGCTATTTATGTATCAAGTACGCAAAATAACGCTTTAGCGGACGAATCTAGTATAGCGGCCGAGGCGAAAGCCGAGGCTGAAATACTGGATGAGTCCGCTAAAGTTTTTGCGTACGTGGTGCATACAATATTTTTTAGTAAAAGTTCTATAAATTATATGAAATAAAACAAAAAATACCGTATAATTAATTATAATGAAAGGCATTTCTTTAAGTTATATTGTCATGGCCATCTAGATCATAAAACAATGACCGTACGTAGCAACAAGAAATGTGGTAGTATAGATGCATAATATATGAGTCCCTTGTTTGTAAACAATATTGCATACCAACTAGTATTTATGAAAAGCTTGTGAAAATATAAATGATAATACCGAGGAAATTTCAATCCAAGCCAGAAACATTGAATTGGAGCTGCTACCAGCAACTTCACGGCAGAAATAGGCTATGAGAAGGGATATATTACGGCATTTAAATGCTGTTCGTCCATGGTAAGGAATGTTTTTCAAGTGAACCAAAATGTGGAAAGTTGTTGACTTATATTTGTTGTCTTGTGATGAAGTGGGCTACCGTGTTTTGCAAAATATCCCGGTAAAGTTTCCGATTATCATAAAGAAACGTGTTGGCTTAAATTTATTGTTTTATGACCAATTATATGCGTAAATCCATGTTAAAGTTGGTGTGACTGGTCAATGCCGTCTGGGTTTTGTTTATAGATTGCCATGACGACTTTAAAGGACAAGGCCGCTAAAATTGCATTTTGAATGCAATTTGAATGCACTTTTATGCAATTTTAGCGGACTTGTCCTTTAAAGTGCAGCTTTTCGGCGTGTTACCAGTCCGATAAGCAGCTGTTTTAGAGAGCGTGTACTAAAAAGGCTTTTATGAGTCAAGACTCGTTAATAAAGTCGTTATACATACAGTTTGACCATACAAACAAATACATACAAACTGATTACAGAGTTTTAATAAATAGGAAGGGAGTCCTTTATTGCTGCTTTAAAATTCATTAAAAAAATACGAATGTGGAAAATTAGAAAAATATTATCTTCTGAAAAAATATATAGTTCTTAGAATTATTGTTATTTGGCTGTGTCTTATTGGCATCCTTAATTTTAAGGCAGCTATCCTAAAAGGATTCCCCCACCCCTTAACGTTGAACAAATAAGTAAATTTCCACATCTTTAAAGAGACCAATAAAATACATTACTCATATTTATATTTGTTCCAGCATTAAAACTATTAAATAAATGGTAGTTTATTTTCTATCTAGCTTGTAATTTAATATTACTATATTTTGTTGTGTGGTGGCGGATAAAATAAATACCATATGCTGTACAGATATTATACTCGTAGATACTATTTCAGAGTCCCAGGTACTATGTAATTTAAGTCCCGGGGGATTTTGCTATTTTGGAGCCAGGTTATTAGCATTACCCAGGAGGCAGTGCATGGAGGTTGACTGAATGATCCCCCAAAAGTCTTGAAATATTGTAGCATATAGAAAATTTTATTGAAAATACGTTTTGATATTTCACCATTTCTTCACTAAGAAAAATTAATGTTTTTTATTTTTGTTTGTTGATTGTTTTGGATATCTTTTCAGTTCTTGCATAGCTTTAACTCTGTGTGCAACTATAATGAGATAATGCTTTCCTTCCTAAACTGATACTTATTTCATGCTGATACAGGCACTCGGGATTCCGTTCCCATACCCTATCTTAATGATAGGACCTCAATTTACATCCTCATAAGAAATTAAGAAGTACTACCGACTCATTTTACCGCCACCCATTCCGGATACGTGAATTTGGGGGATGTGGTCTTCAGATCTTCTCCCAGCAAAATGAAACAGCATTGGTTACTACTGTTAATCTCATTTACAGATGTTGAAGCAAAGCACTTGTTAGTGTTTTATCTTGGCAGTAATTTCAAGGATATTTCATCATTAGTAAGGAATGTGCTAGTTGTTTTTTTAAACGAGAGACGCTTGCAGAGGACATTCTTTCACTTACTGCAATAAAATAGTTCATTATTATATGTCACAGTAGTTACAAGGAAGGCAGAACTAGTCCCTTTTAGTTGTATTTTATGGAGGAAAATTTATCCCAATCGGGAAACGGACACAGGTTTTCAGTTTTGTAGGCAGACAATAGGGTCCCAAAGAAAGTATCCAGTCTCATTCCAAATCTATTTCTATCCCGTGTGGACTGGCTTTAGGTATTCACATATTTGTGATGTTGCGAGGATGCATCTTACTCTGAAGCTTATTTAATTGTGTAAGCTTCAGAGTAAGATGCATATGTATAATAATAATATAGCCTATATATAATATAATATATATATATATATATATATGTATATACATCTACATATACTTAGGCCTATATACACAGTGAAATAAAACTACAATTTTATTTATTTATTTTATTTATATTTGTTTATTTAAAAGTCCTAATGAGCAAAGGTGGCGCATGATTAGCGACAATACATTGTAACATGTAAATAAGATAACATAACTGAAAACACAGAAAATAATAATAATAAAACACAGAATTAACTTGTACACGAACTTAGAATACAATGTTGCATGATGGTAATAAATTTATATTATGTAAGAACTAAACTTTAACATAAATGACTTGACATATTAAATGATCTAATTATTAAAACATTCTTGAAGAAAATGTTATTTTTCTTTTAAATTGAAGGTAGTGATACACATTTTTAAATTTCGTTGGGAAACTTATTATACTCAGTAACAGTCATTTTCAAAATACTCTTCAGGCCAAATTTGGTAGTACTTTCTTAACTGGTTGTGATGTGATTAATTTTCACTAACACCACCTATAATAAAATAATAATAAAAACCTACCTAGTGCTTTACTATGAAGCCTGGGCCTTTAAGTACTTTCGGGTTGTAAGTCGCCACTGGGTTGGTATCCCTTATTGAGAACGCCTGGTGGTAGCCTATACCGGGATATGAGAGTCAGTTGGAAAATTTAATATTGTACCGGCACGTTGCCATGGTAGCTCAATCGTTGAGCCGAAGATCCTGGCTCAAATCTCAGCTATGTCATTGAATTTTTCAGTCAGAATTCAACCTTTCTGTCTTAGCCTACACACGGCCATTCCACTGTCCTACTACTGGTTTACTATGAAGCCTGGGCCTTTAAGTACTCACGGATTGTAAGTCGCCCTTGGGTTGGTATCTTATAGTGAGAACGCCTGGTGGTATACCAGGATATGAGTCACTTGGAGAGTTTAATGTTTTACCGGCACGTTGCCATGCAGCTCAATTGGTAAGAACATTGGGACGGACAGCCGAAGATCCTGGTTCAAATCCCGGCTATGGCATTGAATTTTTCAGTCTGGCTCAACCTTTCCAAATGACATCCATTCTTCAGTCATTGTTGAAGTCGATCACAAGTATATTTTATAACTTGTCAGCAGTCTTTATGACAGCATGAAAGAACTAAAAATAAATTTTAGGCTTTATTTGGTTTAAATGGTTATGTAACACTAGCAGAATGAAGTTTCTCTTCAGCAAATAATTACACAAAATTAGCTTTTTGTATTCAATTTGGTCACCGCATGTTTGTCTGCTTGATTATTCAGTAGTTAACAGGGATGTGTGTATTTAATTGCCATCACCTTTTAAATAAATGGTTACACGGCCGCAGTTAGTACGTCTATTTTGGAATTCGTACGAAGCTTCCGCTCCATCTACCTACCTGTGGGATTCCAAACAAAATATTTCACATGTATCATCAGTCTTTAATGTGATGGTTTTTTTTTATGTGTATTAATATTAATTTGTTTCGATACGTAAATTAATAATGCTTGTCTCATACTGCTCTTGTATTCTTTATAAGCTTCAAAATTTGTATCAAAATACCAACAACATACACATTAACAATTTGTGAAGCAAGATGGTAGTGAATATTGCCTTTAGCAATTGTATTCTCTTTACCATGTTTTAATCGTATTCCGGAGAATTCCGTCAGCGAGTCTTGTAATCTATTTGTATGCTGATAATTTCTCGTCAAAATATCTGAAAAGCGCTTCTATTTTTCAGACATAATATAATATATTTTCTGACATAATATAATATTTGAGGTCAAATAACATAAAGTAACAATGTTATCATATTTTTGTTCATACTGCACCTTGGGGGCGGGGTCACTGAAGTTTACAAATAAATATTTCAAAACATTTACTCATTAATTTTGTTATTATAAACTTTGAACCAACCAATTTTTTTTTAATAAGTCAAAACATATCACAAACAAATGTTAATATGTAGGCCTACCTAGACACTAAGTTATAAGTTATAAGTTATAACTGTTTAAAATAATTATAATCTTTCAGTGCATTAAGGTGGGAGGATACAAAAATGCTAATGTGGGTATAAATGTAATAAATAACAAATTGGTTAGAATTATTTATAATGATAATAATTATTATTCCTATTATTCCTAAGCAAGTCAAAGAAATATTATCTATTATCTTACTTTGTTTAATGTTACTAAAACTAATTTATTGCCTTTCTCCTTAATTATTTCTGGATTAAAACAATTAAATTCATTCGAAATTTTAAAAGTAATAATCCATAACTCAGATTGTCGAGGCCCTACAGTTTGTAAATGTTCTCTGAAAGAATCTGCAGAAGTGAAGTATTTGGAGAATATCTTTTATCAATTGAAATGGTATAAACACTTAGGCATATCTTATAAATGCAATAAAATACGAAAACATATTTAAATCTTTAAATTTCCGTAACTGTATAGACATTAAATCTAAGAGGAGTTTACTTTGCCCTAGTCGAATCCATTATTCAGCGTGGTATTATTGGATGGGGAGGAATTTCTAAAACTATTCTTACTGCATTAACTTTATTACAAAAGCTTATAATTAAACTCTGCTTAAAAATCGCGTTGACTACCCGACTGAAGTAATCTAATCCGAGTTTAACGTTTTTAACATTGACCAAATTCATAGATACTCTTTACTAAAATTCTACCATAAAAATAAGACAGAATTTCTAACCTTTCCACATGCACCCAATACAAGACGTAATAAAGCTGGTAGGCCTACTGTAGTAGAATCAAAATGTTTCACTTCTGCTGGTCTGTCATGTAGCTCTGTTTTCGGTCCTTGTCTGTATACTTCTATAATAAAATTACATCCAAGTTTAGCCATATGTAGTTTTGGAATCTTTAATGTTAAAAGCTATAATAAACTATTAATTTTATCCCTTTTAAATTAGTTTTTAATTTGTTTGCTACTCCATCTTCCGGTATTAGCCTACTATTATCATAATTATTGCTTATTTTTCAATATTATAATATTATTAAGTGCCACTAGGCCTACTATGGAGATTACATGTTGAACGGAAAAAATGCCTGTCCGTCTATCCGTCTGTGTGTCTGTACGCGCGAAAAACACAATACGCTCTATCGGATTTTCATGAAACTTAGTATACAAAATTATAACATACATACAACGGACGCTATTGATTTTGGACCAAATCGGTTGACCGAAACAGGAGTAGCTACCAAATAACGGCCAAATGCTTTTTAAAAAGCTTATCAATTCACGCATAATGGTCCAAAACGCGAATCTAGCGGGACAAAATTAATTTTGGTCACCTTTTTAAAAATAAGTAAATATAGTTGGATAATACTGTAAACTTATCCCAGTATCACGAATGGGCCTTTAAATTTCGGTAATCTGATGTATGACGGCTTGACACATCTTCAAAGTTGAATGAAAGCTTGCTGAGTTTGCGCCGAGCGTCAGGCTGTTTATTCCTCTGTGAGTTTCGTCAGTGGATGATAGCAAGTGTGAACAAGTGGATGATTCTATTCCTACTGGATCGTTTATTCTAAGGTATGTGGAACTTCTTGATGTAATAATTATACTTATTTAGAGATTTTTGTCTCCATAATATTAATTTGTATTCTTCTCCGAAATTAACTAAATTTTTATTATTTAAAAAAACTTTAAATTGATTTATAAAAAAATATGCATCCGAATACCAAGTTAAAAAACTACTATACAATAGTCCAATTCATGGGCTACATAAGGGGCAATTAAACGCAATGTGCGAATTTGCGCCTTTTTCTGAAAATTGACTTTCTTTTCAGGAAACCAAGAAATAATAATGGCTTCTGTAGGTTATTTTTTTTATTAAAAGCAGAACATTTAATCATTACACTTCTTCAAGGAAACAGCAAAAATTCTCATCTGAAGACTAATATGATGCTCATTTAAGCAATGTTAAATTTATTAAATTTATTCTACATAAAGTTTAGTATAAAATGGCATTTTTCGCTTTTTGCCACAAATTAAACTATTAACCCTGTTTAATATGCTCTATAATTTTTAAAGTTTACAAGCAATCGTAATTGACATGTAGGCCTATAATTTTTAGAGCTCTACGATGTTTGTAAGAGCTGAAAATTACGTCATATTTAACATGCTTCGGTCGCTCCGCTTTTTAAACCTCATCCCATGTGATATTTTTATGTGCTAACTATTCACATTGCATAAGTAATCAATAAAATTATGTGTATTTTAATATCCACTAAGTTAATGTGGCTGTACGATGATGTAAGTTATTCAGAACTGGATGGATGGCAGATGTGTTCAAAGATATTTCATTTTGAGTCGTTAATTCATATTTTCTACTTCTCACACTCTCTTTACCTTAGTTTTACATCTCCCTTTTAGGGACTTTTTATTTGACCCACGCCGCCCGGGCATATTTTCTACTTAAGTTGACAAAAATTAAAGTCCTCTGAACATCACCATCCATCAGTTTTTCAAATAGAGCATAGGACTGCCACAGTGGCTAGCTGCATAATATGAATATGCTGTATTTAAGGAAAATCACGTTTATTATTCAGATAACGCGAATTATCTAAAGGATAAAAAAAATATGTATCGGTGATGTGATTTTTAAAGACCGGATCGACAGCAGCCTCCGAAATATGACTCATAATTTTCGACACTAAGGAACGCCGTAGAGCTCTAAAAATTAAACTTCATGTTAATTAGGATTGTTTGTAAACTTAAATTATAGAACATGTTAATTAGGCCTAATATCTGTGGCAAAAAAGCGAAAAATACTACATTTGAGCAAAATTTATCGTGATTTCGCCCATCTTCCCCCTAAACTTGATATATAAATTTAATGCTTGCATTTACTTAACAGTGTTTAAATAAGCATCATATTCGTCTTCAGTGGGGATTTTTTGCTAGTTCCTTGATGAAGTGTACTGATTAAATGGAATGCTTTTAATAAAAAATAACCTGCAGAAACCATTATTATTTCTTGGTTTCCTGAAAAAAAAGTCAATTTTCAGAAAGAGGCGCAAGTTTCGCACATTGCGGTTAATTGCCCCTTATAGCCCATGAACTGAACTTTTATATAATAGTTTTTAGGTAGATTTCGAAAAATTATTTCATATCTTTACGTTTCATGCCTCCCTAAGTACGAAACCACTGCCCGTTCAAAAAGAAAATGTTGTGATATATATATCTTTACACGCTAGCGGCCGTAATTTTGAAGATATTTGAACCAAATTTTATTATGTTATTTCTAGGCCCAATAGTTCGGACAAGTTCGTTAATGAGCAAAATTGGCCCAAGGGGAGGGTCGGGAAGGGGGTTGAAATTTTGAAAAATTTATATCTCGGTCCCTATGAAGTATAGAGGGAAACTTTGTTTGAATCAATTAGAGTACTCCCTATGGAGTTCTCAGTGACACCAACGATTCGGGGGTTTTGGTGGTACGAGTGGGGGTGGGGAATGGAAATTCGAAATTTTTTAAACCACGTCTTGTGGGGTATCGTTGAAAAGCTCTTGATTTATTTATTTATTTATTTAACCTGGCGGAGTTAAGGCCATAAGGCCTTCTCTACCACTCAGCCAGTGCAAAAACTCTACAAATGAGTACTCTACAAATCATTAACTGGTTTCTCGGTATCTCTCATATAAGGCGAGATTTTGCACTTCGAAATCTACCTCAGCCTGTAGGCCTGCCTAAAGAGAATTTTTTAACTTCGTATTCGGATGCATATTTTTTATAAGTCATTTTAAAGTGTTTTAAAAGAATAAAAATTTAGTTCTTTTCCGAGAAGAAATTTAATATTATGGACACAAAAATCTCTAAATATGTATAATTATTACATCTAGAAGTTCCACATACCTTAGAATGAACGATCCAGTAGGAATAGAATCATTCACTTGTTCACACTGACGAAACTTACAGAGAAATCAACAGCCCGACGCTCAGCGCAAAGTCAGCAGGCTTTCATTCAACTTTGGAGATGTCACGCTGTCTTACATCAGATTACCGAACTTCATAGGTCTATTCGTGATACTGGGATATGTTTACAGTATTATTAAAATATGTTTACTTATTTTTACAAGGGTTACCAAAATTAATTTTGTCCCGCTAGATTCGCGTTTTGGACCACTGTTCAGCGTGGTTAACTCACTGACAATTTTTTTGCAAACTTCCAGCGGAACCGGAAACTTGAAATTTGGCATATAGCTTGTATCGTGTAACAAAAGGGAAATTACAAAAAGTTCCGATTTAAATTTTGTATCCCCGAAAAACATTCAAAATGGCCGACACAACTTTATGGTCTGTGCAGATCTTTGGAGGGTTATAATAGGTAAACGGCAAGTCGTATAAAAAAAAAAAAAAAAAAACTGCACCTAAAGTTAGGGATTTTGAGAGATGTACAAGTTTTGTTGTATGACTTTTGTCGTATCTCTATTGGTTATCCATTAGGTAGGCTTAGATTTTTTTATTTCAAGTTTATTTTGTATATTTTGCTCATATTATGTAGTCTTTTATGCACTTATAGGACAGCTAGAATCGTAGAATTTGGTAGAAATATTAGCACATCAAACGGTCATAACCGTGCAAAATATTGTGTTTCTAGCTGCCGTATAAGTATGGAAAAACCGGCTGGATAGCCGTGACCTCATTTATATCTACGACACTCATCTACGTCGATGTTTTCCCACTTTCACATGAGCTAGAAACTTGATATTTGGCTAATTTATAGATTTTTGCCTACAAACTTCGGGAAAATTCCAAAGAGACCAAATCGTTGATTTTTAGCCTCCGAAAAAAATTTTGAAGGGTTTTGACTGCCTTTTTTGTACGCTTTCAAACGTGTATTGACGTGAGAAATTTTAATATTCTAGTTATTCCACTTATTCCTTCACATATGCTGATCGAACTTTCCCAAGAAACCGTGGTCAGTAGTTTCAGAAGTATGGCCTATTAACTCCATTTGGCACTTTGTTTTATCATTTTACCTGATTTATTATTTATTAATTAATTATTTTATTCATAATTCTGAAACGTATGTTCTCAAGTCTTGCCGGATGTTGTTATGAATGTTATCAGTTCTAAGCCTGAATAAAGTAGAAAGGGAAAAGTTTATATTTATTTATTTATTTATTTGTGTTCAATCAGTAAATAAAAAGTGTGCGTGGAACGCCACGCGACAGAAGTGAAACTTGTTTTAATTTTTGGATTATTCAATTTTGGATTATTGAATTTTTTAAATTTTGGATTGTTGGACTTCTTAAAATTGGGTTTTTGGACTTTTTTGATTTTTATTTTTTTTAATGTTGGATTTTTTATTTTTTAAATTTTTTATTTTTGAATTTTGAATTTTTTATTTTTAAACTAGCGTGTGCCCGCGGCTTCGCACGCGATAATTATTTCAAAAATTAAAAATTAAGAGCATAATAGTTAAATCATTATATTTATTAACACCAAAATCACGTGGACTACATACCACGATTAGATAGCGTCGCCTGGTAAAAGCGACCTCAGATTCGAGTTCCCTGGCCCAGAAAACCCCTGCATAGTGAGTTTCGTCCAAGTCGAACAATGTTTGACCATATTTAGGCCTATATTGAATATCCCTCTTCCGTGTAGGTTGAAAATTTCATACGTTTGTGGGACTTGATATTCTAAACAAATGAATCGTCAAGGATGGACCTACAAAATCAAGCGATCGCCCGCGATAATTATTTCAGAAATTAAAAATTAAGAGCATAATAGTTAAATCATTATATTTATTAACACCTAAATCACGTGAATTACATACCACGATTAGATAGCGTCGCCTGGTAAAAGCGACCTCAGATTCGAGGTACTTGGCCCAGAAAACCCCTGTATAGTGAGTTTCGTCCAAATCGAACAACGTTGGACCCCATTTAGGCGTCGCGTGGTAAAAGCGACCTCAGATTCGAGGTTCTTGGCCCAGAAAACCCCTGTATAGTGAGTTTCGTCCAAATCGAACAACGTTTGACCATATTTAGGCCTATATTGATTATCCCTCTTATAATAATAATAATAATAATAATAATAAAATCAGGTAAACTGATATAACAAAGTGCCAGTATGTTTTGTTTAATCAGTTATGATATACAGAATATAAAAAAAAAGTCAAATTGGCCGGTTTCGGGATTTGAGCCATGGAACTCCAGAATGTGACGCCAAGACGTTACCATCTCAGCCACCTGGGTCAGCTATGGGATAAGCGCATTTAAAGCAATAGTGTTGTCATAGCTAACTGTATTTTAATTGCCAAAGCCTTACAAATCACAGTAAAACAAAAGGTTATGTTGTCAAGATAACTGATTTTCATTTTTTCAAATAAATTCTTTCGAATACGTATATTACCATAAAATAGGCACTAAATTGAGCATAACTCCGAAACAGGTCAACCGATTTTATCCAGTATCAATAGACGTCTTCCCATGGGCATTATAAATGTGTATACCAAGTTTCATAAAAATCCGGTAAAGTGTATTTGAGTTACCGCGTCTTTAAAATAGACACTAAATTGGGTTTTACTACGGTATCGGTCTACCGATTTGGTCCAATATCAGTAGACTTCTTCCCATGTACATTATAAATGGGTATACACAGTTTCAAGAAAATCCAATAAAGCATATTTGAGTTATTGCGACTTCTTATATATTAACATAAAATGCACTAAATCGGGCATTATTCTGGTACTGGCCAACCGATTTGGTCGAATATCAATAGACGTCTTTCCAGGGATATTATAAATGCGTGTACGAAGTTTCATAAAAATCCGAAAAAGCGTATTCGAATTATTGCGCCTTTAAAATATACACTAAATTGGGTTTTACTCCGGTACCGGTCAACAGATTAGGTTCAAATTCAATAGGGCACTTTTCATGGGCGTCATAAATGGGTATACCAAGTTTCGTGGCAATCGGATACAGCGTATCTGAGCTATGGCGCCTTTCTAATATAATCTATTAAAATAGGCACTAAATTGGGCATTACTCCGGTACCGGTGAACCGATTTGGTTCAATATCAATAGGGTTCTTCCCATGGACATTATAAATGTGTTTTCAAAGTTTCATGAAAATCCAAAAAAGCATATTTGAGTTATGGTGCGTACAGACACACGGACAGACAGACAGACAGACGGACAGACAGACAGACAGACAGACAGACGGACAGACATTTTTTCGTCCACCACACAATCTCATAAAGTACCATACTGGCACTTAATAATAATCCTCTTCGGTGTTGGTTGAAAATTTCATATATCTGCGTGCCTTGACATGATAAACAAATGAGTCGACCAGCGTGAGCTACAACATTCAAGCGATCGTAATGGTTTTATGACAAAAATAGCCAAAGCCTACTGTAATTGATTTGACATTGAAATGTGTAACTGAAAATTGATGCTTCGAAAACGCTAAAATACACGTTTTCTGCCCGTTTTTCATTCATAACTCAATAACGAAAGCAAAAACTAAAAATGTAATATGCCGAAAACCTTCCCGGGAATGTACTCAACAACTTCCCAAAGTTTCATGGCGATCGGATGAATGGTGTAGTAATGCATAAAGTACACACACACAGACACACAGACACACATACATTCATTTTTTTTATATAGATTTGGATATTTCGATTTTTTAATTCTGGATTTTTTATTTTTTAAATTTTGGATCTTTGGACTTTTGAATTTTGGAATTTTGAATCTTTTAATTTTGAATTTTTTAAATTTTGGATCGTTGAATTTTTTTAATATTTTAATTTTAGATTTTCTATTAAATTTTGGATTTTCGATTTTTTAATGTTTAATTTTTTTATTTTTTAAACTTTGGATAAGCCTAGTCTTTGAGTCGATTGTTTTCTGTGCAGTCTGTTAGTGCACCTCACTAATTTCGTGACGATTTTGAGCGTTACATTAATTTCGTGACGATTTTGAGCGTTACATTAATTTCGTGACGATTTTTGAGCGTTACACAAGCTCTCGATTTACCCCTACCGCGGCTAAAGAAGTTTCACTTCAAAAATAGGATTTAAAATTGCTTCTGCTCAACTCAGATGCGCCGGTCAGTTGGGTGATGGGCGATATAAGCGTTTAGTAAAGATGTTCAAACGTTTGCTCCTGATTTTGGTGGATATTGTTGTGGAATATGACAATACCAACAAAAGCTGGTCGCCCTGAAACATTAGACAATTTCCTTTCACTCATAACTTCCCACAAACAAGAAGTGAATTAGTGTTAAGCTTCATCAATTGTAACTGCTCATTCAAGTAAGAGTTCCCACAGTTTCTCTGAAATCGCGTTACATTTTCTATGAGATCCCAGCATTGTGTGGGGCACAGTCATTTCAACAATTTAACTTGAAAGAGGTTATCAGCCATCCGACGTGTCTTCTATACGTTCGGCTCTCTCTTCTTTCTTATTTTATTTTATTTCATTTATTTTTCCTTTTATTTTCTTAATTTCTATTGTATTATTCGGTAAATACTTTCTTTTTTATTTTCTAGTTACCATTTCATCCTTTCCCATCTGTCCTTCTGCCCTCTCTCGGAAAATAAGCGTAACAAAATTCACATAGGTAACAGAAACCTCCTTGGAGGCCCCTTCACCCCAACATAGGGACTATAGAGATTTCATACTTCCCCTCGTCGTTCGTGGTCTTTCTATAATTTAATCTGTTTACAAATTACTTATTTATTCATTTATTTTATTCTTACTTTCTAACGTTTATTATTTGAGTCATTACGATTTTTTAAACCAACAATTGACTGGGGTGTATTTATCGTACAACTTCGACACCCTTTCGTTTTTTTGTTGGTAATTCTGTCCACTTTTAAAATTCTATTACAATCTATTCTTTTATTCTTTACAATCACATTACTTGAACAGAATTTAATTTTTCTTGATTTTCTAAAAAAAGACGAACGATTTTTTGTTTAATTTTTCAAAAGGTAATTTCATAATGTACATGGTACATGTTACGAGCTAGATCTTTTATTTGAAACATTTTCCCAGTAAATTCTCTGAAGGTAAGCTAGCCACTCATTTCGTATTGGTACACACACTTAGCTTTAAGTATTTCTTCGCAAGTAATGAGCCCGGGGATAGAGAAAGTCACGTGAGTATTTCACATCAGATTTTTAAAACTTGTAGCATGTTGTTAAGACCACTTCTCTACTGACTGGTTGGGTTCGTTAAATATGAATGAAGCCTCTCCTCTAATCCCTTGACGTACCGTAGCTAAATCGACCGTCGGATTCTTTTTAAACATTTATATACAATCGAGGATCATTATAGAAAATAGATCGATAAACCCTCGAATAACTCTTTCGTGTGACGTACTTGGCTTCATGAAAATTGGCAAAGGCTATTCTTTATCAGTATATATTTTATGATTCTCAGTTCGTTCAGCTTCGTTATGTTTAAAATCCTGTGATCTAATGTTTTCTCTATGCTTTCCTGTAATAATTACGAAATAATATATTGTGGCTTTGTTCTAAAAGGGCCAACCAAGCCACAGATATATGATACATAATTAAAGAGCTTATAGGTTGTGTCATATATGTAGGTAGGAAGTTATGTAACATCACACAAATTCTATAGAATCTATTTTTGTCGAGCTGTGGAAGTTTATCCCATTAGACGAACTCTTTCTCGCGATTTAGATTTTACGAAAATTTACAGTTATTTGTAGCACGAAGAGGGAATCCCAGCTGACCTCAAGGTTAGTAGAGAGTATAATAGTGCCACATGCTCATGTTATAAAATACTGTATAAATTCGTTCCTATATTTCTTTATTCTGTGGAAGAATCTCTATATATAAAAGCCAAAACCCACTCACTCACTCACTCACTGACTGATCACAGTTTCTCAAAAACCATAAAGCCTAGGAACGTGAAACTTGGTACACATATTGCTACTAGGCTCTAGATGCGCACTAAGAAAGGATTTCAAAATCTTTGGCCTCTAAGGGCCTATAAAGGCCAAAATAGGGTTGTAAAGGTATGAAATTCACCAAAAGGAATTCATACTGCATGCATACAATCCCCATGACAACATTATTTTTTTAAACTACACAGGTGGCTTTGCATGACACTGGGATTTCATGTAGACCTAATGGATATAAAATTATGAGAAAGGCTATCAATAGAATTCCTATAAATGATTATCAACTATTTTTTTGACGTGAAGTAAATTTAGAAGGTCCTGGGTTCTATTCTTAAGAGTTCAACTATTTTCTTATAGTTAGCCTAGGACTGCAATGCAAAAGATAGTAAGTAAAGTGTTCCCTATTACAAGCCATGGGGGCCCAGAGGGTTCCAAGAAGTTGAGGCTCCCGGATTTTTAGACAATCGGCACGTGAAGGTGGTAAGGTTGTCAGCCTTACGCACCGGCCACCTTTACCCCGAGGTAGTTCATACAATATCAATAGATATAATTTCCTGATTAATTTCTATTTACCATATTATCTATCTATCTTTTACCTTAGTTTTTACCCAAACTTTTGGGGTCATTTAAGCGACCCATGTTGCCCGGGCCTTACAGGGCCGCGACCTGTCGGGAGAGGGATTTTCTATGGCTCACATACATACTTTCTTGACCAGACAAGGACATGGAGGGCCTCCCGGATGAGTGATCAGCCAAATGCCGGGGCCACCTCTGAGACAACACAAACATATAGGACGAGATACATCATTCACACACTCACTCTGAACAAGGCGAGGATGGGATGAGGATGATAATGGCTGCCAGATGATATCCGGAGACCACTAGGGCCTAAAGTTCCCAGACATTTGTCTCACAGGTGAGGAAAAATCCCGGGAAAAGCTCTACCTAGGTAACTTGTCCCGACCAGTATTCGAATCGGAGCCCGCTGCGTGAGACGAGCGAACGCATCCCCTACGCCCAACTATTTACTGTATGTTTGCCAAAATTGAAACAGAAAGATTAAATTTTTTAAGACATAATCAGAGTAAACTACGGGTGAAGGAGTAAGTTATGTGGAATATAAATACGTCCACCGTGTTGGCTCGACGGCTGATGATTTATAGAAGTACATCGAATCGACTTTAAATTGTGTTCACTTAACCTATATATACATAAATCTAACAATGCGAAGCATTGATGGGTCAGCTAGTTGGATATAAAATTAGTGGATTGGAAAATATTACTGAAAGAGTTGTTGAGACAGTGATTCGGGCGGTGGAAGTAATTAAGGTATTCATATAGCTACAAACATTAGGAGGTGAAATTAGATAAGAAAATGTGTTTAAGTAATTCATCGAAAATATCCACTTATAAAACATTTAATCCGGTATATAGATAGGTTTTGATTTCAACTATAAAACGAAAATACTCGAGGTTTTAACGTACTCTTTTTTTAGTGCTGCTTAATTATCCTATTAGACCTAAGTGTAAACTTATTAAAATTGTTATTGTTACCAACCTGTATTCAAAATTAATTTTAAAATTCGTTGGACCACCTTTCCACCAAAAAATAATATGCTAAGGGATTAAATTGAAATAGATTTTGACCTTTAGTTACTTTTACGTGAACTATCTGCAACAGAATTGAGGGGATATCTGTGACTAAGTAATGTAATAATAGTTATTTATGATACAAAAGTTGGAAAAAGGATTTTATTTTGCCAATAGGTAAAATAAAATAATTTTACTACGTGTATTTTTTAGACATTCGTCAAAAGGTATAGACAGATTATAGATTATTATTTAGATTCTTTTTACCTATTTCGATCTGTGATGCTCAGCGCTGCTTTGATAGTCATCCGTTTCTTCTTATCATCAGTGATTTGTTATATTGCTTGGATTTATAACAGTTCACTGTTTAGGGAGAATTTGTGAAGCAATTTTCTTCTTGTTCTTTATAGAATTTTCTAGCAACCGTAAACAGAAATTTTGATTATACAATTATTATTACAAGTTGAAATGGAATAGAATTGATCACATGATTTGTTATAGTCTATTGTTTGGATTTACAGTTGACTGTGTAGGGAGAATTTATTAAGCAGAAAATCAAAGTTGGTCACCCTGGAATGTTATAATTTTATACCACTGAGTTGCATAACTTTCTCCTTTCTATTGTTCATATGTTATGGTTTCTGTTACTTTAAAGTAATGCTCAGTTTTGATTATGAAATGGGATGCAATAGCGGCGATGTAAATAAATATTCGAGTTTTGAACATTTCATTTCACAAGTTAATGCAGTACCTTATGGATTTTTAATAAACATATATGTTTTTCTTTTAAATAATCTATTAATTAGACTAGTAATGAACATTTTGGGTTTTATTCAATGAAGCTAGTACCTACCTACACAACCTCTGGCCAGTATTAAAGCTATACCGGATTTCCGATTGAAGACAATATTTTCTCTCCATTTCCCGGATGTGTGATATTTGATGGCGTAAACCGATAACAATAAACATGGGTCTGCACGACGAGCTATTTATGAGATTATTGCGAATATGTAATTACAAGCCTTCACTGACATCATTGTTCGTAATCGTAATGCCTATCTCCTTATGCGGTCTCCTTACGCACCTGGATGCTATTTCATATTAAACGTCTCCTTCAACAGGGCCAAGTGCACAGGCATATTGTAACATATGACTACGCCCCGGAACTTTATAAAAATTTGAATGGGCCTACTGCATCTATTACATGCTGGTGTTGAAATGTGTACAAAACAGAAAAGAAAAACAGAAAATTGATTGTTTCATTTTGCATATTGTTAAGGCATCATATTTGCTTGATATTCAAATATTTCTGCATATTTTATTAATTGTTCATATTTTAACGGCATGTTTCTGACATATTTTAAATATTCTGCATATCTCTGTTAATTCAAACAAACTTCATATGCCAATTTGGCGAAGTAAATGTTTTGTGAACATACAGTACGTTATTTTTTGACGGTTATCTAATCTAGGAAACTGATTGCAAAATGTTAAAGCGGCATTTCATTTTCACTTACTTTCAAATTACTACAATTTGTTGTATTGTCCTTGCGTACAAAACATAAAAGAAAAACAGAAAATTGATTGTTTCATTTTGCATATTGTTGCACATTCTGTTAGTTTTGCGATAATGCATCATATTTGCTTGATATTCAAATATTTCTGCATATTTTATTAATTGTTCATATTTTAACGGCATATTTCTTACATATTTTAAATGTTTTGCATATCTCCGTTTTATTTTAAACATTCTGCATTGGCCAATTTGGCTAAGTGAATGTTTTGTGAACATACGGTACAGTAATTATTGACTTTTCTAATCTATGGAACTGATTGTAAAATATTAAAGCGACATTTCACTTCATTACTTTTCAAATTACTAAAATTTGTTGTATTGTCCTTTCTTTAAAAAATTTTTGCACTGCAATTCAGTTAACAAGAGAACGTCAAATATTAAAGTGACTGAAATTACTTCATTGTTCCGGAGCATCTTTTACAATTTTTAAGGCACGTTTGCAGGCATTTTTCCTCTAATGATACTGATAGCTTCTGGGTCTTACATATAATATAGTAAAGCGGTTATGTATTTATTGTATTTAAGTGGAATTCCAATAAAAGCAGCAGGATTTCTGACGAGTAGACTGAAATCTTACTGTATTCTTAGCATTTTACCAGTATAGAACGACTTTTATACACAGTATAGTCAATGTCGGCTTATAACTACAAATTATTTTCTAAAGGACTCGTTTGCAAGCCCATGATTATTGGTACATTTTTGCTGTTGCTTCTATGATCGTCTACTTTCAATTGTTTCTATTACGCATTGATCAGTTATGAGTAGACCTGGGATTTTAAGGGAAGTGCCTATTTTGTTCCTTAACGTGAAATTTTTTAAATATGTTGACATTTCATGATAAATCACTTATAAAATTAGTTTTATAGTGCCCTAAAATGCCTATTTAGACCTTTGGAGCCTATTTTTATTATTTTAGTGCCTAAAATGCATATTCTGTACATTTAAAATAAAATTCAACTTCTGTAAATTTTACAATCATTTAATGGACATCCCTGAATGATGAGCAGAACAGCAGAGGGTGGGTTTTTCAAAGAAACATGATTTTTCTAAACAATTGTCGCCAAGGGGGGGGGGATTAGCTCAAAACAACAAATAGTAGGTATATAGTAAGAAGGGACATACTGTGTCAATTGTTTTTGATAAATACATTTTTAATTCTGACTTAATTTTGCAATTTTTACTTCCTCTGCTCGTACCATAGGTACTATAGGTAGAGGAAGTATTGTTTTCGACCCCCAAATTCGAAGTTGAGTTTTTAACATGTATACACGTTTTAAGGCCCCCTGAATCCAAAAATACTATTTTTGGAAACATGTCTGTGTGGAATATCTGTGAACAGGCTATCTCCAAAACGAAAATCGTATGAAAACAAAATTTCCTATTTGATTCAGGTACCTTCCGAACGTGTGAGCTGAAGATTGGCGACAAGTTTCTCTTATTTTTAAAGGGACTTTACATGAAAATTTTTTCGTTTTTCACGATTTTCTCGAAAACGGCTCTAACGATTTTCTTTAAATTTTGCACATGGGTTGCTTATACCAAGAGCTAAAACTTTTATTTGAAACATTTTTTTCGAAAAATTCTCTGAAGGGTAGTTATAAGCCACCCACTGTGAATACACGCTCTTAGCAATACGGCCTCATGTAACGGAAAGTCGTACGAAAACAAAATTTTGTATTTGGGTTAGGTACCTTCTGAGGCTGTGACACGAAGAGTGGCGACAACTTTCCCTTACTTTTAAGGGGACTTTACACGAATAAATTTTCGTTTGTCACGATTTTCTCAAAAACGGCTCTAACGATTTCCTTTAAATTTTGTACATGGAGTGCTTATATCAAGAGCTAAAACTTTTATTTGAAACTTTTTTCAAAAAACTTCTCTGAAGGGTGGTTGTAAACTACCCACTGTCTTGCCTGGTGAACAACAACTCAATACGCGGACATTCACGGCCTCTTATTCTATATAAGTACGTGAAGTTAGAAAGATGTATTGTTGGCCATGCTTACAGTAAAGAAATATCTGAGGGGAATATTCGATAGATTTCGAAAATTATTCTGAATGGAGGAAAGTTCAATAAACGTTTGCAGTCACTTGTTTTTTTATTATTTTTTTTTAGTTTGTCCATAGCGTGTGTTTTTAGTAGCAACATTCAAATGAGGGGCTATAAGGGTATTTACAGCATAATTAGCGTAAAATTGTGTACAAGAATATGTGAATACTGCTAACTTTTATTTGGGCAGAGGAAGTTATGTGACTTTCACATCAGATTTTTTCTGTTAAGAGTAGGTATAGGCCTACCACATTTCTTACAGTAAAAAAAGATCACGTTACAGTTGAAGAGCATACTGTGGTATTTTAAAGTCTATTTTCTGTCTATTTACAAATTTTTAAAGCATATTTTAAGTGCCTATTTTCTCTTTTAATAGCCTATTTAATTGTTTTAAAAGCCTATTTTAGGTGCCTAAAAGTAATTTTTTTAGAGCCTAAAATCCCAGGTCTAGTTATGAGACATCCTGCATAGAACCTATGGTAGAGGAAATATTTTACTAAAGGCCTTTCTTGTATTAGTGCTGTACACACTAGGGCATTGTGATTCCTATCACAATTTATAAATATAGGTCACTAATCAGTTGTGTTGCTTTCAGTTCCAGGCGTCCGTCCGAGAGCAGAATGGCTCCCACAACTACTATAGAGACTGTCACTATCACCCGACCGCTCAAGGTAAGACAGCCAATCTGTAGCTATTGTAGTCATCTTCAGAACCTAGCATTGTCCGGTCAGGCCATTATACATATTCAGAGATGCTCTTGAGGCATATTAAGACTTTCAGATAATCCTTTAATTTTTTCTGGAAGGCTACCAGATATCTTGAAATAGATTTATTACATATACAACGACTTCGTTTTAAATAAACCTGGACAAAATTTCATCTATTAATAATGGTTTCACGAGCTATAAGTAAAAGGATATACAACATCCAAGCTTTCGGACGCTGACATCCCTGCGGCCTTCCTCAGGAAAATTCCTCGTTTCCTTGAGCCCTGAGGAAGGCCGCAGAGATGTCAGCGTCCAAAAGCTTTGATGTTGTACAGTGCACGCCAGACTTGAGTAACCTATTTCCGTTACACATATTTCCGTTAGATGCTGTTTTAGCAGGCGACCCCCCGTAAGCCTGATTTTAAGACGTTTACACGACAAGCTGTATGATATGGCTTCTGAAATTATTATAATGTGGGTTAACATCAGAGTTCTGTTTTTAAACGAAAAGTGATGAATGAGCGTTTGATGATGATGATGATGATGGTGGTGGTGATGATGATGATGATGATGATGATGATGAGATAAAAAAAAGTGTAGCTAAATGTTTCTCCCATCTCTCATGAAGAAGTTTGATTTGATTCCTGTTCGTTGAAGTGATGCGCTGAACAATGTTCATTATAAGAAAATTGGCACCAAAATTTCACTGGATATGTACATGAATTTTTGCACTTAATCTGTTTTTAAATATACTTTGGAAATAAAATAAAAAACATGTTACTTATAAGCTATTCTAATTTTAAATGGTTTCTTTAGAGCAGGGGAAGACAGAAGCTTGCTCTGTGACGTCACTGCTTTCTGCTCTCACTGCTCGCGTTATATCTCTGCGAGGAGCATGTGAAATGTAGGCATCAGTGAACAGGGGGGAAGAGAGGGGCATTAGTATTGCGGGCAGCGGGAATTTAGGGGGTTAGAACTTACGTAATACGTGTTTCCGAGTTAATGAAACATCAATCGATTTTTTTGATAGTTTATCGGTTAATTACAGCGCAGCAGTTTAACATATTATAAATAATTCTATTTTTCTATTCTGTGAGAACAATTCCCTTTCCACAAAATCTATGTTCTTTGACAAAAATAGACAATAGGCTACTATCATTTGAATTAACATAATTCACTACAGTAAAAATGATAAAAAAAAAATGAACTGAATTAATTACCATACAAGCTCGTCTGCACCTTAGATGATACAAGATTACAGTAACAATTTTCTGACTTTCCTGTCTCTTTTTACTTCCTCTGCCCGTACCATAGGTACTATAGGTAGAGGAAGTATTGTTTTCGACCCCAAAATTCGAAGTTGAGTTTTTAGCATATATACACGTTTCAAGGCCCCCTGAATCCAAAAATACTATTTTTGGAAACATGTCTGTGTGTCTGTGTGTCTGTGTGGAAAATATCTGTGAACAAGCTAGCTCCAAAACGGAAAATCGTATGAAAACAAAATTTCGTATTTGAGTCAGGTACCTTCTGAAGATGTGAGGATAAGATTGGCGACTATTTTCTCTTATTTTTAAGGGGACTTTACATGAAGAAATTTTCGTTTTTCGCGATTTTCTCGAAAACGGCTCTAACGATTTTCTTTAAATTTTGCACATAGGTTGCTTATACTAAGAGCTAAAACTTTTATTTAAAACATTTTTTCGAGAAAATTCTCTGAGGGTAGTTACAAGCCACCCACTGTTCACGCACTGTTTGTAGAAAGTTTGTCTTACGTGATGAACAACTGAATTCGCACTCTTTCACGGTCTCTTATTTTATATAAGAATGTGAAGTGAGAAAGATGTATTGTTGGCCATGCATAGAGTAAAGATGTATCTGAGGGAAATATTCGATAAATTTCGGAAATTATATTTTACGGCAGAAAGTTCAATAAACGTCTGCAGTCATTTGTTTTTTTTTTTAAAGTTTGTTATATAGACTGCGCTTTTAGTCGCATCATTGAAAGAAGAGGTATTTATAGGATAATTAGCGTAAAATAGTGTCTTGCGATTCTGTACAAGGATATGTGAATACTGCTAACTTTTATTTGGGCAGAGGAAGTTATGTGACTTTCACATCAGATTTTTCTTTAACAAGTTTATCAATGTTGGGACGTAATGTTTGAGCAATATTTAATCGAAGACTACATTTAGGTTGTGATTTAACAATGTACTTCTTGATTTGAGCTTTGCACGTTTCATTAGTGAAAAAAATTGTTCGGCCACATATGTCGATCCAAAATTACAGTTACACAAGACCACTTTACGTTCGTAGGCCTATTTGTCCTTTAACAGATCGTCGCATTGTAAGTTTAGCAGTTCCAACTGATACCGGCAAGGGACGTCTTTGACATTAACTGAATATGGGGCAGCAAAAAGTTTAAACATTGGAGAAAGGTTTTCCACATCCTGAAACTTCCATTCGAACTGAAGAAGAATGATTTGCAAAACTAACACATGTTCTGCAGAGAGAACACTATCAGGATCGCGTACTTGCAATAACTTTGAAAAATGCTCCGTATTTCCAACCAGAAGTTGTTCTACCCACAGAGCTAAAGTGAATAGGTCCTCTTGTACCTAGCTCTAGCGTACTCTAAACACCCCTACTACCGTGCGCTCTTGCTGACGTCACACACAAGGGATCCGCATGCTCTTGCTCCACAAACGTCATCACAAGACGTAGTTGACTTCCCCTGCTTTAGACTTTGGAAAGCTGACACTCTTCGTACTTGATTTATTTTAACTTTCATTGACTTGATAGGCCTAATTAAGCTATTAAATATTAAAACAATAAGCAAACATTAATGATCTTAATGTTTAATGAATATATTTGTTTGCCAAGCTATGCTACTAATTTTAAACGTAATCCCAAAAATCTTGTTAGATGTAAGGGTAGGCCTTTTGGTAGTTAAGCTACTGTGGAACTGTTGCCTGAGGAGTTCTCAGGCACTTAAGTCGCAGTCAAATACAATACGTATTTTTTTTTAAGACAACCTATTATGATCAATCATATAATTTGTCATAGGGAGTTTCTTTATTTTAGTTACTCCCTATCTTCAGACTCCTAACACCCAAAGGAATCATATGTTTTGGTTGGTCAAGTCCATTTGAAGAGTTTCCAATGCTACGAAAACCAACATGCGAAAATATTTCCTACGCAATGAGAAGTCGCTTAAGCTTGATTGCAGTGTTGGTCGTTAATCAATTAATTTTTCAATCAACTCATTGACTAAAAAAGTAAATGCGTTTAAATTAATCGCAATTAAACATATAATTGCATATTGCAATTAAATTATTTGATTAATGTATGTTAATCGTAATTAAAATAATTGCAAATAACTTGTTTCATTGTTCTATGAAACAATTAAAACTAACAATTAACTTACTTACCTTAAGCGAAAACAATTAAAAGTATTACAAGATTTCGAAAATTTTACCTACATTAATAAAAATCAATACTACTTATTGTTAAAAACTAATATAATCCTTCATTATACCCATTATTTATATTTTAATATATGTTTTTCATTTGTGCAATGTTTTGACATCGTACATAACAAAAAGTTGCAAGTCGTGACATGTTCATTTTGTGTATTAATATCAGTGTTTTATTTGTAACTAACATGCGTATTTCAGTATCTTAGTTACGCATTTTGTTATGATACCAGCCCATGCACCACGCCCGTATAGTAGTCCTTTTTAATTTATAGTTTTTATTTAAATTCATAAAACAATTGAAAAGTAATTAATATTGTTAACTGTAGCAAATCACGATTGACATTTGATTATTGTTAATTGCTACTACTACAATTAACAATATTGTTAATTGTAATTTTCCACAATTACAGTTGATCAATTGTTAGTTGATATAGTGACAATTAACAATTAATCAATTGTTAATCTTTGTCTTTAGAATTAAAATGTGCCCAACACTGCTTGATTGGTCTTTATGGAAAAGAGTACGGTAGCTTTTTTTTTCAGAATCGTCGAAAATAAGAAAATAATGCAATTTGGCCCTTTAGTCAGCGCCTCAAGGGCATCTCGTGAAACTTTGAGACAGATAAAGCAAAAATGGCAATTAAATAAGCGGCATGCAGACGGAGGGGAGAAGCTGGGAATGAACGGAATTAGCATATCAGCGGAACTTGGAAACCGGCAGTAGGATCATTGCCAAGCTTCTAGGTTCCAATTCAGATTATTCGAGCCTTCAAAATAGCTTGCGAGCATTGTACAAGACTGGCACTACTCTGGATTGTGTGTGACTATTCACGTACATTTTAGCGCCACTCATTTATTAAAGATCTAATTAATTTTCATCCTCTCAACGAATTGGCTGCAATGAAAACGTAATATTTATACTAAGGATTAGTCTCGAAACTAAACGCATTTCTGCTTGAATTGTTTAGCTAAATCAATTGTTAAAATTGTAGCTGCGTCTGCTGATGAATAATTTTTAGGGCGTGTTTTTAAAACCAACAATTTATTCATCAATAGGGTTTGGATGTTTATGGCCTTAAAAAGTGAAAAATATTACTGCAAATGTGACCTTAAAAATGACTAAATATGGCCCAAAAATCCTAAATATGACCTTTTAAAGGAACGTATTTTCTAAAAAGAAATGTTCCAATTTTAAACGTTTAATGACACTAAATTCAATCAGATAATCACTTTGTAACAATTTTACAGGTAATTTAAGTTTTACTTGTAAAAACTTATAATCTGTTAACATTTTCAGATACTGCTGCAAACCTGAACTGAAAATATTTTTAAAAGTGTCTATTGGAAGTTGTTAACAACAAGGAGGAAGAGGTAATTGTGTTATTACTTGCTACTGTCCCTTCACATTTCAGTTACAGTAAACCCAAAATATTCGTGCATGTACAGTTTAGTGCACATACTGTATAATTGTGCTCTTTTACCAAATTTATAACTTAAATATGACGTTAAATTACAAATATGACCGAAATATGACCAAGACCGTGAAAATGCCCGAAATATGACTTTATATGCAAAATAAAAATGGTCCGATTAGGATAACAAATGTGCAATTCATGTTTAATTTGCGTTTGCGACCAGAATGGAGGTCAGGATAAAAATATGACATGTCTTAAACATCCGAACCCTATTCACAGTTCGACCGTACATTTGTAATTTTATTTACGATCAGTCATTATCTCACCACTGAATATATTAGTCTTTTCCTATATAAGAACAGCTTTTTCCCATCCAACTCACTTCTCCCAGAAGATGGCAGTAGAGATTGCTGCCGAAATCTTGGAACCAAACCTCCAACTCACCCGGTTGGAAGCCCGAGAAACAATAATACATTCTCAACACTGGGAAAGCCTCAAGTCACATTTGTTTTCGTCTTTTCTTTCCTGATTTTGAAAAAGGAGTAAAGCATCTTCTTAAATTTCATCCACGTTAAATTTGTTTTATAATCTGGTGGGTTTCCTTTACTATAAAAACTGATGTTAAAGTACGCCATTCATTATGGAACCTCACTCCCCCATGGAGACCGGAAGGCTAAATAAGCAACCAAGGTTTTAATTCATGTGGCGCATGGATGGCTAATTATGCCTAAGGCGATGTCTTAGTTTTTATATGTCCTCTGGCTATATTATATTATGTATGTAATGTGAGCTTAAAAGGCAGAGGGGAGTTGGGCCTATATGGAATAGAATCATTCTTAGTGGGTGGCTTATTACTACTTTGAGGTTATTAAATAGGTTTGTATCGTGAAGGAATTTAGCGTTATGATTCATTGCCACATCGCTACACGCAACGCCCACAACACGCATGCCTACACATACGCACGCATGCCTACACATAAGCACGCATGCTTAGTATATCTTGATTACTATGCTTGTAAATAATTACTCTGTTGACAGTTGATTTAACACGGTTATATTTTATGAACTTTTAAATTATTTCATTCATGTCACTTACTGTGGGCATTTACTATGATTTATAAAGGAGCTGACTGGGCATTTGCCCAGGGCGGAAAATTTTTAAGGGAGATTTTTCCCTTTTGTAAAATTAACTTTATGCCAGTTGAATTTAAAAGAACTAAACTTGAAACATTGAAAAAATGTTAGATTGAGTTTTAGATTTTCATCTAAAGTAGAAATAAAACAGTAATTTTTTAAAATCTAAAAATAATTAAACATAATGTCATATGACTTAAAATTGCCGAATATATTAAATATTTTCTGTAAAATTTCAAATAATGACTATATCACATAGCCTACTTAAGTATTTTTAGATTTTAAAGTAATTTTTTGTAAATGGAATTTCAATAGAAATCATGCATGTTCTGCCAAAACGTAATTAGACTACTTTTATTTTAGAAAAATATTTTTGTTTTTGTGTAGCCTATAGCCTCGGTGGCGAATAGATTGCTCGCAGTAATAAAATGCTATCGCAGTGTTATTGGTTTATAATTGGGTAAAATTCAAACTTAACAGTAAAACAATAACTTTTGGGTGGATGGGGTAAAAATAAACAAACAAACAAACAAAAAAAGGGGTGCAAAGTACCGATACCTAAAATCGGGGCCTGACTATGGTATGCCTCTCCAGTGTTGAAAAATTCTGTATAATGCCGAATAATATGAAAATGCGTTGAATTATTCTTATCATAGGCAATGCCGCGTCTGACTTTCGAATCTCCGATAAATTCACGGGTGACGTAGTCGAGAAATTCTAACAATTTCTTTTATTATATTTATAAACAGAACACCGTGTATAATGCACATAAGTACAAAATGTATTTTATTCATGCCATCGAGTTCATGTATTTTATCATGCTTATAGGACGTGACAACGAAATTTCGATTAGGATAGACTAGAGTGAAGCAATTTGGCCAATCACCGGACTTGCACTGTTATTGTACAGTAACATTTTAAAGTGTATGTGAGGTGTTACTGTAAATGTCTTTAGTGAGGTCGACCACTAAGGCTAATCATAGGAGAGAGATTCCATCTGACTAGCTCAGTTGGGAGAGCAATTGCATAGAAAGCCGAAGGTCATGGGTTCGAATCCTGGTGTCAGAGGAATTTTTCTCCTTAAGTATTCTCAAGTAATGTTCAACAAACACCATATTCTGAGGTTTCATGAATACTTATCTACATCTTTAAAATGCTATTTTACAATAACAGCGGAAAACCTGTAACAAAATAACTAAATTAGTGGGCGCCTCTATCAATTTGGAATAGTCCTGTTTATGGGTGAAATGGTGTTATTAAGTGCCAGAATTGTACTTTATGAGATTGTGTAGGGGACGGGAAAATGTCTGTCCGTACGCACGATAACTCAAATACGCTTTATCGGATTATCATGAAACTTGGTATACGCATTTATAACGTCCATGGGAAGAAGCCTACTGATATGGGACCAAATCGGTTGACCGGTACTGGAGCAATGCCCAATTTAGTGACTATTTTGTGTTAATAATTTATCAAATGCAAATCAATACTCATGACAACATATTGTTTTACGTTGTTTATAATACAGGTAATATCACTACCCTCATATTCCTTCACATATGTTTATCAGACTAGACCTTTGTTCTTCCGTAAGCCCTGCTTAATGAATCTATCTGGACCTTAACTCGGAAATCGATTACAAAAATAACTTATTTTATGCATATCATAATTGCAATTGTCACTGATTAAACAAAAGCATTCTGGCACTTTGCTACATCAGTTTACCTGATTTTATTGCATGGTTAATTTCTGTCAAACAATTGAACTCAATAAATTCAGCGTTCAACATCAAAATGCCAAATTCGAGAACAGTAATCAGAAACCCGGGTTTCGTAATGAAAGGCAGGATGCGATTAAGGAAGCGATCCATTTGTCATGACGAGTTAAGATGTTTCTTAACCCTTTCAGACCTGGTGGTCACAATTGTGTACATAAAGTTTATCCACTACTATCTCACTTATAAGAAATATCATGAACATCCAAACCCACTGTGCACGTTTGTGCACATTAGTTTTATATGTATTCAAGTAGGTGGTGCACTCTGGTGACTAGTCTTTGAACTACATACTGAGTTCCATCCTATGGTGGTGTAACTCTCTGGCATGCCATTACAGCTTGTGTTTACTGCTGGGATAGGTAGGTTTTGTATGTTGTTTATGAAGTTTTTATGTGGTTTTCTAGTTGTATGAATATTTAGACATTGTTTAGTGTAATTTTCAGCAATTTCATTCAATTCATAGTTATAGTATTTATCGGTTATGTTTAATGTACACATTCGTGTACAACAGGATCCAAATGGTGTGAATTAGGACACATAACCTAAAATGTGAATCAGCTGTGTTTGGATGTTTGTGATATTTGTAAGTGTTCTTTTACCTTTAATTTCAGATACAAAAGCAGTGAATGAGAATAATTGATATGAACATACAACATTTATGTAGTATCACAGAGGATTGACATACAAATATGGAGAAACCTGGTCCGAGTAAATATTATCCCAAATATTTATCTTTGGATAAAGACTGGGATCTCGTTACAGATATATTACATGGTGATGATTCTGACCTTAGTTTGAGTGGAGACGAGATTGAGGATGATGATATACCACTCATAGAAAGGCAAGCTCAACAAAAAGTAAAACGTGTTGGAGCGGATAAAGTGGGTAAGACTGACATATGTGCTGATACCATATCAGAACATGAAGATGAAGATGAAGATGAAGAGGTGGTAAGTGCTGATATGAACGATTTATGTCATAGTAACAACTCTGAATTAGATAATATATGTGAAAACATAATTCTGACTCCTAAAGAAGCAATAAAATGGAAACGCAAGCCCCTGAGTTGCGTTGTAGAAAAGTACGAAGTCGAAAATTTTCAAGAATATGAACTTAATTCGCCAATACAATACTTCAAAAGATATATACCTGATGATTTGTTCATTAGCATGGCAATGTATACTAACATGTATGCATTGCAACAAGGTAAAACTTCGTTCACTCACACAACACCTGAAGAGTTAGAAGTGTTATTTGGACTTCACATATTGACTGGAACTTTGAAATTTCCCAGAATACGCATGTATTGGGATACAACCCTCAAAGTAAATGTATTTTTGGATAACATGACACGTGACAGATTTTTTGAACTAAGGACAAATTTACACTTAGTAAACAATCTGGAAAAGCTGCCAGAAAATAAGGACAAATTTTACAAAGTCAGACCAATTTACACAGCCATTAGAAAACGCTGCAGTGAACTTCATATAGAAGAAAATGTTTGCGTGGACGAAGGAATTGTTCCTTTCACAGGGAAGTTTTCTGCAAAGCAGTACATCAAGGGGAAACCCAACCCATGGGGAATCAAAGTTTTCATGCTATGTGGAAAGAGTGGAATAGTTCATGATTTTCTTTTGTATCAAGGAGCTACAACTGAACTGAATGCTGCATGCTACAAAAAATTTGGATTAGGTCCTTCTGTTGTTTTAGGATTTTCCATTCCACTCTCAAATAGGAAAGGTCATAAATTATACTTCGACAACTTCTTTTCGTCTTATCATCTGTTTCAAGTTCTGAAATCTCAAGGTATTAGTGCAGCAGGTACAGTCCGCCAAAACAGATTTGGGAAAAACTTACCATTTTCAAACGACAAAGAAATAATGAAACAACCCAGAGGTTTCTGTGAAGAAATCACCAGTGCTGATGACATTACTATGTGTAAGTGGGTAGACAATAGACCAGTTGTATTGTGTTCAAACTTTGTTGGGAAAGGTTCAGTGGATGAAGTTGAACGCTGGGATAAAAAAAACACTAAATATGTGAAAGTAGAGAGACCTGAAATAGTGAAGAGATATAATCATGCAATGGGTGGTGTGGATCTGTTTGATCAATTGATAAGTTATTATCGAATTTTCATCAGATCTCGAAAATGGACTTTGCGGATGATATTTCATGCAGTTGACTTTGCCATTGTTCAAAGTTGGTTAGAATATAGACGAGATGCAGAAAACCTGTCCATTCCGAAGAAAAAGCAACTGGATCTTCTTTCTTTTCGCACTAGGATAGCAGATGGATTGATACTGTGCCAGAAAAAGGTTTCTGCAAGAAAGAGGGGACGCCCTTCTGATGAAGGATCTGCTTCAGACTTGCGAGTTATACCTAGAAGAAGAGGAGAGTTACGCCCTGCTGAAGAATTGCAGTTTGATTCAATTGACCATCTACCTCTACATGATGTAGGTGCTCCAAGTCGCTGCAAGTTTCCAAAATGTACAGGCCGTTCACGAATTCAATGCAGAAAGTGTAAAGTGCATTTGTGTCTTCAAAAGGACAGAAATTGTTTTTTGAGGTTCCATATAAAGTCTTAGGTCTAGGGTTAGTAGCATGTGTATGTCAGTAACATAATTAAATTAGTTCTTCTGTTCAGAGGGGTAAAAATATTGACTTGACTTGACCCGTAGTGCAAGGTATGAAGTGTTGCTGGAGACCCGATGTTCACAATTGTGTACATTAAATATCTAGAAAACTAGGGGTCACATGAACTTTTTTCTTAAACAAAATGTCTTCAGAAAACTCTTGTGGGTCCAAAAAAAATGTCATATATTTTTTTCATAACCAAATAAAAATTCAGGTCTGAGAGGGTTAAAGGAAAAGATTGTGTTGGCCATCAGCAATTCAGCTGACGTGATAAGCAGTGTCATGATCGTTTCCTGTTATAGCGTCTAATGGAAGATTGCCTCATTTTGAAATGGACGACCGACCACATATTTCGCTTGTCCACCCCCCCCCCCCCCCTCCATCCGCTGGTTAGATTTAGTATCGAGTTCCAGTTCCGATGTTCCTTGGTTCCTTCCATTTTCCCAATCTCTAGTAAAGTCGCTGCCTATCGAAACTGTATATGTCATTTCATGGGCATGGGTCGCGTTGTGAATAAAACAAGTCTACACAAAATTCTGCTGACGTACAAAAAATAACAAAAGTTAAAACGAAAGAAAATATAAATATAATTATGTATGTATGTATGTATTTAATTATTACTAATGCATCTGTTAATACGTACTACATGTTAAGATTTAAATTCTGTGTAATTTTTTTGTCTTCTAAACATAACGTAGAATATTTTTCAGATGGTTATGTTGCTTATATTCTAGTCTACTCCTTTTTACTTACAATACATTTCAATTATATATGTAATTATAATTATCTGCTATTTGATTATATTTTAGAAATACTATACAATTACTTATCTTGCTTTAACTAAAATAACGGTAGTAATCCTAAGCATGAACTATATACAATATTTACATTATAGTATATAAAAATATATGTATGTGGCCTACATGCATGTATGTGTGTATGTATGTATGTATGTGAATTTATGGGATTTATGTATATAGGACTATGTATGTATATATGTTTGTATTATGCGTGTATGTATGTATGTATGTATGTATGTATGTATGCAAACACGCACATATGTATGGAGACCTATGTATTTACTTATGTTAGGCTTATATATGTACATAATAATGTATGCAGGTTTTAATAATTCATTAAATATATGCGTCATTGCAATAAACATGCATTCCACGAGTGACGGACGGAACACACAGAGTTAGAAAATTCAAAATTAATAGTCTATTTATTATTCAAATCCTTGTTCTATTCCTTGTGTCCAATGTTTTGTTATTTGGTAAATAAGAATAACGTGCAAATTTAATAATCCACCACCATTTCTAGGCCTATCTGCAATTCAGAAAATTGTGACGGAAGAGTATAGAACAAGACATTACTTCTGTGAGTTATGTATGCATATAAAACCAAATGTAACTTTCACATGAAATTAAAATTCTAAGAATTACACACAGCATGTTTGAATGTAGTATCATTGACAAATATAAGATTCTTAAAAAAAAGAAATGATATGTGACGGACGGGACAGGTAATGTGATGGACGGGAGATGTCCAACAGCTGTATTCCGTAAATTTATGTTCAACACCTTTGAAACAGATAACCCTAAACAGAACTACAGTAGAACAAAAATAACACTTCAGTGAAAGACCGTGTATAAAAAATAGTCAACAGGCTAAATTACACAACAGAAACACAGTCTACTTTAAAAAGTAATCCAGTGCCTACCTGACAACCTACAATGTACCACTATCACCCAATGACTACTACCTTCCTAAGTTGATGGTGATAAACTAAATAAAAAAAGAGTTGTAGAATGTTTCTTCCCCTCTACATGCAATTTAAATATCTTAGGATTTCACTACGGCTGCTCACAGCAATGATTTCAAAATTTTTAAATTTCACTCATAGGCTCACTCATTCATGGAATGCATGTAAAAGTAATTCTACATGCAACGATTGATATTATAAAAACAATTTTCACACATCATCATCATCAATAATAATAATACGGTTTAGGCCACATAGTGTCAATTGATCTGATCACACCAGCGTCTTCTTGGTCGGCCAACACTTCATCTTCCTTGTGATTTATAGTTATATAACATGAGGTAAACGGGCTGTCTTCATTCTAAGCACGTGTTCATGCCATCCTTGTATATATTTATCTATTATTTTTAGGACACAAGGTACTTTTAGTTCCTCTCTGATTTCCACATTACGTAACTATATCCTGCAACCGGTCTTAAAATTTTCATCTCAGCTGCTTCCATTTTCATGTTTCCGATACATACAGCATAATTGGCATGCCCATTACTCTTTAGAACTAAAGTCTCCTTTCTTACTTTTTTTTTTTTTTACAAAGAATTCTTTAATAATTGTTGAAATTTTGGTAGTTTTACTTCCAAAAGTATTCTTACCTGTGATTTTCTTAATTTAATAAGATATTTGAGAATACTGGCTGTCTTCAACACTAAAAGTCTCTTGGATAATTGACGAATGTTGACACCACAAACTGTCTCTCCTTGTTGGATATATTAACGCAGAGAAAGATAGATGCTGTAGTTGAGGGCTTGTGATTCTCGGGGAAGAGTATATTGTTAGAAGCAGTAAAGAGAAGATATGGAAAGCTTTATGGCTGATATGAACATGTAAGAAATAGAGAGACACGCACCCTGGGACCGATGAATGGAGCTTGCTACAGCCTAGTCATCTCCACAACCCACACTACAGCATGATACAACATCCTCAGCACACTTCTCCTCTACCTGATGTACTGAAGAGACAGATTTATTATAGGCATTCCAAAGATGTATGGAGAGAAAATTTTTATAACCAACAGACACTTCCTTTCAGATATACACTGATATAAAGGGATAAACTATGTGACTGCGGAGTGCGGGTGATTGTATGGGCTAACCTCGGGATCCACTCTAGATTTGCGAAATTCTTTAAATATTGCTCTTATTTTTCCTATAGAGGTTCTGTATAGAAATAAAGATAAGAATTATATATCCATTGTATTTTCACAACCCTGTTGAACAGTCATTATTCTGTGATTAATAAAGTTCAAGTTCATATCAGCCACATTATTTTTTAGATTAGACATATTATTGAAAATGCTTTGCAAGAATAGGCTACGTTAAAGTTTCACTCCTGATAACAGCGAGTTTTAGTTATTTTTATTTCTTTAAATTTATCAGTTATTACTAAGTACTTGATGGAAATACGCCTAAATTGTTATCTAATTGGTTAAGATATATTTACAAATTATAATATATATATATCGTGATATATCAAGTTAAAAATACTGGGAAATTAATTAAAATATGGTTCCAGTCAATTAGAACGAGTATCCCTTGATCTCATTTCTTATCTTTTTTATTTTATAGAGAAAGAAACTATATATTTCGATCAATATTGAATATGTTTATATACCTAAAATCAAAATGGCGTCTGTTACTTGTCCTTCTTAAAAATGATTAAGTAATTATACATTTGAGAGTGTTGATAATTTCATTTGTGAAGCAGTAAATAATGGAGGATGGGTTTATAACGGGTCTCGGAAAGAAAATACTTGAAATCTCTCTCATATTGATTTTACTGTAGGCCTACATGTTGCCGTTATATGACGAAAACTGGTAGAATAATATTTCCAGTAAGCTATATTTATTTATTTTAGAAATTTCGGGTCTAGAGTGAATTAATTGCATTCATAGAATGCTATTTTTTGCTAAGCCTAAGCTTCGGGCGCCATGAATTGTGTAATCTTTTCTCGTAAATCCTATATTGTGAAAGTGCGCCAGCAAACGCTTCGTAATGTGTACATACAATTTAATAAAATGCATCTCGAATTTCTGCGAGAATAAATATCTCTTAATTATATTTAAACCAGTAAAACTTCGTTATGTAAATTACCGATACCATAGCGAAAAACAAGTAGTTTTCATTTACGTGTATTTTTATATTTTAAAGCGAGAGACGTGCAGCTAATAATATTATTTATTTATAATTACAATTTCACATACGAACCGGAGATACAGTGTCCGGCTGTAAGGTCGACTCAGTCTCTTAACAAAAATGAGTACCAGAAGTAATTTAGGGGTAAAGTCGGCTAATACTTAAGGCTAACGATTTTACCACCTTTTGAGTCGAATATCTACATAGGGCCTCAATCTCCTCTAAACCCTAAAGGCCTCTCTAATTTGTACAGGGAAACTTTACGGTACGTTTATTATTATTGTATTATATTAGGCTGCACTGGACTCTTAATATCTACATCCCTGGTTCAGACCGTAGGGTCCACTGCGTCGTCTATCATTCGACGTCACTGGCAGATGGAAGTTTGAGAGCATGTGATCTGCTTGCCGACTCCCACCGCCGTTAAAGGCTGATTTCTTAACAGGCGCAGCTCGTTTTTTGTTTTTTTTGTTCTTAAATTCACGTTTATTTAAAAAGTCTGATGTAATACACAACTTTATCTATCCTAGAACATAGGCAATATAACTTTCTCACTTGTAATTCTGATATAGAATAAGAGGCCGCATTGCAGAGAACGTATTCAGACGTTTCAGTCTGATGCAAAGATTTACTGTACTGTTCGCCATGTAAAGACTTCAAGCTTGAATTTGTACAAAAGATTGCTGGCTTTTTTTGTCCTTCAGAGAGTATTTGCAAAAATATGTTTGAAATAAATATTTTAACCCTTAGTATAAGGATCCCATGTACAAAATTCTAACAAAGTCATTACAGCAGTTTATATAAATATATTTTTTTTAAATGAAATTTTCTTCCTGTAAAATGCTAGTAAAAGTAAGATAATTCGTCACCAATCTTTGTCTCACACCCCCAAATTGTATCTACTCCAAATCTAAATTTTGCTTTTAAATAATTTTTCGTTCTTGAGCTATGCTGATGACAGAGACACACACACACTGACATGTTTCTGAAATAAAATTTTTGTATTCAGGAAGATCTCAAATCGTGTATTTATGCTGAAAACTCGACATCGAATTTTAGATCCGAACACAATACTTCCCCTACTTAAACTATCTGTGCTACGGGCTTCTCTCACCATACTGAGTTTCTCTCGTTCCCTACCAGGAGATGTAGAGGATCGAACTTTCGATCCCTAGTTAGAAAAGCTGGCCATTAGATCATATCAAGATTGTAACGTGTCTTTGTTTCTAAGCGGCTCTTTATAAGACTAGGGTTACCGAATTTCAGATGATACTAGGTTTAGACTTGAGTGCAATTGTATAGATTCCAGTAAGTTTGAGGAAGTATTCGTTAATGGATGAACATACTGCTTTTTTTCAAGTTTCCTGTCCCACTGCGCCGTGCTGATACGATTAGGCAATTTCTCCGTCTCGCGTGCTGTGCAGTGCAGTATTACTTCTGTGCTCAGGCGTTGTCTTCACTGAGTATTTCTGGAAGATTACACCAGGGCCCTGTTTCATAGACCTTTTATACTCATATTATTAGCAAATACATAATAATATTAGTCTTCTGTTTCATAAGAATGTTTTCTATTAATATTAGTTAACAGTTCATGGCTCTAAATTATTAGTAAATATTGCTAATATTATTAGTAAACTGTTTCATAGACTGCAGAACTAATAGAATTTACTGATAATATTAGGTGTTTTTCTGTAAGTGTATTTGGGCTAATAAGTTATTCTCAAACCCATGTAATTCAGATTTCATGATCTTAAAATTATGGAAAATTAATCATTCTGATTTAATTATCAATTTTGAAAAATACATAAGCTATCAAAAGAAATCTTATCATAATTACGTTTTTAGGATTTGAGGTTAGATTTTTAGTACATAAGCCTACTGCTATCTTGAATAAGTGCCTGGCAGATTTATTATTTTCTTAGAGCTATTATTTGTTACATTTATGAAGATATATGTAGGCGTTCTGCTTTGAAATAATATTGACTAAAAGACAAAGAAGGGAAAAACAACAATCCAGACATAACCTCCAAATCACTCAGCCGACTAATGAACTAATATTATTAGTGAACAGATTTTATGAGTAGTGTTCATATCTCTATGAAACAAGATTTTGTTAACTAATGAATAATATTATGAGTTCTAATATTATTAACTAATACTATTAGCAAGTTCTATGAAACAGGTCCCAGGGGCCACTTCACGACAAGTGAATATGCACGTCGGAATAAAAAAAATTGACGTAAATGGGTATCACGAAGCTACAAGTGACAAGGAATGGGTGACAAGTGGACGGAAGCAAAGCGATGGGTGAATTAATTAGCATCCGACAGGCGTTTCGTTCCACGAATAGAATTACGGTTTCCATTCATTTGTTTCGCTGAGAATTCCGGCCCATGTAGGTAGGTAGGTCAGACTTGTCACAGTTCAGCAATGCACCGATCAGGGAAAGAAATAAACTGCATTCATATCCAGGTTCTAAACTATTACTTCTAGAAGTAGGCAATTCTGTTTCTTTCCCATCGTCAGTGAACTTCAACTTTTTGTTGATGGTGGTAGAAAGAAATGCGTTATTTTCTGATCCAGTAAGAATTCGAGTTGAATTGAGCTTCGTTGAACACTTTACACACCTCATGGAAATTCAGACTGAAGCATGGATATACGATTCCGAAAATATCATGCCGCCATGACAATAAAGGCTCAGAATGATACATAATAACGTAGTAAATAAACTTTCCTAGTAAAAAAGGGTCCTATACATATTATCCATTTTTCGTATGTGAGGTATATTAAGTATATTATGTCGGCTGCGGTGGTCTAGAGGTAGCGTGGCCGCCTCTAGGTCCGAAGGTCGCGGGATCAAACCCGGCCGCAGTCGATGGGTTTTTCAGGACCTAAACATTCTGGGCACGGAGTCCTCCGGGAGGGACTTTAAGCTGGGGGGCCCGTGTCGTAGATTTACGGCAGATAAAAGAACTCCAAGCCTATATTAGAGCCTCTGGACAAAATGTCTCTGCCCTTTCACGTCCAAGTAATAGCTTAGTTTCCGGAGGGGGGATAAGGGCGATGTGCTTGTCCCTCTGCCCTCTCTAGGAAAATAAGCATAACAAAATTCACATCGGTAAACAGAAACCTCCACTTGGAGGCCCTTCGCCTCAACATGGGGGCATATGATTCGAGAGAGAGAAGTATCTTATATTTTAGCGTAAAAGTTCAACGGTACGCGTACTTGAGATTTCACTCTGAAAATCATATCTCTATGCACTGTGACGTTTCCCAAAAGAAGCGTGTGTGAGAGCTTAGGCAGCTATGTAAATCCGAAATCTATCTGGAGGATTTGGGAATGTGTAGTGCTCAAGTTCATAATTATGTGGCTTCTGTGAACACCGAGAGGACAGTCTGAAAGCACGGGACATTAATAGTGAATTACACTACATGTCGCGCATAAAATAACTGAAACAAGCAAGCAAGCAAGCGGCTTCGCCTCCGCTCTCAGTTATTACAAATCAATTCCTACTACAAGCACCCGGTCAGCCTACACACACACTTTGTTCCTGTACAAGGGTTCCCTATTACCATTATATGAGCTCACAATTCCGATGACACAAAACGATGATTATAAGACAATGCGTGCTACAAACTTCACAGGGAAAGCTGTCATCAACACAAAAGCCAGAGTTGAAAATGAACCAAAGGCTCATAGACAATGTTATGTTTGAATGACAGGATCCAATTCCGTTTCCAGGTCATTAAGTCTTCAGCCAAATGGTCTAATAACGTAAATGACTATAAACGAAAAATACCTAGGCCTACTATAATTAATGTTCAAATATAAACTTGGATTAAGAAAAAATCGAACTCCAGAATCTCTAGAGTGAAAGAAGTCTAATGCAACTAAACGTCTAAAGTTACAATATTTTTGAAACGATGATTTCGAACAACATCCGCTATTAAAGTACATATCCTTGGTAATAGTTCAGTTGCTAAGATATTTTTTTGCAACTTTGCATGCTTGTATGGTTCCCTAATGTCAACAGCATACACTAATATCGTTGATGTAGTGTATACAGTTTTTTTTCGTGAACAATTTGAATCGCTAAATTTGTGAAAACAAAGTTTGAAAAAACAAAGTAAATATTTTTTAAGTACTATCTGTAATATTTTAATGCATGTTATAGACTTGTTAAAACATCTCAAAACCAGAATTGTATCAAAATGTAAATATTTGAATTATTTATCATTTAAACGCTGCTCAGCTGAAGCAAAAACTCCACAAATCATAATAATAATAATAATAATAATAATAATAATAATAATAATAAAGTATATACATATAAAGTATTAGATTTTCAAAAACTTTAAATTGTCTTAATGTTGTACACATAGTGCACATTGTGTATGCCAATTTTGATTCTCATTGGACTTACAGATCCAGAGGAATTTATTTTTGTAAAAATTGTACCTTTGCCCTTGCTAATGGTGTACCTCTTAAGCCATTCTTCGTGATAGAGTAGTTCTAATATATTTAAGCCATTCTCATACCTTTTCTTACGACCAAGATTTTTCTTGCCACGTAATCCTACCATGAATAATAATGCACCTCTTTCTCTCTCTTATGGCACTTCGGTCCGTTTTCGAACCATGGCCTCTCCGATAATTCTCCTCCATTCCTGTCTGTCCTTTGCCAACCTTTTCCAATTTCTGATATGCAGTAGGTTTTGTGCATCTTCCTGGATCTTGTCCTCCCATCTATCTCTTGGTCTTCCAACTGGCCTTCTTCCTCCATAATTCCCATTCAGTACTTTTTTTGGTATTTGTTCTCCTTCCATTCTTATAACGTGTCCTGCCCATTGCAGTCTTTTTATTCGCATAAATACAGAGAGTGCTACATCATCATACATATTGTACAGTTCTTGATTATATCTGATCCTCCATTTTCCATTGACTAACATTGGACCAAATATCTTTCTATGTATTTTCCTTTCGAAATTATCAACTATATTTTGCGTTTTCTTCGAGAGGGTCCAGGTTTCACTTCCATAAGTTATAATGTTTCTGATCAACGTTTTGTATAGCATTACTCGGTTTCTCGAATTGGCATCGCGATTTTTCAGCAGTGGTAAAACTGAATAATAAACCTTATTGACTGCTTGCGTTCTATGTTGTATTTCAATTAGTTCCTCATTCTTTCCATTGAGGAGGACACCCAGATATTTATACTCTTGTACCACTTGTATGGTTTGGTTCTGAGTTTGTAGTGAATGGAAATAGATAAAAATAACATAATGCTATTAAGAGCCTTCTACAAAAATGCATAATGTTTCATTTCTCCTGCTCTGTCTTCAGTTTGTTATTGGCATAATTTTCCCGGCTCTTATTATATTTTTATGTCTCGCTATCCCTGCTTGGTGTCGTATAACTTTCTAATATTTGAAGTCATTTTATTTCGCATTTACTATTTTCTTTGCTTTATTCAGACTCCCCCCCCCCCATTCTCAAGTTTCCATGTTTAAGGTTTAGAGAAGTTTCTTCTCTGGTCTGAAAACAACATGGAGTTGAATAAGTTTTCCCAAGAGCCTTCCTCACACATCTGCCTGGTGTTCCTTATCACTCTAATTGCAGCGTCACCTGTTGCTACAGACACCTCCTCGGGGTTCGAATCCAGCCTCTGATGTACACGAAACCAAGACAATATAAATCTCTTCACACAGAGCAGGAGCTTCGTTTATTTAACTTGGAGTACTGGTGAATCGGCTACTATCTCTTCTTAGTGCAGCAATTTCTCTGATTTTTGTATTTGGAACATTTTTTTGTATGTTACCGTTAATATATGAAATTTTTATATGGCGTGTATGTTTGTGTCTGTATATATGTGTGTGTGTGTGTATATATATATATATGTGTGTGTGTGTGTGTGTGTGTATATATATATAAATTTTGTACAAGCGGAGCTTACGCCTATTTATAAATAAAAAATAAAATTTATGGTGTTAATTTATATATACATATATAAAATAAAAAACTAAATAAAAAAATTAATGGTGTTAATTTATATATACATATATATATATATATATATATATATATATATAAATAAAACTTATGGTGTTAATTTATACAAAAGTATGTATATATATATATATATATATATATATATATATATATATACATACTTTTGTATAAATTAACACCATAAGTTATATATATATATATGTATATATAAATTAACACCATTAATTTTTTTATTTTTTTATTTAGTACTTTTGTATAAATTAACACCATAAGTTTTATTTTTTTAATTTAGTTTTTATTTTATATATGTATATATAAATTAACACCATAGATTTTATTTTTTATTTATAAGTAGGCGTATAAGTATTTATTTATAAGTAGGCGTATAAGTATTCATTTATAAGTAGGCGTAAGCTCCGCTTGTACAAAATTTAAACATAATAATTGGAGAGAAATTTCGAGAAAATCGTTGGAAATAAAACCGTCTTCATGTAAAGTGATAGTAAAAGTAAGTGATATGAAGAAAATTTTTAAAATAAACATGAAAAATAAATATTTACTCGTGTGAATGTACATTGCCTTCGAAGATGTCAAAAATGGCAGGATGTTTTCATATAATTGCTTTACTGGCAAAACTTGCGGGCTGATATGCATAAATATGATATAAAGATCTGCGTTTAATGCCAGGTCTATAAATGTACGTGAATAGTGGAGAAAACAAAGAGATGTAATTTGCAGGATCCATTCTTCCTTTAATTCATTTCTGACCAGACACGCAAATTGTGTTTCGTGGCGTGTTGCAGACAATCGTGGAAGTCATCGGCTCATCGCATGAACCTTTTTCGCAACTTTGTGCTTTGCTTACAAATCAAGACAGATTTCCGGAGAGTTTCTGAGCTATCTCCTGTTTTAATGCAGGAGTTTAGTTAAAATATGGAAAACGAACATGTCTTAGATTAGGGCCCTGATTCATAGAAGTTCTACACTCCTGTTATTAGCAAACGAATATTAGGTAATATTATTGATTTTCCGTTTTATAAGAATATTCGCTAATGTTATGATTAGGGGGCGGATTTCTATGACCTAAAAAGAGGATATATGCATGCATTTATGACCTAAAAAACATTAAAATATGACCAATAGAATTTAAAATATGACTTTACCACTTACGCAATGTGCATATTTTTTTTTAAGCTTCATTACAATTCATTTTATAAAAATATAATTTTAATTATTTTAAATACCCGTAAATTCTCGAAAAGTATCATTAGAATGCAAAATTTACAAAAAATGATATGAAACTTCAAACTTTCTTCAATATGCACACAGATATGCCAAAAATGACCTAAATATGCATATTAGTAATAAATATGCTACAATAGTTGAAAATTTCCTAAATATGCAGTTATATGCACAATAAAAGCCGTTCCATTTTCACCAGGGTGATTGGAATCGGGTTTAAATTAGTCGGAAACATGAAATAATGCAAAGGGGAAAAATATGACATGTCATAGAAATCCGCCCCCTAGTTATGATTTACGATTTATGCCCCTAAATGATTACTAAATGTTACTGATATTATTAGTAAACTGTGTTATATACAGTAGAACTCCAATCATCCGTATCGCTTTGAGAGGGAAGTAGCATGTCTAAAATTACTTTATTAGACCAACGAGTTGGTTTTGTTTGACATTTATTACAGTACGTAGTTCTAAAGTGCTATACTTTTTTGAAGTGAAACTTCTTTAGCCGCGGTAGGGGTAAATCGAGAGCTTGTGTAACGCTCAAAATCGTCACGAAATTAGTGAGGTGTGACTGCATAGAAAACAATCAGCTCAATAATTAGGCTTATCCAAAATTTAAAAAATCAAAAAATTCAACATTTAAAAATTGAAAATCCAAAATTTTTTAGATCTAAAAATAAAAAAATAAAAAAATTAAAATCCAAAATTAAGAAATCCAAAAAATAAAAAAATTCAAAGATCCAAAATTTTAAAAATCCAAAATTAAAAAAATCAAAGTTTCAAAATTAAAAATTCAAAGATTCAAAATTAAAAACTCAAAAAATCCAAAATTTAAAAAATTAAAAATTAAAAATCCAAAATCGAAAATTAGAAAATTTCAAAAAAAAATTCAAAGATCTAAAATTTATAAAATCCAAAACTCAAAAATCCAAAATTTTAAAAATTAAAAGATCAAATATTTAAAGTCCAAAATTTAAAAAGTCCAAAACCCAATATTAAAAAGTCCAACAATCCAAAGTTCAAAAAATCCAATAATCCAAAATTGAAAAAATCCAAAAATTAAAACAAGTTTCACTTCTATCGCGTGTCCTTCCACGCACACTTTTTTTATCTTCTCTACTGTACTTGGCTGCACAAAATCTATTAAGATAGCAAAACAACTGACTGACCGATATGTTCATGAACTGACTCTTGTGCAAGTTTAATAGCCTACTGGTAAACAAAGTTTCTGGATCATCTGGAAGTGGGCAAACAATTATGTCGAGTGAGTTAGCCGCGCGGCTTTGTATGGTGATGATTTGCTACTTTTAAACCCTTAATTGGGCGTTACTCCGGTACCGGTCAACCGATTTGGTCCAAAATCGTGCTATGGACGTTATAAGTTTCATGAAAATCTCATAAAAAATATTCGAGTTATTGCGCATACAGACACTCACGGACAGACATACTGACATGTTTCCTTCCACCATACAATCTTGGAAAGTACCGTTATGGCACTTAACAATTACACACTATCTCAACCATCTTCCCTATTTAAAAAAAAAAAAAAAAACATTTTTAGTACACGCTCTCTAAAACAGCAGCTTATCGGACGGAAAATTGCATTTTAGCTACCAAGGGCGCTAAAATTGCATAAAAGTGCACACAAACTGCATTCAAAATGCACTTTTATCGGCCTTGTCCTTTAAAGTCGTCATGGCAATCTATAAACAAAACCCAGATGGCATTGACCAGTCACACCAACTTTAACATGGATTTAGGCATATAAATTGGTCATAGAACAAACAATTTAAACCAACACGTTTCTTTATGATAATCAGAAACTTTACCAGGACTTTTCGCAAAACACGGTAGCCCACTTCATCACATGACAACAGATATAAGCCAACAACTTTTCACATTTTGGTTCACATGAAAAACATTCCTTACCATGGACGCAACAGCATTTAAATGCCGTAATATTTCCCTTCTCATAGTCTACTTCTGCCGTGAAGTTGCTGGTAGCAGCTCCAATTCAATGTTTCTGACTTGGATTGAAATTTCCTCGGTATTATCACTTATATTTTCACAAGCTTTCCATAAATACTAGTTGGTATGCAATATTGTTTACAAGCAAGGGACTCGTATATTATGCATCTATACTACCACATTTGGTATTGGTAGGCCTACGTACGGTCATTGTTGTTTTATGATTCAGACGGCCATGAGAATATAACTTTAGCAAATGGCTGACTGCCTTTCATTATAATTAATTATACAGTATTTTTGTTTTATTTCGTATAATTTATATAGCTTTTACTAAAAAAATATTGTATGCACCACGTACGCAAAAACTTTAGCGGACTCATCCAGTATTTCAGCCTCGGCTTTCGCCTCGGCCGCTATACTAGATTCGTTCGCTAAAGCGTTATTTTGCGTACTTGATACATAAATAGCTATTAAATATTTAAGCAACGGTTAGCTAAAACATGGGTAACCAAAACCAATCGAAGTCGCGTGGGAAATTCAAATTATGTCGACAACTTCCGGATATTTCCGACGTTTCCTAGTAAATTGACTACGACATTCAGATATCATGCTTTATGTCAGAAACGATTGCCTGTGGCAACATCTGCTATTTCCATTGCGGTCACTAAAGTAATACAATTATCAAAATGTAAACTTTACCGTCCGCCTCAGAATTCTGGTCGCCAATGGTGACCTAGCGACTGAAAATATTACGCCCTGTCTTAGATCACACAGAGCGTTTACAATCCTGTGATTGAGTGTTAATTTACCATCAGATATAAAATGCCATTTTTATTGATTTTTTAATTTTGTCTGGCCTACTGTGTGATTTTATTTGAAGTGTCGCTACATGTAAAACGATACTACCTATAGATTGCGATCTCGGTCGGAAGATGCTTTCTCTAGAACAGGATCGAGGGAAAGTTTGAATAAACTAGAATGTCACGCACTTACGCTCATGTATGGAATGTTATTATTTCGAAGATAGTGGATAGTAAAAATATTACTTACGTGACTTCAGTTTCTATAGAAATGGATACTTGTTAATGAGAATATTAATTTAATCTTGAACTTTAACAAAAGAACATTTTCAACTTATAATTTTGCTTTCACATTATATGTCTTAGTGATAGTTAATATTTTAGTAATAGTTTAAATCTTAATAAGTAGCAAACTATTTAACATATTGTTTTTTGTGTATTGTATTATCTCTAGAGAACTAGTTCTTAAGCCTTAAATAATAATAGTGTAATCATGTTTCTGTGTATTTGTAACTTTGTATTGTACTTGCATCATACTTGTTCTATTGTAATATTGTAAAGTTCATTTGTATTAATCCTGGTTGAATGGAAGAGAAGGCCTAATGACCTTAATTCCACCAGGTAAAATAAACCAATTCTAATTCTAATATTAATTTAATCTTACACTTTAACAAGAATATTAATTTAATCTTACACTCTAACTGCCTACACTTTCACGTTATATGCGTGTGTTTATGTGGGTAAGTTAACTGAATGGACGTATTAGAAAAGTTTGCTTTAAAGAAACGAGCCCATGTACTATGTGGGTTTAACTTCCTGCCCTTTATCTGAAGGTAAACTTTTCTTTCAGCTTTCGCTCGTTGACGTCTTCTTATGAAGCCTACATGTTCTCCCTGGAATACGTTCAATCCAATTTTCCTTTATTCGCTTTAGCATGTATCGTATATGCTCCAAAGAAGTTTTTCTCAGTACCAGGGAGGTTTTATCTTCTTTTGATAGACTTAGGGATGAAAGCTTAGTTTTGCCAGGCCCGTATCTTCTACCTTCTCTTCTTGAATAAAGGTTACCTTTTCATAAGCCAAGCGTTATTTAAGTTCCTGATCTTTATTATTCTGTTTTCCCCTTATGTATTCCTTACTGGAGTTTTATTTTGTAATTTTCTGTAATATATGAAATTTATCTGATTTTTCGTACACTGTTAAAGTCTACATATGAGACAAAATAAACTGATGAATTCGTAAGATAACACTAAAATACAAGCAGTTCAAAATTTAAAATTCATTTATTCCATAAAGGAAAATTTCAGTATACCTGCTGAATTCGTGTGGAGTGGAACTTAAAACAAGCATGAAATTTAAAGAGCAAAGTATACTTTAGTGTCCCCAAATAAGTACATTTGTAAAAAATTACCACTGAGATAAAGAGAAACGTCCAATCTTTATATTATAAAGTGGACTTGAAAATGACTTTTTATCCTCATGCTTGTACTGTATATCCTTCTTAAGATGGAGAACGACAATTGCTCGTACAATGTGAAAGTCTCTAGGTATTGTTTAGTGTAATAAATAACTATTGTTCTTCAAGTTAGTTATACAGGGTGTTAATTAATAACACCGAAATATTTTACCTGTGTATAGAGGGGGCATAGGAAAGCAACTTTTATTAGGAGATTTTTGCTCTATGGATTCAATTTTTCCTGTTACAGCATAATATCTCCCAGAGCATGGCCGCCACATTTAACAAAAATGCAAAACAAAGGACCTTCGTTGTTAACACTGGAGTTATGAATAAAATAACTAATGCAGTGGCGGCCAGTCATATGATTAATCTGTAAAATTTGCAGATTATGGAAACACTAAATTATGATATAGCTGTTGATTAATGGTGAAGAATTGGGTTTTTATCGATCACTAAGAAGACGAAGTCAATTTAATGACAATTTTAACCCTATTTCGCTTCATTATTGACTTATGATGGTAAATTGTAATGACTTTAATGTCTGTAGCATACACATTTTACGTCATGGAGTAAAATTCTCCTATAATAGTTGCTTGTCTATGTCCCCTCTATGCACAGGTAAAATATTTCGGTGTTATTCATTAACACTCTGTATATTGTACCAATTACCTGTGGCAATTGATGCAGAGACGAAACTCTCTTAGCACCTATGAAAAGAACGGGCTTTTTTGCCAGCTGCGAAATTGGGTCATCCCTGTTGTTGGCCTGCTTGTTTGCTTGTTTAACGTGATTTCATTCTGATGAGAAACGGTTCGTGGTAATTGTAGTCTTTGGTTTAAATGGGCGGGTTGGGCAAACCTCTAATGGACGCACGGAGTGAACCCATTGTTGTTTCCAAGTATAGCAGAATTGCAGTGTGCATTTGCATATTGGCATTAAACATAAGTTCCTCGGGTATTGTGTCAGATTAGGCAGATGGGAGCTGCAGGGAGCAGGGGTCTGTCGACTCAGCAAATTGTATTAGCAAACGCATGCTGTTGCTGCTGTAAGCTCGACATCGATTTTGTATCTGTATTGCCATACGTGTGTGGTCGATTAGAGATTCTCCAGTTCTCAACATTTCACGATGCGAAGTGACCATAGAATAAAGAAAGTTTCTTCTTTGTGGTTTTGATTTTCTTCGACCTAGAAAATTCGATGTCAAGTGTTATTGTCATTATTTCATATTTTGAGGTCTCTTGAGTCCATAAGTTCCATTCTCTGGAATGTATCTTTATCTGTCTGTAGTAGGTAGTCCCAAATACAGTTCTACACGCAATGTCTTTCTTCTTTGGTAATGGAAGGGACTTTTAAAGCTTAACGATGATCCTGTCTTTGAACTTGCTCGTCATGGTGTCACTCCAGAGACCGGATTTTTAAGAGAAACTATTCTTTTACATTTCAACATGAGTATAAAATAACTACAGCGTTCATAACATTTCATACATAAATTAAACATTTTAATTTCTTATTCCCTTTTTAGTTTTGTAAAGCAAGTATAAAATAGTCAAACGACCACTTTCGAGTAAAAGAACATTTGACAATCCCAGAAACTGAAAACTTCAGTGACAATGCTTCCATTTAATTTTTAATGCGCTGTTGCAAATGTTGTTAATTAGTTGACACTTTTTTGTTGCAAAGGTTTGACTTTATTGTTGTACTAGCAATTCGTGCTAGCTAAAATTTAGCTAGATTCATAATGTTGGTATGATTATTTTTTAATGGTTTTCCATTGTGGGATGTAGTGCATCTACTCAGACACAAAACTATTAACACGAATTATACTGCATTTTGCTGGCATAAATTATTGTATTTAAATTATATTTACAAACTTGTGTAAATGTTATATTCATAGAAACAATAATATGAATATTCTTTCTCTATATAAACTTGTTTTTGGACTGAAATTAGTACATACCAGCATACCCACATAGTTAGTACAGCTGTGCTTCTTCTTAACCTTAATTCATACTCGTATAGACCTACACTGATATGAGAAATTCTTAAAATATGTACCGGTCAAGATTTCACAAAATGCACTGGTAATAATATTATTAGATGTAAGTGTATGCCTAAGATTCATTGACCTGTGGTTAAAAGTTTAAAGCAGCCGTATAGGAATGAATTAAATGCAATCTCTCAGGTATTACATAAGTAAGGAGCGTTTAAACTGAAAAACACTCACATTAAAATAAATGCAGATATCGGTAGCCGTGCATTTCGATAGAATGCATAATTTTATATCAACAGCAGCTGCGTTTCATTATTGAACGGATACATTTAAAGTATATATTTTATTTATATTTACACTGACATCGTTATAAAGAAATAAATCAATCAAGGCGGGCTAACAATATCGAAGCCATCGACAGTTTAACAGATTATGTTTAGAATGAGTGGGTCATGCAGTAGTATTGTAGCACCATACGTTATGACTAGACTTCGGATTTTAGGTAAAAACCTATTTTAATCCTTAAGTGATATATGGACGAAAACTTGTATATGCATGTTTCATAAGTGACTGTGCCTAAAACTGATACTTTTATTGGACCTAATACAGCCTATTTTTAAGTTAGAGCCTAATATTGCCTTTTTCTTGTTTTTCCTCTAAAGTTCAAAATAAGTTATTTTTTTGTTATAAATTCTAGCATTTATTTTCAGTTCGTACTAAATTTTTAGCTTGAAATTTGCAGTGCATGACACAATTGTGAAGTGGTTTAAAAAAATCGCTGAGGGATACAAGGGGTTGAATATGCTAGCGTGCGTAGCTTCTGGAAAATGGGCAACTTAACGATTTTATAAGAGACTATTTTACGATTTTTAGAACCTATTTTCCAATTTTTAGAGCCTATTTTAGGTACCTAAAACAGCATTTTTAGTTACCTAAAAGTCCGAAGTCTAGTTATGACTATTAAAGTAAGTATTAATTAATTGTTATACGCTGTCATGTGGATAAATAATAAAGTTTATTATGTAAAGTACCAGCTGGATAGAACTTTCGGAAATGAAAGCATGCTCTAAGTAATTTCGTCTATTGTTTCTTCTGACAGAAACTGATACATCTGAGCTTGCCTTGTTTGCCGTAGTTGCGAATACTAATGTTTGTGGCGGCTGATTAGCTGTCAATCAAAAAGCTTCTGGTCTTCGGACATCGCACTTCATACAATAAATCATACTAAATCAATTGCAAAGGCAGGGCAGCGAACATTCAGAGTTGCTAAAATATTCTGTCTTATGCCTGCGATTTGTACCTATGGATCTGAAATCACTTTATCTGTTTGCTGCGTCCACTATTAGGGCACTGAACATTGTATCAGTCTGCTAATTTCTCTCGGATTATGCCGACGATTCGCTAACTGTGTTTACTTAGCTATTAAGATTATTACATGGAGCCGGTCGCGTTTAATTTTCGGACTTTCGGAATATCCTGCTTTCCAGTAGACATATTTACTGTGAAAAATACCATTACCAATTGTGTATAACGAACCGGTGACCAATTTTGAGTAAATTAAGGAAATTATTTCCAGAATAAATATTTAAAAAAAACCTTGAATGATGACTTTTACAGACCTTAGGCACAATTTGTAATGTTTGATTACTAGGGGGCGGATTTCTATGACCTAAAAAATAGGATATATGCATGCATTTATGACCTAAAAAAATTAAAATATGACCAATAAAATTTAAAATATGACTTTATCACTTACACATTGTGTATATATTTTTAAAGTTTCATTACAATTCATTTTATTAAAATATAATGTTAATTATTTAAAATATCTGTAAATTCCCAAAAAGTATCATTAGCCTATAATGCAAAATTTACAAAATATTATAGCAAACTTAAAACTTTCTTTAACATGCACACAAATATGCAAAAATATGACCTAAATATGCATATTCATACTAAATATGCTACAATAGTTGAAAATTTCCTAAATATGCAGTTATGTGCAAAATAAAAGCCGTTCCATTTTCACCAGGATGCTTGGAATCGGGTTTAAATTAGACGGAAACCTGAAATAATGCAGAGGGGGAAATATTACATGTCATAGAAATCCGCCCCTATTGATTACCTTGTTAAAATATATATATATATGTGTGTGTGTTATTTTGAAGCAAAAGAGGCGGTACAAACTGGACGCAAGAGGGACGAGCGGTGTCGTCGGAGATATGACTGTAAAAACCTAGATGTCCAATAATTCGACAAAATAAGTCGCTGGGCTTCAAAGCATTTTCGCATCTGAATGCGCTGATGATTTTTAGTGTTATACTATGACTGGAGCGGTCGGGCCAATCATTGTCGCTAACAGCGCTGATTACTGGCAACGAATTTTTAATATATCTCCCAAAAAGTAAATATTCTGTTGTACAGCCTGCATATTATACACAATAATAATTTTGCATAATTTTGTTATTATTAATTATTATCTAACTTTCCTCGTGTTTAAAGGGTATTTAGTGGAAAATTAAGTATTATCATTGGTATCAAAAGTCGTAGTTGGGTCAAAATAATGGATACAAAATTATCATCCCTCAAACCACGCAAATCGACAGGATGGCCCTACTACGTGTAGATTGTAGTTTAATATTAATTTCAGGGGTGCCAGCAAGAAGCCTAGATAATACACTATTATTATTGTACACGTTAGATTTGCTACAGAATCTTGAAAATGTGCTTTATTTGGCTGTTTTAGTACTCCCTTTGACAAATAATAATTATCGACTTGTTCACCTCAACTTTTTTTAAAATTATTATTATTATTATTATTATTATTATTATTATTATTATAAATCCGCGACTATTTTGTTAGTGCTGTTGAAACCAGAAGATCGGGTGCTTTCAATATTACAGAGTTGCGCTAAAGATAATAGTCTAAATCAGGTCGCCTTGTTTATCAATAGTCAAATGCTGTATTAATTATTTATGATAACCTGTTTATTGCATTCAAGATGTGTAGAAATGTATTCGAGAACCACCTTTATGTTTATAAGCCAGAGAAATAGGAATGGAGGGAAACTCGGGAGGTGAATAGATTTTGATGTGAAGAAGTAGGTACAAATCTAATTTATTTAGTACTCTGAGCATAAGTTATAAGTACTGAAATACTATCATACCCTTCTTACTTATAACCAGGGCCCGGATTTTGATGACCTGTCATCTTTCAAGTGGAACATCATGGACGATGCCCACTAGTGCAGATATTCTGATCATGGCTTCTAGATTATATAAGTAGTAATTTTTAGGGTAATTTTTGGTAATTTTTCCTCATATTTCACTTTTAGGTCATTTTTAGAATGTAATGTCATTACTTGATCATTAGTTGGTTATTTTACGGTCTTTTTTCCACTTTTCTTATTTTGTGTTGTTTCTCGCATTATATGGAGTTTTTACGCATTTTCTTACATTGAATATTATTGGAACTCTAAATAAGCATAAATAAATAGATCTTGTTATAATTTTAATTTAGATGCAGAAAGGCGGTGTTTGCTATTTGCATTTAACCGTATGTACCAATTGAGTAATTACAAGCCTATAATTGGGTCAACATGAATTTAGAATAGACACAAATCTGATGAATAAACTAGTAGCCTATGCTATACAAATTTTTGGGTCATTTTCCTTAGTTCCGTTTTTTTTCAGTCATTTTATTGCTCATTTGTATAAGTACTTTTTGGTCATCAAAATCCGGGCCCTGCTTATAACAAAGTTTTGTCAGATCTTACGAAATACGGTAGTTGCGATGAATTTATCACCGTTTGTGGAATTTGTACTACATATTTTTAGATAGTTCTTTACATTATTATTATTATTATTATTATTATTATTATTATTATTATTATTATTATTATTATTATTATTATTATTACTATTTTATTTATTATTTTGCACATAGGCGTAACCAGGCCGACCATATGGGGGGGGGTTATAACATCCCTAGGGTCTGGGGGGGTATTGAATACCCACCAGGGAGAGGGGGGTACGGGGGTCCTCCCCCGGAAAATTTTATTAATTAAGATGCAAAATAACGATTTTTAAGCTTCCGGGGAGGTCCCCGGAAAATTTTAAAAATTAAGACGCAAAATAACGAGTTTTAAGCTTCCGGGGAGCTCCCCCGGAAAATTTTAAAAATTAAGGCGCAAAATAACGAGTTTTAAGTTTCCCACGCTTTATACTTGTATTAAGTAATTTATGGGCAGACTTTAAAAAATTATACAATTTTCCTTTTTTTTTAATCAATGGGGGGGGGGTTCAAACCCCCAACCCCCCCCCCCCTCGGTACGCCTATGATTTTGCATTACCTATTGAAAATGAAAACCTGCGGTGCGCTTGGATTATAATAGGGTATGTACAACTAGAATTCATTAGTAGTGTTCTTGAGGGGAATTAGTTTTATTGATGCCGATGTTAAACTTATTTTAAATCTTGCAATTTGTTGAACGTGTTCTATAAACTCATGCTTCGTTGAGATTTATATTAATCCATACCCTTGTTTAACCAGTTTTCAGAACACGACAGTTTTCACTGCATGCTGGCATGTCCATTACACCCCGGGTCATTTGACTTTTGCTGTAACGCTTGTTTGTATATCTGACTCGTTTGCACGCTCACCACAGCAGCGCGATAGAAAGAACTCGGTGTCAGCAATGCTTGTTTTGCTGGTTCATGTCTTTTTATCTTGGCAACCGCGCGCAAGCGTTTGTATGACTTCATTTTAATGGTTGTATATCCCGTAGCTATTAACGTCAGCAATTGAAGACTGTTGTTTCCATCAACTCATCTTTCTTCATACAAAGAACAAGAGAGATGGATAATAATGCTGAATGAGTATAAAATTATACGCAATTTGTATTTAACCCCTTGACTGAATTTGGGATTTAAAATGTTATAAGTGCAGTAAAACTTGTTAAACCTGACAGTAGTAAAACTTTGCGAATGAGGGGAAGGCAACTCGGAGGTGGAAATTGAATTCTGAGACTCAAGTGATCGCAAATAAAGGCTTTGAATAGCTGGGAATTTATAGGATTAAAAAAAATATATATATGTTACCCCCTTCTGCTAAACATATACATAGGGTATTAATAGGGTATTAAACATTTTAAGAGAATTTCAAAAACTTGGTTGTTAAACAAGTCTTTTTACTCGATGACTTTTTCTAATAACTGGAGTGCATGATCTGACCTTTTAAAATTTACTGTTTTATAACTTTGACAAATGTCTTGCATTTGATATTCTGGCTGTAAATTTATTATTATTATTATTATTATTATTATTGTTATTATTATTATTTCTATTTCGCTCTCAGAACTCCTGGCCGTTGACCTAAGTCAACAGTGGCTTTTACGAATAAATTTTTTTTAAATCCACAAGTCCATCAGTTTTTTTTAAACTTATTACTTAGTTATTTGTTACATTTTATAAACATAAGCATATTAAAGTTTAATCCTGCTTACTAAAATATGTTGTTCCCTCTGGGTTTTTTTTTTTTTTTTACGAAAAGAGAATCGAATATGCATTATGCATAAAACAGTGCTCACTTCCTTGTTTGCCAATACCAATAGTACAACAATTATGAAACTGGAGAGAAGAGAGAAGAATTATGATGTATGGAAGTAGGTTTTGTTTATACACGTAATTGAAATAAGTACTGACGAATAGATCTTAAATAGGAACATCTGCGAGATTTTTTTTCTTTTCACATGAATGTTTTTTTTTTAACCTAAATCTTTTATATTTTGCATTCAATGACGTTGGCTCTTTGGGAAAGGCAAATGTGTCGAAGATAGGTGTTGCCTACTAGGTTTTGCTGTAAGCCCCACCCCAAAATGCATTTTTTAAAGCTAAATATTCCAAATTTGAATTAAATAAAATTGCGGAGAAAGAATGAAACGCTCTTGCCTTCCATTGCCAGACAGTATTCTTGACATCACCCAGAATAATCCATACCTTCATGCTCTAGTTCCATGCTGCATATGCAAAAACGGAAAACGCTTTTCTTATCATTAGGGTTCGGATTTTATGACCAAAAAAGTGGAAAATATGACTGCAAATATGCCCTTAAAGTGACTAAATATGATCAATATGTCAACTAATAGTAAACTTTAACGGCTGTAACAAACAAGATCCAAACATAAACTACATTGGACACGTGAAGTCAGAATGAAAAATTCAATGCCATAGCCGGGATTTGAACCAGGATCTTCGGCTCTCCGTGCCAAACATAAACTACATTGGACACGTGAAGTCAGAATGAAAAATCCAATGCCATAGCCGGGATTTGAACCAGGATCTTCGGCTCTCCGTGCCGATGCTCTAACCAACTGAGCTACCATGGCAACGTGCCGGTACAACATTAAATTCTCCAACTGACTCACAATCCCAGAATACCACCAGGCGTTCTCAATATGAGATACGAACCTAGTGGCGACTTACAAGCTGTAAGTGCTTAAAGACCCGGGCTTTATAGTAAACCACTAGTCACAGTGGAATGATAATTCTTTCACACTGGCCGTGTGTAGGCTAAGATGGACACGTGAGTCAGAATGAAAAATTCAATGCTATGGCATGGCATTGAATTTTTCATTCTGACTTCACGTGTCCATCTTAGCCTACACACGACCAGTGTGAAAGAATTATCATTCCACTATAAACTACATTGTTTATTACTAGAGGAGCTAGTGCCACAATTGACTAAAACACAATCCACCAAAACCAATCAAAGCCGCGTGGGAAATTCAAACTACATCGATAACTTCCAGATTTCGGACCACTTCGGGTAAAACGAATATTCCTACCCTGTGGCAATATTTACGATTCAATTTGATGTTTGTTGCGGATTTCAAAATTATAAACATAAATAAGAAATCAGTTTTTCAAAGTTAAACTTTGTACCTCGCCTCAGTGGCAATCTGGCAAAAGGAAATTTTCTCACCCTGAGTTATTATATTAAAAAATCTCCATCTTTTTCCCAGTAATGTCCGAGCAGACTCTAAAGAGTCGCTATTCCCAAATATGAAATTTAATACTTACTTCCTCGGCGCTACAGCCCTGGATGGGCTTTGGCCTCTCTCACGACTTGCCTCCATCTTTCTCTATTCTGAATCTTTTCCCACCATCTTCCCACCCGCATAATCCTCAAGTCCTCCTCTAGGTCCTGTATCCATCTCTTCCTTAGTCTTCCACGTCGCCTGTTTCCCTCCATGTTTCCATGTATGAAATTCAGTAGTGTTGTACTATTCAAATACCTCAAATTTAGCGAATTTTCCCCCAAATTGGCAGCAATGTCTGGGAATGAGGAAGGACGGGCTTCGTGAGATCCAGTAAAAAAGGCGAACCATTATAAATCTGCATTATAATCTGATGCAGATAGACTGACTATATCAGAGCAGTCTGATTGTGAATGAGATATCAGGTTGCTTCAAAGCGAGTGCTCGGTGACTCGCGTGAGTTATTTATGTCCCAACAACAGAAGAGATGCATGTGTCAGGAGTTTCGAGTTTCACACAAATTGTATTCAGTGACAAACAATAATTGTGCTGCTTATGACAATGCCCTACCACTGATGAAGTCGTGGCATTGCATCCAGTGCGTCAGCACCCTTCCACACTTGGATAGTCTCTTCCCATCGGCATAGGCGTCACCAGGCCGACCATATGGGGGAGTTCCGGGGTCCTCCCCCCGGAAAATTTTAAAAATTAAGGTGCACAAGAAGGAGTTTTAAGCTTCCCACGCTTTAAACTCATATTAAGTAATTTATAAGAGATTTTTAAAACAGGTGATATATCACAATAATGAAATAAATAGTACTGTTTTCCCTTTTTTAATCAATGGGGGGTTCAAACCCCCAAAACCCCCCCTCGTTACGCCTATGCCCATCGGCTACCATTGCATGTAATAAACAGGGGTTTTGTCGGTGTAGTTATATTCTGTAGGGAATTTAATTGATAAAATATTGATGTAATATATTACATAAATAAATAAAAAAAAATAAAAATGAAACTTAAAAATATATTAATTTAATAGTTTTGCTGTGAGATGTGATGAAGAAATTTTTTATTATTATTATTCGTTGCTTTATTATTAGTTCTTTGAACAGTAGATCTAGATCAGGCCTGTCCAACTTCATAAGTACTCGGGGCCAAAATATTTCGACAATTGATGCTGAGGGCCAAACACTAAAAGTTTCACTCACATAACTATAACAGTAAAGTACAGCAGACCAAATTGTTGAAATAGGATTCATTACCAGTAGGCCGAAATTAGAACTTAATGTGAGCACTGAGGGTTTTCAGACTGCTTCACTAAAGTATGGATGTCCACTTCTATGTTAGTAACTGCCAGTCTTAGTAGGTGTAACAAGGAATCATCAGTGAGACAGCTCCTATATTTATTTTGTAAGAATTTCGTGTTGGAGAAAACACTCTCACAATCTCTAAGGTGAGGAAACCTGCCCTCTGGAAGTAGCTTGAAAAAGTTGAGCCCTCTCTCAGACCTGGTTTGAAGAAAAGGATCAGCCTGAAGATCGCAGAGCTCCAGTTGATACATGGATGGCTGATTCTCAATTTCCATATTCAAAGGGTCATTAAAAAGCAGCAGTTTACCTTTAATATTTTCAAAGTCAGAAAATCTTGGATTGAATTCTTGATTAATAACTTCAATATTTTTCACAAAACTCAGAAAAATTACCATCTTCAATTTCTTCTGACAGCTCTTGACAACATGGATAGTGTGTTAAATCATTTCTTGATAAGGTTGATTTCAGAACGTTTAAAACCATTAACATGACCTCTAACCCTCAAACACTTTGATTTTTGCCCTGAAGTCTCTGGTTCAACTCATTCAAGTATTGTGTCAGGTCAGTCATGAAAGCAAGCTGCCTTAGAAAGTCTGGATCTTCAACCCGTCGAACAAGATTATCACTACCTGCACTCAGCCAGCGTACATTTGCGTGGAGTGATAGATCTCTAACTTATATTGGGCTTGCAGCTCATCCAAAAATTCCCGGAATCTGCAGTGAAGTTGTGCCTTATTGCCACCACGTATCTTGTTGGAAACTGTAACCACTATATTCATTGCATCGCTTTGTTTCACTGACTTCCCGCACAACGCCTCTTGGTGAATTATGCATTGGAACATGAGGAAACTTAACCCAGCTTTCCTAATTAATCCTACCAGTCCTTTTCACCGTTTCATTTACTGCTTTAAATATATCTTCGCCCTTGGCTATCCACGTAAAGAACCTAATTGAAGAATTTCTTCTTGTATTGAAAAATCATTGTTGATCATTCGTATGAAAATCAAGAGTTGACTGGTGTCAGTCTGGTCGACACTGTCATCCAAGCATAGTGAAAAGTAGGTGCATTTTCCAACCATATCTTCTAATTTCTTTGTTATTTGTCCTCCCATACTCTGTACTCGTCTTGAGATTGTTTGATAAGAGAGGGGAACAGCTGCAAATTTTGCAGATAAATTGCTTTCACCAAATGCAATTACCATAGCAATTGCACATTTCTTAACTATATCTCCATCACTAAATGCTTTCTTACCTTTTAAAAGTTCCAATGATACACTGTAAGAAGCAGTTAATGCAGCTATCTGCGTAGACGACATTTGTGTAAAAATACCTGTCTGATGATGAAGGTTTTTCTTATAATCTTGTAAAATTGCAGCTCTTGAAGCCCCCTCATACTTCTTCAATTGTTTTTCATGTGAAGTAATGTAGTGTCTCTTAACATTGTACTCTTTACAAGAAGAAATTATCTGCATGCACACAACACATTGCAACTTTCCATTATTATTAGTGACGAAGTAGTTCAATTCCCATGCATCTTTTATTTCTATTTTCCCCTTGTATTTTTCTTTTCTTGCTAATGTTGCTCATGTTTGCTCGTTCTATCCAACAACACTGTTATCTAACAATTTGCACGAACAAATAAAATCAGGTAAACTGATGTAAAAAAGTGCCAGTATGTTTATGTTTAATCAGTTATGACTGCAATTATGATATGCAGAAAATGTTTTTTTTAATTGATTTCCAAGTTAAGCTCCAGATTTATTCATTGTTCAGGGCTTACGGAAGAACAAAGGTCTAGTTTTTTAATCAGATTAAAATCTTCCAGCATCAGCTGAACTGTACAGATTTGTGATATCTTGACAATCGCACACTCATATAAAAAAATCCCTTTAGGCAGGCCTACAGGCTGAGGTAGATTTCAAAGTGATTTTGGTTTAATTTATTATCGCTGCGCAGCACTCTTCTTTTTTAGCCTTGGCATGGCAAACCCGCAGTAAAGAGGAAGAGCCTACAATCATTTGTTTTGACAACAAGAATAGGATATAATATTCTGGGAGGCCGCGCGCAAGATCAACAATGAATAAAATTAGCAAAGCCGCTAAACAAGACAAAATTATGATATTATAATAATTCTTTTAAGTGTTATTATTTTCAAACATTAAAATCTCGCGTCATATGAGAGCTATAAAGAAACTATTTATTGATTTGTAGAGTACTCATCAAGAGCTTTTCAACGATACCCCACAAGACGTGGTTTCAAAAGTTTCGAATTTTCATCCCCCATCCCACCCCCACCCCCACCCTCACTCGAACCCCCGAATCGTTGGTGTCACTGTGAACTCCGTAGCGAGTACTCTAATTTATTCAAACAAAGTTTCCCTCTATACTTCATAGGAGCCGAGATATACATTTTTAAAAATTTCAACCCCCTCCCCCGACCACCCCCTTGGGCCAATTTTGCTCATTAACGAACTTGTCCGAACTATTGGGCCTAGAAATAACATATTAAAATTTGGTTCAAATATCTTCAAAATTACGGCCGCTATCGTGTAAAGATATATATATATATATATATATATATATATATATATATATATATATATATATATATATATATATATATATATATAAATATCACAAAATTTTTTTTTGAACGGGCGGTGGTTTCGTACTTAGGGGAGCATGAAACGTAAAGATATGAAAGAATTTTTCGAAAATCATGAAGTGGTATCCATTGCAATAGGTAGATTTTTCTTCGAAATCTACCTAAAAAAGTCAAATTGGCCGGTTTCGGGATTTGAACCTGGAACTCCAGAATGTGAGACCAAGACGTTACCATCTCGGCCACCTGGGTCAGTTTAACGGTCTAGTTGCATAAGCGCATGTAAAACAATAGTGTTTTTGGTCATAGCTAACTGTATTTTAATTTTCAAAGCCTCATAAGATCACAGTAAAACAATTGACTATGTTGTCAAGATAACTGATTTGCTTTTTTTTTTTTAAATAAATTATTTCGAATACGTATATTACCATAAAATAGACACTAAATTGAGCAATACTCCGAAACAGATCAATCGATTTTGTCCAATATCAATATACTTCTTCCCATGGACATTATAAATGTGTATACCAAGTTTCATAAAAATCCGGTGAAGCGTATTTGAGTTACCGCGTCTTTAAAATATACACTAAATTGGGTTTTACTCCGGTGCCGGTCTACCGATTTGGTCCAATATCAGTGGACGACTTCCCATGTACATTATAAATGGGTATACAAAGTTTCAGGAATATCCAGTAAAGCATATCTAAGTTATCGCGACTTCTTACATATTAACATAAAAGGCACTAAATTGTGCATTATTCCGGTACTGGCGAACCGATTTGGTCGAATATCCATGGACATTATAAATGCGTATACGAAGTTTCATAAAAATCCGATAAAGCGTATTTGAGTTATTGCGCCTTTAAAATAGACACTAAATTGGGTTTTACCCCGGTACCGGGCAACAGATTAGGTTCAAATTCAATAGGGTACTTTTAATGGGCGTCATAAATGCGTATACCAAGTTTCATGGAAATCCGATACAGCGTATCCATTAAAATAGGCACTAAATTGGGCATTACTCCGGTACCGGTGAACCGATTTGGTTCAATATCAATAGGGTTCTTCCCATGGACATTATAAATGTGTTTTCCAAGTTTCATGAAAATCCGAAAAAGCGTATTTGAGTTATGGTGCGTACAGACACACGGACAGACAGACAGACGGACAGACATTTTTTCGTCCCCCACACAATCTCATAAAGTACCATACTGGCACTTAATAAAAAAGCGTACACAACCTCGCGTAAGCACATAAATTAGAAACAGGCTTGTTCTGAACAATCAAAAACAAAAATTTCGCCCTCCGCGGCAGCGATACTGGTGCTCTGAACACGGCCAATTGGATGTTTCTCGTGATCATAAACTTGAACAAATATTCCACCACAGTCGGTAATATGCAACGCCCTACGTCAAAGCGCGAAATTTCAAACCGGGATTGGTTGTCGTATTAGAAGTATCCGCGGGCCAAAAAACTGTGAGAGCGGGCCGCGGGTTGGACAGGCCTGATCTAGATTATCGTTTCGTAATACGCAGGGAGACCGAGAAGGAGATGGGCTCAGGACTTCATAGAAGTGATAGGACCTCAATGGTCACGAGTAGCAAGGGATAGGAGGGAGTGGAAAATCACAATTTTAGGTTTAGAATAAAATGTTGACATAATCTAGAAATTAAAAGTGAAGTGAAGTGAATTAGGGAAAAAGTACAGGACACTCATTCTAGACTCAAAATGGAACACTGTTAAAGGTCTAATATCTACACAATATGTTACTAGTGCTGCCATCTGTCGTGCATTGTTGGCAGACATGTTTTGTTTGTTCTTTTGTCTCTAAATAAATTTTAGTCTGTGCCACTCGTCAGTGGGAATACGTTGTTTTATTATAGGTTATGGGCCCAGAAGCTCATAAAATCGCGGTATTGAGTCGTTTTAACAAGGATTTTGCAGTAAAGCAAGTGTTAAAAGACAGTATTCAGTGCGATTTAGCTGTGAACTGACTGATCGTATTAATTATCGCAGTGTATAAGTGTAAAAACTGTTCGTCAAAAATGGCTACCAATTACCTTATCAATGTGCCGAAATTAAAGGGACGCGATAATTATTCGGAGTGGTGTTTCGCTGCAGAAAATTTCTTAGTTCTCGAAGGCATGAAGCATTGTATCAAGCCAGAACCGGGAAAAGAAATAGCAAGCGCGGATGACGAAAAAACAAAAGCCAAATTGATTATGACCATCGACCCGTCGTTGTATGTCCACGTCAAAACCGTTAAATCTTCGAACGAATTGTGGAATAAACTACAGCAATTATTTGATGATAGTGGCTTTTCACGGAGAATAAGTCTGTTGAGAAATTTGATTTCAATCCGGCGAGAAAATTGCAGTTCGATGACGTCATATGTGACGCAGATTATCGATACAGCGCAGAAATTAAGTGGAACGGGATTTGAAATAAATGATCAATGGACAGGGTCATTGTTGTTGGCTGGATTGCCTGATCGTTTTGCTCCAATGATCATGGCAATCGAACATTCGGGCATTTCCATTACGGCAGACAATATCAAGACAAAATTATTAGACATGGAGTCGGTAGATTACAACGAGAATGAAATGAACGGTGCATTCGTCAGTCATTCAAATCATGCAAAGCAAAATAAGAATAATTTGTCTATGGCCAAGAAAAATTGTAATGTTGGTAGTACTACTGTTCCGTCGAAGTCAAACACCAAGGCGGTGAAATGCTACCGATGTAAACAAGTCGGCCATTACAAAAATCAGTGCATGTATAACGAAAATGATTCAGCAAATAAGAAAAATAAAGAAAGAATGCAATCAAACGCTTTTAGTGCAGCATTTTTAAGTGCGAATTTCAACAAAAATGATTGGTATATCGACTCCGGGGCAAGTGTACACCTAACAGCAAATGAAAGTTGGGTTATGAATGCCAGATATGAACAAAATAAAGGAATTGTCGTAGCTAATAGCGTGAAGATGACAGTATTATGTTCTGGCAATGTTAAAATAACGACATCAACTGATGATTGCGAGTACGACATCGTGGTAGAAGACGTATGCTGTATACCATCTCTGACTACTAACTTACTATCAGTCAGTCAACTAATAAAAAAAGGAAACAGTGTGTCTTTCACAGATAAAAGCTGTTGTGTTTACAATAAAAAGCAACAGTTAGTCGCTACAGCAGTATTGGTCAATGGGGTATACAAAGTAAACTTGGTATCCCAGGAGTATTTGGCTGCATCAGCTGTGTCAGGAGTAACATGGCATCGCAGATTAGGACATGTCAACAAGGAATACTTGAATAAAATGAAAAATGCTGTCTTGGGAATGTCATTTGATGAAAAAGTAGAAATAAGCAAGGCTTCTTGTACAACATGTTGTGAAGGTAAACAGTGTCGCTTACCATTTAAAGGCAGTGGTCAGAGAAGCAGCAACTTGCTAGATTTAGTGCACACAGACATTTGTGGCCCTATGGAGACTACATCGATAGGAGGAGCAAGGTATTTCTTGTTATTTGTCGATGATTACAGTCGCATAACATTTGTTTATTTTCTGAAGCACAAAAATGAGGCTCTGAAGTATTTCAAGATATTCAAAGCACAGGTGGAAAATCAAACAAAAAGAACAATAAAAGTGATAAGAACCGATAACGGTTTAGAGTATTGCAATAAGGAATTTGAAGATTACCTAAACAGTGCTGGTATTATCCACCAGAAAAGCAACCCATACACCCCAGAACAAAATGGTTTATGTGAAAGATTCAATCGCACAGTCGTAGAAAAAGCGAGATGTCTACTGTTTGATGCAAACCTGGGAAAAGAGTTTTGGGCTGAGGCCACCAATACGGCAGTGTACCTGCAGAATCGAACTGTGGCTGCTGCGTTGGATAATAAAACGCCATATGAACTATGGACTGGCACAAAACCAGATATCAGTCATATTAGGATATTTGGTAGCACTGTCATGGTACATGTTGCTAAACAAAAGCGTAAGAAATGGGATAAGAAATCTGTGAAATGTATTCTTACAGGATACCCAGATAACATAAAGGGATACAGAGTCTATAATCCAGAAACAAGGACTGTGTTTACAAGTAGAGATGTGGTCATTATTGAGCCAGAAATCAATTCTGAATGTATGATTCAAATGCAAGACCAGAATGTTGCTTCAGTGGGGGATGAGGTTAAACCAGAACAACAAGGCCAGGAGGTAACAAGTTTTGAATCAACATCTAGTCTTGAAGATAACTCCAACAGTGAAAATGATTATTCCTATGATGATGAAGACTCAGAGAGTACACTTCAGTGTGAAAATGAAAATTTCATGGACAGACCCAGACGAACACGGAAACCACCAGAGAGATATGGTATGTCGAATCTTTGCACAAGCGCTGAAACCTATGATGATGTGGCAGGTTTGACACTGCATGATGCTTTAAACGGACCAGAAAAGAAACAGTGGATGTTGGCCATGCAAGAAGAACTACAGTGTTTCAAAGAAAATGATGCGTGGGAATTATGTGAAAGTCCACAAGATGGTAGGGTTGTACAGTGTAAGTGGGTGCTTCGTAAAAAATATGATAGTGATAACAAAGTTCGGTTCCGTGCACGTTTAGTTGCTAAAGTTTTTTCACAAATTGAAGATAACTCCTACGGAAACTAAGTTGCATGTATCTAAGGGGGAAAACTATGTTGGAAAATTCCCATATCAGCAAGTTATTGGGTGTCTAATGTACTTAGCAGTTCTAACCAGACCTGATATTACTTATGCAGTTGGATTTTTGAGTCAATTTAACAATTGCTATTCTAGAGAACATTGTGCATATGTAAAGCGTCTATTGAGATATTTAAAATGTACTAAAAATTACGGTTTGAAGTACACTGCTGATGGAAATTCAATATTAGAAGGATATGTAGATGCAGATTGGGGTGCAAATGTTATAGATAGGAAGTCATATACAGGATATTGTTTCACTTTATCTGGTTGTGTAATTTCTTGGGAAACTAAAAAACAAACTACTGTAGCCTTGTCTAGTAGTGAGGCCGAATATATGGCTATTACAGAAGCATGTAAAGAAGCTGTTTATTTGAGAAACTTACTATATGAAATTACACAAAATTTGTATACCATTGATTTGTTCAACGATAATCAGAGTGCACAAAAGCTAACTATGAATCCAATGTTTCACAAGCGTACAAAACACATAGACATTAAGTTTCACTTTTGTAGAGAATGTGTAGTAAATAAAATTGTAAATGTGAAGTATTTGCCTACAGCTGAGATGCCAGCTGATGTATTCACGAAGGCTTTATGTGTTATGAAACATTATAAGTTTTTGGATGTATTAGGTATTCAAAGGTTGTAATATTTTTGTATATCAATATTGTTAGATATAGTGGGGGTGTTAAAGGTCTAATATCTACACAATATGTTACTAGTGCTGCCATCTGTCGTGCATTGTTGGCAGACATGTTTTGTTTGTTCTTTTGTCTCTAAATAAATTTTAGTCTGTGCCACTCGTCAGTGGGAATACGTTGTTTTATTATAAACACAAGCTACACACAGTAACTAACAGTTAAAGTAAAATCTCAAATCCGAGCATGCCCACAGGAAATAGCTCACCCCGTGTGTACAAACTGAGCTAGCCCTACCGAGAGTAGGAGGCCCTTGCCTGAAAAGGATTCAGTGGCTTTTTCTAATTCTAATTCTAATTTCTAATTATAATACGCACATAAGTTCAGCTTCCAAGATAGACTTAATTTTTTATTGTGATATTGACTAAGTTCTTCTAACAGTATATGACTATTATTTATGGGGAAATTGAAAAACAAAGTGTCATGTTCAAACTCCCATACAGTAAAAGAACTTAAAGACAATATGACAAGTGAAAATAAATTCTATCTCGGAAGCTGAACTTATGCGCGTGAAAGAAAATTTCCTAAAAAGGTGCTAATGTTGTGTGGATGCAAGAGGAGGACATTTCCAACATCTCTTGTGTTGAGGTACGTGGTTAATTTCATTGTAATTTTAACTGCAATCGTGAGAACCTGAACCATTACACCGTTAGCGGCTTTAATTGCGTAGATATTTCACCCGATCGCTCTGGAGTTAAAGCTGTGAATGATTATTTTCAAAGTTATAATACGATATGTTACAAGGTTAAAATTTTTAATATTTATTGGTTTTATGATTCCTTTATGTTCATATAAAAATGTTTGGTGATTGATACAATCATTAATATTTTTATTATCTTTTTTATTTATATTTTCTTATTTTTACATTTGAGGTAATATCAGTTATATATTTGGATGCCGCCGCGACGAGAAACCCGCACGATTGGCCAAACTCTTACGAGAAACGCACTATATTTTTCATCGCTCCGGCATAAATGAAGGAAGAGAAACGTAGACCTACATAAATGAAATCTTTTTTAAAATTGAAGAACCATATTTAGGGCCATCTCCCGTTCTTGTCGACAGTTGTCTTACTTGCGCGGTTGCAATAGATTTAATACGTGTGTGACGAAGTTGGTTGCATTGGTTGTTGTTATTTTAATGTAATTTCTACGTGATTCGTTTAAAAAGTAATTTGGATATATTTTTTAGGAATCATATAATAAAAATAAATAAATAAATACCTGCATATAAATTTATTTGTTCCCTAGAAAAAAAAATTCAATCTTCAGCACTACTGGACTGCCAAGAAAACAGTTAACACAAAGATTAGTTTATTTCTTGCTTCATTATTCTGTAATTTATAAGAAATTTAAATTTTCTTCCAAATTCTTTTCTGTCCTTTTAGTACAAATTTACGACTGTATCCTGTAGGAATACTGTGGCTTGGTTCTAAAAGGGCCAATGTCAATTTCTTGCAAAAATGAGATCTATGCATTATTGAGCTCGGCTAGTCTTTATCTTTCGTATACTAAAAGTGCTAATGTCTGATGCTATTAATAGACATAATACAGAAACCTTAGAGGCCAATGTCTGAAGTTCTCAGCAAAAAATGTTACTTCTATAAAGGCTTCTTAGTCAGTTACCCCAAAAGCAAGTTTTATGACATTGGCCCTTTTAGAACCAAGCCACTAACTGATATCAGTTTAAGGGTTAATGAACGACCGAGCAGCCCAATCGTATATAAAATAATCAACCTATAGCTCCTCGTATAAAATTATAAATTTTACAATTTTCGTTGGGCTCATTACAGAAATTGGAATAACCTTTTATTTAAGGATTAGTATAGAATAGTGTACATTGCTCAGTGGATGCTGTAAATCGTCCTTCTTAGATGGGATTTTGAATATTGAGACTCTGTAAACCTGATGCGTTTACTTTGGATAATCGAGAGTTGAGTCAACAAGTCTCGGTGCGTACGAAATGTTGAGGATGCGACCTACTTTTGCATGTTCTTTAGGAACGCAATAGCCTTGAATCTGATAGCAAGAGGCTTGCTGAAATTGGAAAATCGAGCGTATGATAACATAACAGTGTTCTGTAAATGTGGTTTGTAATGTCATTTAACGAAACAAAAGAACGGATGGTCGCATTGATAAGAGGAGGGGGCATGGGCTGTTCGGAAAGACAATGACCGGGGAAATGCGTTCTATCTGTTTGGGAAACGATGCCACGTCCGCCTCGCATTTTGTTTTCCGACCACTCTGCGGACGCAATGGTTTGCCATTCGACAGAGATCCCATCTCGCATTCTAGCAACTCTGTGCATCTGCATACCAGTTGAATTGTAGCATGTGTAAGCAGAATAAACTCAATACGAGCATTTTGCCTGTGCATAGGCATTTTATGTTTTTTTCGGGGGAAAATTACACATTTAAAAGAGTAATTGTTGCTAAATTTCTTGTAGGTCATTCGTAAAGTGTTGTTATTAACAGAAAAATAAATTACCACATCTACGTCATAACGAAATCGTTTTATGTCTCCCACTTTAAAAATATGTTGATTTAGTTTAGTTTAGTATGTACTGTCTGACTGTGAGCTGAAGGCCGAGCTGGTGGCATAGTGGGGGAAAGACATAGACAGTAAATGCAAGCGCATGGTAAGGTAGTGGGGGAACGCTAGCTCGGCCTTCAACTCGCAGCCAGACAGTATGTATGTATTAATGTATGTATGTATGTATGTATGTATGTATGTATGTATGTATGTATGTATGTATGTATGTATGTATGTATGCATGTATGTATGTATGTATGTATGTATAGTCCAGTTATTCATTGGATGGCCAGCCGGCTTCAAAGAGATAAACCATTAAGTCGGTGTTTCTTTATGTTAATTGATCTGACTATATCGGGCTTGGTTCCCGCTTTCCAAAACAAAAGGAACGTTGCAATATTCTCTCATTATTATCACTGACCTCAGTTCTTCCCTCACTTTAATCAATTCACACGTGCTATCGTTTACTGTAACTAGATCTTGCAACTTCGCGTTCCACTCCACGTGGAGTTGACGAGTAGCTGTCATATCTGTCGCAGGACATTCTTAGATTTTGATTGGCTGGGGTAACTAGCTGATTGGTGCGGTAAAAATAAAGAACATAGGTTGAGCTGTCGGCAAACTTTTCCTCCTGACGAAAGGAAGCCGCCTGGCCATGCAATGAATAACCAGACTATATGTATGTATGTATGTATGTATGTATGTATGTATGTATGTATGTATGTATGTATGTATGTATGTATGTATGTATGTAATGTATGTAATATATGTATGTTTGTGTGAATGGGGAACCCCACGAAGGGGGGAGAGGCGGGTTGGGAACGACCCTAAGCACGTTGTCCACTAGTAGGCCCGAATTCTCCATGCACGGAGTTTCAAGGATTCGTCATCATCATCATCATCATCATCATCATCTTCACGGTTTGGGCGTTTTGCCCGTTCCGGCTTCATAGGTTTCTCCAGCGTCTCCTGGGTCGTCCTCTTTCTCTCCTTCCTTTTGGGCTGTAGTTTAATAATGCATTTGGATATCTACTATCTTCCATTCTTAAAAAACGTTCATGCCATTGTTGCCTACGTTCATTTTTTCAAGGATTCGTATCAATGAAATTTCAGTAGCTTAGTAATTAAATGGTACAATCCTCTTAAAAATCGATTCTTTAAAAAAATATCTTGTAGCGTATGTTCTTGTTTAATTCAGCTTTATTTAAGCTCCATTAAATATCGAGTTTATAGTCTGGTGCTGTGTGTATTCCAGTAGACCATGTAACTATCGATGTGTATTTGTGTTCTTTTATTGTTGTGTTTATGACGTCTATTAATTTCAACTGATATTCAGTTTTAATGAATATGATACAGTTTGAAATAACGCGATGAGTCAAGGCAAGGAAATATCCAATTCAGCATTTACCAATACAACTCGGGAAACTATGGAAAAAAATTCAAATTGGCCGGACATATGGTTAGAACCCTCAGGATCAGCCACCTCGCTCGGTTTATTATAACTAGGGACCGGATTTTTAGGTTTTTAAAAACACTGTTTTAGGTTTTCCGTTGGGTGAAATAGTTTTTTTAGGTTTTTGTCAAAAATATCGTTTTCGGGTAGAACAATTGGTTTAATGAATTTGAATGTGCTACATAGGATTCAATACATAATACTTGTAAAGTTTAACTTAACAAAATTGACTTAAATTTGTGTAAACTTGCTTTAGGACAATATTATACAACTGAAGAAAGAAAGCATAAACAATCAAAAGAAGCAGTGAAAATAAGATTGTCTCACATTTCCTGGTTACAGTATATCACTAAATATCTTTCAAGATTCAAGATTCTTCTTGTTATCTCTTAGAATACATTTGAAGGCAGAAAATGTGCTTTCAACCTCACATGACGTCAGCAATAGTTGTTCGTACCGAATATTTTAAAAGGAATACGCCGGTACTCTTACACTTCCTCTCTTGATACTGTCATCCTAGACGACACTGGGTTGAACGAAACGCTGGTGCTATTAATTTCAACTCGACAAAAATTGTCTCTCCGCAAAATATCGATTTATCAACTGACAAACAAAAAGGACAAAAAAGTAGCCTAAAATATGTATTTTATGTTTTATATCCCGTTTAGGTACATTTAGGTTTTTATACCCCATTTAGGTATTTTTAGGTGCCACAGAATTAATGTGGGTGAATCCTATGGACATGATTCGAAAAAGTGTATAATCGCTTTTTGTTTTGGAAGTACGGAAAAAAATAGGTAAAAACCTAAGAATCCGGTCCCTAATTATAACTTAAAACGGCTATTAATACCTCTTTAGAGTCTTAAAATCCCATATTTTAAGGCGTTGCTTAAGTTTAATTCGTACAAACTTATTTTAAAAGTTTCTAGTGTGAAATGTATAACTTCCTAACCCCAAATAAAAGTTTCGCCGCTTAGGATAATATATTGTGTATAGCATTATCTTCATGTAAATTGGTTGTAAAAGTGAAGAGTGCACTCACGTAACTTTCTTTACCCTAAGCATGGGCAATACAGCTTCCTCACTTCACATTCTTATAACAGAATAAGAGGCCGAATGGCTGTGAGCTTTATTGCTCTCCAGGCAATACTAAACTTCTACAAACAGTGGGTGACGTATAACTACCCTTCAGAGAAAGCCGTCGCCTATCTTCGTGTCACATCCCTAAAATATATCTAAATCCAAATATAAAATGTTTTTTATATGATTTTTCGTTCTGGAACTGGGCTGTTTAAAGACACATAGGCCTACACACACATAACTTGTCTCTGAAAATAGTATTTTCTATTTCATAGGACCTCAAAACGTGTATTTATGTTAAAATCTCAACTTCGAACTTCGGGATCAAATACAATACTTCCTCTATCTATATTAGTGGTGGTGGTAAATGATTTATTTTGCTTGGCAGAGTTAAGCCCATAAGGCCTTCTCTTCCTCTCAACCAGGTTAAAAAATATATACAATGTAGATTTACATTAATAACAAAGTAATGGATAAGAGACTAATGACCAGGGCCCGGATTCTGATGACCTAAAATTGTTTGAAAATGACCTATAAAATGACCCTAAATTTTAAAGAAAATGACTTTATAATTATAAAAAATGACCTAAAAACTGATATTTTATTTATAAAAAATAATTATTGTACACACAAAGTTATAGACTAGTTTGTAACTTACATAATTGTAAAAACTGTAAATAACTGTAATGTTGTGAATGTTCTTTTATCACGGAAGTTTATACTGGCACTGAGGCACTGGTGAGTAAAAATTCGCATTTGCTTTTGTGGTCTGCCGGATTATATTGTTGTTTATTGAGGGTTAACAATAGTTTGCACTCTGAAATCCAAGCTGGTGGCAGGTTCCAAGTCAATCTAATAACAATAGAAATATAATACAAAATTTTGGCATTTCTTTGTTTCTCATTTCTGACTGAGACATGACAACACTTCTACACCGAATTTTTCCTTCTTGCATTTAAACACACAACACTTCAAAGACAGCACCGCTAGCGACGAAAAAAGTTAATGCACTCAATCTAAATACATGAAAATGACTAAATAAGGAAGCAAATGACACGAAAATGACAAAATAATGACCTAAAATTGAAATAAATGCCCTAAAAATATAAAATTGCACAAAATGACAAAAAATGACCTGATAAAAATGTATTTCTATAATCTAGAGTCCATGATTAGGATTTATCTACAAGTTGGCAATGTCTATGCAGCATCAATAAAAAGATGACATGTCATTAGAATCCGGGCCCTGCTAATGACTAATACTAAGGTTAAGGTTAAGGCTAATAATAATAATTAATTAAGTAAGTAAAACGCATAAGTGTCATCAAAGGAAAAAAAAAAATGTTACAAGCAAAACAAGGAAAATGTCAAATTAAGTTATAAAGTAACTTCGTTTCTGAAATAAAGTTATAGGCTTAGATAGTTATAAATAGGGTTTGGATGTTTATGACCTAAAAATTGGAAAATATGACCGTAAATAAGACCTTAAAAATGACAAAACATGACCCAAAAATCCTAAATATCGCTATATAAAAGAACGTGTCATCTAAAAATAAATGTTACAATTTAAAACTTTTAATGACACTAAATTATTACATCACATTAATTCCTTCAGATAATCATTTTTTAACAATTTAAAGGTGATTTACAGGTTTATTCGTAAAGAATTTCTATTCTGTTAATGTTTCCAGACACCACAGCAAATCAACTGAAAATATTTTTAAAACATGTCTATTGGAAATTGTTAACAATAAGGAGGAACAGGTAATTGTGCTATTGTCCCTTCATATTTCAGTTAAAGTAAAACCAAAATATTCGTGACTCTTCCCCCCCCCCCAAAAAAAAATTAAGTCGACAATTAGTGCACGTAGTGTATCATTGTGCTTTTTTTTTTTACCGAATTTATAGCTAAAATATGATGTTAAATTTCAAACATGGCCAAAATATGACCAAGACCTTAAAAATTACCAAAATATGAATTATTTGCAAAATAAAAACGGTCAGATTACGATAACATGCATGCAATTTGTGTTTCCGGCGAGAATGGAGGTCAAGATAAAAATATGACATGTCATAAACATCCGAACCCTAGTTATAAATAAGTTACCAGAAGATTAAGTAATACTATGTACAATGAGAGATGGGGTGACTACAAAGAACTAGTTCTGTTCAGAGGGCAGAGGAAGTACAAAATAAATTTAATTCTCTTTTGAAATGTTATTTTCATGTTTAATAGGAGAATATTAGTCAGAGTTATTGTCTCTTTATAATATTAAATAAAAACTAACACAGTGAAGCCCTGCATAATGTATAGAACGATGTGTTGTGCGGAAGCAAGCTGGAGAGTTTTAACAGTGGCGATGGGGGAAGTGTTGCAGTCATAAAGAGCGTAACATTGGCCAGGCCACGCACTCATGCACCGCCGCTCCATTAGACATCAGCCCGATAACCTGAATATGAGAATATGAATGTTGAAATTTAAAATTTGTTTGTTCACCGCAATGTTTTCCTGCACGCTCTGACGGCATCCGCATAGTGTTGAACTTGTCTGAGGTTCTAATAATAATGCGGTAGGATTATCAGCTTGCGAAATTTCTGGTGGAGGTGTTTCATTCTGTAACCTCTATGCAGTGAAACCAACTGCGGTTTAATTCAATTGAGTACAGTTGATTTAATTAAATAAGTAGAATACATAATCATGTCGGGGTACGCCATAGTGTAGTGGTTGAGGCGCTGCGCTACAAACCGGAAGGCAGCGAGTTCGATCCCCGATGAGGTTATTGCAGTTTTTCAATTGGCCTAATCCATCTGGTGGCACTATGGCCCTGGGGTCGACTCAGCCTCTAACAGAAATGAGTACCAGGAGCAATCCTGGGGTTAAAGGCGGTCGGTGCGTAAGGCTGACAACCTTACTACCTTCACGTGCCGAATGTCTAAATTCTGGGAGCTTCAGCCTCCTTGAACCCTCTGGGCCTCCTTGGCCTGTATAGGGAACTCTTTACCTTTTACATAATCATGCCATAAAATTAGCCTATATTATTTTGGTTGGCAGCACTCCTTTTTCTCAAAGCCTACAGCATTCAATAAGAGGTCAGTAGGCCTAGATGGAATTTTGTATCAGCTAATGACTTTGCACTCTCAGTTTACGTTAAAATGCATTATTTGTTTAACATTTTCATATCTATGTAACAGTGGTGGCCTACTACCAGGATGTTGGGAGCCACATTTTGAAGGAAGAGTTTGATTAAATGTGAATTTTTTGAAAGTCAAATTTATAAATGTAATTGAAAAACAGCAGCAAAAATTATGTTCATCCACAAACTTACATCTCATAACTATTTATATAGCACTCTAATTAAATAAACATTTGTATACCTTCCACAAATTACGAGATTTTTTGTAACCATGAACTTTTTCTGCTGTCCACTTTCCTTGCTAATTACTTAAAATCTGGTATGTGGCCTCTTTAGGGGGCTCTCACAACTTCAGTTTAATATACATAAGTTAGAACTGCTCGAAAAAAAATCGCCATGCCAGGAAAATTAAACAGTTTTCAGTTTAATCTCAAAGCCACGTGAGAATGTTAGAAGAGCTGCATGCGGCTCGCGAGCCAGGGTTTGGCTACCGTGGCTATTTAATAAGAGGAAGTGCCTGTTTGTTTGTGGGCGATGCCCAGCGCATGCAGAGATCTCATATTTTGAACTTGGACTGAAGCGTCTCCGAATGCACCTCGAAGCCGGATTTTTAATTTTTACTTTCGTTCGCTATTTGTGAGCAATAAAATGACAGAAAACCTGATTTCTTGGGGCTAATCGAAGTATAAGTTTTCGCTAATACAAGTTATTTCAACTAGCATGTGCCCGTGGCTTCGCCCACGATGATTAATTCGAAGATTAAAAATAAAAAGCAAAATAATTTAAACATATATTTGTTAACACTTACACCCGAAGCATTCATGAGCTAAACTGTAATAATTATAATGAATAAGCTTAAAATCCGACTTTGGACTGCATGCCACAATTAGAAATCGCCGCTTGAGAAAACTACCTCAGATTCCAGTTCCCTGGCCCAGACAACCCCTGCATAGTGAGTTCCGTCCAAATCGATATGTTTGCCCATTTAGGCATACATTCATTATCCTTCTTCCGCCTATGTTGAAAATTTCAGATGTCTGGGTGCCTTGACATTATAAACAATTGAAAAAATCGCGATGATTTCCAAGTTGTGACAAAAAAAAAGCAAGGACAAAGCCCATGGCCTTTTCAAATCCACCCCAAAATTCTATCCTGAGGCTAAACTTATTATAGAAGAATGCAGTCAAGTAGCTTATTGTGAACTGACATGTTGTATGGTGAACTGTGTGGTGTAAGCTAAATGCAATTCCCCCATTTGGAAAGGCTGTTAGTAATGCATTGTGCCACTCGAAAATAAAATTAAGTTTGAGTTTTGATGGTGCATATTTGTAAGGTTTTATCCCCCTTCATTGTGCATATTTGGTCATTTGAGAGTGCTTGAATGCATGCATATTTTAAGATTTGATAATGCATGGGAATCCTTTTTTTGACATATCACTATTTCCCTTGCTTTGTACTTATTTGCAAGAACTCCCCTATTTTAAGAATCTTTTTTGCCTTAACGGTGGGAAATTGAATTTGATCGGGTTATTTTCGTGAAACGTAGCCATTTTTGTTTTTGTATAGGTAACATTTCGTTTTTTGGTGCTGACTTTTGTATTCAGTAGGTGTTTGGACATCCGCAGTATAGTAGAGGGCTATTTATCTTAGTTAGACTTACATAATATATGCGGTATCCTCCCATCCTTCAGATTATAGAACAGGAATTCGTGTTGGAGTCCCATAGTACGTGGTTTGAAGCCTGCATCGACGCTTCTTCAGGGCTCAGACTTGGACTTCACTATTTCTTCCGTCTCTTTCTAGTGCACAGGGCTGTATATAAATATAGCTAAAATAGCTTCACTTCGTCTTCAGCAAGAATTCTGGAACCGAAAAGATTATGAATTTAGTAAATGGTATCGGTGGGATATTCAGTTATAGGCCTACATTGAAACTGTTTTGTGATAGTACCTCTGCTTTCAATCCCTTCACATTAAATTATTAATAAAAGTAATTGAAATTAACTTCAAATAACAGTAAATAATAATATACGTTTTGTATTTTAAAGATCCGTAATTACTGATTACAAAAATGCATTTTTCCCTGTTAAGAGACTACTACTCTGAAAGCCCAGTTTACAATTTTACTGACGCCCAGTTTACAACTTTACTGTAGCCTTTATGCGTCTGGAATGGATTAATAATAGTTACTTGTCAGCACTTACTGATTAAAGCTTGACGCCTGACAAGGAATTTTCTTTATCTGAAAATAACATAAGATTGAACATAAGCAAGCTCACGTACAAACATTGGGAAGCAGAGGGCTCGCTCGCCCTAAGTCATGGCGCTCACTAATCTCTTAATCTCGCTGTGAAAGTCTTGTAAAGTACGTGGCTTATTCCCTTATACTTTCTGCTTTATGCCTTCCCGCAGGTACAAATCGCACTCTAACAAGAGGATCGTAATCCTCGAGGAAGAAAATGCTTTTACGTGAAGCATGTACCACCCCGTGAAATAATAATCACGTTCCAGTACCTTTGTACATATACATATAAAATATATGTATATATAAAATTCTATGTTTACTTTCTCTATCTCTAACATAGATATCATAGGTAGAGAAAGTATTGTGAAATTCGATGAAGAGATTTCAACATAAATACACGTTTTGAGACTCTCTATATCCAAAAATGCTATTTTCAGAAACTTGTGTGTGTGTTTGTGTCTCAGTGTGTCTGCGAGTCTGTAGACAGAACGGAAAGTCGTATAAGATCAAAATGTTGAATTTGGATTTAGATATCTTTTGGGGATGTCACACAAAGATTGTCGACTACTTTTTCTTAGTTTTACTACCACTTTCCAAGAAAAAAATCTAATATTTTTTTTTTTAAACTGCACGATTTTGTTCTTAAAAATTTTGTACATGTTGTCCTTTTACTGAGGGTGGAAATTTTTATTTGAAATATTTGTTCGTAAAAGTTCTCTGAAGGGTAGTTATAAGACACCCGTTTTCTCTTGCATCCAAAATTTCCACATTCACTTTAAACAATATTGTTTCAGCTGAGTCACAGGTGTAAGCATTTTCATCATTGGTGCTTGTACCAATTAACCGATTTTGGTCCAAAAAAATAGGCTTAATAGACGTAATAAATGCGTATACCAAATTTCATGAAAATCCGCTAGAGCCTATTCGTGTTAACCACGAGTATATGCAGACGAACAGACATTTTCCCGCCCCCCACACAATCTCATCAAGTACCGTTCTGCCACTTAATAAGGTATTGAGAATATTATCTCCGGCCATAGGGCATGGCATTATTTGAAATAGTTAAAATCATTCCAAACTCTCCACATGCTTTCCACGTACATGTAATTTTTTATTTTTTCCCCCTCTGCCATTACCTAGGAATGCACACTTCTGTACTAGTGTTAATGCTCGACTTCCCCTGAGCGTCACAGCTGAAATCTCAAACGTGGGTGATCGGCGAGCGTTGTTCTTGAATTAACTTACCTGCCAAAATGGCACGCCGCTGACAGCATGACCAGCTGTATTTGCTAGTAGAAGCCGTTCCATCGTTCTTGAAACACTGCTTTGGATGCGCAGTGAAGAAAAATTCTTCTCTGTTGGGGGATGGAATATTGATTTTTCTAAACCACGTGCTTTTCATATGCTTCTGCTGGTGTAAAAGGCAGCAAAGTAAATCACCCCTCCCTATTCTGCGCGAGATTTCTGTGTCATGTTTCAACTGAAATGGAACAGATTCTACAAGTTTGAACTACCCGTGCAGCGTGGTCGAGATCTAACGATAGTATTTGGGCGCCCCTTGCCTCGTAATGTTTGCGTTTAGTATGCAGAGAACGCACAAGTGCGCCGTGGTGGGCTCGTAAAAGATGTCTCGCTTCTCAAGTAGAGCTCAGTACAGCTTCAGGATTTTTTATATTCATCCCTCGGGGTCGTAGTCACGTTCAAGTCCATGGTTAACCATTTTTCCGAGCATTAAAGAACACAATGTGCTCCGAACAGTTAAACCTTTTGGCTGCGGTTTCCGATCCCATAGGCATGATTACATTCTATTCTTCCGCATTCTGTCTCTGTTCCTCAGGACATTTCATACTAGTTGAAATTGTAATTATTTTATTACTTTGTTATGCTAATAACCGCATATACCCTAAAGTGTCCAATTGCTCAGAAATATATTGTTTATGTTTTCATTGTAATTTTCTAAACGGAATCCGTGTCATCACGTATAAATGAAGTATCATTGAAAATATGTTTTCACTCTGGTTGGAATTAGTTACACTCTGTTGTTTTAGCAAATTCTTTGTCTATAAAATTTAACTAAAGTATTAATGAACTTCCTATTTTAATATACCGAGAGGCTTTGTCCGATTCATAGGAAACAAATAAAGGAACTGATAATTCTTTCATACTGGCTGTGTGTAGGCTAAGATGGGAAGATGAAGTCAGAATGAAAAATTCAGTGAGTCAGTTGGAGAATTCAATGTTGTACCGGCACGATGCCATGGTAGCTCAGTTGGTTAGAGCATCGGCACGGAGAGCCGAAGATCCTGGTTCAAATCCCGGCTATGGCATTGAATTTTTCATTCTGACTTCACCTTTTCAAATAAAGGAACTGTTAACAAGAATAAATTCCTTTCGTAAAGTAAGGACATATTAAAAATAGAAACATTTATGACATTTTACACAGCAACGTTGCATAGTCCGTGATCCTTATGAACTATTAAATCTTAACAGGCCATGTTTGGAAGATACAAGTGCACTGACGATTTTCTGCAAATTGTCATATATGTAAATAACCTTAGGCTAATGTTGATTTACAGGAGACTTTAAGGTAAGGTTATTTATATATAAATTGCACGTAATAGGCAGGAACCCAAGACATGTGCAAGTGTTTCAATCTCACTTAAAACCTAAGAGTCCTGGCTTTATTAATCAGTTAAATGTTAAAAGAGAGAGTAGTTGATAGCAAGTGTTGCCTGAATCAGTGCAAGAAGGTTTACAAAAAATAGTTTTGTATGGATGGACTGTATTGTGGCGACTGGTGGTATTGTCCTCTTCTCAGACACAGATAAACGCACATTAGGCTACATGGATTCAGAGAACAAGAATTAACTATAATTAATTGTCTCTCTATGGTTAATCGACATAAAAATCCAGATAACTGCAAATAATAAACAATTAAGTAGGCCTATGTGCTCAAATAACAGTCAACTGTTGTGTCTGCTCTGCAATTAATTGTCTGTGCAGTTAACCGTTATCCAATTATTTGTCCCAGCTCTACCAAGCACCTTCTCGAACTGGTAAAAAGAAAGGTAAAGTGATCCCTATACAGGCCATGGAAGCCCAGAGGGTTCCAGGAGGTTGAGGCATTCGGCACATGAAGGTGGTAAGGTTGTCAGCCTTACGCAACAGCCGCCTTTACCCCCAGGATTGCTCCTGGTACTCATTTCTGTTAGAGGCTGAGTCGACCCCAGGGCCATAGTGCCACCAGAAGGATTAAGCCAATTGAAAAATCTCAACGACCTCATCGGGAATCTAACTTTAGACCTTCCGGTTTGTAGCGCAGCGCCTCAACCACTACTCTCCGGTCTCGAAATGGCCCGACGTAAAAACTAATGGAAGTCCTGCTCTAGATCTGTGCAGGAGAATGTGTTCTGTTATACGATCACAAAGAATATTCCATCCTCGCTTATAATCCATTGTAGTTGGTGCTCAGCTCATAGCTGAACTGTAAATATATTCAGCTTTATTTTTATTATTTCTACAGAATATAGAAAACCTTGTTTAACATTCTCAGAATTAATGTATAATTCATAAGGGTCAGGACTCGGGATTTTATTGTTATACTGCGAGTCGTGACCCCCTATGCTTTATATCCATATAAGCACGAAATAGAATGGGGTGTAAATTCTGGAACCCTTCTAGTCTTCTATCGTCTTGCTTCACTCGAATATTCCAGTCCGACGGGAATGTGTTTTATTTATTTTATTTTAGTGTCTAGTTTTTCATTTTCTTATTATTTCCCTAGTAACTATATTTGTGACATCTGAGTGTGTTCGTTTAGTGAAAACAGAGTTTACTGCTGAAGTGCGCCGCTGCGTTTGAACAGTACTTTCTTGATATAGTGTTTTTAATTTCTCTCCGGCCGTTATTCCGGCCAGCATTTATTTATGTAGCAGAAGACGGGAATCCCTTTCTACAATTTTAAATCATTCCTCAGAGAGACATAAGATTCTCATCTCTTAAATTATCCATCTCTCAGCTGCAGGAAAAATTGAAAACGCTCGTATCGTCAAAATTATACAGTAGGACCATTGTTGTAGAGTAATTTATAGGGGTATATTCAAAATGTTGTGCATTTTCCGTCTCAGTTATGCCGTTATAATTATTATTTTAAGCACGGTGCTTATAATTAGTTTGCCTGTTAACGAAGTTACAGCGTACAGTCTAATTACGTAACAACATGTCACTTCATAATCATGTGAATGCACAAAGACATCAAAAATTCTTTATTGCTTAAACAGAATGCAGCGTTTAAGGATAGTTTAAATAATAGTGGAATAATTAACCATCTTCTATTGAGATAAGGAACGGAACAGTTAGGAGCAGTAGTGTGTGTTCAAACTCATAAATGCCATAGGCCTACTTCTAGACCACAGCATTAATAAGTTAATAACATTAACCAACGCACGGATCAGTACAGATCGCTCGTGCCATATTTTACACTGTAGTACTTAGATTATTACCCAAAAAATACACAACTTCAAAAACCTGTATTCAGACACACCTAGTTTTCGTGAATTGTGATTATTATGATTAATATAGTGAAAATCTTCTGTTTCGAACACTTCTGCCGAAATATTGTAGTTTTACACTCAAGAAAAACACTAAATTTTGTGTTTTGACCATATTTTCGTTCTTAGCGTGAAATTGTTATTGATTTTTAACAGGATTTTACATTTCAAGGGAAATCTCGAGTTTTGGAAAAGTATCTTTTTATAAAAGGACTTAATGATGCGTTTATTGAATGTGTCATAAATTTATGTGAACAGTAATAAATATTCAATAAACTACTTAATTGTGGAGTTATCAGGATTGCCAGTGGTATAATATAAATGTCAATAACTAGAAAAATACTTATTTCTATCCAAAACTAAAATAATTTTATCTGTAGAGATGTTCATGGAAATTGATTTTCGCTATCGCATATTTTAATTTAACACTAAACCCCATTCGTAGTGAATGTATTTTCTTTTTTTTTTCGATATAGAAATAGCTAAATTTTGGAGTCCAATGTTTATATCCTCAGTGCACCTCGATATGTAGGTCGGAGAGATTGTGTTAACCAGTTTTTCTACACTGCAGACGTGTGTTAATAATCAATTGTTAAGAAGTGTGAACATCCTCAAAAATATATATATATATAAAACATGATAGTGTTTTTGCTTAAGTATGATAATATTTTGCATCACATGTTCCATAAGATATCTTGTTTTAATGTGAAACAACGTAGAAATTGTATTTTGTTTTAATGTGAAACAACGCAGAAATTGTATTTTGTTATGCGAAATAACACCGAAAATAACCCAACTTTCGTAGCGAAACCTAACATTTTTAATTAGGCCTACCGTAAAATATGATCCTTACCTATATTCAGTTATTGAAACATGATCTGTTCAGTGTTACACGAAGGAAGCTATAAAATAGTAATAGTGTGCATTGCTGTAATTTCTTTGTCCGTTAATCGCAACTAAGAGGCTCTTCTTTATTGTGTAAGAGCCAATTGTACATGAACAATTGTTTGTTATGACTACCTTATAGTTTGTTTAACAAAGATCATATGGTTATAGGTTGTTAAACGTAAAAACAAGCTTCCAGATTTGGATCTAGAGCAAGGATTTTCATTTATTTAATGTGTTATAGATTTAATTCAATTCAATTATAGAGGCCTCTCTTTGAAAAAATGTCAGAACTAAGGTAGTCTGTAACCTAATATATAGCACCACTAACCCATCGTCATCAATAGATGGTTTGCATTATTAAATAATAATATAAATCCTGCCTACATGAATGTATGTATAAACATTCGTAGTGACATTCTTCTTGCTCTCTTTTTAGACCAGAAGCCTGTTTACTTCTTGGCCTTTTTGTGAGGCTTTTTCGTGATTAATCGTAGGGATAGTGGCTAGCCGGTGCCTTGATGAGAGAGAAGGTTTTGGGTTATAAACTGAAGTTCTTATTACAATTGAGGGATCTACAACTTGGCGTAGAAACCAAACCATGGCTAGTATCCTATATGCTGCACTTTTACAGTATATTATCAGAGCTGAAGCCACTCATGAAAGTTCTGCTCCGACCTAGATTAGGTGTAGGCCGAATAATTTAAAATATGACCTCTATTAAATATTTTCAGCTGTCTTAATAATGTTAAAACATGTAGGCCTGCAGTGTTAGTATACACATTTGTATAATATTAGGTACAGTATACATTTGGGTGCAGTCTAGGATTGATATATTTTCAAATCAATTTACGTAAAAAACTATTTTTTTTAATAACGTCGAGGTGCAAGCAGAGTAGATTCTAGCCGGGTTCAAACGTTTTCTTTCATGTTATGATCATGAAGTGTGTCTAGACTATATATATTGATGATTTATAAATTGCCTGTACATTAAATTGCATGTATAGCTTCGTCGCTGCCTCGCATTATAGCCACTGTTAAAAGAGCGTAAAATTTTATGTATGAAAAGTGTAAGAACGTACCAGACGATCAATTCTGCATCTGTAAACAGTAGCACGTTTCAGGATCGTTTAGGAAAAAGACATGTTTTCGGCGAAGTAGCAGTTTCATTTGAAAACTGGGGAAAGAATTCACGGGTCGGAAAAGCAATTTGTAATGCATGTACCATAATCATACATAAACAACACAACGGCGTGTAAAAATGAATATTATCGAGCGAGATGGCAGAGGCGCTAGCTTGGTAGACTCGCGTTTGGGAGGTTTGGGGTTCTAGTCCCCTGTAGGAGCCATAACAACGCCAGAAGCAGTTTACGGCCTACTGGTAGAGCTTAAAAATTTATAAACACACGATATTCCCTAAAAATACAGTACCATCGTGTGTAAATAAGGCTAGAAAATAAGTATTGACAATTTTAGTTAACGACAATAGTTACTTTTTTCTCTGAGCTTTTATTTTAGATTTTGGGGGAGTGAAGAGTTGACAATATTATGAACGTGACTGTACGCTAATGCAATCAAGTGAAGACCCAAAACAAGCCGTCTCTGCATATTCCACCAAGCGCATAGTGGAAGTGACCGTGTGCTGTAGGTGTTTTTTAAGTGATGTGTGATACCATAATTTTATTTATTCTTAGCACGTATAGTGTGACTTCAGTGCTGTAATTCAGATAACATGCTGTAATTATCTTCAAGGGTTTAACAATATTTCCGTGATCTATTTATATAGGACTGAAGAAGGAATAATAGTGGTGTACTTTTAGTTGTTACCCTGTCTTCCCATACAGCTGCTTAGCACAAATGATTTTACCAAACGTACGTCCTCACAGGTTGTTAGGACTCAATCGTCTGCAAATGAATTGAACCACCACATACACACTCGTATAATGGAAAAGTCGTCTAATCTCGTGTCAATTGCGGTAGGCCTGATTATAGATTATTAGGGGGGCGGATTTCTATGAAATGTCATATTTTCCCCCTTTGCATTATTTCAGGTTTCCGACTGATTTAAACCCGATTCCAAGCATCCTGGTAAAAATGGAACGGCTTTTATTGTGCATATAACTGCATATTTAGGAAATTTTCAACTGTTGTAGCATATTTAGTATGGATATATATATTTAGGTCATATTATGGCATATTTGTGTGCATATTAAAGAAATTTTGAAGTTTCATATCATGTTTTTTTTTAATTTTGCATTATAATGATACGTTTTGAGAATTTACAGATATTTTAAATAATTAACACTATATTTTAATAAAATGTATTGTAATGAAACTTAAAAAAATATACACAATGTGTAAGTGGTAAAGTCATATTTTAAATTTTATTGGTCATATTTTAATATTTGTTAGGTCATAAATGCATGCCTATATCCTATTTTTTAGGTCATAGAAATCCGCCCCCTATAGATTATATACTTTTCAACCTCAAGTTCGAAAAGTGTTTAATTATATTCGCATTATATATATATATATAGAGGCCTAATTTTAGAAAGGATTTCACTGTCGGTAGTAGTTAAATAAAATTCATTAGAAGTAATTTCTAAGAATGTGTATTAAATTTTATTTTTAGAAAATCATGTCCAATTAAAAAAATATTCTGAAGTGAAACACGTGTCTTCTTCTAGCTTTCATTCCGATATAGTGTACGTGGCTGTATTGCAGTTAAGCTCATTCAGTTGTCCATTCCTCATTTAAAGCCTTATTGCCCGCGAGGCAAGACTTAAACCTGAGTTTTTAGATGGTTGAAAGACCACCAGAGAATTAATTCGATAAAAAGTCTCAAATAAAAGTTTTAGCCCGAATTCATGTAAGAGTTAAGCAGCCTCTAACTAAAGGTTAGAAAATTATTGGGGAACATGTGTTGAATGAAAATTTTAACTCTTTAATGTGTGCAGTTTGTGTTTAAATTTAAAGGAAATCGTTAGAGCGGTTCGAGATAATCGCGGGAAAATAAAAATTCTTAATATAAAGTGGTAGAAATGATAAGTCGCCGCCATGTTTCGTGTGACATCTCCGGGAGATAACGTAACATTTAGTTCTGTACTATTCCAATTTTACTAATTACTAATTAGTATTACTACAATATTAATTTTCAGTTTTCGAGCTACGGTATTTTTACACACACACACACACACACACACACTGACAAGTTTCCGAAAACTGTATTATGTGTTTAGGGCACCATCAAACTTGTGTTAATGTTAAACTCTCGACATCGAATTTCAGGGTCGAAAGACAATGCTTTCTCGTCTATAGTATCTATAGTATGGGTAGAAATCATAATAAAGCCTACAGACTTTCGTTTTTAATCAAAATTAGAAATGTAAGTATTTTACAGTGAGAATAATATAGCCTACTTAGGCATCAAATTCATGCAATGACGGGTGTGCATATTTATGTATTATTTTTACCTGTAAGTAGGTAAACAAATGTGCTCTATCATGATAGGCTTATAGATTTTCATCAAACATACAAATTTTATGACAAAATTTGAGGTGCCCTCTATATACATATGTGTGTAGCTCGAAACCTAAAAATATTTGAATTTGCGTTAAGCAAAATCTGGTGTTGTGATTGACAAAATGTGTCTACTTCCTCTAATTCTTTCTACTATTTGACATGAAGAGTATCTTGTTCCTTGCTGTTTTCATAATAACGGGTCAAGCGTTTAAGATGTTCGTACTAAGATCTAAAACTTCGTCTGAAATACTTTTCGTAAAACTTGTTTGATGAATAGATAAAGGCTAGACGTTTTCTTCTGCAACCCTATTTGTGTTGCTTCCTCAGCAACAAATTTGAGGAAGACAACTGAATGCAGTCGCCTTCTCTGTCAAGATGAAAAGTGACATAATTACGACATTCATGTTTGAAGTATAGAAAGTCATGAGAGTGTTAAGATTTTTATAAGAAATGAATCATTAGTGTTCATTGGTCGGAAAAACTAAGAACCTTACATTCTAAATCGAAATTACTTTTACTATAGCTTGCCATGAAACACATTGTATAGTTTATTAAATTTAAACTAATGTTTCTTAAGTTACTTTTGTTACTTTTACCAGCATCATCCATATTTTTCGAAATACTATGAAAATTTTCTAGAAGCTAACCCATTTCGAAATTGATCTACCTTTTTTCATAATTTGAGGTTGAAAAGTCTAGTTGTTTGTAGAAAGATATGTTCTACTAGAATACTATAACATAACACACTTATTGGATGAAAGTATTTGAAGTAAGCGGGTGAAAAATAATTTAATGTAATTTAATTTTAATTCCAACCCGCATCGTAACTGCTTAACAGCGTAATGAAATTCTCTATTCATTGTGACCTAATTCCTGTGGCCCTAAAAAGTACTTGCACTAATTATGCTTAATGAATATGGAAAACTTGTTCTTAGAAATTAAAATTAGCTCCTTTACGCTCGGCTATTAGCATCACTAGCATCTTATTGGAATTGAGGTTGGGATTTTCTTTGGCTCTGTATCCTTAACTGGATCTCTGTGCGGTTTTCTTATGAGACTGAAATGTCTGGTCATGCACTAAACTCACTGGAAAATAGCTTGTTTTGTCTTTTGTCTGCTTGCACTGCCTGTCTTAAAACGGGAAGAACATTGCATTCTGCTGATTGGAGTGAAAATAAATCATAAAAATAGCATTAAAAAGAATCAAACAAATAAAGAAAATTAGCTTTACTGTACTAAGGATAAGATTATTTGGTGTTCTTGAAAGAGGGGTTATGGGATCAAGATAATCGCTACAATTATTTTGTGTGTGTTCGGTTCAAAAGTGAACACATTTAAGGCTTTATCACGGTTATTACGCTGAAATTTCGGTAATATTAGTAGTCTAACAAATTTTACCACTGTGGCTAGTTTAGTGATAGGCTTTTGATAATTGCCCAATATAGGCTAAGCTCCGAAAGTATGATTATATATGATTTTTTAAAAATTACTATTACTATCCGAAATATTTTATAACAGCAGAACTAAGCTCGAATAGCATATTTTATCCCTCACACGGAAGATAACGGAAATTAAAAAATCCTAAATTTGTGTGTTGCTTGTTAGTGGGCCTACCTAAATAAAGACAAACGAAATAAACCGATTTTTTTATCTCACGGATGTATTGAGAACTACGATTAATACTCGGAACAGTAACTCATTACTTTAAAATCAAGTATTGCAAAATTTATTTACAGATTAATTAATGATCCCCATTGCCGAAATCATGAAAAATTCACAATAGCTTGAAACACGTACTGCATGTAAGCCTCGTATAAACTTATAAATAAAATGGAATTATTTAAAACCACTTCAGATAGTGAACAAAACATAAATCGGTTTAATTATAGCATTTTTTTATAAGACACTACAAATTGTGAAATACAAAGATTAGGCTATATAAACTATACTTAACCCCAATTCATAACATTTTCCTGTGCATTTAAAATTATTGTTTGTTTCACAAATAAAAGATTTCGCCCAATGGTGAGGAAACTGTGAATGTGACAGCTTGGCACGGGGATTACCACTGATCTCTTGAAATAGTTTGTCGCTTAACCATTTCCTTATCTTCCGAACACCATGGCCAAAAGTTTCTACGGCAAAAGCAACAAAGATATAATTTTCTTTAATGTCGAGATAGGCCTATTTGTTCCTTATACTAAAAGAAACTGTTCGGCTGCAGAACCAGAACGCCCTTGAAAATGGAGGCAGCGTGGGCCTTCGAAATGTCGAGAGAAATTCACTTCCTCACTGACTGACCATCCGAGAAACTTTCACTCAAATTATTCGCCAGGAAAACCTACGCTCTAACAGAAGTCGAGAGTTTTTGGTCACATAATAAAAGATGCCGAATTTTCTTGTAACAAAGATGAAACAAATAACAGATTCGTACATAATTTGTTAAACAATTTAATCATACAGTCAAGCCTCTGCATAACAAAGATCGATACAAAGATAAATCCGCATGTAGCAATATTTTGTTTGGTCCCGGCGAATTTCCTATTTCATTCATGTTAAATGTACGGTAACTCATAACGATGAAGCTATTTTAGAAACACCCTTTTATAACGATATTTGGTTGAATTGTTACTGCAAACCAGTAGCTTATCCCTGTGGATGGTAACTGGTATCAGATCAGTATCCTGCCCAGCCACCAATATTGTTTTCTTGGTGCCTGATATCTGTGACATTTCTTAGAAATTCCAGGAAAGAAAGCTTCACGGCTAAAATCAACACTTATGCGTGCAAAAACTTATTGTGAATTAGGTTGTTAGTTTAACATGTACATAATGTGCAATTAAAGCACCATAAGGAGCAATTGTTTTAGTTTTGCCTTAGCTATGTGGTGAATTTGCTTGTCTTCTTCCCTCTTCCTACCATCTAAGAGTTTGAAAGTCTGACATACGGCTAATCTCAGAAGGCTCCTTGATGTTAAACCAGCCTGAATAGTAAGTTTTTACTGTGCGGGTGTAAAGTAGCTATGGTTACAATTCAAGGGAAGTTAGTATGTTGAGATTTTTTTAATGTGTGGTAAATTACAACCCCCTAAATATAACCAAACAGTCTGCTAGGGTCTATATAGTTATAAGGAGGTTTCACTTTATTACAATTATTGTAGTCGGAAGAACGTCGCTACAGCACTATTACTTTCTGCCCAGGTATTCTATCTTATTAGTGTTAAATAGCTGGAAATTTGGCATTCTGTGTAAAGGAGGAATTGTTCAGTTAATGAGATAGAACATAATCGTTCGATAAATACATTTGGGAAAGATAATATCTGAAATGTAATTTGGAACCAGTGAGACGTAAAATTTATTTGATACGCATCATGAGTGAATCAGTAGCGTGGAGATTTTTATTGTGATTGACTGCTATTAATATCAGAGAGGCAGTCTGTCTGCAAATGTCTATTGTGTTTTCATGAATATGGACTGACCTCACAGTTTCGAATTGTGGAATGACGTAGCATAAGTGTGACGTCCTTTCCTTGTATTTCAGGCGGATTGTGTAGCAATGAATATTCGATATCCATTAGTGTGTAGCTAGCTATAAGTCTTATAAATACGAACGACATCGTTCCAGAATAAAATATTCAGAAAAGCTATAGTGGGGTCGAATAATCGATGTCCTTCTTGTTTCTTTACGTAATATACGGGGTGTGGTAACCGCCAGGATTAGCATGTGTATGTACTAACTGATGCCTTTATATGTTCCCACATATTGACCAAAATTTGGCTCAGTATTTACTAAAAGATGTGTAAATTTACCCAAAATACAGCAGGAAATTCGTTAGTATTTCCGCTATTAAGTGCCAGAATGGTACTTTATGAGATTGTGTGGTGGACGGGAAAATGTTTATCTGTCTCTGTCTGTCAGTTCGCGCGATGACTCAAATACTCTTTATCGGATTTTCAAGAAATTTGGTATACGCATTTATAACGTCAGTGGGAAGAAGCCTATTGATATTGGACCACATCGGTTGACCGGAACCGGAGTAATGCCCAATTTAGTGTGTATTTTAAGAATTTATTAAATGCAAATCAGTTCTCATGACAACATATTGTTTTACAGTGTTCATATTCGGCTTTGGAAGTTGCAATACAGGTAGCTTTGACAAATAACACTACCCACATATTCCTCCACATATGCTTATCAAACTAGACTTTTGTTCTTCCGTAAGCCCTGCTGAATGAATCGATCTGGAACTTAATTTGGAAATCGGTTAAAAAAATAACTTAGCCTATTTTCTGCATGTCACAATTGCAATCATCACTGATTAAACAAAATCATTCTGGCACTTTGTTACATCAGTTTACCTGATTTTATCTTAAACATGCTATGGTGGCATTTTAGCTGTTCCCTCCCAGTAATCCCGCTTAAACTACACGGAAAATGCAACGACAGTTAATGGACGGCTGCAAATGCAGAACCTGAGAACATGTTAAACCGTCGTGTAGAGGTAGAGTAGGGCTATGTATTTTAATGAATATTAAAAACAGGATCATAGTTAAGTATATGACCAAACAAATATGACAAAAATGCAAATTAATATACAGATTAAACAAAGAAATACATGTTTCATGATATAGATCTTTAAAAATCTGTTTAGTCTAAATTATCCCTTAAACTCAGGTGAACAGTAGGTTATGCATTCTAATAATGCAGCTTAATACTCAGTCGCAACTGTACGACTTTCGTGTGATTAATCGTAATACGACTTTCATGTGATTAATCGTAGTACGACTTACATGTGATTAATCGTAGTACGACTTTCATGTGATAATAGTTTAGACCAGCGTTTCTCCACTGGTGGTCCGCGAAGATGGTGCAGATGGTCCGCAGACTAATTAAAAAATATCATAAAGCAAGTGGAAAGTAAAGAAGTAAAATTTTTTCACATATTTCGTTATAATGACCTATAATTAGTACTCCAATATTAAAAATATAGGCCTTCTTTTGAAAATGGGACGTAAAATTAGGGGTCCGTAAAATTGTTTAGACATTTTAGAGGTCCTCGGGTTCAAAAAGGTTGAGAAACGCTGGTTTAGACCAAAGGAGCTATTAAGATGGAAAGGTAGATTCAGACTGAAAAATTCAATGCCATAGCTGGGATTTGAACCACGTCGCTCTCCGTGCCGCTGTGAGTCAGTTGGAGAATCTAAAGTTGTACCAGCAAATTTGCCATGGCAGCTCAAGTGGCCAGAGCAGCGGTACGGAGAGTGGTGGCTCAATCACGGATATGGCATTGAATTTTTGTCTGACTCTACCTCTCTTGCTTAGCCTACACACAGCAAGTGTGAAAGAATTATAACTCGGGATATTAAGATGTTTGAAAGTGCTGTTTTAATGAAACAACATGAAATCACCTGCACGTAGGCGATATAAGGAAATTATGAAAACGTTACAGTACACAGCTGTGACTGGTTGAAATACCATGTAGGCCTATTCTTAAACCCGATTGGTGACTGATTCGTGAGATAATTGCCAGTTATATTCCAGTAAAGGTATTTGTGTACTGTATTATACATTATCAGCCTTACTAATAAAAGCTGCTTATATTTGCGTTCAACGGTTGTTTGGTTGTTCTCCGCGCAAGTTCTACATAAGCCGTATTACCAATAAACCCAGTATAACTGCCAAGGGTTGCTCCGGGTTTGAACGTGAAACGTCATCAAACACGTAACGCTGGTTATGATTTTACTAGCCCCTGGCTATGAAGAACTGCTGAACGCCATCTGTCGGAGCAGTGAACAAACAGCAATGCGTCGTCTGCCGAGATAAAATTAGTTTCAGTATTTCATTATTTTGTTTTCAGAAAGCTGTAATCATGGGTACAAGTATGGAAATATGTCCCGCAAACAAGGAACAATGTTTATAACTCCGCAGAAGCATCTCAGAATGTGCATAGTCTCAAAGTTCAATCTCAGACATCTACGAAACGAACGGCTGTTACGGATATCGGGCATCTTGATTATTTACGTCAAGCTTATACAAGGGGGTCAGGATGTGTAAAGCGTTACACACATTCAGCCTTATGCAAGGATTATTAGTACATTTTCCTCCTCAGCTGTGTATATTCCTGGTATAAATGTTACAACTGGATTATTAGTAAGACCGTTGCATGTTTATAGTTAAATATTTAGGACAATGAAGTGGATATAACGGTAGCTAGTATTAGGCAAGCTTCAACTTAGAACCGTCTGGACTTTCACATTTCGCATCGACCCATCCCCAGAATTGATCTATGCTGCGCTAATGAACTTGATAATTACTCAACGGAAGAACCAACAGAAATTGGATTTTCAGAAATAATTACACAAATCATAACACTTCGCTTCCCTTAGCTGATTATATTAAAAAGCTTTTGCAGTAAAGCAATCTTTTACGAGTTCTCCTGACGTTCGCTCATAAACATTTCCTGTTTGATTGAATTGAAAAGAGACGGAAAATCTATTCTGTTTTCAGAGAAAATCTTGTTAAATTCCCGCGTGCGTGATCCCTATTATATGTTAAAAATACATTCTGCCCAGAAAATGAAGACCCATCTTTAGACAGCGATACGCTACAGATCCGTTAAAGACTCTTTACTTCTCCCAGTAGTTAGGTTTTGCGGTTTGCTGGTACCATGACAAAACAAGTGTCAGAGTTCAAGAATAACTACAAGTAAAGCTTTCTCAGGTCTGGTATTACCGCTCGAGCAGAGAAGTCTAGCTTGAAATTAACCCAGGGCTTCGTTTTATATCTGAAAGTGTTCAGACCACACACAGGATGAATAATGGATTTTTTACTAACAGGTTTTCAGTCTTACCTTACTAAAGAGATTTAAATTATATTAAATTCTGTAGAGGAAAATTTGTCCTGGATAGGGATTGAGACAAAATAGATTCTCAGCTTGGCACACTGATGAGAGACCCTCTAACCCCTAGGATGTACCCTCTCTCTTTCCAAATACATTCATCTAGTGCCTAGACCAGGATTTTCCACTTTCCAGAGATGAGTAGTTCTTGGCGGGCCGCACATTTTTGGGGAATAAAATTAGACAATATTAAATAATGGTCTGGAAATAAAGTAAAAGTTGTATGTAACGGCTTTTTTTAAAAGCCCTTTTAACAACATTTGAAGTAATCTTCTTTCGCTTATAGGCTATCATTTACCAGTATTTCGTAAAAAATGTGTAAGTTGCATACTTATTTACAGAAGCGCACTAGAGGCGAACACTCACAATATAATATAAACGTATACTTTTAAATATGGGATGTGTTAAAAATAATTCTAATAAAATTATTGTGTTGGTGCTAGAGATTGTCAACGGTCCGGTAGTCTAATCTCGTCCCATCCGCTAATCATGTTTGGGAATAGAGTTCACAGCTGCAGGGCTTGGAAGGCAGAAGATCCTGAATTATTATTATTACTATTACTATTATTACTATTATTATTACTATTATTATTGTAGTTGCTCGGATGTTAGACGAAATACGTATATTTTTATTCTTAATTGTATGTATTAAAAGTTTCTTAATATAACAATTTAAGTTTGTAGCAGAGCAAAAACAATACCTTGCCCTAGTAATCATATTGAAAGAATCGAGATTAAATTAAAAACTAATGTCTATTTGATGTGTTTTTAAAATTGTTAATATCTGTTTCCTCCATGATTTAAGACTTTTTAAAGCCTGTTTCTTAATTTGATCGCTATGCGCTAACTCGCGTTTTCTCTTACGCCTGCAAAGGAGTGTACTTACTGCACGCAATACTCGTATGCCAGAGAAGTTGCTGGACAGGCGCGGATATCACCTAAAATAATATACTGTAAGCTATACAGGCTATGTTGCATCTGAACTGATTCAAATAATCGTAACACTTTTTAGGTAGATTTTGAAGAAAAATCTATCTATTGGGATCGGTACCATGTGACTTTCGAAAAATTCTTTCATATCTTTATGATACATGCCTCCCTAAATACGAAACCATCGCCCGTTCATTTTTGTTTGTATATTTATATATACAAGCTAGCGGCCGTAATTTTGAAGATATTTGAACCAAATTTTATTATGTTATTTCTGGGCCCAATAGTTCGGACATGTTCGTTAATGAGCAAAATTGGCCCAAGGGTTGGGGGGTCGAGGGAAGGGGTTGAAACTTTGAAAAAATTATATCTCGGCCCCTATTAAGTATAGAGGGAAACTATGTTTGAATAAATTAGAGTACTCCCTATGGAGTTCACAGTGACACCAACGATTCGGGGGTTTTGGGGGTACGAGTGGGGGATGGGGGATGGAAAATATAAAATTTTGAAACCACGTCTTGTGGGGTATCGTTGAAAAGCTCTTGATGAGTACTATACAAATCAATAACTAGTTTCTCGATAGCTCTCATATAGGGCGAGATTTGAATGTTTTAAAAACAATAACACTTAAAAATATACCTCAGCCTGAAGGCCTACCGAAAGGAATATGTGAGGACCGACTGAGGATAAAATGACCAATGTAATAGAGTTTGAACAATAGAACAATAATGCATGGCAAAATAAAAAATAAATAATAAAATATATCAATTTAGAACATAATAAACAACTTTCGTTTTATAAAAAAGATTTCAGATTTATTTATGTTTCATATGGTGCATTGTACACTTTGATATTGCTGTGATAAAATCATTCTCAGTAAAAAGGAGTTTAATATGAAAGTTACGGCTCAATGAAAAAAGTGTGTTGTCCTCAAAGAACATTGGGACCACTGTTCAGTTATGTTGATGCCTTGAATTTTGTAGAGTTATCACAGTCATGGCTCTCTTTAAGAATTATTATAATATCATTAATTTTGTCTTGTTTAGCTACTTTGCTAATTTTACTCATTGCTGATCTTGCGCAAGGCCTCCCAGAATATTATATCCTTTCCTTGTTGTCAAAACAAATTATTGTAGGCTCTTCCTCTTTACCGAATTCAGTTCAACATTTATTTTCAATTACTATTTTTTATTATTTTCATTAAGCAATAATTTTGAATATATTTTATTTATCCTCTCATCATATGACTGTCAGATTGCTTTTCTTTTAAGAATATCATTGCTGAGTCGTTCATGTTTTCTTCACCAATGGGAGTGCGTTTTTAATCATTGTTGAATAGCGCTAAATAAGCAACTATTAACGTTTCGTTCAGCTCACAATAGCTGACTGTTTAATGCGACTAACAAAAATAGTAAAGAAGAAGAGTGCTGCGCAGCTACAATAAATTAAACCAATTGCACTTTGAAACCTACCTCAGCCTGTAGGCCTGCTTAAAGGGATTTTTTTAAATACTACTTTTCGTTCTCGAGCTGTGCTGACCAAAGACTCACACAGAGACATGTTTCTGAAAACAGCATTTTTGTATTCGTTCGGCCACAAAATGTGTATTTCGTTGAAAACTCGAATTTCTAGGTCGAACACATTTTTTCTTCACCTGTAGTACCTGTGGCATGGGTAGAGAAAGTATCATGTAGGAAAAACTGCATAAATTAAATTTTAATTACTGATTAATTGGAAAATAGACAATATATTTTAAAACTTTCATGAAAGCAAATTAATTTCATTCATTTTATTTTTAACAAAATGATTACTTTACTTTAAGGGTACTACAATGCATAGAGCAATATGTCTTGGATAATGAGGAATGTAATAAATGCTTGAGTTGACAGAATGGTAGCGTCATATATAGCTAGAAGTTGGCGTGTTTTTGCCTGTCTTCTACCTTGAACCGTTTCTTTCTTTTTTCTGTACGCGTTGGAGACGGCTTAATTGTCTGGAGGAACGAGCAAGCCTCAGTTTTAATCAAAGAGCGGAGACTTGGCTTCCAACTTCAATACTCTCAATTACAATCATGCCATGCGAGGTGAAAACTTTCTTTTTAATTTGGGTCGCAAGACTTCACTAAGCCTATTATAACCAAACATAAATGCTCTTTTTTTTACCCTCTTAAACGAGTTTTTCTTTTCTTCTCGTAATTTTCTTAGCTCTGCTTTCATGAAATATTTCTTCGTTTCTGTTTGTGTTATCCACAAATCCCAGTTATTTTTTTGAGATTTGGGAATGTAAAATAATTATGCCGTGCCTGTTTTCTCAACTTAGGATATTTAATGTGCTTAGACCTTTCAATTTCACTGTACCATCTCAAAACATGTTTTGAGGAGTCATTATTTAAAATGAGTAAAAATGTCTTACTATTGGCGTTATTTAATTAAAATCCCTAAACACCAGTAATTTCTCTTCTTCGTTGTTCTTATGTTGTGGTTTTTATGTTGGGTGCTAAGCGGCTACCTTCAAGTTGTTAATGAAAGAGGATTCGGCATGCTAACCACATGCATCCCTACCCCGTCAACTGCTCATGGTAGTTGACAGCGTCAGTTGGTAGGGTTTATCCCACAAAGGGATGCAGCACCACGAGGTTTAGTTTAGTTTTTATTGGTATTACTACCAGCATAATTAAGTTCAAGCCACCAAATGCCAGTAATTCTTTAGGTCCCCACACGTGTTTCACATGAGATAAATATTCTACCACTGTAGTTGTGTTTTTTCCTTGTATTTTATATTCTTTTGTTCTCTTATCATTAGATCTGTTAGTATCCCTTCCTTCTTTATCTGACTTATTCGTATTCTAATGTTATGACTCTTTTTGCTTAGCTGTTTGGTACAATATATTCTGTACCATATTCTACAATATATTCTATATTCATATATCTGTGTTCTGTGAAGATTATTTCTGCCTATTCCCACCCCCCATTTTTCGTTTAGAATGGTTCTTTGTATCTACTTGGTATCAGAATAATTTTCGGATCGAAATAGTTCTGCTAGACATCGGATCTCTATCATACTGATTTACGTGGTAACACTTGCCGTACCTTACTTCTTCATCTGCCCATTTCTTACCCTCTCAACAATCCTCGTGCCTTCTTGGTGCTGTCTCTGTTACGAGGATTTTCTCGCGTACACAAAACATAAATAGTTGTCCTGTTAGCTTACCGTTAGCAAAAATGTGACTTCTTTTTAGAAGCTCATTTAAATTGATTTGTTATATTCCATATTGGTATTCTTTCAGAAAATAAACTCCTGGAATATATTCGGAAGATTAAAGTTGCAAAAGCATATTCAGTGAGTAGTCTCTGCCCTTCTGTTGTATAGTAGCATCCAGTTGCAGGAAGAATCTCTAACTCTAGCTTACAGTTATCCCACCACCTCCTCAGAATCCCATTCTTATTTTAATCTGGTCAGCGTCATTGAATTTTTGGAACTGAATGTCGATGGACGCATATTCTATGAATAACTAACTAACTAACTAACTCCGTGGCGCAATATCCCTAGAGGGACAAGGCCTACCACCCGACCGCTGCGTCATCTACCATAGGCAGATGGCAGGATTGGGGGCATGTGATCAGCATGCCGACACCCATGGTCGTTAATGGTGGTTTCCATGACCGGAGCCGCTACTTCTCTATCAAGTAACTCCTCAATTTGAATCACGAGGCTGAGTGCACCCCTACCAGACCTCCCAACCTAAGAAAAATCCGATTAGGTACCGGGGATCGAACCACGCCGGCGGCCATATCCTATGATTAGGGACTGCATTTTTTGGTAACACCTAAAAGCACGGAATTTTACACACAGAAAAATCTGAGTTTAGATTCTCAAAAATAACATCTTTATTCAAATACATTTGCGACATATCACTAAATTTGTTGATTTTGGCGTAATCTTTCAATATACACTTGTATTATTTGAATTACGACATTTTTAAATATAATAATAATAATAATAATAATAATAATAACAACAACAACAACAGCCTGGTTGTACGTTGAAGGGCAAAGGCTTCCTGCAAGCGGGTAGCTCTCTGTTCGCTAGCACGATAAGCTATTCCGCGTGTGGATACAATACTTGTATGATTATTCAAAATAATTTACAGCGACTTTTTGTGATAATTTTTAAGGCTTAGAAGACCTCTACATTTCTCAATGTTGTGTTATCCCGATTTTTCTCTTATCGCCTTTGATTAACAAACAAAAATAATAATACTTGTCAATGATTAATAGCAAATGTTGAAGAACGCGTGCTATTCAACGGACTCCAACGAAATTTACACTCAGAGTATATTTTGGCGTGTTATGAAAGTTAAGATGAATGCAAGAGAAACAATGAACAATATCAAGTGCAGTACGATGCATCATTCTTCACACGAAATATTCACCGAAACAGAAGAAAGTATAACACCCAAAACGGTCATTTTATTTCACACAAAAAATCGAAACTCCTACCTATGATAGCAAGTAAAGAAACTTTTGAAACTCAGCACGTCCAGTTCTCTGGGAATAAAATCATCTTGGGCGTCATATACTGTTACTGTAAAAGCGTATACTTTCATCCTGCTAATTAAGTGTATGCTGTAATAGTATTCTAGAATTGTGTACTCTATCAGGGTTTACGAATGTTTTATTACAAGGTCGGCTTAACTTTACCTTCATCCCTTACATTGTTTATCTGTTCTTGTGAGCGTATCCCACATTTTGTTGTAAGTTTTCAACATCAAACTGTGCACAGTAAAATAATTAGGGGTGCCACATGACCTCGAAATGAACATGTGTACGAATCCTGGTGGGGAAAAATAGTGATATTATCTATAGGCTGCAATTCACCCTATAATCACAGTCTTACATATTTCCCTCATGTCTTTCCTCTTGTTTATTTGCAAGCTCAGATTGGTCTTATTACTTGTATATTACATGTTTTCGCATAGGCATGTTACTTACTCAATGACAATAGACAATGCCTTAGCAAGCTAAAGGAATGTTATCTATTTTATGGAAACCGAATGTTCATTGCCGCGCTTACCTGAGCCCGCCATTAAACCCTATTCTGTGCTAACTCCATCCAACCAACCCTCGCAAATCCTACTTCTCTTAAATTTATTTTAATATTGTCCTCCCACCTACGTCTAGGTCTTGTCTGTGGAGTTTATTTTGACAAAACCTACATGATCAAGAATGGAATCGATGTAAGTTATTCACATATTATAATTAAATTAGTTTAGAAATAGGATTAGTAACAAACTGTTATTTAAAAACTTCGAGATTGTCACTTAGTGAAGTTAACTAATATTTCAGATTAACCCTTTCAGAGCTGAATTTACATTAATATAAACTTTCTTCAAATGATATAATTGGATTTATATGTTTGAAATCAACAAAGAAAATTTCAGTGAATTAGCTGTTTTTTTATAAACTACAATCCTAACACGCGAATAAACTTCCTCATATTTTAACATAAAGCATTCCCCTATTAACTCTATATCTCGACTTTATGCAACTTTTTGCAGTTATCCATATATAGGTCAGAAGCAATGAAAATGTTAGGAATAGTATGTTCAGGAACAATATAGCTGTAAAATCCTTGAAATTGATGTATCAAAAAAGTTTGTCAAAATAGCCTTTATATAGTTAAATTATTTTAATTGTATTAAGAACAAAGGATATGTCAAAATATCCCTCACATATGGACAGTATTCAAGAACCATAGTCATTGTAATATGAAAGATTAAATTCTGGGAGTCTTGTAAATGCCTATTTGGTATAAACAAAAAGAATCATTTGATAGAAACGTATGTTACTTACTCAATGGCTAAAGACAATTCCTAAGCAAGCTAAAGAATATTATCTATTTTATGGAACCCACCATTTAACCCTATTCTGTGCTAACTCCTTCCAACCAACCCTCTCAAATCCTTCTTCTCTTAAATCTATCATAATATTGTCCTCCTACCTACGTCTAGGTCCTCCAAGTGGTCTTTTCCCTTCGGGTCTCTCAGTCAATATTTTTTAGATATGTTTTTCTTCCCCCATGCGCGCAACATGTTCATAGAAACGTATATTATACCTTTAAAAGTAAATCAAATGTTAGGATACCTACCTTTTATTTTTAAAATCTTCAAATAGGAATTGTGTCAAATTCAGTTGAGAAATTATGTATTTTAGTGGGTGGAAGTGTGTATGTGCCTCTTAACATAATTAGGGATAAATAGGAGGTGAAGTTGCGGGTGGTAAAGTGGCTCGTGGATCGATTCCCTGATAGACAGCTACAAGATCAGAAGGAAATAAGACGGGAGCGTCAGATTAAGACTCTGTGTGCGATATATTACGGCGATCACCAGCCCGCCTTGAACACGAACATCCAGATGGCGCCTGGCCAACACGCAGGGAAGGAACATCGCTCTCACTGGTCCGAATCTCAGGTGGGAACCAGGTCAAACTCTAGATTAGTACCTAGCACATGTAGCATCAGATGTTTTAGTAGTTATTTATTTATTTATTTATTATATCCTAGAATATTGGCCTCAATAACATAGGTACTAAAAAAAATATTATAAAGATAGACGTAACAGGAAAAATTATAATAAAGAAGTCTCACGTGATGTATAACTTTCCCTGCTCTAAGCATGGCAATACAACTTTCTCACATAAAATTGTGATAAAGAATAAGAAGTCGCATTACAGGAAGTGCGTATTCACTTGTCTCAGCCTCATACAACTGTGTTCGCCAACCAAGACGAAGTATGAGTTTATACTAACGAGAGTATGGACATTTTAATTACTAGTACAGTATAAGCATCTCAAACAAAATCATTACAGCAGTTTTCAAGAAAGTAGCAAAAATGCAAAGGGATGGTAAAAGTAAAGCAATGCCCTCACCAACCTTCTCATATCTTGAAAGATATCTAGCCCATCTATAGCATTTTGGTTTGTATAAGTCTTACATGACAGGAACCGATACAATTGACGAAGCTTCCAGTGAGGTGACCCGAGTAATCAGACAGCTGAACAATGAAGGTGTCCTATCCAGAATTAAAAAATTGCCAAAATGTTGGGAAGCTGTCATAAGCAAGAATGAAGTTTATATTGAAGGCTTGTAAAGGTATTTTGCAAAATAAAATTATTTTCTTCCATTCTATCTTACAGTGTGCAGAACATTTGAAATGACCCTCGTATTCGTCTATAAGATTTAGTAATTATCGCGTGAAATTTGCAAAGCATATGTCAGATGCTCTAGTCAACAATTCTACTAAGTCTTCTTTCAAATTTAAGATACTTAGAGCCTACGAGTTTTATGTGAGTATGGACTGTGGATTTTTAATTAAAATTTGACAACATCAAAATTTCATATGCTAATTTAATGTGAAGTTTACAAACTTTTATTGTAGCTCAAGTACAAGTTTTTTTTTTTTTTTTTTTTAATGGTGTTGAAGTTATTTTAATTTGCATCTGCACTTACTTTCTGATGTTTTTCTAGTGCGCATAACGAGCAGATGGACCTGAAACCGAAATTAATGTATAAATCCTTATTTGTGTGCTATTTGAAATTGTATCATGCATTAAAAACCTCCTTGGCGTAAAAAAGTAACAAAATAGTATTTTCAGACAGCTTGAATTAAAAGTAGAACTTCTAGCACAAGACAAACTAAGTAAAAATTACACAATATCGCACTAGTGCTATAAAATCTTTATGCCACTCCATTCGTTTCAACTTTGGTATTCGTCACATGGGAAAATACTCATTTAGTTAATAATATTTGCGTATAATTATCAAATAGACTCAGCTTGATAAAAATAAAATTCACTACGCCTTTTTAAAATGTGAAATTTCTCACGGTGATTGCAATTGTAATTATATTTGGTGGGTGAAAAACGTTTTCATGTTGGCAGCAGTGTAAGATAAAATCAATAACAGCTGTCTGCGCGCTGGAACATGGTGTGTAATTCGTTACAATAATATAATTTATTATTATTTCACAAATGTTAACGGCTGTCTAAAAATGATTTTATTCGTAGGATTGCTTCACACACACTTAGCGGCTCGATCCGCAAACATACCTACTAGAAAAATAAAGTCCTTCCTTTAGCCCTTGTATCATAAATAGCTATTTCGTAGGTCCCTAGGTCCCTAGGAAAGTTGAAACTTCATAAAACTACCTTTCTACTGGTATGGAACAGTTTGGGACAGACTGGTGCAGCAGTAAGCCATGGGAGCTCTAGTGGGACCCAGTCTATCACAGGTATTGGTCATATGTTTGTAATATGTCTCAGCAACATAATACTGCATTATATAGGGCAAACAATGCAGCCAAACAGCTTCTGTGTGGACTGCAGGAAATTGCCCCGATACAGTGCCTCTACATCACTATCGGTCAACACTCTGGTGTTTGAAAGGAATCAAGTATCGTTAACTCCCTTTGAACTAAGGCAATTAATTTTAGCAGTTCACAGCCGCACTGCATGCATAATGTATTCAACGATACCATGTTGACTATTTAAATTGGTAGTGATAAAGTTGTGTGAGATTTACGCATTAAGAATGATACATTTGATACAGCAAACTGGCTTTAAAACATCATCTAGGTATTATGATGTGAAATCAGAGGCTGAAGCCGGTTAATTATTCTTCCTCTGATGCCTAACGCATTGCTTTGGGGACCTGTGAGCCTTTTAATTAGTGACCCCGTGGGTGATAGCTAGACCTTTTCCTACAGGAGAGAGAATATACCATTACTATGAGTAGGGTCCAGAAGTTTGTGTAAAATCATATTTTTAATAATATTGCACAATATTACATGCTAGTGTTAAAATATGTACAAGACACGAAAGAAATAACAGGAAGTTGATTGTTTCATTTTGAAGATTGTTGCATATTTTGTTAGTTTTGCGATAATGCATAATTTCTATTTGATAATGAAATATTTGTATATATTTTATTAATGTGTCTCATTTTAAACAGTATATTTCTGACAGGTTTTAAATATTGTACATATCTGTTAAGTCAAACAATTACAGCACATTTGGCTAAGTGAATGTTTCGAGAACCGACTGTACAATAATTGACAGTATAGAACCTAATGTTTTCGAAACTGATTGTATAATATTAGAGCGACTTTTCATTTTATTGGTTTTCAATTTACTAAAATGTGTTGCATTGCCTAAGAATTGTAATGTAATTTATAAAACTTGACAATTCTTATAATTTATAATGAATTGACAATTTTTGTAATTTATAATGTAATTCAGCTATCAAGAGAAGGTTAAATATTGAAATTACTTAAATGATGGTGCATACTTCAGTGGTTTCAGAGCATACTTCACCAATGAAATATGCATATTTCGTCTTCTGATAGAGCATTAGCTTCCGGGCCTTAATTGGGAGTTAATGACCACTGGCATTGCGGTATTTGGGACCTACAGTTTTCGCTTGGAATCCAAATCACTATAGGATTTTCTGTTAGGGTTGGAGGAGGAATTAGGTAATACGAAAAATCCGCTCGAAAGAAATATTGACAGTGATTTGAATGCCGCACCCCACCAGGGCAATCAGATGCATAAGTTAAGAGTTAAAGAAAATAAAACATAGAATAAATATGATCTGCTACTTTTTTTTTTGTTATGTATTATTGTATTGTGAAATTGTTTAGTTCACCTGGGGGGGGGGGGGGGAAGGCTTTGAATATAGCTTAATACTTTTGCACTACGTAAGAGAACCGCTTTTTCTCCAAGCTCTGGCTCTACAGCTTGTTAACAGTATATGCTTTGTATGTTTTGAAACTTCTGGAACTTGTTCATTTAAACTCATCTGAATTTCAGAAAAATAGCGACTATCATAATTATGACACAAGATACAAAAATAATTTCTATACACCGTCATACCATTTATCTACAATTTGTAAAACATATATGGTTTTTGGTTTACAATTATATAATAGTTTAACTGCTAATACCAAGACGCTAAATTTATTACCATTTAGAAAACATGTCAAATCTATTTTAATACAAATATGCCCCTACAGTTTGGAGGATGCACGCGTAGGCCTTTTAGATCACATAACTTTTAAGTAATAGGCCTACAACTAATCTTAATTTTTTATATTAGTATTAGAGGAAACCTTGACACTGTCCATACATTCATTATGTCTTCGACAATGAACATTATTATTATTATTATTATTATTATTATTATTATTATTATAAAAATAAATATTAAAATAGAACACTATTTTAGGCCACCTTTTCCCTTCACTTCTTTAAATGTATTCTGCAGTGAATGGCTATATAGTGAGAAACATGACTTTTAATAGCATTTTAAGGTGTGATTTTTTTTACTGCTATTTAAATTTAAATTTCTTCTTTTTCAGGTAGGTGGAAAAAAAAGGTGAATGCTGACCGACAAATGCTTAATAATAGTAAGTAGTCTGATATTCTTTGTATTGACGGATTCCTAATGATTATAATACTATCATTTCCTGTGCTGGTCGTTTGCTGTGTAATAATTTATTTAAAGCTGCACAGCGTATAACACGCAAAATACTGTGATAAGTTACTTCTGGTATTTTATGTTCTAGCCAGCGCTCAGTGGTCCGATTTCGGAAAAAGAAAATTAAATGTATGCTGATAGTCATTCTTTACTTGGAAAGTAAAATTGAAATGGTTTAGTGCAGAACTTGAAATTAAATTATAATAAAATTTTTACGTATATAGCAGGGTTTAAGCTCGGAAAGAACCTTTAGCAAAAAAGCGAAAATGGATAAAAAAGCTTTAACAAAATGCTAAAATACAAATTTATTGATAAAAGTTGATTTTAACTGCATTTTTTTATGTAGCTTCAAAATAATAAAAATAAAACGGTACAAATAACAAACTGAACTATAAAGCAAATTATTAATTTTTTATCAAAGCCCTTTGGTTTGGAATTTAACACTTTTCTCTGTTTCAAATTGGTCCATTTCTCAAAAGCCTTGCTAAAATTATAGCTTTTTCTTTCGGGCCTTCAAAATTCATCATTAAGATGTTATTAACATTACACAAATTTATTCTATTGCGAATGTCAGTTTTAATAAGGTTCAATGCACAGAAAGCTCTCTCACAGTGTGCCGTGGAATTGTTATAGCATACTTTACAGTGCAGTACATCAAAGGAAGTCCAACAGAAATGTAATTTACATGGATGTAAGAATTTCCTTTCGCATTCTTGCGAAAGTGGCTACAATTTCTTTCGCATTCTGAAGTTTCCTTTCGTATTTCGTAAAAAATGCTATCGAAGCTTAAACCCTGGTATATAGTTACAACAAATGTCTAAAAAAAAACCGGATAGATCAATCCTGAGGATGAGTCTTGTAGGTATGTAGGTCTATTCTTACGTAATATTGCTCCAATTATAAGAATTTTATAGGGAAAATTGACGTCTCGTTTATGGGACATGTGCAGCTGCAAGGACGTTTAGAGAAATGAGCAATTAAATTTTATGGAGCTATTTGAAGTGATTTGGTACACCCCTCATTGGCTCGTGGAGAGAGGATGTAAGTGGCATTGTGGGGATGGGACATGGCTAACAGCCAGCTGGGTCGTGTTGGCGAGGAGCATGTCTTACGGATGAAAGTGAATCACAGGTACCCTAACTGTCACAAGTTCAAGTCTGGAAACACAGGGCCCGTCAAAATTAAGTTAACTTCATCAGGCCCGAGCTCGTCTCTTTATTAATCTTACAGTCTGATCATTATCAGCCAGGATTCATTAAGCCATCGTGTCTTTAAGCAGTACCGACTTCGAGACTTCAAGGATAATATCTACTTCTTTGAATAACTTACACCAAACCTTGAACACACTAAGGTATTCTCTCTTCGTGGGCGACATTTCCATTTTCCAAAATTTTAAAGGTAGAGACATTAATTTCCCCCTACTTTAATTAGATCAACAGTTTTAGGAACGTTTTTTAAATAGCATTTCTTTAAAAAAATGTACGTCCTCCTACAAAATGTATGCAAAGGCGTCAATTTCTTTTAAATCTCTGCTATATTCTGAAAACAGAGGAATTAACTGGTAACCTAAGAAATTAATTTTTTGTAAACTTCAATTTTGTAAAGTTTACATAACATAATATGCCATATAGCATATTTTACACTTTAATCTGTTTTTAAATATATAACATTTTATATTTTAATCTTTTTTTGAAGTAACTTTTTACAGTACCGTATGTTCACTAAGTATTTAAAATGTAGCAAAAAATTGTAGGAGTTATATCACAGAGAACAATTGAAAATGTCCTGAAAATGCTTTAAAAGTTTCACATTTCTGTTAGAGAGGCTGAGTCGACTTCTAGGGCTATAGTGCCACCAGAAGTATTAGGCCCGTTGAAAAATCTTACACACCTCATAGAGAATCGAACTCATGTTTTAAGTTCTTCTTGTCCGACAATACTATAATATTCTAATGACATACAAGTAACCTAAGATAACATATCTTAAAGTGTGTTAAGTATCTTGAGAAACTCTGATAAGCATATGTAAAGGAATATGTGGGTAGTGTTATTTGACAACTGTATTTCAACTTCCAAAGCCGTATATGAACACTGTAAAACAATATGTTGTCATTATAACTGATTTGCATTTGATAATTTTTTTATAATATATTACCACAAAATAGGCACTAAATTAGGCATTAAATTAGGTCAGCCAATTTGGTTCAATTTCAATAGACTTCCCATGGACGTTATAAATGCGTATACCAAGTTTCATGGAAATCCGATAAAGCGTATTTGAGTTATCGCGCATTCAGACAGACGGACAGACATTTTCCCGTCCCCCACATAATCTCATAAAGTACCATTCTGGCACTTAATAATTAATGCCTGAAGTCTCAGGCTCTAACGATTACATATTTTGCAGTAAGAAGTACTTAAAGCTACTTAAAACAAAGTCATATTTAGAATTATTGCAAATCTTAGAAGATCGGTAAATTAGTTGATTTAATGAATAGGTATATTTTCAAGTTTATAATTATCGTTTGGGGTCATAATGCGCTTGAAAATCGACAAAAGAGGAAAAAATGTAAATTACAGTCGAAGAAAATCCGCTTTAATGGAGTTACGCTATATTTCTTTAATGGGGTATCGCCTGGTGTTTATGCTTCACGCAGTACACAGGTGCTGGAGAAGTGCTCGAAACAGCCCTGGCAGGGGAAATACAGAAAACTAAATTAGATGCTGTTCCATCACTTGCAGGGATGGCTTTGAAAATATGGAAAACTGGCTTCGGTCGGGTAATATTTTAGGTAGCCCAATAGTTCGGACAAGTTCGTTAATGAGCAAAATTGGGCCAAGGGGGTCGGGGTTGAAATTTTGAAAAATTTATATCTCGGCCCCTATGAAGTATAGAGGGAAACTTTGTTTGAATAAATTAGAGTACTCCCTATGGAGTTCATAGTGACACCAACGATTCGGGGGTTTTGGGGGTGCGAGTGGGGGTGGGGGATGGAAATTCAAAATGTTTGAAACCACGTCTTGTGGGATATCGCTGAAAAGCTCTTGATGAGTACTCTACAAATCAATAACTAGTTTCTCGATAGTTCTCATAAGGCGAGATTTTAATGTTTGAAAAAGTGCTCCTTCCTCTTTTTTGCAGTTATTACTGTAGGTTTGTCATGCCAAGGCTAAAGAAGAAGAGTGCTGCGCAGCGACAATAAATTTAACCAAACGCACTTCGAAATCTACCTAAGCCTGTAGACCTGCCTAAAGGGATTTTTTATTATTTTTGATCGGCCTCGGTCTAGTGGTTAAAGTTAATGATTACTAGTTATGAGATCCTGGGTTCGATTTCCTGTACAGCTAAGGGGAATTTTATGTTTCGCTGACCGACATGGCCTGATTAAATATTAAGGACCCCATCGTCTCATCGGGACATTGCAGGTGTCCCAGCTAGACAAATGACCACAAACCCTACTGGGAAAGAAGAAAAACATGTATAACATATTACAAAACTAAACTAAACTCCGTGGCGCTACATCCCTGAAGGGACCAGTCCTACCACCCGACCGCTGCGTCATCTACCATAGGCAGATGGCAGGATTCGGGGTATGTGGTCAGCCGCACGGCCGTTAATTGTGGTTTCCATGACCGGAGACGCTTCTTCTCTATCAAGTAGCTCCTCAATTTGAATCACGAGGCTGAGTGCACCCCGTTCCAGACCTCCCTACCTCAGAAGAAGCCAAGGGCCGACGGATCTGAAGTCAGCGACGCTAACCACAATAAAAACGGGGCACCCAGTGATGTAGTGGTTGAGGCACTGCATTATAAACCGGAAGGTCGCGGGTTCGATCCCCGATGAGGTCGTTGGAGTTTTTCAATTGGCCTAATACTTCTGTTGGCACTATGGCCCTAGAGGTTGACTCAGCCTCTCTAACAGAAATGAATACCAGGAGTATTCCTAGGGATAAAGGCGGCCGGTTCGTTGGACTAACAAATGTCTCAATCTGAAAGCCTCAAACTCCCGCGTCTCCACGGCCCATACAGGTATCACTTTACCTTTTTTAAGTAGATTTTGAAGGAAAATCTACCTATTGCAATCGATACCATGTCATGACTGTCGAAAAATAATTCTTTCACATCTTTACGTTTCATGCCTCCCTAAGTATGAGACCACCACCCATTCAATTTGTTTGTAATATATATATATATAAAGCCAAGATGTTCCATAAGGCTTGGAGTAACGTTGTAATGGGATCAGCACAGTGTGGAGCCTCGCCGCTGCGTATCATGGCGCTAGATGTCTATGGAGAATATTGGAGTGGGGATGATGCGAGGGAAGTAGTGGGAGCGAACATAAACCCCCTATTACTACTGTGATGTGTTAAAAATGGAATACCAGACTTTTAGTAAACAATAGATGAGATCGAAAAATTGTGATCATGATATTAATATTAATAATAATAATAACTATTATGATAATGATAATTATGTTTGCTATAGGATAACTTCATAGAATAAGAATAAACTAAACTCCGTGGTTCTACATCCCTGAAGGGACAACGCCTTCCACGCCTACCATAGGCCGATGGCAGGAGTGGGGGCATGTGGTCAGCATGCCGACCCCCAGGGTCGTTACTGGTGGTTTCCTTGACCGGAGCCGCTACTTCTCTATCAAGTAGCTCAGTTTGAATCACGAGGCTGACTGCACCCCGGTCCAGACCTCACTACCTCAGAAAAATCCGAGGAGATACCGGGCCTGCGAATCTGTAGCCAGCGAAGCTAACTAAGAGACCAAGCAGGCGGTAGAATAAGTTGTAAAGAAAATTGAAGAATAATTCATTGCACCTAGCATATAATATAACTAGCTTAAAAGGCCCGGCGTCGCCCGGGTTTTTTATTTTGTAATTGGAAATTAACTTATGAAGGACTACTGATTTTTAAATTCTAGGTCCTTATATAGGTATTTAGAATTTGATTTAGGAAGAACGACTTATCACACTCAAACTGTTCCCTCAGAGAACGCTTGATATAGCATTTAATGGCTCATAGAGGATGTAGAATTTTGCATCCCATCGCTTGTACAGTGCACAGCAAGCCTGGTAGGGGTTCAAATAAGGAGAAACAGAAATTCCGGTAACATAAAATTGTATTGTCTTTGTGGAATATTTATTTCTCACTCTCATGTTACCATACAACCGTTTCGGGGATGAAATTAAACAGAATTTATTTCCAAACCCATCTGAGACCAGTGGCAACAATATGTTGCCATGCCAACTGTGATTTGGATTTGATAATTATGTGTAAAAAGGGATTAAGTATTCTCAAAAACATTTAATTTTTGGCATTTAAAATCAAAATTTTTCAAAATCCTTTCTTAGTGAGCACCTACATTATGAAACGAAGGTACTGTCAAAATTCCAAGTCTCTACCTGTTATAGTTTAGGCCAGTGTCCGGCAGATGCTGCAGTTGTGACGTAAGAGCCGATCATCTCGCAGGAGCTTGAGAGAGCGAGCAGTTGAGTTGCATTCCTGTTAATACGCACTAGCGCAGTGGCGTTCAGTGCATCAGTAGGGTTAAGGTGAGCCGTGATGGTACATTGAATTGCGTGCATTAACCATGGCAAGGGTGCAGAGGTCAGTTAATCAGTGAAATGTATGGTCAATTTAGTGCATTCAGATTAATATTAGACTTACGGAAACGTCAGGTCACCCTCGGAGACACGCCACATTTTCCAAAGTTGTCTACAGTATGTCATTCAATTACAGACATTAATAATTATGTACAAATATTAGAAGAACTGGATCAAGATATTTTATTACAGATTTCAAGATTTTGCAAAACTCCAATCCGATATTTGCATACTTGCGATACCATTTTCTGTGGATGTTGACAGTGTTCCAACGTCATTGCAACTAGAAGTCATTGATTTGCAAAAGAATATTGAAATGAAAGACCGCTTTCAAAACAAAAAGGATCTATCTATATTTTATAGAAGATTTCCCCAGGCAACTACATAATATATTTGCTGCTAGAATGTTGAGTATATTTGTATCGACGTATGTATGTGAATAGTTCTTTTCTTGTATGAAGATCTGCAAACCACAACATGGAAACCGCCTATCTGATCAGAACATGAAAAATGTTCTCGTTTGTGTGTTAGCCAGACTATGTCTCCTAATATTGCAAAATTAGTGCGCGAGAAAAGAGGGAAAAAATCTCGACAATGCCTTGAGCTTGGGCACGATAGTGACACAAAGTAAGGGTGTGTATCAAAAGTCTGAATAGGCCTATACTTGGCATAGTGCTCACAAAGGTGTATAGTTTAATTTGTATATTTTGTGTATTTTGTATACTTTGTATACTTTAACATTTTTCAGTTTCCGAGTAGACAAAGTTTTGCAGTACTGCTTAAAGTATTCTTATGTTTTATGTATTTGTATGAAAAAAGTAGTTTCGGAGCCTCATTTAAATAACCTGACGCTTCCGCACCTGGATGCATTTCAGATTCGTGTAAGTAGGGCCTATATTAAATTTCATTACAAACAAAACTGTTCTGTTACATTGATTTATCACAGTTGTACTATTTTGTTTTCGTACAAATGCATTGTAATTGTGCTATTCCCATACTATCTACGAAGATCGGAGCGCACTCTGTCAATGCATAGGCGTCGTTCCGCCACTGGCCAGTTGAACCCTTCCTCCACGCTCAGTACGGAGATATTGCCGAGCAAAGAGCGTTGCTGCTCTGTAGTATGACGTCACAGAGCACGGAACATGCCGGTCACTGGTTTAGGCTCTACGTTGATTCTCTGTCAGTCAGTCAGTCAGGACAAAGCCTTTTTTATATCCAGAGATTCTTTTCTCAATTTTTATTAGCATATATTTTATAATTTTTAGCACCCCCAGAGTAAAATCCTGGCTGCGTCACTGGATGATTGGTTTCGCGGTAGCTAAGGCGTGCTGCCTTGGAGCCGTGGTGAAGGAGGCTATGGGTTCGAGTCCCTCCTCGGGCATGAGTGTTTTGTATTATAAGGAAAAAAGGTAAATGAGGAAAACAAGAATGGTAAAAAAGATAAATTAATCAGTAAAATTGGCCTATGGCCGGCTAAATTTAAAAAAAAAATAGTGTCTAGCTGCAGTCAAGACACAAACATTGGGTAAGGTACTGTTTAGTTATTTTAACCGCTCTGGATTGAGACGGAGATTAGACATTTCATCGGATAAGTGCATTGTCTCGGCAAGACAGCAGTAACGAAGATTTGTTCGCAGTAACAACGCCTACTTAATGCAGAACCGCCTTCTCCATTATTTATCCTGTACATTTCTATTACAGAGCTGCATGATTCGGGGAAGAACACCGCCTTAATAAATCCTTGGCGTGTATCTGCCCCACCCCTCCCGCCGGAACTGTCAATGATCGATTGTGCTGTCAGAGCCGTAAAAATGCTTTCAGCCTAACACCCCCCAAAATAGACCTTTTCCTCCTACTTGAACATTTCCGGTTTTAGTAATAGCAGTCTTGTGCTTGCAGTGTGGCCTGTGATTAGAAGCACTTATTTTTTGCAAAATTAGAAATGCATTTTTTTATAAAAAAAATCGACTAAAAATAGAAAAATCACGAAAAAATTGAAGAATTTGTGTAAAATATACTGGAGACAATTTGAAGGCAGGAATCATAGGTGGCGGCAACTGTGATTCGATCATCAAAGGCGAACTGTTATAGTGCAAATCGATAGTTGATGTTTTAATTGATTCCTTGACGGGTCGATATAATTATATTGAAAATTAAATTTAATATACATTTTGAAAACAACAGTTTTTGTATTTATATTGTTGATGATAGAATATACTCATGTTCCAGATGTTCATGTGGCCCTTTCTGACTCACAGTTGAGTGAGTCAGTTGGAGAATTTAATGTTGTACCGGCACGTTGTTATGGTAGCTCAGTTGGTTAGAGCATCGGCACGGAGAGCCGAAGATCCTGGTTCAAATCCCGGCTATGGCATTGAATTTTTCATTCTGACTTCACGTGTCCACGTCCTTAATTTGTTTTTTAAGACCTTCATTTTCGAACAAGACCGTTCAGCACTGCGTTTGTGACCATTCACACCAAGTGTAGACATATTCTTAAAGCCATTTCTGTGTTTGAAAAGTACATTTCAGATTTTTCTTGACAACGAAGTTTCAACACAGTAGCAGCCATTGTTGTAAAAGTCGTTCATGCGATCAGCGAATCAAATCAGCTCCTTCTTAAGTACAAATCAAGATCGTCTGAATAATCTGACACAAGCTTAGGCTATATGGGTGGGTACCGACTGCGCGCGAAAGGGTCAGTTTTTTCCCCAACTGCGCGCAAGCTAAGGAATTGTAAACAGCCCAACTGCGCGCGAGCTACTAAATTGCAAACAGCCCAACTGCGCGCGAGCCTACCACAAATACGTCAAATACTTGTGAGTCTTTCTCATCTAAGTAACACTAGTAAATAATTTTATCAATTATAAAAAAACAAACCAATCATAAAATTTCTAATATTTTCATCACTATTATCACTCGGAGGATTACCTCCTTTCCTAGGATTCTTACCTAAATGAATTATTATTCAATCTCTAACCTTAAACGAAAATTATTTATTAATTACCCTAATAGTTATCTTCTCATTAGTTACGCTATACTACTATTTACGTATTTCCTACACATCCTTCCTAATAGTAAATGAAGAATCTAACTGAAACACACTCAATACAAAATATAATTACAATACGTATAATACCTATGAATGGCAAATAGGCTGGCATTCATAGAGAGTCCTAAGTCTCCGAAAAATGGGAAGGAAAATGCAGGAATAATCGCCGCGCGCAGTTGAGCTATACGCAAAACGGACCTCCGCGCGCAGTCGGGCATTTTAAAACAGTTAGAAATTTATCTTGCGCGAAGTCGGGATCCTCCGGGCTATATATTCAGCCGACCCAAGTTATCCATTGTCAAGTTTAAAGAGTTCTCAAAAAATCCAAATAGACCGCAAATTACCTTTGTGCTTCCGATCTCTGTGGCATACAGTTAACTATCTATCATAGATAATATAATTTCGGTAAGTTTGGTTTCGCAGTTTCACCATATTGAATTCTTGGTGCTTTGCCTGCTGGGTGTGTCATGATAACAGGAAAGTTGACACTTTTAACGGTAAATCTGCCTATTCCTAAAATTTGAAACGAGCTTTCTGTTTGTTTAAGCTGATTTAATTCCATCGGAATCAACGTTCGAAGCAACTCCGCTAAACTGCTATATTCGTCCCACCATTCTCTGTTGCGGCAGTCAAGTTTGACTATTCCTTGCGCCCAAAGCACTGTGAGGGGAGGGGGTGTTAGCAAGGAATGTGCAAATTGTATTATTTCATCTTTCGATTACTATTTTACCCTCTTCCACTACTTTTCCCTTCCTATCTTTCTGTTTCTTGTCTCAGTTCTTTTTGTTTCCTTTGCGTTTTTGGAGAGTTTGCGGGGGCCTCGGAGCATCAGTAGTATGGTTTTGCCGGTTACCCCTATGGTGGCGCCCGATACATACCCGCAACACATGGTGGCGCAGGGGCAAAGTCCGCATCGACCAAAGTCCACAAATGACGTCATCCAAAATGGCGGCGCGCTAGGCCACGTGACCGGAAGTAGGTTTCGTATTACAGCACGGTTCCCACGAAGCGGAAATGCAACGTCATCAGTTTTCAGTAAGATGTTTACTTCACTATGGTCCTGGGATCGACCCAACCTGGAGTAAATGCGACCGTTGCCTAAGGCTGTTAACCTTATTATTATTATTATTATTATTATTATTATTATTATTATTATTATTATCAGACGCAGTTGGAAATGTAGAGAAGCGTTATTTTATTCCTTCAAGTATTTTTTTATAATTATATTTCACATACAGTTTTTCCGTAAGATGTCTATTTTAGCCCTGAGGTCATCTCAACCTAGGTTTGCCGATTAGCGTTTAATATAATTTTTACTTTGGTCCTATGGTAAAGGCGGCCGGTGCGTAAGGCTGTTAACCTTATTATTATTATTACCATTATTATTGTTATTATTATTATCATTATTATATTACTTTTTTTCTTTTCTTTTTCTTTTTTTACACATCGAAGTCTAAAAGATACTAAGATAGCACATATTTCAAACCTTTATTTATTTATTTATTTATTTTTTTTATAATTATGGTAGCTATCGTTTTAAAACTATATTTCATCATAAGATGATAATTTTAGCCCTAGGGTTAACTCAGCCTCTAGCTTACCGACGAGTGTTGAATTAGCTTCAAACCCTCGGTATAATGAGGGAATAATATTATGTTGATAATTACGGCATTATAAAATTCGCGTACAGAAAGCCAGCATGTGATTTATACATGTGGAGTACAGAGATTTGCTGAGGTAATCGGAAGTCTCATCTCGCAAGATTTCTACTCACCTTGCATCACTAAACAGTGGTCATATGCAGACGCAAGCGTTCTAGTATGTCTTATCTCGCACTTGTGTCACCTACATTTCATCTCTTTAATTCTCCATTCATAACAGTGATATTTCATTTATCCATTTAATCTTTAAATCCTAGTTTATTAATCTACCTAGTGCTTTTATTAATTTATTGCTTTGAAGCGGACTTGGTTATAATAGTCCTTACGGTTGCTCCTGGTGAAAATAGAAAAATGGTTTTCAATGCACGGTTTTAGCGAGAGATTTGAGAGATTTAGAAAATGGCTTCTAGCGCGTAATTTAAAATTATGAACAAATGACATTGTGGCAGATTTGTAGTATATTTTTACGAGAGAGTTCATTTCACAATAGGTATCATATTACCAAAGTCAGCATTTTATTTTCTACGTTTTGTCACACAATCCCCACGGATCATATTAAGTCTTTGTTCATACGAACTAAAACATAATGCTACGACAGCATTTTTTTCCAAACGTATCTTCAAACAAAAGTTTAATTTCTTTATTCATATACAAGAAATGATATGATGTTGATTCAACAAATTCTTTATTTATGACGTCATCATTACAAACAGGCTCATGCATGCTTCAAGGTCTTACACGGCACGTGTGCGGAAGTTAAGTAGGTCACACATCTCATATTACAGAACAAGTTTCTACACGTCTTGGCTAGCTCACGGCGTCAGTATATAAGGCGATGACGCCACCGCATCACATTCACTTCTTCGCAGACCGTCGCCGACTACACATCATGGAGAGCTCGTCCGCCATCGTCTTCCAATGTGGTGAGTGTGCTTCAAGGTACAGACACAAGAAGGATCTCAACAGACACATCAACCAACATCATAAGAAAAGTGACTACAAGTGTGAAATATGCGGTGTGATATTTACACGAAGTGATGTACTAAAAAGACACATCCGCGAAAATCACTCCGTTACTGCCTTCACCTGTAACATTTGCCACTCCAACTTCTCATCGGCACGTTACTTAAGTATGCACCAGGAGAGGAGACACCACCCAGCAACGAGAGACGCCGCCAATCGCATTGGGATGTATCACCAGGCAGGCCACTTGTACTTTCCTGCTGAAGCCGGGACATCATGCAACGGAGGCGAGACCTCGAGGATTCCCGTGCACGGTGGTGGTCAAAGCCAGGAACCCGCCCGATTACAGGTACGTTTTATTACATTATCAATCATGTTTTTCAAAATCTAAATACATACATCATAGTAGCGGTGTAACACATGATTACATTTTATTTTTATAGGTCGGAGCGAGGAGCTACGATGCGGACGATGCCAGACAAAACAACACCGATCGCTTCCATCTACCAGCACATAGCGGAGACGTAGGAGCAGGCGCATCCCGTCCAACGATGCTGGGAGAGGAGGCCACACCTTCCGGTGTACGTTTACAGGTATGTAGTGAAATTATTATTATTTCAGTGATTGTACAAGATATTATTATTATTATTTCTATGATGGTACAAGACATCGAACTTATTTTTTCCTTATAAAACTCGGTATTACTTTTTCCATGTTACTGAATGTGAGACTTTATATTTCAGTGATTAAACAAGACAGAAAACTTAATTTTGTTAATTTTTTCCACGTTACTGAATGTGAGACTTTATATTTTAATGATTAAACAAGACAGAAAACTTATTTTTTATCACAAAACTCATTATTATTTTTTATATTAGTACAGAACGGTTAAAATCAAGACATTAATCTCGTAAATCTTAATATTTTATATTTCTGTTGTTACAGAATACAAGTCCAGTGAGTGGGGATACCATGCGGACATCATCCATCCATCCAAACACCATCCATCCAGGGCATTCAGGTTTACATTTGCAGGTATGTTATTATTATGATTATTGTGCAAGACATCCAACATATTATTTTCTATATTAGTACAGAGCGGCTAAAATCAAGACATAAAACTCATAAATCTTAATATTTTATTTTTCTATTGTTACAGAACACAGAGTCCAACCGTCAGTCGCGACCTAGCGTTACCATGCTTATGCGTGATATTCCACAGGTATGTACAGTGAAATGTCTTAGTGTTTTATTATTCCATACGCTTACGAAGGTCTAGATTGCTAATGTCGATATTTTTTTCGTTATTACAGAGTCAAGGTGGAATGGATCGCATCGCTGTGACCAACTCAACATCGGCGGAAACATGTGAGTTTTTACCCGTCGAAACAGCGTTCAGGTCACGACTGGCAACATATGCAGCATTAAATTTCCCAGCCGGCGATATGGAATCTGTCCTGTCGTCGTGTCAGTATAAAATTGAAAACCTTCTGTCAGATTCACTGTCAAAATTTGCATCAATTAAATTTAATATTTTTGTAGAGTGTGAATTTAATCATCTAGAGCTAAATTCTTGTTTGAGAAATTTTAAGACAAAAAATGAAGCACTGCTTAGAACATCAAATATTCACGAAGTAGTATCTAGACACATTTCTAAAATTCAGGCTGAGATGCAGGACAGTGAATTGCGAGGGTCTGGGTGGTTTTACAATAAAATCCACAAAATTGAAATTCGTATCAATGAGTACTTGCCATTTGCAGGGCGTAGGCATATGATCCTCCCTGGTAAATTCCAGCATCTGAAGTCATTAATTAATATTGATAATGATGATGAATTTTGTTTCAAGTATTGTGTATTATCAAAATTTATTGAGTCTGATAAGGATTTGTGGGTCAGTTATCTTACCAGACCAGAGTTGGATATCAAGTACGATTGGAACTGTGTGAAATTCCCCGTTTCGATTCATGATATTGAAAAGTTTTCCAAAAGAAACAATATTTCGATCAATGTTTTCGGCCTCGAGGAGAAACGGGATGGGAAAAATATTTCTCATTTCGTATTTCCTATCAAAATTGTTGAAAAGGAATTAGATGATCATAGAGATCTTTTGTTTGTATGTAACGAGGAAAATTCACATTACATAGTCATTTCCGATTTCAACGCTTTTGTAAAGCCATTCATAACATCTCACGACCATAAGATCAGAGTTTGTAAACGATGTTTTACACATTTCGAATCGTATGCTGGTAAGTCTGCTGACGTAAGGTTGAAAGAGCATTTGGCAATATGCAACTCATTCAGCCCAGTCAGATGCGAAATTCCTAAAAATCCTGAAGTTGTATTCAACAAGCCCGAATATTCGCAAAAGATTAGATTTGTCATCTATGCGGATTTCGAGTGTTTGCTGGAACCGATATCAGGATGTTTGGGAGATCCGCAGAAAAGCTGGACAACTCCTTATCAGAAGCATAAACCTTTTAGTTATTGTTATTTTATCAAAGATGCTGAGGGCGCATATTCTCAATTGAGACTTTTTAGAGGGGAGGATGCCAGTGGCGAGTTTATGCGCTCACTCGTCGCTGATGCTAAAGAAATTGATAAAATCTTGAACAGCGTAAATAAGCCCATGACCCCTCTGACAGAAGATGAAATTAGGGTATACAATAGCGCTACTATTTGCCATATTTGTGGTGAGGGTAACTTTACCGATGTGAACTATAAAGTAAGGGACCATTGCCATGTTAGTGGTCGGTTCAGAGGAGCCGCCCACAGAAATTGTAATTTGAATTATAGGAACCAGGCATTTGTCCCTATTGTTTTGCATAACATGTCTAACTATGATGCTCATTTCATTGTGACAGAACTTGGTTTCGATGAAAACCGTATCAACGTCATATGTAATAGTCAAGAAAAGTATGTCACATTTTCAAAATTTATTCCCTCCTCTTATTTGAAGAGGGGAGGTATGGAGTTAAGATTTATAGACTCGTTTCGGTTCATGGCAAGCAGTCTGGAAAAGCTAGCAAACAATCTACCTAAAGATAAATTTATAGAAACAGCAAAAGTATTTGGTGAAAACGCCGATTTGGTGTGTCGAAAGGGAGTGTTTCCCTACGACTACGTCACCTCAGTTGAAATTTTGAAGGAGAAGAAATTGCCTCCCAAAGATGCATTTTACAATAGACTCGTGAATGAGAACGTCTCTGACCAAGACTACTCTCACGCGAGAAACGTTTGGAATTCTTTCTCGATCAGCTCATTAGGAGAATATTCAGACTTGTATTTGAAATCCGATGTTTTGATTTTGACCGACGTCTTTGAAAACTTTAGACAGATGTGTTTTGAGACGTACGGAATGGATTGTTTGTTCTATTCCACAGTTCCAGGCTTTGCTTACTCAGCTATGTTGAAGTTCACAAAGGTAAAATTACCGCTTTTGACCGATATGGATATGATTCAAATGTTTGAACGCGGGATAAGAGGTGGAATTTGTCAGTGTGTGACAAGGCACGCTGTTGCAAACAATAACATGTGTGATGAATATGATGAGACAGCAAAAAAATCTTTTCTTTATTATGTCGATGCCAATAACCTATATGGTTATGCGATGTCCCAGGCATTGCCGTCAGGCGAGTTCCGCTGGCTCGACAAACATGAGATAGCGTCCTTTGACATCATGTCCATACCGGTCAATTCTAAATTAGGATATGTGCTTGAGGTAGACATTGAATATCCAGACCATCTTCACGATGCTCATTCTGATCTCCCTTTCTGTGCAGAGATGAAATTTCCTTCAGGCAGCAAAAACAAAAAATTATTAACCACTTTGGAGTCAAAAGAAAAATATGTCATTCATCACACGGTACTTAGGCAAGCCGTGCAACACGGACTGAGGTTAACCAAGATCCATAGAGTTATCGAATTTCAACAAAGCTGCTGGTTGAAACCCTACATTGACTATAACACGGCCAAGCGTAGGGCTGCAGCCAACAACTTTGAGAAAGACTTTTTTAAATTGATGAATAACGCCGTTTTTGGCAAGACTATGGAAAATGTAAGGAAACGTATCAATTTTCGGCTTGTATCAAGTGAGAAGGAAATTCGAAAGCTGGTAGCCAAAAGTAACTTTATGGATAGGACAATTTATAACGAAAACTTGGTTGGTGTCCATCTAGCAAAAACTAGATTAGTGTTTGATAAGGCCATCTATGTTGGTATGTCTATTTTGGAAATTTCAAAAACTAGGATGTATGAGTTCCATTATGATACCATGCAAAATTTTTATAAAGAAGGATTGAAATTGTGCTACATGGACACGGACAGCTTCGTCTATAGAATTGAAACGGATAACCTCTTCCGTGATATGATGCATTTCCGAGATGAGCTGGATACCAGTGTCTACCCACCCGAACATCCCTTGTATTCAAACGAAAACAAGGCGGTGGTCGGGAAATTCAAAGACGAAGGAGCTGGTCACTCCATAAAGGCGTTCGTAGGTCTGCGAGCGAAAATGTACGCCATAAAATTTAATGATATGGTCATCAAAAAATTGAAAGGCGTTAAGAAAAACGTCATTGACAAAGATGTCAGCTTTGAAGATTATGTTGGTTGTCTACAGAGCGGACAGTCAACATTCTCGTTAAACAGATCCATCAGATCATACAAGCATAATGTATTTTCGATTTCTATGAATAAATTGACTTTATCCGGCAACGACGACAAGCGTCATATTATGGAAAATTGTGTGGACACTCTCGCTCACGGACACTACAAAATCAGGGAGGAGGAGTGTGATGATGAACCTCCTACTAAAAAATGTAAATTGTAAAAATGTATATTTGTTTATAGACTTTGCTTTATGAAATATTATCTGTAATTTATATGATGTAAGAAAGAATCAATATTTATATTCTGTATGATGTATGATACATTAAACGATGTATGAAGCATTAAAATGTTACTGTTATCCCATGATTTTTTTATTATTATATGATGTATGATACAATATTTGTAATACTTATGATGTGAGAATTGTAATACATATGATATGAAAAATATTATACTTTGTATAATCTGTGTTAAAATAAAATATTAAACAGATGCATTATCTTTAATTTTATCCCCGAGCTTAAAAATCCCACTCCCTACACATATACCTCCATCCTCCCTCTTTTTTCTAGGCAGAACTAGTCTAGACTGGTTTTTTCTAGACAGAACTAGTATGGATTGGATTTCTCTAGACTGAACTAGTATGGACTGGTTTCTTCTAGGTAGATCTAGTCTGGACTGGTTTTTTCTAGTCAGAACTAGTCTAGGCGTAGTCCACGACGGTAAGTATCCTTTTTTTATCAAGAACATGAAATATAACAAGACCAAGACCAAAACCAAGACCAAGACCAAGACCAAGACCAAGAACGAGACCAAGACCAAAACCAAGACCAAGACCAAGACCAAGACCAAGACCAAGACCAAGACCAAGACCAAGACCAAGACCAAGACCAAGACCAAGACCAAGACCAAGACCAAGACCAAGACCAAGACCAAGACCAAGACCAAGACCAAGACCAAGACCAAGACCAAGACCAAGACCAAGACCAAGACCAAAACCAAGACCGAGAAACAAGACCAAGACCAAGACCGAGAAACAAGACCAAGACCGAGAACTAAACGAGAACGAAACGAGACGAGAACGATGCGAGACGAGAACGTAACGAGAACGAAACGAGAACTAAATATACAGAGACATAGACCTAAAATGAGAACTAAACGAGAACGAAACGATACGAGAACGAGATGAGACGAGAACTAAACGAGAACGAAACGATACGAGAACGAGATGAGACGAGAACTAAACGAAAACGAATTAGGTTAGGTAGGTTATGTTGGGCTAGGTTATGTTAGGTTAGGTTAGGTTATGTTATGTTACGTTAGGTTAACAGGACGATATTTTAAAATTATTTCTAGAAACATTGATAAAATGTGCCAAGGAACTTAGCCTTTCTATCAATGTAGAAATGATTTTAAAATATCCTGCTAACCTAACGTAACATAACATAACCTAACCTAACCTAACATAACCTAGCCCAACATAACCTACCTAACCTAATTCGTTTTCGTTTAGTTCTCGTCTCATCTCGTTCTCGTATCGTTTCGTTCTCGTTTAGTTCTCGTCTCATCTCGTTCTCGTATCGTTTCGTTCTCGTTTAGTTCTCATTTTAGGTCTATGTCTCTGTATATTTAGTTCTCGTTTCGTTCTTGTTTCGTTCTCGTCTCGCATCGTTCTCGTCTCGTTTCGTTCTCGTTTAGTTCTCGGTCTTGGTCTTGTTTCTCGGTCTTGGTCTTGGTCTTGTTTCTCGGTCTTGGTTTTGGTCTTGGTCTTGGTCTTGGTCTTGGTCTTGGTCTTGGTCTTGGTTTTGGTCTTGGTCTTGGTCTTGGTCTTGGTCTTGGTCTTGGTCTTGGTCTTGGTCTTGGTCTTGGTCTTGGTCTTGGTCTTGGTCTTGGTCTTGGTCTTGGTCTTGGTCTTGGTCTTGGTCTTGGTCTTGGTCTTGGTCTTGGTCTTGGTCTTGGTCTTGGTCTTGGTTTTGGTCTTGGTCTCGTTCTTGGTCTTGGTCTTGGTCTTGGTCTTGGTTTTGGTCTTGGTCTTGTTCTTGTTATATTTCATGTTCTTGATAAAAAAAAGGATACTTACCGTCGTGGACTACGCCTAGACTAGTTCTGACTAGAAAAAACCAGTCCAGACTAGATCTACCTAGAAGAAACCAGTCCATACTAGTTCAGTCTAGAGAAATCCAATCCATACTAGTTCTGTCTAGAAAAAACCAGTCTAGACTAGTTCTGCCTAGAAAAAAGAGGGAGGATGGAGGTATATGTGTAGGGAGTGGGATTTTTAAGCTCGGGGATAAAATTAAAGATAATGCATCTGTTTAATATTTTATTTTAACACAGATTATACAAAGTATAATATTTTTCATATCATATGTATTACAATTCTCACATCATAAGTATTACAAATATTGTATCATACATCATATAATAATAAAAAAATCATGGGATAACAGTAACATTTTAATGCTTCATACATCGTTTAATGTATCATACATCATACAGAATATAAATATTGATTCTTTCTTACATCATATAAATTACAGATAATATTTCATAAAGCAAAGTCTATAAACAAATATACATTTTTACAATTTACATTTTTTAGTAGGAGGTTCATCATCACACTCCTCCTCCCTGATTTTGTAGTGTCCGTGAGCGAGAGTGTCCACACAATTTTCCATAATATGACGCTTGTCGTCGTTGCCGGATAAAGTCAATTTATTCATAGAAATCGAAAATACATTATGCTTGTATGATCTGATGGATCTGTTTAACGAGAATGTTGACTGTCCGCTCTGTAGACAACCAACATAATCTTCAAAGCTGACATCTTTGTCAATGACGTTTTTCTTAACGCCTTTCAATTTTTTGATGACCATATCATTAAATTTTATGGCGTACATTTTCGCTCGCAGACCTACGAACGCCTTTATGGAGTGACCAGCTCCTTCGTCTTTGAATTTCCCGACCACCGCCTTGTTTTCGTTTGAATACAAGGGATGTTCGGGTGGGTAGACACTGGTATCCAGCTCATCTCGGAAATGCATCATATCACGGAAGAGGTTATCCGTTTCAATTCTATAGACGAAGCTGTCCGTGTCCATGTAGCACAATTTCAATCCTTCTTTATAAAAATTTTGCATGGTATCATAATGGAACTCATACATCCTAGTTTTTGAAATTTCCAAAATAGACATACCAACATAGATGGCCTTATCAAACACTAATCTAGTTTTTGCTAGATGGACACCAACCAAGTTTTCGTTATAAATTGTCCTATCCATAAAGTTACTTTTGGCTACCAGCTTTCGAATTTCCTTCTCACTTGATACAAGCCGAAAATTGATACGTTTCCTTACATTTTCCATAGTCTTGCCAAAAACGGCGTTATTCATCAATTTAAAAAAGTCTTTCTCAAAGTTGTTGGCTGCAGCCCTACGCTTGGCCGTGTTATAGTCAATGTAGGGTTTCAACCAGCAGCTTTGTTGAAATTCGATAACTCTATGGATCTTGGTTAACCTCAGTCCGTGTTGCACGGCTTGCCTAAGTACCGTGTGATGAATGACATATTTTTCTTTTGACTCCAAAGTGGTTAATAATTTTTTGTTTTTGCTGCCTGAAGGAAATTTCATCTCTGCACAGAAAGGGAGATCAGAATGAGCATCGTGAAGATGGTCTGGATATTCAATGTCTACCTCAAGCACATATCCTAATTTAGAATTGACCGGTATGGACATGATGTCAAAGGACGCTATCTCATGTTTGTCGAGCCAGCGGAACTCGCCTGACGGCAATGCCTGGGACATCGCATAACCATATAGGTTATTGGCATCGACATAATAAAGAAAAGATTTTTTTGCTGTCTCATCATATTCATCACACATGTTATTGTTTGCAACAGCGTGCCTTGTCACACACTGACAAATTCCACCTCTTATCCCGCGTTCAAACATTTGAATCATATCCATATCGGTCAAAAGCGGTAATTTTACCTTTGTGAACTTCAACATAGCTGAGTAAGCAAAGCCTGGAACTGTGGAATAGAACAAACAATCCATTCCGTACGTCTCAAAACACATCTGTCTAAAGTTTTCAAAGACGTCGGTCAAAATCAAAACATCGGATTTCAAATACAAGTCTGAATATTCTCCTAATGAGCTGATCGAGAAAGAATTCCAAACGTTTCTCGCGTGAGAGTAGTCTTGGTCAGAGACGTTCTCATTCACGAGTCTATTGTAAAATGCATCTTTGGGAGGCAATTTCTTCTCCTTCAAAATTTCAACTGAGGTGACGTAGTCGTAGGGAAACACTCCCTTTCGACACACCAAATCGGCGTTTTCACCAAATACTTTTGCTGTTTCTATAAATTTATCTTTAGGTAGATTGTTTGCTAGCTTTTCCAGACTGCTTGCCATGAACCGAAACGAGTCTATAAATCTTAACTCCATACCTCCCCTCTTCAAATAAGAGGAGGGAATAAATTTTGAAAATGTGACATACTTTTCTTGACTATTACATATGACGTTGATACGGTTTTCATCGAAACCAAGTTCTGTCACAATGAAATGAGCATCATAGTTAGACATGTTATGCAAAACAATAGGGACAAATGCCTGGTTCCTATAATTCAAATTACAATTTCTGTGGGCGGCTCCTCTGAACCGACCACTAACATGGCAATGGTCCCTTACTTTATAGTTCACATCGGTAAAGTTACCCTCACCACAAATATGGCAAATAGTAGCGCTATTGTATACCCTAATTTCATCTTCTGTCAGAGGGGTCATGGGCTTATTTACGCTGTTCAAGATTTTATCAATTTCTTTAGCATCAGCGACGAGTGAGCGCATAAACTCGCCACTGGCATCCTCCCCTCTAAAAAGTCTCAATTGAGAATATGCGCCCTCAGCATCTTTGATAAAATAACAATAACTAAAAGGTTTATGCTTCTGATAAGGAGTTGTCCAGCTTTTCTGCGGATCTCCCAAACATCCTGATATCGGTTCCAGCAAACACTCGAAATCCGCATAGATGACAAATCTAATCTTTTGCGAATATTCGGGCTTGTTGAATACAACTTCAGGATTTTTAGGAATTTCGCATCTGACTGGGCTGAATGAGTTGCATATTGCCAAATGCTCTTTCAACCTTACGTCAGCAGACTTACCAGCATACGATTCGAAATGTGTAAAACATCGTTTACAAACTCTGATCTTATGGTCGTGAGATGTTATGAATGGCTTTACAAAAGCGTTGAAATCGGAAATGACTATGTAATGTGAATTTTCCTCGTTACATACAAACAAAAGATCTCTATGATCATCTAATTCCTTTTCAACAATTTTGATAGGAAATACGAAATGAGAAATATTTTTCCCATCCCGTTTCTCCTCGAGGCCGAAAACATTGATCGAAATATTGTTTCTTTTGGAAAACTTTTCAATATCATGAATCGAAACGGGGAATTTCACACAGTTCCAATCGTACTTGATATCCAACTCTGGTCTGGTAAGATAACTGACCCACAAATCCTTATCAGACTCAATAAATTTTGATAATACACAATACTTGAAACAAAATTCATCATCATTATCAATATTAATTAATGACTTCAGATGCTGGAATTTACCAGGGAGGATCATATGCCTACGCCCTGCAAATGGCAAGTACTCATTGATACGAATTTCAATTTTGTGGATTTTATTGTAAAACCACCCAGACCCTCGCAATTCACTGTCCTGCATCTCAGCCTGAATTTTAGAAATGTGTCTAGATACTACTTCGTGAATATTTGATGTTCTAAGCAGTGCTTCATTTTTTGTCTTAAAATTTCTCAAACAAGAATTTAGCTCTAGATGATTAAATTCACACTCTACAAAAATATTAAATTTAATTGATGCAAATTTTGACAGTGAATCTGACAGAAGGTTTTCAATTTTATACTGACACGACGACAGGACAGATTCCATATCGCCGGCTGGGAAATTTAATGCTGCATATGTTGCCAGTCGTGACCTGAACGCTGTTTCGACGGGTAAAAACTCACATGTTTCCGCCGATGTTGAGTTGGTCACAGCGATGCGATCCATTCCACCTTGACTCTGTAATAACGAAAAAAATATCGACATTAGCAATCTAGACCTTCGTAAGCGTATGGAATAATAAAACACTAAGACATTTCACTGTACATACCTGTGGAATATCACGCATAAGCATGGTAACGCTAGGTCGCGACTGACGGTTGGACTCTGTGTTCTGTAACAATAGAAAAATAAAATATTAAGATTTATGAGTTTTATGTCTTGATTTTAGCCGCTCTGTACTAATATAGAAAATAATATGTTGGATGTCTTGCACAATAATCATAATAATAACATACCTGCAAATGTAAACCTGAATGCCCTGGATGGATGGTGTTTGGATGGATGGATGATGTCCGCATGGTATCCCCACTCACTGGACTTGTATTCTGTAACAACAGAAATATAAAATATTAAGATTTACGAGATTAATGTCTTGATTTTAACCGTTCTGTACTAATATAAAAAATAATAATGAGTTTTGTGATAAAAAATAAGTTTTCTGTCTTGTTTAATCATTAAAATATAAAGTCTCACATTCAGTAACGTGGAAAAAATTAACAAAATTAAGTTTTCTGTCTTGTTTAATCACTGAAATATAAAGTCTCACATTCAGTAACATGGAAAAAGTAATACCGAGTTTTATAAGGAAAAAATAAGTTCGATGTCTTGTACCATCATAGAAATAATAATAATAATATCTTGTACAATCACTGAAATAATAATAATTTCACTACATACCTGTAAACGTACACCGGAAGGTGTGGCCTCCTCTCCCAGCATCGTTGGACGGGATGCGCCTGCTCCTACGTCTCCGCTATGTGCTGGTAGATGGAAGCGATCGGTGTTGTTTTGTCTGGCATCGTCCGCATCGTAGCTCCTCGCTCCGACCTATAAAAATAAAATGTAATCATGTGTTACACCGCTACTATGATGTATGTATTTAGATTTTGAAAAACATGATTGATAATGTAATAAAACGTACCTGTAATCGGGCGGGTTCCTGGCTTTGACCACCACCGTGCACGGGAATCCTCGAGGTCTCGCCTCCGTTGCATGATGTCCCGGCTTCAGCAGGAAAGTACAAGTGGCCTGCCTGGTGATACATCCCAATGCGATTGGCGGCGTCTCTCGTTGCTGGGTGGTGTCTCCTCTCCTGGTGCATACTTAAGTAACGTGCCGATGAGAAGTTGGAGTGGCAAATGTTACAGGTGAAGGCAGTAACGGAGTGATTTTCGCGGATGTGTCTTTTTAGTACATCACTTCGTGTAAATATCACACCGCATATTTCACACTTGTAGTCACTTTTCTTATGATGTTGGTTGATGTGTCTGTTGAGATCCTTCTTGTGTCTGTACCTTGAAGCACACTCACCACATTGGAAGACGATGGCGGACGAGCTCTCCATGATGTGTAGTCGGCGACGGTCTGCGAAGAAGTGAATGTGATGCGGTGGCGTCATCGCCTTATATACTGACGCCGTGAGCTAGCCAAGACGTGTAGAAACTTGTTCTGTAATATGAGATGTGTGACCTACTTAACTTCCGCACACGTGCCGTGTAAGACCTTGAAGCATGCATGAGCCTGTTTGTAATGATGACGTCATAAATAAAGAATTTGTTGAATCAACATCATATCATTTCTTGTATATGAATAAAGAAATTAAACTTTTGTTTGAAGATACGTTTGGAAAAAAATGCTGTCGTAGCATTATGTTTTAGTTCGTATGAACAAAGACTTAATATGATCCGTGGGGATTGTGTGACAAAACGTAGAAAATAAAATGCTGACTTTGGTAATATGATACCTATTGTGAAATGAACTCTCTCGTAAAAATATACTACAAATCTGCCACAATGTCATTTGTTCATAATTTTAAATTACGCGCTAGAAGCCATTTTCTAAATCTCTCAAATCTCTCGCTAAAACCGTGCATTGAAAACCATTTTTCTATTTTCACCAGGAGCAACCGTAAGGACTATTATAACCAAGTCCGCTTCAAAGCAATAAATTAATAAAAGCACTAGGTAGATTAATAAACTAGGATTTAAAGATTAAATGGATAAATGAAATATCACTGTTATGAATGGAGAATTAAAGAGATGAAATGTAGGTGACACAAGTGCGAGATAAGACATACTAGAACGCTTGCGTCTGCATATGACCACTGTTTAGTGATGCAAGGTGAGTAGAAATCTTGCGAGATGAGACTTCCGATTACCTCAGCAAATCTCTGTACTCCACATGTATAAATCACATGCTGGCTTTCTGTACGCGAATTTTATAATGCCGTAATTATCAACATAATATTATTCCCTCATTATACCGAGGGTTTGAAGCTAATTCAACACTCGTCGGTAAGCTAGAGGCTGAGTTAACCCTAGGGCTAAAATTATCATCTTATGATGAAATATAGTTTTAAAACGATAGCTACCATAATTATAAAAAAAATAAATAAATAAATAAATAAAGGTTTGAAATATGTGCTATCTTAGTATCTTTTAGACTTCGATGTGTAAAAAAAGAAAAAGAAAAGAAAAAAAGTAATATAATAATGATAATAATAATAACAATAATAATGGTAATAATAATAATAAGGTTAACAGCCTTACGCACCGGCCGCCTTTACCATAGGACCAAAGTAAAAATTATATTAAACGCTAATCGGCAAACCTAGGTTGAGATGACCTCAGGGCTAAAATAGACATCTTACGGAAAAACTGTATGTGAAATATAATTATAAAAAAATACTTGAAGGAATAAAATAACGCTTCTCTACATTTCCAACTGCGTCTGATAATAATAATAATAATAATAATAATAATAATAATAATAATAATAAGGTTAACAGCCTTAGGCAACGGTCGCATTTACTCCAGGTTGGGTCGATCCCAGGACCATAGTGAAGTAAACATCTTACTGAAAACTGATGACGTTGCATTTCCGCTTCGTGGGAACCGTGCTGTAATACGAAACCTACTTCCGGTCACGTGGCCTAGCGCGCCGCCATTTTGGATGACGTCATTTGTGGACTTTGGTCGATGCGGACTTTGCCCCTGCGCCACCATGTGTTGCGGGTATGTATCGGGCGCCACCATAGGGGTAACCGGCAAAACCATACTACTAGCATCCATTCCGTCCGCACCGCACTTAATCCAGGCCTGCAGTTAAGTCTACTTTATCTGGTTTTATAAACTTACTTTGCACACAAATTCTGCCACTTTGGCACCAGTGCCAACAACATTATTCGTCATCGTCTTAAAATATATAATAACCTAGTAAAATCATGTAGGTGGAGATTTCCACATGGTAACGAAACATACATCCCCATATGAAGATCTCACTTTTGCTATATTGTGTATTTGGGTTTCGTGAGATATGTATAATAATAAAAGCAATAATAATAATTCTTTGTTTAATCTGGCAGAATTAAAGCTCTAAGACCTTCTCTTACATACAACCATAGACAGAAAAAAAGGAACAAACAAATACGCCAATATAGTTCTACAAGTAATAAGAATACACTAGATATATACATATACATTGGTTAATTTAGTCTATGTTAAATGCAATTAAAATAATGTGTAATGTAGTGATCTGTCTACCGATACTTTGTCAAGTGTTTCATCGAACGTTTCAGAAACACTTGTCGATGAGATAATGCTATCTAATAGATATCTCACGATTCAGGAATCCTGGCTTAGTCTACATTTTCGTTTCATTATTTTGCTGAAACAGTACCTCCTTAATCGATATTACAACATCCGTATGCATAATGGTCTCATAAAGAAAATATGTATGCATATTCCTTACTCTTTTCTTTTCCTTCTTCTCCTTGAACAGAATATAGCTTCTGTACTCTGGCTGAGTGAAGTAATGTTGGTTGAATGAGGAAAAGACACCGCAATATTCCCGAGAGATATTGAGTTATTTATGACCTACATTTCTCCCAGTCTGGATGGATTTTGATGTGTCTGCAATGAATTTCATATGCAAATAGAAGCACAGCAGGTATTATTTAATTCAGTTTCGAAGAATGGTATGATAGTTGCTTGTAGTAGACTATCCTTCGTTCTTGATACGAATGACCTATATATCCTGTCGATATGGAATGACAAAATCTTTACATGCGATGACAAATTCAAAGTCATTTGATTAGGGAGAGGAGTTCAACCGTGTTACGTTCCATGTGCATATTAACAAGTCTAGACTAGGAAGTCTAGTTTTATGATATTTGTAACCTAATTTCTCATCTGACGAGAACAGCGTTTATTTTTGTCGTTACTAGTACATGCAGATTCATAGAAACATTGTAGGAATAGAGTGGAGTAGTATTAATTTATTATGAAATGCATCCTAGTTTAAATATGAGGCTTTTAATACCGTATGATAAAATATTATTTTCGTAGAGGAATCTAAACTTGACGCCTGTGAAACTACTTCGTATAACATTATTCTCTCGTGTATTTGAATATGTAAACAGACATTGTGGATTACAAGAAGACTAAATAGAGCAGTTCTTGAAGATATGAAAGTTAAACATGCAGACTGAAGCAGACATCGTCTAAGCATTTCGAAACGGAGGAAATATAAAATCCAGATGCAAGAGATAAAACAGTAGAGTGTTGCTTGAACGGAAGGGATCGGAAAGTGCTAACATGGACCACAAGGAAGTTCTGTTCTGTGGGAATCGTGGGTGTTACTTGGTGAAAACATTCAGACACGATGCCATCTGGTCTTCGATATTTAATAGAGAGCGCAGATTAAATTGTGGTATTTTATCTGTACTAAAATAGGATACTAGTTTGTATAATGTATAGTAAGAAGATATTCAGTTAAAGAATTTGCTATAAGACTTGTATTTGGCAGATTGCATGCGAGGCGTGTTTTTAAAGTAAGTATCGATAATTTGTAAAAAATAACGGAACATTATTTTCAAAATATGTTATTTTCTTTCTTCACCTTACACCTTGCACTACTTCTCCACATGGTCACCACCGTTATTCAGGCACTTGTCTTAACGGGAAACCAGTTTTTGTATGCCTTCGTCAAAGAACGATACCGCCTGTGATGAAAGCCAAGTCTGCATTTCTTGTTTCACATCATCATCTTCGTTGAAATGTTTTCCACCAAGGAATTTCTTCAGATGAAGAAACGGATGAAAATCGCTTGGCTGTGTGTGGCCGGGCATTGCCATGAACCAAAAGGATTCCACGAGAAAGCATTCCACGCCTAAACAAACTCAAGATCTGATCGCATCATTTGGTTGAGAACAATTCGACCACCCTCCCTAAGTCCGGATTTGGCACCAAGCTGTTTTCGTTGTTCGGACGGGTATGGTTAACTTTGAAAGTTGGGAGGCCGAAAACTCGTGTTTGTTTCCCGAGATTTTCTTCTTCTAAAGAATTTAAATTTCAGGAAGATATCATCTTATCCTTAATGAGAATTTCTAGAAGTAGGCCTAATCATAAATCGTTTAAGAAGGTCTAATTGGTGTAACTCTGGGCCGTAGAGATCTCTGAGGTGCACACTGCAAATATTATTTTTGGGAGGTGGGTTCAGAGAGATGTGGAGAGGGCATCCATCAGAGTAGCGCATAAACTGTTTTAGAGCTTCGTCTTTTGAGTTCGAAACGATGCTTGTATTCGATCGAACTTTTCGCAGACGGCCTTTCTTTCCCCTGAATACGTTAATAAGTGACCCATAAGAATAACACGCATTACATAAAGAGTACTGTTGCAACCAGATGGATATATTGTTGATAGGCCTACGCACTGAGAAATAAAAGCAATTGACGATGGCAGGTTCAGGCGACCATGAAATCGTTACCATATTACCTAAACATATTATGCACATGCTTTGGTATGTTCCTTAAGACCTGGAGAGTGACTATATCAAATTTCATCCTTATAGTACAATCGATTCAGTCAAAATTTAATTTTTAATTTTGGTTAAGGTCAATTTTTGTGTTTTAGCAGTCCTTTACAGTCGTGGTATGGACTGCATGCAACGTACTCTTGCGGTGATGGTATAGATTGCATACAACGTACTCCAGCGAAGGTGTTGCTAAATTGTAACGTTGTGTACGCATCAATCATTTCTTACTGAACATCGCACGCAGATCTTTGAGTCGTATGATGCCACATCTAAAATTAAAACTATTTTGACCAAGAGTGACAGATACATGGTTTGTTAGAAGATGATTCAGATCGTTGTTTACAGTTCTGCGAATTATTTTGAACGAAGAATATGAAAGTGGTAGAATTGTGCGAAACATTGTGAGGACCGACAAAGCACTGCCCGACCGAACTGTAAATAAGCATAACTGCATAACTGTGTCTACTACTCAACCGAACACCCCAAGTTAACTATAGAGAAACAGCTGAATCAACCCGACGTTACAGTTTAGGCTGGCCTGTCGTGTAAAGGAGTCATTGGACCTGTCAGTTTGAACACAGGTGTAGACAAAACGTGTATCTCAACGATATCTTGAGGATTTCGGTACCACAAATACGGTACCACAATGTTGATATCTGTTTTCAACAATATGGGGCTCCTGTTCACTGTGCACTAATTGTGCGACGCTTTCTAGATGAAGAATTTCAAAATAGGTGGATATACCGCCGGGGGTCGATTGACTGGCCATTAAGATCTCCAGATCTTAATCCAATGGACTTATTTTTTTCAGGGGGGTGTTGTTATAGATAAGGTATTTGCAAGAAGACTCCATACTGATGATGACATGATTGAATTCATAAGAGAGGCATGCCAAGAAATTGACGCAAATAAAAAAACTGTGTACAAAAGTGTGCTTGAGTGTGAACTGTGGACTGCAAGAATGTGCTAATGCCGTAGTCTTCTGTGTTCTTGTTTCATCATAGAATTATACCACAGTGAAATTATTATAGATTTTTCTTTGTAAACATAACGTATCATTACTGTATACCTACATATTATATTATATTATACCTGTATAATGCATAGAAGTATGGCAATTCTGTGTTTCCTTGTTAAGCTCTATATATTCTGCTAAACTCCCCATAACGCGAACTTTATCTTTTGAGGGTGTGCTAGAATATTAATGTTAGGGTATTACTGGATTCAATTAATTGCAATTTTACGATTTTAATGTAAAATGTGTGTTTTATCTATTTCATCTCTTCTACTAACAATAAAGATTATTATTAATATTTCCCCCTTTCGATTAGGCCAGCTTAGGACCACGTGAAACAGTTGTCTTCTTCTTGTCTTCCCAAAACTTCTTCATTCTTTCGCGATGTTGCTGTTTCCGTTCTTCCGTCCGTTTACTTCCCGTTTTCTTCTTGGGTTTCTCTGGAAATTCGCCATCAAATTTTGCTTTTCTAAACTTTTCTCTGTTTGCATTATCCTCCTTTTTGATATTGAGTAATTTAAAATCTTCTTCAACTTCCTTGAAAAATGCTGGTTTAGTTTTTTTTTACTTACATAATGATCAGAAATTTGTTTGGTAAGTCTGTCTCTTTCCATTCTGAAAATGTGACCATAGAATCTTAATCTTCTTTTCCTGAAAGTATGGCCTATTTTTTCTGTTTCTTTGTATAGGCCTAACTCCTTTTCTGGTCTCAGTTTGTTTATGTTATTCTCCCAAATTGGTCCCAATATTTTTCTTCTCTGTTTTGCTTATTCTTCTATCTGAGATGGTATTTATACACTCTGTTGCGTACAGAGCTTCTGGTAAGATTGCAGTTTTATAATGCCTCAAATTATTATTATTATTATTATTATTATTATTATTATTGTTGTTGTTGTTGTTTGGTATTGTTGCATTTATTGATGCTGTATGATTTTATATTTTTAAGATTGACATTGAGCTAACGCAGGTTCAGCAGAATTCAGTCCTGAGTTAATAAGCAGGAAGTGTATAATGCTTTTGTGTTGAACTCAGCTGAAACTGAAGAGACCTATATTCAAGTGATGACTTCCTTCAAGAAACAATTTTGACGAAATAGCGATGTAGGTTTAATCACAATTTAGTTATAAAGACCTGAACGGAAGGCTCCACCCCCAGGTTTTCTCGGTGAGCGGCGGGCGCTCTGAATGATCGATTGTCGTTACTCCAGCTCGGCTGCTGCCAGCGCGTCCTGGAAGCGAGGCAGTTTCTGTCAGACCAGCTCCGGAGCTGAGGTCCACGTTACATTCAGTGCGAACAAAATCAGTTTCTGTGCTCAGTGGTGTTGTTTATTATGAGTGTTTACTAGTCACTAACTTTAGTGGTATACCAGCTTCGATGTTGTCATTGTAATGTGTTGTCAAATTCGCCAGAAATACCCTCGTCACTCGTCTCAGCTTGATATTTTCCCCCCATCCATAGTAAGAAGGGCTGACTGTTTTTAGGGCACGCCTTTTTTTTGACACCCCTGATTGTTTGATTGTGTATTTGTGTATGGTTTATTTCAAAATAATAGTGAAATGCTGTAATAGGATTAAGACTAATGCATTTAGGATAATGGTAGATTTTCTCTTCCTCTACCATAAAAATATTACAACAATATTGTTTAATAATAATAGTAATAATATTAAAGACAAATTCCAGAAGATTGGTGACTGCACTTTTCTAAGGATAAGCATTACTATTCAGCCTACTAATCAGTTGTAATGATTAGGGCAATGCATTTATGCCCTAAAAATAGTAAAAAAAATACCCAAAATTAAAAATTTACCAATAAATTATCCGTTATTCTTTATAATTATTTTTTTAAAGAAATATCAAGTTGATTTTAGAGAGCAGTGTAATGAATGGCAGTGTGTTACATTTAAATTTACAATATAAAACAATTTTATTTTGCTGCTAACAAAGTAAGTGGGACACCCTTTGCGAAAAAAAAATTACTTCTGAACTGGCATGCCCAACAAATTGCCTTTCTCAGATAAGATGCCTCACTCAATTTTTATACACAAATGAATAACACAGTCAAAGTAATTCTGATATACCAGTTATACTGAAAGTCTGCTTTGACTGAAAGTCTGCTTTGTTTCCTGCGGACGTTGCTTGCTTAAAAACTTATAATAGGCAAGCATTAAAACAGAAATAGTAATAGCAAATTCAAAATACAACGTATTGTAACATTTTATTTTTTGAACTATAAAAATTCCGAAAATGGCCTAAAAGTACTCAAATGACCTATCTCTTTAAAATGAAAAATGCAAAAAAAAATTGCCCTTATTTAATCAATTATTTCATGATACGCATGAAATATTCGAGCTATCTTTCAACCTTCACATAAAAAAGATGCAAAATCATCAGATAGCTTACCCTGGTAATGATATTGTTGCAAAATGTATTTTTAAAGTCACTGTATTAAATAAAATATAGTAATTAATATTAAATAATTATAAAACAAGAAACAATAAAAAGTATAGTTTTAGCGGGTAACATTCAAAGAGCTTTACTCCAGGAGACCTAGTTTTAATTTTTAATACAGTATACCAACTCATACGAATTGTAACACTATATACAATACATAGTCCTGTTAATATAAGTGCGTCTCCCTCTAAATTAGACCAATGTATACCTAAGCGTATCAAAACAATCACGCATTGTTTACAAACTCCATCTCGAACAATAACCCCAGTTGCTTAACATTTTTAATGATATATTTTTCTTAAAAATTTGGAACACAAGTTTGATAATGTCTTCTTTTCCTAAATCTCGCACTCCTAGTTTTCAATTCACCAATAATAATAGTAATAATAATAATAGCAATAATAATATTAATAATAATAAATAATAATAATAAAAGCATTAATTTATAATACCTGTAGAACTAATTTTGAAGGTTCAGCAAAACATAATTAAGGAATGCAGACTATAACGACTTTTTTTACTGATTACAAAAGACAGCATGACTGAATTATTTATTCGCTACGTAAATACATTAATTTTAATCTAAATTCACTTCCCTTTCGAGTATTCTTGATATTTTGCAGTCGAAAATATTCCCCAGTTGCACAGAGGTAATTGTGAAAGATGAAGAATTCATAGACATGTGGTAATTTTGTGTCCAACTCCTTAGCAGGTGTGGGAACTATGATCAAAGATAAGCATACGTGAAAAGAACTATTCTTTGAATTGTCCTTGTTATATTTAAAATTGTATATTATTTGAAAAGTGCTCTTTAGTGAGCCCAAAAATTTGCATATTTCAATGCCGATGTTGAAGGAGAAGGAAAGGAAATAAGTCTTGCCCGAGGCATCGGTTAATATTCCTAAAGTTGAGGTTGAATTTATTGAACAGCTTTTTTCAGTATTTCTGAGTGGAGCAATTTGCTTGCAATGAATGATGTAGAAGAATGGAACATTTATCGCAACTTTTATTTGCATTTAAATGTTATGAATTATAATAGATAATATAACTAGGGCTTCGGTGTTATCTTGAGAGAATCTGGTCTTCGAGCTGTATTTATTACGTCTGTTTAGCGAATATGTTCAGAATTAACCTTGTAATGAATAACTGAGGACCGTTTTGACAAAACGCAACATCTCCATTTTTGTCAAATTAGTTTATTTTTATTTTTAAAGGTTTTAGATGCTTTGAAATAAGATCTTTAAGACTGTGAAAAAGGACATAAGAAAAGTCAACAGAACCAATTCATTTTGAAGCCTCAGTATCCAATATTTCTATCTTCTATATGTTAATAAAAACTAAAGAAACCTTCTCAACAATTTATGTTTTGGCACATGCTAAGTTTTGTCAAAACGGTCCTCAGTTATTCAATACCTTCTCAACCTTTCTTTTATTTGTTCAGCCTAGGCCTTTAGGTCTCACACAACCACCTTCAGGGCATCTGTAATTAATTTAAAATATTTATTTTGTGATATACAGTGGTTTCAAGTTTACCTAAATCTACATTTGAAATTGCTATATTATAACGTTCTAGTCCAATCTACTTTGTCAATGGATAATAACCGTCATATCTACAAGTTGCATAGTGTCAAACATTTAAAAATATAAATGTGTATTAGTAAATTTTAAAAAAACTACAAGTTGTATATTGTCAGAAATTTATAAGATATGTTTATAATTTAGAAATAGCAGACTACATCGGAGTTACTTTGATTTTGAAGATATCTGTACGATATTTGTTACTGAATAATAAAATGTTATAATTACATTGGTAAAGATTAAAATTGTTATGTAAATTTATATAGTAGCCTTAATATTATCTTACTATTTTCTTTGAAGTACACAATTATTTCATTTTGATAGCCTTATTTTGTAGAGTTGCATTTAAAATCAGTGAAGAAGTTTTAATAAAGATGTAATTGCAGATAAAATCACTAAAACTTAAAAGTTATTAAAAGAATTGGTAAAATGGTTGTGTGAGAACGAAGACCTAGGCTGAAGAAATAATAATAATAATAATAATAATAATAATAATAATAGTAATAATAATAGTAATAATAATAGTAATAATAACAATAAGGTTGATATTAAGGTATTGAATAATTAATTATTGTTGATCGAGCTCAACGATTCAACGAATATGATTTTAACACTTTGTGATGAATAATTAAATCCACAAAAATAGAGAAAACACATCGGCTTCCGCTGGTGGTGATAGTGTCACTGTCAGCGAGACCATCGCTATTATATGGATAGCCGATGACGAGATAATCGATTGTTTAACTTTACGTCTAAGTAAATCTGACTTGATGGATTAGATCAAATATATTGTTAACGTATCGCATTTATGAAAACTGCTTCATTAGAAGAGGGTGGAGTATCAAAAATCGGAAATGCCCACAATACTAAGGAAATGGAAATGGCATCAGCAACGAATTTTCTAGTAAGCAATGGACGTGTACTGTTCTACGTCTTTTAAAACATGCTGAAGCTTTCGAGATACCGTTCTTGTGTGCGTTTGATGCCGGTTCATAGTAGGGATAGGTTACTTTGTTTAAGCAGGAACCGTGAAACTCGAACTTTCATAATGATAGGTTGTTGGGTACAAGAGTTTCAGTTCTAAGGAGCGCCCTTTGTTTTCCATTTAATCACCTTTGTTTTCGACCGCTTTAATGTTATTGGAGAATGACCTAGTATTATACCCCTCCCTATGGTCATTTCACATTTAATGACCCTTGTTTTTATTTAGTTACGGTGTGAGCAAACAAGCCAGAAATGGGCACGCCCTTAAAACTAACATTTTACGACTGAAGTTGTAATTCTGAACTTCGTTTTAAAATATCTACACTAACTCTTGCCACAATGTGCATGACTCGTTAGCTGTTTCCAGTGTGGTTCATTGTTGCAGCTAATGTTTGGTTTGAGGATTCGGTGGCATATGGTTATTTAACGATCGGGATGTACTGCAATTTAGGTCTGTGACCGTCGCCGGAATGCTGGATTTTTGTCCCGCAGGAGTTCTTTTACATGTCAGTAAATCGACTGGCATGGGCCTGTCACATTTATGCACACATAAATGCCATCGACCTGGGCTAAGATCGAACCCGCAACCTCGGTTCGGTTTGAGGAGTTATAGTAGAATCTTTTAATTTAGTTGCATACCCAGGAGGCTTCGATGGAATAATCCATTAGTCGATATTTCTTTTTGTTTTTTGATCTGACCAAGTCAGTCTTGGTTTCCGCTTTCCAATACAAAAGCAATGTTGCAATGTGCTCTCATTGTTAACATTGACCTCAGTTCTTCCCTCGGGTTAATCAATTCACACGTGTTATTGTTTATTGTAACTAGATCTTGCAAACCCGCTTTTGACTCCACGCGGGTAGCTGTCGCAGAACATTCTTAGATTTTATTGGCTGAGGAAACTATATCATAGGTGCGGTGCCAATAAAAGCATAGTTAGACCTGGCGGCAAATTTCCCCTTCTAACAAAATAAGCTGCCTTGATATGCAATGAATTATCGTCTGTACAGTGAACTGTTCGTTACCTAATAAAGGTAATAAAAAAAATAATACAGTAGTAAACTTCTATCCACACGATAAAATTTCTCAGAGACGATTCTGATGAAATATAAAGAAATATATTATTGTTCGTTTTATTGCTACATGTTAACTGTCAAATAATCCCTCTTGACTTTTGTCATTTAGACTTTTTACGTGGGGTCAAGCGTGAACTTGGAATGTACAATAATTGCGTTAATTTACTCTGTCTAATTAGAGGTTACCAACTTCAAGAGGTTCGAGGTCCGAAGAGTTCATTAGCGGATTGTATTAGAAAAATTGTAAATAATGAGCTGAAAATAAAGTAGGATATATATAATAAGATCTTTTTAAACAGGCGTTGAAAAGCCAGATTTTATTTTGCTTATATCATGTTCCTAGAACGGGTAATTAAATCACGGAGGATGAAATGAGCTGGACATGTTGCGCGCATGGAGGAGGAAATTCGTATCTCAAAAATATTGACTGGGAGATCCGAAGGGAAAAGACCACTTGAAAGATCTGGACGTAGGTGGGAGGATACTATTAGAATTGATTTAAGGGATGTAGGGTTTGCGAGTGATGGTTAAACGGCTTTAGCACAGAATAGGGTTGAATGGCAGGCTCAAGTAAGCGCGATAATGAACCTCCGGGTTCCATAAAATATACAGTATACCTTTAGCTTGCTTAGGAATTGTCTATTGCCGTTGTGTAAATAAGTAAGTTATATCATGTGCCACTATTTCACGTAAGTATTTAACTTTACCTGAATTTATAAAATTAGGTAGTTAAATGGTTTTACAAATTAAAATTATATACCTAATGTACGTTAGCATAAAGTATAGGCTATTAAGTTATATGTTTCTCAAACTGACTTCGTGGGACATATGCGGTCCCGGGCCGTCATTTGGAGACTATATATATACATACATACATAGCTTTCTGTAACCAGAACGCAAGAACAATTAACTTCTCCGCTATCAATAATTCAGCATTTTAACTTCAAGTGCTTCTCGTAGTTGATTTATTTCCGATTTTGATACAGATTTCATAAAGGGAAACAAACAAAAATCAACAATCTATCAATATACTTGTGAAGCTGTTATTTTATATTTTTAAGATTTTGATTATAAGGCACTTAAACAAATTTCTAAAACTTTTATTTTGTATTTATTTATATAGATATAAATCTGGCGGAGCTAAGGCCAGTTGTCCTCTTCCGCTCTACCGATCACACAGTTTAATTAAAACATTTATAACTTACGTAAATACAGAAAACCAATTCATTTAAATTAAGTTGGTAGTGTAAACACAAACTAAATAAAACCCTTTAAATGTTATATTACATTGACTATTTAGCTCAGGAATTAGCGACCAATCAGAAGTGTCTGGCGTCATAATTTTATTGTTTTATTTTAATCAATTTCATTTTACATCACCGACGTGTATTGGTTTTATATAACCAGCTGATTTCCAAGACGAAAAGTGGTAATAACCGCACGCAGCGCTACCATCGCGATATATCGATTGTCTCGCCATCGGATCTCACATTTTCGCGTACAGTTACACAAACAGGGATGTGCGTTATTCATTACGTTGGTTTTAATTATTCGTTACATGCTTAATTCTGTAAGCATTCGATGAATAGTTGCAATAAATATAATTCTAGGTCTGGATTCTCTGAAGATAAATTATTGTCGCTCAAATTCGGACCTCCCGTTGATATTACTAAGAAAATATTAACAATTTCTGGATTATGAAAGAAAACAAAACTCATATTATAAAAGTAAAGTAAAAAGTAAAGTGATCCCTATACAGGCCATGGAGGCCCAGAGGATTCCAGGAGGTTGAGGCTCCCAGATTTTGGACATTCGGAACATGAAGGTGGTAAGGTTGTCAGCCTTAAGCACCGGCCACCTTTACCCCCAGGATTGCTCCTGGAACTCATTTTTGTTATAGGCTGAGTCGACCCCAGGGCCATAGTGCCACCAGAAGGATTAGGCCAATTGAAAAACTTCCAATGATATCGGGAATCGAACCCGCGAACTTCCGGTTTGTAGCGCAGCGCCTCAACCCCTACGCTACGGCTTGTCCCAAACTCATATTATACTTATATATAAAGGTAATGGTTCATCTCTATTCCTTTTCGTCGCAAAAACTACTAAATTGATAGACCTAAATTCTGCATGAACATAGATTTATCCCGGAGAGATGTTACATGACTGTAATCGTTCACTCATCTCCGATATTTTACCTAATACCATAATCATTAACATTCAGTATGGCTAAAGTGTGCACAAGCCATAACTCACAATAAATAGATGCTATCAATAATTCACGGTCTACTGGCAAAACTAAAGATCCTATTTTGTCTCTCTCTCTAGGGCCTGTTTCATACAAGCTCAATTTGTATTTTGTGAAATTATTATGGTCAGTAAAGAACAGAGAATCATAAAACACTTTTATTGAGCATTTTCAGCTTTTATTACGAAAAAAATTGAACAAGAAAACATGGGAGAAATTCGTGATTATACTGTAGCAATACGTATGGTTACTTTTACGATGTAGTTTACAGTTATGTATGGAATACTATTTGGCCATATACAAAAGCATGTTCTATGTTACTCGACATTATATTTGCTTTTAAACCCCCAAGCGTATTAGCTGTGCTGTGATACGGTGCCCCAGTGCCAAACTAATGTAAAGCAATTTGTAATTGCTGATTTGATGTTAGAGCCTTATATTCCTGTAAGTGTTGGGTCTAGAAATTGTTCATTGACAATAAATAATGGGCTGAACTTATTTGAAGGGAACCTTCCATTATATTCGTAAAATTATAAGATTATTCCGTCGAACTATGATGTCCTCCGGCTCTGAATATCCATAGATGTTAATCATTTCAATATCATATTTAAAGAAATGTGTACTTTATAGCAACATACATATAAAATAAAGTTTTCCAGTCTCGCTAGAGTGTTGGGCAGTGTTTCTTTCAGCATCTGACTCATTTTCAAGCACAGACGACATTGCTCTGGCTATTAATTAATATTTCATAACAGTAGCATACAGGCATAGATACATATTAAAATAATACTACAAAAATAAACAAACAAACTTATTAAAACTGTGGAAGAACGTTAGGCACACTAAAAACTATGTATGGTTCTGTCGTCTTGATGTTTCTCGCGTAAGGTAAAACAGCGCAAAATACTTTTTCTCCCTTACGCAAGACTGTTAACCGGCTAGTATATGATTAGAATCACTCAAATAGGCCTACATGTTAGTATGTCATTGAAAACCTTTTATAAACTGTTTGACATACGAGTTTGAAATTTACTGATTGACATACGAGCTTGAACTTTAGTATAGGTCGCTTCTGATGCAAATAAGCTAAACCTGTATGGTTTATGATTAACGAAATTTGGAGAAAAATGATAGATTTGGGAAATATGAACTATGTTCAAACTTATTAAATAGGCATATACAATTTTTATAGCGTCTATATGGTACGTATTGTAATTCTTCAAATGCATAGTTTTTCCATGTAAAATGTAATACAAGGTTTGTAAACTTTCTGGATTTATATATTTATTTGCATATATCTTGTTTAAGTTTCATTTGAGACTGTATAAAGTGCATTGAAGTACTTAGCTATATGTCCAATTTTCGGGCACTTGTCGAAAGGGCTCAAGCTTCGCACGGGTTTATGTGTGTATATATATATAATTCTTAAATTGAAAGTAAGAAAACCCTAACGAGCTATATTTGTCCGAGTTTTAACCATCTCCCTCTTAATATTAGGTAGTGTTGCCAAGTCATTCTGAATGAAAGCAGGAGATCGCAGTAGACATTATACGTAATTTACAATTGTATTCCCTAATGCTTGCGTTTTACTTCTTCTACTTTTAAATGTTTAAAATATAAACTTGTCACAATCCTTCTCTCGACCATGAAAATAGTTAATGAATTGATTATACCATGACTGTATCTTATAAAACACTATCACCCACGTCATTTTTAAATTTCTTGAACTTTGAACCTGAAATCGGAAAGTAGGCATACTTTCTTACTCATATTTAACACGCAAAATGAAACTTAATCTTCAGACTAATATAAACTTACTCCGTTTTATTATTATACACTGCCGGAGTAAAAGAAATTGGTTTACTTTCATGATTATTAAGGTAATTATTACAATGAAGCTACATAGGTTATCTTAATATCATTCCAGTTTGTCCATACGTATTTCTGTTTAAATTTTTTAATAAATCATGGTTTTCATTTACATATCAATAATGCAAGTGAAACAAAGCAAAAATTGAAAAAAAAAAAAAATTGTATTTTTAAAACTTTCGCTTTTTAGAAGTATCAGCAGTAGATTCTTTTTTTAGACACAGGAAATCTCTGGCAAAGAAAAACAGTAGACGTGGCAACACTGATATTAGGTCAGATTGTTAAAGCGGATATTGCAACGTTTTCCTGTACAAGTCTTGCTAGGTTGCTAACTCGAAGTTCATGCAAGTTAAGACGTTGCTGCCAACTCCAGTTCCGTTAGTTTCCTTCTAATATATCTGTCTTGCTATCGTGGACATAGAACATTAATAGGAAATGCCTTCCTTCTAATGTATAATTTGCATTTTAAATGTAGTGGTGTCTTTTGTTGGAACAGCAGCTCAGCAAGTTGGAAGTAGCACTTTGCTCGGCGATAATATCAAGTTCGGTATCTCTGCAGTGTTTCCTTCCTTTTTAAACTGTGTCACTCTAATGGAGAAGTTGTTCTGGCTTAATCCCGGGCTTACTCTAAAGTACTAATTTTCCCCTGCCATTGAGTGGAATATCGATCGAAAAGAAATCATTGTGCAGTCTAAATGACCGTCTTCAGCATACGCCCTGAATGGTAATGCAGTCTGCATGATTACTGGTAGCACTAAGTACTGGGCGGAGACTGCAGTAATTATCTTGTAATTTCTAACTAGCAATCTATTGTTTTAATTTCATATTTACTTCGCGGACATTTGAGTGTATGTACCTTACCCATTCTATTATGTACAAACTTCTACAAGAAATACGGAAAGTCGTAGGGAAAATCCAGGAATTTTATACAGATTCAATCCAGTACGAATTCAGTCTAAGTAAATACATTGCTAGTGTTATATTGTTAAGTATAAACCTCGATTCTATCTTGGAATGAATATATTGCAAATCTAAGTCAAGGACACGGGAGAGATATTTTTTCTAAGAAATTGAAATCTGAATTATCTGACCAATAGGCACGAATGTCTTACTTTTCTTACTTTCTCAGCATTATAAAATACATACTATTAATTCGTGCTAGCTAAAATTTAGCTAGATTCAAAATGTTGGTTGATTATTTTGAAAATGATTTTTAGTGCGTGGTAGTAATGCGTCTACTCAGCCACAGTACACCAAAACTATGACACGAATGATTTTGCATTTTGTTGACATAAAATATTATTTTTATTTACATTACATTTACAAACTTATAGGCCTATACATTACATAAATCATACACTTGTAATTGAATCAAACATCAGTAGATAAAAATTACTTTAGTATGTAATTAATAAGTGTAGATTATCATAAAAGTACCGTAGATAAAAACAAAAATATATATATTATGGAAATAAATACTATCGGAATTAGGTATAATCTTTCCCTGCATAGTTCCATGGACTCTCGATAGCATACAATTGCACAATTAAAAATATTTCAGTGTCTCCATTCGAAAGGACAGTCAGATCAGCATTCAGCATTAATAATATTGACTATCGTGATTTCTCTTTAACAACACAATACTGTAATTTCACTAATATTAATACATTTTCATACACTCTTATTTTAACTTGTATAAATTTTACTCGGGCTTTCCTATACATTATAAAGACGTACTTAAAAATGGGGATCATTCCGACTCATAACAGGAACATAACAGTAGCCTTCTGTAATATTATACGTTAACCTATGTCCTCGAGAGTCAATCAAAATCCTTCGGGGCACCGGACATCGGACTTTATATAGTAGGATCATTTTAAGGGGAAATTGTAACAAAATAGAACAGATTCTACAACTTCAACGGAGAATTGTTAGTCATAACTAGACCTGGGATTTTAGGCTCTAAAAAAATTAGTTTTAGGCATCTAAAAAAGGCTTTTAAAACAAGTGAATAGGCTTTTAAAAAAGAAAATAGGCACTTAAAATATGCTTTAAAAATGTGAAAATAGATAGAAAATGGACTTCAAAATATTACAATATACACTTAAACTGTAACATGGTCTTTTTTCTTTACTGCAAGAAACGTAGTATACCTATTCTTAACAGAATTAACTAAAAAATTAGGCATCACGAACTATATTCGCTTAAACAGATGTTCTTTCACTGGTGATTTGACACAGTAGTCCTTCCCCTTAATCCTCCCCCTCCCTCGTCAGTCAGCATTCCTTTAGAGACAATTGTTTGGAATAATAAAGTTTCTGTGAAAAACCCACCTCTGCTGTTCTGCTTTTCAATGAGGGATGTTCATTATAAGATTGTAAAAATTACAGAAGTTGAATTTTATTTTAAATGTACAAAATAGGCATTTTAGGCACTAAATAGTAAAATAGGCTCTAAAGGTCTAAATAGGCATTTTAGGGCACTATAAAACTCTATAAATGTGATTTATCATGAAACATCCATATATTTAAACATTTTCATGTTATTTCATAAGAAACAAAATAGGCATTTGCCTTAAAATCCCAGGTCTAGTCATAACATATGCCGCTCTAAATATACCTAGACCTAAACGTCTCAGGAAGTTGGGATTTCTCTAATATCAGTATTAAAGGGACTACAAACTCGGTTTCATTTTGACCGACTGTACATGCAAGATGCATGTGGGTAGTGAATTACTTTAGTTGTTAAAAGTAATCTGGTCTAGTGGTATAATGAAAACCTTCATTACATTTTTAGCGAAACTTGCATTATCTTAGTTATGAGTTCCGCTGAGAAAGCCACAAGCAGTCAAGTAAGTGGCCAAAGTTGGATTAAACTTGTCTAGTTGTTGGAATGTTTTACATTGCAAGTTTTCTTAACCGCCCTTTAGCAGCAAACAATGAGGGAGAACTATGTACTCGTGGTATAGGTTCTGGAAAGCTTCTCTTCAACTATTTTGTGGCATTCATTACATTTACATATAACTGTAGTAACTCCTAGTTTGCAAATAACTTAGTTAAAAATGAAGGATGAGTAGCATATGCGCAAGACCGTATTCCGTTGTTACTTTAAATTGCGGTCAGGAAAAGACATATTCGGAGTATAGAGAAATCTGTGTCTCTAAGCATACTGCAATCAAAATATCTAGTATGTCTCATAAAAAATAAAATAAAAATGCCGGTGGCGACTAGAAAAACATATCTTCCTGTTTACCCGGCAACAATTTCATTTAGAAAGGTTCTTCCATTTTGCAAGAGAGAGAAATACTTTATTCAAGTCATCTGCCTGGCAATCCAGGTGACCATACAGATCCAGAACAAAAAAAGAAAAATAATCATACATTATATAATAATTTGAATTGAATTGAAATGGAACATAAGAACTCTAAGTACTATATAAATGATTGTGCAATAAAAATAACGAATCTTCTAAAGCCCTAATACATATTTTAACAACAGTGTCGTTAGAAATATTGAGAGACTGAAGATATGCATTGACAAAGGTGAAACTTGCACCGCGTGCGCCAGAAAGCAGACCCTTCACATCTCAGTGGTTTATTGTCGACTGAATAAAGGATGACCATTAAATAATTAGGATTGATTTAGCTGGCCAAATAATTAAATAAGTTTTCGCAATGACCCTGGAAAATATTTTTTATTTTGAATATGTAGGAATATGTAGGATGTAATCATGGCAGCTAAAATTCATCCAATATGATTAGTGGTCGATTATGTAAGAATTTCTTCGAATAGAATTTAGGTTAAAACAAATTCCCCCTTTCAAATAAATTAATTTGAAGGAAACCATCCTCATTCAGTCGAGTGAGACATAATTGGCCTAATCCAAGGACCCTTGCTAACGGACTTTTTGCAACGATCGGCTAAACTATGTTTCTTCTAATCACCACCGACATTCTTTTCTAATATGAGCTGTACCATTCTATTAAAATATGCTTATAGAAGCATAGTTCTGGATATGAAGCTTCACTAAATTAAGATGGGACTGTTAAATTTTCAGATAATAATATGATTTCAGCAAATTTTAATACTGATACTGATTTTGAGCTTACTTGCTTGTGAAACGACAGCAAGCGAAACTAGCTCCAGTTAAGGTATATTGTATTACTATCCTGGAATATCTTAAGAGCTTTCGAAACACACTGGATACACATGTTGTGCCGGCAATTTTACGTGGTAGCTCAAATGACAGAGCAGTGACATGGACAGCCAAAGATCTGTGGTTCGAAACCCTGCTATGGCATCGAATTTTTCAGTCGGACTCTACTTTTCCACGCTGCATTAAGCTTCGTATTTGTGCCCGGTGTGTGTAAACAAAGAAAATATGGCTAAAATGTGCATTCCCGAGATACAGATTGGAAAATTATATTTTAAAGTGGTAATAAGGTTATGGTAGGTCCGGATGTAAACTTGTCTTAAAGCTATCCCACTACTTAAAACTAATTTTAAATTAATCATTCAGAAGGGTGTAAGTAATTCAGACAAATCATCAAAATATGAGATTTTCGTGTCTACCATCATATTTTTCATAAATTTTTATACAGAAATGCATACTCCTATTTCACTCTGGTCATATTCTGAAAACAGACCCATCTGGCAACATAACGCCTGTATGCGCTTGATTTTCCCATATGAATAACATGGCCATAAGGGCCCATTGTGCCTTCAAGATGTGAAAACCAGTATATTTTCTTCCTGTCTAACTTGAGTTCGTATATTTTTTGAAGGTGAACCATTTTTTAATTCTGATGGCCTCACTCTCCAGGCTAAATTTATTATTATTACTCGTTGTGGTTATTTAAAGACAGTTGTGCACTGCTAAATCAGTAACCGTCGCCGGAGTGCCGGATTTTGTCCCGCAGGAGTTCTTTTCCGGCAGAAATAGACTTGCATATACGCACACAAATTCTGTCGAGCTGTGCTGGTATCGAATCCACGAACCAGGGACAAACAGTCAGTGCCTAACCAATTGTTCCATAGTAGTAGTATTAGTAGAACTAATAATAATAATAATAATAATAATAATAATAATAATAATAATAATAATAATAATAATAATAATAATAATAATAATTACAATATCTCAAAATAAAGTAATCAAGAGGGTTAATAAGTTCAAATACCTTGGTGAAGTAATAACGGCAACAGCGATAGAAAAGGAGGGCATGAAAGCACGAGTTTACAAAATGGAAAAGCATACCATGCAACAATGAATAGGCCTATATGTAACAAAATATCATTGTCCAAAAATGTTAAATTGAGGCATTATAAAACTGTAATCTTACCGGAAGCTCTGTACCCAACAGAGTGTATAAACATTTTCTCAGATAGAAGAATAAGCAAAACAGAGAGGAGAATCTTAAGGAAAATTATGACACCAATTTGGGAGAATAACATATACAAACTGAGACCAGAAAAGGAGTTATACAAACAAACAAACAAACAAAAAAATAGGCCATGCTTTCAGGAAAAGAAGATTAAGATTCTCTGGTCATATCTTCACAATGGAAAGAGACAGTATTACCAAACAAAATTTTGATCAAGTAGGCTTAGTAAAAAAACTAAACCAGCATTTTTCAAGGAAGTTGAAGAAGATTTTAAATTACCCAATATCAAAAAGGAGGATATTGCAAACAGAGAAAAGTTTAGGAAACGTTATGCTAAATCTATCAAGGAAAGAGAGGCTATATCGTGGATCCTTTACGCATAAGGTTTTATGTAATTACATGCTCTATTCTGCTGCGCTAAAAACCGGAAGGTCGCGGGTTTCAGTCCCGATGAGGTCTTTGGAGTTTTTCAATTGGCCTAATCTTTCTGGTGGGGCTATGGCCCTTGGGGTCGACTCAGCCTCTAACAGAAATGAGTACTAGGAGCAATCCTGGGGGTAAAGGCGACCGGTGCGTAAGGCTACAACATTACCACCTTCACGTGCCGAATGTCTAAAATCTGGGAGCCTCAGCCTCCTAGAACTCTCTTGGCCTCCATGACATGTATAGGGAACACATTACTTTTACATGTTCTATTCTTTGATATGTAAGTCGGTTCGTTGCTTTATGGTCATTTAACGACAGGGATGTACTGTCCATTTCGTGACGGTCGCGTCAGGAGCTATTTTACACGCCTATTTAACATTTTTTAAATGTACAGACATGGGATAGTCACCGTTTGATATACATACAAAAGCTATCGATTTGGGCCGGGTTCGTACCCGTTACCTTGGGGACAAAGCCGTGCCACACTGACTGCGCCACCCAAGCCGACTGGATAAATAGGAAAGAGACCAATGAATAACATTGAAAATTATGTTTTGGAAACATACCTGGGCATCTGTCTGTACGTGAACAGCAAAGCTCGAAAAAGATAAATCGTATCAAATTGATTTTTCTTTTTACTTGGGGTATTTATATTTCTTTGATGTGACACGAAGCATGCCAATGATTTTCTATTACTCTTAGTGCCATTATGCTTTGAGAGAATTTAGTTTTTCGTTATTATCTCCAAAATGGGTCAAACTATTCTGTTTAGATTTCTAAGTTAACTGTATAGCCTGCGCACAAGTCAAGAAAAATTATATAATAATAATAATAATAATAATAATAATAATAATAATAATAATAGTACTAATAATAATAATTGTGCAAATTTTCTGAACGGTAGTTCTAAACTGGTCACTTCCACAAACTCAGGCTAAAGTCTGTTCCATTTCAGTTGAAACATGACCTAGAAATCTCGCGCAGAATAAGGAGGGATGATTTACTTGCTATCTGCTGTCCTTGTCACTCCTCAGCCCTCTACACCAATAGAAGCACTGGAAAAGCACGTGGTTTAGAAAAATCAATATTTCCTCCCCAACGGTGAAGCATTTTTCTCCACTGCGCATCCAAACCCGTGTTTCAAGAACGATGGAACGGCTTCTATTTAGCTCTTAACTTGCAAACAACACGGCTTTTCGCGAGGCTGAGAAGTTGAATGTGCATATCCCGCAGTGTAGTCACTTACTTACTCCATATGGGAATATGAATCGAGAGAGCTGCATTGTTTACAGCTTACTCTACTATATAAACATTCAAATTTAGTTAAGTCAAATGGATAAAGGATGCATAGTCTGGCAGTTACTACCAAAAAGGAAGTTCTGACGCTAAAATGGCAAAATTAATTATGATTTGACAGCTTCCTAATCATTTCCACTGCATTGTTTTGGACGTCCATATACGACCATGCTGGCTACACAAGCGATCAACTATACATGGCCAAGTTTTGTTGTGTACGTCATAGATATTAATACAATGGAGTCCCTGTATGCGAAACACGTTCTATGAATACGAGTTTGCAGATTCTGTTATTCTGACCCAACATGTTGACTAGCCATTAGATTCATAAAACTCGTAAACAACTTCCACACTATAGTACAAACTGTTCTCTGAACAGTAGACTTCGCGCCTGTTCTTCATCAGTTAATACGGCTACTTATTTAAAAATAATTTTGGAGTGAGACAATACTATTAAAGGTATTTATGACACATAATCAATGTGGCTGTTTTCTCTGGACAAAACATGACCGTGGACCTGATGGAAACCCAATAGTTAACGAACATTTATTCAAGTACTAGCAGATACCCGCGGCTTCGCCCACGATAACAATTATATTCTAAGAAGACAAAAACTACTATAGAACAAATCCACATGTTTAATTTACATAATTTAGCAGTATTATGTGCAGTTTTTGAAATTTAAATATTTTAAAAGAATTGTCTGTAGAGTAATGAAACTTGAAACAATCACCCCATCTTAGGAAATGTTCAAATAAAAATTCAAAATTTTTCTTGAGCTAGATTGAAATTATACGGATGATTACATGTCAACGATTTCTTCATGCGTAAAAGACGTGGGCTAAAAAAAGAAATAAGAACAACAATATTTACATTATGTGATGGTATATTTGTGTGAAAGAAAGAAGGGGAAGAGAAACTGAGAGTGAGGAGTGGGAGGATAACGTGGGCGAGAGAGAAGGGTGGCGCAAGAAAGAAATGGGAAAATGAAATACTGTGACGAGACCAAAATAGCTGAACGTAGATAAACAATGAAATTTCCCTGCGGCAGAGGCTCTGTATTTCAAATTGCAGGCAAGCTCTTGACAAGAGGCCCTCCACAGTCGGGCGGTAATTTAAATGAGAGCACAAGCAGGCAAGAATGTGATTTTGCTCAAGCACATCAATTGAGTGCCTGCGTTTGCCTCTCTCTCTCTCTCAGATAACATCAGACGCAAATTACAATTTCAACAGCACCACTGTCTGTGTGCAATGAAATTTGTACCCGGAATTTATTACAAGTACCGACTTGAAAAGAAAATTTCCCATGCAAAGGCATGGCTTGTTTGAAAACGATGGAAATAAAGCTAGGCGTAATTCATTTATACTGTTCTATAACGAGCTTCAGTTCATTTCCCCTGCTTCTACTGTAGTACTGGTAACGAAATTTATTTTCTTATGCCAATAAACGAATTAACTGTCAAGAGGATTGCTAATTTTGAACTTTATATTGTGAAATATCTCGTAGAGGCTAATTACCGAGATGCATTGTTGTTGTTATTATTATTATTATTATTATTTTCCTTTCCATTAGGCCAGCTTAGGACCACGTGAAACAGTTCTCTTCTTCTTCTCTTCCCAAAACTTCTTCATTGTTTCGCGATGTTGCTGTTTCCGTTCTTCCGTCCATTTACTTCCCGTTTTCTTCTTAGGTTTCTCTAGAAATTCGCCATTTTCTCAAAGGTGTAATCATAGGAATGGTTTAATTGGTAAATTGATAAATTCTACCAAGTGTGAAATTCCTCCCTCTTCGGCTTTTCATCAATATTTGTCCTAATATTAAACAATTAATTCTATTGAACAAAATTTGTGTGTGTCATGACACCTTTGGCATCACCTATGTCCACGCATGTGACTGACAATATTAATTTACGATATGGTATTATGTACAATTTCTTGCGCCAGTTTTTTAAAATTATAATTTGGGCCATTAGTGGATAATTATCTCATGATATTGTTAAGAGTTGATGAGATGTTACATTAATATTGTCTCTAGAAGATGTCTCTCCAATTTACTAAGACCCTAGACAGTTGTGTAATATGCCGCTGTTTCCTCATTACGCCCTGCCTGGAGTAATTAACGCTCTAACAATACGCTCGTTTTATGAGGGCGTCAAGAACGACCTCGTTATTATCTATCTATCGTTAGCACCTTGTTCGTGTTTTAGTAAGGTGGCTGCACAAAGATAATAGTCCCGTTAACAAAGAAAATACTGATTCTTATGAGCGTTACTTGAACTCAATATCTGTAACTCAATTTAAAATCGAATCTGGAGATCTGGTACCAGAGATTACCAGAACATCCACTAATGTGAACGTTCATCTTTCTATATTTAGGGCCTGTATTACTACCTGCCGACAATTCCTCCCGATACGTGACTTCCAGATAGCTTTACTGCTATCGGCAAGAACGCAGTAAAATTTTGTGAAATGATCCTTAGGTCGTTGAGCAGAGAGATGTGTTTGTTGTAGTTCGGTAGGTCTCCGCTAGGTGCGGCAGCTCGGATTTGTTTTTGTACAATTAAATTACATAACATATCGTTTTAAGTGCATTAATCGATTTGTGCAATTCTATTTCATTCATATTTGAGCCTAAAATTACATTTTTATGTAAATTAAATCTTCCAGCATCAATTCTGATATTCAGGTGGCCAGGAAGCTTCGGAGTACTGCCATCTTGTTTCAACCAAGCTTCCCTAACTAGAAGCCGTTCCATCGTTCTTGAAACACGGGTTTGGATGCGCAGTGGAGAAAAATGTTTCACTGTTGGGGAGGAAATATTGATTTTTCTAAACCACGTGCTTTTCCAGTGCTTCTATTGGTGTAGAGGGCTGAGGAGTGACAAGGACAGCAGTTAGCAAGTAAATCATCCCTCCCTATTCTGCGCGAGATTTCTAGGTCATGTTTCAACTGAAATGGAACAGACTCTAGCAGTTGGTACTTTGTCAGCCACTCCATCCTCCTGCTACCTTACCTTATATGGAAGTTGACTTCCCAGACAGATTTTGTCAGGAGATCATAATACGCAATTCTTGGCTAACTTCCAGCAAGGGTCCCTATCTGGCAGATAAATATGATATCAGGTGGTCGTCGCACAGGTCCTTAGTGTTATATCCTCATTGTGACTGTTTTAACGAGTCCGCAACACGTTCCGGTGGACTAATAAAAGTCTTATTAATTGCGAATGTCGAGAAACAGAGAATCCATGTTGACCTTTGCCTTAAGCACACCACAAGGCTCTGAAAGACGTTCACGTCATATAGAGTATTGTGAGGCACACTAAGTTAGGTACAAAATCACTAAATTAGTATGCCTTTCAACACTGTAAAGTAAAGTAAAGTGGTCCCTATACAGGCCATGGAGGCCCAGAGGGTTGCAGGAGATTGAGGCTCCCAGATTTTGGACATTCGGCACCTGAAGATGGTAAGGTTGTCAGCCTTTACGCACCTGCCGCCTTTACCCCGAGGATTGCTCCTGGTACTCATTTCTGTTAAAGGCTGAGTCGACCCCAGGGCCATAGTGCCAACAGATGGATTAGGCCAATTGAAAAACTCCAACAACCTCATGTATGTAAATGTCTTTTAGTGAGATAAATTAAGGGTAATTAGTCGTAGAAGAGAGAATCAAACTCTGACTTGCTCAGTTGGTAGAGCATCGGCACGTGACGCCGAAGGTCGTTGGTTCGAATCCCAGTGTCAGAGGAATTATCCTAAAATATTCTCATGTAATGTTCGACAGAAACAATATTCTGTGGTTCTTGAACACATACCTACATCTTAAGACTGGGTTTCCACGAACAGTGGCTGGCCTATAACCATCCTTCAAGGAATTTTTGCGAAATATAATTTCAAATAAAAGTTTTTACTCATAGTATCAGCACTACAAAATTTTCAAACAAAATCTTTATATCCCTTTTTGAAAAAAACGCGAAAACTGAAATTTTCTTCAAGTGACATTAAAGAGTATTCCTAGGAGTTATCTAACCCAAATAGAACATTTTATTTTTGTTATTTTTCTTTCTCAATCTAAGCTGTTTATTTATTGAACAAATTTTGATGATTGAAGAAATTATGTTAGTGTATTTATTATTACTCCTGACCGGAATTATCCCAAGGGCGTCAGTATACAGTCATAATGGATACACTTTATCAGAATTGCATGTGAACAAGACATAAAATGTAAAGTTGTGAGAAAAAACAAGCATTTAGGACCCATTGCTTAGATTCAATTAAATAATGATGGCAAATTATGTAAAACTCTATTTAAAAAATCTTATTAAAAATTATTAATACGATTTCACCAACCCTGGCACCTAAATAAATTTGTTAGCAATAAATAAAAAACACTCCTCTTTCTCCATTCTTCAGCTTAATATCTTTAACTCCAATTTTTTTAGCGTGTCTAGTGGATGTGAAGATAACTTGGTGTAATTGGTAGAGGCGATAATTGTAGACAGGGTGATGGACATGCGTGCATAGCGATACAAGACATGAGTAGACAGTGCATTGTGTGTGCTAGGCAAGTGAGAGTGGTGAGTGAGGGTGTTTGCAGCTCAGTTCCGCCATATTAGGAAATTAAAACTGGCGCACTCAACGGTACAACCTGACAACGGCAGTGAAGACTCCATGGCGGGCAACCAGATTGCGCAGGTCAGTCCCCATTTCTTTACTTACGGAATTTGTCAAACCATGTACCTTGTAGTTTCTTGTCGTTTAGTTAAAAATTGGTTTCTGCCTTTCTTTTTGTGTACAGTGAACATGTCTGTGTGTGTTTTTTTTAGGTTGTTTTCCATTCCAACATTCTGATATTTTAGTCATAAGGTTTTTCCACAATTCTATAGTTTTACTCGATGACCAATTGGAGAATCAAGGTTAACACACAAAAAAAACTCAAGTCATGGTGTTTACCAGGAGGCAGCCTCTTGTGGGTGCCACTTCTTAAAGACTTTTTTCCCCAAGAACTGCCTATACCTGCTGCCACCCTAATCCTCTTCGACCTGTCAATCAGTGAATAGAAAGGTAATTAGGCGTATTCACACTTGTCTGCAGTCCAGAAAAATGTTGCCAAATACGTACCACAGCACGTTTACTTCACGTGAGAAGCGTTGAATGACAGGGGCAACACTGGGGAGATCCATGCGACTACAAGAGCACCTGTTCTTTGTCGCTGACGGTGCAGATTTTCGGATTAGGGAACAATACTATTATATTCTTTTGTAGATAGATGATTGTTTGGGACGAGGTCTTCTTAAAATGGCACGAACAGTACCCCCCCCCCCCCCCAGACCTTACACTCGGTCAACTGCTTACTGTTCATGCCATTTTAAGAAGTCCTCGTCCCAAACCATCGTCTATCTACAAAATAATATAATATCATTGTTCCCTAATCCGAAAATCTGCACCGACAGAGAACAGGTACTCTTGTAGTCGCGTTGGTTTTCCCGGTGTTGCTTCTGTCATTCGCCACTGCACTGCTCAAGTCAACGTGCTGTGGTACGTTGGCAACAATGTACTGGACGCAAGACACTTGTGATTATGCCTAATTCCTTTCTATTCCCCGATTCACAGGTCGAAGAGGATTAGAGGATTAGAAGTGTCACCCACACTTGCTCTGGACAAACGTCTAAACTTTGTTCCACACATATAGGAACACCCAGGAGCAAGGCAACGAAACGCTTTATTAAGTTATACCACAGTATACATATTAATACGTATACTGTGGATATACAGTCAAACCTCTGTGTAACGAAGATCGATGTTACGATAACCCCGCATATAGCAATATTTTTGTTTGGTCCCAGAGAATTTCCTATCTTAATAATGTTAAATGTAACTCACTATAACGATTAAGCTATTTTAGAATCACCCTTTTATAACATTATTTGGAGGTTGAATTATTACTGCAGACCATTAGCTTAGCCCTTTGGATGGTAGTTGGTATCAGATTACCATCCTTCCCTGCCACCAATATTGTGTCTTGGGTGCCTGATATCTGTTACGTTTCTTAGAAATTCCAGAAAAGGTTCATGCTGGATGGAAAATAGGATCAATGCAAGTTTGTCCCCTATTTCGCTTTATTTTTAGCACCTTTTCCCTTTCATTTTCCATGAGGAAATTGCACCAAAAAATCCTGACTCTCATTAGTAGTAAATTACAGTAGTGTACTTTCAGTAATTATTGCTGTAAAACGTGCAAAATATGGCCTTTCAAAACGCAAATGTTAAATCTGTAGGTTTAATCGATTGTAACTTTTCCATTGGGATTGCTAGCCAGAATTACGTATTAGCCTAAAAGCTTGCACATTCAGTATCGGTAAAACTAAATTTGAAAACATCATCGTTTGACAGTTCCCTTGTGAGAACTATTTCAAACGACCTGTCATTTGTGCACGCTCAGCGGTGGTCGCCAATATTTTGCTGAACATTGCAATTGCTATCAACTGCACCGCTAGCGATCGTAGTTCTTTATTTGATGCCTGGAAATCAGCCGAACGGGTGGCTCTCATGCATGGTGGATGCCCTGTTAATTGCTCTCTGGTCGCCATGTCCAATTTCCATGGCGTAATAAAGCACTTTGTGCAAGGTGGCGTGCATGATCTTTGATGTATTCAAACGCAGGTTTATAGTGATGAGTAAAAAATGTAACGGGCTTTCCTCCCTATTATTTGATTTGTCATTTCCTATATCCAATATATACTAATCAGGCTCACAATCAGGTTGCAAGAACAGTATTGTCAAATTGACACGTGCAGTCAGAATGAAAAATTCAATGCCAAAGCCGGGATTTGAACCAGAATCTTCGGCTCTCCGTGCAGATGCTCTAACCAACTGAGCTACCATGGCAACGGGCCGGTACTTAAGCCCGGGTCTTATTAAAGTACTTACAGGTTGTAAGTCGCCACTGGGTTAGTATCTCATATTGAGAACGCCTGGTGGTATACTGGGATTGTGAGTCAGTTGGAGAATTTAATGTTGTACCGGCACTTGCCATGTAGCTCAGTTGGTTAGAGCGTCTGCACGGAGAGCCGAAGATTCTGGTTCAAATCCCGGCTATGGCATTGAATTTTTCATTCTGACTTCACGTGTCCATCTTAGCCTACACACGGCCAGTGTGAAAGAATTATCATTCCAATATTGTCAAACTTTGTATCAGGAAGGGTTTTGTTTTTAAGCCAAGTCAAGACATTATCTCTGATATTAAATGATGTTTCACATTCTTACTAATACTCTATTACGAGGGAGAATCAAATGAAAATCGCAATTAATTTCTTTCCACTATTTTACTGCAGGAAGAATGCTTGCTTGTACATTATTTTTCCACATAGTCCCCTCCCAGTTCAATGCACTTACGCCATCTGATAGGAAGTGCTTCGATCCGCGTGAGAAAAATTATTTTGGTTGACGTTGTAACCACTCGTGCACTGCCGATTGGACGGTCTTCATCAGACTTGATATTATGCCCTAGGTGTTCCTTTAATGGACCAAAGATGTGGAAATCTGATGGTGCCAAAGCGAAGGGGATTGCAGGTCTTTTGCTTCTACATGATAATGCCCGTCCTTATTCTGCTCGTGCAACCGTGAAAACCATCAATGACATTCGCTTCAGGTGCCTCCCACATCCGCCATACTCCCCTTTCTAACTCTGCGCAGATTGTAAGACCTTCACATTTTCACGCCTAAGTACGATCAGTGTTTTTAATAATTCATATTAGATTTTTAACTGGCGAGCAATTAACTTATTAACTTATCAGGCAATAAAATATTGTTATTAAAATACTTATCTGACTACCCCTGATTAAATCTTTGGCTCTTTATATTACAGTAAAACCTTCATTTATCCTGTGATGTCCACACCACTTGAGTTAAGCCGAGCGAGACTTAATTATCAATTAGGCTATTAGAATAATTAATTGGCGCTCATACCCAACCCAACAATCTCAATCTGTGTAGCGTTTATGACGTCTTACACATAATCCTGGTGTAACTTTTACCAGCTATACTAAAAAGGACCATTGGTAACTAAATTGGTTACGACTTATGCAGAACTTATGCAAAACTTATGCAACAACCAATAGCAAACAACCATTCAACGTCCGTATAAAAATTGTATTAATGAGAATGTTAGAGTATATCTGTTAATTTCCATGTCTTTGAAAGTGTGTCTGTATATATTATGTAACTAGTGAAGACAAAGGCGGCATTTTGTCCCTTCATTATTCCATTATTTGTGCATCACTCAAACTTAGCTTTTATTAATTAATTTGTCTCTCTTTCTGTTACAGGTAAGTTCTTTGACAACCTCCTTCGGAGTGTTTGGAGAAACACTTATTGTCTGTAAGTAGCCTAAGACTGTAAATCACATTGCAGTTTATTAATATCGTGCATACAATGAAATGTGTATATGAAATATGTGTGTGTACATATAATATATATATATATATATATATATATATATATATATATATATATATATATAATTAGGGATGGGTCGATACCAGATTTTCTCGATACTCGATACCGATACATGATCATTTCCCCGATACTCGATACCGTCAACATTTCCATTTTCAATAAATAGGTACATTAAAAATTAAAAGTTGAGAGAACTGTGTAATACCAACTGAATTAATTAAGTGCGCATATTTAATTAGACAAAATTTAATATCATCAGTGGCCTACAATTATTTTTAAACTCTACATAAAACTAAAACTAGTTCTTGAAATAGTCCACTTAAAAGTTTTTGTTCAAAAATTACAATGGGGTTTGGACAGTCAGCTTGCTTGTTGGTTGTTATTGAAACGTTTGGCAGGAAAATAATCTCTTCTGTTTGGATTTTAAAAGTTGGAAAGTCTTTATTTATGACTAGACAAAAGTCACAGAGGGGTTTTCTCCATTTCAAGAAGAAATATAAGTATTTACTATATTTAGTAGACGACTAAAAGCAGAAAGAGATACTGCATTTTCTTAAATTGCAGAGTTACCAAAGTATCGAAAAAGTACCGAGCGAGTTTTCTGAAGTATCCCTCGATGCCGATACCATGCAAGTATCGAGAGTATCGAGGTATTGAAAGTATCGAGGACCCATCCCTAATAAATATATATATATATATATATATATATATATATTCACAAATTATTTGCACCATTTTTATAAAAACACAAACATGTTTACTTGCATAAATTTGCAAACAGAACACATAAATACAAATACAAAAATAAAATGTTACAAGATAAAATGTTGAAAGAAGAAATATAATAATAATAATATAATGAAAAACAGAAATTAGCCCCATGTGCAAGTAACAGTCGCATTCGGGGAGTAACCTACGTACGTTATAATTTGTGTAACGCTTAGAGAGGAGAGTAATGTCGAAAGACTAGAAACCTGTGGTCATGGGTAAAATGAGGACAAGAATCCTCGCAAAATACGAATATTACTTTAAAAGCAGTTTTATAACGATTTGAACAATACTTCTGTCCGCGTTATATCTACAGCTTTTGTTCTAAGAGGGGCCCTTTTAGTAGGCATAAAATCTATTTGCTTTACTTTAGTACATACACATATTTTATAACCTTATTTACAAAGTACTGTAAAGTCAGATAATGTAAAACAAAATTTATTTTCTAAAATAATACAATATACGCGTCAGTGAATTAAAATATTAAACATCATAACAAGTCTTTAAGATATATCATTGTCAGAATATAAAAATATTAAGGCGGATGGAAGTAGAGTTAAACGAAAATGAAATGTATAACTAACAGTTTTATAACGATTTGCTTGTTCGAAGTTGTAAGATTTTATAATATAGAAATTTTATTTCGTTTTGAGAAATTGTTAGGAAATACTTTGTCTGTCTGATATGATTGCATCAATTTAGTCTTTGCCTTATTAGTTTCTTCTTTTTCTTCTTATTAAATATTATTAGGAATATTATTGTAATTGATATTCGTTTGTAAATTTTGTAATCAGTAATCATAGTTTTAGTAATTCTGATGGGCATTTCTTATTTAACGTTAAGTATTTTATATTTGCATATTAAAAATAATGTAATCGAGGAAGATTCTTGATGAACATTTTTTACAGCAAGAGCGATCTAAAAATGCGATAGAAAAATAAATACCATACAATACAATACTAAATTTAAATGTGTTATAATGGCGCTTCAGTTGAAATCGAAACATCTTTCTTGTGCTACAGATCCAGTATGAAATGTACTCCATAGATTTTGATTATGTTACACAGCAGGTACAGTACACTCGCACGGAGGGGGAAAAAGTATAAAACGGCGTCGCCAACCATTTTACTCTATAGTTTTTCTTTGTTGATATAAACGCGAATAAAGTTTTCATAGAACTTTAAAAGGAAATCAAGAATTACTGAAGCAGTGAGTTCAGTAGTTTGGCAAGAAACGTCAAACTAAAATTGCAGGATCTCCATGACTTTCACAAAGAAATGCTATAGATCAGATTTATTTCTGTACCACAAGTATTCAATGGCAGTTTCAAGTTAAAGCATTCTTCTTAAATTGTTCAATCTAGTGAAGAATACTTGCCAATAACAATTTTATGTAATAGTAGGTAGTTAATATAGCCTTCAGTACGAGGTTAAGTCAATAAGAAGCCTATCCGAACTCTTCTTTTAAATATATTTCAACAATACAAAACTCAGTTGCCTCAATTTTCAACATAGTCCCCTTCTCAATGCATTTGATCCATCGTTACACAAGCTTCCTGATGCCCTCAGAAAAAAAGTTTTTCTATTGAGTAGCAAGCCACGTATGCACCGCTTCCTTCAGTTCTTGCTCTGTGGCTAATTTGCATATGGTTTTCCACTTCATCGACAGTCACTCTTCGGTTTGTCTGAATCATGATACGCACTTGCTCAATGTTGGCGTCACTAGTGGATGTGGATGGGCGTCCTGTTCTTTCATCGTCCTTCACACTTATTCGACCATTTTTGATCTTTTCAATCCATGATGTCAGAAACTTCACATTTTAACAATAGAACACAACACACATGGTCCGATTTCGAAAAAAAAGCGGAAAAAATATTTTAATTACAAATTGAAATACTCCTTAAATTGGCAGTACTCAATTTATCATGCAATTTATAAACCCCTGCTTTACAATTCAATGTAAAATATGTGAATATTGAAAATTAGAAAAATAAATTCTCGTCTTATAAAATATATATAGTTCTAAGAATTGTTATGATTTGGTTGTGTCCTATTGGCGCCTTTAATTTATGGCAGCTATCTTAACAGGATTTCCTCCTATTATTTATTGTGCCTTATTCTGTAATTTTACATGAAATTGAAACGTTTCTTCCAATTTCTATTCCTTGTTTTATTACAAATTTAAGACAAACTAATGTATCCTATACAATGCATTGCCAATTGAAGTGGTCGGGGGAAGATAGTGCTAACCGACACAACCCTCATTTTAAGCGGAAAAACAGCAAATCTTATTTTTACTTTTTCGGGTAGGCCTACATGTTATGTGCTAATTGGGCACTAAAAATACTTATTGACAGAATTAGTTATTGGAATAAATAGTGACCAAGACAATATATAAATAGTGCAACGATCTCAACGTTTACAAAAAGAGGGTTAGCACTATCTTCACCGGCCCCTTCAGTTTAAGGTGTTGTTTTAGTTCATTATAATTAGGGTTCGGATGTTTATGACCAAAAAAAGTGGAAAAGATGACCGCAAATATGCCCTTAAAAATGACTAAATATGACCTAATAAAATAACGTATTTTCAGAAAATAAATATCCCTATTTAAAACGTTTAAAGACACTAAATTCTGACCTCACATGATAACAATCAGATAATAACTTTTTAACAAAATTGGTGATTTACAGTTTTACTTGTAATGAACTTCTAATTTTAAATAATTTGTTCCTCTTTGCTCGCTTCATCAGCTCCAAATACTCGTAATATTTTGTAGACCTTGCGTGTCCCTATAAAATATGAACAATTGTATTAATTTTAAAAGTTAAGTTACCTATTAATTTAGTATAAACATTGAATTAATGAAATTAATTTCAAATTTAACTTGACTATATAGTACCGTACATACAATGTACAGTTGTGCTCTTTTATAGAATTTATAACTGAAATATGGCGTTAAATTTCAAATATGGCCACGATATGACCAATACCATAAAGATGACCAAAATATGACTTTATATGCAAAATAAAAACAGTCCGATTAGGATAAAAAGCGTCCAATTCGTGTTTAATGTGTGTTTACGGCGAGAACGGACGTCAGGATAAAAATATGACTTGTCATAAACATCCGAACCCTAATTATAATACTAACAACTGTTGATTGTGATAAAATTTAGGCGGAAATTTCAACCCCTGTTGTACCCAACGAAAAAGTCAGACCTGGAAAGAAAATGAATTTCCTATTATTAAAAGGGCTTCAAAATTCGGGCATTTCGGTGTAGACATTCTGTATAATTTTGAAACAGTCCCTTACTTCCCACGAGTGTTATCCTCAAAGCGCACATACATAATTGTATCCTTGGTATAATTGCCTTGGTATCCCTTCTCATTCACGCATCTGACGTGTTGGGACGATGAAACTTTTAAGGATGTATCTTCCAGACTTCATTTTAATAATTGCGTAGGTTTCAAGTTGTACATAATATGCATACATTTTTTTATAAGTCAAGTAAAATTTATTTCCTGGAAGAAAATTTGGCGTAATGAAAATCAATATAACATTCCTTATAAGCGATCTAAATTCGACAATCATGCTATGAGTAAATAGAGCACTTCATAAAACGTAGCCTATACAGGTACAATATTGTAGACCTTAAGTTTAATTTTCAAGTGAGAAAGATGTTGCAAAGTTTATTTAAAGAAATGAGGAGCTCAAAACTGAAGACTTGTGTCACATTTGCAATATTATATGTGAGAAACCCAAAAGTAGTATCCAAGGAGAAAGTGAAATTAATGTATGCTGATAATCGAACTTGACTTGGAAGGTTGTATGATGTTTCTGAATTTCCCAAGTAGATTTTTGTCCGCTTTCTTCTTTCTTCGAATTCGGACCACTGTGCGACGCAGGCCAGTCCGGGTAGCCTATACTACCAGTATATATATATACATCATTATCGGAATGCAGAGTAAGGTAATATTCTATATTTATGCATAGGCTACTGTACTGAACACCATGTTTATGGGATAGTAACGTCGTAAACAGCTTTTTGAACAATACCAAATAGACTGAAATGAACGAAAAGTATTTTCCAGTTGAATGAGTTATATAGGGAATAAATTCTGCAACCCATATCCTGACGCAGCATTATTTGCAAACTGGATAGCACTGAAGCCCGACAGTTAACGTTTTATTGAATTTCGTAAGACTGATAGCAGACCTTGTGTGAGAAAAATAATGCATCATGACCATATTTACTGGTCGGAGTCGCAGAATTTATGTAACGCTTTTTCACATGTTGAGTTCCCACCGAAACGGGTGTTACAAAAATATGCTACTTGCACAGGTTGCAGATGGCATGTTGGCATTGCAGCATTGTAAAATGTGTTGTAGGATTACTAAATCTTCTGTATGAAATAGTGAACCTAAGTGCAGTACGGACATTCTATAGGCCTAAAAGATTAATTTTATATAATGTCGATTGCTACTTAAAGACAGCCAAACACCTTAAGAAAAAAATTGATCTTATGATAGTTAAACAGTAATTAGTTTTTCCCTTCAGTTTTCATATGCACAGTACTCACAACTTATACAATTAACTTCTCTTTCGTTCTTGTTTCTTCTATGATTCTGTAAGATTTTCTTTGTAAATGAATAAATGAATTCTTTTCTGCAGAATCGTTATTTCTTACTGTAGGGCTACGATCTTATTCGGGTAGAAACTGTACTTAAACTTATTTCATTAATGCATTGTAAGTGTTTTATTTTGTTTTTATTACTTCGTAGTCTGTGTTTGGAGTCTTCTGTATCTGCATAAGTATAAAAGAAGTGACTTGCTAATCACAATTTGTAAGTTTATTAAATTGTATTACGGAAAGTTTATTACCGGTACTTGAGATAGTATATAACTTCGTATAGGCCTACGCATTTACAAAGTCTGTTCATTAATGTATTTTAGTCTGCCAGAATTTATATTAGATTTTAGCTCACATCTTTCATACTACATGTTTCTTTATTTTAAAAAAATGAAAACTGTTGTTTGAATTAGTTCCCTGTGTTTTGCATGTTGCCAGATTAATTTTATCCTCTGTTTGAAACAGAAACTAATGAGGATATTTCCACGAAATGTGAAACACGTAATAAAATTAATTACGCAACTCTTTGAAGAGTTTCCTAGAATCACTTAGTACATATGCCCGTTCATTACAAAACTCTGCACACTTTAAATGTATTTTTCAATTTTCCAAGAAACTGTTGTTCAGCTTTTGTCCCTTTAAAAAAGTTTGAAAGTTAATTTTTACTTCCTCTGCCCGTACCATAGGTACTATAGATAGAGGAAGTATTGTTTTCGACCCCCAAATTCGAAGTTGAGTTTTTAACATATAGCCTACTAGCATGTGCCCGCGGCTTCGCCCGCGATAATTATTTCAAGAATTAAAAATTAAGAGCATAATAGTTAAATCATTACATTTGTTAACACCTAAATCGCATGGACTACATACCACGATCAGATAGCATCGACTGGTAAAAGCGACCTCAGATTCGAGTTTCTTGACCAAGAAAACCTCTGTATAGTGAGATCCGTCCAAATAAAACAACGCTTGACCATATTTAGGGCTTACAACATTCAAGCGATCGCGAAAGTTTTGTTTTCAAGGTTTGACAAAAATAGCCAAAGCCAACTGTAATTGATTTGACATTGAAATGTATAACTGAAAACTTATGTTTTGAAAACGCAAAAAATGCATGTTTTTTGCCCGTTTTTCACTCATAACTCACGAACGAAAACTAAAATTAAAATTCCGGCTTCGAGGTGCATTTTCCGACCCTTCAGCACACCTATGTTTAAAATTTCAGATCTCTGCGTTCAGTAGATTTCGCTGGACATCGAGGACAATTCCTTTTATTAATACAGATAATATGAATTATAATGATACCTTCTCTAATTTGTCAAACATCCATTTCATTTAATCCAAGCCCACCTGATACCACTGGTAACAATACGTTCTGTGAATTTGTTTTTATAATTCTATGTAAAAAGGGATTAAGTATTTTCAAAAACATTTAATTTTTGGCATTTAGAATCAGAATTTTTCAAAATCCTTTCTTAGTGAGCACCTACATTATGAAGCGAAGGTACTGTCAAAATTCCAAGTCTCTACCTGTTATAGTTTAGGCTGTACGTTGATTCCTGTCATTCAGTCAGTCATTCATTCTGTCAGTCAGTCAGGACAAAGCCTTTTATATATATATATATATACTAGCTTAAAAGACCCGGCGTCGCCCGGGTTTTGTATTTTGTAATTGGAAATTAACTTATGAAGGATTTTCAATTTTAAATTCTAGGTCCTTATATAGGCATTTATAATTTGAAATAGGAAGAACGACTTATTACACTCAAACTATTCCCTCATAAAACGCTTGATATAGTTTTTTATGGCTCATAGAGGATCTAGAATTTTACATCCCATCGCTTGTACAGTGCACAGCAAGCCTGGTAGAGGTTTAAATAAGAAGAAACAGAAATTCCTGTAACATAAAATTGTAATATCGAGGCGGGAAATTTCCCACTCTTATGTTACCATAAAGTCGTTTTGGGGATGAAATTAAACAGAAAGCATTATCACTTTCATACTTTTCTCTCCAAAAACCTGCGATATTATATAATAATATACACATTACCATACCTCATTTTGTTTTCTCTATGTCCAGGGTAGAGAAAGTTATGTAATTCCATTATTTTAGTGGATTTCATTCTGTAATATTTATTTATAACATGAATTATTTTGATAACTTCTCTTATTTGTCAAAAGTGCATTTCAATTGTTTTTTCCAAGCCCATCATATAAAATTTGGCAACAATATATTCTGTGATTTGGAATTGATAATTCTATGTAAAAAGGGATTAAGTATTTTCAAAAACATTTAATTTTTGGCATTTAGAATCAGAATTTTTCAAAATCCTTTCTTAGTGAGCACCTACATTATGAAACGAAGGTACTGTCAAAATTCCAAGTCTCTACCTGTTATAGTTTAGGCTGTACGTTGATTCCTGTCATTCAGTCAGTCAGGACAAAGCCTTTTATATATATAGAGATATAGAGATACAGGTTTCAAGGCCCCCTGAATCCAAAAATACTTATTTTGGAAACATGTCTGTGTGCCAGTGTGTGTGTGTGTGTGTGTGTGTGTGTGTTCTGTGAACAGGCTAGCTCCAAAACGGAGAATAGTTTGAAAACAAAATTTCGTATTTGACTCAGGTACCTTCCGAAGATGTGAGCTGAAGATTGGCGACAAGTTTCTCTTATTCTTAAGGGGACTTTACATGAAGATTTTTTTTCGTTTTTCCCGATTTTCTCGAAAACGGGTCTAACGATTTTCTTTAAATTTTGCACATGGGTTGATTATACTAAGAGCTAAAACGTTTATTTGAAACATTTTTTCGAACAAATTCTCTGAAGGATAGTTATAAGCCACCCACTGTGAATACACGCTCTTGGCAATACGGCCTCACGTAACGGAAAGTCGTACGAAAACAAAATTTTGTATTTGGGTTAGGTACCTCCTGAGGCTGTGACACGAAGAGTGGCGACAACTTTCCCTTACTTTTAATGGGACTTGACACGAAGAAATTTTCGTTTGTCACTATTTTCTCAAAAAGGCTCTAACGATTTCCTTTAAATTTTGTACAAGAGGTAAAACTTTTATTTGAAACTTTTTTTTTATTTATTCTCTGAAGGGTGGTTGTAAGCTACCCACTGTTTGTAGCAACTCTGTCTTGCCTGAACAAGTCAATACGTGAACATTCACAGCCTTTTATTCTATAATAAGCACGTGAAGTGAGAAAGATGCATTGTTGGCCATGCTTACAGTAAAGGAATATCTGAGGGGAATATTCTATGAATTTCGGATATTATTCTTAACGGTGGAAAGTTCAATAAACGTTTGCAGTCACTTGTTTTCTTCTTCTTCTTCTTTTTTTGTTTGTCCATAGCCTGTGTTTTGAGTCGCAACATTCAAATGAGGGGCTATAAGGTATTTACAGCATAATTAGCGTAAAATTGTGTCTTGCGATTCTGTACAAGGATATGTGAATACTGCTAATTTTTATTTGGGAAGAGGAAGTTATGTGACGTTCACATAAGATTTTTATAATTTATTAATGTCATGCCAGTGAAGCTCATATTGAATATCTCTTCCGCACTGTACCCTCATAAAAACTAGCTTTAAAGTGTTTAATACCCAAGAAAATCCTATATTAGTGTACTTCTTATTACATGAAAAGTTGAATTAATTAATATTGTTTTACTAATTTTGAAGTTGCAAACAGTAATTTGACAAATTAATTGGTATTTTTAAAAATGCTGTTTGTGAACGATTTGAAATATTGGAAATGTATTTTGTTTAAAAGTATAATTTTCACTTTTTTAAATGTACAGATATAATACAGCATCGCTGTCCGCTGCCTTCCCTTCATGGACCAGATTTGGCCTCACCATGTTGTCCAACCAGGTCGCAATTTATTTCCACTTTCTGTTTCTCTCATAAGATATGTAACACATTCAAGACTAGTGAAAATATATCGTGGTAGTGAAATATAAATGAGACTGTAGGAAGTTGTAATGTGTGTTGAGATTTACAGTTGGTGCGTTTAGCGCGGCTCGCCCCGGAATTAGGCAGCCTTGTGAATCCAGTAGCCACAGCTTCCATTACCACAGAGAGTGAGATGGGCGACTTTAAAAAATGTTTCCGTACTAAGCACTTTTCTTGCTTTAATTTTGAATGAAGGATACTCTGCTGGAATACCAATTGAGTTTTTGCCCCTTATCAGCAACATTTAGTTTTATTTTACGAGAAGCAGGATCTCCTGTTCATTCCGAACCCGGTTTTAAGCACGTATATGACACTGTTTTAAAAACCCGTGAATATGCAAACATGAAGCAACCTTTTGTAATTTCTGCAAAGGTAAGATAGTGGAGAGAGGATAATGGGACTGGAAAAATTTAAACGATAATCTTTTACAAGTTTTGTGTCTCTTCTTTAGTGCAATAATAATTCGTCCGCAAGCTAAACTATGACTGGAAAAATATTTCCATAAAATTATAACCAGAGACGGGATTATAAAGGTGATTCTTTTTTTATATTTCATCAAAAAACGTGATACATATAATTAAAAAGGGCATTACTGATTGCATTCCACCCACAAATCATGTGAGTTTCCCATTCCGTTTTTCTTTTTGATAATACATCTTTTAAAGGTAAATTAGTATTTTAGTTATTTGAAAATGTTAAAATCATTTTCAGTATTCACCATTGTACCTAATAGTTTCTTTCGCTGCTAGTAAAGGCTTTACTGAGGAATCTGTACTGTATGCAGTATACAGATTCAGATTTCTACCAGGGCCATCAGGTGTCTGCAGGAGAAATGTTTATCTAAGCTGTCACGGCCGCATTTACCCCCCAGGATTGCTCCTGGTACTCATTTCTGTTAAGAGGCTGAGTCGACCCCAGGGCCATAGTGCCACCAGAAGGATTAGGCCGATTGAAAAACAACAACCTCATCGGGGAACGGGGATCGCACCCGTGACCTTCCGGTTTGTAGCGCAGCACCAGATAATAATGTAGCTTATACCAAATCATTCCAGGACAGGGGCCAGTAAGTATTAAAGTATTAAATAAATAAAATAAAAAATACCAAATTATGGTGTATACATAAACGTAAAGAATACCACAGTGCAGAAATATATTGCACTTTTTAAATCATGTTATGTGTAAAAAAAAACTACCTTGTATGTAAGATAGATATATAAGCATTCATGAACCACAGATTATTGTCTCTGTTGGACAATACATGAGAATATTATAGGAGAAATATTCCTCCGACACTGGGACTTGAACCCAGTACTACTTAGTGTGCCTCACAGTCCTGCATATGACATATCTTGTCCGTCTGTGAGGTAGACCATTAGGGCAATCAGTCATAGGAGAGAGGTTCCATCTGGCGCTGTGAATTGAACTTCGGTTTATCTCAGTTGGTAGAGCATTGGCGCGAATAGCCAAAGGTCCTGGGTTCAAGTCCCAGTGTCGGAGGAATTTTTCTCCTATAATATTCTACCTTGTATATTATCTGTTATTGTAGCCTATGGTACCATGAAGTATTTACAACAATTGACTATGTGCTGATAATAAAATCTTAGATGAAATTGTTGACACGGAGCGAATGAGAGATTACTTCTGTCACTTCCATGTGTTACGTAATGTTGCAGAAATTGAAATTCTTGGAAATGTTAAGACATCTTGAACCTGAAGTGTTCTCATCTACCTGGAACGCGTAGAAAGGCTAAGTAATTTCTCGAGATTCATGTGAGATCTCTGCTCATTTGAGGAACAAGCTATTAAGCCTCGCAGCATTGTCCCACCATCTATAGTTTCACTCCTCCAGCAAAGGGTACTTTACACTTACTTACTGCAGCATTGTCTACTTTTCTGTAGATAATGGTTTAAAATAAACACTTTTTTTATTATTATTATTATTTTGTTTCTTTCATGTAACACATGCATGCTGGCAGTGACAAGAGTACCATTTCATAGATTTTAGATCCCAGCAACAATGGGTATATATATACAACATAAAACATAGATAAAATAAATACTGAAACATTAACAACGGTTATACCTGTATAAATCACAACAGAGAAATTTAAAACTGAGGTGGAAGTGGAAGGTGATGGTTGCGAAAAATGACGATGGATCCTTTCAGTGCCACAAGTGATACGTTTGCAAGGATGGTTTTGTGCAAGCCGAATTTTTTACTTTCTCGCATATAATACATAGTATAGAAAAAGTATTGTGATCGTGACAAAAAATCGAAATCTAGATAACACCGGGAAAGCATGTTTCACGATGCCTAGAAACCGAAAAAAATGTTTTTGTAATGACGTCTGTCCGTCTGTCTGTGGACAAGCACAGCGTGTAAACGGTTCATTGTAAGTTTATTTACTTTATTTTTTGAATTTAGGACTTTTTCAGAATTTTGTCGAACCACCCAGAAATTGAGTTTTATAACTGAAATATTAAGGGGAATGTTCATGAAAGTTTTTTGAAAAATTTTGATTTTTTAAAATTGGCTCTAACGATTTTAATAAAAATGTAAAATTGCAAACTCTTATCTATGACTACTAAAATAGCTATATCCGTTTTTCTGGGAAAATGACTTCGGGGGTACTTCACTCATATCTATTTTCAATTATTCTAGATTATCTCCATTGCTGTAGGCGATACACGAAAACATACCACAGTAAAGTTGTAGAGAAAATTAAATTGAACATTTTTTGTTAAACTCATTTTTTCATATAATTAATAGGTATCAAGATAAAAACGAAATAAATACGACTTAAATGCGAATTTCGGAACATTTATGTTAATTAAAATACGAATGATACCTTGTTGCCCTTAGTAACAAGAAAACTAATTGAGGGCCTGAGAAGCAAAGTGATACAAGTGACATTTATTTACTTTCAAGATAAAGTACTTTGAAGTTGAAATAGCACTAAAAAAATAAATTGCAGGGCTATGGTGTTGTAACTTTACAGTGACGTACACTAGAACCTATACTTCCCATACAATAAAATTAAATCATGTAACCTAAATGCATCCAGGATACCTAAAGGCCTAAAATCACTTGTATTATTTTGCGTTCAAAATGTTTTAGAGCTGAAGTGATATAAGTGCAGTTTTGTTCAAAGATTTTATTCAAAACAACGAACATTGAAACGTTTCTTTTTCTGAACAATATCTAGACACCTCTAATGTCATACATATACTTATAGGCCTATACAGTGCACGCCGCTTATTGTGATCACCTCGGGACGCAGCTAATCGGATACTATTAACCGATTGATAACAGTAGCCGAAGGAATTAAATGAAGGTTATTCATGCATATATAAGGGAATACACTACAAAACAGAATTAAAAGCTATTTATTCATAAAATAATAAGTAACTGTGAATCACTGAACCACTCGTAGGAAAATACAGTAATAAACTGCAAGCAACTATTTTTTCAACCAGTAACAAAGTTTTAAATTCTTTTACTTTCCTTTAGGATTCTATTAACCAATACGCCATACTCAGTTACGAGTTACGAGTGTTTTGGGGAGTCTATACTGATCTGTGGTGAACACCGCGTAGCAAAACATCTAACGCCTGTCTGTTCAAGTCTTTTCATTTTACACTAGTCACCACTGCATGTCAACACTGTTATCTTCATAAATAAAAAACTGCAGCTTAACTGTGGGGTGAAACATGTTTTATTCCTTAAAAGAAGTTAGTAATGCCACCCCTCGAACTGGTCATCCTGTGAGCTGAGAATAATATTGCCAGCACAACACAATACAGTTGGAAATAAAGCCGCAAAAGTAAAATGTGATAACATAAACCTAATCTTTGGATCTTCTCTGATAAATGTGTCGGTATAAATCCGTACGGAACTTCATAAAAGTGATAACATTACCCGACTGATAACATTATCCGCGATTACATTAAGCGGCATTCACTTTAATACACTAGTCAAAATAAATTGAAAAAGTCTTACTATTCTCCAGTGTTGCAAATAAATCAAATACGAGCAGTTTAACAGCAACAAGATCCACAATAATTCACTTATATTACTTTACCTCTCAGGAAAAATGCTAGAGTCATAGTAGTATAAGAGTTAGGACAATAGAGAGCAGAATTGACTGGACCTACACGTCTATTACTTTTTGCCTGAACAGAAGCGATGTTATGTGTTTGGAATATGCACTTATATAACTTTTTTCAAATTTGTCACTTATATCACTTTGCTACTGAGTGCCTCAATTGTTGTGTAATGCAGTCAGTTTAGCTCAGTCGTAATGAACACACCAAAGCCAATTACAGCGAGGTGGTATAGGCTAATAGGGAAGAGGTTCTTGGTTCGAATGAAACCTCGTGGCCGCCCAAATTTACCAGTAGGCTATTGTAATAACTCATTAGTGTAGCATTTGCTTTATTCTTCGGCGATATCTCAGTATATCCTGTATTTTTTGCCTTCGAGATTGAGGAAACCATGCAAACCCCAAGTTATTATTATTATTATTATTATTATTATTATTATTATTATTATTATTACAATTACAATTATTTCACGGTAAAAGCATTGAACATAAAGATCGACCCTGATGCTTTCCGTTCTAGATACTTGTATACTTTTATGATAATGTAATAAATAAAATGTAATTGTCTCTGTAATTTACTTTTTTCTGCGGTAGCCGTTAATGTATATGCGAGAAAGTTTGTGCAACATATTTTTGCACCATTTATTTGAGAACTGTTAACAGTGGGATGGGACCACATGCTCCAGTCATTAATCCTGTTACTGAGATGCTATTTATCCTTATAATACTTAATGGTAAGTTCATAAAATGCGTTTTTTCTCGTCTTTCACTTCTTACGGTTGATATTCATGGAGTATATTGAATATACAGTATAATGATTTCATATATTCTGCTTTTAGTCAATATTCTTCCTTTCAAAATATCTGGAAGCTACGATTGCACGGTTGCAAACTACAATGGGAGAGCAAAGTATGGAACGATTGTTATAGAATTTCGATAACCTCTGAATGGAAGCAACTCAGAACTTATGCTCCGTAAATCTGAATGACAGAAATGTACTCAAAGAAACATACTTCACTTCCATTCACTTTTTTCTCCCTGCTTGTGTCGCCTTCTCCTTCTCCTTCTCCTTCTCCTTCTCCTTCTTCTTCTTCTCCTTCCACCTGGTTCTTTATTACTTTTTTATTTGATTACCTCTATTGCCGTTAAGCATCAAACATACAATAGAATGTTAATATTAACGTTACATTTTGTATTTGGGTCAGGTACCTACTGGGAAGATTGGCGAAGACTTTCTCTTATGTTTACTGCCTCTTTACATGGAAAAGAAAAATGCTTTTCTCGATTTTCTCGAAAACGGCTCTTCACGATTTTGTTTAAATTTGTTCATGATGTACTTACACTAAGAGTTAGAACTTTTAATTGAAATTTTTTCTGAAAAATTTTCTGAAGGATTATTATAAGGCAGGCACCGTTCAGAAAAACTCAGTCTTCTAGTGAACGATAAATCTTTCCATCAACCTGAAACAACTGAATACGGGGTCCTTGCAACACGGCCTCTTTTTGTGTACATCAGAATGTGAAGTAAGAAAGATGTATTGCCCGTGCAAAATTAAAAAGGGGATGGCAGTTAACAATCAGTTCGTGATTTCCCCCCCCCTTTATTTCCGTTATCTTTTTTCGTTGTTCTCTATTTTTCCTTACAACACCCATGTCCTAGGCGGGGCTCGAACCCACAGTCTCCTTACCCACAGCTCCAAAGCCTTAGCTACCGGGGCTAAGGAGACATTTTGAAATCAAAACGCATTTTAGTTGAGAATATTATAGGAGAAAAATTCCTCCGACACTGGGACTTGAACCCAGGACCTTTGGCTATTCGCGCCAATGCTCTACCAACTGAGCTAAGCCGGAGTTCAATTCACAGCGCCAGATGGAACCTCTCTCCTATGACTAATTGCCTATGACTAAAGCACTACTTAGTGTGCCTCATAGTACTGCATATGACATAACTTGTCTGTCTGTGAGGTGGATCATTAGGGCAATTAGTCATAGGAGAGAGGTTCCATCTGGCGCTGTGGATTGAACTCCGGCTTAGCTCAGTTGGTAGGGCATTGGCGTGAATAGACAAAGGCCCTGGGTGTAAGTCCCAGTGTCGGAGGAATTTTTCTCCTATAATATTCTCATGTAATGTCCAATAGAGACAATAATCTGTGGTTCATGAATGCTTATATATCTATCTCGCATTTTAGTTGTTTACTCATAAAAACAATTTGATCCAAATTCTAGTTATACGAAAGAAGTGGTTCTCGAGATATACCTTGGTACGTTTGGTACTGCGCCATAATAACGCTATAGGCGAATTCTTCTGGGGGCACTGTGTTCGTAGGGTCGTCTTAGCAGCGGGCTGAAGTGAGTGACGCCTGAGGATAATTGGTGTCTGCCGACTGTCTAAAAATTGGGCGTCTAAACGTACAGATTCCCTAGAGCATCCTAGTACTATATGCAGGGAGTACTTTGCTATAGGCTACTTGACTTGCTAACGATCACACTTACTATTGAAAGGTACCGGTAGTAGCAAATCTTGAATATCGGGGTCCAAACCAGTTTATGCAGGACCTAGGTTCATGTTTCATAGAACTAGCTAATAATATTAGAACTCAAAATATTATTTATTAGTTAACAAAATCTTGTTTCATAGAAATATGTACACACTTATAAAATCTATTCACTAATATTATTAGTTCATTAGTCAGCTGTTTGATTTGGAGGTTATGTCTGGATTATTGTTTGTGTTTTTTCCCCGTCTAAGTCTTTTTGTCAATACTATTTCAAAGCAGCACAACCTTCATATATCTTCATAAATCTTACAAATAATAACTAGCTCTAAGAAATCAATAAATCTGCAGGCACTTATTCATGAGAACAGTAGGCTTATGTACTAAAATCTAACCTCAAATCTTAAAAACTTTTTATGACAAAAATTCATTTGATGGAGTATGCAAGTTTTTTTTTTTTTTTTCTAAATTGATAATGAAATCAGAGTGATTCATTTTCCATAAATTTAAGATCACGAAATCATAATTGCATGGGTTTGAGAATAAGCTATTGGTCCAAAAACACTTATAAAAAACCTAATATTATCAGTAGTCTATGATACAGTTTACTAATAATAATAGCAATATTTACTATAATAATTCAGAGTCATGAACTCATAACTAATATTATTAGAAAATATTATTATGAAACAGAAGACTATTAATAACATCCAATATTATTATGTATTTGCTAATAATATCAGTGTAAAAGTTCTTTAAAACAGGGCCAGGTATGAACTTCCTAAAAGCAAACGAGTTGATGTTAATTATAGACTACTCTTCCTTCGTACGATTCATTCAATTTGCATACAGGTAATATTCGAATATTCCAAAGGCGAAATTTGGCATTCTGAGGAATATGTTTAAAATAGTCTTGCTATTATTACCCTATTGTTAGATTCTGTCACAAAGTTAAAAAGAACTAAAACTCTACGGCGCTACGTCCCTTCAGGGACTGGCCTACCATCGGACTTGCGCGTCATCTACCATAGTGAGATGGCAGGATTGGGGGGGGGGGGGGCTTGTGATCAGGATGCGGACTCCCACTTACGTTATTGATGCCTTACTGAACCGGAGCCGCTACTTTTTTTTAAATTAAGAAGCTCATTTTGTGTCATTAGGCTGAGTGTACCTCGTTCCAAATCTCCGTACACCAGAAATACCCGAGGAGGTACCGGGAATCGAAACCAGACCTGCGGTTCCGTAGTCAGCAACGCTAACCACTAGACCATGCAGGTAGTCGTCAGAACAGAGATCACAATTATTATTCGATCTCGGTGTTATTATATGAACTTACATGTAATACATCCTCATATTCTTTAGAGTAAACGCTTTGCTATTAAATTATGATGGATGCTGCAGAAATAATGCGCTGTTGTAAAATGCTGATGGACCGTATCAAAACGATGTCATTAGTGGGCATGATGGATGCAGCGAACATCTCTTGCATATTTCTTGGAAATAAATCGTTGAAATATTGCAGGAAAGTGGAACGTAGAGAAGACGAAAAGATATTGAAAAAAAAGTCGGAAATAGTCTTCAAGAAGACGAGATGAGGAAGAATACGAAAAATAAATTTCATAGCTAGAACTACTTGATTTATACTGAATATGAAACAATTTGAAAAGATTTCTATCTCCAAGTAAGCTAATGTAGGCCTATGTCATACAACTACAATGGATTTCTTCACGAACATTTCTGAAGTTCCGAGAAAATACGAGTATATAATATATACAACGCCAAAGTGAACTAAGCGCCAATCGTCAAAATATAGACTATTGGTAGTCCATGGTGCAGATTTTGATATCCTACGGTCTGCAATAACGAACTAAGTGATACTACGATAGTAAAATCAGTTGAGAAAAAAGGAAATTTCGTTTTGATCAAGATTTTTTTACAACACTCAAACTTCAACTTCAGTTTTCTCAAAATATGGAGTTTGGCGCTTAGTTCACTTTGGCGTTGTACCGACCATATCACCGTGTTGATGAGTTCATTGTAAGATGGTGGCGCTGTAAGCTCAGTCACGAACCTATACTTGATTCAAGATGTGTACGGAGCAAAAGTAAACAGCAAACTTGCCTTGACTAACTGTGTCCTGTGGTTTCATTGGTTAATCGCAGTAGCGCATACTTCACGATAGCGCGACAAGCTCTGTCAGATGTTTACTTCTACTCCGCACACATCGTACTATTATTTATATCTTATGTAATTGTGAAAACGTAAGTTCTGTTAAGTGAGTTGTTTACTTTCATATTTACATCATAGGCTTACATGTTTTACAACGTATCTCTAGCAAACAAGATTTCATTTGTTTTCTCGTTGCCTTGGCAAATTTGTTGATTCTGAACAAAAGCAAATGACATATGTTAAGGCTAGTTTACACGACGAAATTAGGTTTCGTAAGTAAGTTTCGCAACTGTTTTTTGCAAGCGCAAGGTGTACTGGCGACAATGAGTTACGAAACGACGCAGTTTCGGCTGATTCCAACTTTTCACGAAACTATAATAGTAATTTTGAGATTATACGCTTATTTAGCTTGTTCGCGTTTCGTAAAATGAATTGGGGAAGTGAGGAAATTGTGAAATGCCTGTATTCATACGTGTTTCAAACGTTTATATGGGATTTTAATAACTTGAACTTCAGAAATAACATGAAATGTGCGATCTCATTGGAATGAAAATGTGTGTAATTAGTTTCACGAAATCACTTTCATGAAAGTGGTTACGAAACCTAGTGTCATCGTGTAAACTAGCCTTTACTAAATATAAGACGTATTTTATAACATATTTAATTCGTTGTACTTTTCATTTACAGTACAGTGTACAGTGTACATTTACAGTGATGAAGTACACCACATCTTGTAAGTAACACTAATAGGCATAACCTGTAATAATTTGTATTATAGAAGAAAATTGGGAACCAGGGCCTTCAGAACTTACGTCACCAATAAAGATACGTGCGAGGAAAAGGTTTGTCCAGCGGCGAGAAAATAGAAGTACGATTACTTCCACAAAGTCTCTGGCCTTGAAGACTTAACCCAGCCAGCGAGCTTCTCGTTACGTCTCGCTACCAGCTTGCGCCGACTCGCATGCGCGAAAGATCACTTAGCTACTGTTGAGCACAGAGTGAAGATCATGCAGCACGTTGTCAGTCGTAGAAAATACTAATAGTTGAGTGGAGGGATAATGCCACGGCGAGACAGAGACAGACAACACGTGGAGTGAGATAGAAGAGCTGAGCCAATCAGGGTGCAGCTACCTCCCCTAGGCAGGAACTCCAGGAACGGTGACACTCGCTCCCAAGGTATATATGTTAAAACCCAGAGACTTTGTGGAAGAAATCGTACTCTACATTGTAAATGTATACAAAACCCTCAAGTATCTGGACAAGATGTAGGAGTGAAAGTGGCGTCATCCGTGGGAATAGTTTCAAGTACGGTTTTAAAAGTCCTAAAAGATTAAAGATCTACAGGAGGTGTCAAGTCACCGGTCAAAATTAAACCAAAATCAAAGAAAAAAATTACTTGGCAGAATTGGGAATCGACCCTTGGCGCTTAATATAAAAAAGCAAATTTCAATTGACTTTACTCTATGTACTCGACTAAACAGTCGAAAACACTGTAATGAAATTAGATTTACTACAGACTTTTAAGGCAGAAACCAAATTCTGTACATAACATAACCATAAAAGAGAATGAAATATATAAAACAGTGGCATTATTTATTTTTGGGTTTGTTTGTAAGTTAATATTTAGTTAGGCGTAACTTTGTTTGGAATATCAGGTTTAGCATAGTTATTATTCGAATGGGTCTGTAAATGTTTTCATATTGTAAGTAGCACCTCTTCCAATGAATGCAAAACCCAATTGCAGTGTGAACAAATACATTTATACATACGCATATATACATCCGTATGTGCATACATTCATACATTCATTCATTCATACATACATACATACGTACATACATACATACATACATACGTACGTACGTACGTACATACATACATACATACATACATACATACATACATACATACATACATACATACATACATACATACATACATACATACATACATAGTATAGTTGGGCATTCCTAGGATAGTGTCAAGCCGTAGAAGCCCAGTAAATTATCTCGACATGAATATCAGATTTTGAACGTCACAGCCAAAGAAAAATTTCTGTCGCGATGGTCTCCCCCCCCTCCCTCCTTGGTTTCTTTGGTTTTAATCATCCAAAACTATTACCGTATTTTACGGATCATAAGACGCACTTTTTTACCTTGAAAACCGAGTCTTGAAAGTTGGGTGCGTCTAATGACCCGAAGTACACATACAAAAATTTAAAATTAGGGGTAAATATTGCCAGAATACCGTAGTTATAAACAAGGTGTTATAAACGATAACATAGTTACAAATTTTGGCACAGACTGTACATCAGTGTACTTGTCACAATCGCAAAATGAGGGTAGCTGGAAGCCAGGTATACAATGCGAAAAGAAGGAATGTTGAGTTCTTTTATACAAAAGGAGTTGTCGCCGTCGGGTGGTTTAAATGAAGGGAATGGCATCTAAACAGCCTTGTCCCTTTCTCTTACCGTGTGGTGAATTTAGGATTAGAGGGTGTAAAAGTATTTTCAGTCTTTAATGAGAAATCAATTCGGTAGTTAAAATTTACGCGATGCCACCTGTACAGAAGAGTTTTTCGTACAACGCAGGTTTTAAGTTAGAAGCGATTTACACTGATTCCATGTACAAGGTTATAATTTGTTTATGCAATGAATTCTCTTTAAAATTTGTCGTTTAGAATCACATTAAATTTCTTTTGCTTTAAATGTCCATCCTAAAATCAAAGTGCGTCTTATGGTCCGGAGCGTCTTATAGTCCGTAAAATACGGTAAATTATTTGATTACTTGAAAATGATTATAGTATTCAATGCCCGAAGCAATATAGTCTATTTTAATTCTCTTCGGTGCAATAAACAAAGACACAGTAGAGTAGAGATAGCCTTTAAATCAGCGAAAGGCTGGCGTCTGCCGTCAGTTTGACGTGTACTATGATGGACGAGGCGAGCGCCGGAATAACGTCTTCACGTGGCTAATCTTTATTCTGAAGGTATACCTTCTCGTCTCACGCTACACCGTCCGTTTATAGCCGCCCAATTTGCAATACATGCCTCTTGTTTTATCACTTAACACAAACTTCACCCCGGATGTTGTACTGAATCCTGTTGGCAAACTTTGTCTTCCAGCTCTCTAACTCATTTACCTGTACGTGATGTATTTATTTCATATCCTTCCTCCGAGTTAACATGGGAATTTACCTTTCAAATACGGTGCGAATTTCTACCATATCCGAGAATAGTATAACAATATAAACAATGAAACCCCCCCCCCCATTGATTAAAAAAAAGGAAAATTATATAATTTTTTTAAGTCTGCCCATAAATTACTTAATACATGTATAAAGCGTGGGAAGCTTAAAACTCGTTATTTTGCGTCTTAATTTTTAAAATTTTCGGGGGGGAGGACCCCCGGAAGCTTAAAACTCGTTATTTTGTATCTTAATTTTTTAAATTTTCCGGGGGTGGACCCCCGGACCCCCCCCCCCTCCCTGGGGGGTATTCCATACCCCCCAGACCCCGCGGATGTTATAACCCCCCCATATGGTCGGCCTGGTTACGCCTATGCTGTATTTTAGCCCTTTGTTTTGCATTTTTTTCAAATGTTAGAATCAATGGCGGCCATGCCCAGGGAGATTTTATGCTGTAACAGGGAAAATTGAAACCATAGATCAAAAATCGCCGAATAAAATTTGCTTGTCTAGGCCTATGTCCCCTCTATACGCAGGTAAAATATTTCGGTGTTATTCATTAACACACTGCATATGCATGTGTGTGTGTGTGCGCGCGCGCGCGCGCTCTTAAAATGCCCCTTTCATCCTGTAGAAATAATGTTGAAGTGCATATTATTTCCAATAAGATTTCCTTTTATTGTAATAACTTTATTGTAATTTATTGCTCGCTTAAAAGACTCATTTCTGAACAGTGAAGCTCTACATAAGAAACCTCATTAAACTCTAGCGGATATGTCTACGGTCCACCCACTTACAGTCTGAAACTTAAAGTGCGCAGTTGGAAGTTGAGGTGAATTATGGAGCTTGGTTAGAGGTTGGGAGTTCATAAGAAGTTCGGAGACAGTCTGGCTTCATAAATCCTGCATTGATTAAGAGCTCTAACCACTTTATTAAATAGATCTAACATAACCAGCTTCACTGTAAATTCAATTAAACATTAATGATGCTTTATAGCTTAGGGTTTATATCCAGTACTAATTCGAATTAAATTCCCAGTTTATGTTATCCGTTTATAAATTGATATTAAACTCTACTACATGATAATTGCTCTTTGAAGTTTTCTTTTATTTGTAGCAGCTACTGAGCAGCTAAGGTGTTACTTGAAATAATCTGGCATAATAATAATATACTTTGCCTGTTTGTCATAAAAGCCACGAGACTCCTCACTTATACTAAATCTAGGATTATATTAAAATCTTACATAAATTATATCACTCTTGTGTGGACATAATTTTACTAAACAGTTTTAAATACTTTTTTCTAAAAGCCTTCAAGTCACTAGTATTTTTAATTCCAAATCGTTGTACATTTTCAAAACATTTTCCGTGATATATTATTAAAATTGTTTAAATCTGATGAGGGATACTAACATCGTATTATGCATAGAGCCTATAATGGCTTTTATAGTATCCTGGTATAGCATAGAATGTTTATGAAGCGAGCATACGGTTGCCTTTGTTCAGCCATGATTAAATTTCTAAATTTTGAGTTATTAGAATACCTTGTGTCCACCGCTGTGGCAAAGGGGATGCATTCGCTCTTCTCACGCAGCGGGCCTGGGTTCAAATCCTGGTCGGGACAAGTTACCTGGATGAGGGTTTTTCCGGGTTTTTTCCTCACCTGTGAGACAAATTTCGTGTAACTTTAGGCCCCCTTCTGGTCTTCTGATATCACTTGGCCGTCATTATCTTCTTCATCCCATCCTCGCCTTGTTTGGAGTATGTGTGTGAATGGTGTGTCTCGTCCTATGTGTTCGTGTTGTCTCGGAAGTGGCCCCGGCATTGGCTGATCACTCATCCGGGAGGCCCTCCATGTCCTTGTCTGGTCAAAAAAGTATGTGTGTGATCCATAGATAATCCCTCTCCCGACAGGTCGCGGCCCTGTAAGGCCCGGGTGGCTTGGGTTGCTTAATGTTCCTATATGAGAGTGGTGAAACTAAGGTAAAGAAAGAAAGAAAGAAAGAGTACCTTGTAATTAATCAAACATAAGACTCTCTTATCTTAGCGATCAATTGTCGGTAAGTTCTCGTCGTTTGCGATAGGTGGCAGGTCGCGGCATAGAAAAGCATTGCACATTAAAACGCACGAAATAAACTAAGTTTAATGTAATATTAAAAGGATTTTATTTTAAATATAGTTTTTAACTGTACAGTTTGATTTACTGTATGAGAGTTCAGGACGTTAATTGATAAGGTCTTTAGGCCCAGTATTCATTTTTCTTACTCCATTGATCTCTCTGCCAGATAGATGTACTGGTCTGTGTAGCATATCTGGGATTGATTCTCATTAACACAGTTACAATAAATTTTTGAAACTGATTTGATGCAATCTCATGGAACGAATAAAATTGTTTTGTATACGAATTTCAAAACATGGTTTTTTTTTTTTTATTGTTTTGAGCATAGTGGTTTCTGGTGAGTAATTAATTGCACTGCACTATATAGTCCTGCCAGTATTTTATGTGACACTTATCTTCTTTGCTGAGAGAAAATCAGATTTTAGGGTATGTTATTTTTATTTTTTTTGGCGTACAGTTTACGTAAAACTCTAGGGGGCCGCATGTCGTAACGGAGGAGGCCGCATGTTTGACACACCTGCTCAAAGGCATGTTTTATTTTCTTCATGGGAAGTCATAAATATAGTACATAGATACTAAAAAAAATAGAAAAAATTAAAAACGTTATAAATCAGGAAAAAAAGTATGACTGATATACCGTGGGGTGTTCGATCTAAGCTTGCTTTGAAATTCAGTTTTTTTTCTTTATTTATTTTTTTTACGGTTATTCAACGGCGGATGTGTGCTGCTACTTTGGCTTGTACCGTCTTCGGTGAATCTACCGACAAGGGACTGTCGTGATTTCGCTCACGTAAAAGTCATTTGCCGGGGTCGAAGTCGCATACTTGAAAACAAAAAGCAAAGTAAGTTATCTCCAACCACTTTAATTTGTTGGAACTTTTAAAGGTGCAATATTCATAACAGTCTACTGGTAAGTGAAGTTATTCAAAATTGTATCCTTTTACATCCTCGTAGATAACCGAAGAGAATTTAAGGAAAGGGTAAAGGTAAAAAATAATGTAATCCAATTACGAAGTTATTGAACAGGCTTCAGAATTTTTAAGTTGAGGTTACAGCAGTCCTCAAAGTAATCGGATTGTTCCGGCTGGTTGGAGTAACTTGTTGTGAAAGGTTGTTTAATACCACGAGTGAATTAATTAGAGTTAGGTAAGTATGACGCAGGCAGACTTCTCTCTTCCGTATTATCTTTCAAGTGAAGCTTGATTGGTGGGCAGAAAACCAGATTATAAAGCCTGTTTGTGCGAGCAAACCACTCAGACGCGATGCGAAGCGATGTTCTTGCTTAATGAGTAAACACCATCAGGAAGCTGGTGCTTCACCGCTGCCAAAATGTTAACTTCTACTTCAGTGTGTGCTTCCCATAATATTACATGTAGGTTTCTGTAAGGAAGTATTCAGAAATATACTCCCTTAACCTGATCTATGAGGCTTAGTAATTCGATGCGTCCAAACCATCATGTTGATAGAAATATTCACAAACGCTTTTCTTCATAAATGCTTTTTTTTAGGTAGATTTCGAAGAAAGTACCATATCATGACTTTCGAAAAATTCTTTCATATCTTTACGTTTCATGCCTCCCTAAGTACGAAACCACCGCCCGTTAAAAAAAGTTATACATATATATACAGTGGCGGACGCAGAAATTTTTTTCGGGGGGGGGGGGATTTGAATAGGTAGAAAGAATACTAAGAAAAAATTAATCAACTTACATATACAATTAGTTTATAAAACTGGCCACTTAGAGTACTTTTTTCAAATTTCGGGGGGGGGGGATGTAACCCCCTATCCCCCCCTGCGTCCGCCACTGTGTATATATATATTTACACGCTAGCGGCCGTAATTTTGAAGATATCTCAACCAAATTTTATTATGTTATTTCTAGGCCCAATAGTTCGGACATGTTCGTTAATGAGCAAAATTGGCCGAAGGGGAAGGGGGTTGAAATTTTGAAAAATTTATATCTCGGCCCCTATGAAGTATAGAGGAAAACTTTGTTTGAGTAAATTAGAGTACTCCCTTTGGAGTTCACAGTGACACTAACGATTCGGGGGTTTTGGGGGTACGAGTAGGGGTGGGGGGATGGAAATTCGAAATTTTTGAACCCATGTCTTGTGGGGTATCGTTGAAAAGCTCTTGATGAGTACTCTACAAATCAATAACTACTTTCTCGATAGTTCTCATATAAGGAGAGTTTTGAATGTTTGAAAAAGTGCTCTCTCTTTTTTGCAGTTATTATTACGGGTTTGTCATGCCAATGCTAAAGAAGAAGAGTGCTGCGCAGCGACAATAAATTAAAACAAAAGTACTTCGAAGTCTTCCTCAGCCTGTAGACCTGCCTAAAGGGATTTTTTTATTTATTTTCCGTTCATGCTATCATGGCGGAAACTCCAATTTCCCACAACCAGTGTTGATATCCTATCTTACCGCACTATTTACCGCACAGGTGCTTTATTATGTCAAAACCTGTAACTTTTGATGCATCTATTATTGCATACACGGAATATAATTGTAATTGCTATCTGAAGTTTACAATTTAAATGTACCTTTGTCTTGACTTCCATCTTAATTCTTAATATTGAGTTTACTTAGTTGAATGTAACTTAGATTTTCTAATCACCCTCTAAAACCATAACCAGGGGTTAGCCTTGCTGAAAAAGAATAATGCAATGGCGAGTAAGAACCTTAGTGATAATCTTATTAAAGTGGACTACAATGGCAACCATACTGTAATTAATGAAATCACTTCCCATTATGAACTTTGTGAACGTTGGGTTTACAGGAGTGTCGCTTGTTTGTGAATAATGCCAGTATTTTGCTGTCAAGCAGATAATCTGGCTCTATTGATACTAAAGTACTGTCGTTCTCTAACCGTTCATTAAGGTCTGAAACAATTGCGAAAATCAGCAGGCTTCATAATCCCCAGCTGGATCTTTCTCTCTGTCATATAACATTAATCTTTAGTCAAGTGTGCTGAGTTCTATCAATCATTGCTACACTGGTTTCCATTAATGCTGTCTTCGCATTTCTAACTGTAGAGAATTCTAGTGACAGGTATTACGTATTTCAGTCTAACTCAGTGTTATGTAAAGTGACATCTGCTTATTTCAGAGATTCAGGATGGTAGAGAAAGTAATATATCCTATATATACTGTATATAATTTGAAAATAAGAAAGCTTTTTTTTTTTAAACAGTCTTGTATGCGACAGAGGTTGTAGTGTTCTACTAAAGCTCTACTATAGTAACTAGTTGTCTTAATAACTATTTTAGGCCGCCCCATGGCTGAGTGTTTTAGACAGCTGGGACCCGGGATCGCATCTCGTTGGATCTATGTGGAATTTGTGGTGGACAAAATGGGGGTTGGGCAAGTTTTCTCAAGATTTTCTCATTTGCCATACATAATTCCGCCGTTCCTCCATTCATCATAAAAAACCATTGGTTGCAATAAAGGAATTATTAAATAACTATTAAACCACAGTTTTTATCTACTGTACATTCTCTATTCTTGTGGACGAAAACCAACAGACTATTTCTTTAAAATTGATCTAAGTTTAGTGTTTTCCTTAATAGCCACACTGCCATTGATAATTTAGTGTTGATTTTATCACTAAGTAGTCCGACCGAAGACTTGGAAGGTTGGAAGGTTTGTTTCGTTTGTATTTTGTTTAAAGCCAGAAATGTAATATGTGCAGCTTCTAGAATTTCGAACCGAGTACTAGCAGTCTCTTCTATTTAATTTTTTTGCTCCATACTGTCAACACTCAATGGAAATATCACGTTCATGTTCTACACCAACAACGTTCGTTGATTTCTCCTAGTTACCACATCTACTAACCTAAAAAGTTGAATCGTATGCCTTTTTTGGTGATACTATATTACAAATTAATTTCCCGTTAATTCTTTTTAGCAATTTTGACCTATTTTTGCAACAACACTAATGTGAGCTGTAGTAATTCGCGGATCTTGGCATACTCCCGTTTTTAACTTGACCCTTTAGTTAGTAACCTTCCCTTTGGTAACTAAATAACGATTGTCAGTTTTGACGAGTAGTAATAAAATAGGGCCCGGATTCTTAGGTTTTAAACTATTTTGTTCCTTGCTAATTAGTTGTAATATTTTAACGTACTTTTCCGTTTCGATGTTATGGCAGTTACATAGATGTTTTAAACAAATAAAAAAAAGGCTAAATAAGACGTTAAAAACTAAATTAAATTATTTAAAATAAGATAAAACACTTTACGAAACGTACACTTGTAGTTTATTCACTGTATTTGCTCAAGTAAGGTATCGCAAGTTAAGTATTCTAATAGTTGGATGATTAATTGAAAAAACCTTCTTCTTGAGTTTATGTGGTGGAGTTGGAGAGGAAACGGGTAATTCCAAAATTAAAAACTGTGGAAAATTAAGCAAAGAATGTTCGTAAAATGTTGTGGTTCAGAGCCATGAAAATTGTAAGTAAAAATAAAATCAATATATTTCTTTGTTTATTCATTTATATAATGGTAAAGAAACTAAAATAAAACTATTTTAATATGATTAAAAATACTAATACAGAGCTTATAAAACCTAACCATCCGGGCCCTAGTAATTATGAATACAGCATTGACTACCTGTTGAAATTTAATTACTCTAGTGACATCTGACACGAATCTTTTCCATTGTGAGAGTTGATTGTAATGAATTTTCTCCTTAGAGACTGTCCCTCTCTCCCTCTTATCCGTCACCCTCCTTCTTCTATTGATTTTCGTTCTCCCTAAGCGAGGCCGGGTGGCCGAGGAGGAAAAGAAGGGCATCCCTATGGTTACCATGGTAACGTGTCTGGATGGTTTGATTTGGGGAAAGCTGGAACCAGGTACGACGGTGGATGAGTACCTGTACCAAGTAGGCGTATTTGCGAAAATTGAATTGTCGACTCTGTGGCGCGCAACATGCTCAACTGTGACCTGGCTGCAATATGGTGCAGCACAGTGTGATTCACAACCAAATACCTGTGTACATGGATGTCCGCAGACATTTTGCCAATTGGGGCAAATGAACAAATTATCCCATCACTGTGCTATTATTACTATTTATTATTATTATTATTATTATTATTATTATTATCATTATCATCATCATTACCATCATATTATCATCCACATCCTTGATTTACTGTAGTTGGACCTATGATTATGGATACATAGTCACTCACATGACATTTTGTACCCATGGACGTCCGGAAGGGGGGGCAGGGTAGGGCCGCTGCCCCTCCCTGGAAATTTTGTTTACACTTAAACCTCTAAATTAAATGACTATAAGCAACTAACGTGAAGTGATGTTTAAGTCTCTTCGCGTTGTTTGGATGTAAACGAGCTCTAACAGCTGACTAGGTATGAGTGTATAGGAATAATTACTTCCCCTAAACTTGAAACCATTTATACCCAAACATTTTATTACAATGAAGATAAGGCATTTTATATTTTATACGAGTATGAATAGTAGAAATTGTAAGGAGTAAGAAAAGTAATGTGAGTGTGTACATCAGATGTTTTCTTTGTATCCATGGCCATAGTCCAGCTACAGTAAATGAAGGATGTTGATTATATAATAATAATAAATAACAATAATGTGAATAGTAATAATAATAGCAATAATGTGATAAAGTAATAATAATAATAATAATAATAATAATAATAATAATAATAATAATAATAATAATAATAAAGTGGTTGTAGTAACATAGTGATGGTGGTGGTGGCGGTAATTCGTTCATTGGCCCTCCCTTGACAAAATTTCTGCGGACGCCCATGTTTATACCCCTTACAATTTCACAGTCAGGTCTTCTATTCATATAAAATGGGATAGTCTACATCCATTGCTTTACCATCATTACATCAATTGCTTGACTGGAGATGATTTCAAGTTTAGTGGAATTAATCATTCCTATATGCTCATATCTAAGTTGTTACCATATTTGCTTATAGTAAATTATTTTACAAATTTACGTGTAAACAAAATTTCCAGGGCGGGGGCAGCGGTCCTACCCTGCGATCCCAACCTCTGAAATATCAGGGCCTCCTTGAAATACGGTACTTATTTTGTTTTAGGAGACCCCATGAAATATTTGCATAAATTGGGCTTTTACAATTTTTCTTACACTACATATTAGGCCGACTATTAGGCTAATGTTTTATATTTATAACGCTCTTCTGAAAACATATTTCACTTAGTTTAATCCTATTCATAACAATAAAATAGGAATGTGGCTATAGAATATTGCGATACAAGAATTGTAAGTGCATCATTGGAGAATGGAGGAATAATTTGAGATTCTCTGATGCACTTAACGCAATTTTTCTACGATAGGAAATAATAAAAAGCTTACGTGAGAATCAGTGACCATTATCAGCTGTTCTGAAGTTGCAGTGGATACCAACCTTAAAAAGAAAAACCAATATTCGAATCTCTGTGGCGATCGATGCGCGTGGTCAACTATAGTCGCATCATACTTAACTATTGGATGAACTAAATCGTAAAGCAATATTAAGAAATAAAAAAGAAGTAAAGACACAAGTAAAATTGAAATGGTAAAATTCAACCAGATAGTGTGATTTGATTACAACCCATGTGTGTGTGTGTGTGTTTATATATATATATATATACAAAATAGTTTAATATTTCGATTAATTACACAGTTTTTGTATAGTTTTAGTATTTTAATTACAGGATATACTGTTATACAATATGTACAATTATGTTTTGAAATTCATTGTTATTGAACATATTTTTCTGTATTTTTGTAAGGATTTAAAGTAAATAATAGTAAAGTATATAATAATGTTTGAGAAATCCAAACTTCCTGAAACGTTTAGCCGTTTTGGTCAAGAAGTTGATATTTTTTTTAAACATCAATATTAAAGGTTGTTAAAAATTCGAATTTCCGTCAATATACAATTTATACATCGTTTTCGGATACGTACCTGCACCGAACATTTAACCATTTAACCTGCACCATTTTTAACGTGAATTGAATACTGAAATTCTTCTTTCCATTTGGGTATTCTCTTACTTGAATATTCGGCGGGAGATAGAAGTAGTGGAAGTAACTAAAATCTGTCGTGGAGATCGGCCACCTGATTCTCAGTGAATGCCGCGCTCTATTTACGGTAGAAGTCCGGTGGCTTAATGTTTGTTTCATACTCTATATACATACATATACCGGTATATATGTGCAGTTACTTATGTACAGTAAATATAACAATTATATACGTATGTATAGTAGACTAAATATTATAAAAAGAAGACTTTTCTTTAAATCTTCAGAGATGAAATTCCTCTTAGTGGTTGACTTTAATGTAGCTTTTTGATTGCCGTACTCTTTTTCTGGTTGTCTAATCTATCTTTTTCCTTTTTGCAGGTAAGTAAAATGGAGCTCACTGATTCATATTGTTCTTCAACGCCTGGTTGTGGCACTTACCAGTGTAAGTACATAGATAAAAACGACGTTCAAGTTTTTTCACAGTGTATTCTTAATAAGCATCATTCTGAGTTATCTGAATCCTGAATTCATGTTCTTATTATGAACTGTATTCTATTTATTTATGCTGTATCTTAAAGGGCTTTATTTTTACTTAATTATTTACAGATCTTCGTGATATTATCCCATGGTTTTGTGGTAATGCAAACATAATAATTGCAATTCATGGAGCAAGGTTAGGCAATCCTGATTATATAATTTAATAGAGCTTAACAGAAAGTCAGCATCCTTCGTCTTTCATCCTCTGAAGAGGACGGAGATGAAATCTTGTTTTGATATTTTTAGTAATTTTTTCGAGTTTTGCCTTAGGCCTATAAATGCACATACAAACACGATTTTACTTACCCTGCCTGTACCACAGTTATTGTACTAGGCCTATTATATTCAACTCTAAAATTTAATGTTGAGTTTTCAGTATTACTACTCGTTTTAATTTTTAGGTTTTAGGGTCACCATTAAAATTAAATTAAATTAAACTTGTACCCACCATTATGTAGCATGGAGTGTTACAAAATATGTTTTCTCCTGACAGGAGTTCTCATAAATTTGACACAAGCATAATCATTTTAGTCTTTCCTTAGACCAGCGTTTCTCAACCTATGGTCCGCGAAGATGGTGCAGATGGTCCGCAGACAAAATTAAAAAATATCATAAAGCGATTGGAAAGCAAAGAAGTAAAATTTTTACACATATTTCGTTAAAATGACCTATACTTAATACCCCAAATATTAAGAATATAGGCCTTCTTTTAAAAATGGGATGTAAAAATAGGGGTCCGTAAAATTTTTTAGACATTTTAGAGGTCCTCTGGTTCAAAAAGGTTGAGAACGCTGCCTTAGACCATTGGCCTGTTCAACCTGATCACACCACCTTTCTAACGAACGATCCGAGCTCCATCTTCCCTCTGGTATATTGTCCCTAGCTGACACACCAATCTTTCTTAATTCATTCTTTCTACATGTTTGTTCCACTCTTTTCTTCTTTATAACATGTCACCAATCATTGTCTTGTACTCCACACTCTTGCCTTGTATCACAGTTCCTTACCTTGTCCATTAAAAGTCCTTCCTGTGATTTGTCTGGGGGCATGGAATATATGAGTCGGGACCCCCCAGGATCCCTCATAAATACATCCTTGGGTCAACCTGTAACAGAGTAGAGAAGTAATGTTATTTACACACAGCTTCTTATTATATATCAGCCTATGAAGTGATAAAGTTGTATTGTCCATGCACAGGATGGAGAAAGTTTTGAGACTTTAAAATATATTTTTAACGACATTTCCATATTCAGGAAACTCAAAACACGTAGAGCGTACTTGTAAAAATTGTCCATTGGACACAGTAATTCTCATGTCTGTAAAAGGGACAACCAAGTACTATTTAGAAATTAATTTCTGGGGGGGGGGTTCAAAACTGATTGACCGTAAATTACTGACATCTTCCCTTCCTGACTGACACAAGAACATTGATTTTTTCTAACTAATGCTTTAAAATCTCATATTTTAGGGGGTTCCGGTCCCCCACGATCCCCTTAAAAGTGTCCTTGGATCAACCTATAATAGAGAAGAGAAGTAATGTTATTTACACACTATTTTCTAAAGAAAAGAGATCCTACACTGCTCGAGTTCCTGGCTTTTACACATGAAATTAAATCGTCAGCACGACATCAGGATGGTAATGGTCTGACTGGTGAAATTAGTGAAACGGCATCAGGGGAAACGGCTGTACGTGTGTGTCACTAACGACCACATGGCCACCACAAATGTCATCCAGACTGACCTGGTTTCAAATCAGAGTCGCGATATCGACAAACTGATACTTCAGCTGCAGAATTAAGAAGCTTATAGGCCTTCTCCCCCTCATAAAAGTAAAAAGTAACAAGGAGAGAAACATGGACCATAAAATTAGCTATTGAGCAAGAAAATTATTTTGAGTGTTCCTTAATGTTTAACAGAAAGCATAAAACGTGTATATGTATATATAAAAGTGGCTTTGTCCTTACTGACTGACTGACTGAATGATTGAATGAATAAATGAATGACTGATTGGCAGAGAATCAACGTAGAGCCTCCATAATAGGTAGAGACTTGGAATTTTGACAGTACCTTCGTTTCATAACGCGAATGCATACTAAGAAAGGATTTTGCAATTTTTTTATTTTAAATGCCAAAAATCAAATGTTTTCGAGGAGATGAAATACCTTATTAGCCTACAAAGAATTAAATCACATTGTACTGGGTATGTACAGTTCTCAAGACAACAGTGTAGGTCTATTGTTGGCAGTGTTCACAGGTAGCTTTGGAAGTGCATGATACGGGACTTTGACAAATTAGAGAAGCTTTCGATGTAATTATTCATTGGTGTAAATAGATAATAAAGAATGAAATCCACGAAACTAATGCGCAATATGATGTAGTCACGTAACTTTCTCTACCCTGGACATAAAGAATACCATTTTCTCACTTCACATTTTGATGCAGAATAAGAGTTCGTATTGCAGGAACAGCATTTTCAGTTGTCTCAGCCTGAGGGTGCCAACGAGTATGCCACATCAGAAGTCGGAAAAAAAATTCTATCCACTGATATATTATTCACAACTGTAGGCTTTGTATTTTTAGTTGAGAAATATGGATGTTTATCATAGGCCCTAAGTAGGCGTATGTAAAAGGAGACAAAACAGGATGGAACCTTTTTAGTCCTATGCCCGCAGTTATTATTATGTCCTAGTTTTTGGGGGAGGAAAGTATGAAAGTGATATTGAATTTCTTTTTTATTTCCATCCCGGAACGGTTGTATGGTAACATGAGAGTAAGAAACAAAATATTCCGTAAAGGCAATACAATTCTATGTTACCGGAATTTCTTTTTCTTATTTCAACCACTACTAGGCTTGGTGTGTAGAAGCAATTGGGTACAAAATTCTACATCCTCTATGAGCCATAAGAAGCTATATCAAGCGTTTTCTGAGGGAATAGTTTTTTAATTTTAATTTAATTTAATTTAATTTTTAATTAGTCGTTAGCAACACTGTGCTGCTATAGACATCGTCAGGTAAATAAATGTGATAAGTCGTTCTTCCTCATTTCAAAATCTAAATACCTATATAAGGACCTAGAGTTTGCAAATCGAAAGTCCTTCATAAGTTAATTTCGAATCACAAAATACAAAACCCGTGTGACGCCGGGCATTTTAAACTGGTTAGAATATACAAGCTATTTAAACTTTAAAATTACATACAATATAAGTGTAATTTACAATAGATGTGTATAAAAGTGGAACTTGACCTCCTCGCTATGAGTTCTGGTTTGGTTTGTTTTGATTTGAAAAAACTAGCGATGATCTGCACGATGAAATTTGCGATTTTTTAATTCTCGTTTTTGCAACACATTGCGCTAACGGTAAATATTAAAATATTAATTATTCTCTAATTTATTTAACTTTATTGAACCATAAAATGAGCATAAACTAGTGCGTGTCGATCGTAGAACTTTAAGTTGTATTTAAAAAATTACGAAAAAGTTCAAATTTGTCAATTTTATAAACTAAGTGCGATGCGCCATCGGAAATGGTCGACCAATTTTTTATTTTTTGCGTCGGTTTTCTTATCATTAGTGGCAAGTTTTCCTGAATATAACGATTCGAGAAAAAAAAATTTTTGTCGACCCACCCTAGTGTCACTATCTGATTCATTGTGATAATCCACTGCTCCATGAAATAATGTGAACATGTGGGATGTGAATGGGAGAAGCTGCTCATATAGGCCTACGTCCTCGTCCTTCTTACAGGAAACGTAGCTAATATTCTTCCCATTAATAAATACGTACTTACTCAATGCCAATATACAATTCATAAGTAAGCTATAGGAATATTATCTATTTTATGAAACCCGAAGGTTCATTGCCGCGCTTACCTGAGCCCGCCATTTAACCCTATTTTGTGCTAATTCCACCCAACCATCCCTCGCAAATCCTACTTCTCTTAAATATATCCTAATATTGTCCTCCCACCAGCGTCTAGGTCTTCCGAGTGGTCTTTTCCTTCGGGTCTCCCCGTCAATATTCTTGAGTTATGTCTTTCCTCCCCAATGCGCGCAACATGTCCAGCCCATTTCATCATCCGTGATTTAATTACCCTTACTGTATCCGATGACGAGTTCAGGTTATGTAGCTTATCGTTATGCATTTTTCTCCAGTCCCCACTTTTATCTCTCTTAGGCCCAAATATTTTCCTAAGCACCTTGTGAGTAAGCGACCATGTCTCACTTTCATATAATACAACCGGCAGGATAGTTGTCTTATACATTTTTATTTGTAGATTTCTGGACAGAAGACGAGAAGAAAGAGTTTCTGAACTGCGTAAAAGCAGGCATTTCCTAATTTGAGTCTACACTTAACTTCGGGCTTAATATTATATGTATCTGTAATTACTGTTCCCAGATATTTGAATTTGTCCACTTGTTCGAACGATTTACCGGCTATTCTTTTAAACAGAGTTGAATATTTCTACCACTTAAGCTTAAAAGATGTATGGCAATGAACTTTGCTCTTTCCTTGAGAACTATAAGACGGTGTGGCAGCTGGTTGCTTGCAATATATGTATCGGTCTGAAAACGGCTGGCGGGGCGGGGGGGCTCTTCTCGATCGACTGCATTCACTGGCTGATGGATCGAGTTGGCCGGCAATCAATCTTCCTCCAGATATCGGGCATTTGTACATGAGCATCTTCTCCCTCCCCGTGAGGAGAAGCGGGCCGTTTACTTAATTCAGATCCCGAATACGGATATGATACATATTGGACTCAATAACTGTCATATTCTGACGTCTTTGTTGTATGGCTTGTCACATACACTACTATAGGCTACGTTTTAAAGCAGCGGTTACCAATTTGCGGTGCGCAAAAGGGTAGTATGTGCGAACATTTTATGGTATGGAGCTAGGTCATGGCACCTGTAAAATTTCTGTTGGCATCTAAAATTTCCCCTAATGGTAAAGCCGCAATTTAGCGGGCCCCTATTTTTAAACCGAGATTCTCTTCATAAAATACCTAATACCACACTTATTTTGTTATAGATCGTTCTGTGGAGAGGAGATGTCTTGACATATTTTCTAATCCAACCGTTCTAAATTATACACTTGTTTCATACACGATCTGCCAAAAAATAGCGAAATTTATGCCATATTTACTTCGCCGGGGTGAAGAAACTCGTGATTGGACGTTGGAAGTTTGACGTGACGTCTGAACAACTAGAATTCTCGGTAAACAGGTTGACAAACATAACACGCGAGAGATATAAAAATATGGCAATTTACAAAACGGGAGAATTCTGTATGCGCTACTATTGTAAACTAGTATCACTGTTCATAACCTAGCAGAACCTATCACTAACACTAATATCACTATTCCTAACCAAACTGCCAATAACCTAGGATAAAATCCAGATTGTACTGATTCCTTCATACGCGGTGCAAGAAAGGCATAGTTGGTCATCCTGCTTCGGTGAAAAACAAAAACAAATCATCACATTGTCCGTGAAAACTTGCATATCGCGAAAGGGGCTCGCTACTTTGCGCTAACCCCCCAATTTTTGTTCTGATTGTCAAAGAACTGAACAGTTTGTGAAACTTTCACTCTGTGCGGTCAAGAGGTATAATTTTTTTTTTCTCCAAGACAATTTAGCAAGTCTTGCTAAGAGAATATGGGATATTGCAACTTGGGTGGAATGTCAATATGAACGCCATTGCAATAGTGGGGATTCCTACGTTTTTGAACAGGCTCCTGGATCTAGAGAAATTTATTTTTCCCTGTCATAAAACTTACTTTTGAGATAATTGACTTTTGAAGTCTTTGTAGAAGTAACATTTTTTGCTGAGAACTTCCGACATTGGCCCCTAAGGTTTCTGTATTATGTCTATCAATAGCAACAGACTTTGACACTTTTATTATATGAAAGATAAAGACTGGCCGAGCTCAATAATGCATAGATCTCATTTTTGCAAGAAATTGACATTGCCCCTTTTAGAACCAAGCCACAGAGTTAGCTTTGCTTACTATGGAACCACATGCCTAGATTCGATCCTGGGTATTTCCTTGGACTTTAGAAAGGACTGGAAATGAGTACTGTCAACCTCGTGAGGACAACTGAGGATTTACTTGACAAATAACTACAGCCTCTTATCAATAAAACCATACATAACGAGGACAACGCGGAAGATTTTGCAAAAAAAATTGCACGTAAATCGGTCCAGTAGTTTAACTATAAAGGACATAGATACTAACATTGCCTTCTATACAGCATTGTCTTCTATACATGTATATTATTATTATTATTAGGGATGGGTCGATACCAGATTTTCTCGATACTCGATACTCGATACCGATACATGATTTTTTCCTCGATACTCGATACTTCGATACTCGATACCTTCAACATTTCCAGTTTCAATAAATAGGTACATTAAAAATTAAAATTTGAGAGAATTGTGTAATACCAACTAAACTAATTAAGTCTGCATATTTAATGAGACAAAATTTAAGATCATCAGTAGCCTATAATTATTTTTAAACTCTACAATGAAACTAAAATTAGTTTTTTAAACAGTCCACTTACAAGTTTTTGTTAAAAAATACTAGCATTCTCACTTAATTGCAGAATTACAAAAGTATCGAAAAAGTATCGAGCGAGTTTTCTGAAGTATCGTTCGATGCCGATACCATGCAAGTATCGAGAGTATCGAGAGCCCATCCCTATACGTAACCTTAATTCAAACTCGTATGCACTGATATAAGAATTTCTTAAAATATGTCAACATTTCACAGAATACACTAGCAAAGAACTCCGCTTAATGTATATAGGCCTAATTATTTCACCCTAATATAACTTGTGTATATAACAGTATTAATGTAGTAGGCTACTCATTTCAACTTGATCAACGAAATAAACAAACATCTGATTAATTTCATAACCATATGTTTAGGAATATGTTGTGGGTAACTGTATTGCAACTTCAAAAGCAGTATATGAACAGTGTAAAACAGTATGTCAAGATAACTAATTTGCATTTGATAAATTCTTTCAAATAGGTCTATACAAGTTCACAAAACAATGTATCTACATCTACAATATATCATATTTCTGGGAGGTCATTTGAGATTACTTACGAGATGAAGTATCATCATAGACCCACGATATCACTAGCACCCGGCATTTTATCGTCGGGTTGCGCGAGTTAAGTGACGATTATGATGTCACTGGCACATGGGACACTAATGCACTAAAGCCTACAAACACCTCAACTGCTTTTAGTTGATGTCACGTTGACGTCAATCGGTGTTAGGGCGCGTTTTTCCGTTAAAGTGGCGCATTTCTATCAGTTGTAAATTGGTAGTTGCACATGGAGGATCGAATCCGTGCCTCTAAGCTGGAGTTGAAGGTAATTTCTGACTAGTGGTTACAATATGTGTTATATTTTTGAGATGTTATGGTTTGTAATCACTATTACGCTAGGTATTTCGAACAAACGCTTTTCAAGTAGCCTAGTTCAATAGTGGTTAGTACTTTGTTCTTCTTAGAATTCCGAGTCTCAGACCCTGTTTTTTTAGTGTTTTTGGTTCAAATTAGATTTACTGTATTTTGTCCTTGAGTGGAAACACGAACTTTCATCTTGTAAAGGAACCGGAAACTTTCCAATATAAATGAGCGAAGTGATTTAGATAGGTCTTGGTTTTTAACGAGAGCAACCCACATTATGCCTTATTTTATTTAGGCTAGTTTAGATTTAGATTTATTTTGTCCGTAAATCAATACAAGACTGATATTGGACGCGTAATTTAACTTACATATAAGAAGCCACAATTACCCCGCCCCGCTCAACACAGGATCTACAGGACGAGATATCTACATCTACATCTACATCTACAATAATTCTGAGTGTACAGAAACTTAAATATAGTTATATTTACAAAGTACCTATGTTTCACTACTACAAACAGAGTTAACAAATTTCTTAAATACAGTATAATATACAACTTTCATTGTTAAAAGCAGTTGTAGTAGAAAGAATAGCTTACAGTATATCTGACAATAAAAATATAAGATATAACTTTTTATTGAATGTAGTGTTCGTATTTAAAATAATAATTTACATTACAGTCTTGTGCTCTATTTACTGTTCATAACCTATTTAATTCGTTCAATGGTTTTATATATATTGGGAAGTTTATAGTATAAGTTAGTTTTATCCCAGACTCTTTCCAAAAACAGCTAATCTGTGCTTCGTTAATCTGTAATCATGTTTGTTTCGTATATACTATTCCTATCCATCCTTAAACGTTTAATTTCGGAAAACATGATGTGGAATACCAGCCATGCTTGAGGTTATGTTATGAGTCTAGTACAGGTTGAGTACAATGTAAGCCTACATTATAGTTTGTATGGGATCTGATTCAAACTGTTAAATTAACATTCTGGTAGTTTCATATTAACTTTCCTTCAGGCAACATTTTTTAAAAGTATAATACAGCTTTGTTAGCTAGTTTGTTAGTTTTATTTGCTTACACAGTTCAGTGTTTGTTATTATACAAGAACGTTTATTATCAAAATTTAAAGTTACTAAATTAACCTCTAAATACAAAATATGGAATATACAATGAATATTAGGCCTACAATATTTTAAACGTGCTACATTTTTATAACTTTATACTTCATTAGCACTAGGCCTATACGTTTGAATATTTTACATTTACATTTTTTCTGCACGTTGAAAATTAATCTGTGAATAAACTTAACTTATCCTTGCTAATGCAAAATGATAGGACATTTTAAATGTAATACAGAAGTACACACATCTTATGCTATAGTTGAAGGTTCGTAAGCCTTGTGGTTTAATTATATAATTTGAATATCCATTTCTGATTAAATGAGAATTTGAGATTAATTTTCAAGAAGTACGCTTTATTTCCTGTATATTGAGATGTTTAAATTAGAATTTATTAAATTATGATACTTGAATCAGGGTACCAACCATGTCAAGCCCAAACTGGGGTTAGCTTATTTCTGTTATGGTTTTGGATTGCAATAGTTAATAGTAGTGATTGCCTGAAATAATTTATTCGCTTTGTTTTTTTATATAGTATTAAATTATATTTTGATAGTTAATTGTATTAAAATATAAATACAAAATACTGATATAATAATCATGATGTCATATTATAAGTTTAGAAGAAAAGATTTGATTGGTTATCAAAACGGAAATGAAACCTTCTCTGTGATTGGCTGAAAGCAGTAGCAGTTTAAAGCAGTTTGATTGGTTAAAGTAAGATGAGCTGTGATTGGTTGTTGAAATTTGCTATATAAGGCCGGTATGACCCGGATGGTTTGGGCGGTATGTTACAATTCACTGACCGATCAACACCTCAACACCAATTCCAATATATAATATGCACCACCTCAAACCTTTAACTAGACACCATAGTAATGCCAATAGTAAAATATATTCTTCCTCTTCTATAGGTCATAGTAATGCCAATAGAACAAAAATTTCTCACTAATAGTAAAATAGCTTCTTCTTCCTCTTTTTCCTAGATGTATCACAAAGTACCAAAAACATTCTGACCAATAGTAAAATATCTTCTTCCATTTCTTCTCAGACATATAACAAAGTACCAAAAACATTCTCACCAATACTAAAATAGCTTCTTCCTCCTCTTCTTCTCAGACCAAGTACCAAAAACATTCTCACCAATACTAAAATAGCTTCTTCTTCCTCATCTTCCCAGATGTATCACAGAGAACATATTGTTTTTTTTTTACATATTCCCCTAATATATATCTTTCACGGATTTAGGTAGCGATACCGAAGAAAGCTCTTTACGGTCGAATTTCTTGGCTTACTTCAGTAAATTCTACACTGTAAATTCCCTATGTTACTGTACCTAGCGTAATGCTTAAAACCTAAAAATTGCACAAAAACAATATAAATATCAGAGTGGGAGTGGTTCTCAAGAAAAAAAAAACGTACAAAAAATAAAAATAAAAATACATTTTTATATAGCCTATACAAGGGTTTCTTATATTTACTTCAATTGATCAGGATAAGCGTGAATGGACCGTAGTAAATATACTCCTATGTACATTCACTTTTATTATAATTATTATCGTCATTATTATTATTATTATCATCATCATTGTTATGATCAATATTGTTGTTATGTGCTGATACTTCCCGAGCCAATTTTAGGCCCTAGTCATTCCTGATGTTACCACTATGTTTAAGGAATTGAGGACGCAAATTTGAATAGTATGATTCTGTTTGCACAATATTGGAATCTGAAACTCTATGTAAACGTTGTACTTCTAGTAAGATACTGGTAGAATAAGAAATAAGCCTTAAAGCCAAATTTCCCAGCAGTTCTTCATTAACTTTTGGGGGGGGGGGGGGAATTCGCAAGACTGAAGAAATACAAACTTTAACCTGTTCATTGCTACTGACGTACAGTATAAGTGGGACGCCTCAAGAACTGTAAAAGAGGAAATATCAGATTAATTGAGTTACGTTTTAAGTGAAACATGAGGATTTTCATTTAAGTGTCAAGTTTGTCATTCAAGGAAATTTCATTGAAAATTTTCTCGTCTATTTTGAACTTATGAGCCCTCTAATGTTTTCATTTCACTGTCTTATTACGAATGATTAATGTTTATGTTTACAACCTTGAAAGAAACCTAAATAAATAAAATCAGATGTAACAAAGTACCAGAATGCTTTTGTTTAATCAGTGATAATTGCAATATTATGATATGCAGAAAATAAGTTATTTTTGTAATCTATATCCAAGTTAACCTTTAGATCAATTAATTAAGGAGGGCTTGAGGAAGAACAAAGGTCTAAAGTTTGATACGTAACTAGGGATGGGTCGATACCAGATTTTCTCGATACCGATACATGATATTTTCCTCGATACTCGATACCTTCAACATTTCCAGTTTCAATAAATAGGTACATTAAAAATTAAAATTAGAGAGAACTGTGTAATACCAACTAAATTAATTAAGTCTGCATATTTAATGAGACAAAATTTAAGATCATCAGTAGCCTATAATTATTTTTAAACTCTACAATAAAACTAAAATTAGTTTTTTAAACAGTCCACTTAAAGTTTTTGTTAAAAAATACTAGCATTCTCACTTAATTGCAGAATTACAAAAGTATCGAGCGAGTTTTCTGAAGTATCGTTCGATGCCGATACCATGCAAGTATCGAGAGTATCGAAAGTATCGAGGACCCATCCCTAATTATTATTATTATTATTATTATTATTATTTTATTTATTGAGCATATACGGAACATGTGTGAAATCGATTTGCTTCAATTTTATTGTCTTCATTGTTATTGTTGTTTATTTGTTGTTATTTGTTGAGATTGCGTGGGGGACGGGGAAATGTCTGTCCGCGCGATAACTCAAATACGCTTTATCGGATTTTCATGAAACTTGGTATACGCAATGATTACGTCCATAAGAAGAAGCCTATTGATATTTGACCAAATCAGTTGACCGGTACCGGAGTCATGCCCAATTTAGTGCCTATTTTATGGTAATATATTAAAAAGAATTTATCAAATGGAAATCCGTTCTTATGGCAACATATTGTTTTACCGTGTTCGTATACGACTTTGGAAGTTGCAATACAGGTAGCTTTGAAAAATAACATTATTCTTTCACATATGCTTATCAAACTACACCTTTCTTCTTCCGTAAGCCCTGCTTAATTAAGCGATCTGGAGCTTTACTCGGAAATCGATAAAAAAAAAAACTTATTTTCTGCATATCATAATTGCTATTATCTCTGATTAAACAAAAGCATTCTAGCACTTCGTTATATTAATTTACCTGATTTTATTATTATTTATTATCATACTATTGTATATTCCCTAAAAAAAAATAAGTAGTTTCTTTTTTAAATCTTTATGTAGTATTTTCATAATTTTAAGATAATTTTATAGGTCATTTTTCAGGCATTTTTAAGCCATCAACTTCCAAGCTCTACTTATAAGAATCAATTTTTTTTAGAGAATGGTTAACATTTATGGGGCTTTCAGCTCATGTGTATGTCTGTTATGGTCTGAATCATGCCCAAAATTCTGTGTATAAATTAATGAAAATTCGTATTTTGAATTTTTTAAAGGCCTATTCCCAGGAAAGTTTTAAGACACAATTTGTTTGTACGAAATTATACTATCGACGAAAAATTCACATGAGTGTTTTGCATTTTTTATAGGGTTGGGTCCTCGATACTCTCGATACTTGTATGGTATCGGCATCGTGCGATATTTCAGAAAACTAGCCCAGTACATTTTCGATACGTTGGTAATTCTGCAATAAGCAAATGCTGTATCTCTTTCTGCTTTTAGTAGTCTACTAAATATAGTAAATACTTCTATTTCTCCTTGAAATGGAGAAAACCATTCTGTGACTTTTGTCTAGTCATAAATAAAGACTTTCCTACTTTTAAAATCCAAAGAGAAGAGATTCTTAATTATTTCGTTTCCTGTCAAAGTTTCAATAACAACCAACAAGCAAGCTGACTGTCCAAACCCCATTGTAATTTTTGAACGAAAACTTGTAAGTGGACTGTTTCAAATCTAATTTTAGTTGTAATGTACAGTTTAAAAATAATTACAAGCTATTGATGATATTAAATGTTGCCTCATTAAATATGCATACTTAATTAATTTGGTTAGTATTACACATTTCTCTCAACTTTTAATTTTTTAATGTACTTATTTATTGAAACTGGAAATGTTGACGGTATCGAGTATCGAAGTATCGAGTATCGAGAAAAAATCATGTATCGGTATAGAGTATCGAAGTATCGAGTAAAAAATCATGTATCGGTATCGAGTATCGAGAAAATCTGGTATCGACCCATTATTTTTACTGTTCTGAAAAATTAGAAAACGGGTTGTACTTATTATGGAAGCGTAATTTCCATTATGTAAGGGTAAGGGGAGATTTACTGCAGAGTAAAATGATGGGAAGCAGAGCGCTAATATAGCTCGAGAAGGAGTTATTCCGCGCACAAATAACATCACACGTTTTCTTAAAGCATCCTCTCTGTGACATAAATCTAAGTTACACGAGCTTCGAAGAGAGACGTTACGTTAATAATGTCAATTGACCTTCTCTGAGAAACACCCCCCTTCATTCAACCCCCTTCTCCTTAAGCTATGTGACCTTATAAAATATGGCAGCAACCTTTTAGTCATTCCTCTATTGATGTCACACTATAATGTATGCATACTCCTTCAAGCTACCTTCTCAGCACATTATATTGATATACTTAACGTAGATTGCTATTCATAAAAGCACTATCAGCTATTATACACAGTGAGTCAATACTGTATTAAGCTACCACTCAAATAGTAAGACATCAATGATAAATATTTTACATTGTTGTGTCAACCTGTTCGCCATCATGTTCAATACATAAAACCAGCGATTATGAGTAGCATTTTAAGACCATGCACACATTTCGCGGGAATGGATATCATTTCCCGGATCACTTGGGCATGAAGATTGCTATTTAGAAGCACTGTTAAATTATAAATGTCACAATTCTTGAACACAATACCTTTAGTTAAAGGTAATAAAATTATCTTCGAGATGGCTAAATCTGTTTAGTATAACCACATGAAGCTTGATTCGATGAAGAATTTATATCTGAATGTTTCTCAGATTATATTGAATAATGAATGACGTACCTTTTTCTTGAAGTATTTATAATTACCTCTTCCTGATATGTATGATGGAATTATTTGAGACCACCTTCAGTCATCAAAAATATTTAGGCATTTAAAGCCTAAAATTATATCTTGAAGAGTTAATTGCTTCAGCAAATGAGAATTGAGGCCATCAAAACTGTTTAATGGGTAAAATATAGGCATTTATAAGCCTAGAACTCATATCTTGGTGAGTAGAATGAAGAAGGGTTGAAGAAAAAGCCTTATTGGCTATTAAAACAATGAGAAAAGATAATCCAGTCTCTGATTGGATATAAAATACAATGAACATAATTAAAATCACAATAGGAGTAAACAGAATTAATTGAGATTCAATTGTTAAATAATAAATAAATACATAATACCAAGCAAAGCCTGATATACATTGAATTATAGAAACAGGGTGTCCACTGGTCGGGAAAATCCGGGAAACGGCCGGGAATTTCGAATGGTCGGGAAAATCCGGGAAAAGTCAATGAAATTGTTAAAATATCCGGGAAAATTTGATAAATTGCAAAGTATGATCAAAAAGACTTCTAGACAATAATAGGCCTATATGAAAGTATATTTAATTTATTTTACTGTTCCTAATTTTGTATCTGTTATAGCCTAAGCAATTATTGTCTGCAATTACTTTTGTTACTAAAAGTTTTTCTTATTTAAAGTATGTATAATCCTATAATTTTTCTTACACAGAAAGTGCTTCATATTTTGGTCGGGAATTTCTGAAATGATCAATGAAAATCAGGGAATTTCTTCAGCATTACTTGGTGGACACCCTGTAGAAAGCATGACCTACTAAGAAATTAATACATAACGGAACAAACTTCTTCATGGTTTGCAAAGAGATATATTGCACAAGCACAGTACTACGGAGGAAAGTATTTCACTAAAATTGCTATGTAGATTGGCTTTCTCCTAGCGCTTTGTGCATGTCGTCATATTATCTCTGCCACCAAGCTTGTTAGAGTGTTATCTTTGCAGTCTTTCTAAGTGACGTGAATAAATGAGCAACAGTTTTCTTTGTACCACTCAGTACATGTTCCATACACTACTTACCTACACGCAATAATAGAACTACCTCGCTGCAAATTGACGCTCGTCACTGCAATAAAGAAGTCATTCTGCCTGTGTAGAACATCAAAACTTAAAACAGTTGTGAAGTGAGAAATTGCTTCCATTTTACTTGAGAGGGAAGATGACTAATTCTGTAATGATTTTTCCGTTCTCTGACCATACCATAGATACTAAGAAAGAAAAGTACGAGGTGTGATAAAAAAAAATACGGTGAATAATTTTATTACAAACAAAGTAATAAGCTTACTTAGAATTTGAATTAGTCTCCTTCAAAGTACTGTCCTTGTCTAGCGATGCACTTGTCCCAACGTTGAATCCATGACTGGAAGCATTCCTGGAAGGCTTCTTTCGGAAGGGCGTTTTTTGCTGCTTTGTCGTGGCCATCTCAATGTCGGGAATGGTGTCAAAACGTTTTCCTTTTAGCACGATTTTTATTTTTAAAAAAAGAGCCAAAGTCACAGGGTGCTAAATCTGGTGAGTAAGGCGGATATGGAAAGACAGGAATACTTTTTCCGCCAAAAACTCGCGAATCAGAAGCGAGGTGTGGCACGACGCGTTGCCGTGATGAAGAAGGAAGCCACTGGCCCATTTTCTGGTCTCTTTCTTAGATGTTCAGTTCTTTGGTAAGCGCTCAAGTAGTCATTCGCCTGTTTAAACGAACAAGGGCTGACACTTTCGGACGTTTTCATCTGTTTTTGAGGTCGACGGACGTCCCGACCCTTGACGCCTTCAACCGACTCATTTCCGCTTTTAAATCGCTCATACCGCTTGTAAACAGTCTTCTTAGTTGCCACATCATCGCCATCCACTGATTCCAACATATCATGAGCTTCTTTGGCATTTTTTGTAACTTAAAACAAAACTTAATGTTGACGCGTTGTTCGAAATCCAGGATGCGCGACAAACACAGTCTGGAAGCTGACAAACGAGTCAGAACGTGTTCACACTTGACCCAGCCTATCTCAATAGATCAGATATTAGATCAAATTGATGTAGCCTCAGCAGTTTCTCATAAAAAAATCATTCACCGTATTTTTTGATCACACCTTGTATATTGTTCGACCTTGAAATTCAGGTCTAAAAATATTGTGTTTGTATGCCTATGTATGAATTTCCCTCTCTCCCTAAATAACATAGCTCGAAAACGAAAAATCTTATCACAGGTAATGTATCGAGAAATCCGACTTTTATCGATTCATACGCCGCGTGTTTGATATTGACCAATAACGTTGAGCAATTCCTCGGATATAGACCAATCACAATCGTTGGGAAAACTTTCAAACACAAACATTGACAAATGAAACTCAAAATTATTTTCCCCCCTCTTTCTCTGTAAACCATGTTAATATCGACTATTACCAGTATCTTCAAGCCGCGTCGTCATAACCACTGGTAAACGTACAACTACAGGTGCTTGCTATTGCCTTCTATGGTATAGCATGAGTTTTTATTTACTTCTGAGTTTTCAATGCCCGAAGAAGAACGCGTGCTAAATGTTTCCCCCTTTCATGAAGAAGCTTGATTCCCACCCTGAGGTTAACTGTTTCTTGCTCAACACCCAATGGTTGGTATCGTGACAGTGGATTGACAGTTTTGGCCTCCAGATAGGTGAATAACTTTTTTCAGTTTTGTGGATTTACTCATTTTTTGCATAACACCGTCCACCTAAAAACAGCTAAACAAATTTTTGAAAAAAAAAATTAATATTACAAAACAGAACTCTTTTACATATAGGTTTATATGTATGTTAGCCATTTAGAAATAGAAATAGATAGAAGAAATTAAGATGAAACAAATAAAATCAAAATAAGATAATTGAGTATGAGATACATACCGTATTATACGGACTATAAGACGCTCCAAACCATAAGACGAACCTTGATTTTAGGATGGAAATTTAAAAGAAAAAAACTTAATGTGATTCTAAACAAAAAATTTAAAGGGAATAATATAATTCATTCCATAAACAATTCTAACCTTGTACAATAAAATTAGTGCAAATTACTTTTAACTTAAAACCTGCGTTGTACGAAAATATCTTCTGTACAGGTGGCATCGCGTAAATTTTAACTGAACTGATTTTTCGTAAAAGACAGAAAATACTTTTACACCCTGTAACCCTCAATTCAGCATAAAGTAAGTGTAATGGGACCAGGCTGTTTATAGGTCAATTGCCTTTATTTAAAACACCCGGTGGAGAAAAACTCCTTTCATATAAAAGAACTCAACATTCCCTTCTTTTCACATTGTATACCTGGCTTCCAGCTATCCTCATTTTACGATTGTGACAAATCCACTGATGTACAGTCTGTCACAAAATTTGTAACTAATCGTGTATAACACCTTGTTTATAACTGGTATTATTGGCAGTATTTACCATAATTATAATTTTTTTAGTGTACTTCGAACCATTAGACGCACCCAACTTTCAAGGTAAAAAAGTGCGTCTTATGGTCCGTAAAATACGGTACACGTAAATGTTATTCGTGAAGTGTTAATATAATTGAGTTTCTATTGCTACTTGGCATGGTATTACCCCCAAGAGAATGAGTCCCTCTAAATCAATGTAATTACATCAGCTCAGGTACCTGTTGTATTAGCGACGTTATGAAGTATACTAGACACGTCTTGTCTGGCGTTATGAATGGCGTGTAGTTGTAGAGTGTCTACAGGTGAGAGCAAGGAGACGGATGGGCCTCTGGGGTGTACGTGTGTGCAATGTTTATGTTATACATTCAGTGCATAATCGATGGGATTTGTTTAGTTTGTTATATGTACACTGACTCATTGTACGAGTTTTCCTGGTAGATATAAAGCTGCTCCCCAGGTATTCCTCATACATCATCTGAATCTACTCTTCTTTCTGCCAACCTACAAACCTTTCTGCATTCACTCAGCATACTGTTTTGCCGTTGCAATAATTTCCACGTTATAGCAGTAAAATATTATGTGCTGTTCTCCAGCATGGTCGCATTGTAGACCACTTTTAAAAAATAAAACTTAGTATTTTATCATAACCTTCAGTGTTCGTCTTGAACTATGAACAACATAATCTAGGATCTTTAAAATATCTTCAGTATAAGTATTTTTTAAATCATTTTTTAATTTTATTTTTCGTTAAATAATATATGTAATATATATATATATATATATATATATATATATATATATATATATATTAAAAAATACTTATACTGAAGATATTTCAAATATCCTAGATTATGTTATTCACATGATATTAACAAACACACAGAAAAATAATCACTCAGAAATATCGATATTTGTGGAAGTTATCAGGGAAACGGCTGTTCAGTGCATGAAACATGGCAGACATTTTGAAACGATAATTATCCGTAACTGTAACCATAGGCGTACCGAGGGGGGGGGGTTTGGGGGTTTAAACCCCCCCCCCATTGATTAAAAAAAGAAAAATTGTATAGTTTTTTAAGTCTGCCCATAAATTACTTAATACAAGTATAAAGCGTGGGAAGCTTAAAACTCGTTATTTTGCGTCTTAATTTTTTAAATTTTCCGGGGAAGGGATCCCCGGAAGCTTAAAACTCGTTATTTTGCATCTTAATTTTTAAAATTTTCCGGGGGAGGACCCCCTCTCCCCCCCCCCCGCGGATGTTATAACCCCCCCCCATATGGTCGACCTGGTTATGCCTATGACTGTAACAGTTTGATTAATTTCGAAAATAGTATGCAATTGTAGAAACAGTAAATAAAGAGTATGTCAGATTGCAAGACTGTAGAGCAATTCATTGCTGAGAAAAAAAAATAATGAAATTCACATATTTCTCACCAATGAATTTCATCGAAAGCTGTATGTCCCTCCTTACAACAGCTTAAATTATTTAAGTTCCTCTTGTGTGAACATTCTGATTTCAGGGTGAAAAGTAATTTCAGAATTTTTTTTTTTTTTTTAATTGAAAGCTTTGGCTACTCGCAGCGGGTTTGCGATACCCATTCCAGAGTTTGAGAGTAGCAGAAGAATGGCTAGAAAGGGAAGATACATCTATAAAGATATATCCTGACAATAAAAAGAAATGACTCCATATTCTTCTTGCGAAACAATATGCATACTCTCCAGTAGGATCTGTATGACCACTTATATGCATGCGACCGCAAAGAGTGGCTGTTGTAACAGCACTCGACGGACAAAGGCAGATGATTGTGAGCTGGATGAAGCCAATAGGCAATCACTGTGTATAGCTCCCTCAGGTCACATACATACAATTCCTTCCTCATATCTTGGACCACTCGTAACTACTTTTGGATTCGCGAGCTTCCCATACCGTACGTCAGTTTTATCTCTGAATAAGAACCCTTCAAATTGCAATTACATTAGTATTGTAACTTCCCCTCAGGCATTGATAAGACTTCTTTCTTTCTTGTTTACTAGAAATATGATTTGACATTTTGTTCCTATTCGTTCCGTTCATTTTTCTCAAAGAATTTTTCTAATGCCCTTTTTCCTTAACTTCTTTCCTTACCAAATTTTTTTTATAAAATACTAGTGTCTACTTTATTTCATTTTCATGGAAACCATTTTGTCTGAATTGCATTTTCATGGAAACTATTTTGTCTGAATTGTATTTTCATGGTAACCATTTTTCTTAAACTTCAAAATTTCATAGCATGTTATTATTAATAAGAAGAATAGTAGAGCGTAATAAAATATTCTAAATAAAGTTAATATTTTCGCGAAAAATGAAAACAGTTATTTGTCTTCATTTTTCGCAATAATTATAATTATTAATAAATATTAAGAACATGGGTTTAAAAATTGAAACGCCGTCCATCCCACCAGCACGAGCGCAACTACAATATTCACTGCATAATGCTGACTGATTCAAATTCCGGAAGTAGTGTTACTTCCTCTTGATGTTTCTCTGGTAAGGATAAAAACTTTGAAAGTGATTTTTCACTTGTACGAAGGACGATTAACCGGCTAGTGTGTCAATAAATTTAAATTAAAAAAACTGTAGTTTACTTCAAGTCTTGCCAAAAAGTGGGTTGATACCAATTTGTTTCTCCCACTGGATTCTACGGCACAGAAATAATATGTTCCACTGAACTTTCACCACAACCGGCGTTGTAGCCGTTTTTACTTTTCCCGTCCCGGTTGCCGTTTAATCCGAACTGCCGGGTTATCGAGTACCGAGTAGGCGGGATTCTACTGTATAATTCGTTCGTTCGTTCGTTTTCGTAGTTTTACCTCTCCCTTTTTTAGGATTTAAGCGACCCAAGCCACCCGGGCCTTACAGGGCCGCTACCTGTCGGGAGAGGAATTACCTTTGGATCACATACATACTTTTTTGACCAGACAAGGACATGGAGGGCCTCCCCGGATGAGTGATCAGCCCAATGCCGGGGCCACCTCCGAGACAACACGAACACATAGGACGATACACACCATTCACACACACACACTCACTCACTCACTCAGAACAAGGCGAGGATGAGGATGAAGATGATAATGACGGCCAGATGATATCCGGGGACCACAAGGGCCTAAAGTTACCTGACATTTGTCTCATAGGTGAGGGAAAACCCCGGAAAAAACCTCACCTAGGTAACTTGTCCCGACCAGGAATCGAACCCGGGCCCGCTGCGTGAGAGGATTGGACGCATCCCCTGAGCCACAGCGGTGGACTACTGTATAATTATGATTATTAATAAATTATAATAATTATTAATAATTTATTATTATAATTATTACACCTTCGTAACCTGTACTCTTCGATAACTCCGGATTTCGCCACATCGCAGTTTCTAACGGAGCACGGATCATTCTTAGCATATCTAGCTAGATTTAATTTAGCAGAAGATTCATTATATTGCTGCGAGAACTGTGACTTTCCATGTACCATGTTTTATATACGTGTGCCAGACATGAGGAGGCCAGGAACATGCCCAGAGCGGCTGCGATGACTGAAGACGAACCCTGGGCCCCGGACTTAACCTTCTGGGTAAGGAAGAACAACTTCAAGGTACTCGAAACTTTTGCACAGAAAGTTCTTGATGACGGGCGAGAACAGGACGAGGAAGACTGAAGACTGAAAAACAAGGGTGAATAAGTGTAGTGTGAAGAACTGTATCATTTTTGTTTTCTCACTTGTTTTTGTATATTCAGGACTGTAATTGTGTTTGTAACAAAGGACGAAAGAAACACCCCACAGCCAAATGAAAAGAAACAGTTGAGTAATAAATGTACATACAAATTGTAAATGTACAACATGTAGCTTGTCTAGGGCTATAGCCTACGGGACCCCAGGGACCCTGGCCAATAAAAAAATTAAAAATGCACTCTTCGACGAATATAGTAAGGGTAATTAAATCACGGAGGATAAAATGGGCTGGACATGTTGTGCACATGGGGGAGGAAAGACATATCTAAAAAATATTGACTGGGAGACCTGAAGGAAAAAGACCACTTAGAAGATCTAGATGTAGGTGGGAGGACAATATTAGGATATATTTAAGGGAAGCAGGATTTTTGAGGGTTGGAGGGAGATGGCACAGAATAGGGTTGAATGGTGGGCACAGGTAAGCGCGGCAATGAACCTCCGGGTTCCATCAAAGATATACTGTTCCTTTAGCTTTCTTAGGAATTGTCTATTGCCAAAGTACTTTTTGCGGAGAAGAAAGAAAATTAATTCTTACATGCTAGTCATTGGTCATAATATGCAATAACGTTTCTACAATTTTTTTTTTAGATAATAGGCTACATATCAAAAATTAAAATAACGCTTTTTACATGTTTTCCCTCTTCAAGTTCCAAATAAGTTAATTTTTACACTTTTGTTATAAATTATACAACTTATTTTCAGTTTATATTGAATTTTTAACTCGAACTGTGCAATAAATTCCATTCTTAATGGTATGTCTAAAGAGCAATATGTCGTGTCCTCGTTAAAATAATTCCTTGGGCTTTCCGGGGAAACTAATTAGTTTGGTCCAAACTTCATTATCCAGTGACAAAAGAAAATCCAGTTCTTTGAATGACTACGAGAGGGATGCATAAACTAGCGGGCCCAGTTTCTACGTATCGGTAATACCATGGGAATTCATCTCAGTTTCGTTGTTCTGTGGCTGTGTTTCTCAAGTGTATAATGTGGAATGCTGAAAATAAACGGTAATTCATTATGAAGCTTTGTAAAATGTACACACTGACATTCTGATGTAAAACAGCGTACTACATAACAGTGATAGTAATATGGGTCCGAATTGTAGGCCTTTATATTCTCGTGTACTGTTTGGTCCTTGTTATTTGATCATGATCAGAGCCCGGATTCTGATGACATGTCATCTTTTTATTGATGCTGCATAGACATTGCCAACTTGTAGATAAATCGTAATCTTAGACTCTAGTTTATAGAAATGCATTTTTATTAGGTCATTTTTTGTCATTTCGTGCAATTTTATATTTTTAGGACATTTATTTCATTTTTACGTAATTATTTTGTCATTTTCATGTCATTTGCTTCCTTATTTTGTCATTTTCATGCATTTATTTTAAATAAATGACTAAGTTACTATAATGCAACATTTTTTGTACAATCTACTTTAAAAACATTTTTCCTACTTTTCTTCTCAAATGTTCCCATCAAGAATAGAGTTTTTAGACCTACAACATCCTTTCTATATTTACAGTTTTTGCAATTACGTACACATTAGTCTAGCCTATATCTTTGTGTGCACAATAATAATTTTTATAAATGAAGTATCAGTTTTTAGGTCATTCTTTGTAATTATTAAGTCATTTACTTTAAAATTTAGGGTCATTTTATAGGTCATTTTTCAAACAATTTTAGGTCATCAGAATCCGGGCCCTGATCGTGATCATTGATGAGTGGGAATACGAATAAATAGGCCTATAATTCTGTATAATAGGTGAGATATTTAAGAAAATTGCCTACTTAAATGGAATTGGCGATTTTATAATAGAGCCTATTTTCTGATCTTTACTGCCTACTTCCTAAAAATTAGAGGCTATTTTAGGCACCTAAAATTTAATTTTATGAACCTAGAAAGTAACATAAAACTTCGAAGTCTACTTATAAGTCGCTCATTTAATATAAAAACCTAGGATTTAAGTCTTGTCTCGCTGATAATGCAACTTTGAACGAGGCTAAGACAACTGAATGCGCACTACTGCACTACATCCTTGTATTCTGTGCAGGAATATATTAGGGGTAGAGGAATTATGTGAATGTCTCACATCAATTTTTTTTCGTAAAATTATCTGAAGGGTAATTATAAGCTAGCGTCTCTTCCACATATTCAGACTTGTCTGGCGAACAACAAGGCTTTTCTGTGCAGCGAAGGCAATTGAAAGTCCTAACCTACTCTGTCGGAATGAGAAGTGAAAAAATTGCAAAATATATGCTTAGGATAGAGAAAGTCTTGCCAGAGTTCAAATAAATTTTCACCCACTGTATTGGAATAGACTAATATTAAAATTAAGTACGCCCTATTGAGAACCCGGCTTTTAACCAACCCCATATAAAACAATTGAACAGACAATTAATTTAAGCCAATAGTACAGTAGCTTGAATGCAAAATTAACATAATACGAACGTTGTGACTATTTCAGATATAAACACGGAATACATCTTAATAGATTCCCTTTCTTAATGGCTGTGTCTAAATTAAGAATCCAGGGTATCTGCGAAGAAAATCTTTTACATTGACATTGGAAAGGGAAGAGTAACAAAAACAAGAGAGAGTTCGTAAGCAATAGAATAACATAACACAATAACATAAGTTACATGTCTTATAAAATGCCTCGCCCTAACTCGTGTTTCATTTCCATCGTCTTTTTTCCCAACTCACATATCCAGAATTCCATTCATGACCTACTCGTATATTCCACTTTTAAATTGAAATTACACTTTTAACTTAATTTTTTTGCGAGCGTCCGAATGGATGCCACCTAGGCCTATATATTTTTATGCTTGTTCTGTAAAAGGTTGCATTTATTAAGTGCAAGAGTGCATAGGCGTACCGAGGGGGGGGGGTTTGGGGGTTTGAACCCCCCCATTGATTAAAAAAAGGAAAATTGTATAATTTTTTAAAGTCTGCCCATAAATTACTTAATACAAGTATAAAGCGTGGGAAGCTTAAAACTCGTTATTTTGCGTCTTAATTTTTAAAATTTTCCGGGGGAGGATCCCCGGAAGCTTAAAACTCGTTATTTTGCCTCCTTAATTTTTAAAATTTTCCGGGGGGGGGGGGACCCCTGGAAGCTTAAAACTCGTTATTTTGCATCTTAATTTTTTAAATTTTCCGGGGGAGGACCCCCGGACCCCCCTCTCCCTGGGGGGTATTCCATACCCCCAGACCCCGCGGATGTTATAACCCCCCCATATGGTCGGCCTGGTTACGCCTATGCAAGAGTGGTACTTTATAAGAGTAGATGGTGGACGGGTGATCTACTTATAGCTTTTAACCTATAACCGATGGGAGAATCCAAGAAGTTCGAATATTTAATTTTTTTACCCTCCAAAAGAAACTTGATGTTTTGACTGAGTATTTATACGCCTTCAGATGTTTTGACAAAAGTAAATTAATATTGCTGACGAGAGGATGTTTTTGTAAATCCGTTCTGTTAATATTCTGGTTATCTCTATTAGGCTATTTCTTCACATATGCTTATCAAACTCCTTAAAAAAACCATCATCTAAAACTCAATAGTTTCTAAATATGGCCTATTAACTCCATATGGCACTTCGTTTTATCAGTTTCAAAAGAGCCCGTTCTTCTCACTGATGCCAGTGTTGTGAGTACAACGTATTGGTAAATAAGTACAGTATTGTGCTAGCAAAAGCGCCCGTTCTTCTTAAGGATACCAATGACGTTCCATACGCTTCGTGGAATTACTCTACTGAAAAATCCCCGGCGGTAGTGGACCACTGTATAGTCATAGGGAATCCCACGAGAAATTACGAGTTACTGAAAAATTTACGAGAACGAAGATCGAGCAAATTTATCTGATGAAACTCATAATCTCGACTGGGATTTATTAAGAAATAAAATATAATGGATCATGTCAATAATTTTGTTCTTACTTAGTTATCAGTATTCTTTCAGCTGTGAGATCACGGCATACTAAATGAAAGGACAGTCGATGAATCTATTCGAGTTACCAATGCTACCAGTAGTGCGTATCACAAGATAGAGAGCGTCGTTGTCGTTGCTAACATAAGAACACTATAAAAGTACACGCACTGATTTGCATCTAATTGGAATTTTGTTTTTAATCATTGTACATTTATATTACGTATTTCAATTTCTAAACAAATTACGTTGTATAAAATATGTCTTTTCCTGTTCATTCACATATGAGTCGCTTAGTTCCAAAACTCAACATGTCCACAAATTTTTAAAAATGAGATAATGCAAGTTCCACAATGTTGGCAGTGTAACTCTGGATTATTACTTCTATTGTAGATCAGCTTATATCACTTACTTCTAATTAGCCTATTTTTTTCATAATTTTTATTCCAGTATTAATGTCGTTAATAGTTTTTTCCCCCCATTTTTCTTGACTTTGATTATCGTGGACATGTTGAGTTTTGGAACTAACCGACTCATATGACGTATTAATCACTGCGTACTGATACCTCACATTTCGAGAAACGATCTGACGTGTTATAAGATAAAATCCCATCTTTGTGTTTCTTTTAAGCATATTATAGGGTAAAATAAACTACCGTGATTGGTCGATATCCGAGGCATTGCTAAACGTTATTGGTCAATATCAAAGAGCGTCCTATGAATGGAATAGTCAACGTAAAGAAAACTTATTTTGTACTGATATTTTATGGTACCAAATAGGCGCTTCAGAATTTTTAACCTAGGTTTTTAGAAGAGAAAATGTTGAAACATGTAATTGCAGTTAATAAGGCATGATTTATTTCTTCGTAGTTTGTTAATGAAGTTAACTTTTAAGATTTTTTCGTGAAATTCCGGGCAATACCATTTCATCATGAAAATCTTAACAGTTTTTGAAGTGAAACTTCTTTAGGCGCGCTAGGAGTAAATCGAGAGCTAACCCAACGTTGCGTTACGCTCTAGCGTTACGAACAAAATCGTCACGAAAGTAGTGGGGGTAAGTAGCAAGCATAGAGTTGTTACCGAAAGAGTGGGGCCATGGGAGCGCGCGAGGGAAAGGTATCAGGCATTGAGTGAGGGGCTATTTCTGCTTCGAGCTAGTGGCGTGGTGAGCCCTTCACCATTATAGATGGCTCTACTCGTTGCGTGAGAATCGTTGACACGTCACTAACGTTCTCGGAAACTTAACCAAAGCGTTCCGTTCATGTAAACAAACACAGTGGGTACGATTAGTGACAGTTTAAGCATTAGTTCATCACAGCTGTGTTATTGTTTTTTCGTATTCGATTTAAAATGCCGAAAAAAGTGTTTATTCAGATAATTTCCTTCTTCCGTTCGATATAATTATATGTAGGGGCGGATTTCTATGGCATGTCATATTTTTACCCTTTGCATTATTTCAGGTTTCCGACTAATTTAAAACCTATTCCAAGCATCCTGGTGAAAATGGAAAGGCTTTTATTGTACATATAACTGCATATATAGGAAATGTTCAACTATTGTAGCATATTTAGTATGAATATGCATATTTAGGTCATATTTTTGGCATATTTGTGTGCATATTAAAGAAATTTTGAAGTTTCATCATATTTTGTAAATTTTGGATTATAATGATACTTTTTGAGAGTTTACAGATATTTTAAATAATTAACATATATATTTTAATAAAATGAATTGTAATGAAACTTAAAAAAATATATACAGAATGTGTAAGTGGTAAATTCATATTTTAAATTTTATTGGTCATATTTTAATGTTTTAGGTCATAAATGCATGCATATATCCAATTTCTTAGGTAATAGAAATCCGCCCCCTAATTATATGTATTCCTCTATTTCACTCTCAACATTGCCAAAGAAGTTTCACTTCTGTCGCGTGGCGTTCCACGCACCCGATTTTTTTTTTTTTTTCACTCGTGCTGTGTATAAAACTTCCAATCAGTGCAGGTATTTACATAAGAAGTCCAGTAAACCCTTTTTTTTACGTTTATTGATTAAGTTATTTAGAGGGAAGAGAATGGAGAAAATAAGGTAACTGCTTCATTAATTAGTATCCGGCAATTACAAGGTGAAGAACATTACCCTGCGCTCACGTGAGCTAGCTTCTGTGTGCTTATAATTTATGTAAGTTGATTGCCTTCGCTCCGAATTAGGTATTTTATGGCGTGATTTAGGACGAACGGGGGAATAGCATGGTCTGGAGAGGAATGAAGACATTCTCTTCCTCTCTTTCCCTCTCCACTTTTCTGTCGAGATAATCCATCCTGTCAGCCACATCCTACCCCTCACCCTTCCAGGAAAAATAAAAGGGGGAAAACTCATTGTTCCTAGCAGGGAAGCTTTCTTCTTCGCTTTCTTATTTTCTTCTACAGTTGCTGGTTGATTGTAGTTATTGTAGAGTCTGTATTTTTGATCTCGATAGTTTGATATTCCCATTAATCCGAGCTGGAAAATTTGAAATGAAAATAAACGACAGTATTCTTCTTTCCCTTAGTTTTACCTCCCTCTTGTTGGTACTTCTACGCGGCCCACGTCGCCCATTCCTTACAGGACCGTGATCAGTCGGGGGAGGGAGTTTCTATCAGTGGCGGCTCGCAGATTGAATTGTGGGTGAAGCTCTTAATAAAATAAATAGGCCGAAATTGTAGGTTTGCTATAATAAGGCGCGAATTTAATTTTAGAGTATGAACAATTGTATTCTATTGTATTGTATTGTATTGTATTGTGCGAACTGTTTTGACTTCTTCATTACCTGCTAAAAATGAAAGTACATGAAGAAGTCCACTGCTTGCTTTCACGTGGTTCTAATGGACATGTTGATATTATAGTCATTATATAAACAGGAACATCAAGCTTGAAATACTGTGTACCGGACTCAACCAACCATTGACTATGAAGTTGACTGTGCTCAGGCGTGGAAAAGATATATTTACGAGTCATGTATCTCCTACCTAAGTAATCTCTATAACATACCCGAAGAGAACTGGCAAGTATGGTGCATTCTAAATCCACAAAAATCAAAGGTAGATCGCCATAAATAACTAGAACAAGAGGATGTCTTGGACAATAAGCTTCTAAATTACGGGTCTTCTGCTTGTTTCCTGGGCGATGTACTTGCTTTATAAAAATAAAAATCGCAACCAATCTGAATGCATTCCTCAATATTTAGCAATTGGGCGTTGACTCCTTATAGAGTTTGATACATACGATTTAATTCTGTTCCTTCAGCATTGCCACTGTCACTTTCCACTCTTAAAGGGTATGGCAATGGCCTAATCCTCAAAGGATGCCGGTGGTTAACGGAGAGACTGCACTATTTGCTGGTTGATGCAAAGAGCTACAATGCAAGTGTACAAAATACCGTTACGTTTCGATTTCAGTCGAAAATTTGTACATTCAGGCATCATAAAATATTCACCAAGAATCTTACACCACACCTATGCTTTTAACCTTTTCACTGCTACTGACATAAAAAATCGTCACTAATAGAGTAATGCTTTATACAAAATGGGAGGATTTTTATCTACGTATTAGGTTTATTTCCTATATAAGCCAGCTATTCTACTGAAATTTTCTTATTTATTTTAAACTTAGAACCCACTGATGGTTTTGCGTATGATTGCTTATTTACCCATAACAAATATAATGATTCAAAATCCCCTAAACGTCAGATTATATTTTCTTACTTTTGTACATCACCAGATTTGTATGGATGGCTTAAATTGGTTTATTTATGTGTGAGGTTCAAACCCCCCTAAAGTACTATATAATGCCATGTTGAGTTCAAAAACCCCTCTATTCCACTGCTTTAAACTTCAAAAACACCTCTATTTTTGAATGGCGTTTAGGGGGTTTTGAATCTAGAGGATATATCCTTAAAGTTTAATTTTGAATTACGTAATTCATTTCTATTATTTAAAATATATGTTAGTATTTTGTACCCGAGGGTCTGTTGTACTTCCAAACAGAAGAAAATAAAAGTTTTTTGTGTCACTCCGCTCATTTTCCTTCCACCACATCTAAAAGTCCTATGAAATGCCTTAATTGTTATTGCAGAAATCATTGTTCAGTGAAATGTGAGTTTTTCATATCGTCTGCAAATATTCCCAAGCTGACTGTTAACATTACCATTTATTGCGAGGAGAAAGCGAGAAACCTCTGCAAATGTCTGAATTTTTTGTGAACCTAATTATAAAGGAGAAGGTTAGAGAAATAAAAAATGCTGGTAGTTTGCATTGCCCTTCTGAGGAAAAGTCTTCATTAACTAATGGTTATTCTTCCCCTTTCTTCGCATCAGTTCCTGTAGTGTTGGTATAAGAAAACAGAAAACCTCCCCTTGTTGTGCACAGATCTCGACCCTTGTTGCAATACATTACTTTCCTCCTTGCAGTGGCTTTCCATTTCTGTCTGAGTCTCCTTAACAGAAGAAGCTAGCAGGCCCTCATTATTTTCTCCCTCGTAAAACAAGTTTATGGGGTGCTTGTAAAACTTGGAGTCACTTCTCTTGCAAGAAATTTATCCGCTCAAGCCATCTCTATGTTAAGGTTCAAGTAAAAGTTGTATTTCCCTACTGCCGCAAAACACCCAGCATTTAGTAGGGTGAAAGCGAAATATAATAGACTTAATGAGTTACTCTTGCACCACTTGTGTGGTGACCCTGGCAGTGGCGCCAACTTTTGACGAACACTTGAGTGGGCTCAAAGATTTAAAAATTTTCACACTTCCACCCTTTTAAGGTTTATAAAATAGTCTTATAATGTAATATTGATGTGACTACAGATAATTATGGAACTGTGCAAGAAACGATTTCAGTGTTTGCAATGACAATCACATTCTTTAATTCAACCCTCAAAATTGTTTAAAGTTTATAATATTATATACACTTATTTTTTAATTTTGGGTTTTAGGCAACTTCTAAAATAAAATTATGTAGCACGGGGTGTTGGAAAAGTTTTTCTCTTGACTGGATCTCTCCCAATAAATTCTCCCTATCATCTTCTTTGTCAGTAAAACTGCATTGGCAGAGTAAAATGTAAAACTTTAATGAATTCGATTATTTCAAACGATCGTGAGTAATTTCGAACAAGAGGAGATCATACTATGTAAGTCAACAATAGCCTGATTGCCGCTTTACAATGATTCAACAAAGAAACACGATTTTTAGTAATAGCAACAAATAAATTATAATAATACGAGACAAATTAATGGGTGGGCCCCATGGGCCCATATAAGTTGGCACCACAGGACCCTGGGGTACCCGTTTAGCGTTTTTTTGTTTGTTAGCTTCACATTTATAACAATTTGACTTCCAATGTGAATTCAATGGGTTCCGCAATTAGACATGATATTACAAAAACTCATCACCCGATCTTGTTTTATATATACAGTATACTTTTTCTGCCCACACTGTACAGGAAGTATTGTGTTCGACCCTGAAATTCGATTCGAGTTTTCAGCATCAGTATAAGTTTTGAGGTAGATCTATCAATCATAAATCCAAAAATACAATTTTCAGAAGCATCACTGTATGAGTATTGTTTGTCTGTGTGTATGTGTCTGTCTGTGTATCTCTGTGTTTGTTTGTGACCCCATGAACGACTTAGATCGAAAACGAGAACTCGTATAAAAACACAAAATTTAACATCGCATTAAGAATCTTCTGGGGATGTGACACGAAGCAAGGCAACGACTTTATCTTACTTTCACTGCCATTGTATGTGAAGATTTTTGTTCTGATTTTCTCAAAAGCGGGACCAACAATTTTGTTAAAATAGCCTATTGTTCAAGATGAATGTAAAGAGCTAAAAATAATTATTAGAAATATTTCTTCCAATAAATTCTCTGAAGGGTAGTTTAAGCTCGTCCACAAACTTAGGCTTTAAGCTTTGTCGCGAATAATACATTTAATTAGTTTTAAACAACTGAACGCGTACTTCCTTAATGGAGCCACTTTATTCTGTTGTAATGTAAAGGGTAGAGAAAGTCATGGGGTTGTTTCCAATAATCAATAATTTTTTCTTTAACATGGGCAGCATAAATGTAATGGTAACAATGTATTTTCTTGAACACGGTTTCGTTATCAGAAATAAGTATAGTATTTTGAAAACATAAAGACCCATTTCTTGAAACTACCAAGATATTACTTATTAGGGATTAGTGGACAATACGTGAATCTCATTAAAGAGCTGGAAGTAGCACTATCAGGGTTCTCTCTTTTCTGCAGATTGTTCAGTCTTGTATCATGTTGAATACTTTCACCAGCTAGTATGTAATAATAGTGTCCTTTTTTCCGATACAAGTGTACAAATGGCCACATCAGAAGAACGTGTTCTCTCTAAATACACTGACTCGGAGATTACTTACTTACTCAATGGTAGACAATTCCTCAGCAAGCTAAAGGAATATTATCTATATTATTGAACCCGAATGTTCATTGCCACGCTTACCTGAGCCTATTCTGTGCTAACTCCATCCAGCCATCCCTCGCAAACCCTACTTCCCTTAAATATATCCTAATATTGTCCTCCCATCTACATCTAGGTCTTCCAAATGGTCTTTTACCTTTGGGTCTCCCATTCAATACTTTTGAGATATGTATTTCCTCCCCCATGCGCGCAACATGTCCAGCCCATTTCATCCTCTATAATTTAATTACCCTTACTATATCCCGTGAAGAATACAGGTTATGAAGCTAATCGGTGTGCAGTTTTCTTCAGTCCCCATTTTCATTTCTTTTAGGCCCAAATATTTTCCTAAGCACCCTGTTTTCGAACACTCTCAGATTATGTTCTTTCCGAAGAGTAAGCGACCATGTCTCACATCCATATAGTACAACCAGCAGGATAATAGTCTTATAAATTTTTATTTTTAGATTTCTGAACAGAAGACGTGAAGATTAGAGTTTCTGAACTGCATAAAAACAAGCATTTGCTGATTTGAGTCTACACTTAACTTCTACCTTAATATTATTTGTTTCTGTAATTACTGTATTTTACGGACTATAAGACCCTCCGTACCATAAGACGCACCTTGATTTTGGAATGGAAATTTAAAGGAAAAGAAATTTAATGTGATTCTAAACAAAAAAATTTAAAGGGAATAATAACCTTGTACAATAGAATCAGTGTAAATCGCTTTTAGTGCTTAATATCAAACTTCTAACTTAAAACCTGCGTTGTACGAAAATCTCTTCTGTACGGGTGGCATCGCATACATTTTAACTGAACTGATTTCTTATAATACTTTACCCTCTGAAAATACTTTTACACCCTCTAACCCTGAATTCAGCATACGGTAAGTGTAACGGGATAAGGCTGTTTTGAGGTAATTTTCTTAATTTAAACCACCCGGCGGAGACAACTCCTTTCGTTTAAAAGAACTCAACATTCCTTTCTTTTCGCTTTGTATACCTGGCTTCCAGCTACCCTCAATTTACGATTGTGACAAGTGCATTGATGTATAGTCTGTGTCAAAATTTGTAATTATCTTATCGTTTACAACACCTTGTTTATAACTATGATATTCCAGCAATATTTACAAATTTTTAAATTTTTTAATGTACTTCGGACCATTAGACGCACCCAACTTTCAAGGCTCTGTTTTCAAAGTAAAAAAGTGCGTCTTATGGTCCGTAAAATACGGTATTGCTAACAGATGTTAGAATTTCTCCACTTGTTCAAACGTTTTACTGGCTATTCTGATATTTTGTAAAGCTTTACTTTGACATTTTATGACCATATACTTAGTTTCTCTGCATTGATTTCCAATCCAACATTCCTGCAGGCATTGAAAAGTCTTTCTGCATTTCTCTCGATTGTGTTTATGTCATCGCCCAACAGACAAACATCATCTGCATAATCCCAACAGACAAACATCATCTGCAGAAACCCAACAGACAAACATCATCTGCATAAGCTAAAATCGGGTGACTGCCATTTAATTCTAGGCCTACTTTGTTTTCCTGAACTTTCCTAATGGCATAATCCAAAGCGAAATTAAAAAGTAAAGGCGATAGTGCATTTCCTTAGCAAACAAAAGCCACATTCATTAGAAGGAAACAGTGTAAAACTGTCAACCTGGTCCTCAGGAGGTGGCTTCATGTTTTGGAAAATGTCATACTTGCATACATAAATGTAATTGCCTTCCCCCTCTACAACCTTTTGCCATCCATGTACTCCGTCAGGGCATCCATCTCTGTTAATATCTTGCTGTGACAGCCCTATAGTGATGCTTTCGTTTTGTAAAAGAAATCTTAGCCAGAATGGCTTCTGAGCCGATGGTACTGAGAGATACTGTAACATACTGTAAACCAATATGAGCCCCTATGAGCGGAATTTGTCATTAAAAAGAAAATGAGAGCACCACCTCAAGGGATGCCATTATCAGTGCTGTAGAGTAGTCACTGCAGGACATTAATAGAGTTGGATGCGTTGATGGAAAATGACGTCTTTCACACATAAGTCAGTAGATGCTAGGGAGGGAAGGAGATCACATTTAAAGAATGTAAGTACACTTCCTCTTCTGTTAATAAGACTTTTTCAAGAAAATACTGTTGCATTACTTTTCATCCAGTCCATGTATATTTATGAGTATTTAAGGGATGGGTGTTGAGAATGGTTTTCTAAACCATTTGTCCTATAAACTTGACATTTTGCACACTTAATTGAAAGATAAACTAAAATTGAAGTTTAAAATTTCATTTTCATATCTCAGTTTGTTTTCGAGATAATTAATTAATTGAAATTGAATTTTTGTAAGCAAAATATAAATCTATCTCTTTCAACACATATTAAAGTATGAATCTGAATATTTTATGTGAGATTCTTTGATGCTTGTTTTACAAATTTTCTGATTTTATTTTTTATGTATCATATATAGTTTTTGTTTAGAAAAATATTTTACCCAGAAAAATTAATAGTATAAAAATTTGATTTATGATTATAATAAATATATCATTTTAAAAGTTAAGTAAGGTCTATACAGGAAGTCTGATAAGATATTTTATTACAAACATTGTAAATATATTGCGAAAAAAATTCCATAGCTGTATGTTTTTGGAACGGAAATGTGGTAAAATAAAATGGAGAATGAAGCCAAGAAATCAGTCAATTAAGTTCGCATGCACTGGCTGTTGGAAGTGCATTTAGGTTTAAAATTGATGTCATCAGCACCTGTTCCGTGTATCCAAATGCCATAAAATTTTGCACAATTGTACTTTATGGTATGCTTGATTTTTTTACACTAAAATAGAAAATCACTTTTTTGTGTTTAAAAAATGGCTAAATCAACACTGGGGTACGCCGTAGCGTAGTGGTAGGGGCACTGCGCTGCAAACCGGAAGGTCGCGGGTTCGATTCCCAATGAGGTCATTGAGATTTTTCAATTGGCCTAATCCTTCTGGTGGTACTATGGCCCTGGGGTCGACTCAGCCTCTAACAGAAATGAGTACCAGGCTGACAACCTTACCACCTTCATGTGCCGAATGTCCAAAATCTGGGAGCCTCAACATCCTGGAACCCTCTGGGCCTCCATGGCCTAAAATAGGGATCACTTTACCTTTACCTAAATCAACACTTCCGTCTCCATTATTACCTTATAATACCTGTGAAACATGTACAAATAATTGGAAGTATTTCCTCAGATCTGTGAATGGAGCATTAACTACCATCATGACATACTTCGTTACCAGGATGAGAGAGATTTCTCGTTCGCCATGGAACTGTCTGAATACTTGGTATGACTTTGAACATGCAATTCACAGAGGAAGAGACACAGACACTGTAACCGTGGAGAGGGTTTTGATCAATAGAGCTTAGAGTGAGAATCCTTACATATCCATATGCACAGTTTGCATTTTATCTGCTGTATGTCCTAAGGCAATCCCATTTGTGGTTTGCTATTTCATCAGTTTGCCCTAATATCTTGCTTATCTAATGTATCGTTATTGTAGAGGCGAATTTGCTTACTTAGATAGCTACCTTTGCTGAATATTGGAAATTGATGCAAACTGATAGTACAAAAGTTTTAGGCCTACAGGAACACAAATTTTTAAGCTGGAAAGAGTACATTGCATATTACTCACCGAAATTGAGCTTTGCATCTTATGCAATAATATCTATAACGAATCTTTGTGGAATTAATGTAACATAATTATCTTACTTTGCATATCTTCATTCAATAATGAAAATTTGGAATAATATTTTGGGGAATCTAAGGATTGGGGGCATGTGCTCAGCATTCTGACACCTGAGGCCATTAATAACTTTTTCCATGATAGGATCCGCTACTTCTCAATCAAGTAGCTCCTCTATTTGAATCATGAAGCTGAGTGCACCCCATTCCAGACCCCCTACCTCAGAAAAATCTGAGAAAGTACTGAGGATTGAACCTGGGCCTGCATATCCGTAGCCAGCGACACTAACCCCAAGACCACAGGCGGTCAATCAAATGAATAATTAAATTCAGTTTACCAAGAATAATGAAATTCATAATATCAATACTAGACACGTACTTGATCTTCATATATCTTCAGCTCCATTAACCTGTTAGCAAAAAGGCGTTTATTATAGGTCTGTTCCCAAAGCCAAGTCATGTACTATTATGTGCCATGATGCTTGAATTGACATGAATTGACTTTGGGAATGAACCTTATGAACGCATTAGATTGTTTAATTGTTTTCCTAATGAAATCAAAGCATTTTCTTTACAGCTACATATTCGGAAGATTTAAAATGCAATGTGTTGCCCCTCTCTCCCAAGAAAATTAATTCAGTATGGTTAGTTCCTTTCTGTTCGGCATATTTTATTGTGTGAATTAATATTTTCCTATATTTGAATGTTATAATAAAACTAGGCTCCCCCAGTTCCATAGGTGCCAACTTTTGAGGGGTGAGGCAAGGTACTTTCTGCTTTATCATATAAGGCATATGTACAACTACTAAAAAACCATTCCTCCCCCCATCAACAACATTCTCTTCCCAGTTCCGTTCCAAAACGTCCTCTCACCATAGATGTTTACACATATAACTCTGATGCATATATTTAATTATAGGTTTTAAGTTAACCAAGTATTCAGTGGTGTTAGTTATTTAATTGATTCAAATACTTTACTTTGTTTCAGGTGATCGCCTTCATCTGTGGTCTGATCGTGATCATCCTGATGATCATGGCCCTTGCCTCAACTGACTGGCTGATGGCCGCAGGTTGGAGACAAGGGCTATTCATCCACTGCATAGGAGACGATGCCCCACTGCCACTGCCTTTCAACATGCAGGATCCTCCAGCCTGCTACCAAGCAAGGGATGTCGGTATGTAGCCAATCACAGTTTCAATCCTACATAGCATTCTTAAACTTATTTACAATTTTAAGTGAATAGCTACAAAACAAGATGAATGACTTTTTATTCCCAAAATCTGGCCAGTCAAAAAGATATTTGGGAACTGCCAAAGAGTATTGCCAGTCTGGAGTTTTGACGTCTTGCTTAACTCTCCAATCTCTGCTATGGGGAGTACTTTTAGGCTACTCTTGTAGCTGATTTCAGCACTTAGCTTACCCTAGTAGTTTGGAAACTCCATCTGCTTGGGAATGCACTGCAAGTTTCTAGCTTGGTTGAGAAGTGTCTGTGAAGAGTTTAATATTTTTCCAGTGCATTTTTGGAGGATCATACTTTCGTACAAGTGAAAGACAGTATAAAATATAATCTAGTATTACAATTTATTGGATTATTTTTAGAGTCTTGTGGGAGTATTTCAAAACATTTTGTACATTTTTGCAGAGAATGTGACTTTATCACCACTATTGATGTACAGGTAGGGGAAAAAAGCGGACCGACTCTTGTAGCTGATTTCAGAGCCTTGTGATACGTAAATAAATGTAAGAGGTGTAATGGAAATGTTTGTTTTCACAAGCAATGCAAATTACGTGAAATTATTTCCCAATTCAAGTAATGTTCATTTCAATACATTCCCTGCTATCCTGTGAATGCCGCTAGGCAGATATTTTAGTCGGTCCACTTTTTTTTCCCCCCTACCTGTACATATCCATAGGAATATTTCATAAAGGCTAAGATATACCCTTAATACATTAATGCTTTATCTTAAAATATGAAGATATTCATCCACGAATTAAAAATCCCTTTAGGCAGGCCTACAGGCTGAGGTAGATTTCAAAGTGCTTTTGGTTTAATTTATTATCGCTGCACAGCACTCTTCTTTTTTAGCCTTGGCATGGCAAACCCGCAGTAATAAGAACTGAATTCGGTAAAGAGGAAGAGACTACAATCATTTGTTTTGACAACAAGAATAGGATATAATATTCTGGGAGGCCGTGCGCAAGATCAGCAATGAATAAAATTAGCAAAGCCGCTAAACAAGACAAAATTATGATATTATAATAATTCTTTCAAGTGTTATTATTTTCAAACATTAAAATCTCGCGTCATATGAGAGCTATCAAGAAATTAGTTATTGATTTGTAGAGTACTCATCAAGAGCTTTTCAACGATACCCCACAAGATGTGGTTTCAAAAGTTTCGAATTTTCACCCCCCCACCCCCATCCCCACCCCCACCCTCACTCTCACTCGAACCCCCGAATCGTTGGTGTCACTGTGAACTCCAAAGGGAGTACTCTAATTTATTCAAACAAAGTTTCCCTCTATACTTCATAGGGGCCGAAATATACATTTTTAAAAATTTCAACCCCCTCCCCCGACCACCCCCTTGGGTCAATTTTGCTCATTAACGAACTTATCCGAGCTATTGGGCCTAGAAATGACATAATAAAATTTGGTTCAAATATCTTCAAAATTACGGCCGCTATCGTGTAAAGATATAAATATATATATATATATATATATATAAATATCACAATTTTTTTTTTTTTTTTTTTTTTTTTTTTAACGGGCGGTGGTTTCGTACTTACAACGGGGAACATGAAACGTAAAGATATGAAAGAATTTTTCGAAAATGATGACATGGTATCCATTGCAATAGGTAGATTTTTTTTCGAAATCTACCTAAAAATGTTATTTATGGAAACCAGCTATTCCACTAAAATGTTCCTAGTTGATATCAAACTTATAACCCATTAGTGATTTTACTTGATGAATGCTTATATTAAAATATAGATCCAGCTCTGAAAGGGTTAAAATCAGTTTGATAAATGAATGTGTATTTTTTAGCTAGTTCTATAAACATTCTAAAAAATCTTCTGTATCTTAGCCTATACATATAAATGGGATTATGAAAAATTGATGTATTTATAGCATTTTAAAAATGTTACGTATGTAGTACCTTGCTTTAATAAATCTACAGCTTATCTTAAGTGTTTTCACTGCATTTTATATTCTGCTCATCAATCAACATAATTTTCATTTAAAGAAAAAATAACATAAAATAAACTCTTGAAGCATGGCCGTCCGGAAGGGGGGGCAGGGTAGGGCCGTTGCCCACCTCTGGAAATTTTGTTAACACATAAATCTATAAACTAAATGATTATAAGAAACTAATATGAGGTCAGGCTTAAGTTCCCACTTACTATAGTTGATGTTAGGCCAAAAAGAGTCGTAACAGCTGATTATCTTAGATATGAGCAAATAGGAAAATCACTTCCCGCTTCCCCCAAACTTGAAATTTTCTAGCCAAACATTTGATTGCAATGAAGGTAGGCTAAATCACTGAAAGTATCGCATTTTATACGAATAGTACCTGTGAAATTGCAAGGAGTAAAAAAAGTAATGTGAGAGTACTTCGCCACATTTTTTCTTTGCATTCATAAGTCATAGGTCGAGCTGCAGTAAATGGAGGATGTGAATGATGAAGATGACGCTGATGATGATATTATTAATAATAGGCCTAATAATAATAATGAAAATGATAATAGTAATAATAATAATAATAATAATAATAATAATAATAAAATGGTTGTAATAGTAGCATAGTGATGGTGGTGGTGGTAGTAATTTGTTCATCCCCCCCTTGACAAAATTTCTGCGGACGCCCATGTCTTGAAGCTTAGAGTTTAAAAAAATTATCAAATCAGAAGACCTGTAACAAAACATTCATCAAAAGCACAAGTGGTAGTGCAAGATTCTTAGTGAATCTTTTACAATGTGTATTAATTCTTTTTTATCAAATTTTTGGCTGAAACCGAAATCTAGCAGTATTTGATACACAATATACAGAGTGTTTAATGAATAACATCGAAATATGTTACGTGTGTATAGAGGAGACATAGACGAGCAACTTTTATTAGGAGATTTTTGCTCTATGACGTAAAATGTATATGCTATAGGGCATTAAAGTCATTATAATTTGGTGCTCATAAGTCAGTAATGAAGCGATATAGTGCTAAAAGTTTTATTAAATTGACTTCATGCTTTTTTAGTGATCGATAAAAACCTGATTCTTAATCATTCGTCAACAGCTATATCATAATTTAGAGTTTTCATAGTCTGCAAAATTTTATCACATGACTGGTCACCACTGCATTAGTTTTTTTATTCACAATCCAGTGTTAACAACGAAGTTCCTTTGTTTTGCTTTTTTTTTCAAATGTAGAAGTCAGTGGTGGCCGTGCCGTGGGATATTTTATGCTGCAACAAGAAAAATTGAATCCATGGAACAAAAGTCTCCTAATAAAAGTTGCTTGTCTCTGTCCCCTCTATACATAGGTAAAATATTTCGGTGTTATTCATTAACACTGTATAAATGTATCTCTTCATATACTATAGGATAATTTTTATTTATAAAGCTGTTATATTAAAATATTTTTTTTGTGTGAGTTATTAAAGAGCTTTTTGTTTTAAAAGTTTCTTCAGTGTTTACGAATTGTGTATAATTTTTACGTCAATTACAGCATGATTGGTTGAGGATAACCAGATATTTTACTATGTTATTTTGCAGCTTATATCAAAGCAGCTGCTGCCCTGTGCATCATCACATTGCTGACAGATATAGTCGCCACAGTGCTCACAGGAATGGGTCTGCGCAGCAAGGACCACAGAACCAAGTACAAGTATTACCGTTTTGCTGTCTACGTCATGGTGCTATCATGTAAGTGCTGCTATTCCAGCTAACATTACTAAAATCTTCTGGCTGAAGGCTTAGTGCATGGGATTATGACATGACATTATAAACAAGATTTATGTTTGTCCTAAAATGTTGAAGAACCCCTCCTCTGTAAGGGGATTTTAGATCTCGATGTGCAGAGTCATTAAAATCTACTTGATCTAGACCTCACAACAAAATATGTAGCCTAATATCTGAATAATTTTAGATCTAAATACAGTAGAATTCCAATTATCTGAACACCAAATATCCATATCGCCAATATCATCAGATTGGTTTTCAGGAAGTTTTTCGATTATTTATTCAGTTAAAGAAAATACTTTTCTGTACTCCAAAAGATTGTGTTGAGGAACACACTTTCCAATCATTTTTGTTAAAAGGTATTAAAACAGGACAATTTCTATAATTCAGAAAGACTCAATGACGATTTACAAATAAAATTTAAGTAAGGTACAATGTGATTTTTTTTTTTTTTTTCTGAGAGAGTTCAGTTTGATAAGGGTATTTGCAACACCCGCCTGGGTGCATGCATTTCTGAGGGGTGAAAAATATTGCAAATTTAACATTTTATATGTTAAAAATAAAAACGATCAAGCTTTATAAATTTCAGAAGGTAAAAAAACCTCTTCTAATTCTTAAGAAGTTAATAAAATACACTGTACAACTAGTAGGCCTAAAGTTATAATCTTAGTTAGCAAAACGCATTTACTTGTAACCAATTAAAACTTTCAGTTCTTCTTAAACTTGTGGAACATAGGCTCTGACTTTGGGTGGGGGGGGGGCAAGGTACTTTCTTCCTTCCCCCAACATTTGAGTTTTTATCATATAAGGCTTACGACAACTATTAAAAATTCATTGATCTTTTGAATAATATATATAATGAGAAACAGTTATTCAAGTCTGTATGACTTATGAAATCACGTGGTGGCAAGAGCAAAATCCCCCTCCCGGTCTTCTTAAAATGAAGTTATGTCCTGCTGTCCCAAAACTTTTATTAGGGATGCTCAAATATCCCGCTTTTTGTGATTTGCTTGGCCAGTGTATTTTATGCTACATAAATGAAAGTTGCAACAGTGAAGGCCTTGCTCCTTGTCAAAACACAATTGTATATTGATATGTTATAATAAAATTCAATGTACATGAATGTGTATAATCTCAAATTTTATTCACATTCGGAATTGAATGCATTATATGGTATATATAAGATTACTAGTATATAGGTGGAAATACTTACAAGATTTGAACACTTGAATGGGGTATCATGTACTGACTTTTATGACAAAATATCAGAAGAAAAACACTTCTTAATAAAATGGATAAAAGTGACAATGAAGCATCTACTTCTGTGGAATAATTTATCTAGACCAGTCTGCAGAAGAAATTGAAGAACTTGTCTGAGTCATTTGGTATAATTGTGTGCACGAGACAAAGGTAATTTTTAAATGTTCACTAAATTTTATGGATAAGATTTTTGTCCACTTTTTTCCTTAATTATCCCAGGCTTTTCCTAAAAATGTTTCAAATATCCTGTTTTTACATAAACATTATATGGACACCCTATAACCGATATCTCTGTGAATAAAACCCATTCCTAATTTATCTTTAGTATGAATAAGCTCCACGCAACCTATCCCTATTTAACTTCTACCAACCTGAAATATACAGAGTATAAAGGGACACTTAGGCCTAAGTGCATGGGACCCCATTTTCTGTTCATTCATAAATGAACACTAATAATAAAGCAAAATAGTGGTGTAAGAACACAAATTTATATTGTGAAGAGGAACTTACTTTGATGAACACATATAGGAAGACCCGAACTATGAATAGACTGCACAATACTTTTCCTGTTCAAAATGGTAGCACGCGTTGCCATCTGCGGCTATAATAGAATGGTGCTGATGCAACCATACAACAATTTTCTTAATTATGTTTAAAGGCCTTACTTATAAAAGGAGGTACTGAAAGTGGCCATGGTTGTCCATATGTTTTTGACACCTCTCTAAGAAACCTTCATCACTCTCTGCAGCTCACGTTATGAAATGCTGGCAATTTCCTGGTGGATATTTTGTTCCAATTCTTTCAGGGTGTGTGGTTTTGTCTTGTACACTTTATGTTTTAATTTACCCCAGAGATAATAGTCGCATTGATTGAGGAGTCCACAATTCTCTACTAATAATTCTCTCCTCCTCAAACACGCCTTCAGTTGTTCTCATTGAAATATTGGCTGTATGGGCTTGTTGAGAAAAAGAAGAAAGAAAAGAAAAAAAAGACAAAGGCACACTCCATATCTCTCAGTTCTCTAAAAAACGAGTGCACCTATGTACTTGTGGGTGTCAACTTATACCTCATAAAAAATGGGCCCTATAATTTGTTTGTCGGCCAGGATGGTCTAGGGGTAGCATGCTCGCCTCTAGATCCGCAGGTCGAGGGATCAAACCTGGCCGCGGTTGATGGATTTTTCCAGACGTAAAAATCCGAGCACAGAGTCCTTTGGGAGGGACTTTAAGCTGGGGGGTCTGTGTCTTAGATTTACGGCACGTTAAAGAACTCTAAACCTAAATTAGAGCCTCTGGAGAAAATTTCCCAGCCTTTCACGTCCAAGTAATACCTTAGTTTCCTGGGGGGTTGTGAGGCAATTGGAGGCCCTTCACCCCGACACGGGATATAGGACAGAGTCAGTCAGTCAGTCATTCGTTTAATCCTCGGTCAACACATTACTGCAGAGCAAAGCAAAATCATCAGTAGCTTGACCTTGATTGCACCAGCAGCAGAAAACATGTGTCCGCAGATCCAGTGGAAAAAAATTGTGCAGCTGGTTCATAGTTTATTGGGTCTCCCTGTATAAGCAAATTAACTTCATTATAATTGATTGCTTACTAGTAACATGTTTTCAAGAGGTCTTTTCTCTCATCTTCAGCAATGATCACACATCGTACTCCCATCCTGTACCTCCAGAATTGCTGCTGTGGTTTTACAATTTTTTCAAATTAGGCCTAACTCATTCTCCCCAAAATGTTAAAATTTTGATTGTGGTTTTTCACAGAAGCGAGTGTGTTTATATATTATTTGTTAATCAGTTTGTCAACGTCATTGCATTTCCCATTACAAGTGAATTTAAAGGAACTTATGATATTGTTTTTGTTTCACAGTAATCTCGATCCTCATTGCCTTGGTGATCTATCCTGTATGCTTTGCAGCTGAATTGAATGAAGGTAAGTTGAGTATTGGTATTACATCTTTACAATCTATTAAAATACATGTTATATACTGTCGAGCTTGATCAGTAAAATAAAATAGACTTGATACCAGCAACTCTTCGAAATTTAATTTAACATTTGCCTAGGCCTTTCAGCGTATTTCCGCCATCTTCAGGGTTCTTTTGCTGGTTTGGATGCCTCAGTAATTAAAACCAAAACTGCATTGTTTTACATCTTGTCACATTTATAAAATCAAAATTTTTAAAAACTTTGAAGTGATAGTGTTTTTATAAAGCTTTTTTGTCAGAGTTTTTAAGTTAATGAACTTAATTAGGTAATTATCATACTGAGAATGTAAATTGTACAAGTAAAGTGTAATTAGCATGAAATGGTTTATTATTATTGTCCATTACTGTGCTTTTATTCCTTAAATGTATTGACTTAAGGGGTTTGTGGAAGAAATTAATAGATTGGAGATGCTATTTTGACCTCAACACTAAAACATAATTTTTTCATATTTTGGTATTTTGTCATACAATACAACCCCTAACGGGTACAGTTAAAATAAATTACATTTAAAATAGGATAATAGGTTTATAAGTTTTTTGTTCCTTCTGAAAATCTGTACAAAATGGCTTAAGTGGAGTTTGGAAGCAAGCTCTTCATAATAGACTAGTATAAGTACTGGCAGTCATGTAAATCTTCACAAAAAATAAAAATAAATAAAACATAAAACATACAAAGCAAGAAATAGATTCTTTATATGTATTTCTTAAAATCGACTGTGAGAAATTGATTGACTTTGTTCAGACATTCCTGTGTCAGTATACTTTTGAACTGGTTTTTAAGTATTTAAGTTGCTGTTCCATTACAGTATGTAAGATATTATAATTTAGTTTTGTTGATAAATGTTGCCAATTTTTGTAGATTTAATATAATGATAATGATAAAAGTCTGCTCGTAAAGCACTTTCATTTTTAGTATCATTGTATTCACTCTAAATTTAACTTAACGTGAGAATAACATAATAAAGAGATTATAAATGGTGAAGGAAGTAAAGAGGAAATTCAAACAAGATCTCTTACTGTATTCCCATTAATTAATATCAAAAAATTTAATAAACGATTTTGCTCTGTGAGAATTACCGATAACCTTGTTCCTTTCCATTGTTTTAAAACTCAGGATTTATTTTAATACACTATTTTGGAATTTGTTTATTTTAAATATAAACTCAGTGAGATGGCTGAGCCAGAAAAGTTGTGAACTCACATTCGGGAAGTCGAGAATTCAATATCCATGTTTGGCCAATCTGAGTATGAACTTTTTAAAAGAATTCTCTATTCCCAAATAAAAGGCGAATGACAGATTTGAATTTACTTAATACTGGGAATGAGAAGACACAATGAAATGGAACAATATTAATACATAATGTATTGGAGAACACTCACTACTTCATTATTATTTATTACTTCTAGTAACCCGTTTTTGGTAGGATCTCCCTATCATTGTCAGCTACGTCTAACTAGAGGATGATGTACGTAGCTAACGATGATAGGATGGTCCTATCAAAAACTGGTTACTAGTAAGTAATGAATAATAATGAAGTAGTGAGTGTTCTCCAAAATATTATGTATTATAATTACTTTACTACCCAAAATATTCCTAGTCCATCATGCAGGTTTGTGTTATTTTAGGAGGTCCTGCATCATGCAGATAACACAACATGACCTTTCTTGATATAAGTGATCCATAGATCTATAGATTTGTTCTATAGATAAGTGCATTGGCATATAATGGGAAGTAAAGCAGAAAATTAAAGAAAATGATTATGTACCATTATTATGTTCAGAAAATGCTGAAATCAGTTGAGTTTCTCGGGGTCATCATCATCAGGATCTAAAGGCAATGCCTTGTTGTAGTAGCCATGTCTTCCTCTTCATCGCTGTTCTCTTTAGATTTTCGTATGACAGCACGTCCATATCCTTTATCATGTTTTTAATAAATGAATTTCTTGGACGTCCTCTTGATTTCTTTCCCAGTATTTTCCCTTCAAAAATGTTAATGAGTAGACCATTGTGCCGAAATGTATGACCCACTAACTTTGCTCTTCTACTCTTAATTGAATTCAGAAGGGATCTCTCTTCCATCACTTCATTAAGCACTTCTTCATTTGTTTTCCTATCCACCCAACTCGTCTTTGTTAGCCTTCTCCATATCCACATTTCTGCTGCTTCTAGTTTCTTGGCTTCTGCTTTTCCTATTGTCCATGTTTCACATCCATAAGTTAATACACAACTTACAAATGTTTTGGCAAATTTTTTCCTTACTTCCATGTTTAAATGGTTATTTGTGAGAAGATTCCTTTTGTTCTGAAATGCTTGTTTAGCCAGGTTTATTCTTCTCTTAATTTCTGTGTCACACTTGTTAAACTTATTGATAATGCTACCCAAGTAACAAAAACTTCTCGGGGTATGAGGTGAAAAAAGATTTTTTGCACGACATAACTAATTAGTGGTACTTACGAATATTGTTGCCATGGATCGTAACTTGACATTCCCACACGCAAGCTAGTTCTATGAAAACAAAAGAAATCTCAGTGCTGTAAAAGTGACAAAAAGCACACGTGCCATAAGTAAAACCATCATAATACAAGCCTTTATCGAAGACCGGAACCAAGGCCCCCCAGTTTGTGGCGGCTTTAACAGGACCAATATTCAGTCCCCGTAACAATCAACACATGCGAATCACTTTCTGAAATATAACATCTATCTTCAATAATGTATATACATAATATTTCCAGCTAATATCTCAATTAATGTAATTAAACTGATATAAATAATCATCGTGCAAAAAATAGCATGCAATACTCGTTTCGTAAGCGCATAACGGATCTCGGAAATTGAAAAAACTCTTTCATCGATCCGTATGTACTGCTTACGGAACTAGTATCGCAATATATTATAATGCCACTGTATTAGAGATTAGAGAATATGTCATATATTTTTGTAATTAATGCTCTCTATCTCAACAAATAATTAATTACCTGTTGTTTACTCATTGTAGGTAACCGAACAGTGTGGGAGTTTGGTTGGGCCTATGGTGTAGGCTGGGGTGCAGCCATCTTCCTGTTTGGAGGTGTAGTGTTATTGCTGTGTGACAAGGAGTCCGAAGAGATATACTACAAGGAGCGCAAGATTGTTCACGACAGTGATTCGCGAGCCTAGTGCCCACCTCCCCTGCCCGACGTTGTGCTCTGAACCGCTGCTGCTGCCACGTCAGCCTGTGGCAACACGTGACGAAGACACAAGAAGAAGAATCTGTCACTCACCCATAGCCTAACAGGCACAAGTTTCGAATGCTACCTTTTTAATTTATTAATTGGGTAATTATTGACAGACAGATTGTCCAATGTATTATGTCAGTAGCATAGTTCTTTCAAGTGCCAAATTGTGCAGCTCAGATTAGCATAAAATGGATTTTAGTGTAGAAGTATTTTGATCTATTTGAAGTATTTGTAGAGTAAACTAGTCAGTTTTTACGTTCATTCTCCAGTAGAGTTATTTGGAAAAGCTTGCTTCTTCAGCAAAACTTGATCAAATTCTAATGCTGAAAGTATGAATCCAGAGTGGAGTACAGCTGAAGCATTGTTCCAGAAAAGAAATTTAAAATTGCTGAAGGTAATTGGTAAGTTATATATTTCGGATTGCGGTTTTCTTTCTAGGTGCAAATATCAAATTTCGTTCATAATATTACTGTCTGTCAACTAGCGCTAAAGTAAAAATTTTAATTTGAAAATAAAAGAATAAAATAAAATCTAAAATCAGATCATGGAAATGAATAATTTAGGTATATCATGAGGATTTCTAAGTGGTTTCTTTTGGATTCAGCTAAACTACTAACCAATAGGAAGTATCTTTCATGATCTTGGTGGCTTATTCGAAACTTGTGTCGATAGTTTGGAGGTCACGTGTGTACGGGCGAGTGTGCAAAGCCGTGCTGTGTGCTGTGATGTGGTCTCAATGGAGGAAATGTTGACTGCGTTTGCAAATTTCAGGATTCGGTAGAATTTTTTATTTTAATTTTTTCTTTTTCGTTGAAAAAGATTAAAAAATGATGGAACATGATTGTCGAGGCTGCTATGAGTAATCTTAATGGAAGGAAAGTATAGGAATGGTGGGGTAAAGCAGGGTTGAACAATGGTTTGACAACCATCTTCATATGCATAGCAGTGAAAAACTGTTAACGATTGGTATTACGGAATGTAGATTGGAGTAGCTTTATTTTTATCCAAATGGCTGAAACAGTGAAATGAATATCCGTCAAAATGTCAGCTAATTTATGAGAGTGTTTGCTAAAGAGCAGATTGTTCACACTACAGCAGAAATCCAATTACTCAATTTTAAGTGCACTTGTTTTATTGTATATACAGGCTTTCTGGGCGCTGATGTGAAATGGTTTCCCATGCTATAAGTAGAGTGAAATTATTATATACAACCAAGCTTTTTTTTTTTGTATCTTATCTCTCTACTAGGGATTGAGTGAATTGTGAATTTGTTTACAGCAATCCTAATACTGTAAACTTTAACTCAGGTGTTAAAGATAATTTATTTACTTTTAATATATTAGTATTCAAGTATTATTATTTATATTATTTACTCTTGAATTACATGCACAATTCCCCTGAATAATACTTTAATTTTCAAAATTTTAGTATCAATATGGAAAAAACAGTGAGAGGAATAACCCAAGTTTTAGCTGAATAAATACTCAAAGTCCCTAAAGAACTAAACTTATAAAACATGTTTCCAGAGTTCTTGCCTTCATGTTCAGCCAAATTCAGTCTTACGTATTGTCACACATTGTATGTAGATAACACTCTTGTTTACATTTGAAATTGTCATTTTAATGTTGGGTGTGAAAATTAGTTAGATTTTCAGTATTTTTAAATGCTTTTATTTAAATTTATATTTTTTTTAGTAATTATGGTCCATCAGCAAATTCGTATCTTCATATAACTCAAAGTGAATTTTTGACTGTCACTAGTTCTCATTATTTTAATTGCTCATTTTCTGAACAAAAGCTGAACGCTTGATTAACTATTATTCAACTAATGTTGTTTAATTATTTTAACAGACTATTCAACCTGCAGATGTTTGAGACAGATCTTTGATCTACAGTGAGATCACTTACCATGGAATTAACTCACTCTTAACATTAGGGATAGCCCTGATTAGGGTTGAAATGACACCATAGAGCAGAGGGCTGACAGCCACACTATTTCATGCGCCAGTTGTCGGAAAATATCTGAGCCTTCATCTCCAAGAACTTGACAGACCCAACTTGGGCATGTATATTCATATTCGTAGGTCTTTGTAGCCCCTCTGTTCGAGGCATAAGGCCTCCAAGTGGAGATTTCGGTACCTACATTATTTTGGTTACATTTATTTTCTGAGAGAAAGCAGAAGGACAAGTGGTAAGCAGAAGGACATTGTGGATATGGTCTCACAACCCTCACAGGAAACTAAGGTAAGACTTTGATGTGAAAGGCCCATGGAATTTGTCCCAAGACTCTAATTTAGACTGGGATTCTTTAGCGTGCTGTTGTAAATCTACAACACAGGCCTCCCTGCTCCCTCCTGGAGGACTCCATACCCAGGATCTTTACATCCATTGCCTGTGGCCAGATTTGAACCCACGACCTTCAGATCCAGAGTTGGGCAAACTGTCTCTATATCACCTTGGCCACTAGGCATGTACACCTGTAGGTTGCACATAAATGTAATTCAGATATTAATAATATTAATAACAATTTGTTCACACTAAGTTATTGAATTATAAATTGCAAGTTGAAGACTTTCTATAGTTTCTTCTACTATCTAATTGCAAAGTAATAATGTACATGAATTATTTCTTCATTTGTGACGGTCTTATAATGAAGTGGTCAGAGCTTCTGACTGATAAATAGGTCCTAGGTTTGATTCCATATCAACCATGATGAAATTTTATCCTTCATTGATGGTTCCCCGACGATTATGGTGAGATTAGTATGTAAGAGTTTAAGTACTCACTGGCAGTCATTCATAAATCCCCTCATCTCTTATCATGTACACGTCTGCCAACTCTCAGGGTAATATCACAAACCCTTACAAGATAGTGGTGGTACTGACTAAATAAAAAATAATAATAACAATTTACTAGATTAGCCATCAGTGTTGCCAGTTATAAAATAATTTATAGTTAGCATTTTATTGCATTTAAAATTATTTTTACCCTCTTTAAAATACAACTTTGATCTAAAATAAAATGATTTATGGCAGACTTTAAATTATTCATGAAATTTAGTGCAAAATTTGCCACTAGACATAGGAAGCTAGTGACATTGCTTCCTTCACTTATTATGAGCAATTGGATATCTGCTGTACAGCAGTGCATTGGATGAAACTGCACTTGAAGATGTATGAAAAAATTACTGTGAACTTACAGTGAAATTACTGTATTCTTTCTGAATATGACTCCACTGTTTCAAAACTTGGTACACAACGTGTTGAATGATAACAGCATACAGGCCAGCTATAATTGTTTATATATGACATTACTTGTTCTGTGGAGTTGCATTTTAGTGCCATAAGAGGCACAGATGTAGATCCTGGTTTTCAAAAGTTTTAAGACCATCATATTTTTATGTTTTGATGAAACTTATGTTCTGCATTAAGCAATGAGTTATTTCTTCCGGAAACATGTCCACAAGCTAAAAATAGATGCTCTGTGGTAATAAAGTCTGATGATCTCTAGAGTAAGGAAATATCTCTCTGGTTTGCAGCTAGGTGAGGAGTTTGACGTTTCCGTTTGAGAGGCCGATGCTACGTCCATCCTCAGAAGAGACAGGTTGGCCCTAAAAACTGGGAATTAGAACAGCTGTTTGCTGATTGGTAAACTCTGCCCGACACAGGTTGGTATACATAACCCCCCCCACGAGACGCTCAACACTTGACTGAGGATTAAGGCAGCATCAGCCTCTTAAACATTGGAAAAGGCCAAACTTCTCAACTAACTACAAACTCGAGAAGAATATTTCCATATGGTAACTTATGGCAGGAAACCCGCCAGGCATAAATATCTAAAGTAAGGAATAGTATACGAAGCAGCTTTAAATAATTGTAATTATCTTAGTGCCATTCTAAATCAAGCAGCTCTTAAACTTAGTTTTATTTATTGAGATGTTAGTTGTATATTTTTGTATTTGTGTGAGCTGTTATTAGTTTTCCTGTTCTAGCAGCATATCCACTAGTTCAGTCCTTGCTTGTAAGGGTCTGTCAATTTTTAAGTTTCAGGTTGAAACAGGCTAGGTGATTTGCATTGAGTCCTGTTCACACTAAGTGGCTTTTATTGAATTAAGGTCGAAAGAGTTTGCAGTTACAGAGCTAAAGAGTAGAAGGAGACTCCCTGAACCCGTGAATCAGCCGAGACTGTCGAGGTACTCTTAACAGGATGAGAAACTGAAGAGAGGCTGATATATTCTGTTTGAAGGTAAAGCGGTGAATAGGTAAATATATTTATTAGTGAAGTAGGCCATATTGTGTTAGATTATGCAGTTCACAGCTTAGAAATGGCAGAAGAATGTGAAACACAGAGGAGCCAAGACAAAAGGGAGGATCAAGCTATAAAATAGAATATAAGAAACTGTAATGTCTATGTGATTTGATATATGTCTACAGGGACAGTGACCTGGGTCAGAACCAGTGGACACCTGTAACGATTCCTTTATAATGATTCTTAGCCCTCAATAAGTTCATTCATTCAGTCACCATATTATAGAGCTCATAGCTCTACTTGAGATTCAACAGAATTGACCTTGAATTGATGCTATTGTGGTTACTTTACTGGAGGCAGAATAGGAGAAGAAGAGTTAGGTGATATTCATTTCTCCCAATCATTTCTGAATATTTGAAGAAAGGTTTCTTGTATATTTTATGTCGTAAAATATTTCAAGGTTCTTTCAGCAAATCTTCTGTCGCCATAGAAGAAGTATAAAAATATCAAGAAAAGAGGCCTAAAATAAATGTTTATGAGATAAAATCTCAGGTGCTTTTAATTGTTATTAGTTAGCAGAAGTGAGAAGAACAAAGCATAACCACACAGTTCAGCATCTTACAACTGAACAGGATTCTTCTTTATATATCAATTGACCCTTTTAGCTGTGAAATGGAATGATTAGTCATTTTCCCTGCCATGTAGAAGTCATGAGGACATCTTGTATAGAGTCTGCAATTCATCAGCTGTGTGCCACATGGAGATAGTCTGAAGTGGCTCATTTAAATTAACGGAAGTTCATGGAAAGATGTCTTGATAATGTTGCTTAGTTTGTATTGAACCTAAATTATGTAGATCTAGTGCTTATTTTCATTTTCCTCTAGTGATCATCTCACATTTTCATAGTGGAAACAATTTGAATTTTGATACCGATCTATCAATATAACACCAGGCCTACATTGCTTAGTGCTTAACATAAAAGTCTCATCATATAACGGTAACCTTGGTTTATTCACAGTGAAACCTTTATTTTAATGTATTTCCTCTCCATTCTAGTAACAGAGAAAATGTGGTGAGTGTACGTGTACGTGTGCGTGTGCGTGATAGGACTGGTGGAGACAACTCGGGCAGGATAGGTGTGTGCTCCAATGTGTAATAAACATTGAACACATAAAATAGAGGAACTATTATTCATTAACTGAAGGGGAAACCAACGAAACTTTGTCTTACAAAGTCAAGATGAATTCAAGTGTTATAAATAGACATAAAATATGGCCAATGCAGAAACATTTTCATGGATAAGCCATCATATTCTATTATATATAAGAAAGAGAGAAATTATTATCTATAAACAATAAGAGTAATAATATTGTATGTATTTGTGATCAGGTAACTGTTTAGTCCATTTAACAAAGCAAGCAGATTGGTGCAGTGCTTTCACAATTTTGATATTCCACTTGCAAATTCAATTTGTGAAGTTGTAAATAGAAATGAATTTTATTTATTGAAAAAAAAAGGCTATGATGACATGCAGATATGCCTGTACGAGTAGTTCTACATGCACAGGAGCTGAAAGTTTTGATAGAAGAAGACTGATCTTGCTGTTACCAAAGTTATAGCGATAAGCATGTGGAATATTCTGTTGTGAAACTAGCACATTGTAGCAGTTTTTGTCAGAATCTGCTTATTCTGTTCAATCGACTATGACATATTTTTTTTATAATTTATATGAATGTAATAATTTTTTAAAGCTTGTCTTCATGGAAATTTGCCACACAAAAAAGGTTCAAATGGTTACCATATCGTTATGAAATCTTAGCTTCCATAATCCCAAACTTTCCTTCCTCCCTCTTCCTTTTGTGGAAATGATCGCAATTTTGGAAATGTATTCTAGTGCTTGAATTTGAACGCACATCTCCTGGCTCTCTATACCAGGCAGATAAAATATGTTAATGCGACTGAAAAAGGACAAGATAAGATTCTAGCAATGGTAATGAGTAGTAACTATTATGAAGCTTCGCACGATTTGATAAGAGACTGTCGTGTTACAAAATGTTATGTGTCTCATTCTGTTTCAATGAGAACTTATTTCTCACTTCCACATTTCATCAGTCGTTGTAATCACCTGTCAGGGAAAGACGATTCATTACCCAAAGTAGTTTTAACTAGTTTTCAAAGGTTCTTAGAATTTTCTTAGAATGCCCCATCTCCATAGAATTTAATTTCGTGATTTTACTTTTACATCCTGCCACCTACCAGTGGAATGATAGAGTATACTCTGTCGTTTTTAGCTTTTTATATTTTTCTTATAATTCTTTGTGGCATATTAAATGTTGACATTAAAGGATTTGTATTATGTTATAATTTCCCATTGTACAGTATTCCTTTTTAAAACGGGGGTTATATTATTTAATTTTACTACTTTATACATAACCACATTATATGGAGAATTTAGGAAACCAGCAGAGAACTAAAACACACCTTTCATTTAAAACAATGCTTGCTGGTTATATTAGTTACAAGAGAGCTAACTAAACATTTATGAAGTGCAAATCTAGTTTACACAATTTTTTATTGCTTTTACACTGTATTAAAATTAACTGGCAATTACATAATATGGGCTTTACTAATCATGTAATACAAATCCTTGTTAAATGAAGGATTACTGTTTATCAAATACTTACATGCAAGAGATGGTATATTTTTAATTTCTGCGGGTTTCTCCTTTAAGTTAAACTATGCTCGTAAATGTCATTGATAAGTCACTCATTGCTCCTCGTAGCATGTCAAACTGTATAGGACGAGTTGACATTAATTTCAAATGCAATTTCTTATTCTTCCTGCTCGAAGCATAACACCTGTTGTGTAAGATCCTTTAGTTTGATATTTGTCTTCTTAAGGGGGGTGTGAAGTGTTGTCTCAACATAAGCTTCTTCTGCTCCAGACTTAAATCCCTCTTTTGCTCGATTACAATTTTAACAAATCCAGATAAAATTTTACATAAATCCTCAATCATTCCATCTCCTCTTTCTCTGTTACAATAACACAGTGTATTCTTAAGGTAGTCTGTTCTAAAATTGTTTCTATCAGGGATTTTTTTATTTATTTGTTGTACAAGATAACGATGAGCATTGCCCAACATTCATTGCAGAATGTCCCTTATTGTTCACAGTTGTTCTTGTGATCAATTTAAAACTTTGTAGCATGATAGTTTTTTTATATGTTATATATATGTATTAAAATTGCTGAAGGCCCATAGAATAAATATTTAGATTCTAGAAAAACTATAATTTTTTTAATATTCAACTAAATCTGTTACCACACTGTGCATTGTTGGATCAACATCAACCATCCTCTAACTGTAGCAACTAAAATCAATATCCTTGTCATCATTCACATCAGTCGAAATATCAAGTACCTAATTCTTGTAAAAACTTTGTGTAATTATTGGATATTCTAGTTTTTAAAAGAAACTATGATACAGATAATAGCTCCCTTCCACTTTTCGCCCCAATAAATTCTTGAGTCCACAGCATTCCGCGAAAATCTTCTGTCATGTCACTGGGTTAGCTTGAGGGTTATTATTTCATTTTTATGAACCAGACAATTATTTTGTCAATTTCCTCAACCCAGAACTGCTTCCTTAAGTTAATATACAGGGCATTGTACAAACATGAAAGATCTATAAAATACTGTCTGTCTGTGCACGATGCCCAGCAAAATCGACTGCATGCAGAGATCTGAAATTTTAAACATAGATGGACTGAAGGGTGGCCGAATGCAACTCAAAGCAGGATTTTTAATTTTTGCTTTCCTTCACGAATTATGAGTGAAAAACTGGCAGAAAACGTGACTTTTTTGCACTATGAAAACATCAGTTTTCAGTAATATATTTCAATTGTCAAATCAATTGCAGGTGGCTTTGAGCTATGAGCTATGAGCTCACCCTGGTCGATTCGTTTGTTTATAATGTCAAGGCATGCACACACCTGAAATTTTCAACATAGACAGAAGAGGGATAATGAGTGTAGACCTAAATGGGCAAACATTCATTGATTTGGATGGAACTCACTATGCAGGGGTTTTCTGGGCCAGGGAACTCAAATCTGAGATCATTTTTCCCAAGCGGCGCTTAATCATGGAATGCACTCCACAGCCAGATTTTTAACGGTTTCATTATAATTATTAATCGTTTAGTTTATGAATACGTGTAATATGTTTTAATTATTTTGCTCCTAATTTTTAATCTTTGAATTCATTATCGTGGGCAAAGCCATGGGCACCTGCTAGTCTTACATATTTCAAATTTCCACCACCAGAAAGACATGTTGGGCTTTGCCATTGTTCTTGTACATTTTCAGTAAATAATTGAATTTTTAATAAACCTATGAATTATATCTTGATAGATAATACTGTGCATATTTAGTAGCCTACTATAGTCTATGATGATGGGGCGGTATCTGTTCGTGTGTTTTTATTTTTAATTTCAAGCATTTTTCTTTCATAAAATGACTTTTTTATCTAGTAGAGTGCATTCATTAATAATTTAGATACATTAAGAACATCATATTGTATAAATATAATAAACATTAATATGTCTTTTATAGGCTATTGTAATAAGTGATAACTCTGATTTTTTATTGTAAATGTGAATGAAACATATTTTATAAGGCAACAATATTGTTGTGCATATCAAATTACTATGCTGGACCTTGGATTTCAAATGTTACATTTTAGATCCTCTGTGGATTATAGAATTGTATCATTTGAGTCTAAATGTTATTTGTACTGTATTGTATTAAATATTGTTTAACTGCTAGTGCTTTGCAAATATTCCAGCTTTCCTTGGAAGCAGCTTGAGACTCTAGTCAGATAAAATATGTTAATATAGTTTTATTCATAATCACAATTTTTATTTTGTGCACTTGTTTATAAGCACATTTATTTCAAGAAGTTTCCACACCCAGACTTAGTGAGGTTAGGCTAGTTATTCCACTGCGCTACACCACATTTTTAACAATGTATATTTTTTATTCCCTCAGAATTGTTGCTTTCAAAGTGGCAGTTATATATTTCAATCTCCTATACAATATTCTAACTGGGATGTATTTTATTTTCTCCCATTTGAATCATCTTTTTTTATGTGTACATAACGATCACTATTTTTGCTTAAGAAACCACTGTTTCACTGTCGTACTCATGTAGGTTTCTACTTGTAAAAAGTGGACATAGCATCACTGTGCATCCCATTGCCATTTAGTTGCCATCAGTGAGTAGAATCTTGGATAAACCTATTAATTTTATTATAAATAATGCCAGCATTTAGTGGGGCACTTGATATGTGTGTTGACAATTTTACAAAATTCTGAGTGAAAAATACCCCGATAAGTTGCTGGCAATATGAAGTTTAATTCCTATTAAAAGAGACATAATATGGTAGGTTAGGGAAATTTTAAGGAACTGTACTATTGTACATTTTAAATTTACCATTAATTACATTTTTGAAAGGGGCCAATTGGAACATTGGAAAATTACTTCTAGTATTTTATGAACTTCTTAGATTCTGTCTGCAATTATGGGGAAAATTAATGAGGGTAAATTTAATCGAGGAAGGAAATGGAACTTGCAGTTTTACCTTTAATGAATTAAATACAAAGCACATCATGCCTTATTCTTTCAGCCATCCACAAACTGAAATAATAGCATAATGACTATCAGGATGACCAGATGGCACAATATTATAAGTTATTTTATATTGTGAAGAGAAGTGTATTAAAAAAATAAAGGAAAGGAAATTGACAAAGCAACGAAATCTACGTACTGTTTTTATTAAAGTATGCAGAATTAAAAGCTGTAGGTTACTAAAAGAAAATTGTAATCTTGTTCGACAACAAACACTTGAAAAAATGTATGAAATCTAGATTACAAAATACATAAATAATTTTACAATATAAATACTGTACACTTAATAAAAACTTGTTATTCTGCCTACAAGAAAATATATGCAGTATTATCACTTTTACTGCTTTTGAGTCTTAAATATATTATTTCAACTATACTCTTTCTCCTTTAAAGTGTATAGTAAAGTAAAAATTTATTGTATTATTTCATAGAACTCATGCAGGCCAACTAGCTACCTTGATAAATGGAACCTAAATTCCTTAGTTCTAAATAATTTTGTTGAATTATTTACAATATTTACTAGTATGCTCTTGGTTTTTGTTGCTTTGTCACATTCCTTTATTTCCGATTGTGGAAAACTATAGCATTGTTTTTTTGATTGCATCACACTGATGTCTTAAACTTTTGACATTGGACATCAAAGTGTAATCAAGCTATACTTTTTTGCAATTGCCCTTTATTTACATTTTGTGAATTTTTATTTAAGATCATTTCATGTGATTTACATTAGATTTTTGGACATTTTAGTTGATGTTGAATATGTATGCAGATTAAGCAATTTATTGTATTAAGGATACCTGCAGTGCATTCATAAAATGTGCTCTACAGTGCCTAGTTAACTATTCATTCAGAAAATCAAATTATTGCGACCAAGTTAACTCTCAGTTTAATCTTTTTACACCATGTTATTAGGTGAATACATTTAACTCATAAGGGCATTGACTTATTCATAGCCAATGCTGGTGCTTGAAACTGATAGGAAACAATTTTAATAAAACATAAGTTACTTCCAACAAAATGATGATTCAAAAGAAGGCTGAATGACATGCACCCATACTTAACAATAAATTACATTTTTTATTACTTAAAATACTGTGAAGTTATAATATTTTTAATTTGTCAGCCATTACTACCAGAGGCTCATTTGATTTTCTTTGGTCGTTCACAAAATAATTACAAACCGAGAAAACATTTTTGTTACTCTGTATATATACTCTGCTGTATTCAGAGTAATATTTTATAAACACAGCCATGAAGATCTCTTATGCTAACCTTATACCACAGTATAAGTATTAATACAGTAAAGAAACTGTGTGTTAAAAGTCCTATGACAACATGTTGACTGGACGACACTAGCGCTTCATGCAGAGATTGAGTAAAGCTACATTCTCATCATATGAAATGGCTTGGGAAAATACATAAACACATCGCAAAATATGTTATGTTAAAAGAGAAAAATACAGAATATTTTTATTTAATGCAAATCTAATTTTAAATTTAAGAAATAATAAAACAGATAATGTATTATATTCTAGTTAAGAAGAGGTAAACAATACCTAAATAGGCTACTGTTAAGGACTGTACCTAGGCCTAGTATTTTTCCTTTAAAATCATTGCCCTTTAATATAATTTATAATTCAAATTATGATAATAAATAGCCTACATATTAATTACGTAAATTATATTATAGGTCTGTCACGTTGTTCATCCTGCACGTCATTGTTGACAGTGTATTTTGATTCTTTGCCTTATATGGCAATTAGAATTATAATTAGAATTAGCCCGTTTCATCCCTAAAGGGCAAGGGCCTCTTGACTGGCAAGGTGGCTGTTATGGCAATATACGACTTCAATTTATCGTAGGTCTATGTAGCGTCAATTACTGCAGGATGGACTTCATTAAACAAAACAAAAAATTCAGGAGCAGTTGGAATTGAAGACACCGTCGGTACAGCAGTTTTAATTAACGAGTTTTTATAGGAATTCATAAACTGTCTGTTTTCGGCGTGTGTCAAGCATAGACGGTAATTTTCACTCAAATATTTTACATATTTTGTTACTAGGTTTTCTTGTCGACCATATTTTATACACCAGAAATCATTACAACAGAATAAAATATAAAAATATTACATTAAAGTAACTTGAAACATAACCACACCAGAATCACGAGTAAGCCAGTAGACCTACAATAAATATTACTTATTTTCGTTCTTACCTTTCTGGATGTTTCAAGAAAGTGAAGAAATGCAATTCAGGATTTTGTCTTTTATTATTACTGAAATTTACAGCAGAATAATAAGGCCCTTTCGAATATAGCGTGTTCTAATAAATACAACACTCCTATTTATTTACATACTTCCCGGAGTAGTTTCTGTAGTCTTACTATATGGCCGTTACGATCGCTAGTAAATGCGCACGCATGCTCGGCTGGCAGAAAAACGGGCTGAGTTTCTGTACTGTATTAATACTTATACTGTGCTTATACTCTTTGTCAGAAATCCTAGATTCATTGATGAAGGCAAAGAAACAATTGCTTCTGTCACAGTGTATTGTGCATGATCATACAACAAGCTTGTTTTGATTTAATTCCATATTTAATTAAATTCTTCCAAAAAAACACTTGTGTGATCAGCCATTAAAACAAGCAGGTTAATAGTCCAAATGCCTCAAGTAAAGAAGAATTCATTGTTCCTTTTTTACAAAGACAATGATAAAGCACATGCAATTGAGAGTGTATGAAGTGCTTTAAGAGTCTCACCCCTCATGCCCTTTGTTTTGTGGTCAGAAATAGACTCGAGAAATAGAGTCGAGCGTTAATAAGGTGAGGAGAGTCGAGTGCTGCAAATACCGTCTCTTGCTTGATAGTTCTTGCCTTGTCTTTATGATTTTGTACTGCTAGCTTTATATATTAACCAAATTGTATTAATTTCATATGTATGAGGTTTGTTGTAAGTAAATTTAATCTGTATGGATAGTATGATTTTGTAAAAGTCTATAAATCTAATGGAAGTCATGATGAATAATCTGCACATCTTTATAAAAATGGGAAATAGATTTAGTTTAGCAAGTATAGATATAAATAGGCTTTGTGATTAGACTAGTTAAATATAACTGTTAAAAAGGAAAAAGTAAGTTAGGTTTAACTGTACATTTCAAGAATATAGTTTATCAGAATGATAAAATTGTGTGAAAAAATTATTTCAAGTTTGTCTTATTCTATAGTAATATTTGCCCAGTTTTTTGAAATCATCTTTTTCAATTTAAGAATTCAAAACACAATTATAACTCCCAAACTTGTTTGCTTAGTGGATTATTTTAAGTACAGTTAAGCCTGTAATTTACTATTGAGTGTTCGTGTATATAACAATATATACATATAAGTGCAGAAGAAACTTTGCAATAGATATTGTTTCCAAATATTAAAGCTATACTGAAGTAGTTGCACACTTACAACTGTTAAAAATATGATGCCTAAAATATGTTTCAAATTATCTTTAAAAAGACAAAATTGTATTTTCTACATTGAATAGCATTTGTTGATGGCTTCATTAATACATAGTAATTAAAGTGTCCTAACCTCAATCCCCATCACATTAAAAATCAAGAAAATTGTCACATGTGAAAATAATTCCCCCAAACAATTTTGCACAATTCGTCCAGCTAGAGTGTTGAGTAGGGGTATTTCGTAACATTTTGTTAAAATTTATGTGACCTGATGCATGATATATTATTCAACATTGCAGCTGTGCTCAGGTCATTAAATTTTAACATTTGTATATCAGAAGAAAAATGTAAAGTGGAGTGTTATTTGTGTAAAATGTATTAATTTAACTATTAACTTTTTTAATTTGCAGACATAAAGAATATTTCTGTTAGACTTTTGAATACATATATGAACTAAGTACAGGGGATCAAATGTTTATTTGATTCATCTTAAAAACAGATCATTAAAATATCTTTGACAACGGAATGACACTGATTTATTTTATTTTTCCTTTCAATATCTGCTTCCCCTCAAAACCAGTATTAAACTTGGATAAATCAAACCTCAAGGGACCAGAACGAACAGTTTAATTTAAAAAGTACCAATATGAGCAAATATTGTGTATTCTGAAGGCAGAGCCAAAGACTCCTATGCAGAGTGGAAGAGATATAACTACAGTAGATAACTTTAAAATAAACATAAAACCTATTTGTGTTTTGTGTCTACGTATATGGTTAATTAGATAATTAAGTCAAAACACTGAACTGTGTGAATAAATAAATAACTACGAGGGCCATTTCAAAAGTTCTGCACACTGTAAGATAGAATGGAAGAAAATAATTTATTTTGCAAAATACCTTTACAGGTCTTCAATATAATCTTCATTCTTTCTTATGACAGCTTCCCAACGTTTTGGCAAATTTTTTATTGTGGATAGGGCACCTTCATTGTTGAGCTGTCTGATTACTCAGGTCACCTCACTGGAAGCTTCATCAATTGTAACAAAACGTTTTCCAAGTCTATGGATGGGAAAGACTTCCCCACCCATCATACAGTCCTGATTTGAGCCCACCAGACTTGATTTGTTTCCCAAATTGAAGGAACCACTCCGTGGTTAATTTTATCTTACAGTGTGCAGAACTTTTGAAATGACCCTCATATAAAAGAAAAAAGGGGGGGGGGAGAATTCCAATGAATGGAAACAGCACACTGCCAGAAAGCTTCTGCTAGGTAGCAATGACATCCGTCACGTGCAAGACACTCTTGCTCCAGATTTGCTTCATGACATGGATTTTATGGTCCACATAATCTTTGTATTTAATTTGCATGAAAACTAACAAAACAGGAACGAGAAAATGTATTCCTTATTCTTTCCTCTACTGATGTCAAAAGGATTGTCCAGGTTTTGGCTGTGAACAGTTCTCGTCTGAAGACGACGAAGCAATTGACGACACAATTATTGTCGGAGGTTGACTTGCAGTATCATCAACTTCCAAGCGCACCTTTTTGGTAACAAATTTATCCATTACAAACTTAATTCACAATACACTAAGAGACTAAAGTAAACGAATAAAATATAGTCATATAAAAGAGTCCACTAAACACTAAAGTCGGAACGCTAAACACGTCTGCAGCATGCACTGAACGAAACTATCCACACTGAATGACTGCTCCAGCAGGGTGGGCTTTATATAGCCACGGCGTCGTAATGTCTCGAAGCGTCAAGGCGACGCGAGGTGGAGGGTTCCAGGCACTTCTGCTCCAGTCCTTTTGATGTCGCCGCGGCCGCAGCGCTGGCCCGCCAGACCTTACACAAAGGTTCGCGCACCGGGACAAATTCTAAGTGTGCCCGCAGCACCGTAACACTATCATGATTCACACCACTCGTTTTCAGTTAACCTGCTTACTACCGTAATAATTATTTGTTTTAACTCATTACTGAATGTATTTTAAAAGGTAACTATCGTCAAACAAGGAAAATAAAAAATACCAACATAATTTTGTGATTTTACAAAGCATAATATAACTAATAAAAACGAATTTTTGAGGGGGCTCGGAGTCGGCGCCACTGCGTGGATTACTGAAAATTTTTTTTTTTTTTTTTTTTTTTTTTTTTAAATTTATTCTGCAGATTTACAATCTGTTCACATAAGAACATTCAGTAAATGGTATAAATGGCAAAGTAATGATGTCAGAGCTGTAAAATACAACTCTTTAAGGTAAGTCATTGAATAACAACTCTTTAAGGTAAGTCACTGAATCGGAATGCGAAGTCTAAAATCTTATGTCGATGTAAACGGTTGATTGAGGAACTATTGTCCAATAGATTGATGGCTAGGGAATTGGGATGATTGTTTAGGCGTTGCTGGTATCGAATGCTGTACAAGGTGATTTCTTCTTTAATAGTAGGGATGTCCAGGTCGTGGTGTAATGTAGCATTGGAAACATACCACGGTGCGTTAGCAAGTCGGCGAAGAGATTTGGATTCAAATCTTCTTAAGATGTCAATATTGGAATTGCTGGCAGTGCCCCAAAGCTGAAGTCCATATGTCCATACTGGCCTTATTATGGTCTTGTAAAGTATAACTTTATTATACAGGGATAGCTGAGATTGCTTATTTAATAACCAGTACAATTGTTGAAACTTTAGTTTGGCTTCTTTGCTTTTCGTAATAATGTGATGTCTCCAGGTTAGATGTACATCTAAATGAAAACCAAGGTATTTTACATGCTCTACAACTGGAATTTCTTCGTTATTTATTTGTATTCTTGGGCATTTTTCTCGGCGTAAAGAAAAAGTGATATGACTGAAAATATTGGATTTGGAATTCAAATTTACTGTTAATTCGGAAAGATATCGATTTCTTTCTATTTCGATCCTGTAGTTGTGTCTCGATAATTGAATACAATATATCGATTACACTGGATATCGCTTATCGCGCAGTCTCCCATCTGTATATTCCCATTGGTTGAGGGAAAGAGACGCCGGAAAGAAATAAAACATGGCGCAGAGATTTGCTGCTTCACCTACGACAGGAGCTACAGGACCACCTCAACAAAGATATCCGCCACCTCCCGTTCCTGCATTGAGGCAATATGCAGGTCCAAGTTTTCCGGTATGTATCAATGTTATTTTTTAAGTCTTGTTTGCTATAACATTAACGTAACCGCCGTTCGGATTTCTGAATTACTCCGTAATCTTGCCTTATTCTGATAATTTATCGCTGCAATAAAGAATTATTATTAAAGTATCAGTTCAAACCTAAATGCAATAACTTATGTTGAAGTTTTTTTTATTTGTTTCGAAGAACGAATTTAAAGTTATTATTGATCACTTTTCATAATACAAAGGAGGTTCAAATGGTACCAGAACTGTAAAATTAAATCAGTTGTGACAGTAGGCTATAGCTTGAAAGGACCAAGGATTAGGCCGGGCACACACGTTACGATATACCGGTGAGGTTTACCTCTACAGGTAAACCGGAGCGTGTGTGCCAGCCGCTGAAGGCCAAACTGCACAGGCGTAGCGACCTGGGAAGGCGACCAGAGAAGAATCAAAATTCAATTCTTTCTACCTGCGCAGGTGTGTAGACTTGAGCGTATGTGTGAGTCACTCCGGCACGCCTGTACAGTTTTTAAGGTTGTGGCTAGTTCCTTGAGTAGAGAGCGTTGGTCCTTCTTTGTATATCGTGATCATCATGTCAAGCCGAAAACGGAACCAAGTGATAGAAGAGTTTATTGAAATATAGGCCATAGGTCAGAAAAAGTAAAGAGTACCACGACCGTGAAAAGAGAGATGCAGCCTATGAAAGACTTGTGATTAAATTAAAGAGTTAGGACCCGATGCAACAAAGAACTCTGAAAGGGAAAAAATAGTTTTATGCTGCGCTCTAGGCTCTACCCACGAACTGTCTAACGCGACCCGCCTCGGAAGGCGGGGATTAGGGTTTCATCGCAGAAGACATTCAATGTGCGGCATAATAAACCTCACGCTATTCAGTATATTGCTCCTAAACTATCATAACGTTGCTAACCTAACAAAACCTGTCACTGACCTAGAATTTACCTATCATTATTTAACTAAATGCAGAAGCTTTTTACCCTTCCACACCTATCATAAAACAGCATTATGACTAGCAAGGAATCCATGGTACAACAGGTGCGTGCGCAGGCTCGGAAGCGAGGGGAAGGAACTGGCGGGCTATTCAAGTCTAATACCAAATTCAGAATGCCCTCCTAAATTAATATCACTGTTCATAACCTAACTGCCACTGAACTAGAATTTCGGGAGAATTCAGAATGCCCTACTAAATTAATAAAGTAATTTTACTACGGTACAATTGCTCAGTTCTGAGCAAGTAGCCTACATAGCCATGATAGGAGATGTAGGGGAAGCAAGCAGTAGCATGTGCATGGGCTCGGAAGCGAGGGTCAGCAGGGGAAATGAGCGGGCGGGCGGGCGAGAGCGGTAATGTATGTAAAGAGAAGAAGAAACGTGACATGTCAATGAAATCCGGAGCTTCAACAGACAACGTATACACTTCAAAATTGTGGTACTTAGATTTGTTCGCTTTTCTTGGCAATGAAGACACTCCTTGATGACTTGGATGACAAACCGTAAAGCGATCGCATCGTCTTCTTGTTTGCTCGCCATCTCTCGACTGAGTTAAAATCTTCTGGTTTACCGTAGCGTGTGTGTGCTCTAGCATGCACAGGTATACCTTTCCGGTTTACCTGTGCAGATTTACCTGACAGGTATATCGTAACGTGTGTGCCCGGCCTTATTCATTTTTAAGAAAAGCCGAAGGAACAACACGAGAACACCAAGACAATAGACAGGTATGCTATACCTTAGCTGAGTTATCTTATCTCTCTGGTCATAAAACCGTTTCCTCTGCTTCGGACAAGGGTCTTGCCAATTTCCAGGCTATTATGTTGATTCCTCAGCTATATACTGACCTATATAACGCAAGCAACAACAACAATGAGACTGGACCCGAAATGTCATTCCCAATCATCTCAAGTAGGTCACCAATTACAAATGTCACATCTCATGGAGGAAAGAAGAGTAAACCAAGGAAAGAAACTGACCAATATGTCGCAAGCAACAACAATGAAACTACGAAAACTGTAAGCAGGACATCAAGCCAGAATGCCCCATCTCAGGGAAGTGAAAAGTCAACTGTCGCCAGATCTTCCAGTCGACAGAGGAGGCCACCAGCAAATCTTACTAACAATTTTTTAGTTTAAATGATATTTCCAGTGTCCCAGGGTCAAGCTCTTCATCGAACGGTACGTACAAATATGATGCAGTGAGCAATAATAATAATGCCCTCCCACTTAACAGTAACATAGCTTCCCATAATTTCTCCTTACTACTCCAGAATATGCAATGTCTTAGTAATAAAATCCAGGAATTAGAAGTAATATTGAAAGACCATAACAAAATAAATGTCCTCTGTCTAACGGAGCACTGGCTTAAAGATCAGGAAACTGAATATTTCGCTAACATACTAAATTTTAAGCTGTCCTCAGTCTTCTGTAGAAAAATTAGTAAAAATGGTGGAACGGCAATCTACATTAAAGAAAATATCATTCACAAAAACTTGACCCATACAGCCTATCTAAACGAAGAAAAAATTTTTGAACATGTAGTGTCCGAAATACAATTTAAGGGATCGAAAATTACAATTGTTTGTTTATACAGGTCGCCGAGCAGCTGTAAAACAACCTTCATTGACAAGTTAGAAATTCTAATAGGGAAACTGCAATCAAAAAATAAACAGCTTTTCATATGTGGGGATTTCAATTTAAATTTCCTAGTTAATGGTAACTTTGTCTCTTGCCTAAGATCTATAATTAACTCATATAACCTCACTGAAATTCATAACTTACCCACCCGCATCACACCTACGTCCCAGTCCTGCTTAGATCAAATTGTGATTGATAAAGAATTCTTCCCGTATGCAGTAGAAAATATTAATTTGGGCATATCCGACCATAACGGTATACTCTTCAACTTTTCTGTAAATTGCAAATCTAACAAATATGTACCTAATGCAACCTGCCCTTTGAAAAGAGTATACGATAAAGCAAGTATCGAATATCTCATTTATCTCCTCATAAAGGAAACTTGGGATACTGTAATAAATGAACCTGATATTAACCTCAAAACTACTGAGTTTCTTAACGTTTTCACTTATTACTTCAATATAGCTTTCCCATGGAAAAAAATCCATCCCAAATCAAATAGGGTTTCCAACAGTTGGATAACAAAAGGCATCCTAATCTCATGCAGGAAAAAAAGACTTCTTAGTGACATTCACAAATCAACAAATGATCCAGGCTTTAAGCTATATTTCCACTCGTATACCACCATTCTCAAAAAGGTTATTCTAGAAGCTAAGAGGATGGAGAACAACGCCATCTTCCTAAAGTCAGCAAACAAGAGTAAAGCTATGTGGGAGGTTATTAACAAAGAGACAGGAAAAAAACATAAAGGAAATGAAAATATTCAAGTGAAGGTAGGTAATGTCATTGTAACTGAACCTGTTAAAATTGTTGATATATTCAGCAACTACTTCTCTAACATTGAAGCTAATCTTACTAATGCACCAACTACAGCCTCCAACTGCAAGCCCTCAGCTAATATCATCAAAACTATTTTCCTTTCCCCTGTCGATGAAAGTGAAGTTTTCAAAACAATAAAATCTCTCAAAAATAAATTTTCATGTGGTCCGGACGGCATACCAGATCTCGTTATAAGAACTGTTGCTTCTCAAATTTCACTACCCCTTGCAAACATTATTAACGACTCCTTTTCATCTGGAATTTTCCCAATAAGCCTCAAAATTGCAAAAATCCTACCGATATTCAAAAAGGGGGACCGGAGTAGTAAAGAGAACTATAGACCAATATCACTGCTATCAGGCTTCTCGAAAGTCATAGAAAAAATAATGTATAACAGAATTGTTCCTTTTTTTGAATCACTAAATATCTTTTCTAAACATCAGTTTGGTTTCCGTAAAGGTCAGACGACAGTCGATGCCCTTTTATACTTTATTGAAAATCTTCTGCTAGCAAGAAACAACAAAGAACTAAGTCTAGGACTTAAGTGGAGGGAAAGGAAATAGACATTAAATCCCTCCACTTAATTAATAGTATATAAATAATAACTTGGCTTCAAAGTACCTACAAATGTAGGACACCATTGGATGTGTGTTCTCAACGGAGAAACCTCCCGTGGGTTGCCTTGTATTCTGAATCAGTTGAGGAATTTGATGTTGTACTGGCATGTTGTCATGGTAGCTCAATGGTAGAGCATCAGCGCGTTAAGCTGAAGATCCGTGTTCAAATCCCGGTTATGACATAAAATTTTTCAAGCTGATTCTTACTTGTAAGTCTAGGACTGTTCATTGATCTTAAAAAAGCCTTTGACACAGTCAGTCATGATCTGTTACTTGCAAAGTTGGCCTCATATGGCATCAGAGGACTAGCAGGAAACTGGTTCAGGTCATACCTTCATAATCGTCAACAATTTGTAGAGATAAACTCGACTCGCTCCTCAGTTTCCTATATAAAGCAAGGTGTCCCCCAGGGGTCAATTCTAGGACCAATACTCTTTTTAGTTTTCATCAATGACCTCCCTGAACATTTACCCTTCTCAAAGGCTGTTCTATTTGCAGACGACACCAATATGCTAGTCTCTCACAAAAATAGTTCTGAACTTCAGAGCAACGTTAATGCTAACAACGTTTGTCTCCAGCACTGGCTAGAAGACAACAAATTGCAGCTTAATGTTAGTAAAACTGTCTTTATAATGTTCAACCATCTTAAATCTCAAATCCCAATTCAGATCCAGGTTCTAAATCAAAATGTTACTGAAGTTCAATGCACAAAATTCCTGGGTATCTGGATTGACTCGACGTTATCCTGGAACGTTCATGTTGAAAAGATTATAGCCAAAGTCAGTCGTCATATATATGCATTGAGAATTCTTAGAAAAATAACCTCATTAGTAGTTTTGAGAACAATGTATTTTGCCTTCATTCACTCCCAAATTCAATATGGCATTGCTGTATGGGGCATGTCTAGTAAATCCCTGGATTTATTCATTCTTCAGAAGAAATCAATAAAAATTATGAAACAAGTACCCCCTAGATCCGAAAGTAAAACTATATTTAAAGAACTACATATTCTACCGCTCCCTTGTGTATATATATTATAATCTGTCACTTTCATTCACAAAAACAAAGAAAGCTTTAAACTAAATTCTGACTACCACGCACATCACACAAGAACCTCAGAGCACATCCACCTATCTACTCATAGAATTGCATGCAGTCTTAAGAGTATTTTTCACAGGGGCATAATTTTATATAACAAAATCCCAGATAAGCTAAAAACCTATCAAACAAGTCAATTCAAAAAGGCAATTAAAAAAATGCTCCTGCATCATATGCCGTACACTGTTGATGAATTCCTGGACCTGGAACTCATAAACTAGATAAGTGTAACATCTTACCTAGTTACTGAGTTATATGATGTAACCTTAATATTGTAATTAATCTTATTAATCTTACCTTCACTTTGTATTAGTTACAGTTAGTTATAAGAATTGTTAGTTATTAGATTTAGATTTAGTTCCCTGACGAAGCCAATATTTCTGTATAGAAATTTACGGTGAATAAATATATTATTATTATTATTATTATTATTGTGTGGCTAAGATTTTGAAGGTGTTAGTTCATTTCCTGGCCCGGGAAAAATAGTTTAAGGTCATGAGGAAAAAACATACTTGTGACACCCTAGCCCCCCACTCCTACTGGCTAAATCCAAAAACAGGTCGCTCCTTATGCTCCGCCCACTCTTCATATTCTGTTGCCATGGTGATACCAGATGATGGCCGGCGACTACTCACTCGGCACTCCCGATGGCGAAAGCCAAATACAAGGTGCACTTTAAGGGCGAAACGGTAATTTATGCCGCACATAGGTTTTCCTTCCACTGAATAATAAAAGACCATTGCACCAAACATAATGTGTCACAACTATAAACAACAAAATAATATTTCATAATTAAAAAAATACCCTTGCACCAAAAATCAAATTTCACAATTATAGGAGTGGGAGTGAAAACTCGTGTGCGGGATAAAATACCTTTTCCCACTTTAAGCTCCGCCCACTCGATATTAACATTTTTGTTTCTCAGGGAAGCAGGATGACCAACTATCCTTGTATATTGTCATCGACACTCCTGACCGCATCAAATATTAAAAATGCGAGAGTGCCCCTTGTACCAAACATTAAAAATTTGAGAGTGCCCCTTGTACCAAATATTAAATATGCGAGAGTAAATGCCTTGTACCCAGTGGTTAGTCAGCCTGTTCATCGAAGAATTCGCTAGATCATGGTATAAAAGGAACTGCTTCACTGAGAGTGGGTTGGGCGGGATATGTTTTATGCGACTGTGCTCCTTATATTTGTTTTTTCCCCTCCCAACCATACCAAATACGAGAATACCCCTTGTACCAATTATTAAACATACGTAAATAAAAAATGTGGGAATAACCCTTGTACCATACAATACAGGTAATCTTCAACATTACCGTAACCTATCATGACTGCGGTCACTGCCTCCCTAATAATACGTCAGATGGAGGAGGCACTACTGAAGTCAAAAAATATTTGCTGATTGTAATATTTCAGGGCTGCCAATAGTGTACAGGAATTTGAACAATGATGTTAAAGTCATGAAGGAAATTTTCGATGAATACCTACGCCGCCATAACAGTTCATGCAGCAAAACCTTGAAGCAGTCGTAAAGCGAGATTTGAGTTCGCTGCACGGGCAGTAGAGAGGGGGTAAAGAGAAGCTTTAGCAAAATGTAAAACCGAACAGTCTTGATGCAGCAATGATAAAGCGCTTTAGCTTCGCTTTAAAAAGAAACACTGGTGTTATTAAGCACGGAATAATACAATGGTACCGGTAGGCCTAAATACAAGATGACTAAGCAGTGATAGAATAAACACAGGTCAGTGTTAGAAGTTACCAAGAAATTACTGTATTTACTGTAATCTAGTGCGCACCCCAATTTTGAAACTTAAAATCATAAAAAATGTTTGTTGATGAATGCAATGTGCATCAATGATAGAATATTTTATTTTAGATATTACATTTGTTGCTTTAAATTAGTATTTTATTTTAAACAATGGGATTTATGAATGCTGATGAATAGACTTCGGACTTTTAGGTCGCTAAAAATGCTGTTTTAGGTACCTAAAATAGGCTCTAAAAATTGGAAAATAGGTTCTAAAAATCGTAAAATAGTCTCTTATAAAATCGTTAAGTTGCCAATTTTCTGAAATATCTCAATTGAAATGCAGAATGTTATATTTATTGAAGTCACCATTAATCAATAATCATGATAGAACACAGATATAGGCCTATGGTTCACAGAATTATATATATACCTATTATTAGGACCTGTATTACTACCATAACAGTGAAAACCTAATCCCTGTGCCCAGAAGCTACGCACGCTAGCATATTCAACCCCTTGTATCCCTCAGTGATTCAGAGAACTAAGTTTGTTTGTTTGTTTGTTTTTTTTTGTTTGTTTTTTTTTTTTTTTTTTGTTTGTTTTGTTTTTTTTTTAACTGGATGTGGGAGTCTGGAGAAAAACACTACATTTCCTTGGGAATTCCAATGAATTTTTCTTCTGAAGACGAAACATTCCTTACTATTTAACCACGTCACAAATGTGTCATGTACTACTCATTCAGAGCTAAAAATTTAGTACGAACTGAAAAATAAATGCTAGAATTTATAACAAAAAATGACTTATTTTGAACTTTAGAGGGAAAACAAGCAAAAAGGCAATATTAGGCTCTATAAAAGTATCTGTTTTAGGTATAGTCACTTATGAAACATGCATAGGCCTATATACAAGTTTTCGTCCATATATCACTTAAGGATTAAAATAGGTTTTTACCTGAAGTCCGAAGTCTAGATATTACATTTGTTGCTTTAAATTAGTATTTTATTTTAAACAATGGGATTTATGAATGCTGATGAATAAAGGTAAAATGGTTTACCTAGGAGTGTCCAGGACAATAAATACCTCAGCATGGAACCCTGCCACTTAATTTTGAGCTTGAGTGTTAGATAAGTTACAGTAACTTCAGCCCGTGTTTGTGTATACCGGTAATAGGCCAATGATAACTGTAACGATGTCTAGAATTAAGATGCATTGTTATATAAGTGAAAAAAGTTACTATCAAATGGGGAAAGGATTTGCTTTTGAATCTAATGTGCATCCCAGTTTTGAAGGCAACAAATGGACAAAAAAGGTGTGCATTAGATTTGAGTAATTAGAAGCAAATGCATCGGACTTCTCCAAAGTTTTATAAACAGTACGGAAGTATTTGCTAGATCATATTATAAAAGAAAGTGTATCATTTAGGGCAGGCAGGTTGGACCAAAACATTCTCCTCTCCATTCTCCTCTCCATAGAATGATCGGGAAAACGGAAGGATCTGCTACACCCTAGCTCCCCACTCCTACTCACTAATGGGACCTGCCTGGGACATCTAGCAGCGGTGTAATGTCCTCCTCTTGCAACCAAACAAGACTGGCATCTTTTCAGGAAATTTTCTTTCAAGCACATACATTCAGCTTCCAATATAGAGTTAATTTCTCTTGTGATATTGTCTGTAAGTTCTTCTAACAGTATTTATGGAAAAACTGCATTACATTATTTCTTAGTATCAATATTTTTAATGCAATTAGGCCTACTAATTTAGGGAACAGAAATAAGCATGAACCATGTTGTACAAGGAAGAAAAAATATTTAGCGAGTGTAATAATAATCATAAAATAAATGGTTTTATTTTATCTGCAAAAAGTTATGAACCTATTCTTATTATTGGGATGCATTTCCTTCGTCTTTTTAAGCTGTATCTTGTGCTATTTTTCATTTTTCTTGTATGTTTCTTTTTGCTACTTTAAATAAAAACACTTTTTCACACCTGTTTTGCATTTTCTCACCATGATGCTTCAAACTGATTTTTTTCCAATACATAAGCAATGAATTCCTACTATTTTCCTCTTAATTATTGGTTAGAGAAAGTGGCCACTTGAATTTTTTAAAATAATGAGCATTTTTTGCTACCTCACCTGGACTATGCCGAATGCAAGGCTATTTAAATGCTGATGGCAGTACTACCATGACCAGGCTCAAAGTCTACTAAGAGTGATATAATGGTTTAGTATGGGAGGTATATTAAATCCCATACATATTTTCTTACGGTGATCATTCTGCATATAGATTTTGGATGGGTTTGTAATGTCATACCACGTGATCTGTAACATCCAATCACCTTTCTTGTCGGTTCTCAAAACTAAAAATGACAGGAACATCATGAGTTTTGCCAGTTCGCCATTCTAAAGTGTATAATTTAGGGTCACAACACTTGTAAAAATTGTTTAAAGTATGACTCACCACAAAAATATTTATACCACAATTCACGTGGAGTTGTTGGAGGGGAAGGGTGAATTTTAAAATAAATTCAGGCTTGCATACCTGATGAAGATGAGAATGTGGTTCTTGGTGGTCTAAAAACAGATTTTTATGCTTATTTATTGAGGGCTGATGTAGGTTAAACATTTTTACTTCCTCTGCCCGTACCATAGGTACTATAGGTGGAGGAGTATTGTTTTCAACCCCCAAATTCGAAGTTGAGTTTTTGACATAAATACACGTTTTGAGGCCCCTGAATCCAAAAATACTATTTTTGTGTGTGTGTGTGTGTCTGTCTGCTTGTCTGTCTGTGTAGATGTCTGTGAACAGGCTAGCTCTAAAATGGAAAATCGTATGAAAACAAAATTTTGTATTTGGGTCAGGTACCTTCTGAAGATGAGCCGAAGATTGGCGACAAGTTTCTCTTATTTTTAAGGGGACTTTACATGAAGAAATTTTCATTTTTCGCGATTTTCTCGAAACGGCTCTAACGATTTTCTTTAAAATTTGCACATGTGTTCCTTATACTGAGAGCTAAAACTTTTATTTGAAACATTTTTTCGAAAAAAAATCTCTGAACGGTAGTTACAAGCCACCCACTGTTCACCCACTGTTTGTAGAAAGTTTGTCTTGCATGGTGAACAACTTAATAATGCGCTCTTTCACGGCCTCTTATTCTATATAAGAATGTGAAGTGAGAAAGATGCATAGAGTAAAGAAGTATCTGAGGGAAATATTCGATAAATTTAGGAAATTATTCTTTACGGGGGAAGTTCAATAAACGTCTGCAGTCACTTTTTTTTAAATTTGTTATATAGCCTGCGCTTTTAGTCGCATCATTGAAAGAAGAGGTATTTATAGGATAATTAGCGTAAAATTGTATCTTTCAATTCTGTACAAGGATATGTGAATACTGCTAACTTTTATTTGGGCAGAGGAAGTTATGTGACTTTCACATCAGATTTTTTAATTCTACGCCTATTGTCAAACTAATGAACTTAAGTTGAGTCAGTCATATCTTGTGTGCTTTTCATTAAGTTATGAACCTATGAATTTCAGTTACAACAGAGGCCTGGGTTCAATCCACCTCCTTCAATTGGATCATCACCAGGACCAAACATGATGCCTCGACCTCAGCAGCAGCCTCCTTATACACCCATGAGACAGGGTCCAATCAATCCTCCAACCTCCGCAAAAAGACCAGCAGATACAAGACCACCACCACCACAGCAGAAAAAGTAAGAATATTATGTCTTAGGAATAGAATTTTTAAAATTGAAAGAGTGTCCACCTTAAAACCCTTGTCGAAACACTTATCTGGGGCCACTTATGTAATATAAAATAAAAATAATACAGAAGGCACACGCACACATTAAAACAATGTTGTCATATTATTAAAATCTTCTTGGTCCCAGATGCGTCCATTATTTGAATATGCATTTCGATGCAAGTTGCATCATCTTCAGTTCAGATTTGGAGATATAACAGTCACTCTCAATTTTAAAAACTGTTTTAACCCTGTCTGAAGATGAAATTCATTAATAATTAGGAATAGAACTATTCCAATAGGGATGTAGCCTGTGAACCTTTTCCGAGAGATAGTGATGGTGCACTAGTCGGTATGCATTTGCCGTTCCTCTCTTGTTTTTCGAGTTATCATTTGCTCTCAACGTTCTTTTAAATGGTGTTCCATTTTCCTAGACCAAAACATATGTTCGTAATTTTCTATTTTTATAGAGGATATGATGCTACATTACTGGGTCTTTCTAGAATGCTTTTGTGTCAATAAGCTAAAAAAATTACAGCAGATAGGCACTAAATAACACAAAATAAGAAGAATTAACTAACAATGTGCTTCATTTCCGATAAGGACAACTTACAGTAATATGTTATCAAAATATGTATATTTATGTGCTGTATGACAATTGGCTACTATTTAATTTTTAATTTATTCTTTAATTTGCCATGATCATAGAAAAGATTCTAAAGACTATTTAATAATTGAGTAAATTACAAATACAAATAAATTAAAAGAACTTAGTAATGCAATGATAATTACAATATATTGTGTTAGTTTTTTATTTTTGTCAGAATGTATCTTCAATGCGCCCTTATTATTTAAAGATCACTTTGCTGTTTAATATATTTACCGTACTTATTTTTGGCCTATTTATTTTACTTTGTTGCATAATTATGTGTATATTACTCTTAATGTAGCCTTGCATTTAATATCAAAGTATAAATTCTGTACTTTACAAATAGCCAAGTTAGATTGACAGCCTCAAGGAAAAATTGTGATAATAGCATTCCCAAATGAATAGCCTACATAAGTTAATGTGTGTTTAATTCATAATTCTGAAATAAATCTAGAGCCTCTCTGCCATTATATTCTGCTATGTGATGCAATGAAATATTGTTAACATTACTTTGTCTCGTAACTAGAAATAATATTCGTGTATCGATGATCTAGCATACTGGTAATAACAGGAATAAGAAAGAAATTTTGCATCTTTTTTTATAGGACAGGAAATGGAGTGTTTTTGTTGGTAAACATATTTTAATATCTTAATTTTAAACAAATTTTTAATAAGACTATAATAGGCTAAATTTGTGTTTAGTTTAGAAAATAAGTAATGTATAAAATGTCTGTGAATATGCACCGTGTATAACCGGTGTCAGTCTTTATCATGTATATCAATTAGTATTTTACTGTCCGAACCCTAGAGATATATTCTTCAAGTTACTATGAATCATACCTGATCTCCAAATGAGCAGCATTGTATACATAATTCCATAACATTTTGTATGTCGGGTACAAAGTAATGTATTCAGTATCAGGCGTTCTTGACATTATTAATTGTCAGCTAATTATTCCTTATTTTCAAATTAGATAGTGTTTATCTTCATTTTTTGTTTCAGCTTTATTGTGTAAATATATTCTAGAAGTGTTCAGTGTACAAAGAAATGCTCCCAGTGGCACCTTACCCGCTACATGAATAGAAAAGTTCGGACATTTTTCATTTTGGGAAAATGAAACTGGAAAAACAAGTGACAAACAGCAAATGCATACTGGCTAGAGCAGTGGAGACATCTTCTGGTTCTAGTTCACTACATCACTATTACAGAGATAAATAAGTTAAATGCAGTAGGAAAATGTATTTGTAACTTTTTTTTGTATTATTGTCAGTTGAAGGATGTGTTTAAACTCTAAATCAGAACTTCTGGTATGAGGGAGGGGTATTTTGTATTTCAGTTACTTCTCGTAAGAAATAATAAATTCATGATTCTATACAAAGATAAAAGAAAAATCAGTTGTAGAACATCTTGAAGTTAGTTAATGTACAGTGATTACGTGGTGTATAGATGATTTAATATTTGAATAGAGCTTTCAATAGGACCATGTATTTATGGGGTTTTATTAATTTTTGCAGTAATTTGGGTGGTTTTATTCAATTTAATTTCTCTTATAACAGTAGGTGGTAAAAATTGTTACTAAACTTTCCTGGAACATTGCAAGAATATAACAATTTAAACTTACTAATACATAAAAATGACATAGGCCTATTAAAAAAAGTATTTGAGTCTGAAAAAGTGATAATCACTGGCATCTCCATCTTTAACTTAATGCTACACGACCCAGAGAGCCTAGGAGTTATGACTCAGGCCTCAGAAGCCTACAAACCTGTTTAACCAACCTCTACGGGGAGGAAACTGACACCCAACCACTGACATGTGACAAAGACACACTACCTAAAGTTCTGAAAATCAGACACCACCTGGAGACTTCTGCATTCTGTAAAGTTCTATGCAGAGCCAAGATAGCCTTCTTACGAGAGAGGATACACCACACCAGAACTCAACTCGCCCAACTAGAGGGAAAACTATACCCCTTACATATACAGATGAGACATAACTGGTTGAAAGTAGACAGAATATCCATGGCTCATGCAGAGCGAATATATTCAAGGAACTGAAGACCTCTCAACAACCGAAACCTCAAGGACTGCCCAACACCAAAATGGTCATCAATCTCATGGGTGAGGACTTAGACAATACTGCTACCACAGTACTTTCCATAGGGCTTACCTTCACCTCTGCACGAAAGAAATAGAGACCGCCCTTCGCGGAACGTGGGAAGATGAGATTAACGATATCCGACGAGAAGCCACGCACAAATTGATCCATGCTAAACCCCCATCCATCAGTTTTCCAAGAAACGAATGCCTAGCTCTGCGTGCAGTCAAAGAATGAGACATCGTCTTTCTCCAGCAGATAAAGGCAATGCAATGGTCCTTTTGAAGACCACTGATTACCACCAGAAAGTGAACAATGCATTGGGAGAAGAAGGATCCTACAAACCACTACATAGCAACCCCGTAAAAAAATGAGACGCAAGTCAAGCCAATTCCATTGAAAACGAAGTTAAACACTGGTTCAAAAAGGGAGAACAGCACCGCACCCAAGCTCTATGGACTTACCGTAGGTAAATAAACCTGACATACCTCCACAGCCTCTCGACAGTGCCATGTACCGTCCAATGCATCTCTTGGCACGCTATATGGCTGGCAAGTTAAGACCACTGACTGATGACATAGCATCCACAGTAAAAAACTCAGAGCACTTTTAACATCATTCGCAACGTACATCTAGATCCCATTGACAAAGCTTCGATGTGACATCTCTTTTTACTAAGGTTCCTGTTAATATTATCTGACAGAAACTGCAAGACCAGAATCTTCCAACAGAATGGGCTGATCTTACAGAATTCTGGTCAGTTCCACCTTTTTCCAATACAGAGACAAGTATTATGCCCAGATGGAGGGAGCTGTCACCATGGGTGCTCTATCCCCGTCATAGCAGATCTGTTAATGGAGGCTTTTGAGACTGAAGTCCTGTCGAACACTCAACATCTACCGAAGCTGTGGCTATGGTATTTCTGGCCACATGGTCACAAGCTTCTACAAGACTTCCTAGACAAGCTGAATTCCACCCACACCAACATGAGGAACAGCTGGCTACCTTTCCTCCATGTTTTGGTGAAGAAATGTGATCGCAGCATGGATCACTCTTGACTACCATAAACCAACAAATGTGGACCAATATCTACATACGGATTCCCACCATCGTCCAGCTATTAAGGGAGATGAGCTAAGGACCTTAACAACGAGAGCAGCCAAGGTACTCAATGCAGATAGCCTATCAGATGAAATGGAGAGCCTCCAGCACACCTTCCAAGCCGATGGATACAACACTAACACTGAATGCAACACATACAGCTCACACACCTGATAACACCATTATGAACCAGAGGTTGCCAGAACCCATCATCGAGGTAACATTACTTTCTTGTGTGAAGGTCATCACTGACTAGATGAGGAAATTGCTACAAGAGAACATCGAGGTTGCCAGCAGTGCAACCAACAAGCTCAGGCGTAAACTAGTCAGGGTCAGAGACAAGTTAGAACCACTGCAGATGGCGGGCATATATGAGGTACGAGGTTCATCCAGAAATTAAGTTCCAATCGCTTCCAGAGATGGTATGACTAGTCGAACACACATAGAATGTGTAGCAGTAGAGAGGGGATATGTGGGAATACTGCACTACAGTTTCAGTCTGTGAAGCCAGTAGTTGTTGAACAGTGCTAGGACAAAATGGCTGCACACTATCATCCCCCACCAACTGCTGTCAAGAGACATTATGCTTTTGCTTGACAATGTGTGGCCCGTACAGCCATGCACACTTAGAATCAATTGCTTCAATTTGGATGGGAGTTCTTTGACCATCTACCCTATAGCACCAACCTCCAACCAAATGACTTCCATCTCATGAAGCGCTTTGTGGGAGGAAAACATTTCCACAATGATGCTGAGGTACAGACGGCAGTGATTTCATGGCTCCATATAAAAGTGACACAGTCCTATGATACAGGCATACAATTGTTGGTACACTGCTAAAATAAATGCCTCAATCACGGTGGTGACTATGTAGAGAACGAGCCAGTGAATCTGTGTAAATATTGCAATAAATATTTCTTGTTTATTGATGCTTTTTTTTTTAAATGTATTTATTGGCGATCTGGATGCACCTTGCACCTTACAGCTGTGGCCATACCTACATTGGGGAGACAGGCCGCACAAGAGTAGAACGCTTTCGAGAACACATCACAGCTAAATAAGCTATAGCCCTCCACTGTGCAAGTGCAGCATACTCCATTGATTTTGACAGCACCCGCTTCCTAACGAAACAAGATGCAATAGAAATACCATGGCGACCCTGGAATATTAATGGGGATAAAGGCCTTGACTTGCTGAAAATCTGGCATCCCATAATGCAGCAGACAGAGACAACGGAACTACTACTACCACCAGTTTCTAGCATCCAACCAGTCAGCGCTCCAGCAGGTGCGTGTTCTGTGATTTGTGGGCCACCCACTAATATTTTACAAAACACTTGCCTATATAAGTAGCACATCCTCTGCTATTTCACTGACTTACCACAGGGTATCCACAATCTGAAAAGTCAGGAAAACTGAATCTGTCAGGGAAAGTGAACTAAAGGGAAAAAATCTGGGAAATCTGTATTAAAATATATATAGACAGTGCTTTTTTTGTGACGGTACGCAACGGTACGCAGTACCGGCACCTTTTTTAAAAATAAAATTTGGATATTACTCAGAATATTTCTATCACAATTCCCATAAAATTATGTTTTATTTAAAATCAAACTTGTTTGTTGATTTTGTTAGATTTCTGCATACATACGAGCACATGATAATTCCTGTAAATTGCCGTGGCTACTGGACTGCAAGAGGGTTGGGGTGGGTTTTCCAGGCCTCAGCAAACTGCTCCTGTGGTCAAGGCCATTCTAACGGTATAAGAATTGCACCAAATGCAGTTAATGCTAACGTAGTAACAAACAAGTAGTAAGTAGCTAACTACCATAGTTAATCAGGGGTTAGTGCACGTTTAAATTTAACTGCATTCGTTGCTTACATATAATTTGAAAAGAAAACCCTTGGTTTGTGTTGCACAGACAAGTGAATTCATAATTATTTTGTACCGGTGCGTAATAAAGCATGTCGATGTTTTTGAAGTACCGGTATCTCATAAACCTGCCAACTGTGAATAAACTGTATCTGAAGAGTACGTCGCAAGTACCGGTAATTTTACTGTAATTCAGGGGAGAAACATTTCTGGCCATGATAGGCCCGATTGTTGGACATTAACTCAGAAAAATGACGTCTGGGAGAAGTGTGAGAGCTCCCGTGAGATTGAGTTAAAAAGTTTCTGTGAGTACCGCCACCTTTTTAATTAGAAAAAAAGCACTGTATATAGATATATATATATCTATATATATATATATTGGAATGGAATGGTCAAGGAAAATAACTAGCCCCAGTGAAAAAAGGTGAGGGGCATGTGCTTTGCTCCAGTGTGCTGTAACCCAGACTGTGGAAGCAATTTTCTTTTCAATACTTGAGGCAATCATTTGTTATATTTGTTCTGGGAATGGAGGAGGCTGGTTTTTTTGTTTATTTTGTGTACGAAGAACTTTGAAAACATTGATTCTTGTGGCCAGGAAAGTGTAAGTTTCTGGTCATGGAAATTTATTTTGAAATTTCTGTGGACACTGTACCAGCCATGAAGAAGACAGTTACATGGCTGTAGAAACGTTGGCACACCAACACTTGATGCAGTGCTACCTGGACGGCCTAGGCAGCTTTAACTCCTCCTTTGTTATTGCACATGTAATGCAAGATTTTTGTACTCCACACAGATATTTAATATTATTACATTTTGATTCATTTACTGGTAAAGGAATTTTTCCTCTCCATATCGTTCGTAACCTGATCACCACATGCACAACATTTTCTTCCTCAGACAGGCTATCTCTTAGGAATAAGTGCCCCAGCATATCTGGGGAGATTGAGAATACTGATCCATACCTGGGCATGTAATGCATACTGTAGTATCTCGATTTTCCAATCTAAACCAGAACTGGAAGGGGTCAGATGAGGGCAAATGTTGGATAACATTTAAATATAAATAAAGGTTTAATGCAGCATTTAACACACACAAAAAATGTGTCATTAATCTCTGCTTGCCTACTGATGGATGTTTTCTCACTGTGAGATCCCACTGTCACATAAATATCAACCTGACATTAGTTCTCATCTCTGACTGTTGTTCCGTTATGTTAGTGCCCTTTCTCCAACATTCTTAATCCTTCATTTTCATGGCCATTCACTAGTTGTGTTTGTTTTAGATAGTTCAAACTTCTGATCCTGTTTGCACGGTTTTACAGCTTAACATCGCAGGATACTACAGCATGTCTACTATTAAAAGGCCACAGTGCAGTTAGGAAATATTTCATCTACTACAAACATTGAAGTACAGATTGTCGGATGACCGAAGGTTGGATAATCGTGACTGTACTATAATTGAAACATCTAATCAGAGAGACCACAGTGTTTTCAGAAAATGGTGCCAAAATGCAGTACTATAAGATGAGCATTCTTGAAGATAGGAAAGTACCAAGAAGTGGGGAGTCATAGCTTTAACTAGCATTGTCAGAGCAAATATTTTTTAATGGTTCCATCTGATGGTCCTGTTTAGCATTAAGTAATTCATTTTCTTTAGTTCTTGTTTAGTAGCTGCTAACTTTCAGTTAAGTTCATATAGATGTCTCTACTTTAGCTCCATCACTAGTAGAAGAGTAAGAAATTATTTCTTTTGCTCACTCTTAGTCTTAGGTATTTTCATTAATTTTTGTCATTTTGAAATGTTACAGTGAATTTTCTCACTCTACAAGCAAGAAAAAGAAGAAGTTGGCAGATAAAATTTTACCACAGAAAGTCCGAGATCTAGTACCAGAATCACAAGCATATATGGACTTACTGGCTTTTGAAAGAAAGTTGGACTCAACTATTATGAGGAAGAGATTAGATATTCAGGTATGTGAGAAATCTTCATTGTGTTACTATTTAAAGATAATACCGTATTTTACGAACTATAAGACACTCCGGACCATAAGACGCTTGAACAATTCAATGCCGTAGCTGGGATTTGAACCAGTGTTGTACTGGCACATTGCCATGGTAGCTCAGTTCTTAATTTGCTTGAATCTATTATCTCGAGTTGTTACTAATTGAGGGAATGTTATTTTTTATGTAAAGATAAATAAATAGTCTGATTTCAATTGATTTTAATTGATTGTACTTTCAGGAAGCATTAAAACGACCCATGAAACAAAAACGCAAGCTTAGGATCTTTATTTCTAATACATTCTACCCAGCAAAAGAACCTGCTGAAGGGGAAGAGGGAAGTATTGCATCTTGGGAATTGAGAGTTGAAGGAAGATTGTTGGAAGATAGCAAGAATGATCCTAACAAGGTAAGAATCTCTATTTATTTTATTTTCTTACTTTTTAAAGCATATGTGAAGAGAGAAACCTTGAAACAAAATAAAAACAGGAGTGTGGAGACCCATAAGTAAGAAATTGTCTTGTAAGTTACATGAAAACATTTGTGTTTCTATCTAGTCCTCCTATACTGACCGTTTACAGAAAATAAAAACATTGTAAAGCCAATGTCCTACAATCCAACTTTTGGTCGAGATTTCTACAAACTGTCAGATAGGATCGTATGCCACGGATGACTGCCATTGCACACAGATACATCCTATATTTTCCATCCAATTATATTGCATGCAACAGAATAGTAACGTTTCTAATTTTCTATCCAAAAATATGAAATCAACCATTGCGAGTCATTTGCTCCCTGAGTTATCCGCATGACGTAGAAACATGGCATCTTCTTGTTACAAGATTTGTTGGTTTAAAAGTCAAAAGGTTGTGTTTTATGTTTTTATTTGTTAGAGGCACTGAAAATATGAAATGTTATGCATGTATAGTCTAACATAATGGTAATTTTAATTATATTATTGTTTACTTAGATATCAGTATACTGCATGTCACTGAAGAGAAATCACTGGTTGTGAATAAAAGAAGTTTCCTTCTCCTCTGGAACCAGTTATCAAAACAAAGCAACTTCAAAAATTTCAAATTTCATTTCTTTAAATATCCACCAAAACAGAAGGAAGTTAACACTGAAATCAGCCGTTTTATTTCACGAAAAATTCAGGAGCCTACACATTCCTTATCCTCATTTTCAACTACATTATCATCTGACAAATTTTTTCAGGAAAATTCTGATGCACACCTGTTGGACTTTTAGGAACTTCTTGATCGGATTGTCTTCTTTGGGTATAACAGATTTGATTAATGCTGGACTTTTTATGAACTGCTTAATCAGATTGTCTTCTTCTCTTATATAAAAATTCATCAATAATGTACTGGAAGACAGTGGCGGCTATTCAGGTGAAGTAGGTGAAGTAGCACTTCACCAGTATTTTTCCTTTACAATACGTATTTTTAAAGTTTATTTCCCATATCACGAATGTTGGTTTTTACTATAAATGCATTTATGTAATTTTGTATTGCCCGCCACGAGTGATGTTAAAGGAGGAGGCGCCAGAGAGCTCTCGAGTCTTGCAAAGAAGCACGAAGCAGCCTTGATTCACTTCCCCTGTTCCATGGGTAGTCTGGTCCACTAAAAATGATGCTGGCTGATGCTACAAGCAGCATTTTTCTCGCTTATCCCACGTCCATGCTGAAGGGATCAGACTACCCACGAAGGTATCATCCTTCGGCTTCATGATGCGCGTGCCGCGCGGTTACCACAGCAATGCTGCTACAATGACAGTGTGTGGCGGGTTTCATACCTACTCCTCTTCTGCTAACAGCTCCATTAATAGCAAAGCACCTCTACCCGTACCAAAGGTAATAAATGTTCGAAATCAATGTTTTTAACATAAATACCTGTTTTGAATTCTCCTCTGTCCTATAATATTTTCAGGAACGTGTCTGTGTGGCTTGAGAACTAAACATCGTGTATAAATAAAACGTATTTGGATTAGATATCTTCTGGGGAGATTGACGACTTTTTCTTACTTTTATACGGTATCCTTATACTTTGAAGGGTAGTTATAAGCCAGCTATCGTTTGTACAAACTCAGGCTTTTAAGTCTTACATCTTTGGGCGATGCTAGAACTGACTTTCATTCTTCACGATTTTTTAGAAAAGAAACTAACAATTTTGTTAAAATTTCCACACGATTTGCATAGACGCTAAAGAGCTAGAATTTTTATTTTTAACAATTTTCAATTAATTATTTAAAAGGTGTTTATAAACAACCATATACTTCATTGAAGTATGAACGGTAGAGGAGCTTGGATTCTTTCTCATAAAATTAAATATCATTAACGGAAAAAAAAATCATAGGCGTTCGATTCTATAGCACAAAAGTGAGGCATAGGGATGAGACTAGAAGTTAATTTATTTAATGTGTGTCACCATATACCAAGACTACTGTGTACTGTGATGAAAGCCCACTGTCACGTGTCACAACACTGAACCATCTTCGGAGATCGTCACTGATAGGACGCCATAGGACGACAACGTTGAATCACGACGTTTCATTCCTACAATGCATATTTTTTCATAGGCAATCATGCGACATGTGACATATTAATCACTGCATATTAATGCCTTGAAGTATCCAGTAACGAGCTGAAGTTTATCAGATAAAATTGCATCTTTCCGACCCTTGCAAGCATATTAACTTATAAGATAAACAACAGTCATTGGTCGATATCCGAGGCATTGCTAAAGATTATTAGTCAATTTCAAGTTCGCATCGCATGAATGGAATATTCTGAGTAATCTGATTAGGAGAATAATAATTACGATAAACATCAATAGATTCGCGGCGGAAAAGCAGGATCGAATTTATCTAATGAAACTCATAATCCCGTTTGGGATTTATTAAGAGTATTCCATGAATAAAATGTATCAGATTTTATAAATAATAACTATATTCTTACCCGCATTGTTTAAAATCAAATCATCATTGTGCCATCTGCCAGATCACGACGTAGGCCTACTAAATGAAGGATCAAAAATGTTGCCAGACAAGTATCTTGTTTAGCGAATATTTCAATTCAGAAAGAACCTTTACTGCAGCTAGAAGAAATGCAGCCATCCTATGATGATATCACCCACAAATTTGCAGCCATAAAGGACTATCGAAGGATTGATTTGCTATACAAGACATAGGTGAGTTCGGTTATTAACGTAAGCATGTGGCATTTTTTTCCTCTTCACCTAATTTTCCGGCCACGAGCCGCCACTGCTGGAAGAAGACAAACAGATTAGGAGTTCATAAAAAGTCCACTAGGCACACTTCTCCTAAGAAAGATTTGGCATTTGACAAAGTAGTTGAAAATGAGGTTGGAGATCCTTAAAACATGATTTCCTACCAGAATAAGTGAAGCAACAAAGTATATAAACTCAACTCAACTCATATAATTGGTTAAATTTATTTTGGTCGCTTCATTGTACAAGTTCCATAATATCAATACTTAAAATAGAGATTCTGACATTTTGGATGATTTGTAAGCCACCATTAAATTTTTCAAGCCCTGAACATTTTTCTTTTATTTGCTACATGTTTTGTTTCAGGTGAAAAGAAAATTCTCTTCTTTTTTCAAGAGTTTAGTGATTGAATTGGATAAGGATTTATATGGACCTGACAACCATCTGGTTGAATGGCACAGAACCCCTACTACTCAAGAAACAGATGGCTTTCAGGTAAAGAGATTTCATTTATTGTTCATTTCTCTTCAGTTTAATATGGAAATTCTGGAAATCCTTGCTATCACATGCCACTTTAAAGAAAGGTAAAAAATGTCTTTTCTATGTTGTGGTGAGTGTTAATTAAAAAAATTATTTCACAAGGATTCATCACATATTGTCATATTTTACATATATGGTCAGAGATCACAAGCATTCTCTCGCTGAGCCACTCATTGGCTTCTTGCATAAAAATGGTGAAAATTAATTTTTTTAAAGATGCTAACAGACGAAATTTATTTTATCTCTCTAATTTTATAAATAGATTGATTAATATCTAACATCATAATAGTGAATGAAAAACCAGCTGTTGTAAATTTAATATTCTGAAAGAATTCAACAAAATAGTACATAACTTTGTATTAGTGGTTATTTGAAGATGATAATTGCTTTCTGAGGTTGTACCCTATTATTATGTTATATTATTTCATCGGATAATAGATCAAATTATTTATCGCTAAGTGGCACTTAGTTTTCAGAAAACAGGTAGCTCCTGGAACTGCCTTGATTATTGCATAAAACCCAATTTTGCAGCTCCTTTCTTCTTATGTTTAGCATTTCATTGCTCTAAGCTCATGATTCATTCACCAAAATATGCACTGATTTGTTTCTTTCTGTTCGTATCCACTTAATTTTGGCAAGAAGAGGAATTACCGTATTTACCCAATTACAAGTCACCCTTGAATTTAAGCCGCACCTGCCTTAAGAGTAAAGTAAAGGGGAAAAGAATTAATTAACCCCAAAGAGAAAAAATATATTGCCTCATTTTCATTATATTAAAGTAATACATTTCTTAGCTGAAAATCGCCTGAAATAAGAAAAAGAAAGTATCAGCTGACTTAAATTATGAAATTCTAATTTTATTTAATATAATTAAATAAAACTGACGGAGAAGAAAACAGAAACCAGTATTATACACTTCATATGACTTTCAGTATTAAATTTTATGCGATTTTTCTGTTTTTCATAACTGCACTTTCAGTTACCAACAGTTTAAAATTACCATTACTTGTATTCCCTTACGTTATGACATTTTTATTTATTATTATTATTATTAATTTTTTTTACTTTTGAGCAATTCATAATACATGCATATGCCATAATACCGCTATCAAAAATGACAAAATACGCAAAAGTGTCATAAAATGAGCATCACTTGCTTACGCAGTTTTATGCATTTCTTACGATGCTTCGATTAAAATTGATGTATTTTCAATTAATATATTGATAGTCCTGGAGATTCGAGATAATCAATAACTGGTGGTGCTTGGAGGAGGGGAACCAGCCATGGTGGATATACCGGCTATATTTGTGCATTTTTGCCATTATTGCCTAAAAACACTTGTATGCGATTTTAAGCCGCAGGCATATTTCGCTGGGCTTAATCTAGGGAAATGGTGCGGCTTATATTCAGATAAATACGATACTTATTCTTATATCCAACCCTTCAATTACCAACTTTTACTTTAAGGTGAAGCGCCCGGGAGACAAGAATGTGAGATGCACCATCCTCCTTTTGTTGGATTACCAGCCACTTCAGTTCAAACTGGATCCTCGACTGGCACGATTACTGGGTGTCCACACACAGACAAGACCTGTTATCATCAGTGCACTCTGGCAGTACATCAAGACTCACAAATTGCAGGTAGAGTTTAACAATAGTTTAAAACTCTACATATATCTTTAGGCTAGATCATTGTCAGATAAACCTCTTCTTCAATTCGCTGGGCAGTTATACATTTATCCAGATATTAAATTAGAAATGTACTATAAACTAGTAAAATCAAAATGACAGGTTTTCATGTTCACTATGTATAACATTTTAATTCGTGCAATAAAAGTTTTCAAGGAATATTCAAGTTATTCAGAATGGCATGAAGTAACTATAGCAGATCAAAAAGTATTACCTTCATGCTAGATGCTAAAACATGCTGCCATGAGGTCTCCGTTTGGTACTCCATTCTAATGCTTTACTGAGTGAGCCAGAGAGATAAGCAAACTGGCATTCTGCTTAACGCTGGTCGAGTGCAGATCTGCCAACCTTCTCGGCCTCCAAAGGAGTGCATTTTATTGTTGGCTCTTCCTCGTGACTTCAATTTTTTTTCACCAGAAAAAGAAAATGGACTCAATGAGGATGGGGCCTGTACATCGACATGATTTTCCACAAAAAAATACAGCACTTCAAAATATTTAAAAATAAATTGATATCTAAGAATAGTTATCTTAAAACTTTGAAGTAAAGACATTACATTATAATTCATCAACGTTTATATTTTCTTCTTTCACATCTAGGAATAATATATGGTAGGGTGACCAGATTTATGAGCTTAAAAAACAGAACATTTGACAAAATTTGCCTTAAAAAAACAGGACAAAACAGGGCACTTGGATAACAGAGTGCAAGCATTCCTTCTAAGTCTTGCAGTTACAATTTAATATTAGATAACGTATTGCTGTAAATGAGACTTCGTTGTTGTCAAATATTGCCATTCTGAATTAAAAGCAGTCATATAAATTCAAGCTTTGTCAATCTTTTTTATGACTGAAATTACATTTACAACTGCCAACAATAACATGCCAATGAAATGTAGTAAAACTCCGCCTTTCAATATTCAAGCTTTTTAATTATCATATATATTTATTTTTTATGTATCACTGAAGATGACCACAAGCTGGTCGAAATATATATAATTAAAAAACTTGAATATTGAAAGGCGGAGTTTTACTACATTTCATTGATTAGTAATTCAGTATGAATATTGGAACAATTACGTGTTCAATGGAAAAAACTGAATTACACAAGGTGCAACCACTTTGTTTGTTCTGCTAACTTCCTTCAAGAAGGACACTGTTGTTTCAAACTATTAGAGAAAACACATTTTTTAGTACACGCTCTCTAAAACAGCTGCTTATCGGACTGGTAACACGCCGAAAAGCTGCACTTTAAAGGACAAGGCCGCTAAAAGTGCATTCAAAATGCATTCAAAATGCAATTTTAGCGGCCTTGTCCTTTAAAGTCGTCATGGCAATCTATAAACAAAACCCAGATGGCATTGACCAGTCACACCAACTTTAACATGGATTTACGCATATAATTGGTCATAAAACAACAAATTTAAGCCAACACGTTTCTTTATGATAATCAGAAACTTTACCAGGATTTTTCGCAAAACACGGCAGCCCACTTCATCACATGACAACAAATATAAGCCAACAACTTTTCACATCTCGTTCACATAGCTTACATGGATGCACCAGCATTTAACTGCAATATATTCCCTATTCCTTCTGCCGTTATGTTGCTGGCACCGGCTCCAATTCAATGTTTTTGACTTGGAGTGAAATTTCCTCGGGATTATAATTCATATTTTCACAAGCTTTTCATAAATACTAGTTCGTATTTATTATTGTTTACAAATCAGCGACTCATATAACTCATCTATAGCCTACCTCGTTTCGTTTTGGTATGTACGGTTCATTGTTGTCTTGCGTTTGAGAGGGCCTTGAGAATATGGTTGACTGCCTTTCATTATAATTAATTATATACGGTATTTTTGTTTCATTTCATATAATTTAGAGAGCTATCACTAAAAAATATTGTATGCACCACGTACGCAAAAACTTTAGCGGACTCATCGAGTATTTCAGCCTCGGCTTTCGCCTCGGCCGCTATACTAGATTCGTCCGCTAAAGCGTTATTTTGCGTACTTGATACATAAATAGCTATTCTCTTCCCCGTATCAGAATGTATCGGTCTGCAAATGACTAACTCACTAATCACTACAGTGGAACCTCGTTAGCACGTTCCTCATTACTATGTTTTCCCGCATAGTACGTCGGTTTTTGGAAGTCCCGGTCCCAATCTTAATAATTACATGTTTAAATGTTTCTTAACACGTTTTGGTTTAGCGCTTAGTACGTTCGTATTTGGCTCGCCAACCACACTTTGCCAAACATAAGCTTTGAAAGCGCATCCGATTGTGTGATCTCTATGTCAGAATTCTTGTACTCTCTGGTGTCCAAGTCTCAATCTTTGCTCTATGGGACCAATCATCAGCCATTTTGAACCATTGCAGTTTGCTTCTCATTGGTCATTTGACTTGGTGCCGAGTCAGCTGTTAGGCCGCCATTTTATATTGTGATAATTTTGAAGTAGTGAAATATATTTTAAATTTCTTACGGTTCGTGTGGTGAGGAGAAGAAAATATTAGAATGTTTGAAGAAATGTATGCCAAAAAAGCAGATCGTGCTTCTCACGTCGGTATTTGATCGAATTTCATTACCAAATTGTGGCTGTGAACATGACCGTGTACACGACTGTTTTCGGAACTGGCACATGTGAAATTTTGCACAATTACAATATTTCGTGTTTGATAATAGATTGTGGAGTGCAACTTGTTTCATGTGTGATTTTCAGAATAAAATAGATGCTTTCTTTGTCTTTGTGAATTTCGTCTTGATTTTTCATTAAATATGGCTCCCATACATTCCATCAATTTTTGAAAGTTTTTTTTTCCAGATAAAATTGTTAGGCCTATGTATTTGTTTACATAATATAAATCTCTCGTAACAAATGGCTTGGCATAGAAGCACCTGTGTATCACTGTGGGTATTTCTGAGCCATTAGGATGCACTTTTGGGTGGTTCTGAGCAACTTAGAAAACATAGGCCTATCTACATATTCCCTACGATTTTTTATTTTATTTTCAGTAGTACGTTTTCCCGTTTAAGACGTCTATTTTTTTTAGTCCCTAGAAAAACGTCTTAACGAGGTTCCACTGTATAACTGTGCAAAATGAGAGTGCTCTCTCAATGCCGTGGCGTAGGCCGACACCGCTGACTTCGACTTGCGACTGCAGAATGAAGAAGAGAAAGCGGAAACAAGATGTGCTATCTGGTGGTAACCAAGTGAGTTATTGTGGGGGGGGGGGGTGGGAACTGTGTTTTACTTTCTGAATCTACATGCATCCTCTCCTCTTGAGAAAAGCATTTATAATTTAAAATTGTTAAAAATAATAATCTGTCAAATAGAAGTAGGATATTTGAAGAAATAAATTGGATACATTGAACAGACATTTGTTGCAAGTTTTGAAAAAACAGGACAATTGGTGTCCCATTAAAAATTTGTCGGGACACCAGGGCAGTTACCTAGTCACCCTATATATGGATAGTCCTTTCAACCTAAGAACTGAAGCTGAAGTAAACCATAAACAGTATTGAAGAAGATGTACTACTCAACTCCACTATAATAAGTTATCACTTACACTCTTGGGAAAATACAATGAAACCTGTCTGTAACGGAATTGCACGGTACCATAATTGTTTTCCGCTATAGGCAGGATTCCGGTGAGTAAAGGTTACATAAAGAAATACTAATAATTAGGCCTACTTACATTTTGATATGCGTTGGGGCTGATTTTTACTTATAAACAATGGTCCATAAATACAGTCCATTTTTCCTTTTTGGATGGTGTTGCCACTTAACCATTGTTCCCGTAGTTCCCATCTTTTCTTTAGAATTTCGTAAACTTGAGTCTTGCCAACATTAAATTTAGTCACAATCTGTTTTACCATCAACTTATCGTTTTCACTCGCATCAATGACTCATATTTTCATATTTAAATCTAAAACTACACGTTTCTGTCTGCCATTTTGAAGACACTATTACTACCTTAATGAACTTAATGACAGCACAGTAACAGAAACGCGGTTTCTATGCGTACATCACTTATTGTTTTCCTGGTATAGTGACCTATCTTACATTCTTGACCACAGGATTTCCCACAGTTTTCCCTCCCATGTTCTAAAGAGTACCGTTACACCTTACGGTCAACCATCCACGCGACAAAAGTGACAGGCCATTGGAATGCAAGGATGCCCAAAGACTTTTCGTTACTTACTAGGGTTGTCCAAGTAATTTAGAATGTGTTTTCCTGTTTCACAGTACTGGTATTTACTGGGTTCAAAACCAAACATTTTCCGTTAAAGCCGCAAATTCGGCTTCCGTTTCTGCATCAGACGGATTCCGGTAATTACAGGAAAATTTATATGTATAATACATCGTAACTTACGGGACCAGGAAATTTTTCCAATGGAGACAGTATTCCGGTTCATAAAGGTTCCACTGATGGCAGGTTTTACTGTACCTACATTAAAAGAAAAATAGAAACAACTTCATAAATTTTGAAATTCCAAAGGACGACGACCTCATCACTAAGTCGGTACATCTATCAGTGTTCCACAAACTCAGCAATTGACAACTGATGATGCAGATGAATTTCTGTGATACACATTCTTTGCAAGTGTTAACTTGGAGTTTACTAACTGTGGTTCCTGCAAATTAGTATTTGTGTAAATAATAACCGCTAACCATTATGTCTGTCTCACTCTAGCACACTACTCATATGATCTGAGAATGAGACATGTAGTTTAGCTTCAGTTCTAGAGTAAATGGACTAGTTGCAAAAAATCCAGGTTATCCCTTACAATACTAATTGTTGATGATAATTAACTAGGTAGTGAACCTTGATGCTATTTAGATGTGTGAACAAGTCAGTTTAAAAATTCATTCTTTTCTTCTTTCATGATGTTTTAAGATAAAGATAACAAATAATAACTTTTTTTTTCTTCAGGATGCTCATGAGAGGGAATTTATTAATTGTGACAAGTATCTGGAGCAGATCTTCTCTTGCCCAAGAATGAAATTTGCAGAAATTCCTCAGCGACTCAACCCATTGCTCCACCCTCCAGATCCAATTGTTATAAACCACATTATCAGGTGAGTTAAGTATAGCGCTATTGCAATCTTAATAGAACACTCTAAATTTTTTTTTTTAAATCCTAGTTCTCTTTATTTTTATTTATGATATATTTCAGTGATATTCAATCTTTTTCCATCTTGTACCCCTAGAAATACCTACCAACTCAATTGCATGCTACCAAAATTTTCTTTTTCTGGCATTTTAATTTCATTGATGGAATTCATTGGCTATCCATCAGTTCATCCATGAGTTCAGATGAGTTTGCTCTGGTTTCCATCGACTGGCATCGGTTTCATCGTACTTGAACGTCCGATGGATCAGATGAATCTCCGCCATTATGACGAATTGACAATTCAAATTTATGTAATGGAGACAGCGCATATAAGATTCATAATTACATAACGTAGACTAAATTACAGACACATAATTAATAGTTAAACTTATTTTTGAGGAGTCATTATCCAATCAATTCCTCATAAAGGGCTAAAACTGAAAGAGAAAGAAGCAAAGACAGTATATTAGTTTGCAGTCATGGTAAATTCTTATAATGGCATGCATTTTAAGTCACACTTAAGTTATTTCGGTTTTTGTTGAAATTGTTAAAATGATAAAATATAGACCATACAAAATAATAGTACTGTAGTACTGTAATACTACAGTACTGTCTAAATAGCCTACTGTTATAAACCAATTTTATCTAATAAATACCAACGAGTCTGTCTTAGCGATAAAATGTTAATTTAATGTAGATTCACTTTTGTTTGTTTTATTTAATATATCATTATTATAATGAGTTTCCATTGTATTTAATGTAAATACAAATCAATCATTAGACATATATGTTTTTAGGTGGGAAAATAAACCAGAGTTACCAATAATACCATCGCTAATATTTTACAATTTTGTATGTAGGGTCATTCCATGTCAAATCAACCAATTCTACTATGAGATTTGAATCTTGACCTCTCAGATTTGTATGATTTTTTTCTCAGGTATTGTACCCCCCAAATCTAGTTTAAATTTCAAATTTCAAATTTTTTTGACTTTTGGTTTGTGAGTTACAAGCGTTTAAAAATCCAAAAAACCACGGTTTTCTATTGCTTTAAGATTATTATAAAATGCTATAGCTCAAAAACTATACCACCTAGAGAGCTCAAACTTGCACCATTTTTTCATCTGAAAATTCCCTTTCATTTGATGTATCACACAGCTATGTTTCTTAATTTTTTAAATGTTAAAAAAGTTTCCAAAAAACTTTTTTTGAAATTTCCAAAATACGTACCCTCGGATTTTTTTGGAAAAATTATATGTGTTGTCCACACTAATTGACTACATGCATGCAAAATTTCAAGATGGGATCTCAACGGGTTCTTATTTTTTTTAAAATTTTACTACCAGAATACATGCTAGTGAGGTGTATAGCGGACTATTTCTAGGCTATGAATACTAAGGTACATAGGCTAATTCTACCAAACCTAGCATTCATATGTAACATTTCCCTCTTATTGTTTGTTAATTAAATGATATGTAGTGTTGTTTTTAATTTAATTTTCATGATACCTGTAACTAAGTTATACATAAGAACGAAGAATAAATTTTAATTTATATACAACATGCTAATAGTGAAATTTTGAACAAAGTCACTCATCTTGAATCACTCAAAACTCCTAGTAATATCAACTCATATAGTTATAAATGGTAGAGGTTATATTTTGATTGGTTTTCCAGTATTATTTGTAGCCTAATAATTTACAAAGAGTCCCAAATAAAAGAAATGCGTAAAAGTTGTTTCACCTTGTGAAAAAGTTTAACTTGTTGATATTTGCTTGGATAGAACTGTATTTCTTAGAATAATAGGTATTTAAAACTTTAAAAGTTTTCACTGAGGGTAACACAATTTAAAGAGTGTATATTCTTCCTGTTGCTGTAGTTGGATCCACTGTTTGCAAAAGAGTGTTTCCTGGGACATTTAATAAATCCCTTGGTTGGACCTTTTGGGTGTAAAAAATTTATTCAGTACATACCATTGTATTTTTCTTCAATGCATCCCAGCCACCAAGAGTCATCACATGCTATTCCAAATCTGATGGTGTTATTTGATTCTCTGTTGTCACACATTCAAGAGATTCATCAAGGCTTGACAGTAATTTGACTCTCTGTGTGGGGTTTATATGAGTGAAACTTTTGTGTTCCCACAATCGCTTTTGATTTAACTGAGCCGAGAAAGTAATCATTCTTTAGTCTCTTCGTAAGTCTTCTGTTGTGCAATATTCAAAGTCAATGTTTTTTATATTTTCCAAGGCAAATTCATAAAGTTCTTTGGGTGTTAAAATTTGTTGGTCATATGGCCTTTGTAAGCTGGCTAAAAGCTAGCCACTTAACAGTCCCGCCAAGACCATCACATGCACTCTTGCCATGGGATGTTGCAAAGAACTCCCACTCGGCCTCAACTTCAAAATCTGTTTTATGCAAGCATAAATTAAGGAAGTTTTTCTTATTCTTATACTGGGCAGTGCTCCCATCAGAAAAGTAAGTGATCTTTTTAAGTGAAAAAGGCAAGGTTTGCTTTAAAATTTCTAGCAGTTTTTTCTGGAGTACATAGAAAGCGACTGTATGTTTCCCCTCCCATTTGTAATATATGATGAAAGGATGCAGTGTAGCTTGGCAGGTAGTCCAGTGGAATGATTGTATTTTGGCTTGTACGGCGAAAGAGTAGTTTTCTGCAAAATCACAATTTACTACTACATGGCCTTCAGTTAAATTTTCCTTGATTTCGCTTTAGTATTCTTTCTGCTGACTAGCTATAAATGAATGAGTTTTGAACTTTGTTAGTGTGTCCAAAAACTCATCTATAAAGTCATTGCTACGTTTTACTACAGTTTCCATCACATACCTATCTACAGTTACCCACTTTTTCATTGAACTTTGTATTCAATAATTCTTGAAGTCTAGGAACACCAGGTCATTCTTTACAAACATTCATAAAACAATGTTGAGATGGTGGATTGCACATCATCTTGACCAGATAGGAGTGATAAGATTTCAACCCCATCCAATACAAAATTTTGCATTTTTGCACCGTACATCATTAGCATAATGTTTTGGTGTAAGATACACACACAGACAGTATGTGTGCCACTTTTTCCAGCCAGGATACAGTTCTTCGGCCTCAGGTCACAAAACTTTGAAAAACCAATTCTGTTTGCTGGGAATTTTTCCTTAAATAATTGGTATATTTCTTGCAAATTTGCCAACACTAGTTTCTTTTGTACCTAGATCTTTCCATCTTTATTTCTGATCACACAATTTTTTTCCCTGGCATCATTCTACTAATGTTGTCAGAATTGTAGAAGTCTTTTACAGAGTCAGCCTAGAAATAGTCCGCTGTACACCTCACTAGCATGTAATCTCGTAGTCAAATATTCTTTTAAACAAGAACCCGTTGAGATCCCATCTTAAAATTTTGCATGCATGTAGTCAATTAGAGTGGACAACACATATAATTTTTCCAAAAAAATCCGAGGGTACGTATTTTGGAAATTTCAAAAAAAGTTTTTTGGAATCTTTTTTTAACATTTCAAAAATTAAGAAACATAGCCATGTGATACATCACATTAAAGGGAATTTTCTGAGGAAAAAAATGGTGCAAGTTTGAGCTCTCTAGGTGATATAGTTTTTGAACTATAGCATTTTATAATAATCTTATAGCGATAGAAAACCATAGTTTTTTGGATTTTTCAACCCTTGTAACTCACAAACCAAAAGTCAGAAAAATTTGAAATTTTAGATTTAAACTAGTTTTGGGGAGTACAATACCTGAAAAAAAAATCATACAAATCTGAGAGGTCAAGGTTTAGACTGTTGGTTGATTTGACATGGAATGACCCTGTAGTTACTATGTTGGCGCTCCCGAAAAACATCGGTTTGGTCAATAAATGGTTTTTAAATTCATCAGTCATCATGAATCCATCGAGAAAAATTGCAAAATCCAGCCTTCCAGTCGGTGGAATCCATTGTTCATCAGTCCGATGAATTTAAAAACTCGTCTGAAGTGATGGAAATTCAGAATCTTGCACCCGATTATATCCGTATTCTGCTTACAAAGGGTTAAAATTTATATAATACTATTATTGTTAATGAAAACTAGGGTACGAGAATAACACATGTTATGACAATTTATTAGAATTTACAGCCTATTGCATGTCTTGGTTCCAATTAACATGGATAATCAGGAGTTTGCAGTATTTTTACAACTCCTTTTGCTGTAATGTTACCCTCCTTTAAATTTAAAAGTTTGTATTAACTTGTAAATTTTTGGGAGGACTTGACCCTGTATGTGTATTCTCATATTTCCAGTAGGCCTACATGTGAACATAGCCTTAGGATTGTGATACATAAGTAAATGAGGGGGAGGGTTATAATATAGATAATACAGTTTATATTTCAAAAAACTGGTCGGAACGTTCACAGTGGAGTGTAACAACATTTGAAAATGATGCGAGTTGACTACACACTATTTTCTCCACTTACCAAATTTTTTTGGTAGAACATGTTTTGCATATGTTCATATGCATCCTCAACTACTTGTCAACTGCCGAGCCTTGCTTGCTAGGAGAATCTCCATGAGTCCCCGGTGGCGGTTTTATGTATTTCCTGATCAAATTATCAATCTTCAGGGGAGAAAAAACGAAACATAACCTCAAAATCGACAATAGAAGGGTCACGAAACATAACCTCACAATCGTCAATGGAAAAATCACGTAACATAACCACAAAATTCCAAAACACAGACATTACAAGTGGTTCAGCAGATGATAATTTGATCAGGAAATACATAAAACCGCCACCAGGGACTCATGGAGATCCTCCTAGCAAGCAAGGCTAGGCAGTTGACAAGTAGTTGAGGATGCATATGAACATATGCGAAACATGTTCTACCAAAAAAATTTGGTAAGTGGAGAAAATAGTGTGTAGTCAACTCGCATCATTTTCAAATAGATAATACAGGTTCTTCTACTCGAAAGAAAAATAATTATTCAAGAAGAAAGAAGTAGCTTTCCATTTCTTCAAAAGAAATTACCTTCTTTACGGTCCATCTAGTGATTCAATCAGTATGCATGGGATTTCTATGCCCGAGACTGCTGGTTCTATCTCAGCCCAGATGGGTGGCATTTTTTGTAAATAAACGTAACAGTCCTATGTCCTATGTGTATTTATAGGCGTGTGAAAGAACTTCTGTGTGTAACTATAAAATTCTAGCACATTGTCATTGGTCTAAGTTGAAATACATAAATAACCATGAAACCAACAGCTAACCTTCCGTGTAAAATTATTCAATTTCTACAAAATATATGTCGTAATTTTTTTACCTGATAAATATATAGCTTGACTTTTAAAAGTGCTAACTAAGAGAAACATTTTGATCATAATTTCTTTCCAGTGTGGAGGGAGCTGAACAAAAGCAAACTGCATGCTATGATATTGATGTGGAAGTTGATGATACTCTGAAAACACAGATGAACAACTTCCTTCTATCCACAGCAAGCCAACAAGAAATCCAAGTAAGTGTAGACTGCATTTATATATGAATTTATTTATTTTACAAATTGCAAAATTCTGTTACATAAAGTGTAATTTCTAACCTCTGTCCAAAAAAGTGAATTTTGTGTTCAGGGGAGATTTAGTGTGTACTAGATTGAACTAAAATGTTCACAGATACAAAAAATGTTAATAGTACAATGATGAAGGGAAGAAACTGCAATTTACGTACTTAAAGGAAGCTATTGCTATAATGGATGATACCTTAAAATTGAATTTTGAAAACTTACAAATTTACCAACGCTTGCATAATAGATGCATAATAAACTGGGGAATGTACGATATTCAGTGATCATGATACACTCCTTTTCTCTTTACGTTAGCTTGTGAAATAGTGTGTAATTTCACAGATTTCTTATTTTATCCACAGAAGTTTGCTCTTTTGTTTGAAGGTGGCTCTCTTTTTATTTTTAATTTATTTTCAATCATTCAGCTTATTATTACTCAGATAGGCGATGACCACTGAATATTTTTAACAGTATGATTAATAGTAATTTCGTTTGAATTTCTTGTCATTGGTATATTATATTTTTCTTTCATTTTGCATATTTTTTTGCAACAAACTGAGTTTATATAATAGTCACTGTTCTACCAAAACCACGAATCAGCCTTTTTACTTTATCAAAAAATACAGTCCCTAAACATTTTTAATTAGGAAGGTTTGTAGCTACAAGGCATTTTACACAGAGTAATGCATTCAGTGTTGGCAATTCTGCAAGAGAATGGCGCACCAAATGCCAGAAGAGTCTGTTAGTATCAATATTTTGTCTTCCTGCAGAGCATATCTTTTGAATTTAGTGTGATATTTCATTGTTTGCAAGCCTTATTATTGATAGTAATAATGGCTAGTGGTTCATTGCATGAACCCTTATAGGCTGCGTGAATAATTATTTTGAGAAAGAGAGAGACAATGGAGACCTCTTTTGCCTGTTATGAGAGTGTTAGATAGAGTTTGTGATGCTTTGAATGTGAGGAGAATAACAAAAATGCCACTTGACCTTAATACACTGTCTGCAGATCTATACTCCTGGAAAACAAAGACCACAACCCAGCCCTAAAAATAGTTGATTTCAGATGGATGCAGTATTGTATTAGGAGGGAATTTCCCACTCGTGAGAAACTTCTTGTTACAGTGAAAGAAGCTGACTTATTCAATGGTGGAGAAATCAGCCTAAGCCAAGTGCTGAAAGAACTTGATTTTAGTTTTAATATATTTGTGTGCACACAACATTGTGAAACGTTCTTTATTATACCGGCATTCGTGTTCCTTCAAATTTCACGCTTAGAACTGCCAACACTGCTTCCCTCCTTCTCAAGAAATGTCATGGCCCGAGATTAAGCGGCTGTATTGTACAGTATGTCCTTTGTTTCTGTTCATTGCTATTAGACAATTTTGGGTATGTATCGAAATGTTGAATGTATTTGAAGGGTGATATCTAAGAATGATCAGAGTCCCTGTTTGGTATGACATGAGTTGAAGTGCCGTCTTGTAATATATATATTTATTTGCACCATTTATTTAAAGATTTGCCATTAATTTTTTTTTCTATTATAAGTATTATTAATTCATTTTATTTATGTTTTCAGAGTCTGGATAATAAGATTCATGAGACTGTTGAAACAATCAACCAGCTAAAGACGAACAGAGAGTTCTTCTTGAGCTTTGCCAAGGATCCTCAGCAGTTCATTAATAAGTGGATTATCTCTCAGACAAGGGATCTAAAGGTGATTTCTTGTTTCTTGGGCTTTTGCTATCTTATGGGATTGCTTTGTATTCTCAGATGATTATTAAACCTCATGGTGTTATAAATATCTTAGTTAAAAATAATAACTTGTTACCATCCTAGTTATAGCAGAATCCTAGTTATAGCAGAACTTTATATAAGAAATCCATTCAGCTTGTATTCCATTTAACTTTAAAAACATCACAGCTTTTAACTTTAACATCATTGTGTCGAGGAGTAGGGTAATTTCAAACATCAAAAAAATTAGTCTATTTCCAGTAGCTGATGTGAAAAGGGTGAGAGCTTAAAAGTTTTTAACTTAAATTGCTTGGTCAGTGTATTGTACAGTGAGACCGATTTTCAGCAGGAGGCATTAGGGCCAGTAACATAGCTGGATTTTGGCAAGTAGGTAAAAAATGGCTCTATACTTCCATTGTAGAAGAGTTAAAAGGTATTCATACAGCACACATTGAAGTTACCCCCCCCCCCTCTATTTTATGGGGAAACTGTTTGACATTTCATGCCCATCTTGTGCTCCATGCATTTAATTTCATGGACTTCCTGTTATTTTGTGAATAATACTTGTACTGCAGAAATATACATATTGTGGCGTCTTGTCTCCTGACATTTTAAGCATGCTTTTTCTGGTCCACTTTTTTTATATTTGTAGTTTCTAAGCCTTGCTTTGATGTCTTATTCACACTTGTAGTAAGGCCTAACCTTACAAGTAATGGTAAATGGAATTTGAGTTCCCCTTCTGTAACCTTTACCAGCTGAGGGTCTATTATGTTTTTACTTATAGTTTAGTGGACTGCATTCCATCCCTTTAAAAATCACTCTTTATTTCCTCAGTTTTGACCATACAGTATCAGTTTCAGCTTTCTGTTGTGTACAAACCAGCAGTTGCCCTAAAATATTTTGTATATAAAATCTCATATTATAGTTATAGAAGGGGCTGAAAGCGACGTCCTCCCTTAGCTAAATAGATGTTTCATCGCATTCACAATCAGATTTGTAATAGTATAATAGTAATTACTCATAAAATATAACAACGACCTGTATACATGAATGAATGGATACTGACTGTCTGCAGGAAAGAAGCGAACTCCTCTGCATTCAGTTATAAAGAATGAAAGTAGGGTTTAGCTTGAGCCACCATAGGCTTGATGAGGTTAACCTCAAACACCAAGCATTTCATCTAAAGGAAAAAATGTAGCCCAGTCCTCATATAATACAGTGGAGCCTTGTTAACATGTTTTTCTATGGATGAAAAGATGGATGTCTTAAACAGGAAAACATATATTGAAAAAATATCTAAGGGAATAATTTATGTAGATATTTTCTGTGTTACTCAATACGACCCAGGCTTCCACTATACTTAATTTTGCAGTTACAGTTCTCTGAAGCACTAGGTTTTGAATAAGTACAGTATTCTAATCTGCAATTTCTATTTTTTCAGACTATGACAGATGTTGTTGGTAACCCTGAAGAGGAAAGAAGATCTGACTTCTTCTACCAGCCTTGGGCACAAGAAGCAGTCTGCCGTTATTTCTATACTAAAGTCCAGCAGAAAAGAGCAGAACTTGAACAGGCTCTAGGCATTCGTAATTCATAGACATATTTTCAGCTGCTTTTATAACGCGAAACTTACTTCTAAATATATGATCGTATGTAGTTTTCCTGACAACCTGATGAATGGATGATAGTGAGTGTGCAATAGGACAGTGATATAGATTGGGAACTGCTATAGAAAACTGCCTTCTTTGTATCATGTGCTGCTATGTATTTCTAATATATTGTCATTTCTTCATTCTTTTAATTGCTGTAGCTGTCACTGTGACGGAGGTAGATAATTTTTAAATCTTTTAACCAGACATGGGTCCATTTTCTCCCCTGGAACTGCCACTTTCTTCAGAGATATTCCCACCCAGAATACATTCTTTGCCACCTTTTCAAAGATGTTGAATTCATGTGCCACGGAGCTGCGTTCTCTGCAGATATGTGCAATAGCCAGTTATAACTTCTCACAACTTTGTGTTGTAACTTGTAAGTTTAACAATGTGTGGTAATTGCTATGAGCCGCTACTGAATACAAAGATAAAGATCTGCACTTTTTAACATAAAACATTACTATACGATTATTATTTTTATTTTTACTCTATGTTAGCATATTTAATGCAATTTTCCTTGCAGTCATAGCCATAGCAATTAGAAGATTAAAAACTCGGAACTTGTATAAAATTCTATTCTAGAATTCCTGTAGCTTAATTAATCACCCATTGCCTTTTTCTTAGCTCATTACTTCAATGATGATTTTTAAGTCTGGTTTGAAATCTATATATCTATTATTTAGTATTACCATTGGGTAGAAATCCTTGAATTTTAGTACATTTGCAGCTATAAAGAGTTTAAGAGGCACGCACTGCACAGATTGGAATTCACAGAGCAGTGTAAGAATATGTGAGAGAAGTCTTTTTTTTTTTTGTCTTTCTTTTCTTTCTTTTCTTTCTTTCTTTCTTTCTTTCTTTCTTTCTTTCTTTCTTTCTTTCTTTCTTTCTTTCTTTCTTCCCCCCACTCCCCCCCTTGTTGTTTTGAATGTACACTGCTACAAAGGAATTGATATCTGGTAGCTGGTTTATATGTGAACCTTAAGAACACAGATGCAATGGAGTTCACTCCAAATGTGCAGTGGATTGACCATAATTCCAATCCAAGGCTCTCTGATGGAAGGAATAAAGAAGATGGAAGTGCTTGTGTATATGAAATTGATTTTGTTAAATTCATTTCATTCAAAATAAATTCTAGTGCAGCCTCACGTTTCACCTTGTTCTTCAAGTTAAAATATTTGAAATTCCACAATAATTTTTGGACTGGATATAATTCCAGGTATTTCACAATTTCTCATCCCTTCATTTTACAAAATGTGAATAATCTTCACACATGTAAAACTTTGAAACTATTACTTGAATTTCACAAAAATTTGGAATCTGTCAAAACTGCATTTTTCGTAACTCAGTGTCACCTAGACATCTCGTATGTGTGCATTCAAGTTAAAACAGTTGTGAAACTTACCGGGTAGTTACGAATATAGATATGTGTTCTTGAAAACACAGAATTTTGTTTCTGTAGAATATTTTAGGATAAAGATTCCTCTTACACTAGGATTCAAACATGTGACCTCCCTTTTTTTGTGCTGATAGCTCTACCACCTGAGCTTGCCAGAATTTGATTCACAGCGCCAGATGGAATCTCTCTCCATGACTGATTTCCCTTAATCACTACCTCACGGAAAGCCGAAGATGATATTAAATCCCAGGGTCATAGGAATTATCTTCCTAAAATATTCTCATGTGATGTTCCATAATGTTCTACAGAAACAATATTTTGTGGTTTCATGAATACAAATCTTTATTTTATATGTTACTGTACAACAAAAGTGGAAACCCAGTCACAAAATAACTACATTAGTATGTCTCACAATACTGTATGTGACATAAATTTCGTTTGGTAAGGTAGAACAGGGTAGGGATTCAGATACCCAAGATTTCATCAGTTTTCTTGGGGCATTTATGTTGCCCGCACATGTTGACTTACATTGTATTCCCCAAAACAAGAAACAATCATTTAATTTTCTTTTAATACAGAACTGAAAAAATGTTAAAATTTTGTTCAGCCTGTATTCACAATTTCAGATAATTTTTATTTAACAACAGTAAAGGGAAAATAAAAAAATGATAGGACTCATATTTGACACAAAATACAAGGGAAAATATTTTCTAAATCTGAGCAATACAAAAAAGCAGAAAACTCCTGATTATCCATGGGAAGATTATACAGTTTTCAGAATATTCCTGCAAGATTCTTCTTTCCTTTTTAGCGCTTTGCAAGCAGAATACTATATTGATATAAGTGGGTGCAAAATTTTAAACTTCCCTCACATTATTCGTCATATTATTCATAGAAAATTTTGAGAAGCCAGGTAACATTCTCTGTGTACAAGAGGGCGAGAAACTGCAGAAAATTCAGTATCTTACACCTGCTTGCAAGGTGTATACATTTATATACACACTGAACTGTTATTGTTAATGAAAATTCAGAACAGTGGCGGCTATTCAGGTGAAGTAGGTGAAGTAGCACTTCACCAGTATTTTTCCTTTACAATACGTATTTTTAAAGTTTATTTCCCATATCACGAATGTTGGTTTTTACTATAAATGCATTTATGTAATTTTGTATTGCCCGCCACGAGTGATGTTAAAGGAGGAGGCGCCAGAGAGCTCTCGAGTCTTGCAAAGAAGCACGAAGCAGAACTAGCCTTGATTCACTTCCCCTGTTCCATGGGTAGTCTGGTCCACTAAAAATGATGCTACAAGCAGCATTTTTCTCGCTTATCCCACGTCCATGCTGAAGGGATCAGACTACCCACGAAGGTGTCATCCTTCGGCTTCATGATGCGCGCGCCGTGCGGTTACCACAGCAATGCTGCTACAATGACAGTGTGTGGCGGGTTTCATACCTACTCCTCTTCTGCTAACAGCTCCATTAATAGCAAAGCACCTCTACCTGTACCAAAGGTAATAAATGTTCGAAATCAATGTTTTTAACATAAATACCTGTTTTGAATTCTCCTCTGTCCTATAATATTTTCAGGAACGTGTCTGTGTGGCTTGAGAACTAAACATCGTGTATAAATAAAACGTATTTGGATTAGATATCTTCTGGGGAGATTGACGACTTTTTCTTACTTTTATACGGTATCCTTATACTTTGAAGGGTAGTTATAAGCCAGCTATCGTTTGTACAAACTCAGGCTTTTAAGTCTTACATCTTTGGGCGATGCTAGAACTGACTTTCATTCTTCACGATTTTTTAGAAAAGAAACTAACAATTTTGTTAAAATTTCCACACGATTTGCATAGACGCTAAAGAGCTAGAATTTTTATTTTTAACAATTTTCAATTAATTATTTAAAAGGTGTTTATAAACAACCATATACTTCATTGAAGTATGAACGGTAGAGGAGCTTGGATTCTTTCTCATAAAATTAAATATCATTAACGGAAAAAAAATCATAGGCGTTCGATTCTATAGCACAAAAGTGAGGCATAGGGATGAGACTAGAAGTTAATTTATTTAATGTGTGTCACCATATACCAAGACTACTGTGTACTGTGATGAAAGCCCACTGTCACATGTCACAACACTGAACCATCTTCGGAGATCGTCACTGATAGGACGCCATAGGACGACAACGTTGAATCACGACGTTTCATTCCTACAATGCATATTTTTTCATAGGCAATCATACGACATGTGACATATTAATCACTGCATATTAATGCCTTGAAGTATCCAGTAACGAGCTGAAGTTTATCAGATAAAATTGCATCTTTCCGACCCTTGCAAGCATATTAACTTATAAGATAAACAACTGTCATTGGTCGATATCCGAGGCATTGCTAAAGATTATTAGTCAATTTCAAGTCTGCATCGCATGAATAGAATATTCTGAGTAATCTGATTAGGAGAATAATAATTACGATAAACATCAATAGATTCGCGGCGGAAAAGCAGGATCGAATTTATCTAATGAAACTCATAATCCCGATTGGGATTTATTAAGAGTATTCCATGAATAAAATGTATCAGATTTTATAAATAATAACTATATTCTTACCTGCATTGTTTAAAATCAAATCATCATTGTGCCAGCTGTCAGATCACGACGTAGGCCTACTAAATGAAGGATCAAAAATGTTGCCAGACAAGTATCTTGTTTAGCGAATATTTCAATTCAGAAAGAACCTTTACTGCAGCTAGAAGAAATGCAGCCGTCCTATGATGATATCACCCACAAATTTGCAGCCATAAAGGACTATCGAAGGATTGATTTGCTATACAAGACATAGGTGAGTTCGGTTATTAACGTAAGCATGTGGCATTTTTTCCTCTTCACCTAATTTTCCGGCCACGAGCCGCCACTGATTCAGAATATAACAAGCATTTTGACAGCCTATTGAAATCATATTAGATTATAGCTCATAACAGCATTGTTGAAGTTTGGATTATCCATTGTTTTGATTATTCATTCATATCATGCTCCCAATTAACACAAATAATCGGGAGTTTGCTGTACTACAAAAATTCAAGATATAAAAATAACATTTAGCACAGAACAATAAATACACAACACAGCAGCAAGACACATAAACCTCTCATGTCATGATACTGCCCTTCTTACTCTTGTTTTCTCCTGCTTCAATAACCTGTTGAAAAAAGGGGGGACGAAGGAATATCCAGGGCAACCTAAAAAAAAATTAAGAACAAGCAGAAATGCTATTTCCAGGCCTGGAAAAATTAATTATTTTAAAATTCAAGGTAGCATGGGAACCCTTCTTACATCCATAATTTCCATGCGGAAATTTTTGCATTAGAGATTAAAGTCATAATTCACAAAATAAGTCTTAATTTATATTCCAGCATCATCTTCCGTTGTGCTACTGCCAACGTAAAGCATTTCACAATAATGAAGTCAACTTAAATTCAAATAGATCTGGATATAATACTCAAATTACCTTATGATCAGGGAGTATATTATTGTTTCTTGGGCTTCCAGCTGGGTGAGCAAGAGGATCTACCACCTCCGAAATTCATCAAATAGTCCATCCCATGAAGGATTCATGCTAGGCATCTACTAAATCTACTGTAAATTTAGACATGTTTGCATTGGACAGATGGACCGCACCGTAGAGGAAAGATGCAATGAACATCGCAGATGCATCAGACGGTATTACCCAGACAAGTCTGCAGTGGCCCAGCACTGTGTCCACACTGGCTACAAGATTCAATTCAACCAGACCTAGGGAGGTAGAAATACTATTGGTGTCGCATTGTTGCAGATGCCTTGGAAATCAATAGGGATGGCAGTTTACACTTTAGCCAGGCCTGGAAGCCAATATTGGCTACTCTTACTCCCAAATAAAATAGTGGTCCTGAGAAGGGCCAATTTCACATCTTACCAACACCATTGAATTCAATTTTTCCTTTTTGACCGATCAGAGCTTTCCATTTCTAATTTTTCTTATTGGCACCACCCATCGTAACACATCCTGTCTTTCCTATATAATAAAGATATTTCCCAATCCTGGTCACTTCTCCCAGAAGACTGCATCGGAGATAACTGCCAAAAGCTTGGAATCAATCCTCTTGCTCGCCTGGTTAGATGCCCGAGAAACAATAATATATTCTCAACACAGGGAAAGCATGGTAATAGTTGACAAGTAATGCTGTTTAAATATATTGAGCAGTTCTGGGGTGGGTGTGTAAAGAGGTAACTCAAAAAATTAATGTGTTTATTGTCATTCGTTTTTAATCAAAAGATGAGTATTATTTTAATCATTACTTGATTATGCTCTAAAATTTTATGATATAAACATTGTTGTGAAAAGAGAAGTATCTCATAAAACTTCAGTGCATAGTGACGTATGTAATGATTTATTAACTCCAAGCAGACCTCTCTTTTTACAATGAAAACAGTCTACAGAGGGGTACCTCAATTACGAATGAACGTATACTACTTTACATACCGGAATTTAGAAAAATGGTTATCCCACAGCACATTACAATATTACTTTATGACTGCAATGATATGAGATACCTCTTTACACACAGATAGATAAAAAGGTCAAGGTATGGTCCATGGAGATCTGTATGGTTTCCAGGAGATTAAGACATGGGCACAAGAAGGTGGTAAGGTTGTCAGTCATACGCACCAGTCACTTTTTACCCCCAGGAATACTACTAGTACATAATCATTTCTGTTAGAGGCTGAGTTAACCCCAGGGCCATAGTGCCACCAAAGGATTAGACCAGTGGGAAATTCCCACCGTCCTCATCAGGAATCAATTCCGTGGCCTTCCGGTTCGTAGCACAGTGCCTCAACCACTATGCCATGGCGTACCCCGATAAAGAATAAATCCATCATTATTCCTGGCTAGATATCTCAATTCTCACAATTGTAGAGTTAACTCTCTTCACACAGGCACCTGGGAATTATGCTGGGAGGACTATATCATTTTTACTTAAGTTTTATCTTAAGGGGTCCAGAACACTTAAAACATGATTTTCTTTTGTTTTCACTTTCCTTCGAAATCTCTTTCCAGTTCCATAAGCACCAATCTGATATCTTGACTCTACATACTTATTTTTTGTAAACCTTGCTTGGCGTGTTCTCGTGCTTCAGCATTTTATTTGAACAAATAGCCACTGAAGATTTTTTTTACATGCAGATCACGTAGCAATCTGATGAATGTAGTTTAACCCTTTCACCAATTCCATTAGTTTTTCTTATGTAATTAAAAAACATAAATTATGTGAATGGTTCCCTATATATCATCAGCATCAGAGTACTTTTTTGTAAATTCTCGATATTACAAACATCCTTTACGATATTTTCTGGAGCATGCAGAATAATTATATCGAGATTTATACTATCAACGTTTCATAGTATACTAATAACATCAATAATGGCTACTTGAAAGACAACTCTTATGGATACTTGACTTAACGGCAATTTACTTTTGCCCCAGGCCCTGTAAATCAACGGAATAGCATGGACATGCCAAAATCACATGTCTAGGAAGAGATTGTTATAGTTTCCTCCTGTCGAATAGCGCAGGTAACCTCAGTTTATCAGTTCATTTATATATTTCAATTTATCCATGTCTCTCCTGGGATCGAATCTTGGTGGGCCCATGTGGAATCTGTGAACAAAATGGGGTTTGGGCAGGTTTTCTCGAGGTGCTCCTGTTTTCCTTGCCATATATCATTCCCACCATTTCTCGTGTCATAACATGACCATTTGGTGACAGTAAAGGAATTTTTAAATTTATCTGTGTCCCTTGATGTGATCAATGCAACCTATGTTCAAACCATATAAACTTTTCAATTCAACGACTATAAGAGAGTTTTGAAGAAAAAAAGTGCCTTTTTAATATCAGGTAAATTTTTGGCTTCTGTAGTTTTACAAAAAAATTTACTACTAATAATCCATCAAGAAAATCATCAGTATTCTAATTGTCATGGGAGTGAGTTACCATAAAATATAGTCAAATTCCTGCTATTATATGTCAGAAAGTAGACATAATAGTCGCCGCGAAACCTTTCCTTTACATTAAATATTTAATTTATTTTGTGGGTTTTACTCATGCCGGTCTCCATGATCACAGGATAATTTATTTTGTGGGTTTTACTCAATCCGGTCTCCATGATCACAGGAGCTGAGGCATACAGTTTTGGAGCCATGACGATTGAGGCTTCGGGTTCGAGTCCCATCTGGAGCATCGGTGTTTGTGTAATTTGTACGGGTAAAAAAAAAGATTAAATTGACAAAAATGAAGAAACTTCATTTGGACAATTTTCCATAGGCTGGCTAAAATTATAAATACATAATATTTTGTTGCAACCATTTCGCGCTTATTTTAAAACGGAATGAGGGCGTGGCTTAAGTTATGAACATGAGGGTCACATGTTCATGGATAATCACATGGGCCATGAAACGGACTTGATCTCATTTTGTGCTCGCAGTCCTGCACCGGCTGAGGCTTGTGGTGGCCGTGACCGATTTTAACATGGCGGAGTAGATCAATATTTGGGGTACTAGTTCGGTTTTCAATTTTCAAGGATTTTTGCTGTTTGTAGTTCTTTTCGGTACATTGTAGTTCCCAACGGATTGAGAAATGAAATGGAACGGACACTTCTTTTGCCTTTGTCTGGTATTTATCGGTGCCCAAGGATTAGGTGATCCTTATAAAATATTAGGTGTTCAAAAATCGGCAACTCTACAAGACATACGAAAGGCTTACAAACAATTAGCAAAAGAATGGTAAGTAATGTGTTTTTTTCTAGTTTATACATATTAAGTTTAAGGTATGGTTTGATTCTTAAGTATGCATATCTGTAACTCTGGTTATTTTTGATAATTGGGTTATTTATGGCTTTTCAAGCATGGTGCTGCATTTAGTTTTCGCATGAAATAGGCCTATGTGACTCATACACCTGCTGAAGTTAAAAATTATAACATGAAATTTGAAGTATTACCAAAATATATCCTTCTTGTAAATAGCTTACAAACCGTGTAGTGTTCTGATCCTTGAGTCTAAACTTAGACACTTGTCACATGGTGTGACTAACAGTTTAATCTGTCACCCTGCAACATAGGCTACATATTCTGACAGATTTTTACTAGGCTAGTCACCTGACCTGAAGTACTGTAATTCTAGAGCACCACTATTGAATTCATTTCTTTTGTGACTAATTTCAAACATTCACTTCCAGTAAGTCTACAAGGCATTTTGGGGAGCTTAGGCCCATTCTCTTGTGACGCTTAGTTATTCTGTCTTGTTTGTGCAGAGAAAGATAAATACTTGTGGCACCTTGGCTCTCATTTCACTCACCGCTGCACATTGCCATGGCGATGGCTTGCTTCACCACTTCCCCTAGCCTTCATTCTTTCCACTCCTAAGCTGCTCAGTGCCGATAATGCAGTTCACGGCAAAAGATAACTTTAGGTTGTGCCCAGCAAAGCTCTGACCGCTACCCCTGGCTCCCAAGCCTATCACGTGCTATCGCATACTTTCCCTATCCCAGCTATGACATACTCAATGCTGGCACTGTAACTCACTATTGTACCCTTCATCATATGCGCATAAAAATGTATGGAATAAGGGTAGAATCGTGTGCACCCTGGTCCCCTTTCCACTCCTAGGAGGAGACATTTGAAGTTACTCCCCATCCTAAACCACTCCTTCCCAGGTGATCCTGTTAGACAGTTGGTTGGAGGAGACTAGTGTGCGACCTAAAACTGTTTTTTCCCCAGTTCATTGTTGTACTATGCGCTAACTTATTTAATTGTACCAATACGAAAATCGACCCTTGTACCATAATTATCAAAACAACAATCACCAGAGCCTCCTTCCAGGTAGGTCCCGTTAGTGAGTAGGAGTGGGGGCTAGGGTGCCATTAGTATTTGTTTTTTCCCCGTTTGTGGTTCTAATGATATAATCTGTGGATTATGTTTTTGGTGCGGCATTTTAAAATCGATGCTGGGTGTTAAGAAGTAATCCATCTGAATGAGACATAGGCTAATTTCAGACTTCTATAACTTAACTACAAATAGACATAGTCGTCTTGGTCTCGTTTTAAAGAGGAAAGATGAACGTTTGTTCACGTGTTGCTTTGGATGGTATTCGTGGAAGGTGAAAGTCGTCATCTGCACTTGCACAAACTGAACGTATGATTTTTTTACTTTTTGCATTTGAAACGTATCCATAAACGGGATCATACCTCAGAGAATAACTGTCCGACCTGAGTAAACCAATTGTTTTGAATAAGAATGTATGGTAGCCTATGTGTTACAATTCATCTTGAGCCCCAAGTGTGTGTCTCAAAAACTCTTGACGCAAAGCTGTGAATTTGAAAAAAATTGGAACTTTCCAGATTTTCTTAAAATGTCACGATAGCCTATGTGAGGATAAAATACAATCCAGATTTACAAAAATTGGCCATGAATGCATAGAGCATAAAATTCCAAAGAGACAACAAAAACTCCAGTCCAGTACCCAAAACTAATGGCAAGGGCTGCTGAGAATCTAGGCAAGTTAAGCATGCATGGACAATTCAGGTGACATTTGATGAGCCTGGGTCAAGTATGGAGATGATTTCATTGCTGGTGTGATGGAGAGTGAACACGGAAGTCAAACGAAATCCATTGCATCCACTTGGCTACACAATAATATTATATCGGTAGAAGACCAAAATATGTTGTACCAGGGCCGACAACTACTTTAAAAAACATTCGTAGATGACTTTGGCCATAAATGTGAAATATGCAACTGTCTGTAGTTTAAAAATTATTAATTAGCCTATACCAAGAGGAGTATCACTGGTTGTATTGTGAGAAGAGTTCTGTACCCAGGATGTGATTAGTTTCAAGCTGTGTAACTACTTAAGGTGCAGTGTTCTGAGGTGTTTCGTATATTCCCTGGTCCCAGAACCACCTCTGCCCAAACTAGAGCCCTCGACTGAGTGCTTGATTCACCGCGACTCCTTTATATGTAGGTATGCAGGCTGCAAGGATTGAGTTTTATTTTCAGCCCAATGATCAGATTTGACATTTGCAAAAGGTTTTCAAATATTTTCAAAGCCGTATGTACAGTATCCTACTTCACATACCACTACCCTGAACTCCATGTTCAAGAGGCAAATGAATTTAAACATTTCAAAATTTTTTAAAATTCAATTTCAATTCAGTGAAGCCTAGATTATCTAATCTAAACTGGACCTGGAAGGGGTCGGATAAGGGAAAATGTTGGATAATGCTGAAAAAACAAAGCAATAGGCCTATGTAATAAAATGCCAAAATATTAGAAGTTCTCTCACCTCCGACTGTTGTTCCATGTAAGTTATCGCCATCTTCAGTGTAACTTACTTAATCCTTCACTTCGCGCCATATTGTTTGCTTTTTGCTATGCTCTAGGGCTTGGTTCTTCTTAATTTTGTTGGCTATTCGCTAGATTTATAATACCAGTGTCAGGCAGTTTAAACTGTTGATCCTGTTTACACAGTTTTGCAGCTTGACATTGTAGGAAACTATAGGATAACATTATAAAATCCCATCAATAATATAGCAAAGAAAAAATTCTTCTACCACTACTGTGACTGATAATACAGAATGTCACATGACCGAAGGTCAAAAAAGTGAGACTCTACTGTAGGCCTACGCTATACATGCAGTTGAAGTTTTTACGTTAACACTGCAGCAATGTCCATCATATATAGGGTGTTAATGAATAACACCGTTCAAATATTTTACCTATGTATAGAGGGGACATAGACAAGCAACTTTTATTATGAGATTTTTGCTCTGTGGATTCAATTTTTCGTGTTACAGCATAAAATCTCCCAGATCATGGCCACCACGGACTTCTAACATTTGACAAAATGCAAACCAAAGGAATTTTGTTGTTAACACTGGAGTTATGAATAAAAGAACTAATGCAGTGGCGACCAGTCTTGTGATTAGTCTGTAAATTTTGCAGATTATGGAAACATTAAATTATGATATGGTATAGCTCTTGATGAATGATGAAGAATCAGGTTTTTATCATTCATAAGAAGGCATGAAGTCAATTTAATGAACATTTTAACCCTATTTCGCTTCATTATTGACTTATGAGCACCAAATTGTAATGACTTTAATGCCCTGTAGCATACGCATTTTATGTCATAGAGCAAAAATCTCCTAATAAAAGTTGCTTTTCTTTGTCCCATCTGGACACAGGTTAAATACCTGTAGCAAGATTGAGATCGGAAATGTAAAGGTATAACTTATTTACCCAGGATGATCATTTCAATGGGTCTTCCCATCATCATTATCAGCTGATTGCGACTGGTCCTCTAGCGGCGGGTGAATGAACTTGTCGATCAAAGTTCCTTGTATGCCAACTGAAGTATCGAAGTTTAAGAGATTTTTTTCAGTTCTTATCAATGAATATTTTTTCCCTAACTATAAGTTCTGTTGGTTTTTCAACTTGTTTTAGTAGCTATTTTAAACTAATACTTATTCCATAAAGCTGTAGTTTCCGTATGATTAATTCATGATCAACACAGTCAAAAGGTTTTGAAATTTCATATATCAGCGAAGAAAAATGTTTAGAATCATCAAGAGCAGGGGTGCTCAGGTGGGCAGGAAATCGGGCGTGCCCAGTTGAGCTGGGCAGGGACTACGAGTGGTGTGTCACAACTGGAGATGGTAGCGATTACAGTGGCGACGGAAACAGCGGCAGTTTCATATTGTGAATAACATTTTCAACAGCACGAAATTTGTCTTCGCCAGTACATGTATCTCTCAAGGGGATTAAATCCAGAAGCTCTTCTGTGATATTCAGATCTATATCTACTCCTCGGACGAAAATAGCCAATTGTGATGTATCAACAACATCGATACTTTTATCAAGGCACAGAGAATATGCAATGAATTGTTTCCCTCTCAATCTTAGTTGCCGTTCAACATCTGTACTAAGGTCTTCTATACGGCGTGCAATTGTATGACGAGACAGACAAATTGCATTAAATTGCGGTGTACTTAGTGGACATACAGATTCACTGGCAATCTTGAGGCACTCCTTTACAAATGGCCCAGTGGTGAATGGTCGAAGTTCCCGTGCAATTAAGTGAGCAAATCTAAAGCTCGCCCTCACCGCACCGTCGTTTGTAGCTTCAACTTCCTAGAATTAAAACTGGCGAATAAATAAAATGATATAATAAACTCGAATAATATTAATGGGTCATATCAAGTATAATTAAAATAAAAGAGCTTACCTCATTGACGTTGACTTCTTTTAAATTTGCAATTAGTTGCAACCGCTCGTCTCCCTGAACACTGTTATACATGCCACCATGTTTTGAATTGTAGTGTCGCTCAACGTTATATTTTCTTGCTATAACGGAATCTCCACATACTAAACATTTAGCACGTTCTCTAATTTGCACAATACGCAACTACTCCGCCCGCCCGTTAAGTGCACCGTGCGCCCACTGGGTGAAATGCCCGCTGTGAGCGATCCTGATCAAGAGTATAGAAATTACCATTAACAATTTTTATTAAAGCTGAACTAGTGTTATAGGCCTATCCTTGATATAATTTCCTAAGTAAAATATTGGTTGTGCATGGACTATTAAGGAAAAAGCACACAGACGAGATATGGGTCGATAGTTTTTAGATCACATGTCCCACCTTTATGAATTGTTTTTATTATAACATATTTGATTCTGTTACGAAATATATTATTATAGAGTAATTGATTTGAAATTTTAGTAAAATGTTAACAAAATATATCTTTTTACTTGTGACACTTTCAATAAATAAGGTGATGTCTTATTTCATCCATGGGACTATCTTACTTCAGACATGGGACTGTCTAGGTTTCATTGATATAATTACTTGATTAGTTATCTTTGGTGTTATTCATTTTAAATTAAAAATATATTTGTACTGTATCACATGTTTGTGCAAGTTAAACAAGCTTTAATAATAATAATAATTTATTTACCTTTGGGCATAGATATGCAATTGGTATTGTCAAGGCTAAAACAAACATATGATATAAAGATAGAGTTTCTAGAAATAGCCACTCATTCTTGTGGTTGACACGTCGAAGTATTCCTTCCCTGAGTACATCAGTGTTTGTATTAAGAAATCCCACACGTGCCTTTTAAAACATTCAAGTGGTAAATTTCGAGCTGAGAATGGCAAGGCATTAAACAACTTGAGCTTAACTTCACAACTATTACTACTAACTTTGTGCAGCCTAGTATAAGGCACGTCCAACTTGTACTGACTCCTAGTATTATGATTGTGAATGGTCGATCTACTGGGCAGGGAGTCAATTTCTTTCTTTGCCCTTACAAGACATACATATATATACAGACCAAATACTGTCATTAATTTTTCGGTCTTAAATATTGGACGACAATGGGCATCATACGCAGCTTTTGCAAGAATCCTCACTGCCCTCTTTTGCAATAAGAGTAGCCTATATGCATAACATCAGCAGCATCTCCCCACAGAATAAGTCCATACATTATTATACTCTGAAACAGGGACAAGTAGCAAGCCATCACATAATTTTTAGGTACACAGATTACGAGATGTCTGAGTAGATATGTGACTCTAGATAACCTAGAACACACTGAGGCGATATGGGCACTCCATGTGAGCTTACAGTCCAGGGTAAAACCTAGTAGTTTTAATTAATTTATTATCACTGATTTGCAACTCTTATTATAAGCCAGCTTTGAAATACAGGCCTAACCTCTTACCTATGAGTAGATACTGCTAGTATTGCATAGAATCATGCTTTTGTCTATGAAAAATTAAATATAAAAGGGATGCAATGTTCATGGAGGCCAAAGTAAAAAACCAATTCATACAGACTGAGTAGCTCATTGGGACAGTTCCAGGAGGTGTTTTCCTGCTAATTTTCTTGCACTTTTTAATGAACCCACATCATTTTTTTTACTATTTCTAAATATCTATATATTTTTTTAAATTCAAGAATAATTTTTAAAAATTAAAGATTACTTGTCAAATTTGTAAGCCTTTGCAATTTCTATTAAAGTTATAAAACAGGGAACCTATTTTTAAATAATGACTGGTAGATCATGGTCTTTTGTTGTTAAAATATTAAACAACTGAATCCAGTGCTTCAACAGACGTCTGCTAGGAAGTCTCTCTTGAATTTATTGAGCTGCTGGACTATATTTCTTATTCATAGTTCCCCCATCTCTTCCTCCCTTCAGTCCCCTATAACAGTATGAGGTCAGACTCATAAAATTGAAGCCATCTCCTGATAATATTTGATGTGGGGAAGCATTTGCATCCCTTTATATAGAGTTCTGTTTCCACTGCATTAATAGATAATATAGCTACTACACTCAAATCTATTGGGATAGCATACAGGATGTTTTATGTATAGTTTTTAGTGGAAAATTTTATGGCTACAGGTAGCATTTAGAAACATGTGCCCATACTTGAGACAGTTTTTAAATTGGAAACTGAAGGGATTCAATGTTTCTGTTTGCTGTAGCCTATTAATAATACTCAGGGAAAAAGAGTCTAATTCAGTGGTAAGTTTGCTAGACTCAGAGACAAAAATACCCAGACACTTGAATTTTACATCTTCAATTAGTCTTAAATGAAGAGAAAATCTTTTCAATTGAGAATAACCTTATGTTTTGAATAAAGTGTTACTTCAATAGAAAAACCGACGTCTTTGTTAAAAATTCACAACAATGGAACACAATTTTTTCATTTATAGCAACATTTATTTAAGGTTTGTGATTTCAGTAGTTTGTGTTGCCACTCCTGGCTCTAATGACTTCTTGTAGGCGATGTGGCATGCTTTGGATTATTCTCGCAATTCTTTCTTGGGGGATATTTTCCCATTCTTCTTCTAAAGCTGCTGAAAGTTCATTTTTTGTTTCAGGAACAGCTATTCTTTCACAAATCTCTCTCAATTAGGGATCCCAGACTTCTGGCTTTTCCAGGACGAATTCCAGGGTGCGGGGGCATAGAGAATTAAGTCCACCATCCTAAAAAATTGAGATATGTCCATAGAGTTGTAGATAAAAATGTTCTCTACATTTGTGTTAAGTCCAGTAAGTTATATTCAAAATTGTACGGTAGTTATGGATGTGTGCCTCATGGGTTTATCCATCTCTAAAGCTATGTTGGACTGGTATAGTGTGTTAAGTCACTCTAATTCTCAGTAACAAGAAAGTGGACTTTACTCTCTTTGCCCGCGCACTCCGGTACTATAAGAATTATACCTGGAAAATAGAAATTAAAAATTAACCCCCATAGGGGTAAGAGTAACACTCAATTTTGGGAGGAATTATGTAACAATTTTGAAGGTATACTTAAAAGTCTAGTGCATTACACTGGCTCAAAAAAATAACAGTTATGTTTCTTAATCTTTTCAGGCATCCTGACAAAAACAATAATCCTACTGCTGAGAATAGGTTTGTGGAAATCAATCAAGCATACGAGGTAAGAATATTCACGATGCAACAAAATTGAATTCAGCCACTCCTTTGAGGTTTTTGCCAACATGAATGTTTTGGAATGTGGTAAATAAAATAAATTTCTCTTAACTTACATATTTGTTACATTATAGCTGTTGACGGACCCTGAACGCAGAAAACACTTTGATACTTTTGGTGTTGCAATGGAGGAAAGTTCACAGTTTCACAAAAAGCAAGATTATAGCCAATACCGAAGATTTGATCCTTTGGATGAACTATTTGGGAACCAGGGTGGTGGATTCAAGTTTCGATTCCAAGATCGGGACATTACTCTGTTCCATAAACTCAGCATTTCCACCAGGTAATCACAATAAGCAGCGTGCACTGTACAATCATTTAATCTTTTAAAAGGAAGAATTAAAAAACTAGTACAGTTCCTTCTGTACAGTGTTTTCTACTTAACATATTTAATTTATGTTCTGCTTTCAGAGCTTTTGAGAACAAGCTGGTCCCAAAGAGCTACAGAGTGCCCCATCTGATCATGTTTTATTCTGACTGGTGCTTTGCCTGCTTACAAGTTGAACCCATTTGGCGACGAGTCATAGAGGAACTGGAACCGATTGGATTTGGTATAGCAACTGTTCATGCAGAAAATGAACAGCTTCTGGCTCGAAAAATTGGAATCCACTCTCTTCCTTGTTTGGTTGTGCTAATGGATGGAAAAGCAAGTGTTTACAAGGAGACTTTATATAGTGTTCAGAAGATTGTTGGTAAGTATTCATTTCCTTCCTTGTTGATAAGGAATTTTCTGTAATTTTTTTTGTACATCTATGTGTTGCTCTTATTACTGTGTATTACTTGTTTTGTGGAATTGATTCCAGGATATCAGTAATTTATAGAGACCTTACTTTACAGTGAATAAAATCATTAAGGTACGGTACAAAAGAAGGGTTAATTTCAGTGTTATTTTGCATAGCAAAATACAATTTCTATGTTACTTCTTATTTCACATTAAAACCAAATAGACTATGGCTCATGTGGTGCAAAATATTGCATTTTTCTGCAAAAACATATCATCAAGGGGATTTTAGGTGTTTTGTATTGTAAATTATAAATTTTACCATCTGACTATTAACATTGGTCTGTAGAATAGGTAAACTGGTTAACATGATCTCCCTGACCTGCATATCGAGGTATATTGAGGATTACCTACTAAGGCTCCAAAATACAGCTTTTTTATTTTCTTATATTGAAATATTAAAATTCAAATTACATTCACTGGGAATAGGGTTTCCTGCTGTATGTTATAGCAACTGAACCAAGTATTTTTTCTACTTTACGCCTACTGTATATTGTACCACAGGCATGCATGCTTACTGAACATTTAAATGGGTTATTGAATACAGTAGAGTCCCGCTGTTCTGAAAATCTGCCTATTCTGAACAAAGATAAAAAAAATAACAATTTTTTAAATTTAAAAACAGGTGAAATTAAAATGATGTTCGTGAAACAACGTACATCTATTGTTATACAAACAAGTTAAATAGAGATATGCATAGAGCCTAAGCTTCATGAAAATGCCTGAAACCAAATTGGAATGAAAGCTGGTTACGGTACTTACAGCACATGTCGGCTCCATTTATACAATTCCCCGCACTTAATTTGTGCCTTAACAAGTCAATACATCAATTTTATTCATGAAATCCGCCTATTCCGAATTCTCGCTAAACCGAACGGTCTTCGGTCCCAATTAGTTCGGAATAGCAGGACTCTACTGTATTAATTTTTATTAATGTGGGCTTGTGTTATTTATTTGAATTCCAGTAAGCATATCGTTTAGGTCTAAGTCCTTTTATGAAAATATTCCTTTCCAGATCTTGAGATTTCCCTTGAAAAATAAACTTCTGTTCAAAAAAGGAAAAATTGTGCATTAAAAATGAAAATTTTGCAAAAAATACTGAATTAAAAGTTTTTTCAGCAATATAAAACAACAATATTTTGACCTAGAAGTGTCTGAAACAGAAGATTTTCATTTTAATAATGGTAATAATAACAGTTTCATGAATCCATCACTTATGAAAACGAGGTACCCTATCTTGCGTGATTTCCTCAAATATCTATTTTTATCTGTACAGGTAGGGGGAAAAAAAGCGGACCTACTAAAATATCTAGGTTGCCATATGAGACACTGTGCTTGCCTAGTGGGTTCTAGGCATGTGCAGTGGCTCATATTGGCCAAGGCTGGTATATGTAAGGTTGCCTCGTTCCCATAAGAGCTGTGGGGAGAGTCCTACACTGCTGTGTGACGTCACCCCCAGCCCGCGCAAGAATTAAGCAGCTACATACAATGGTAATGATGGGAAGAAATAACACAAAAAGACCATCGTTTTACAAACAATAGGCCCCTAATACATGTTTCCGAGGTGAAGATAGAATGCATACGACCCTGCATATAAATAGGATTTAACACAAATTAAAATAAATATTTAATACAGGTACAAATAAGAATAGTGCAGCTTTACAAAGTTAGGAAAAAGTAGTCTAGTAGATATAGCTTAGATTATGCTGAAAGATTTTTAATTTTTAATTTCTAGGTATGTTTACTTATTTCAGGTAAATTATTCTAAATTATGGAAGGAGGCTTAAAAAGAATAGACTTTGGTATACTTTGCAATATTCGTCTTGACTTAGAAAAATAAATTTCTCAATGAGATCGATGCGCAGTTGTGTATTTTCTGTATTTATTTTACATGAAATTAAGTTAAATTAAACGTCTATAAGATGAACGAAGTCACCTCTGATTACAATGTACTTGTCACAATTTAATTACAGAGCTTATAATCATAGATACTAAACAAGTATTAAAACCATAGAGGAATAGACAACATGGAATAATGCTTTCCAGAGGCAGAAAACTGGAAGATAAATAAAATCTGCGCACGGAATAACAATTATTATATTATAAACCAATCTGTATTCTGTTTGTAGAACACTTTGAAATAAACATTTACAAATGAATCAAAGTGATCATAAATATAACAGGTATATCTTTAAATGTATACCGACCGACAGCATTTAAATGGTCGAACAGTCCAAGACTCAATTTAGTCATGTTTACATGTAAATATGCATTTTAAGACGCGCTTATAATAAAATAATGAGTCAATAACTCACCTTCAGTAGGAAGTGGCTTCTTTTGCAGTTTTCCATTGTTGAATATTCTTCCCCCCACCCCAGTGGGTGAGCCCCAATCAGGTTTATGGGTACATGTAGTTATACAGTTTCTGACAGATGTTTTATTAGGGGAGTCCATAAATAAAATGTTGAAGGATTTTTACTTTAAAACTGGTATATACTGGAAATGAGGATTCTTAATTCCTCGAAGCATTATTAAAACATTATACTGTACAGTACACTAACATTGTAATTATTTAAGCGGCATTAAAGCAGTAATGGAATTCAATAGTGAGCCACTCTTTAAAAAACACACACTCTGGTACACTGACACTTGAGGTGATAAAGTTATATATAGCCTATAAGAATTCCCAAATATTAAATTCAGGCGATAATTATAGCACATATATGACGTAACTAATCAGAACTTTGAATCAATATTAACACAGAACTTGTGCACGACACTTGAAACTAGAGCTGTCTGACTGTGAACTGATGTTTTAAAGATTTTTAAAATGTACATTTTTTACATCTGAAGGGTAAAATCACATTTTCTAACCCTTAACCCATCTTTTTTAATAGAACATTTTTTTTTGTCAAATATAGTGTAGGTGGTCAGCTCAGCAAGGAAAATTTTCAATAGTCTGCTGCTGTCTATAAATAAAATGGACAGGCTCTTTAAGTTTCTGCTGGCAATGTGTATGAATAAAGAATTATTTACAAAAGGGCAAACTCCCCTCTGCATAAGACCAAAAAAAAAAGTCGTATAGGCTACTTCCCATTTTCTGAGTCATAACCAAAGAGTTGTAAAAGTACCCCAATAAATTTAAAGAGAAATGTAAGATGTTTGTGCTTGTTCTTTATTTTGACATCCACAGTATGTTTTACAGAAACCAGCAGCTTAAATATTTTGTTTCAAATGTCTCAATATATTTTGTTACAGCTTATTCATTTGAGGCCCGAGCACTCAGAAGTGGTCCCTCTATTAAGCCATACCCCCTGTAAGATCATATGTAGTCTATCTTTACAGATACATGCATTATTTTAGTTAAAAATAAGTTTTATTCCCATCATTGCCATTGTATGTAGGTGGTTTAAATCCTCCTGCAGGGCTAGGGGCCACGTCACATCCCTCGTGCTCAATACACATGCGCGTCGAACGAGGCAACCTTACATATACCAGCCTTGCATATTGGCAACTTAGATATTTTAGTATGTCTGCTTTTTTTCCCTGCCTGTACATCATAATCACAATATTTACTGCACTGTTTTGAATTAGAAGGTAGTAACATTGTTCTTAAGTGTACACAGTTTGAAAACCCTAACTAGAAACTTTAGGGTACACAATTTCTTTAAAGCAGACACTGCATTTCTAAGAAAATCCACACTTTAGATTCTAGCTCTCACCCTCATATTGTTATCTCAGACCAAAGGTCCCTGTGCAATCTGTTTCTGCAGGTGTCTTAATCCTGAAACTCAGTAATGCAGGAGTCTTTTGCACTGGAGATATGTTTCACAATTTTTATTTCTTTATGCAATAAATATCATAGTGATAACGTGTTTATTTCCTGAACATTAATGTTTGTTTACTATATAAAAAATCTAAAGGGTAAGGAATGGGGCACATTACTTGCATCTGTGATATTCATACAAGTAATTTTCTTTTCCAGATTTTCTAAGGAGCAGATTTCCTTACAAGTTAGTACAACCAATTAAGGACGATAATGTGAACACATTTTTGAGTGGTTGGGTGGATAATCGTGTCCGAGCACTTATATTTGAACCCCAGGAAGCAGTCAGACTACGGTACTTACTTATGGCTTTTTACTACAGAGACAGGGTTGCATTTGGGTAAGTGTAGAATTTTGGTTATGTATCATTATTAATAATGAGTAGGTTTATTTCATCTTCATTACAATCAGGGACTTATGGTTACATTCCTGCTTTAACCATTCAGTCCCTTGAATTACCAAAATATACATTTTTATAACCATTTCTACAATATAACTTGAATACAAACAAACGTACATGTTTATATTATATTATTAACTACTTTCTTTGTATTTATAATGTTATTTACTTCAATTTTGACTAACCATAAGTAGAAATTCACAATACTGAAAAATATTTCTTTTAAATTTTGTTTGAATAAAGGGTCTTTTTAGAGCTGGTTTTACTATATATGAAATGTTTGCAAACACTATCGTCTCCTTAATTATAATTTTATATCTAAAAAGCTGGGGCTTCACCTCCAAGAAATCTGAAAGCCTCCAATGTCTTTAATAGGGAGCACTTGACTTTGTTTACATTACAGCATTATATAACATATATAACTTTCTGGTTTTTCAGATTTGTTCAACTTAATTCACCAAGTACAGAAGGAATTCAGAAAAAATTTAAAGTTCCATTGGATTTTGAAACTCTTCTTCTTTTTAATGAAAACATAAATCGACCAGTTGCAAGTTTAAGTATGTCCGACATTCCAATTAAAACAATGCAAGATATCATCAATAGCAACAAATACCTTGTATTACCAAGGTTGTCTTCTCAGGTAAATTCTGTTCTCTTTTTGAGACTGTTGTGAATAATTCACTGTATGACATATTTTTTAACAATTTTAATTTTTAGGCAGTAGTGAGACTTAAATATGTTCTCAACACCGGGAAAGTCTTAAGTCACACATAATTTTCGGATAAATGCTCTCTTTATTCTCTAAAGATCATTTAAATTGAATTGTCTGCACACACTGCCATTTTTCAGTCCCTCTGACATTTCTATATCTCCCTTGAGTAGATTTTTTTAATCATGAATACAGTCTGTTGTTTCATATCAATATCTTTAAAAACACATTGAAGTATGGGGAAAATTATTTTAAAAATAGAGGTTACGGTGGACCCTCCGTAAATATATTCCAGTATAGAGTACACAGCTGTATTGCAATAGTGCACAGTCTGTTCTCTCAGCCGCATTCAAAGTTTTGTTAAGACTTAAAACCTAAGTTTGTGCATGAAATGAGTGGCATATGTATTATTTATAGAATTTATTAGGAAAAATGTTTCAAATAAAAGTTTTAGTTCTTTGTATAATATATTATGCATGTTGTGGAATTTGTGTAAAAAAATATAAACAAAAGAGCTATTTTTGAGAAAATTGCAAAACATGAAATTCTCTTCATATAAAGCCGTTGTAAGAATGAAGTATCACATCCCCGAAGGATACACAATCCAAGAATACAATTAAAATCTGAGGTAATGCACTCACATACCTTTCTTTACCCTAAGCAGGGTAATATAACTTTGTCATTTCATATTCACGTAAGAGGCTGTATTGCAAAGAATGCATATTCCTTGCAGTTGCTTTAGCCTGTATTTTTCATCACGCACCACTTAGAGCTTGAGTTTCACGAACAGCCAGCTTATAACTACTCTTCTGAAAGTTTTTTACAAAAAAATGAATCAAGTAAAGATTTCAGTTCTTAGTATAAGCACCTTGTGTACAAAATTTAAACAATTTTTTGAGCTGTTTTCAAGAATAATACAAAAATACAAAATTTTCTTTGTAGAAAGTGGCAGAAGATATCTAATCCCGCTAAACTTGAGAATAAGGTGACCGCCGTCATAACCGGGCCGTACCGAGTGGGACCAAGTCTGCAATGTCACCAATATTACGAACATGATTACATGCCGATTGAATTCGTTAGGTAAACGACTGTTGTAGCGAGGTTTTATGTATGATGTGGAGGTAAAAAAGCTTCTGCATTACCCTAGGTCTGTGACAGGTTATGTTAGGTTAGGAACAGTCATGTTAGTTTAGCAGCAGTATTCTGCATAGCACAGGGTTCGTGCCATGTAACGATGTTTTACGAAAGACGTGGAAGGGTAATAGGCTTCTAGAAGTAGTGACAGCCAAATTCTAGGTCAGTGACAGGTTATGTTAGGTTAGGAACATTTGTATTAGTTTAGGAGCATTATACTGAATAGCGCTGGGTTTATTATGTCTCACATTGAATATGATGGGAAATTTTACCCTTGCGCCGATCATTTCTCTTTTGTTGCCTGCGGCTCGGAGGGGCACGGTCAGTAATGGCATAGCATGGCTGGCTAAGCTATTCTGAAGGAGTTCCTCTAATCCAAATATTTTTTGTTTATATATTTTTAAGATTCTTTATTTTATTTGTAAAATTTGTTTTTTGATAATAGCATTTTTGGGTTCAAGGGACCTCAAAACATGTATTTATATTGAAAATATATCTTCAGATTTTGTTGTCGAACACAATATTACTTTGATAAAGTGAAAATCTCCCCCACCCCTCAACAGAATAGTTTTAAGTGATCTAAACAAAATAGTAAATAGCACATCTTTAAAACTTTGCATGTCGTAACATTGAAACTAATAAATGTGGAAGCTCCAAAATTCAGTTTTAATGTCCCTGGCTTACATATTCACTTCTTATATTTTTTATTTGCAGGGTATGTTCGATGCATTGTGTCCACCTGAATGGGCACGTCCACGTAAAAGGCTTTGTGTTGTGCTTGTATCAGAAGACACACCTTATCATGACGAGCCCCGACAAGCCTTAAGAGAGTTTGCACAAGAGGCTTCCTACAGTGCCGAGAGAGTTCGCTTCACATACATCTTCCAGGAGCGGCAAACTGAATTTGTCAATGCTCTAGCAAATGGTAAATTTTTTTTGCAGTACAACCATCCTTTGTATAACATGGGAGTTAGGTTCTGTAATTATGCTGCTTTATTTTGTTTATTATTATTAAACATTATAAAATCTTACATATTATGTACATGGTTTGAAACCCCCCAGATGAGCTAGGCTCATGGTTAGGTGCTGCAATTGTCACATATCTTAATAAGAGAGAACAAAGACATTTAAAAATCCATACAAAAAAAAAGTAAACAATTTTTACAGAAGAAACTTCAATAAGGAGTTCAAAATGACAGAAACAGAACTTCACTTTACAAAAATGCTTATGATTATGTTAGTCATTTAGAAATATAAATGTTCCCGCTCCCACGGTAGCTCACAGGCGAAATAGGGACACGGGGAAACCTCTCCGGTTTGAAGGATGCTACACTAAGTCAAGTTTAAATACATTTATTGAGCCCCTTGAAAGATACAAAGAGCACAATGGACAAAATGATAAATAGACCCTTTAAAATACAAGATGGAATTTTGTATCTTGCTTTACAAATAAATTCCTCTTCCTAGCGGTGCCGAAGAAGATGAAATGTTGATGAAGTCAAGGGGAGACGACTTAATAAGCTCCTTCTGGAAAATAAGGCATGCTTGCCTTATAAGACTGATGAATAGCTCGGAGGACCAGAGCAGAGCAATTTTTATAGTCGCGCTTGCTCGGACGACTGAGAAAGAATTTCACTATTCTTGAAGTGAATGCGCACTATCAGCAAATTATTTTAAGGTCGACTTGCTGCTTCGACCGAAAAGAAGAACCTTTAGATGTTGCTTCGACACTGCAACTAAAATTAAGCACTCTGAAATATTCACTTCACAGCAGTACTTACAGTCAATCCTTTTACTTAATGAGTTACGCATTCAAGTCCATACGGTTTGATCAGGGAAGTAAAAAACTTGGCTTCACACATTTGTAATTAAATCACAAATAAATTACTTTGATGAATGTACTAAATTGCGTCTCTGCAATAACTAGGGCTGGGAAACTTCAAATTCCCAGCTCGACAATAAAAACTAGATTCAGAATTCTGAACTGAAAACTAGCCTGGCGAAAGCTTCGAACGAGAGAATAAGAATGAATAGCAAGAATGACAGACGTCACGACATGTGACGTAAAGCAAGAATCCCATTGGCCAAGAAAAACAATAAATAATTAATCTTGGAAATAAATCAATTAAGTTACATTAAAATACTAAAACATAAATAAGAGAATTAATAGCATTACTTCAAAACTGAATTGTTTCTTTAAAAACACAAAATTATGAATAAAATATACTAAAAAATAATCAGACTGAAACTTTGGGTTGGAGATTATAACATGACTATCCAAAAAATGAAAGATGCGACAGTCAAATGTTATTTCTTATGAGAATTGATGGGAGAAAGAACAAACAGATAAGTAAACATATTTAAAATTATATTGAAGACACAACAAGAAAAATAAAACAAACGAAGACACAAGCCTGTTGCCATAGCAACACGGCGAATGACCTCGCGAAACCAGCTAATGCCTCAAATCCGGCCAGACACGAATGCTGGACGGAACATATTGCCCGCGATAATTTCGCTCGTGAAATTATCTAACAGAATGTGACGTCAAGCAAATTCGTGAATGCAAGGATTCGAGGCCAAAACAACTATCAAGTCGCAATAAAGTCAAAATCGGTGGAGTGGGATGCGTCCGGCATCAGCACTCTGAATGAAAGCAGGTGTCACTGTCCCTCTTCACTGACAGGCAGAGGAGCCAACTTGATGAGGGGCCTCTTATAAGTGCCTGAGACAGTGCGCACAGTGACAACTCTGACAAGGCCGTCTGGGCCTGGGTGTACTTGGTGCACCAGACCAAGCACCCACCTATGAGGAGGTACATTGTCCTCGAGAACCACTACAGGGGTACCCAAAGGAACGTCTGGCAGTACCTTATGCCACCTTGCACGACGCTGTAGCGTGTGGAGATAATCCACGGACCACTTCTTCCAAATACAAGTGACCATCTGCTGAAGATGGTTCCAACGGGAACGCAGGCTGTACCCACCAGAGAGGTCAGGACTGGGCACCGACACAATGGGCTTGCCAATAAGAAAGTGGCCGGGAGACAAATATCCAAAGTCATCCACGTCCTCAGATAACGACATCAAAGGACGTGAATTCAAGAATGACTCAATTTGTGTGAGAACAGTAGACATCTCCTCGTAAGTGTACTTACAGGACGAGGACATCCTCTTCAAGTGGAACTTCAAAGAGCGTACTGCCGCCTCATGAAGTCCTCCCATGTGTGGAGAGTGAGGAGGCAAGAAACGCCAATGAATGTTCAAATGCGCAGTGGCGTCTTGCACTGCGGAGTGATGTTCTGATGACATCAAAAGCCTAGAGAGGTTCTGCAGGTCGGCGTGAGCTCCGACAAAGTTTCTACCATTATCACAAGTGATTGAACTTGGAATTCCACGACGACTTGTGAACCTTGACAATGCCGCCAGGAAGGCACGTGAGGTGAGCGAAGTCACTAGCTCAACGTGTACGGCCTTCGTGGACATGCAGACAAAAATAGCAACGTAGGCTTTAGTAGTCACTTTGGACCGCGGGCCACCAAACTTGAGAGAGAATGGACCGGCGTAGTCCACACTAGAGTTTGTGAAAGGAGGGAGAGGATTTACTCTCTCAGGAGGCAGATCAGCCATCTTTTGCTGATAAGCCTGAGCCTCAAAGCGGAAGCAAACACTACAGCGCCTCCGTACACTGCGAACCAGCTTGCGAATGCAAGGGATCCAATACGACTCTCGCAAGTGTGAGATGACTAGCTGAGGTCCTGCATGACCTAGATGCAAGTGCACATGGAGAACTAACTGCCTGGTGAAAGCATGCTCTGCAGGAAGTAATATCTGATGCTTGTTGTCAAAAGGTAGGTTGGACCGACTTAGACGTCCACCTACACGCAGGATGTTATCCTGAATAAAGGGGCATAGTTGCCGGATCTTACTAGAAGAAGGCAAATCTTGCGAGGAAGACAATGCTTGAATTTCCTTTCTGAAAGCATTCCTTTGAATGATTCTAATGCAAGAATGCAAAGCTTCAGTAAGCTCTGACGGCAACAAAGGGCCATTGATAGGTGACTTGAGTTTCAAGTAATTATTAATGAAACGTCGCACATAAGCCATGACCCTGATTGTTTTCAAGTGTGAAAACTTAGTCAGCCATGGGCTTAAGCTAGAGGTTTCGATGGTGACTAGCGCTGCTATCTTCACCTCTGGGAGAGACGAAGACTCGAGCTCAGTGGGCAAACTGGGCCACTGAGTGGAGTCGGCAGTAAGCCAAGAAGGGCCTGACCACCACAGAGAGTTGTTAAGTAGGTCAGAAGGGGTGGCTCCCCTAGAGATGAGATCAGCGGGATTGTCCTTAGATGACACATGCGACCAAGATTCAATGGCAGTGAATTCTTGGACGTCCGCGACTCTGTTAGCCACGAAAGTCTTCAGTTTAGAAGGTGAATGGTTTAACCAACCAAGTACAACCTTGGAGTCACTCCACAGGTGTACTGAACTTATAGAAAGTTGCAACGCAGGTAACACCCGGTGAACTAACGTTGCCAACAAGTGAGCTGCCAACAACTCAAGGCGAGGTATAGTCGTTGCCTTCAAAGGGGCAACCCTAGACTTGGCACAAAGCAGACAGCTCTTGGCCTTATCGAGGTGATTAGTAGATCGTAGGTACAGACAGGCGCCATAAGCCACCTCGCTAGCATCACAGAAACCGTGCAACTGCACAGATACGAAGTTCTGCTGTAATGCTAGCCGAGGGATAGCGATGCTGGAGATGAACTGAAGTTGGTTGTGAATCTTGCGCCACTTGTCGGCGACCGCAGAAGGAATGGGCTGGTCCCATGAAGTAGTCTCCTTCCACAAAGATTGGAACAGAATCTTGCAGTAGGACACTATAGGGCATATTAGCCCAAGGGGATCAAAAATAGAGGCTATACAAGATAGCAATGTCCTTCTGGAACAGGTGGTGAATGGCTTGGAGGGATCGACTGAAGTTTCGATCCTGAGCATATCGTCAGAAGGTTGCCATATGAGGCCTAGCGCCTTTATGGAGGAGGTGTCAGAGTCACCAAAGGTTCTGTGGTCGAGAGACTCCCGCAGCTCAGGAGGAACGTCTTGGAGCAGTTCCACAGAATTGGAACTCCACTTACGAGGATTAAATCCACCTAGGGGGAGAAGCTCTCTCAGCTGAGAGACAATAACCTTGGCCTCAGACAGCGTATCAGCTGTGGCCACTATGTCATCGACATAGATGGAATTGTTTATGATGGAGGCTGCTACAGGAAACTTGCTTCCCTCGTCGATGGCTAGCTGTTTAAGAGCTCTGGTTGCCAGGAAGGAGGCAGAAGCAGTGCCATAAGTGACCGTGGTTAGGTCAAACAGCTGAATAGGGTCTGACACAGAAGTTCTCCAGTAAATCTGCTGGAGAGGTTGGTGGTCGGGATGGACTAAGACCTGTCTATACATCTTCTCGATGTCCGCTGTGAACGCCACTGGATTGAACCTAAAGCGTAGGAGGATCGAGAAGAGGTCAGGCTGCACCACCGGACCTACCGCAAGAATGTCATTGAGTGACTTCCCGTTAGAAGACTTCGCCGAAGCATCAAAAACTACCCTGAGTTTAGTCGTGGTGCTGGAAGGCTTCAAAACGGGATGGTGCGGGATAATATACTCATATTTCCCGAGTGAACTCCGAGAGGCAGGCTTCATGTGACCCAATTTCAGATAGTCATCCATGAACCTGTTATATTCCTCTCGAAGGGTTTCATTTAAAGACAGTCTTTTTTCTAATGAGAAGAATCTCTTCTGGGCTTGTAGCACTGTGCTCCCCAGGGATTCTGGAGCTGATACAAAGGGCAACTTTACAATGTATCGCCCATCGGAGTCACGCTGAGTATTGGCAGCAAAATGCTGTTCACAAACTGACTCGTCAGGGAAGGGGGCTGAGTTAGACACTCGTTCTAACTCCCAGAACCGGGAAAGCTGGTTACTCACTAACTGGTCAGCAGTTAGGAAGGCTGAGTAATTAGAAGACATAGCCTCCGAGCATTCAGGCTCATTTGGGCTTGCTTCAAGACAACGCTTAGCCGTGGATCGGCGTCGATGACCATTGGAAGTATGGCAACGCTGTGAAGGGAAAGGCGCAGAGGGCAGTTTCCCGGCGAAGTACCAACCAAGGTGCGAGTTCTGAATCGTAGGTAACTCACCGGTGGAAATTTGCCCTGGACACACCACTTGGGCGCAAATCTCCACTCCAAGAAGTAGATCGACACACTTAGGACGACTAAAAAATGGGTCAGCCAAGGGAAGATTCGGAGGAATGTTCCAATCTTTGGTCTCAATGAAAGAGTTCGGGAACCTTTTCTCCGAAATCTCCGGAACGACAATGGCCTGTGCATTGTAGCGCCATGAAGTCACTCGCGACTGAATCGCGATGCTGGTTAGCTTATGTGTGCTAACATTAGTGGACAAAATTCCCGCTAGCGTAGTCCGCTGCGCATGAGGAGCTAGTCCAAGACGCCTAAACAGCCTGTTGCTAATAAGATTGCAGTCTGAACCGCTATCCAGGAGGGCTGTGGCCTCAACAGGCGAGCCGTCTGAGTCCAGGATGCGGACAGTAGCAGTAGGAAGCAAGCAGCGCTGCTGGGTCTGACTAGAAGCCATAACACCTGCAGTGTTGGCAGCCTGGTGACTATCGCTAGTCGGGTCGTGGAGGAATGTGCTATGTCTCCCAGCACATCTCCTGCACTGAAAAGTCCTACAATTGTTGGCATGCCCTTGACTAAACAGGCATACGCGACACAGTTTGCGGTCTCTAACAAACTGGTCTCTTTGAGCGAAAGTCATGCTCCTGAAGTCGCTGCATGAAAACAGGTCATGCACAGCAGTACGACAACAGAGACATTTAGGCCTCGAAGAAGAAGACTTTGACTTGGAAGGAGCCGGAGAGCTCGGAACTGACTTAGCAGCCTGACCTTTCGTGGCAGCATCAGTCATCTGCAGTATGCGAACTCGGCTTTCCAAGAAGACAAATAACTCCTTGAGAGTAGGGAGCTTCCCTATTTTGACAGATGACTCCCATTCTCTGATGAGGTTCATCGGAAGCTTGTCGATGATAATTCTGGTAATAATCAGATCTGACAACTCCACTTCTGTATTAAGGGAATTAAGTGCATGTACCGTACTTATAAAATGATCCAGGTATTTCTGCAGGGATTCTGCAGAATACCTCTCAATCTGAGGGGGAGAGAAGAGATTGTCCAGATGGGTGTTGGCGATTAGCCGGTCGTTATCAAACCTATCAATCAAAGTCTGCCACGCCACCTGGAAAGTCGCAGCAGAGACAGGAATATTCTGAATGACCGTACTAACCTCTGATGACAGGCAAGACTTCAAGTACTGATACTTGTCCATGTCCGAAATGTGCCTGTGTTGAATTACCAACGACGAGAAAGTGTCACGAAACTCGATCCACTCAGAGGGGTTCCCATTGAACTGAGGAAGACGGATTTCGGGGAGTTTCGGTAACAACGGCGTGACAGGGTCGAGCGAGGAGCGCTGACTGGCAGTCTGCGCCTGCTCGGGTTCATATAGCTGTTTCTTTTCAGCTATCATGGAGTCAAAGAAACTGATGACTTTATAATAATCAGATTCCACTGCGTGAAAGTCGAATTCATGATCCTGGTAGGCCTCGTCAATGGCCACCTGAGCATAATCTGACTTATAGGCCTTGAAGATCTCTACAAATTCAGAGCGGCGAATGCGCGCCTCATGAAGCGTAGTGAGATCTTCGATTTCGTACTCTCGCATAATCTGCATTTGACGCAGAAATTGCGATTGCAAGTACTCGAAGCGTCTTATTTTAGCCTTTTGGGCAGCTTCGGCCTGGGCGTGGGCTTCGGCTCTCTTAGCCTCAGCTTCCTCACGGGCCAGGGCGAGCTGGGCCTGGGCTTGCCTTTCTGCAAGGGCCTGCTGGGCCAGGGCCTCCGCTCTCTTAGCTTCGGCTTCCTCACGGGCCAGGGCGAGCTGGGCCTGAGCCTGCCTTTCTGCAAGGGCCTGCTGGGCCAGGGCCTCCGCTCTCTTAGCTTCGGCTTCCTCACGGGCCAGGGCGAGCTGGGCCTGAGCCTGCCTTTCTGCAAGGGCCTGCTGGGCCAGGACCTCCTTGTCAGATAAGGCCTGAAGAAATTTACACAACTGAGAGTTGCCTCTGGAAATGACGGCGTCGACTTCTGCCCTATAGGCTTCTTCAGCATCAGAATAATCCACACCGTCGATTTCAGTCTGCACATGGTCGAACTTAGCTGCAAGTTCGTCTAACTTAGACTCATACTTTTTGAGTTCAGGATATGTGACATCCTCAATGGCTAAATTACTAATGACATTAACCTGCCGCGTAATCTGGGCCTTAATGGGAACTCGCTTGGCTTTAAGAGCCGTCAAACCGTCTGGACTCGACATAGCGACTTGCTTATACAAATGTCTGAATTAAATAGGTTGCCCGCCTAGAGCCGGTGCAACAATGACAAATTAAGGTTTGTTTATAAGAATGGAGTGAGTTGCCCGCATAGGAGCATACGAGTAGACAAAGAAATAGTGTGTAGCTGTACAGGTGTAAGTACACAAATGTAAATGTTTACACTTTACAAGAAAGTACCAAAAACTTAATTGAAATCTGTCAGAGACCTCCCTCAAACGCAATGCGGAGGAGAACCACAGATACTTATAGCAACTGACTTTAAACTACTTATTACTGATGGCTACTGATGGTAGCGTCTCACACCGGCGGCAAACTATACCGGGAGAACAAGATTGATATATAAGAATGACTAGAATTGTGGCTAATCACTGAGGTCTCTGTAATAAGTGACCAAGACAAATTCAAACTGTTAATTGAATAGTTACTCTACGTTAATTATAGGTCACTAACTATCAATGCATCTTCAACCATAGGCCTCTGGGTCATATCCAGGCCCGGAGGAACCACAAAGAGATGTTCCCGCTCCCACGGTAGCTCACAGGCGAAATAGGGACACGGGGAAACCTCTCCGGTTTGAAGGATGCTACACTAAGTCAAGTTTAAATACATTTATTGAGCCCCTTGAAAGATACAAAGAGCACAATGGACAAAATGATAAATAGACCCTTTAAAATACAAGATGGAATTTTGTATCTTGCTTTACAAATAAATTCCTCTTCCTAGCGGTGCCGAAGAAGATGAAATGTTGATGAAGTCAAGGGGAGACGACTTAATAAGCTCCTTCTGGAAAATAAGGCATGCTTGCCTTATAAGACTGATGAATAGCTCGGAGGACCAGAGCAGAGCAATTTTTATAGTCGCGCTTGCTCGGACGACTGAGAAAGAATTTCACTATTCTTGAAGTGAATGCGCACTATCAGCAAATTATTTTAAGGTCGACTTGCTGCTTCGACCGAAAAGAAGAACCTTTAGATGTTGCTTCGACACTGCAACTAAAATTAAGCACTCTGAAATATTCACTTCACAGCAGTACTTACAGTCAATCCTTTTACTTAATGAGTTACGCATTCAAGTCCATACGGTTTGATCAGGGAAGTAAAAAACTTGGCTTCACACATTTGTAATTAAATCACAAATAAATTACTTTGATGAATGTACTAAATTGCGTCTCTGCAATAACTAGGGCTGGGAAACTTCAAATTCCCAGCTCGACAATAAAAACTAGATTCAGAATTCTGAACTGAAAACTAGCCTGGCGAAAGCTTCGAACGAGAGAATAAGAATGAATAGCAAGAATGACAGACGTCACGACATGTGACGTAAAGCAAGAATCCCATTGGCCAAGAAAAACAATAAATAATTAATCTTGGAAATAAATCAATTAAGTTACATTAAAATACTAAAACATAAATAAGAGAATTAATAGCATTACTTCAAAACTGAATTGTTTCTTTAAAAACACAAAATTATGAATAAAATATACTAAAAAATAATCAGACTGAAACTTTGGGTTGGAGATTATAACATGACTATCCAAAAAATGAAAGATGCGACAGTCAAATGTTATTTCTTATGAGAATTGATGGGAGAAAGAACAAACAGATAAGTAAACATATTTAAAATTATATTGAAGACACAACAAGAAAAATAAAACAAACGAAGACACAAGCCTGTTGCCATAGCAACACGGCGAATGACCTCGCGAAACCAGCTAATGCCTCAAATCCGGCCAGACACGAATGCTGGACGGAACAATAAATATGTGGATTAAATTAAGGCGAAACAATTGAAAAGGAAGAAAAAAAAATTAAGATTTGATTATTGATGTGGTTTAAATTAAGGCAAAACAATTGAAAGGAAAAAAATTAAGATTTGATTATTGATATTGTATAGTTTTCAATTTTTATCTTGAATTGGGTGACACTATATTTTATAAAAATCAGGATTTATGGCAGTAAGAGTATTATAAGTTTCAAACCAAAACTGACCATGTAATTGCCCATTAGTAGTCCTGCAATTTGTTACTGCAAAACAAAGCATGTTGTTTCTTCTTGTATTTTGACAGTATTGAAGGAAATAAATTTTGATCAGTTTTATCCGTTTATACTTCTTGCTCTTTCGCAAGTTGATTGTTCAAATGAAAGAACTCACTTGATCTTGCTGTGACACATGGAACAGCTTAACTCATGGAACACTACATGACTAATGGAAATAAATTGATATTACTAATTAATTTGATTTTTTGTCTACCATGAAGAATTTATATTTATAAAATTTGCATAATACTTAATAGCTTATACAATAATTTGTCATTTGTATCTGCTTAAAGTAAATTTAATAAACATCAGACTCATTTCTGAAAAAAGTACGATGAAACTTACACAGAGTGAGATATAATAACATTTGTGAAATAATGAAAGTTGACTAACACACTTAAGTACTCCACATACCAAGATACCAGATACCAGAACATGTTTCACAGGCCTTCATCTGCATCTTCAGCTACTTGCCAACTTTTTAAACATGTTCTGCCAGAAACTTGGTAAGTGGACTACTCAGGTGTCAACAATCCTTATTTTGCAATTATCAGATTCATCATGAAACTAAAGTTGATAACACTGGTAGGCCTACTATAAAGTGCAAATTTTATTTTAGTGTATTGTGTTAAAGTTTTTAAAACTTACTAAAAATTAATTTATTATATTTGTAGGAGAAGGAAGTCCGGCAGAACCAGTGTTACATGTAGTGATAATATGGCGCCGAGATGCTAATCACATAAAGTATGAATGGCTGCCACACACTTGGAATGGAGCTAAGAGTCAAGAGTTGAACGAAACGAAAGAAAGATTAGAATCGACTATTCAGAGATTGTTGCATGCTTCTGAAGCATTGTCATGTGAAGCTATTATAAAGGTAAGAAGATACAGGAAAATATAATTGTATGCTATATATATATATATACAGTGAGTCCCACGCAAGAGTTGGCCAATGATGCAGGTTTCCGCATCCAACTCCCAAGCAAACAGGTGATATATCTACGCAAATAAAGCCGCGATTGGTGTAATGATTAAGGTTTTCACATTTACAGTTGGGTTACCGATTTAAGCGTCCCAGGCCTATGTAAGCTCAAAATGTTCCATGTTCCCACTCTATTGTTCCTACGATTTTTGGATTCCCTCAATGTAGTCCCTACCCGGAGATCCGAACGAGGGACTATTTTACCTCCAGAAAATTTTACACTGATAGGATCCATAAATCAGGCAGCGTTACTTAACAATATTTTTTTACGGGAGAGGTTGTTAACCTCAGGCCAAACCCCCAACCTGGAGGATCACCTCATGTCGTCTGTCCGCAACTGCTTATTCAATATATTTGCAGCTACCCTCCATATCTGGAGGCCGTATCCTTTATAACTGACACATGTATGACCCTTAAAAGTGGGAGTGTTAAAATGAGGTTTACTCTGTTAATTAAGGGAGATGGTTGGCATTTAAACATTTTAGACTTCACTTCAGTTGACCAGCAGTTGAAAATGCAGGCAAAACCCATGAAACGTACGTTCTGCAAAAATATAAGTAAAAGTGAAGTCTAAAGTGTTTAAATGTCAACCATCTCCCTTTATTTACATAATATATGCTTCACTGTATAAAAGTTCCGTTATTTTATGGTAATTTGAGGTTTACTCTACTCAACAACACTTACATCATATTCTAATTTCTAATTCTCTGTGTTCATTTATAGGACCTTATAGATGAGCATGCACAAGGTATTATGTCCAAGATCCTCACCAAACTGCTTCAGACTGCTGATTTCTTCAAGGATAATATTACGAAGGACCAACTACTACCTCTTCTTTCAGTAGTGGCTACCATTATTTTCATTGTTGCTGGGGGCTACATCCTGTCATACATTGTGTAAGTTTTGTGATTCATGTCAACTGTGAACTTTTTTTTTTTTTTCCTCACATTATCTAGACTTTCCAAAAACTTTTTTAAACTGTCATCTTTATATGGATTTGCAAAATTTTCAACATTTCAAGTACACATTTGTTATAGTTATAAACCACTATAGAACTGTATTTTTAACATTTTATACAGTTTCATCTTGATTTAATGGACCTCAGATTAGCATACTTTTCAGTTTTGCATACATATTTTAAATCCCCACTTAAATCCCATACATTATAAAACAAAGATATTTCATTTTTACATTTCCATTTTCTTATGATTATTTCATTATTACAAACTAAGCATGTAAGCATCAAAAACTAATAATTGGCTTTTACATCTTTATTTCATTCATAAATGTTTATTAAGTATATAATTATGTATTACTGTATTTAAATATTTTTAGATTGTTTTGGTAAGAACAATCAGTTGTTCAATCGCATCTACTTCAAAAGTATAGTTATTGACAGTAGCAATGATCGATAATAAAAATTTGTGAACATCTCAGAATGAAAGTGTAAAAGGAATTACTGTATATGCTTAGCTTTCTTTATTTTATTAATATCTTATTTTTCTTGAAGAGGTACATTTAGGCAGTTCTGTCTTCAAAATTTAAATACCTAGTTTTAAAAAAAAAAAAACATTTTTATTAGAGTCGGGCAGGGGAATTTAAATTGCAAGTGGCAGAGGGTTAATATTAACTGGTTAATTTTAATAATTTAATTTTTTTGATAAGCTATAATTCATGATCAATTAAAGTTATGAGTCCGAGTTAGTTGGAAGCCTGGAAGATTTTAACAATCAGTTAATCCTGTTTTCAATTAATCATGTCATTATCAGAAGATATTGTTCTTTTGTTTCATAAAATGTTTGTATTAAATCAGTTCTAATTATTTACTGTAATGTAAATGTACCATGTACCATAACCGTTCAGAGATAGTAAGGTGCTTATCAATTCTCAAAAGATAACATTACGTCTAAATTTAACTATTTTTTCAATTATAAGTTTCAAATATCATTAGCACTAAGCTGGTTGTTTTTCTTTATTTCAGTCGAATGGAAGAAGAAAATATTAAAAAACAACAGTATTCAAATGGTCAGAATATAAATGTTGATAACATGAATAATATGACCTCTGAGGATGTGGGACAAGGTGGACCATTCATGTGCAACAACAATAAGAAGAAAGCCTCAATGCCTCAGCTCCGCCTCCTTCACGAACTCAGGGCTGAAACATACAATGGCATGGTTCGAATGCTTAAGCCTGGTTGCCGAACTATTGTTGTTTTGGTTGATGCACAATCAAAGAACAAGTTACTGTCTGATTTTCATAGGATTGTATGGCCATATCGAAAGTAAGTATTGACACAATCTTATACTGCTAGTATCTTTATGCCTTATATATGTGTGTGTGTGTGTGTGTGTGCGTGCGTGTGTGTGTGTGTGTGCGTGTGTGTTTTTTTTATTTTTATTTTTATTTTTATATATAGTAAGTTCTGCACTACCTAAATAACTTTTGAAGCATGTTCAGTGACATGAAACTTGTTACGTCGAAACCTACCTTCAAATTTTGCACATTTTCAGGTCTTTATTGCATATAAACACATATCAAAAATTAGCTGCTCATATAAACTTTTAGAGGATGAAAATTAATTGCGAATCTTGTAAATTTGAAATGTTGAGTAGTCTCTACAGCTGTCGGCCTTCCCTATCTAGAGCACACTTTGCATCGGCTGTCACTGTATTCTCAAATCTCGCGTCATTTTATTTTTAAAGACACTCAAGACATAGGACATCATGCATATATGATTGTTGTTATATTATTATTATTATATAATAATTAATATGATGGCATGTGTTCAACAGAACAAGAAAATATCTGCTACTCAAAAAGGTAAACGGGCAAAATAACTACAGTTAGTTATAAAAGACTGTTGGCTACCACAATGGAACAGAACGCGTGGTGGAAAAAACTGTTCTTTTTGTGAAACTGTTTCAACTGTTACTGCTTCTCAAACAAAACAGTTTGAAAATAACCTGCTACCTGCTATTCTGATGCGGCGGAAGAAACTGTTGTGCCACCATAGTGTTATTTTTCTATCACTGTGCTAAGACAAGGCCAGAAGAAGCAGCTAAAAAAAAAAAAAGTGATTGCTGCATGAAGCGGTTACGAAGTTGCAAGAAATTCCCATAAGGACCCAGACAATCTACTTGCCAGGAAGCAACTACCCCCCCAAAAAAAATAACAGTGAATTCTGCAGAAAGCAGAAAGCTGTAAAGAAACACAGTGATTGCTGCATGAAGCAGTTACAAAATAACAGTTTCAGGGGCAGAAGCACTGACTGGAGTTGGTTGGTGTGAAGCAGTTATTTTGTGAAACAGTTTTAAAATAACAGTTCTGTTATTTTTGTTCCATGCATTGTGCATGCATGAGTCATGTGGTACTTATATCGGTTCATAGGGGAAAATGAACAAAATACCAAAACTAGGTTTTGTTTCGGGGATTATGGTGTATGTGGTTTTATTTACGAAATTCGCATTATTTCGTGGCTTACATTTGCCTGCAAATGGTACCTAACATCTTAATATTAATATAATCTTGACTTCAGAAAAATAATTTCGTTTTGTCGCTAATCAACAAAACCAAACACCTCTACGTATGGAACATAACAAACATGTTTTCATCCACTTACAGTTTGTATGAGAAGCTAATTTTTTAAATGTGTCTTTCTGTAATGAAGACCTATCGACATGCAAAATTTGAGGGTAGGTTTCAACATGACAACCCGTACGGTTCCCTTGTGACATCATATACTGTAGTCCAAAGCAGAGTACTTCCCTGCGGGGTGCACTGCTGATTAGAGGGGCAAGAGGCGATATATTGCTCCGGTGGAGAAGGAGGAGGTGAGGGGTACCATCACAGGTGGCTAGGCAGATTCTTATTGGTCGCCGGCATGCTTGCGCGCGCAACGGTCACATTCCCTGCATTCCTCACAGGGAAGTTTTTTGCTTTGGAGAACAGTACTGAGAACTCAAAAATTGTATTGCCAAATTTTTGGACGTGTGGTTTAATCAGAATTCCTAATATATTTTTATATTTTCAAATAATGCTCATTAAAAGTTTTTAGTAAAGTACCCACAAAACATATTTCTTTGCAAATTTATTGTTGCTAAATCATGAAAATAAAATTGCAGACTTAACGAATAATACCAGCTTCTTTTGTTTACTGTGATTTGACAGAAGTTGAACACTTGATATAGAAACTATCATAACTTCACAGATGGCTTGCAAACCTGCAATATTGAAAATGATGTCATAGCTGGATGTGCATCCATTGTGGGAGGAGTTGAAATAAGAGAAAACAGAAATTCTGGTAACAAATATCATACTGTCTTTTATAGAATATTTTATTTCTCACTCTCATGTTACCATAAAGCCGTTTAAGGGCTGAAATCAAAAAGAAATTCAATATTGCTTTTATATTTTCCTTCCAAGAAATTGGGACATAATAATTTACTGCAGTTAAAGGAGTAAAAATGTTCCATCCTATTTTGTCTCCTTTTACATGCTTAGGGAGTATGATAAACATCCATATATATCAATTAATACAAAGCCTACAACACTCAGTGGATAGGATTTTTTACTGGCTTCTGATATAGCATATGCTTTGGCACACACACAGGCTGAAACAACTGGATTAACTGCAATACGACTTCTTATTCCACATCAAAATGTAAAGTTAGAAAATGATATTCTCCATGACCGAGTTAGAGAAAGTTATCCAACTGCATCACATTGTGCTTTATTTTCATGGATTTCATTCTTCATTATTTATTTACACCAATGAATTAATCGGTAGCTTCTCTAATTTGTCAAAGCCCAGTTACTTGCAACTTCCAAAGCCTTCTGTGTTGAAGTAGGTATGTGTGCAAAAAATTTCGTGCAAATTTTTCGAAGCATGTAGATTTGTATATGAACGTACATACATACATACTGTCTAGCGGTGAGCGGAAGGCCGAGCTGGTGGCAGAGTGGGGGAAAGACATAGACAGTAAATGCAAGCTCATGGTAAGGTAGTGGGGGAACGCTAGCTCGTCGCCAGACAGTACATACACACTTTAAATTTTATATGTTAGATATTGAATAGAGTTACTCCCTTGTATGATAGTGAATTTAGTGTTTTTGTTGTTCGGATACTACTGATGTGAATATTACTATGACTTTTTGTGTAATACCGTATTTATTAACTGTTTCGTTATTGATGTATGCATGTTTTGTTATGTACATAACACTTTTATTAAGCACGAACTGATAACAGTAATGAGATGACACAAGTCACAGACTATGTATATTTGGCTGAAAACAGTTTTGATTCTAGCCTGTTTATGAACTAAATCTTTTAATTTATCACTGATTGTATTGAAGAATACTCAATTGGCTTTATATGCAGGATAAGTGTTGTTTGATATTTCAATTTATTTATTTATTTATTCGCCTTTTGTGATACAAAGTTCACATGGCTTCATCGATTTTCTTACTACCTGATCTTAATCTAAAATAAAAATAATTACAACTATTGATTACAGGTGTACAGTCTATTTTTGTAAATGAGCTGTAAGTTACAACATATTGTTGATTAATATGCTGTGATTATACGATGATTGTAACTAAGTTGAGATATAAATTACACCCCAGCGCACGTTGTGCACTTTTCTATTTTATTATTATAAGATCATGAATTATGAGAAATAAAGCACATGGGCAAGTTTTTAAACTCATCAAAGAAAATGCGCTGATTTGCAGTCAATGTTCATGTGATGTGTTGCAAATGCACCGTAAATAAGAAGGATTTCTTTTGGATCATTCTGAACAAGCCATCGGTTCCATCGGCACCCAAGACCGATGGATACAATTGAACAACGCATTTAAGGCACTGGAAATGAGAATGTGTTTAAGAACGCTTGGAATGTAATATGCATGAGAATGTGCTGAATTTTAAAACGTATTCCATGTTTCGGTCAGTTGGTCAAGCCAGTAGACCTATGATATTGTTACGTGTCCCGATTTTTATTCATAAAAATATGGTCACTTTACATATGAGCTAAATATTGATGTAAATTATATGCACAGATTCAGTGCTGTTAAGATTACTATTCATCAGACTTTGGAATATACTACAGTACTTTTAATTGTTTACAGGAACAAGACACTTATGTTTGGTCATGTGTCATTGGAGCGAGGATTGGATTGGTACAAGTGTCTCCTGACATTAAGTTTGCCTGAACCAAGGGACTTGAATATCAATCCTCGAAATTGTATTGGCACTGTCTTATCTCTAAATGGGCATCGAAGATACTTCTGTATGTATCATGCAAAGCATCCAGAATGCATAAAGGGCAAAGCATCTAAGGTACGCTTACAAATAACACAAGTCACAGTTTTAAAACTGCAGCTCTTATTCTAACATATATCGGGATAAAATTAAGTTCACTATAAATTTAATGAACTTCTTTGTCTTTATCTCATAAGATCTATCATATTGGGATCCTACCACCAAAAAGAAATGTTATATTCTACAACTGGATCATAACTTTTAGCTACACTTTTTTATGTTATATAACCTTACATAAGAAAACATAATCTAGTATTATGCAGGTTTAGTTAAAAATCCCGCACCACCTAAATAACTTCTGAAGCATGTGGTTCAGTGAAATGAAACTCGGTGTGTTGGGATAACTGTACATGGAGAACTCAGAAACGTTATAACCAAATTTTGTGGACTTCTGGTCTAACCGGAAGTAACTCCAAATCTATTATTTTATATGGAAAACCCAATATATTTTTATATTTTCTAATAGTGCTCATAAAGATCCACACAAGATACTTTTGTGCAAATTTGTTTGCTAGATAAAAAAAAAGCAGTAAAACACTTATTTTGTTAACTATGATTTGGCTTTTGGAATAATACCCTGCACTTTTTAAAATAAAGCTCTATAGGAGCACATTTAAGAAAATTTTCCTTGCGGTCAATGCAGTGGAAGCATAAAGGCAGCTCCCTCGCTGATGAAGTTCCATATAGAGTGTCTCGGCAGGCAAATGCATGGCCACAGTCTTTTGCGACAAGGATGGAATCATCCTCATTGATTGGCTGGAACCATAGGCTAACATTAACAGCATGACTAAGATAAGGTGCTTTCACACACCCCATATTCTCAGCTCTGCACAGACATCATTTCGCCGACTTCCAGGAATTGTTCTGGTGGGTGCAAAAGACTCTGAAAATGTGGTTCTAGTAGTGATGGGAACCATTCGAATGAATTCATTCGAAATATTCGATTGTTAAAATCATTCGAAATGTTCGAGATGTTAAAAAAATCATTCGAATGATTTTGCTCTGCTCCAGACTAGGGTTAGAGCGCTTCGCTTACTGAACTGAAGTGTGAAAGCGATTGAATTCATTCGAATGCTTCTTCAACCTCTCGGAATCTGGCTTTTCGGCTCGTTCTCTCGTTCATTCGATTGTTTTCGTGTTCCATCGTGTCCCAGTTAGCAAAGCATTCGGTAACTTCCATCTCTCCCATTCCAAGTGGGGATGGCATGACGCAGAGCTAGTTTCAACCCCAGGCAACAAAATATATTTTGACAATAAAATAGCCGTTCTCTCGAATATTAAAAAGTTCAATTTTTCACAGATTGTTCCTATTTTACATCCATCATTAGCTTCTACATGAAACATATGCATTTTCAAATGGATTATTTATTTGATTAATTACCGTATGTTATGAATTATGATATTAAATACAGCCATTCAATTTTTATATTTGATGCATTTATAAGATTTTTAAGCAGTACCAACATTAGCTATTTACATAAATGCATATCTTCAACAACCTAAGCTATGAGTATTTACAATCTTACAAAGTTAATTATACCAGTCAAAAGTAATATTCTAAGTTATACTTTAATTATTGACTCGAGATCAGATTACTTAATCAGGAGGCAACATTGCAACATGTTGTTTAGAGTCCATTTAGATATCAATCATAATTAATAATTCTATACCACATTGAACTGTTGAATTAGTTAACTGAGACATGTTCCAATTACCTTCGTATTTTATAAATTATCTAAGTAAGAGCATATTTTCCGCGACAAACTATAATATGGGTATACTAATTTAACCTTTTCACTTCTGTTGTTTCTACTATTTTTGTCTTCTGTTCTGCAGTGTTCCAACATGTCAGAGAACTGGCAACATCTAATTTATTTTAATGGTAATGCCACCAAAGTGGGAATGCTTGCATTTTTTCCCTTTTAAAATAAAAAAAAATCATCCACCCCTAAAGGGTTGTGTTCAGAAGGTGAATGGACTTGCAGTCTTTTCAATTTCCACATCCTAATAAAGGGGAAAAAATTAGGAAGAAAGGAAGGAAAAAAACCAGACCCCATCGCCAACCTACATGTGATCAATCATGGCTCAGTTTACTCAGGCGGAAATACTCTTCGGCCAGGCTTTGCAGAGACCTTGAATTGCTTTTGTCGGTTCCTAATTATACAAGAAAATTATATATAAGACAACAAACATACTTCTTTATAAAATTAATAATTATTGAGATACAGATTAAAGAGCCACGACCTATAGTACATGAAAATAGCATTGTACTAAACTTTATTCTACTGTTTATTAACTGAAATGTTCGTGTTATTTCTTGTCTTGTCTTGATTCGTTGTCTTTGAACAGTTATGTCTGCATTTATGCAAAAATACTGCAATATGACGTAACACTACCTTCAGTATGCTATTATAACACAGTAATAAAATAAATAGTACTAAATTTGTTTCACATATGCTCTCACATACGTGTTATTGAATTTCTTAGTTAAACGAACGATGTCTACCCTATTAAATAATAATTTGAAATCTTCAGATTTAAATAGATTTGGAGATCTTATCGAATTATAGATATAATTACTTTACAGCATCGCATATAACTGACAATATAGTTATTCGGATTTCCGAACGTAATAAAATAAACTGAAGAATACACTGTACATAATCAATTTAATAACTTATTTACCTTAATTACTATTTATTAAACTTGAAAATTTGAATGGACCTAATACTAAAATTAGATACATTCATTTCGTTGTATTCAAATTTGGTCGTGAAAATATATTTATCTATTTTAGGCCTACTATTGTCTTTTTGTGTATTATATTTATCCTTCCATGCTTTAACTTCATATTACATATTACATCTCTTAATTAGGAGCTAAGGGTATACCAATAAGCCGTGTAATAATAGTAATAATAATATAATCTATTTCTGTTGTCGTTATGTTCTCTATTCATTGAGATTGATAGGCCTATGCAGTTATAATGATTATGATAATATTATTAGGTGAATAGTAACGATAAGTCGTGATAAGTAAATATTCAATCCTTTGTGAATGGGATATTAAAATTAACCTACGGCAAATGATTTTTTATAGTCAAAGATAATGATGCAAACTTATTTTTGTTATTAGGAAAGTCATATGAGCTTTTATTGCAAGAAAAAAGGATTGACTGGTATTTTATTTAAAATTGTAAGTCCAAAGAGAAAACTAATATGAACAGATTTTTTGTTATTTATGATTGATTTAAAGCTTTAAGAACGTGTCTTGAAATTACATAATTTTTACTTTTTCGTAAATTGAAAAGTTATATTATTTTGTACTTGATTGTATTATGCTTGTTATTATTAAACACCACAGATATGCAAATGCAAATAATAACTACGAAGTTGCCTGGTTATTGCTGCATTAAGCAATTTATATTTGTAGGACTTCAAGAAATTTCATGTTAGGCCTAATTTACTGTAGGCCTATTTACTACAGCACTTGTTCGAGACTACATGACTAAAATAATAAACATCTCTGGAGGCCGTGTTTGTTGTAAGCTGGCCGCATTGTTCTCTGCCGGAAATGTGCGCACTAAATTTAAATCTACCCGCTTTCGAATGCCAATGAAGTGAAGTGAGAACGGAAGATTTCATTCGAAAAATATTGAAGCTAGCGAATGAACATCTCGTAGGTTGCATGTAACTATCCCTCTATGAATAAAACACTTCGAATGAATTCATTCGAAATATTCATTCGAAATGTTTAGTTCTGCATTCGAATGATCATTCGATTGTTAAAATCATTCGATTTTTCCCATCACTAGGTTCTAGGAGGGCCTAGAGAAATTCCACTTCGGGGCACAAGTGTGTACAGCTTAATGGAGAATGTGTTGAGAAAGTGGAGGCATATAGGTTCTTAGTGAGTGTAAAATAAAGTGTAAATCAATATGAAACAACCCTCATAATTTACTTAAACTGGAATAGTTATATTCCTCATTCAGACAAATACTTACAAAACATAATTTTTTGAGTAGAATGATGATGTTCAAGTGTCCGATTCAGCAATGTGACAAAATAATTTGCACCCACTTTCAGCTATTAGAATAATTTTGTAAGAAATAAGAACATCATACATAATATATACTATATTTTTTAGACAAATGGAATATCAAAATTAAAGTATTCTGACTGCATTGTTTCTTTACAGCGTATGGTTAAAATGGCAAAGCACTTTAGTAATGCAAGCGATGGTAAAAGTGGAGCATTCATTGGATTTGATACAAGTGACTCAGATGATACTGAAACTTCAGATCTGGAACAAGGAAATCGTCTTCTGGATGATGTAAGTTAATTTCTGTCTATATGGTGCATTAAGTTTAAATAAGTTACAGATAACGTATAGGTAGGGGTACCTAGTTTTCATGAGTGATAGATTCACAAATTTTGGTTATTGCCATTGATAAAGTCCCCCCCCCCCCTCCAACACTTTTAAGTTGAAATATTGTTGTTTTACATTCGTGAAAAAACACAAAATTTATAGATTCACACTTTCTCTATAGATTTACTTCACTGTCACTGTCTATATCACATAGTCGTTAAGATCACAAGGCTTTCAGAAGACAGATTGCATGACGACATATTGTACCTAAATACAGTGATATTTAGAGTGGTAATTAAATACCAAATCTCTTAAAAGCCATAAGGGCTTACGTTTCTGCATGCTACTACATGCCTCAAATCCTGCCATCTGCCAATGTAGAAGGACTATAATAGTTGATCCAGCATTCAGGTGGTAGGCCTTGTCCTACCAAAAGCTGTAGCACCACAACCAATGTATTTCAAACCATTTACCCTCTGGAATATCGTGCAGCTTTCAGCATCACACCCCATCCTCTACATCCACCGACATATTGCTTTCCTGTTTTGATTTATTTATTGTTTAATACAAAAACAACTCCCTGTATTTGCGGAATGTAAACTTGGACAGAGCAGGCAAAAGCCAATATTACATATTACAATAGAGAGATTTGGCATTTAATTACCACTCTAAATATCACCATATTTAGTTACAATATGTTGTCATGCAATATAACAACTATGAACAAGAATCAGTACAGATGGACAATATAAAACAATAAGATATAAAATGCTTTGTCCAAACTTTCCACTAAAACTCAATTAAAACTCTATGTAAAATGTATATCACAACACTAGAAGCGGAAGTGATCACGGCAGTCTACTTGAAAAAGGCCTGGAGGAGACAGGCTGAAACGTCGTACAGTGAAAGGTTTTTAACTATTTTTATTAATGTTTTAACCACTAAATAAATAGTGTTGTGATATACATTTTACATAGAGTTTTAATATAAAACAAGAACAAAAATAATAAATTTGAAGTTATAATCAAGAACTTAAATTCTTAAGGTGGCGAAAAATAACATAGTTGGGAGTTGGGAGTTATTGATGGTGAAGAAAAAAAATTATCCTCACAGAGCCATGGTGACGATGCCCTTCACTCCATCTTTATTTAATCCAAACCTTTTTCACATAGAAACAAAATGCTGTTGAATTGTACCATGAGCACCAACCATCAATCCAATTACTTCAGTCTCCTGAAGTAGATACTTGTTTAATATATAATATATAATACTTGTGTGTATAATATATGTACTGTAATAATGTGTACTACTGCTAAAGTGAGTAGACATAAGAGTATATTTTAGGAGAAAAATTTCTCTGACACTGGGATTTGAATCCATGGCCTTTGGTTTTCCATGCCGATGCTCTACCAATTGAGCTAGCCTGAATTCACATTCAGCCTATTCCCTTTCTCAGCACTGCTAATGCGCTGGCAGCATTTTTATTCCAAAGCTAAGTAATGACGTCATCGGTGCCACCAGTTTCCACAGCGCTATGGCATCGGTTCCATCGGCCTGTAGAGGTGGTGCGTGGATCCATCAATGAATCTGATTGGCTCACGTAAAACTGCGGGGGAATTAGCAGACGATGGGCTTCGCTCAATCCTGTCCAGTGCCCATGCTGCTGTCACTTGATGACTTATTAATAAAAAATAAAATTTTGTTTATATAGCTTGATGATAGAGGCATAGGAACAATAAAACTCCAAAATGTTTAGGAAGAAAGGTAACGAGTATAGGCATAAAAACAATATTAGAAGCAATTTTAGAAGAAGTAGGGTACGTATATTCTTTTTAGATTATAAGAACTTGCTATCTCTAACTAGATGGTATGTTTAAAATTATTGACCAGCAATTATACCATCCTACCTGATTTAATTTGATATGGTATTAGCTATTTAAGAAACCCCAGCTGGAAAAATGTTTTATATTAAAAATTGTGACACTTGTCAGTTGTGTTTGGATTTTATATGGAGAATTTCTTCCGAAAGTTTTAGGTTAGACCTGACGGGTATGGCAAAGGGGGATATTTTCAGTTATTACTAGATGAGGAGACGTTTAGCTATGCCAATTATAATATAAATTCTATTTGTTTGAAACCGTAGAACACCAATCCTTCCTGTAAGAAAATATTAGAATCACTAGTAATTTAGTCGCCATTGATGGCAGCATAAATCCAGCATTTTTGTTCCAATTACGCTGCAGCGTGACATCATCGATTGCCACCGGCCCGCTGTAAAAGCGCTGAGAAAAGGAATACGCTGTTTGCAATGACTGATTACTCTGAATGGTCTTACCTCACTGAAAGATATTTACGTCATATACAGTATTGTGAGGCACACTAGATCAGCGGTTACTGGGTTTCCGCTGCTGTTGTACGATGATATTTAAGATGTAGAATATGTATCCATGAATCCACAAAATATTATTTCTGTTGAACATTACGTGAGAATAACTTAGTTCGCAGGCTTCCACGGCCAGAGTTATACTTAAAATGATAGCAATTGATATCCGGGTTAGGCCGCGTCGTGTTTATGGTGTCTTCTGACGTTTCGGACAACATATCGTGTCCTTCTTCTGAGAAAGAATTGCAAGAAATTCCCTAGACTTGTCACAGAAGCAATAGAAATCATTAAACATCCCCATAACATAAACAGGGAAGATGGTTATAAGATTAGTGACATCTGGCGTGAAACAATAACACTGACGTCATGACAACTGCGACTGTTTACTAATCACAGGCACTTATTTTCTTGCATTTCTTTCTCAGAAGAAGGACACGATATGTTGTCCGAAACGTCAGAAGACACCATAAACACGACACGGCCTAACCCGGATATCAATTGCTATCATTTTAAGTATTACGTGAGAATATTTTAGGGGAAAAATTTGATGTGGTGCTAGGCTACACTGTTGGGAGCTATTTTGAAGGTGGATATAGCTTGATGTTTGGAAGCTATTTGAAGTGTAGGCCCTTCTTGCAGGAATCCCAGCTAGCAATATTAAGACACTTCAGGGTTATGTGTGGTCAAATTGTTTTAAAATAATTAAACACAATAATTGTAGAAGGTAATGTACTTATTTATTAAAATAAAGTGTTGGTAATGTGCCACTTCTACTGAATGAATGATGCTAAAAGGCGGCAGCGTATATTATAAGCAGTAGCACAGACCTGGCCTCTCTGATTTCCTGTGGGCAACTGACTGTTGTGAGGGGAATCATCATTATCAGGGCCCGGATTCTAATGACATGTCATCTTTTTATTGATGCTGATTAGACATTGCCAACTTGTAGATAAATCCTAATCATGGCCTCTAGATTGTAGAAATGCATTTTTATTAGGTCATTTTTTGTCATTTTATGCAATTTTATATTTTTAGGGCATTTATTTCAATTTTAGGTCATTATTTTGTCATTTTCGTGTAATTTGCTTCCTTATTTAGTCATTCATTGAGTGTATTAACTTTTAAACCTTCGATGATCTCAGTATGCTAATAGTAATTTACTGCAATCCTGAATGAGTTAGGGTTTACAAGGTTTTCTTTCATATGGGTAATATTTAAATAAATTACTAGGTTACTATAATGCAACACTTTTGTAGAATCTACTTAAAAAAATTCTTACTTTTCTTCTCAAATGCTCCAATCAAGAACAAAGAAAAAAGTTTTTCGACCTACAACGTCCTTTCTGCATTTACCGTTTTTACAATTATGTACAAATTTACAATTTTATACATAAAATACCAGTTTTTAGGTCATTATTTATAATTATTAAGTCATTTTCTTTAAAATTTAGGGTCATTTTAAAGGTCATTTTTCAAACAATTTTAGGTCATCGGAATCCGGGCCCTGATCATTATATATCAGTCCCCAAAACTCTCGCAGGACACGATATCTCATAATTAAAAGGGTTTACATCAGTAATGCTGAAACAATTCTCAATCTCTCATTGGTCAATAATTTAATTTGCACCAGCGTCTTTATTCGAAATTACTGTTAAACGAACTTTGCTGGAAAGCCTGTCATAGTAGCGTTACTATGCTTATCCTTAGTGCAGGACAGGTACAAGTACAGCGTTATTTTTATATTACATCATTTTACTGCTCTGAAACCAGGTTTTATGATTATTAAATTAAAATTTCCATAATAAAATATTGATCTATAAATCTTAACAACCTTATAGGCTATTGTGATATACTAATTCGGTTTCAAATTAATCTGATACTGGGATTCAGCCCATGACATTTGGTTTTCCATGCTGATGCTCTAGCTCAACTGAGCTAGCCAGGTTGATTCACAGCGCCAGATGGAATCTCTCTTCTGTGACTGATTACCTTCAGTTTGATATAGAATACCAAAGGTCACAGGTTTGAATCCCAGTATCAGAGGAATTTTTCTCCCAAAATATTCTCGTGTAATGTTTAACAATATTCTCTGGTTTTATAATATATATCTAGAACTGAGAGTGTTGTGTAATCGCTATCAAAATAACCTTCCCGAAGAACAAAATTCAGCTGCTACATTTTTGACATCCCAAAGGATCTCATCTCCATTCATATAGACACTGCTACAAGACAAAGATCAAATTTTAGGTGGGGATAAAGGCAGGGGCTTTGAAACGGGTTTTACTTAACTAAGGACTAAGCCTAACCTACAATCAGTGCAGCTGGATGTTGCGAGTAGAACAAGACCGAGTATAGGATGTCATATTTAATAACTTACACTATGTTGTGGGCTCAATTTCGTGCTGAGTGTTATGGTAACATATCACTTCTGAAAGTTGTTGATCATTAACAATAATAAAATTATTTATTTGCTGCCAATAGACTTGGGGTACAAGTTTCTGGCATTGTCAGTTTTCAATGTTAAAGACTAAGAATTAGTACATTCTAATAAATTTAAACTTATTTCATATATACTTAGGTCTAGAGAAATTGGAAATACAGTGTGTCCGGCTTAAACGTATAACATTTCATTATTTTATTACTTGAGCAGTATTGTTGATATTTACACCCGGTTTGCTTCTACGGGTAGAGTAACTCAAAATGTTTCTTGTGTTTGCATGGCAGGAGCGTACATCAAATGCGCGCATGCGCAGAACGTGGAAATAGCCAATTAGCGTCAATAGCCATGTGGACTCCACAGCAAAAGGCATTCTGTGTGCTTGTTCTCGCGGAGTTGAAATCTGTTACTTAGGTAGGCCTACAACGTCGATTTCGGCGTGAATATCAACTGCGACCAATTGACGATGTTCCAACGTACGTAACATTCATGAAATGTGACAGATGGCTTCGTGAAACTGGGAGTTTGATTTCAAAGTCGGGTCACCACACCAAGCGCGCTGTTCCAGTGGCTGTTACGAATTAATCCATACGTCTTTTCAGAGGAGCCCCCGTAAATCCATCCGACGAGCAAGTAGGGAGGTAATTTTACCTCGTTCGACAGTACACGATGTCATCCATAAAAGGTTGCGCCTATGGGCGTACAAACTTTAACTTCGTCACCAAAAAATTCCTGAAGACAAGCAGCGACGGAGAGCATTTGCTGAGACAATTCTGGCAGAAATTGATGAAAATGAGGCATTCCTCGATATGGCTTGTTTCTCGGACGAGGTTACATTCTACACTTCCGGAAAGGTTAACAAACACAATTGCCGCATATGGGGGACGGAACATCCCCACACAGTGGTAGAGTATGAACGAAACTCCCCCAAAACTCAATGTGTGGTGTGCACTGATGGACAGAATCATAGGCCCATTCTTTTTCGCGGAGCCTACTGTTAATGCAAGAACATACCTAGACATGTTGCAGTTGTATGCTGTGCCACAACTTCCTCCTAACATGATCTTCCATGCCATTATGCGGATATTGTGAGAGAGTTCTTGGATAATGAGTTCCCTCAACGCTGGATTGGGTCCTTCGATTGCTTGGCCCCCCTAGAAGCCCAAACATTAAGCCACTCGAATTTTTTCTGTGGGGGTTCGTCAAGAATCAAGTTTACCAGACACCAGTTCGTGATCTACCAGATCTGTGCTATCGCATTGTTGCGGCTGTCGCAAATGTTAAACCTGCAATGCTGCAAAACACATGGAGAGAGGTGGAATACAGATTGGACGTCTGCCGCGCCACTAATGATGCTCATATCGAGGTTTATTAGGTTATTAAAAAAACATTTTAAGTTACTCTACCCGTAGAAGCAAACCGGGTGTAAATATCATCAATACTTGTCAAGTAATAAAATAATGAAATGTTATACGTTTAAGCCGGACACACTGTACATAATTTTACATTACTAGCTACTTAAGTCTAGGTCCTATGTGTATTACAATAGACAAACCCTTGATAAAGTAAGTAGAAGTCCTTAATACATTGGATATTATATTATTAATAATTTTGTTTTAAATTATTGTGTTACAATGCATACATGCCAGTATAAACTAAAACCTAGTTACTGTATTATTTAAAATTAGTTAGCCTACATATTTCATTATAATCTGGATACAGTTATTTATCTAATGCTAACAGTTATTTACAAATATTCATCTAGTTTATATAATACTTGATCTGTGAGGATTTTCAGGGCAGATTTAATTTTTTTCCTTTGGGGATTTTTTTATGCCTGCTGGAGATTTGTTATAGAATGCAATACCTCTTATGTATAAATCTTTTTCTATTGACATATTAGTTGGTGATGGTCTTGTTTGATTCGAATTTTGTATTAATTTTTTTGGTGCTGGTTTCTGTTTTCTTTTGTGAGTAGTATTTTTGTATACCTACAGTGGGGCAAGTGTTAATATGTTTTTATTTTTGGAACTTTCTCTACAGGACTACAATCTATTTAGTTTGAACGTTATTCTTAAGCATTTTTTTTTTCTCAAAATTTGTTGTTTCTTCATGAGTGGTGTTTGTTTCACAACTCTATGCCATAACCCAATGTGGCCCAACTTTTTTGGTTGAAGGGCCAGGTGACACTTCAAAAATTAATTTGCAGGCTGGAATAACATATTAATATTAAAAATTAAATTTTAAAACTTAAATTATTATAATTATTATAAAAAGGGAAGAAGTATGATACTTCAAACTAGATTGTCTTCAAGACCTATTTTACAAACTCAAATAATAAAAAGATAACAATCACATACAGTTGTATGAGATAATATCTGTTAAGAGGAGGTGTCCGCTATCAAGGGGTGTCCAGCAAGTGACCTAGGGACCAGAAAAATCATGTGTTAAGAGGAGGTGTCTGCTATCAAGGGGTCTCCAGCAAGACAGGTTTCACTGTATTAAAATCCAAAAAGCTCTCTCAACCCTTGTTATATGAGTTCTATACAGTGGAACATCAGTTATTCAAACTAATTGAGACTGACGGTGATTCATATTTTCAGTTTGTTTGGATTTTTTAATTTGTAGAAAATAACACATTAAAACTTGGGAAAATGTAGAAATGAATAATAATACAGTTGCATACCTTAACGGAAATGATCATTGATTTTTTTCTGCACCATTTTCAAACTTTTTGTCTTTCCTAAACTGAACTCAACCATATTTATCTCTTCATCAGACAACAACCTGTTGCACTGTTGCTTCAGTTTGCAATCCATGCTAAAAGATAATGGGGGTTTCATATAGGCCTACACTAAAAGGACTCAACCATTTCAAAAATATTCACTCATCAATAGCATGTGTAACTTGAAAGCAGCTGCAAAGGAAGATGCATGTTTCGACAAGAGACTATACAACATATACTCCTCTCGGAATGATATAAACAGTCACCTGAGGAAGGTGTGAAGATTGAAGAAAGGAAAAAACACGTGATCCACCGAAAACAATTTAATTTTAATCTTGACTACATTAAACGGTGGGAAATCAGGACCAACATGACAGATTTATCGTATACAACATTAGCCAGAGATTAGAGCTGAATATCATACAGAAATATTCCTGTGATACAAAATCTAAATCCATAACCACAAAAAGGTTTAAGCTCTATCCACAATGCGCAGTCTGTAGTTGTTAGTCGGTAGACGGTAGTTTGTAGTCGAAGTATAACGTGTGGTGATCAATGGACGCCATTCACAATGTGCAGTTGCAGACGACAGCTGACAATCGTCAGTTGGTAGACAGTAGTCGGCAGACGAGAAATTCATCTCTGACTCGAACTGAACGACTGCAAGTAACATATTACGCGAATGAAAATTATTTACTAGTGCAAATACACAGATTAGCATACTACGAGAAAGCAAGATGTGTTTATAACATATATTATCCAATTATAAAGCGATTCCTCCACCTTTTTTATTCTGTAAAATGTTTCCCTAACCTCAATGTCGACAGCATATTGTAGACGACTCGAGTGCTGCTCCCAAGCGGCCGATTGCAAAAGCAAACTTCCGACTACTGGCTAACAACTGACGACTGCACATTGTGGATAGAGCTTTAAATGCACATTTCTTCCATTCTTTTTTATTTTTCCAGGATTTTGGTTTTTTAAAAGTTTAGAAACACTGATGTGGATTAAAACAGTGAACTTGAATGGTAACCTTATTCATTGTTAATATATATGTACAATGTTAGCACTTCACTATAAGTCCATAACCCCTCCCCCACAAAAAAAATATATATATATTATAGCTAAAACTTGCGTTCAGCTGTTATGTTTAGGTTGCCTGTTTACAAATGTGTATTTATTTTCAGGCCTCTCTTAATGACAAGTACAGCAATGTAGTATTCCAAGGCAACTTGTTAGATGGCCTTCCTAACTGGCTGGACCGTTTGTTTGAAGGCACAACACATCGTTACTACATCAACTATTGGCCAGATTTTGCCCCAAAATAATAAAATTTCAGTTCATTGCTATCACATTTTATCAGTATCTGTTACATGATCCATATTCCCGTGTTATTTGTGGATATCTTTTATGTTTTCGTTTGTATGTGATGTTTTTTTTATCAATTACAAACTTCCAGTATGATTATAAGTTCCAAATGACAGTTTTGTGTGTTCGTTATGTAAAAAGGATTATGGTATGTGGATTTTTAAAATGTGAAATATTTGAAACTCCCAACCACATTTGTGATAGGATGAAAGTGATATTGTTGAATTGTTGAATAATTCAGTCAGGGGAAACTAATAGACTTTGATTATTTAAGATATCATATATACATTCATCAAACATGATCACAATTAGGATTATAGAGATTGTTACACCGTATTTATGACATGAGTGAACCTCAATTTTAAGTAGTCATAATCATGGTTGAAGCTCAATTCTACAGAAGCTGTCTTCATGAAAAGTGCATAAATTTTTTTTTTATAAATCTTTAGTTGCAAATTCTTGTAGATTTGCTTTAGAAAGTATTATTTTAACTACGGTTACTGCTTTTACTTGGAGTACTAAAGCTGATGTCCCATGTTCCAATTTTTTGGTTCAAAAAGTTGTATTAACTAGCATTTCTGGCTGTGCACTCGAGAGTACGTTTAGACCAACACACTGCTACTGCAAGGCTGAATCTTTTTCATATTTCCAGAGCACCTCGTTGTTTATGCCGGTTGTTATAATGGTTACAGATAGTATTGTTTAAATTTGAAGTCTGGCTGGTGTATGTTATTCTTTCTAATATTTCATTCTATCCTCTTGGTTAATTTTCACTTGATCGAAGCACTGAGAATCAGCTGTTTGGAGGAAGCTGCCATGTTTCTCTGCCATGCTGGTTCAGCAAGAGAGAATGGTGCTCATTGGTTTTGATTTCATATTTTTGATACGAAATTAATAACTTCCCTATTCTATTGTATTGAATATGATGAAAAATGTAGGATGAAATTGTGTGCAATGGTAATTCAATGTCACATGATCCTATTTGATAGTTTGTACAAATTGGATCTTGGGACATCTGCTTAATACTTCAAGAACTGTGATGTTACAAAGAAAAATTGATACTGTTGGCTTATTATAAGGGAAAGTCACTAAAATATGTAAAGACTGCATTCTTTGTATGTAAATATTTAAAAAAAAATACATTTGTAAGTAACAAATATACCAAAGAGAAAAGCTTAGGAAAAAAAGTTATTCAAAGTATAAAAGTCTATTGTAGTTCTTGTAAATAACACATTTCTCTTTCATTTTATTTCATGTTGCATAACCAGTAGACAATAGTAGTCTTGTCTGTGCATTATATGTATCCTATGATTTTTAGAGTTTTGTTTTTTACGAATATAGTATCTTGGTTTTGTTGGTTGTTAAAGAGTAGATATGTTGTGTGTGGTTTTCATATTTTTAATATATCCTTAACCTTTGTAATTCTAGTCATTCTATGTAGAATACATTTTAACTATTAGATGGGCATATTTTGGAGAAAGAAACCATATATTGTCAGATTTAGAACAGATGGATTTTCCATTCTACTGTAAAGACAATCCAATTTTAATTCAGTATGGTTTACAGTACTGAAAATTATAGGAGAAAAATATAACTGATATTTAAGGAGCAATCATTTCATAGATTAGAAATGCCCATTCTTAGTATTTACCTTCATAAATTGTAATATGTGGAGTCTCTTAGACCTTAGAATGTAGCTGTAAAATTCAGAACATGTATGGTGGTATTAACCTTTTCATTGTTACTAACATATATATATTTGTCATTTAAGAATATTGTATAAAAGCTTAGTAGACTGTTGTTTATGTGAGGATTTTTTCCTTTTATGATTTTCATTCATGGATATCAGCTCTACTACTAAAATTATCCTCACCGGTTCTGGCCCATTGATGATTTCGCTTGATTGCTTATATAAATATACAAATACAGTTCTGAAAGAATTAACTAAACAAAATGTCATCTGATTTCTAGTTCTTCAAAATGGAGAGCAGACAAGTATTTCTCATATTGTATAAAGTGCATGTTCACTTCTAGTCAGAATTTGGTCTTCGTTAGTCTCCAGGAATATTTCCAGATAAGTACCACTAAGTAGTCCTTTCAGATACTGATATGTCTCTAATTTCGTATAATTATGCTGTTTGCTCTTGATCACAATTATCTATCTTTCTAAACAGACCACCTGTATGGTGTAGTAGTTAGTGTTGCTGACTATGGATCCACAGATCTGGATTCAATCCTTGGTACTTCCTTAATTTTTCTGAGTTAGGGAGGTTTGAAACGGGGTGCACCCAGTGTCTTGACAGTAACTGAGGCGCTACTTGATCAAGAAGTAGTTTCAATCGTGAAAGCCATCAGTAACGGCTGTGGGAGTGTGGGTGGTGACCCCCCCCCCAAAAAAAAATCCTTCCATCTGCCTATGGTAGATGACAAAGGAAGTACCATGGAGAAAAAAAGCTCTCCTACTTGTCTGTACTTCCTACAAGAAGATCCATGAAATAAACTTCTGGTTACATGAATTTCGTACTTATTTAAGCATCTTCTGTTGTCTTTGCTTTTCATTAATTTCTCTCCACACATTGTAACTATATTTCATCATAGAAAAATTAGTTTCTCACAATTCATTTTTTACTTACAACCTATAAAATGAAAGCATTGTAATCAAACAAAGGATTGTGAATATCCAACATTAGCACTTCCTACAAAAAGAATTGTTGACGAATAACCTGGATATCGTTGCAGCAGTCTAAATGTATTTTTTTAGTGAATTCCCATTGGAATTTAATGCACCACAATATGATGCAGCATTCTTCATGCCCATTTAAATACATTGTTTTTTCTGTAACACAGTGGGCCACCCTGCACAAATGTGAGTTGAATATAATCAATGTCTATAGTGATTCATACTTTGATTGGGACAGTGAACTTTGCAGCTTCCTCAGTTTCTTTCCATAAGACATAAAATTTGAACTTCTTTTGGTTAAAGCTTTCTGGGCTATGAAACCAAGGTCTGTCAGATGAAGCTCCATATGTTTCACCTGATTTATGGCAGGCATCAGCAGCAGCAAGGTCTCATTCTGCACTGAAGTTTGCAGCTGATTGGTTGGTTATTTGGCACTGAACTGCAGTGTGAGTCTGTGTAGTCAGCCGGCTCTAAATACACACCAAACTACAGCTGTTGTCTCTACAAACTACAGTTGTCAAGGAAGCTTTGCCTGAGACCTCGCTGCTGATGATGCATGACATATCTTAGATATGAATAAAACATACAGAGCTTCATCTGACAGAACATGGCTTCATAGCCCAGAAAGCTTACATCATTTTATTGAACTTCATTGTTACCAAGTTCTTTCCTATGAGCTCAATAAGTTATTCTTCTGGGTCGCGAGCGACCCCTGGTGATCCCGTAAGGGGATATTCACAGCGGATTTGTTACCGGGGTGCGCCAGTCCCCTACCTACTTAAACCTAAGGACACATACACACACCCAGTCCTGAACCCGGGAAAGAAATTTTTCACTACTGAAAAATCCCCAACCCGGCCGGGAATCGAACCCGGGCCGCCGGAGTGGAAGGCAGGAGCGCTACCGACTCACCCACGGCGGCGGACATGAGCTCAATACTTGAGTCTAAAGATCTGTCTCAATACTTCATTCTTGAATAAGTCTGTTTTGCAGCTAAAGTCTTAATGATCATGTTTGTCATCCTTAACAGAGTAAAGGGAGGAATATGGTTGTGATTATGTACTACATTTTACTTTTATTGGGTAAGAACATGTGACCCAAACTTAATACATTGCTTTGTAATTTAAAGTACTGGTTCAAATTAGGAAATGCTCATTGATTATTTTTATGTATGTAACATGAAAAGGATACAGTAATATTGTATAATGCCACCATACATTATGAATAGTTATAAATACATACAAGCATATTCTGTCATTCATTACAATGACTAATTTTATTATTTGTATAACCTTGAATATTACTGCACGGTCTACATTTCCTCAGCTATTGAAATGTGCATAGGTGAATGCCTCATTTATGTGGTTTACATCACTGTGTGTAACCTTGTAAATAAGGCTTTTAGCAAATGATAGTGCAATTTTAATATTCATGCACAGAAAATAATAAAATACAATTTCTATTCTGCGTTGGCAGATTATTATGTAGGTTAATATGTATGTTACTCATACCAAGCCTTTGTAATTATATAGGTAAAGAAAAAAGCCAGTGAACTTTCAAAAGTGCCATAAAACAAGATTGTATCCCAAGCAAGCATTGCGCTGCAAATGATGTTTAAAAACTGAAGAATTTGCAGTAGAGTTCAGGTCTGAACTACCAGGAGGATCATAGCTTTGTTTGGACCACTTTTCTGCATAGATTTATGCAGTCCTTTAGATGAAAATATGAAAATTATTGTGCAAACACTTTGAGAGAGGTTGATCAGAAGAATATTTCTTAATACATTTCTTGGTTGATATGTTGCAGAATATTTTTCTTTCAAAGGTAATTTTGTAATTTTTTAAGAGGTGATGGGTTGCATGTGGTATTAGCAAGTGATGGGTTGCAATTTTGGGTCTATGATTCGATGAGCACTATGCATCCCACCTGATCTTTTCACCCATATCTGTAGTTTGCCAAGACCTGCATTTAGAAATATGATTCTGAGTAAAAAAATCACAGTGTATAGAAGTCTTGGGAGGTCATCATAATCTATGTTTCTTGTTAATGGTACAAGACATGAATGTCTTGAAAAAAAAAAAAAAAAGGTTGTGGATTTATCTAATTGTGAGTTGTTAAAGAAACATTCACCAACAGGTACTACCTAAGAATGTCAAATTTTAGTCAGTTTTAAAGCATAAATTATGCAGTTGCAATTTTCTAAGCAGATGTTATACAAAAAATGCCAAAGTTAAAGAAAATCTGTTGTACTTCCGCAAGCTGTATTGACAGATATTATAAATAAGCGGTGTCCTGAACCACTGAGAAAATATATCATTGCTTATATGAAGGTTCAAAATTGTTGCAATCTTGATAGTTCAGACCAATAGAGCTTCACTGTTCTCTTGAAACTTAGTTAATCGTTGATAAGTTTCGTATTACAGGTGCGAAAATCTTATTAATTACTGAGTACACTTGAATGTTCTTCCTTTTACCCTCAATCATAAGTTTGTAATTAGAATTATAAAGTATTTGACATTTGATTTTCAGCCTTATGAAAAAAGACATCCAACTTCAAACTAGTTTTAAAGTGTTTGTCTTTTGTTGATGTATTTATAACATTATTGTGGTTGTTTGCCTGTATAATTTAATATATATTTTATATTGTAAATCCTTGTAGATGGCTTATTTATAATATTATAAAGTAATTTAGATACCAGTTGGTCCAGAAGTACCACTAAAGCCAGCATGGTCTTAGGTTGAATCCTCCAGGAACAGATTTCAAGTTAGAGAATTTTTATAATCCTCTGAAAAGCAATGGACAAACCAAGATAATCACATCTTGCACAAGTGTATTATTATTCTTAAAGAATATTAATTGAAGGTATAAGGTGGAACTTCAAATTTTACTCATAATTAAATTGTAATGTTTCTTGCAAGGGTAAGTTTTATAGAGTAGTAACTAGTGTACACTAATAATTCTACATCTTTGCAATGCTTTAGAGTAGAGATTCGGTAGTCCCTTCCTCCCCCAGTAACTCAATTAGAGTGCTTAATATTCATGAATATAGTCTCATGTGAATAAAACTATGTCTGCTTTGCTGTGTTGAACCGATAACATACCAGTAAAAAAACTGTAATTTTCTCTTTCATTTAATTACTAACTGTTGTTCATTTGGAAGGAGAAATTGTTTTAATAGGATGAATACTATTTTTTCTTTATAAACAAAAATACAAGTTAATTCCCACAAGTGTAGATCTTTCCTTGTTTAACATATATACTGATGGACTACTTGTTTTGCCTGCCTACAATCTACAGTGAAATCTCAGTTTGAAGTATAAATTTTCATACTTTCAAATGATAGCATACATTTTTATAAGCATAGACCTAAATTTTCAGATCAAATTCCAGTTTAGTGGTGTTTTGAGAATGTAAGTAAAAGTTCATGTCCCCCCCCCCCAAAGACTTGACTACGGTAGTTAAGATTTAAGAAGTGACTTACTTGAAGATAAAAATATTTTAGTTAGAAGGTTTAATTCCATTAAGGTAATTATATTTTCCTCTACATTCCATTGAAAAACTTCCATTCAGTTATGTGAAGTGAGTGTGAACTAAGAACTGAGATTTAACTGTACGTTGTATGTGTAAAAGTTGTATAAAATGCCCATGTTGCAGATTAAGTCTTTCTGAAAAAATTATAGAAGTCCCTTTTCAATGAGATTAATGATATTAATGAGAATAATAATGATATTAAATCTTTCAAAATATGGAATTTAATTTACATGTTCTTCACCAGTTATTCCGAAAATATTTTTAATAAAAGTGTATGCTATATTGATTTATTACCCTTGCAAAAAATTAAATAATATTTAAGCTGTAAAACAAGTGTTTGAGACGACTTCACTATACTCCATTGGAAGCTAGCTAAGAGAATTATCAATGAAGTTGGGTTTAAGTGTAGTTTGAACCTTCTAACCAGGTGGTAACGTGGATAAATTCCAACGTTTCATGGCCAATCTGAGGTTCCATTGTCAAGGAAAATTTAATGAAACCTCAGATTGGTCCTGAAATGTCGGAATTGATCCAGGTTACCAACTGGTTGGAAGCCCGGGACAATATTCTGTACGGTTCATATGTTTTCTCGGCTTGCCCCTTTGTCAGCTGGTATTAAAACCGAAACTTTTTGAACAAAATTTGAACAGTATGTGTTTTTATTTGCCGAATTCAACCACTGTTTTGGTGTTAATACTATTGTTAGTGATTATCTTGTTCTTCATGTTTAGTTCTTAACACTTTTTTTTTTTATTATTATTATTATTATTTTTATTTTTATTTTTTTTTAATATAAAACTTGACATGGAGAGAGTTTCTTCTTGTTGAAAAGTATACTGTTGACTTCACAGCTTGTTTCAAATGGAATATAGTAAATGATTACTTACTATGTGTGTTATAAGCTTCAGAGAATATTGTTTATATCCTGTAAAGATAATTTCCCTTGGCTGACGTTTCTTGAGAACTTAGTGGTGATGGTACAAGAAAAACAGGTCCGCAGCCAGGGAGTTCATATCCCACCCACCTTCAAACTTTCCAATTCAGTTCATTTTTTCACTTATTAGCATTCCAAGTGTTGAAGACAATGACAAGAATATGCCTTTGAGAATTATTATAACATGTTAGAAGCAGTAAGAACTTTTGCATTTAATACAGCAGTTTGTGAATCTAGTTTCTTTGTCCTAACAAGAATTAACAAGCCTCAAATAATTATTCAAAAGTAGTCAAACGTTTAAAACACTTATAGCTCACTTTACGTTACGTTACATAAAGTGAGCTATAAGTGTTTTAAACGTTTGACTACTTTTAAATAATTAGTAAAGCTTCACTGTCTAAAAAAACTTCATTCTAAACTTTGTAAGCCTCAAGTACTTACCATGACTCACTAAAGAATGGCTAATTTAGTTTATTTAGCATTTGAGAAGAGTAGTATGAACTTGAAAATGGAAAAGGTTATCCTTCGAAGGAGGGAAAGGTTCAGCTGTACTAGAAGGTTTTTTTTGGATGTAAGCCAGTTGTTTTGAAGTAAAGCTTAAGGACACTTGGTGCTTTTAATTGAGGTATTACATGATTGCCACTGGACAAACAACTTTCATTTAACATTAATTGTGCATAGTATCTGCAGTTAATGATTTTTATTCCACATCAGGCTCAAATTCAATATTCTTCCATAACATAACATTAGCCCATTGAGAGAAACATTTTGCCCACCTTGATCTTGAATTCTGGCTACGGGCCTGCAAAATAATTTCAATTGAGAAGTGTTGTGCATCTCCTAGAGAAATCCTCAGACCATATTATGGGCTGCTATTGAATACTTTTTACCAGTAACTTAAAACTATGGACAACTAAAGTACTGGTAAGTGACAGTCTTTTAGTCAAATTAAAAATTTCAGGATTGTGTCTTGAAAAGCAATTTGAAGGTTGTAAGAGTGGGACAGTTGCTTGTGTTATACAAAGACTTGTTGAATAGAACATTTATTGCCGCCATATCAGATGGCATAGATAGAATACGTTGAGAATCATTGTTTTAACAGTCATTCACTGTTGATACCCTGGTATCTTAACTTTCTTACCTGGAGATTGAAAGTAACTCTATCTGCTATTGCTGTTGATGCAATTCTCTTTGTACATCTGCACATTGTGCAGTTTTATCTACTGACTGATAGTTCAATGCGAATCAAATTCTTATTGTAAACAATTTTTATTGTTAAAACATTTTATCATAGCTTGATGGTTGTAGAAACACATTGTTCATAAAATATCTTTTAACACTGCCAGTATCCCAGTATAAAAACTAAGAATGTTCATTTGTGCATATATGCAAAGGTCGATTCATAAATCAAGGCTACTTTTTTTCTCCCTTAAAACTGACAAATCCTGACGTGCATCTGGTGCAGATTTCATATACTTCTTAATCAGGTTCTCATCTTCTGGTATCCTAAAATTCATCAGTCTATTTCAAATTTTCCAGATCTTTTGGTCTATTCATTGATTTTAACCTTTTAACGGCTGTGGCCATAATGCGAGGAAAATTTGCAGAAATGTGACCACAAATAGAGCCCACAGTAATTATAAAATAAGAAGTGTTGTGTATCTTCTAGAGAATATATGTTAAAAAGTGCAGGTCGTTATTCTTGTGTTACGTTATCATTCCTAAAACACAACTGTTCTATCATCATCCCCATCCATGGCTACTTGTCACCTAACTAATCAGTCTTGTGACAATTACCACATAAAGTGTAGAGAAGCAAAATTGTTAAAATCAGTGAATAGACCAAAAGAGCTTGAAATCTGGGAGAAGATTTATGTAAAGAAATTTGAAAGTACACTGATGAATACTGTATTGATATACCAGATGATAAGAACCTGATCAAGAAGCTTGTCTGACGTCCACCAGGTCCACAGCAAGATTTTCAAAAGCAGGATTTTTCATTTGACAAGTAACCAAGGATGGGGGTGATGGACCTTAAAAATATTCTACCAAAAAATTTGGTAAATGAAGCAAAAATGACAAAGTTCAACTCATGTTTTGATTAGATTTAAAATCATTTTCTACAAAATTCTGAAAAAATCTATGTAAAGAAGTAATTAGAGTTTGTTTTGTGCTACGTCTTTAGAATTTACTTGACTCTAATATAAAATTTTGTTTTGATACTATTCTCTATTTTTAGCCCACAAACACACATGATCTTAAAACATGTAGGCTTAATATTGAAAAATCAAAAGTCAGATGTCATGGTTGAACAGAATACTCCCTCTACCTGCGTACCTATGGTACAGGCAGAAAAAATAAAAAGTTACCAGTACCTTGATTTAATGAATTGTCCTTGCATTAAATATGTTTGAACTGCAGTAAGAAATATCTTTAAAAATCAAAATGGTTCATCATATGTAACAGAAACGGTATAGTTACTGAAGATGTTCTGAGTTATGTAAGGACTGTTAGGTTATTTAGCTTTTAAAAAAGTTGGCCAGTTTATTAGAATTTCAGAGGACTAAGATGTCAAGTAAAAAATTTGATAATTGTTATTTCTAGTCAATTAGTGTGTGGATAATTGAAATATGCTTATAATGGTACAGCTCCAATTTCAGTGGTTTTGAGGCATAAAGTTTAAAAGAGCTAAATATAAATATACACATATACTAAAGTTTGTCTGCACAAAATTTAAACTATCAATTATACAGGGTGTTAATGAATAACACCGAAATATTTGACCTGTGTATAGAGGGGACATAGACAATCAACTTTTATTAGGAGATTTTTGCTCTATGGATTCAATTTTTCCTGTTACAGCCTAAAATCTCCCAGGGCATGGCCGCCACTGACTTCTAACATTAGAAAAGAATGCAAAACAAAGGAACCTCGTTGTTAACGCTGTAGTCAGTAGTTATGAATAAAAAAGAGACTAATGCAGTGGCGACCAGTCAAGTGATTAGTCTGTAAATTTTGCAGATGATGGAAACACTAAATTATGATATAGCTGTTCACGATTGATCACGAGACAGGTTTTTATCGATCATTAGGAAGGCATGAAGTCAATTTAATGAACAGTTTAACCCTATTTCGCGTAATTATTGATTTATGAGCACCAAATTATAATGACTTTAATGCCCTGTAGCATATACATTTTACGTCATAGAGCAAAAATCTCCTAATAAAAGTTGCTTGTCTAAGTCCCCTCTATATACAGGTAAAATATTTCGGTGTTATTTATTAACACCCTGTATATCCTGCTTTTTCAATATTAAAAAAATAACTTAATATCGTTGGATTATCCTGTATTAAATTCTGGATCCTTGTGATCATCCTTGGCAGAAGGCAGATGATTAATATATCTTTCTTCTTCTAAAAAATTCGGGACATAATTTCAGAACAATAAAACATCCATATCGGTCCCAAATTTCCACTCAGTCAAATACAATAAAAAGATGTGTTTAAAATTATTACAAAATCAGTGGATAAACGTTAAAAAATTAAAACACAACATTTCAACTCTGCCCTTGAATCTTCCTGTTTGAGGTGTCACCTGAGGAAGACTCAAGGGCAGAGTCGATGTTTGAGGTGTCACCTGAGGAAGACTCAAGCAAGGGCAGAGTCGAAATATGTTTTAATTTTTTCAAGTTTATCCACTGATTTTGTAATAATTTTAAACACATCTTTTTATTGAATTTCAGAACAGTAAGAGATTTTTGCTGAGCTGCTTTCTTCACATTTTTTGGTATTTTTGAAGTCTCACTGAATTGGAGTTGTTTTCACTTTCAAAATTAATGCCTTCACATAACAGAAAGGGATAATAATATTATTACTTGAAATTCAAAGATAGCATTTGAAAAAGTACATGAATAAATAAAATTATTGATGTTTGCACACGAAAGGAAACTCAATTTTTCCCCTTAACTCTATTTTTATTTTTACATTTCCATTATTCATTTGCAAACCAGTTTTCATAATAATAGTCAGGGATATGCAGAAGAAGGGATTCACATGAGTTCATGCAGCTTTTTAAAAAACAGTTAATTATGTTCCCTGATTAAAATAGCTCACAAAAGAATAAAATTACCAGATTAAGATTGTTTTCACTCTCCGCATGGAACAAAGAGCTTCTATAAATTATCTCAAACTTAAAAGACAGGACAGGTTATAATTATGTAGTGCACTGATGCCAGATCTACTCACATATAAGGTCAGGCATGAGAAATCTCAAAATTTCCGAATTATTTGTTTGTTGCATGTAATAATTATTGTAAATCATGCCCTGCAGATCAAACGATGGTACACCCACCCCTTCCCTTATTTTCAATCCCCCATGAATAATATTTTCTTATACTAATCTACATTCTACATATACCCTGTAGAATTGGGTGAAAGTTCTATAAGACGATACTATTCGGAAAAAGCACCCCTTATGAAATTTTCAACCCCTATTTTGTGACCTCTATACAGATCCACATTCTTTGAGCAATTTTTACCAAACTTTACCCACAGACCCTATAGAACCAAGAAAAAAATTTAGGCAACGTTAATTTTGGATGAAACCACCTTTTAAATCTTACAACCCCTATTATATAACCTTTATTTAAATCTGCATTATTTTACCAATTTTTACCAAACTTGAACTGTTGAACCAGGGGAAAATTTTAGGTAAAACTAATTTTGGATAAACTACCCCTTAAATGTTTCAACCCTTGTCATATGATTTTTATTTAAATTTACATCCTTTGACTGATTTTTACCAGACTTTGCAAACAGAACCTTAAGAATGAAGATAACATTTTAGGCTAAACTTTTTAGATCAAACCACCCTTTAGGTGTTTCGAACTCTATTATAATTACCTTTATTTAAATATACACTCTTTGACCAATTTTTATCAGACTTTATTGAACCAGGATAAATTTTTCATCAAAATTAATTTTGGAAGAAACCACCTCTTAAATGTTTCAACCCTTATTACCGGTATATGACCAAAATATAAATCTACATTCTTGGCCAATTTTTATCAGACTTCACACAGGACAATGGTTCAATATACAGTGGTAAGGTTATAATGCAGGGGTTAAGCATGTCTACCAACATGTTATATCAGGCTTCTACTCTAATTTATTAACAGACAAACTGTACATAACGGAATGTTTTAATCACTACTTTGTACACAGTACAAGCAAAGATGAATATGTAGGCAGGGATGAATTGTGTGAAATATAATTGCTTGTCACAGTAATAGGATAGTTATAGAAGTTGATGTGTGAAATGAGGCATAACATATGTTAGAAACAGATGAATTTTGTAATGACGTGCATTGTTTTGGTGTTGATAAGGCTCAGTGTTCTTTCAATTATTTGTCAAAGTGCTGGTAATGCAGAACTGTGATTATGATTAGTTTCTGTGCTTTTGTTGGAATTATTGTAAGCAAATGCCTTGCTATGATTACTGATATTGGGACTGGGAGGATTTTATAGGCCAGGGACAAAATTTATTCTAGGGGTGATGTTGAGAAAGAATTTTAAAGTTTAAGTTATATTATACTTTGAGATGTTAAAATTTTTTATCAAAGAACTTAATTGTGTAAAGTGAATGGTTTCAAAGGTTACTTTCATTTGTTAGAATAGTTCTTCTAGCAGAGATTTAGTTAAATATTAGCCGGTTCCATTGCCCGTTTTTTCCATGGCCTTTCCAGATCTTTTCTTTCATTTGGAGAGCATCTCATGGCCAGCAATGTTATACAATTTTTAACATATATTCTGGATGTTCAGATATAAACGGGTTCTAGTTGTCTTACGTCTATTTTCCTCCTCCTAGAGCGCAACTCAGATATTTATTTCTTATTGTTTGAATTTAAATATCTTCTTTTTTTAATCTTACCCTGTTAATCACATAATTGGGAGTTCAGCTGCATCTCAATATACATAACCGGTATTTTTTTCATTGGTTAATTGAACCAAATTCCGGGAGACTGGGCAGTAGGCACTAAAGATATTTAAAATAGGCACTATCTCTTAATTTAGTGTTGAATCTTTGAAAATAAATATTTTTTTTTAACATAATGCAGCCCATGCACAAAGGATGGGCATACATGTAGTGTGTTTTATGAACAATTTGCTATCAATTCTTTAAATCATAATTCAGTGAATTAAATAAAATATATACCCCACTTGCTTGAAATAATATCATGTTTCTGGATAGGTACAGCCCTTCAGTCACAAGTATTTGCAGTTTCTTTAACTCTAGGCCAACTGACTTCATTTAATGGAAGTTTTGGAAAAAGAAACCCTAACATAGACAAGTTTTGGGTCTCCAGAAACATAAAAAGAATATAAAAGCAAAATTGTTTTGGAATACGGAGAGACAGTACAGTGCATTCATAAAGTCTGGATCATTGTATATTTTTGCTGTTCCAGTGCAATGCAATACATGTTAGGTTTGAAATTCAGCTTATTAGACATAGACAATACACTGTACATGTAAATAGGCAAAATTTTCTGCTGTTGACAACCCTCATCCTAATATATGAACTTATTATTAAATCATTTTATAGATATATAAGTAAGAATAAAATACAGGCATTTTGCCTAATGTCCAGTCTTTATACCAGATGTTTATTCTCTTTTCATATGCGATAAATGGATAAATTAAGAAACTGTTGACACAGGTTTTTTCATGTAATACTGAAGCTTTTCATATCATTTCTTGGGTCTTGTGACATAATCAAAGATCTAGGAAAGTCCCAGCTCATACAGATACAGGCTAGACTGTGCATAGATTATAGTGCCGTAATGCATGACTGAAGATCATAGGTACTGCCCAGTGCTAAAGTTGGAATCTTTATCTAGGGGAACCCATAAAGTCATATGCAGATATTTATTTTTCATTTTATGATACCAAACATTGTAGTCAAATTACCTATTTTAATGTTTCATATAGAAATTACATTACAATAACAACCAATGCAACCAACTTTGTCACGATCACATTGAATCTATGGCAACCATGCAGGCAAGGCAACTGTAGTGAGAAGAACAGATCATGACCCTAATAACGATTCTTTATTTAGAAAATGTTGCCAAAATATACACCAATTTCATATGCACTTTTTTCCTTCCTGTGTTTATGCTGGAGTGATAAGTAGATTTTTACTTTGCCGGAGTGCCATTCCAGCCCAATTTCACTACTGGTACTGCCAGATCTGATTAGTCAAGTACATATGGTTTACTCTGCAGCTGTTGAATACTGTGCAGTATGTTGTAATGTATTTTAATGGAAGCAAATTGATTTCATAATACTCTTTTATAAATAATAATATGAAGTGTGCATGGTTAGTCTAGACATTATCTTCTAGCGGGTATTCAGTCACTGATTTGGTTGTTCTCCTGCATACTGCAATGTGTTATTGACCACAGGACTCCTTGCAGAGTTTGCACACACAGGGTTCATCCACTTTATGGAAATTGGTCTTTCTGCAGAATTTATGGCGGAAGTCATTGCCAGTCTGGTCACAACATGGCAGAGTAGTTGATTCGGAGATGTCCACTTTCTATCAGTCATGGCTCCAGTGCTGTAAAATTCTTTCCTGACTTTTTTTCTTTCTTCTTCTTTTCTTTCTTTCTTGCAATATCTCCTGATAGGCTGTGGTAGATGGCAGGTGTTGTACTTGTCTGGTGTCTTTTATTAGGAAGGGAAGGAGTATACCTCCATACTACATACAGGAGAAAAAGCTCCAAAGTGTGATGTCTGTAACAAAGCATTCACTCATAGAAGTATACTCTTTTATAGAGAAGCATGCGAGAGTGCTCTATATTTGTTTTCCACCAGCCTTTACCAGTGAAGAGGTGTGCTATCTAGACTTACTGAACCCCATGTCCTGGGACGTTCCTCGCACTTTGAACATAATTATTGTATACTTTCAGTTAAGATTACAGGTATGTGCTATATGCATGATGCAAGTCTTCAGTGGAATTTGATGCTAGACTGTGTGCATGTAACATAATAAGTTTTGAAGCGGCTATCTAATGGACAGAAATATGTGACATTCTTAAGTTTACATCACAGTTTATAATATTATTGTACACATTTGCATTTTAGCGCATCTACAGTCATTATTAATTTAGTCCTGTATTTGAATTTTTTTTTTTTTTTTTTTTTTTTTTTTTTTTTTTTTTTTTTTTTTTTTTTTTTTTTTTTTACTTTGGAGAGTGGAGTGTAATTAATTGAAAGATGATGACATATGCTAGTCGAAGAATATTTACTTACATCCTGGGAAGATTTTTGTTCATACAATTGAATTATCCTTTTTCTTATGTAAAAGTTTTCTTACAAAAATAGATTCTGAAGTGATCTTCAGAAGTCTTAAGTTTTTGCAAGTTGTTTCTCAGTGGTTTAGGACATGGCTAAGATCTTTGCATGCTTATATGATGCAAATGAAGTTTTAATAAACTGTATGAGTACAATATTGATCTTGTTTTTAGACAAAACACTACATTGAGATTTCCACATTTCCATTTACAGTGAAACTTCCTAATAATGGGCAGCGGAGAAAACATAAATGGCTGCTATTTAGAAATTAATTTGGAAATAATAAAAATTACTCCAATTCATCATAATATATGTAATAATAATAAATTATAATATATAATTTCTACTGTCAACATCCCTTTTTCTCAACTAACACAAAGCCGACAATATTGAATAAGGTATAGTGGATATTATTTTTTTTTCTATTCAGTTTACATTAAAACATTGTTTAAAATGTTCATATAAAAAATAAAATAAATATAATAAAAAATCTTCATTTAGTATCCATGGCAACACAGCTTACAGCATACACAGCTGGCTTGGGAAATTGTATGATAGGTGGATTTGACATAAATTAGAGAGGCTATCAATAGAATCCATTTTTATAATTAAATAATAGTGATAGATATCCACATAAATAAAAATGTGAAATGTTACTCTTACACAACTTTCACTTTCCTAAGCATGGGCAACCTAGTGTTTTCATTTCACACTTTGATGTATAAAAAGAGGTTGTATTTGGTTGTCTCAGCCCCTTGCAAAGGCACTACCTGAAATTTTTTCAAAAATAAGCAACATATTTTTTTTTTTTTTATGAAATTTTTAAACCTTACCTTTTTAATTAAATCAGCAATAAAACATATAATCAATTCAACCAACTCTAAGGCCTGAGTTTATGCAAACGATGGTTAGTGAGAACGCTACGTCAGAAGTCTGTAAAAAATCATATCTACTGATACCTTATTCATCACTGTAGGCTTTGCATTAGTTGAAAAAACAATTTTTTTAGGGAAGTTTAAGTGGGTGAAATTTATACATAAGTTAATGGGTTTTATTTATTCTGAATTAGGCTGACCATACGTACCATTTTGAACAGGACAGTGGTTATTTAATTTTTTGGCTGTCCTGTTATTTTAATTAAAATGTCAAATATGTATCGTTTTAAATAAAAACTTCATTATACTTTAATATTAGTCGAGTGTAATTATATATACCTAGATGTCATGATTACCAGTAGGAAAAAATATCACATTGTGTGTAGTGAATGGCGTACTTTCATAAAGTTCTGTTCTGATGAGTTTGTCTTTTGTTCAGGGACTATACAAATTGGCGGCTTTGTAATTTAACCTTGATAGTCTGCATTTCAAAACATTTTAGGGTTTAAGTTTTATTTTTAAAGCTTTATGTATATGCTTGCAATGTCCAATAGGCAAAAGTGCAGTTTTAATGACGACCTCCAGAAAGAATTCAAGTATATATTGCAGTGGACAAGCAGTGTAATGGTGGAAGGAGAGTGTATGCTAATATTGTAACGTCCATTTTTACGATCCTAATGTCCCGTTTTCAACTCAAGGTAATATGGTCAGCCTATTCTGAATAGTAACCCCATATATAGTATCTTATTTTGTACAAGGTATTGATTGATGAATTTTAAGATCAATCCTCTGCTAGCAGCCCCAGTTAGGTGTAGGTGAGCACCCACTGTCAGAATTCCTGTATTTATTATAGAAGAGGTCATAAACTAAACCAGCAAATTATTGCGAGATTAGTTAATGTTAGAGTAATGTAAGAGTAGTAAAATAGTTTTATTTGCAACATCTTTTTAATTAAATGCATCCAATAATGAAATTATATTAGCATTAAATCGGTTACTATAAGACTTCCTTTATGATCCATTGGCGATTTCATTACTAAGATAGAAAACCAGTGGTCTAGTATGTCATGATCACTTTAATGATTTGATCTATTTTTTGTGCCTAAAATTCTGGTTTGCCAATTAGTAGGGTGCACTTAACTTTATACCTATATCTAAAAGAATGTTAGGATAGGAATAGAGTAGGTAGAAGTTACCTAGAATTTGCAGTAAGATAACATTACACTTTTTCATGTAAATGATATACCTGTTATAGGGAATGGAGGACCCACCAATAGAAAGGAAAAATGAACCACATCACTGATTTCTGAAGAAATGGTAAGTTTCATTAATCATATTTTAAAATCCATGTTTTTAGTGAAATAATCTCTAATTAGATTAATAAGGATTACAGGTAGAATGTGAAATGTGCCAGCATGGCATTTGGATTTGAAATGTTCAAAGTGTTTTGGAATATAGAGTGAGTTTTTCTTCCTTTTTAATTCTATAACTAAAAACGAATTGTGGTAAATTTGTGCGTGATAGAAAACGTTTGACAGGAAAGTGCATTCATGTTCTTAAGTCAGTGTTCTCCAACATAATGCCATACGATGTCACTATGGGGATATCTTGTGAGATAAGGGCACTGTGCTTAGGGACAAAGTGGAGGGATAACTAGGCAGTATTGGATATGCATCCCACCTCCAGCATACACAACTCATGCCCTCACATCAATATGTCAGCAGTTGGTTGGTGATTTTATGGTTTTTTTCTTTCAATTTCGCAGTATTTTTTTTAATATATTTTACACAATTTTGTGGCTTTTGTTAAGGAATTTGCATTTTCCATGCACAAAATTAAGTTATAACTAGGGTTCGGATGTTTATGACCCAAAAATCCTAAATATGACCTAATAAAAGAACCTGTTTTCTAAAAATAAATGTTCCAAATTAAAACGTTTAATGACACTAAATTATTACATCACATGAATTCAATAAGATAATCACTTTTTAACAGTTTTACAGGTGATTTACAGTTTTATTTTGTAAAGAACTTCTAGTTTTAAAGAAATTTCTCCTGTTTGCTCGCTTCATCAGCTCCAAATAATATTTTGTAGAACATGCCTTCCCTTTAAAACACAAATAATTGCATTAATTTTAAAATGAAGTTACCTAGTAGGGCGTAACATTAAATTAATTAAATAAATTTAAAATTTAAATTGACCATTTAGTGAATATACTGTATAATAATTGTGCTCGTTTACCAAATTTATAACTGAAATATGACGTTAAATTATAAATATAAGACCATAAAAATGACCAAAATATGACGTTATATGCAATATAAAACGGTCCAATTAGGTTAGCAAGCGTGCAATTCATATTTAATTTGTGTTTGCAACGAGAATGGAGGTCAGGATAAAAATATGACGTGTCATAAACATCTGAAACCTAGTTATAACACATTTTGTGTAAATAATATTGTACCAAAAAAATCATACCCCTGTATTGTATCAATAATTAAGATTAAAAAATAAAATAATAAATGACCCAATATTAAGTTCTTGGTTTTCTGACTCCCTTTGCTGTAGCAGAAATGAGCAAAGATTGTACTTTTTAATGACTTAGAACTTTGACGTGTAAATACAGTTAAACAATTTTTTGAAAAACTGAAATACTCAACTATAACAGTAGAGATGGCTAGGCTGAATTTCATGAAAATGTATCGTTAAATAGGATTTTCTTTGAACTTTTAGCTGAGGCTACATTGAATTTGTGAAATAAAAACTTGCGTTCAGAAGTCACAACAAAAATCCATCTTTGCTAAATTGCAGAAATCATCAAGGACTTACTACATTGCTAGTTTCAAAAAGTTCATTAAAAATACAGAACCATTACAGTACCGGTAACATAAAAATAATTTTTCGTGGAGATTCTAAGACAACATAGACACATACTCCTGGAATGATTGAATAACTTACAGGAGAATGTAAAAATTTAAATGATTTGGATCTTTGTCCTATTGTCTGATGATACTGAAGAAATATTTGCCACAAATTCCAATGTCCCATTATTGTAAGATACATTAATGCTGAAAGAAAAGTAGTTACAGTTTTTAAGATTTAACGAAAAGCGTTGACAAATCTACAAAAGCATTATAGGATATACTGGATTTTGCCCTTAGGGAATTTGATTACAACAGGCATGCCTCGGAATAGTTTGCCTATTTTGGAGGCATCACTGAGCCCCAAACTCACAAATTTGATCAAACTAATGACTTGTAAGCTATCTCTTTAAATTTATTGGACTTTTCCACATTTAAAACTACCCAAGCATTTTATTATTGCAGTAGCATAGCCCCCACTCGAGGTCACTGCTGAAACACTCAAAGTCTGGTCTGGTCTTTGTATTTTCAGATAGGAAATACTATTTTAAACACCACTTGGTCCAGAGGAATGGATTTTGGGATACTGGCTTTCCATTCTAATGAAATGATTAGTCAGTCTTGTCCAACATAGCTGAAGCAGAATAGACAGTTAATCAAGCTACCAACCATCAATGAGAACGGCAGGCAGACAGTTATCCTAGCAATATTAAAATTGAGGTACTTTTAATTTTCATTATCATTTTATCTTTCCATACTGTTTGTATTACTACTTTAGTATTTTAAAATCATACTAATCTGCAGAAAACAGGTTAACAACAAAAAACTGCCTCCCATTGGAGGTAGCCCAGTGGACTCAGTAGGCCTATACCGTACTCAAAAATTATAACTGCAAAAATGACAAGGCAAAAAGAACAAAAGTACAAAGAAGTATGTCGTCCATCAACGAAAAGCATGGTTGTGGAGGATTTGACGTAATTTGTGAAGTACCCATGGTACCATGTTGTCCCTCAAAGAAGCTGGTAGTCCTAGGTCGAATTCCTTCCTGAAGTCTTCAAAAAACTTGGGAATAGCTCCAAGGGCACCAATCAGATGTCCATACACTAAGGTCCAGCAGATGATATTTGTCCTTAAAATATTCTTCGGTAGGCTGATAGATGTTAATTTTCTCTGTGTGGACTTTTAATGCCTGATGACAATTTTGCTCAAACCTGATGGTAGGGGCAATCTATCCCTATTTTTATTATGTTACTTTTGAATTTTCCAATGAACCAATTGTTTTTTCCCCAAATTTACACTAAACAATTGAAAAACATTAAGCCCTTCCAGTAGTTCCGAGATCACAACCATAGTCATCAGTGTGCTTGCACCCCCCATGGTGTAACTTAGTAATACAATTTCAGTCCAGTACCATGTGCGCTTTTGTTTTTATCAGGTTCCCTTCTAAGGCTGGCAGGATAAGATTATTCTGGGCTATAAAACTGTGGTCTGTCAGAGGTTGTGTCTACCTTTACAGCAGACATAGCAGCAGTGAATCTCAGGCCAAGTCTCAATGTTGATATAAGGATTAATAAGCACGCTGTGCAAGGGTTTCATGATATCTACCATAGAAGTAGTCAATCATCTGGAACTATTACAACAGACTACAGCTTCGTAGTCTGGAAAGTGAGCAGTGCCCATGCAAACTTGCATATTTTACTGATATATAAAAATTGCATTTGGTGAGCACATTCTAGAAAACAGATTTAAAGAATTTATTTTATCAACCAAGTCATTACTAGTACATTTTCACAGAAAAATTAGACAGTCACTAACATTACAATATATACATTGCTGAGTCCATGGTTTTCTCTCTATCTTGTTATTAAAAAATGCTAAGTGTTCACCAGTTTTAAGTTATTCTAGAGTGTTCCTGATTTGTTCAATTTTAGACGACTACAAAATAAACTACAAGGGTAAGGATTTCACCAATAATTTCATAGAGAAATGTCTGACAAAAATTTATGCCATAGACTCTTCAGCTGGTATTGGTGAAGTTTGCACGAACAACTAGTTGCTTGCCTGTAAACAAAAATAATTTTAAACTTAGCTAGGAAAAAGTCATATATAATGTTTAAGGTTCCAACATGATGATGCCAAAGATTGTACTCTACCTTTGTTTGTTTAGGTTTTTTTGAAGGTTCACACACTGTATTTAGACTACGTTCACAATTTGCATATGCCATGCCAATTCCAAAACCAGTGCCTAGAATAATTGGCCAGCCTTTTCCTGAAAATCAGAGCAGTTCTATTAATTTTTTAATGATAGCAATTGTACCCATGTAAACAAATCAATACACTAGATCACTTACTTTTAAAAAATAACAGCGATACAACACTTCCTACTCCTAATCCACCACCTGAAACAACAAAACAGTTCATAGGTAGCAAGTTTAAAAATTGGTAAAATGAACCTCTACTAGTTGTTAGAATGGAAATAGCTATTCTAGGCATATCCTACGGTCAATATCGAACATGAAGCGATAAGGCTGCATTGTTGTTTAATGGAAATTCAATAACCGGAAAATTGTAAATAAGGCCCCCCCCCTTCCCAATCTTTAGCCACTTTCGATGGGGTTCTGAACGTTTACCTAATATTCCCGTAATACCCAGATTTATTAACCAAACAGAATGTTCAGTCTATTTTATAAATAGCCACTTACCCATTTTCAAAACAACGTCTGTTAAACATTTATCCCACGTCCTTCCTAGTTCGTCTTCTGCAAACGTTGTAGTAGTCGCCATTTTTTTATTTCCCCGAGAGCAGACAGGCTTTCAGCGGTCTACACCACGGTCTAAATTTCGGAGCGATTCACGCCCGAGGTTGTTTTGGCCAGAGAGTATGGAATATACACGTATGTGTTCTGTGCACAGTAGTCCGCTCGCAGCGCTGACTCACAGCTCGCTGCTTCCCGTCGCTTCATTTCATGTACTGTAGGACAGTTTCTTTTCTGTCTTCCGTGTAATTCTGTCGGTTTTTGTTCTGGAAGGTGGGGTGTTGTAGTGTGTGAGGGATGTCGGTTCACTTATTTAGACTGTCCTGTTTACAAAATCTATGATACCTGTAATAATACATGCACTCTATGTCACTATTGAAACAAAATTTCTTAATGAAAACCGAAGGATACATCTCAATTTCTACGTCCATTTCAAGGCCTAAAGCAAATGGCTAGGTTCCGTCTGTGATAAAATTCATTTGAGTAGGCCTATTTGTTGATTGATTACGGCACTGTTAAGTTTTTCTATCAAATAACTTTTGATATGCCTTATCCGTCAAATACTTCTGAACATGTGGCATAAGTGGCTATTTTTTATTGAATGTATGAAGAGGGGAAGGCTGAAGTAAAGATAGCGACCACAGAATCCCAACAGGAGCAGTGACTTTACTAAGTGTTAAAACTGAAGCTGGTGTGTTTGTGAATTACACTATAAAACTTAAAAAAACATTATATCATAATTTAACCTTCTGGGGTTAGGAATGCGGTGTATTATGTACTCCTAGGAAGAAAGGGGCATCAACAATATCTTTCTGAGGTTAGTGTATGTTGTGGTTTTATACAATTTGCATAAGTAGTGACTTGGTCTGTGTTATTTTGCCATATTTTGCATTGCCTTGACTTTTCGTGTGTGTTATATTTTGCATTGTGCTGGAGCACACATTAAGCTAATCAGGAAGTAAAGCTCAATTAATCAGCCAGCAGCTGTTGGCCCGAAAAATATTTTCTTCCTACATGTTGTAATATACCTTGCAATATTTTTTTAAAGCAAATGTAAACAATCTTGCTTTACAAGATTTGCTGCATGGACTGTCAAGGTCATTCTTTTTTTTTTTTTTTTTACACATTAGTTTACTGCAGCAAAACTTAAGTGCTGTACAGGCTCACTTTAAAAAAGAATGCAACGAGAACCAGGTACGGTAATCTTCAACATTAGTGTAACCCATACCTGAGCAACTGAGGGGAAATGTTTTAGTCCCCCATCCACTCTGCGACGTATGAAACCTGCTCTTCATGTTCAGTGTCACGTCAAAACTGCTTTATGCTGACGTCAAGGGCGACTGTAGTGGGAGACATTACCCCACTGCACAGTGGCACAATGTGCCACAGCTGCGCACCCGTGGTGTAACCTATCATGGCGGCCTCCCTAATAATACATGAGATGGAGGAGGCACTATGGAAGTCAAAATGTACGCTGAATGTAATATTTCAGGGCTGCCAATAGTGTAACAACATACATACATACATACAAAAGAATGCAAGGCCCAGATATTATAATGCGATGCAAAAACCAAGATAATGTAAACTTAATAAAATACAGGATAATGAAAGAAATTATTCCTTACACTTACATCTGTATCTAAAACCCCTATTAACTACAAAACAATTAGGCTGATGGGCCCCAAAAACTTAAGTAACCTCAAAAACCAACTAAGAAGAATCAATTGGTGCTACATACTCTCTACAGAAAGGGATGTTGATTCATTGTTTATAAGATTTTTGGACCATTTGATTACTGCCCTCAATGAAAACTGCCCAAATAACTAAAATGCAAAGTAGTAGTAGTAGTGCATAGATCGCGAGCGATCCTTAGCGATCCGTGGATATTCTCGGCAGAAGGGTGCCAGCCGTTGCACTTATGTGAATCTTGGCCTAGAGCGCACTGTGTCACTAACACATTTCCTCCACTTCACTCTATCTTGTGCATTTCTTATTATGTCCGTCCAAGATGAGTTCATGGATTCCTTAATCTCATCGCTCCACCTTGTCCGCGGTCTTCCTCTCCTTCTGTTTCCGTTTGTCATACCCAGCATTATGTCTTTTTCGAGGGAGTTCTCTCTTCTCATTACGTGTCCAAAGTATGTCAGTTTCCGTTTCAGCGCCTGTGCTTCCAACGAACACTCTGGTACTAACTCCTCTATGATTGACTTGTTGGTTCTTTTCTCTGTCCATTTTACTTTAAGTAATTTCCTCCAAGTCCACATCTCAAATGCCTCGATTTTCTTCTTCTCTTTTTTCCTCAAGGTCCAACTCTCGCATCCGTAGAGCACTATTGGGAATATCATTTGCTGGATAACTCTCATTTTAGTTCTGATTGAGACACCCGAGTCATTTATGATTTTGTATAACTTCTTTAACCCAACTTTGCCTAAAATTATCCGTTTCTTTACTTCTTCTGCGCAACGGCCTGAATTTGATATGACAGATCCTAGAAACGAATGACTTTTCTCTATCTTTATCTGTTCACCATTTATACATATGTTCTCTAAGCTGCCAGTGGTCATAATCACTGTCTTTTTTTAAATTTAGTCTTAGACCTGCTTTGGAGCTTTCCTCTATTATCTTCTCTACAAGGTTTACCAGATCTTCGATACTATCTGTGATAATTGTTGTGTCGTCAGCATACCTAATGTTGTTAATTTTCCTTCCTCCAATCCGTATCCCTCCTTCCATCTCATCTATTTTTACCTTCCTCATTATTCTTTCGGTATAACAGTTGAACAATTTTGGAGATACAATACAACCTTGCCTAACTCCTTTTTCTATCGGAAACCAGTCTGTTTCTCCTTCATATAGCCTTATTTTGGCCTTATTTTGCATTTAGCAAAATGCAAAGTACTAATGGCAAATACAATGTAAATTTAAAGTGGTACACTCCATATCTAAACCATCTTAGAACCCTACTGCAAATCAGTAACCATAAATCAAAATTAGACAAAGAATATAAAGAGACTTACGTGAAGATAAAAAGGTTATATAGGACAGAGTTGAACTTGGCAAAAACTAAAGCAAATGAAGAATATATCCTAAACTCTAAAAACCACTGTAAGGCTGCTTTGGAAGTAATAAAAAACGAAACTAATGTTAAAAAACCTCAATCTGTAATACCTATAGACCCTAATACACTGAACTCTTATTACACAAATCTTAATTTAGAGCAACAAACAAATTCAATTTCTACTGTAGACCCAAGTGATCCAGAAGCACTGCTACTAAATCTAAATAAAAACCCCATTACTAAATTTTATTGGGCACAGATCACAGAACCCGACATCCAGAAAGCCATTTCTAAGTTAAGCCATTCCAAAACTGAAGATTACTATGGCTTTTCAAACTACGTTATCAAGGGTATAGCCTCAGAAATCGTTTTCCCCCTCACAGTTTTGGTTAATCTTATGTTAAAACAGAGTACCTACCCAGAATGTCTGAAAATCACAGTAACTATCCCTAGGGTTACTGTACCAGTAGTTGACCATTTAAGGTGTTTTATTTCTTTGATGTAGTAGTAGTAGTAGTAAGTATTCTGCCTTCCGGCAGGTTTTCAAACTTGGTACGCGAATTTTGTTTTCCAAAACTGTCTATCCTCTGCTTCCTCCTTCAGCATCCAATATTTCCGCTTTTCCCTTAAATAGTCTAACAGCTGAATTCTTCTTCTTCCAAGTCTAGTTGTACCCTCCAATCTTCCTTCTACGACATCATGTAATAAGCAGTTCCTTCTGAGAATGTTCCCAACCCAGTTTGCTTTCCTCTGACGAATTGTGTGTATGATTGACTTCTTCTCACCCACTCTACTCAGAACCTCTTCGTTTGTCACCATGTCCATCCACTTTATATTTTCTATCTGTCTCCAGCACCACATTTCAAAACTTTCTAAATATTTCTTCTCTAATTTCCTCAAAGTCCATGTCTCTGATCCATACAAAGCAATACTCCAAATATAACACTTCACCAGGTTTTTACGTAGCTCTAGGTTCAGACTACTAGTTAGCAGAGTTCTCTTCTTCATAAAAGCTTTCTTGGCCATGGCAATTCTTGATCTTATCTCCTTGGTGCAATAGGCATCTTTCGTCAGTACACTTCCTAAGTATTTGAACTGGTTCACGTTCTCTAATTCTTGATTTCCCATGATAATTTGAAGCGGCTCTTCTCTCTTCAATATCCTCATCACCTTCGATTTACCTATGTTGATTTCCATTCCATACTTTCTTCCTGTTTCCACCAGCCTGTCAATCATTCCTTGCAATATTTCTTGTTTCTTTGCCAGAATCACCAGGTCGTCCGCATATTTGATGGTGTTAATAGCGTATCCTCCTATCACAAAATCCCTAACTCCTTCTAAGGCTTCTTTTGCTAGCCAGTCTCCATAAAGGTTGAACAAGATGGGTGACATACAACATCCTTGACGCACACCTCTTCCTATTTCTACACTGTTGGTCACTCCATGTTCTAGACGCACTTTCACTTTTTGTCCCAGGTACAAATTGCGGATTAGTCTCCTGTCCTTCCAGTCAATGCCTATTTTTTTGAGTATGTCCATTAACTTTTCCCAGTTCACTCGGTCAAAAGCTTTTTGCCAATCAATAAAGCAGACACACACTTCTTCGTTGACCGCTAAAACTCTCTCTGATATAATCCTTATCATTCCAATTGCATCTCTAGTTCCTTTTCCTTTCCGGAAACCAAATTGGTCTTCTCCTATTACGTCTTCTATTCTTCTTTCCAGTCTTCTAGTTAGTATCCGTGCCACAATTTTTCCTACGTGAGATAGCAAGCTGATAGTTCTGTGATCACTACACATCTTGGCACATTTCTTCTTCTTTAGTGCAATCATAGTTACCTCTAGGAAATCTTGAGGCCATTCTCCAGTGTCATAAATTCGGTTGATAAGTTTGGTAAGTTTCCTCATCCCATTTTCTCCTAATTCCTTCAGTAGGTCCACTGGTATGTCATCGTCTCCTGTGGCCTTTCTATTCTTCATTCCTTTTATGGCCTTTTCTACTTCATTCTTCAATATGCTAGGTCCTATATTATCTTTATCCACTAGTTCTCCTGTTTCCATCTCGATGTCTTGTGGTCGATTTTGCTTGTCGTAAAGCTTTTCTATGTAATTTTCCCATATTGTAAGAACTTTTCCAGGGTTTGTAATTAAATTTCCATGAATGTCTTCTATTCCAAAAGTCCGTATTCCTTTATTTTCTTTAGATTCTAACTCCATCGCTTTCTGATACATTAAATCATATCTTCCTTTTCGTCGAAGCTCCATAATTTCATCACAGCTTTCTTTAAGGTAATTTTCTTTTGCTCTGTCTGTCTCTCTTCTTAGTTCATTATTCAATCTCTTATATTCCACAGCATTAGTATTTTTGTATCTACTCGTGCGGAGTAGATGGTCTCCCATCGGGCGCCTCCCCAGGTGGCGGATAGGGGAATGCCCACCAGATATGGAGGGTACCGGGGAAATAAAATACCCGGGGCGGACCAAAACCACCCCCTTGTCAGGGTTATGATGAATAATGCCGGGCAGCAGCGACATTATTATCGACTGGAGGCATAGAAAAAATTATGTTCTTGATGGCTACTGATCGAAAATCTTCGGGCGCAACCTGATGGATGGGTGTGGCGGCCGTGGTACTGCGATGTGGAAAGGAAATGGGAAGACTACCACATTATTTTTTCCCTGAAGACACTTGGGATTAGCGAATATGATGGCTGCTCCTGAAGCAAAATATTCCGGAGGTAAAATACTTCCCCAGTCGGATCTCCGGGCGGGAAGTGTTTCAGGGGGAGTGATCGATATTGAAAGAACAAACAATTCTTTGATAAAGACAATACACAATACTGCAAGAACTGAATAAGTAATTTATGTAAAAGAAAGTTTGAAAGCTGCTTTACAAAATGCATATAAAAGTTTTCAGTATTAAACAATTGGTGTACTACTTATCTCAGTTCAAAAATAATTTGTTGTGATGTACCTGTAGTTGACCACTACTACCCAGTTCTTGACCACCGCTTGCACCAGTAGTTGACCACAATTTATATTAATGAATTTTGTTGGAAAATATATGAAACTGATATGTTTGCAGGTTGCAGAATACGTGTTGCATTTGGCAATAAAGCAGACTGCATAATGTCATTCTCAGAACAAAGTTTAGACACATTGTATGTAACAGGTGCCTTACAACCACTCGCTAATAGAAGGATCGGAAACATAATTTGCTAACTCTCCACCCATGGAATCATCACATTTGCAATATAGGCAATTCATAATAAATAGCACCTTTTATCTACCCATTTTTTGATCTACCAATTCCTTAGAAATTTAAGGGCCTTCATGTCCTGAATAGGAAACTTCCCCCCCCCCTTCCTTTTTCCACTTTTGGGGCAAGTTTGAAAGCCTAACTCGTTCACATTAAACATTCTTGAAGGATCTTTCAAAATATCCAGTACATTCTGTTCTTTTACATAAGCATGCAATTCATTGAACCAGTTTCTATTTCTTCCACATCTGCTCAAGCTGTATGAATACCTTCTAAATGAAGGCCTTGCTATGGGGAACCCAGTGTCCGGGATAGTTTCAGACATTTTTATACATTTTATGGAAAGGCACATTTTGGACAAATATGTTAATGACGTAACCGCCTATATGAGATATGTGGACGATATTTTGGTCATTTCCAAGAATGATATTTCTGACCATTTATTAGGTGATTTTAACGATTATAATGAAAGGGTGAAATTCACCATTGAAAAACCTCTTAATGGATGCTTAAATTTCCTGGACCTCAGAATTATTTTGGACAGCCCAAGAATCCGGGTGGGTATATACCGGAAACCAAATAAAGGAAGGATATACATTCACAAGAGGTCTGCTCACCATCCTAGAATAAAAGATAACGTATGGTGTAATTTTGCAATTAGGGCCATCAGATTATGTGAAGGCCTTGATGATTTGAAGAATGAAAAGGATGAAATTTTTAAGTTGGCTGGTGAAAATGGGTTTAATAGAAGGAGGTTAAATCGTATCTGGAACAGAGCTGAAAATTTGTGTAATAATACCAGACGAGAACAAAAAAACCTTGATAAGAAGTATGTTAGTCTAACATACAATCCCATGACTAGTGGAAAGATTGATAAGTTGCTGCGTAAATATGATTTTATTCCTGCATATAAAGCCGGGCGTACTATCGAGAATATATTTTCTCAATATAAACAGGTTGGCAGATTAAAGTCTAAAATGGAGCTTCCTGGGGTATATTCAATAACATGCAAAGAGTGCAGGGGTTCTTACATCGGCGAAACCGGGAGATCTTTCAAGGTGAGAATGAAAGAGATGTACGGCTCGGGAGACCGGCTACCGGTTTAAGCCAGCATATGATTGATAATATGCACCATATCGATAATCTCAGGATTTTGAAAATCGAACCCGACCCTATTAAAAGGAAAATCCTTGAAGCGGTAAATATCATTGACAACCAAGATAATTTAAATAGATATGATGGAGACCTTGGAGAAGTGTGGTTGAATATGATCAAAAATTTTAAAAACTGTAGACGGACTGTTACCTTTCCCTCCCCTCCTGATATCGGTAATTTAGACACCCCTTATAACATCCCGGATGAGTGGATTAAAAGGTTCGGAAGAACTTCTAGTTTTTACGTCGATATTCCGTATATTCCAGAAGGCGTTGGATCCGGCGTTTTGACATGAGTCATATCCATGGAAACTTCTCGAGTTTGTTTATTTATCAGTTGGAATTTTTCTTCTTGCTGTACCTGATGAAGGCCTTATGGATTGTGCCGAAACGTTGTATTAAGAATAATAAAATATATCCATTGTAAAATTAAATATAATTTTGTTTTGCTTGTAGTTTACATACAATGGAAAAAGGACTTCCTACTACTGTATGTTTCTTCTAAATACCTTTCTGACATTATTGGACGCCACGTCATGAACGATTCGAACCAACGTCTATCTGGTTTGTTGTTTTTAAAAGGAATTTTTCTATTTGCATTTATCTTTAAAATCTTGTTCTACAGTTTCAAACATTGTGTGCCTTTTTATTGGCAGGCACTTCTTTTGAACAAGGAAATATCCCAAGAAACAAGTAAATTTTCGTAAATTTTTAATGGAACAGTACATTTTTGTTTAATTAAGAATGAAGAATTTGGTATGCCATATTTCCTTGCAGTTTTTCTTATGTTGGACCATAAATATCACTTGTAAGATGCTGGTCAACTACTTGAGTAAGGAATTCCATTTGTTGACCGCTAGTGGTCAACTACTAGATACCTGGCCATTTTGGTGTTTCAGTAGTTGTCCAGCCTTTTCTTGCCCTAACTATCAAAAACTGGTTGTTAGCAATACGTCATTAGCATTAAGTAATGTACATTTTAATCATATGAATTACAAAAGAAATGAATATGTCATTAATCAGTATGGCTGCACAAGAATAATAGAAAAATGCGCAGCTTACCTTCTCTATTAATATCTGAAGCAAGCCACGTTGCACCACCAGAAAACAATGCTAAAGAATGGCAACCATTCAGTAGATAATTGTATTTGGTGAGGCAATCCCTACTCTTTCAAATGACATATAATTTTATACTCTTTGGTTTAGCACAACAAAACACTGCCTTATTATATGCTGATTTGGTCAACTATAGGTGCATGGTCAACTACCGGTACAGTAACCCTATATATAAAAAGGGTAATAGAGCAAGCCCTAGCAGTTACAGGCCAATTTCCCTGGTCCCAATACTATCAAAAGTTATTGAATACTGCCTACACCTACAAATGTACAATCACTTTGCACAAAACAGCTTGCTTCACAAAGCACAATATGGTTTTTACCTAAGCTATCAACAATTAAGGCAGTAGAAAACTTAGTCAATGATATATATAGCAGCTTTGAGGAAAAGCTAATAACCTGTGCCACACTATTAGACTTGAGCAAGGCTTTTGACACTATCAGCCATGAAATCATTGTTAAAAAATTAGGATACTATGGCTTCGAAAATAATACCCTAATGCTAATAAAATCCTATTTAAGCAATAGGCTCCAAATGGTTGCTGTCCATGATAAAAGATCTAATTTAATGCCAGTAACAAAAGGGGTACCTCAAGGGTCAGTGCTTGGCCCTTTCATCTTCGTAGTATATATGAATGACCTCCCTGAACACTTACCCTGTAAAACCGTTCTTTACGCAGACGATACCACAATAATCAATACATGTAAGGATTTAGAAGATGTTAAAGTAAAGAACGAAATGATACTTGAATCAGCTCAACACTGGTTCAAAGCCAACTACTTATATCTCAATCACACGAAAACTGAAGAAATACTATTCAACTTAACTATTGCGAATAAAGAAAACAAAAGTGTAAAACTCTTGGGCATATTTATTGACCAAAAACTAACCTGGGATAAGCACACCTCCTCGGTATGCTCTAAATTAGCGCGAGTTATCTTTTTGCTCTACAAACTCAGGAAAAGTGTAAGTAAGAACTTGCTGCTCTATGCATATTATGCTTTTTTCCACTCCCACCTACAATATGGAATTCTACTCTGGGGCAACTCTCCAGGTGCAAAAACAGTATTTAAATGGCAAAAAAAGGCAATCAGATGCATAGCTGGGTTAGGTTCTAGGGATACATGCAGAAACGCATTCAAAGAATTAAATATCATTACTGTACCCGGATTGTATATTTACCACTGCTTAAAAAACATGCAAAAAAATCTAGATGTAACCCGTCTTAGACTAACTGTACACTTTCATAACACAAGATGTAGGGTCAATCGGGGCTAATATGATACACACAAAATAATGGGGTAATTATGATACACTAAAAAAAATAAGGGTTATATTACCAATAAATTAATGTTAAAATGATATTCCAAGAGTTAATTTTATCTACTTGTTAGTCCCATATATGAAGAAATATACAGCATAATATTTAATAGTGAAAAAAAATTAAATCTGCAGGTACTTATTTTTTGCCTAAAAAACTTTTATATTTTGATTCGGAACTTTTCTCATATATTGAATGCTAATGAAGATATTTTAAATTCAAAAGCATGATTATGTTCATGAGAAAATGGGCTATTTTTGCATATAAGAATCCTTCCTGAGGTGTTAAAAGTCAATGAGTTATAAGGTGTTGAAGTTAGGGGGCTAATGTGATACATATATTGGGGCTAATATGATACAGCCCATGGGGTAAATATGAGACACGTATACAGGTAAATCGAACAGAACCCTATACAAAAAGAAGGCAGCGATTAGATCCTGGAGTGAAAGTTGTAACTTCAGAAGAGTGGATCACATTAGAGAATGATAAAAATAAAATAAAACAGAGGAAGAGGACAGTCCAAGATGTACAAGAAACAAGCGATGAAGATCTACCAACTGAATTAACGAGTAAAGACGATGATGCAGATGATGTAGACCTCCTTGAACCTCAGGCTGAGGATTTTGAAACGCTGGAGAGTCCAGAAAGTGTTAAAACTGGTGATTTTTTCTTGGCCTCTTTTAAAGGTGGATTAAGAAACAGCACCACTTGTCGTAACGGTTCTTCAAGTGTTCGCAGATAATGAATTTGAAGTCATGGGACTGAAAACTGTGAATGACAAAAAAACTTTTCAACAGAACGAAAAAGATGTGTCTGTGATAAATAAATCAGCTGTGTTGGGGAAACTGCCTACACCAAACATGACTCTGCTTGGAAGTTGTTTTAAGTACTGTTTTGACAAATTTGTAGACGTGTTCGAGCAGTAGTTACAATTACTGTAGAATTGCTTGCTTCAGGAACACTGAAACATGTTTAATTTATTTTTTTCATCTTTAGTGTGAGTTTGCTTAATTTTTAATACCTCTGTATAATTTTTCCTTTTGTTTATTACAAATCTAGGCAACGTTGAAAAATTAAATATTTTCATCTCTTAAAAATGGTTTTATATTGATACCAGTATCTCAGGAATCCCTGTTTCAATTTAAACCAAACTTTGCCTGATAATACATTAGACACTAGGTGTATCACAAATACCCCAGCCACCTCTCCACCTCACATAGCATGTGAAATAATTGGCTGTATCATAAATGCCCCATCTATGTATTACAATAGCCCCATGTACTGGGGCAAATACGATACACAGTTTTCTTTTTTTCTCAAGAAATTCTTAAAATTTATGTTACTCTGAGTTGCACTGTTTGAAAGAACAGGGTAAGTTGTACATTTCAGTATTTTTAAAGTTATTTTAACACTATAAATTAAGAATTCCATCACAAAAGTTTGTTTTTTTGTATCATATTAGCCCCAATTGACCCTAGACATAAAATAGATATGCCGTACTTTAGACTCTCCAAAGTACATAACTCTTACAAATATATAAGTCCAGATCTATTTAATAAATTACCAAAACAAGCTTACACTGCGCCTGCAACTAAATTTAAAAATGCTCTAGATACTTGGATTTGAAATAAAGTAATATACAGTATAGAAGAATTCAGAGATTGTAATGTGGATGATCTGTCTTTTTAGCTTATTTTAATCTCTATTTGATATTTCTATGTAACCAGAATTTCAAGCATTATTTGTAATGTGGATGATCTGTCTTTTTAGCGTAATGTAATCTCTATGTAACCGTAATTTTAAGCACTATTTGTAAACAAAACTATGGACGAAACCTAATACATGTGACAAACAATGTAAACGGTGAATAAACTTCTTGATTCTTGATTCTTTGTGACTCGACAACAGCTGGCGAGTCGAGGTGAAAATGTCATCAAACACTATCGAACATGAGCAGTTAGAAATTGTTAAAAATCATTAGAATTGTATGAATAATAATTAGTTGGTTAGGTAGATGTAGATGTAGATGTAGATATCTCGTCCTGTAGATCCTGTGTTGAGCGAGGCTCAAGGATATAGAACACGTCAGATCAAAAAATACATGCATGTTATAACAATAATATGCAGAAACTGCAAGCTGCCAAATTTATCCAAGCTGGAAATATTCCTCCAAATTGTAGAAGGTGTGAGTTATTAAAAATTCCTTGACAGATGTTAAAAGCTGTGCGTCTGTTGCATCTCTATTTGATGATGATGATGATGATGACAACGACGACGTGTTCGGCCCGGAGGCCGGTCCTGCCCTGGGACAGAGTCGTGGGGGGAAAACTCATTTACTTTTGTGTGCATCTACAGCCATGGGACTTTCGCTCATATAATGAGTTCACCTTCTGAACTGTTCCTGCAAATTTTGAAACCTCCACAAATTTATTTGCCTGAAAATATGGTCTCACATAAATGATTTCGACCCGGGTAGGATTGTACCAGGGAATAGAAGACCTGTTGTATGCAGAAGTAGGGAATCTTAATATTTCATGACTAAGTTATGTATTGAAAAATCATTGTTATTGTGACAGATTAAAGGGATATCTTCCCATGATTTAAAGGTATTAATTTTGTTTTTTAATAAGTAGAGGCATTTTTACACTATTTAAATGGGAAAAAAACAAATAGTATATGCCACACCACTACAACTCACTAACGGGACCCGCCTGGGAAAGAGGAATTTAGGGTGGGAAGAAACTATAAACAGTGAGGCATGAAGGAATCATTTGTAGAACTACCAGGAGGAAAAAGTTGAAAATTGGGAAGAATTATTTTTTCTCCTTTCTTCTTCACCCTTTCTACCTATTTGGGACCTATTCATAATCTACAAATTTACGCATTAAACAGGATCTGAACATGGATCGCTGGCTTTGTAACCCGTAGTGGTTAAGGCAAAAATTCATATACAGGGTGCAGCAGAAAGAACGCCCCGATTACAGAAGACAAACATATCCAAACCCATCATTCAAATGGTGGCCTCCATTGTTTATGCACTGATTGAGCCTCTCTCGGTAGTTGTCCATGACTCTCATTGTCATTTCGGGCGTAATAGCAATTTCATGTTGTATTGCCTCCTTAAGAACTTCCAAAGTTTGGGGACGATGTTGGTACGCTTTGGTTTTCAGGTGTCCCGTCTTTGGAGCCCGAAAGGCACAAGTTCTTGCGCTGCATTGCTGTCAGCGACTCGCCATTTTTAATAAACTGCACTACGGCATAAGCGCGATGCACTCCTGTCCAAGCCATGGTGTAAACTAAAACAGCACCTAAGTTGCTGTTAGGCAATATTCACCCCGCCCCTCTACCCCCACCCACCACGTAGATATCTATCTCCCAAATCAGGGCATTCTTTCTGCCACACCCTGTATTTCAATTCAGAGACTAAAACTCTTCGCTGGACAGCATCATAATATGCTATGTAAGATATCGTAAGTTCTCTGCCAACGTTTGGACCATCATGCTGTGGTCTTTATCAGGGTTACTGCAACTGCTGTCAGACCAGACCAAATAAGCTAACTGAGATCAGAGCATTGCGGGCTTGCGATGATCTCGACTTCGATTCCATACCTGCATACGAAATGCATTGCTGGGAATGAAAACGGGTTCCTATCCTATAACTTAAATTGCTTACGCTAACGGTGTTTTGCATAGGACTTGAACATATGCAGGGCAACTGCAATGAATTTAGGGGTTTGGGCCGTATCCCTTTTTTGTTTAAGTTCCGGTATTCACCTTACAACCAGGGAAAACCACGGAAAACCCTGGTCGAAACTAGCAAAGGGGATTTGGTCTTGGTCCTCCATTCTGTAATGCCTGGTAGGGGTTGAACCAACCAGTTGGGATACGTGTCAGCTGAAGGCTTATACGTATTAGGAAGAGGTATTGTTGCAACTGCTGTGGAACAGACTCCTGTATATATAGTAATGGTATGTTGCTCCTTCCCAGCCAATCAGGTCTCACTTTTTACACGCTTATTCTGATTGGTCCAGACACATAGGAAGGAAAACAGACCTTTTCAGGATAATATAATAACCTTAAAATATCATAATATGTTCTCTTCTTAATTTTCTATGGATATGGTACAAGGGTAGTTTTCGTATTGTGAAATTGGTAGCCTATATTAATCCATTATAATGATGAACTAATTAAATGATTTGGTACAAGGGTAACAGTGACCTGCATTGCCAGCAAGGGAGTAGGGGAAGGGAGTGAGTTGCATTGTCGGCACTGAGCAGATTGATAGCGAAGCTACAGGAAGGAGGGCGAGGTCACCATGGCAACGGACTGGAGAGTGGGCAGAGCTTAGTGAGTGGCACATATTTGTTTTATGCCATTTAAACTTCTGCCCTGTCATCCTTTAAAAGTGACTTTTAAACAATTAGGTGTACGTACATTCTCATATAGAGGTCACTATGTGAGGAATAAAATATCAAGTGGATGGGTTAACTTAGAACCTTAGTAGGCCTACTACTAGAACAGTTTTCCATTTTCATGGAATTGTCACACAAACAGAGGAATTTCCTAAACTAATGTCTCTCTTGTTTACGTAATTGCCACCAACCTATGCTTTACAGCAATTATACTGCTAGTGATAACCCTAGGTTAGTGGGGGTTAGGCTAACAACAGAAACGTTTCAGTTTAGCAATGACATCCTTATTTTGCATTTTCTTGATGGTTCTAGAAAATTTCAGCAGTTCTAGTAGTAAGCTAAGACTTCTTGATTATGCTGTTTACACCCACTGTCGAAATGGATTGGTGTAAGCGGGACTTTGCTTTTAAGTTTTCTTTTGTCTTTTTTTTTTTCAGTTTGGTACATACTTGTACGATTTCAAGTGCCAGCAACAAGTAATGTTCCACAGAGTGCCTTCTGAATCGAGACACACCAAACCAAAGTGGTGAAGACAGGGCTTCCCTACTATCATGACTGTAAGTTCAAAGTCTTTATTTTGAAAATTCATAGAGCATGATAGTGTTCATGACATCAGCTTCATTGTGATGTCATAGCAAGACCGATACCAAAGTCCTGCTGGTCACCTGTAGGCCTATATCAAGCGTTCTGATTGCTTATAAAGTAAGATTTTGAGAATGAAAGGATAATGCCAGTTATTTTGTCAAAGAAAAGTATCCATATGGGTCTGAGCTTCGATTTTATTAGCCCGCTCAATTTGTTTCATTTGTTTATAATATGACATTATTACTTACTTACTCAATGGCAATAGACAGTTCCTCAGCAAGCTAAAGGATTATTATCTATTTTCATTCCCGCACTTTCCTGAGTCCGCCATTCAACCCTATTCTGTGCTAACTCTATCCAATCATCCCTCGCATATCCTACTTCCCTTAAATGTATCCTAATATTGTCCTCTCACCTACCTCTAGGTCTTCCATGTGGTCTTTTCTCTTCAGGTCTCCCAGTAAATACTTTTGAGATTTAAGTCTTTCCTCCCCCATGCACGCAACATGTCCAGCCCATTTCATCCTCTTGTGTTTTAATTACCCTTCCTATATCCAGTGAAGACGACGTTATAGAAAGATAAATTGCATATTATCTAGAAAGTGAGTTTTGGGTCCAATCCTATTGCCTTAGAATTACAGTTATAATTTTTACTAGAATCTACCTGCCACTACTTACTTTAATGCAGAGGTGGATAAGAACTGACGTGCAAGAAGAACAGTTGGTCATCCTTCTTCACTCAAAGAAAGCTTAATATGGCTGGCGTGTTTTATGCGTTATAAAAATGAATTGATTGAAATGGGTAAATATACAAGATAAAATTTTAAATACAACTGGTTCCACCTCTTAATTCCTTGAACTAAAGTAAGTACATTTAAGTGTTCAGTTCCAGAAAGAAAATTTGCAAGTCTAAGGCTTTGGTGCTCTGCCTGTGAGTTTCATTTATTATGATTGTAAATTTTGAGTTACACTTCAGCCTGTTCTCTAAGAATATAACATTTTATTTATTGGGCTTTTCCTTAAAAAAGTACATTCAGGTTATATATATTGTTTTTGCACTCTCAAAAGTATATTTAAATATCAAATTGACTTACTGGTGATCATTTCTCTTTTTTCCTTTGTGCTATGTACATTTTCCTTTCTAATATCCAAAATGAATCTTTGTGCTTGGCATGGTTATCCAGTTATTCTGGTCAGAATAATAATATCGAAATAAGCTAAAAAATGGTAATTAAGTTTTTTAAATCAAGTATAAACCACAAGCCCCCCTTTCTTTCCCCCTGGGGAAATCTGCTCAGTCTGGTCAAGATTAGGGAAATTGGAATGAGACAAACAGCTTGTAAATAAATAACTCAAGGGGCAGGAAAATGGAAAATGTATGTTGATAATTATTGATTTAACCTAATTAAGAAAAAACCATTCTTTTTTTTAAGACAAATGAGTGGGTAATAGAATTTATTGTAAAACAATAATTGGAACCATTGAATGGAGAAAATTTGGATTTTAAAAATTGTGTTAATCGAATTAAATAGATAGATTTAAAAAAAAAAAATAAATAAACCCATTCAACTTTCTTTATATGTTTAGCATTTTTTTGCACAGTATATTCGTCATCAAAATTGTATTCATAGCTCAACTTTTAGTACTGCTGATGCAACCACAGCAGATGTAATTGTGTTAGGTCTACAGTTTTAAATGAAAGGCACAGTGCTAATGAGTAAGAGAGGGAATACCATAGCTTCTGTTGGCCCATTGCCCACTTGCCAGGTGCTATGAATTTCAAACAGTTAATGGTGGAAGCGTTGTCCTTGAAAAGTACATTAATAGGCCTGCGATTTCCTAAACAGTGTGACACAAATTCTAACATTTTAATCCTTTATCTGTTTACTTGGGGTATGAGCCAAGTAAGACACTGCTGTTATCAATCAAAATAAATTTGTAGGTTTTGTAAATATGTAAATACGTATGAGACATAACCTTCATCATGTTAATTGAAAAATGTGTATGAAAATTGTGATTTACAAGCAATTTCCTTGTGAATTTATACAGTATTTTTTTTTTTCCCCCCACTTCTTCAGTAGAACTCTATTCCTCGCGGTTGTGTAGCCAATATTCTTTTTCCATTGTATGTGTGACTATCAAATGTTATTTGAAGAATACTGTTTAATGGGGTGTGAGCCAAATAACTAGAATATCATGACAGGATCTTAACCTAATTTGATGTAGAACTACATTTTTTTTAAATAAAGGATTAAATCTTGGGATATACAGAAGAGCAAGAGATAAAACACAGAAAGTACAGTGGGATTTTCAGTTCATTAAGATGAGTTTCCTCATGCTCAAAATTGGTCCATTTCCTGTTCTCATTGTATGTAAATGACATGTTTGTAATAGTGGAAGGAAATGTAGATAGGCTTGCAGCAATTGATTATGCAGAAGACATTAAAATTAATAAAACATGAAGCTACTAGAGATATCTGGGGGGGGGGGGGGGAAAGCAAAAATATTAATTTCAGAACTGTGTGATAATATAGGATGGAAGTGTCTAACCAGATTTTCAAGGTGTGTTGTTCATGGTTAATTAACAGAAAAAACTAATACCATGAAAAATTATAGCTTTTGCAGAAGAAATAGTTTTACAAATTTTACAACCATTTTATTCAATGCAGCAAACTCCCTATTGTCTTTGAGCGGATTGACCTGTTTGCGGATTATCTGTGCTAGGTTCTTCCTCTTTTTTTAACTCTTTGCGAGTGGAATACATGGCTTGTAAAAAATCCATTTTACTCTCTAGAAGAAATTAGGAGTTGTAAGACAAATAGAAATAATAATATTATCTATATATCTTGAGGGTTTCCTCAATGCAGAGGCTTTCCCCCAGCCAAGCAATACAAATGATAGTTAATTAAACAAAGTTTTGATACATCATATTTCAACATAATCAATTACTCTCTTCTGAGCTTGTCATCGTTTTTCTTTTATAATCTGTCTCCATTTTTCTCTGTCCTGTGTTTCTTCTTCCACTACACCAACTCTTTCCATTGATATCTGTATATTGTTGATCCAGGTAGTCATAGGACGTCCTCTTTTCCTTTTTCTTCCATCCTGCGTACATGACCATACCACTGTTGCATTATTGTACCTTACAGTATGTTCTGTAATTTTCCTTCATTATCTAATGGCCTGTGGGCCATATTCAGCCTGTTAAGAAGTTCAGTCCAAAGAATGATCAACAAGTTTTTTCTGGACTTGTTGATCTCGATGTGATTGGTGTATGAGCAGGCGGACTAGTAGTCATAGTCTAAAAGTCATATTATGTATGAAGTATGATGGGGAAAATTTTGGGATAGCATACAGCGTGTGGTTTTTCTCCGCTTCCCTCACTGCATACATCTGAGTCTACAGTACTTTTCATCTGTTCATGGGTGTAGCAACTACTGTAACAATGAACAGCACATAGAACTTAACGTTGGTTATTGGCGTTGGCACATGGTACGACATGTTGCAAAAATTTTTTTCCAAAAAATGGCAGTAGAACCTTAGCAATTCCCACTCCTCGTTTATATCATTGCTTTTTTGGGGGGGTAAGTGTAGACATACCAAGACTACTTTGCTGATGTTACTGATTCAACATTTGAGTTTGTTGTATTCCTTTCCTCTTGGCTTCAAATTGCATTTATTTGCATTAATGTTGCTGCACATGTCATTCTGTCTCTGGTTATTCTGCAGTTGTTTATCATGTGTTCATGTACCCTTGTGAAAATGACTCTGCTTATATACATGTCAGATGATCAGCAATATCCCGCAGTAGTTTCGAGGTTGGTCGCAAACCTGTTAGGTCCCAACTCTTGAAAACAGAAGTATAGCTAGTTTTCATTTTAAATTTAGCTTCTTCTGGTGAAAGGTATAAGAAACCCTGTGAGCGTATCATAGACTAAATTGCACCTTATTACAACATAATTATTATGTGATGTGTAGGAAATTATTCTATATACTCAGTGGTGATTTTAATTAACTTCCTCCATGAGTTACTAACCCTGTTTTATAGATGATTGCCAAGCAGGAGCGCAAAAGTCACAGACATCTTGTGCTGATGATTGACATACCTTTATTTATTTCAATAGAGTTATTTTAAAAGTATTTAATACCTATTTAAACATTAAGATGTCAACATAGGCCATCACAAGTTACTGGACACAGCCTTCTGTACTGGTAATGGATACCAGTGGATGAATGACCATGAAAAGTGATTGTTATATTTCAAACAGATAATAGGGCCTATTCTTTGTTACAAAGATATTTTATATTTTATTTTCAGTCTGGTATGCAATTTGACCATTTTAACCAGTGCTGGTATGTCATTGGACCTTTGAAACCAGTGCCAGTCAAGTCTTTTCTCTCTCCTGTACAATTCTCTAAAAGGTACTTAGAACCTTTGCAATTTCCACTCATATATTATGTATATAGCATCAATTTTAAATTTCTAGTGGTGATTTACCTTCAAAATTGTAATGAAGGTTTTTGGAAGTAGTCTGTAAGCTAACATCTATCATTATACTTCATCCCTTGTAGAACAGACCTACATCCGACCTGTGCATCATCTACCTTGGACAGAAGACAAGATTGGGGAGCATATATTCATAATGCCACCACTTATGACCTATTGATAGTTTTTGAGATATTAAGCACATACTATTACTTCATTCCATGTAATATCCAATCACATTACTGAAGATAATTTTTCTCTTCTCTGTAGCTTCTGGGGTTTTGTTGTCATACTTCTGAGCAAATATTACATGATTGTGAGAAAATATCTGATCTACTGAACTCTTTTTCAGAGAAGTAGGGACACCATTTTCCCACAACAGAGCAGTGACAATTAGTTTCATTAGCATGGAGAAAGTTAGCTTAACACATAGAACATAAAAGAGCATGTTCTGTCATGGGAGAGTAAAATGGATACACAATATGTGGTATGCAATAAAACAATTAATGCGTTACTTGTTAACCTTTGTGAAAGAGATTCATGCACAGAGAATGTTCACTTCTCAGCATCTCATTATAGATATGTTTTAGACCCTAAAGCATATATTTTAATAGCTGTATGTATGGGTGTCCATTCTTGATTGTGTTAAAATATTACAAGCATTATAAAAAAAATATATATATTTTAATGTTTTCGGTAGGCTTGACAACATAAAGTAGGAGTTGGTAACATTTCTGCAGGGCTGCATTTGGTAGGAAGTGGAAGCGAATTGGGCTCAGGATTTACAATTAAAATAAAAAAATAAAAACTGTTAAGAAGGTTTTATCATAGGTAATCCCCCGAGAGTTGGATTTATTAAGACTATTCCGTGAATAAAATGTAATGGATTATAGAAATAATAATTACTTTCGTGCTTTGTTGTATAAAAACAAAACTAACAGTTGTGAGATCACGGCACACTGTGAATCAACCATCCATGAATCGATTCGAGCTACCATGGTGTGCTACCAATGGTGCATATAAGACATAGTTAACTTCATTCAGGTAAGTTAACAGCAGAACAGAATAAATGCACATGAACTGGCTTGCACCAAATCAAAATTGTGTTTTAATCAATGTACATTTTCTATTGTTTCAATTTCCAAACAAGTTACGTTGTATAAAATAATCTGTTTTCGTGCCGCTTAGTGGCAGCATCTGACTATTAATCACTGCACACTGATACTCGCTTCTCCAGTAACGAGCACACAGTTTTATCATGATAAAACACCATCCTCGCGATTCCTACAAGAATATTGCAAGATAAACAGCCGTGATTGGTCTATATCCGAGGAATTGGTAAATGTTATTGGTTAATATCAAACATGCTGTGTATGAGTTGAATAGTAAAAGAAAATGCAGTCATAACTCCCTTGAACAGAGCAACAGTAAACCAAATACCAGCATTCAGTTATGCTTTTATCGTCAATACCACCTACAAAAACATTTATTGAATTCTTATTTGCATTAAACAGTGAGGTCGGAAGTGTTGTGGTCAGATTAGTTTGCCCAAAATCACTTCCAGTAAGAAGTGAAAACCTTCATAAGTAGTTTATAGTATTTTATGGCGAATAAAAGTCTTGAATTTTGGTAGACATATGAAATTTAATTTTTATTTTGTTTATTTTTGTTCACTTGACCATTAAAAAATATGGGATACATCAAGATAAATAGTATGTGCAATACAAATTTGAATACAATACAAATTAACTATTTTTAAATAGAACACTAATAAAATACAATTAAAAAATCTGATGTGAAACTCACGTAACTTCCTCTGCCCAAATAAAGTTTGTCTCTTGTGTATAATGACATTCTGTTCATGTAAATTAGTTGTAAATATGAAGAGAATGTCGTTACCACACTGTATTGCATCTCCAAAGGATACACAACTCAAATAAAATCTGATTAATGCATTCACGTAACTTTCTTTACTCTAAGCATGGCCAATGCATCTTTCTCACTTCACATTCTGATATAGCATAGTTGTATGAACCTGATGCATAGCTTTATTGTTTACCAGGCAAAACTGAATTTCTACACACAATGGGCGGCTTATAACTACCCTTCAGGTTTTCTTTTTGACAACATGTTTTAAATAAAAGTTTTAACCCTTGGTATAAGCACCCATGAACAGAATTTAAAGATGAGAAAATTGTGAAAAACGAGATTTACTTTATGTAAATGGAGCCGTATCCAGCTAGGCTAACTAATGTACGAGACCACACAGGTGGACATGCTTGGTTTAGAGTGTTAAAAAATTCATGCATTATTTTATAAAAATTGCTCTAATTGCAACAGCATTAGCAGTAATTTTTGTAAAGATGACAGTGGTTGGCAGAGTTTTTTGTGTAAACTGTTTGATGCTGAGAGACTTAAAAACTTCTCCCCATGTTGATAATTCATTCCTCCCCCAAAAATGTATCATTAGTGCACTACAAGACCCTAGTGTTGAGGGATCAGAATACATTCACTTGAGCAGACACAAACTTTTACACATACCTTCTCTTTATTTGAGTGTTGAACCACTTATGAATTTCCTTATACTGTATTTGGTATCAAGTACTTGAGTATTTAGCTTAAAAACATTTCATACTGTGTGTAAAAGTAATCCCTATACAGGCCATGGAGACCCAGAGGGTTCCAGGAGGTTGAGACTCCCAGATTTTGGACATTCGGCACATGAAGGTGGTCCAATGTCATTGGACTCATACATTTATAATTTTCATTTGTAGTATCCTGTGCATTGATATATAATTAGATTTATATTAATCTATTATACCCCTAAACACGAGCTTTGCTCATCTAGGGGCATACCTTACATTTTTTATGCTAAATTAGAAATAGTATTTTCTGTTGGTTTTTGTTTTTACCTAGGTACTAATGTTGAAATAATGCAAATAATGAAATGTAATAATGTATGTAACAATAAACTTCAAACTTATCTTGCCGGTTGTATTATATGAATGTGAGACATGTTCTGATACTCTTTGAGAAGAACATAATATGAGAGTGTTCAAAAACTGGGTGCTTAGGAAAATATTCGAACCTAAGAGAAATGAAAACGGGGACTGGAGAAAATTGCACAATGATGAGCTTATTATCCTGTACCCTTCACCAATTATAATAATTAATAAGGCCTAATTAAATTATGGAGAATGAAATGGGCTGGACATGTTGCGCACATGGGGGAGGAAAGACATATCTCAAAAACATTGATTGGGAGACCCAAAGGGAAGAAACCACTTGGAAAACCTAGACACAGGTGGAAGGACAATATTAGAGTAGATTTAAGGGAAGTTGGATTTGCGAGGGATTGTTGGATGGAGTTCTAAGCGTAGAATAAGGAAATAAAATTGTCAAGAAATGTGGGTCAGCTTAGAAGTGGAGTAGGAGTGTGGCTTAAAAATATGGATTTTTGGGATGAATGATAATGGGTATAATTGCTAAGCATAATTTACTTGTATTTTGCACTAGACCGCTAATTATTGATGTATTTTATTTATATATTAGCCATAGGCTACTTATAATTAATCAAATAAATAAATAAATAAGGTTGAATGGTGGGCTCAAGTAAGCGCTGACATGAACTTCCAGTTCCATAAAATAGATAATATTCCTTTATCTTGCTTAGGATTTGTCTATTGCTGTTGAGTAAGTAAATAAATAACTAGGTTATTAACAGATCATGTACGATTTATTGCTGTACAACTTTAAAACATGATCAGTGTCATTTAAATGCATCATGGGGGGTCTTACTTTTTCGTTTGAAATATGTCTGATAAACACAACTGACTACTACTGCTTTATCTATTCTGAAAACAAGTAGTGCAGGATTTAGTGTTTCTCATATTCATTGATATATGTGACAGGCTGCATCTTATTAACTGAGATTAGATAAAAGCTATAATTTACTAACTTCTACTTCATTCATACTTGCTTCAAGACAGTAGATAATATAATCAAATAATAGCACAACCCAGCCAATGGGCCTCTTTCAGAATAGAAAACAGGAAACCTTGTCTCTCCATAGGCGTTGGTATTCCTTCAAGCCGTAAGAAAGGGACAGCTGAACCAACCAAATCATGTAACTGTGGTGTTAGGATAGGTAATACAGCAAGTGATGTGATGTATTTTTAGTTTTATAAGCCATTCAAGGTAGTTTTTAAGATGTCTAAAACAAATGTAATTTTGCAGGTTGAGCTTCATCCGTGGGAGGGCGGCTGAAGGCAGAACCAGAATGATTGAAAGTGTTTCACGGCGTGCATTTAGTGGTTCAAGTGGCACATATAATGTTCGAGCGTCAGAGCTGGCACGAGATAGAAGACTCAAAACCCTGAGTGCTACAGTAGTATTTCTTGATGATACACAACATAGCTTTCAAATAGAGGTACTTGCCTTCTATAGAATGTTGATTCGTAATTTTCTTTGTTTTGAATTTATTAGAATAGAATATGTTTAGTTTACCCGGTGGAATTCTTTTCCAATCTATCAGGATATAATATATACATACTGCACTTTAAACTAATACTACCAAATCCTCATGAACTAAGTGATATACAAAGAAATACCACTGATGAAAGTTAAGCTGATGTCCCACAATCTAGTTTTTGGTGCAGATTTCTACAAACTGTCAAAATGGATCATGTCATATCGACAAATGCCATTACACACAGTTATTTCGTTCTATATTATTTTCCATCCAATCATATTGTATACAATGGAATAGAAACATTTCTGATTTTCTGTAAAAAAACTATGAAATCAACCACTGAGCATCATTGTCTTCCTGCATTGCATAGAAACATGGCAGCTTCTTTCCAACAGTATAACCCCAGTGATCTTTAGCTACTTAACTAAAGTAATGGTCTTTCTGACCACTCACTTTTTCTTTATATTTTACCACAGCTTAGTTTGAGTGCATTGTTGTTCGGTAAGTAGGCCTAATGTAATTACATCCATGCTTTTATATACATATTCAGGTAACTTCAGGCATACCCTTAAACTGACCTTAGATGCGCAGAAAATTTTGGGTGTGGAGGAGGTGGGCTGTGGGGTAAGAATTCACCAGTTGCAACTAAGCCATCCTCTTAGCAGGAGCTGTTTGAGCAACTTACTGCCTTCGTAAAAACATTGTGTTCACGTAGTCTACAATTTGCAACAAGTTGGGTTGAGTTGCTTCTTCGTCTGGTTTCTTCCCACCACCTGCCCAGCATGGGAGACCCTACCAGTAGCTAAGCTACCGCTGGTAGAGTTTGGTGGATCCCCGAAACATGCAAGCCCCACCACCAGCTACAGGGTCTTGCAACTCCTAGGTGGGGAACTTTGCACTATAAAGCATGGTTGTTTGCAGTGCCAGCTTCTCTCATCATGGGAGCATTAAAAACTTTTGTTTTTCGTTTGTAACTTGTAGACCTGTAGTAATCATATTCGCCGCAATAATATTGTAATACTTGATTGCCACTTCTTAATTTCCAGTAACAAATATTTGGGTCATAGGTCATTTGTAAAGAAACATTTTTGTCTTGAATGAATCATCCTTAACTTTCAGACACTATGCGAAAAAGGAGGATAAATTTCTATGGTCATCTTCTTAGAATGGACTCTGTTAGATTAACCAAACAAATCTTTGACTTCTTCCGCAACCGCAAAACAAAACCCAACTGGTTTAAAGAAACTGAAAAAGACCTAGTCGAGTTAAAAATTACAGAAAATTCGCTATTAGATCGAACGGCTAAAATAATAACTAAAGACGAAAATACAAGGTTCCAAGACAGGTCGTCACTGAAGTCCAAATCTATTATCTCTGAAGAAGAGAGGAAGAGAAGATCAGAAAGAATGAAGAAATACTGGGCACTTAGGAAGGAACAACACACAAAGAAATGACTGGTTCAACGTACCCCAAAGAGGGCGAAACGAAAGAAGAAGAAGAATCATCCTTATTAAGACTTTGTACAGGAAAAGCAAAACTATCACTTTTTGTAATGCAGTTAAAAAGAATTTACCATCGCTCTTACTGACTTGCTCTTTCAGCTTGTTGAACCATACAAGTTCTAAGCAAGATGCTTAACGAAAGAGAGATGGTAGAGTTCAGCAGTCTCTGCCTAATATGGATTGAAAGGGCGCCTAGTTTCCCAAATACTGAGTTATCTTGAATAAGAGGTTAAAAATTAAAACTTTTAGTGCGAAAATGAACAATGTGTTTATTGGCCTCAAATATAACAAACACTAAATTTAATTTACTATATAAGTTGACATAAACACACTTTTTGCTTCACTTACCATATTTTGGTATGACGCGTTTCAAGGAGCCTCCTCCCCATTTTCAAACACATTGTCAACTGCCAAATCCTGCTCAGGAAGATTCTTTTGCGCAGCTGGTGGGCTTTTATGAACTTTCTGATTAAACAGTCTTACTCAGGTATTTCGAAATTCATTAGGCTGTTCTTGAATTTTGCAATGTAAATTTTTTCCCAAATTTCCAGGTCCTTGTGTTTACTGACTGACTGACTAATAGTTTAGGTTCTTTCGAAATTTCATGGTCATATTCCCAAACATGTGATGCCACAGCTGATTTTTCAATTTGACAGTTTTTTACAAATTTTGACAAATTAAATTTATTATAGTTGCTTCGCTGTATAAAATTCCACAAAGTCATTATTAATAACTAGGGCAAGGCATTTGATGATTTTGCATCTTTTTTATATGAAGGTTAAAAGATAGCTCGAATATAAATAAATGTGTATCATGAAATATTTGATTAAATAAGGGCTATTTGTTTTTACATTTTTTTGCTTTATTTTGCATTTTCCGTCATTTTGAAGAGATAGTTCATTTTTTGGCAATATTTATGTCATTTTTTGCATTTTAGGTGATTTTCGGCGTTTTTAGGTCTTTCTCGGCATTTTAGGTCATGTTTCACTGGAGGTAGAGAGGAGCTTTTCTATGTACGAATCGTTACTTTCAGACAATAGACAAAGGTTTTTATTTGAAAATATCCGCCAAGTTAATTATAGTTAATTTTAATTCACGTTTTTTGTTTAAGTAGTATAGATTTACTTACTTTTTTAGCAACGAAATAAGGGTGTTTTATATTGTAAATTCATATACAGTATAACGCACTGTCATCTGTTAAATTGCTTTTAGTTATTAATTACTTAAAAAACACTAAATACAAGTATTGTGGAAAATTTATTGGTCATTTTTTTTATTTTGTGTCATTTTTCCACTATTTTTAGGTCATAAATGCATTTTTTATTTTGCATTTTTTCACTATTTTATGGTCATTAAATGCCTTACCCTATTAATAACAAACACTGTTAAAAATCATCATATAACATGTTAATATGTGTATACAGTAGTTACTCTTCTATGAAACAAAAATTATACAGTAGAACTCTAATTATCTGAACTCAACTATCTGGATCGCTTTGAGACAGTATTAAAGTGGTTTTTGTAGCAGCAAGCTTTGGGAAACACTCTTCCAGTGCCGATTATTTGCGAAAAAGCAACAGTTTTAGCCGGCAAAATCAACAGGTTGTCAGCAAAACAACTGACTGACCACATACAGGTATAACACTTTAAGTAAGTGCAGTATTGTGCAGTTAAAAAAATGACCTTTCTCGTGATTTATTTAATTATCCAGATATTTGATTATCCATGCATGTCTAGTCCCAGTTAATCCAGATAATTGGAGTTCTACTGTATGTGTCAATAAAATACAACAAAATAGTTTCTTGCCAAACAATCATTTGATTCTGCTGTCATGGCTACCGAGTAATCCGAACTGGCCGAACCTACCTCATTCCTCGGTAAAATGAGTTCATAAAATGAATGAAAATTCACTGCTATCTTTTATATTTGTCATTTGGTTCCAGTTGTTAAATTAATTATTTTAGGTAGATTTCGAAGAAAAATCTACCTATTGCAATGGATACCATGTCATGATTTTCGAAAAATTCTTTCATATCTTTACGTTTCATGCTCCCCTAAGTACGAAACCACCGCCCGTTCAAAAAAAAATTTTGTGATATTGATATATATAATATATATATATAATATATTTATATAATATATTTATATATATATATTTTTACACGATAGCGGCCGTAATTTTGAAGATATTTGAACCAAATTTTAATATGTTATTTCTAGGCCCAATAGTTCGGACAAGTTCGTTAATGAGCAAAATTGGCCCAAGGGGGTGGTCGGGGGAGGGGGTTGAAATTTTTAAAAATGTATATCTCGGCCCCTATGAAGTATACAGGGAAACTTTGTTTGGATAAATTAGAGTACTCCCTATGGAGTTCACAGTGACACCAACGATTCGGGGGTTCGAGTGAGGGTGGGGGTGGGGGATGAAAATTCGAAACTTTTGAAACCACGTCTTGTGGGGTATCGTTGAAAAGCTCTTGATGAGTACTCTACAAATCAATAAATAGTTTCTTGATAGCTCTAATATGACGCGAGATTTTAATGTTTGAAAATAATAAAACTTAAAAGAATTATTATAATATCATAATTTTGTCTTGTTTAGCGGCTTTGCTAATTTTATTCATTGCTGATCTTGCGCACGGCCTCCCAGAATATTATATCCTATTCTTGTTGTCAAAACAAATGATTGTAGGCTCTTCCTCTTTACTGCAGGTTTGCCACGCCAAGGCTAAAAAAGAAGAGTGCTGCGCAGTGATAATAATTAAACCAAAAGCACTTTGAAATCTACCTCAGCCTGTAGGCCTGCCTAAAGGGATTTTATTTTATTTTTCAGAAACGATCAAAAGGACAAGTTTTGCTGGAGCTTGTATATCAGCATCTCGAACTAATTGAAAAAGATTATTTTGGACTTCAGTTCTCAGATAATGGTCTTCCTCCCACTCCAGCTAATTCTGATACTATGGTGAGTTTATGAATTGTCATTTTCTGTTATTGTTAAAGGGTTTCTAAAACAAAATCTGCTGTATTTTTTACACTGTTAAAACCCATGCAATTACTTTCTTATGTCTGATTTGTAAGACACAAGGTCTAACATAGCTTCTAAAATATTTGAGATAATATAGTGAAGTTTTACATGCACCTGTATTTCACACAAAGATGAATGTTATGACATACAGTCCATCCCCTCATGTGTACTACATTTTTTTGTTTTTAAATATGTATAGTCCTTAAATTGTAAGATTTCAGCTTCTGTTAAAAATTGTAATTTAGGTACTGAAATAAGTGTTTGACATATTCTTAATATAATAGAAGAATAGAATAAGCAGGAGTCATTGAAATACACTTGAAAACTGTGATATTTATCGTGTAAACGCTTTCAGAATACATTCTTGTGCCACCTTATAAATACCTGATTGCTGATTATTGATTATGATTGTTATAAAAAAAAAATTAACATTGTAATCTTAATGCCAAGATAATATACAAAATTGTAGTTATACAAAAGCTCAATTGAAATGAGATTCATGGTAGTGATTAATAAAATTAAAATATAGCATCAAGTACAGTGCTTAATAATATTCCCCCTAATTGGATTAATTTTAAAACCAAGCAATATGCATCTTAAAAAGTACTGAGTCTTACAGATATTAATTTTTCCAGCGATGGCTTGACCCATCTAAGCCGGTGAAGAAACAGATTCGAGGTAAGTGCACATTGAATTTGAATTTGCACATCACAGTTTAAGAGATGTAGTCTTAATTATTTTTGTTAACAGCTGGTATTTGCTATAATATTTTCAGGTGGACACTTCTACTTCAGAGTCAAGTTTTACGTATCAGATCCAAGTAAACTTCAAGAGGAATATACTCGCTATCACTTTTATCTTCAGATCCGTAGAGACATTCTTCAAGGTCGTCTCCAGTTACCTGCCAGTACTGCCTGCCTCCTGGCTAGTTACACCGTCCAATGTAAGTCTCATAAAAATAGATTATAAGCAGAGAACAGGATTCAAAGGGAACCCATTTTGTATACCGGTACATCAGTGTGAGCATAACATACTCAATAACGGCATTAATAATGTTTCATGCCTCAGATTAAATGGTTTTAGTTTCCTTTTTTTATTATTTTGTTTTATCTTTTTCGTCCCATTTTGCCATTTTTTCTATGCTTGGATCCCTTTTTAAGGAAAATTGCATAAATTTCAGCAGTTTTCTTGTATTCTTGTTATTATTCCATTAATATGATGCATGTTTGATATTGACAAATAACTTAGATATCGACCAATCAGGATCATTTGTTTATAATATGCTTGCTAAGAACACAAGGATGCAATTTATGAGAAAATATAAGCTTTTTACTGGAAACGTAAGGCATCAGTATGAAGTGTTTAATATGTCATATGTTGCCTTTGAACAGAATAAAAATGCGTTATTTTACAGAACATAAGTTGTTTGGAAATTGAAATAATATAAATGTGCATTAATTAAAAACAGAATTTCAGTTCGGTGCAAGCCACTTTGTATGCTTTTGTTGTGTTTTGATGTTAGCTTATGTGAATTGGGTTACATAAAAAATTGGTTAAAAACTAAATGTTTTTACAGTATTGACGAGTATGAAATGTGTGTCATGAATGATTTAAGGTTCTAATTTTATAGAATTATTTTTATTATATAAATAGTTTTGTATGTTCTTTGACAATGTCTATTACAACTGTATATGTTGATCTAATGACAGTAAAAATGAATGAATGAATGAATGAATTAATATTTTTCATACACACTATTGGCAGCATTGGCTAGAATTTGGTAACTCATTTAATTTATCATTTGTCGATTCATTGTGTGTCATGATCTCACAGCTGACAGATTTGATTTTAAATAACAAAGTAAAAAAGAAAAAAATTATTTACATAATTCATTACATTTTATTCATGGAATAGTCTTAATAAATCCCACACAAAATAATGAGTTTCATCATAAATTTGCAAATGCAAATATCGATAAGTTATCACTAAACTAGTAACCTCTCGTGGGATTACCTATGATAAAATAAACTCTAATTGGTTGTATTAATGCACCATCAATAAGTTAGTTTGTATTAGTACAGCTAATGTTGTATCATATGTAATATATCAAGAGGCCTGGATTTCCTATAAATTCTTGAATTTGTGAATTGTGAATTTATCTTGGGAGAATTCAGACCTCAAGTGATATTTAATGTGACCATTTAGAAATATTTACATACTTGTAATTAAACATGTAATGAATACTATAAAACCAGGAAAATTAATAAAACTACGCTAATTTTGTTATTGTAAGAGTTACATTTTGTGGGGGAACAAGCGATATATCGATTTATCTAGGGTTACCAGATGGTTGTGGATGGAAAGGACATTCTGATCATGGAAACCATCTTTAACGGCCGTGGGTGTCGGCATGCTGACCACATGCCCTCCAATCCTGCCATCTGCCTATAGTAGATGATGCAGCAATTGGATGTTGCCATAGTCTCTTCAGGGATGTAGTTTTTTTAAGTTTAGTTTTATGGATGGAAAGGAGGACATATGACACTAAAAAGACAGGACTAAACCAGGACACATTAAAATTATTATTGAATGGCTCTGTTTTGAAGGCCTACATTTATCCGGCAGTCTAAATTTGTATCCACCGGAGCCTGTATGAACATTCCTATCAATACTGCTAGCTTGAGGTACACATTTATCTGATGAGGCTCCATGGTTAGCAACAAAACTTGGACAAACAAACAATCTGCTTCCTCATCAGAATGATGTTTTTTTAAGCATTTGTATCCCATCTCCATTTCAGCAGTATACTTCTGTTTTCTTTTCCTTATTTATGAACTGAACACACAAAATAACACTTGCAGCATAATATGGTACTTAATATTTCGTAACATTCTGGTCATTTCTACCAACATCAGGATCTAAATTATAAGTTTCCTCCAAAAAGGTTATAAAAAAAGGGGTTAATACAAGTAATATGAAATGAACACAAGTGGGTGAAAAGATTACGATTTTAGTGAAAGTACAGTACAGTGGAGTACAGATTATGATGCGATGCTCAGAGAAATCGTTTGGTAAAATCTGGAAATAAAGTCATCCTTTTCCAGTTGTTAAAAGAATTGCTTGTACAAAAATAAGGATATTTTACAGATTTTTAAAAATAAATAAGGATGCCAGGACATCCTTAAATATAAGGACATGTCCTGCTAAATTAGAACATTTGGTGACCCTAGGTATATCGATTAGTGATGGTGATTGTCATGCCATCGTCGATAGTCGCGCAGCATGTGACTTTTTAATATTTTTATCTTCATCAGGTGGTTAGATTGCAATAAAATGAAAATGCTAAAACTAAAACAATAAAATTATGACATAGATACTTGCGATTGGTTGGAATTCCACATGTTCTTACCCTTGATTGGTCATTGATTCATGAGCTAAATAGTCACTAAAAATAGTACTGTACTAACTTCATATAGCTGACGAGACTGATGCAGGCTGGAACTGCCTGATGATCAGTTTAACAATATATCAATCTCTTATGTCTCATTGAGTGAAGAAAGCACAAAGCATACTGTGTCCATTTTATTACATTTTTAATACTTGTCCAGTGTGACTGCAAATAAGTTAGTTTTGTGACCATGTATTGTAGTTTAATTTGTTATATCACTGCAAATAATTAATTTACTTTGTACTAGCACCACTAAATTTGTATCACTGTGAATAGTCAGGCAGTCTCTTATATTTATACATATAACGTTATTTAATGAAAGGAAAGTGTTAACATCATTTTTGTCTGAATATACAGGCTGCTCTTTAGAAACTTAAATTACCTGTAGCTAGAAATTCCAGTGTAGATTATCTTGTTACACTTTCCATTTTCCTTGGTATGCTTTCCAGGAACTGGTAATCTAGCCTCTTACAGTTAAGAATTGGTAATAAAAGTGTAGGAAAACATCTTCAGTTAGGGGATATTTTATTGTTACCCTTAAAAATAATTAAACGCATACTTAATTGAGTATCATATGTTTTTTTTTTCAGCCGAGCTCGGTGACTACAATATGGAAGAACATGGTCCAGGATACTTGTCTAATCTTCAGTTGATGCCTGGCCAGACTGAAGAAATGGAAAAGAAAATTGCAGAACTTCATAAATTACACAAGTATGATATTTGTTTATTTCATTAAAAACCTGAGTTACATAAATTAAATAATGTAGACTTTTGTATGTGTTTACATGATAATTGTACTCATATTCGAGAATTTATTTTTAATGTCGAACAGTAAAATATAATTTTACATAATCTCTTTCTATTGCATTTGTTCAGCATTGAGTTCACTGTGATTGTAAGTGTGATCAACTTTGTCAGTTTACCTTTTTTCTTAGCAAAAAGTAGATGTAAACAGAAATACAAGGTGAAAGTTATGTTCTAATCCTCTGAGAAAGTCGTAATTTCAAAACATAGTTCCGTCTTAATAATTGTGTTATAAACATTTTGTGCACAATTTTTAGAATCAGTGAGTGACATGAACATGGTAAGAATTTTAGAAGTAGTCTATTTAGAAATAGCTCTCATTGATTATTTGTGAAAATGCAAGCAATTATGCACTGACTTAAAATATGCAGTCACAAGAATAGAATCTCCAAATTCGTAATATACTCCATTGATTTGTCAAACATAAAATTAAAAATAGAATATCATAGATAATTTTAAAATAACAAAGTTTTTTAAGATGTTTTTATTTTCAACTACATTAAGATAACCTATATATAATCTATGTCAAATGTAATCTATGTGCTAACTTCTTCTGTATTGATTTGTTTACTTTGTCCACAGCGACAACCTGCCAATGCAGGAAGTTGTTGTACATATTATGTGCAAATCAATAAAAAATATCTACACTCCTGGCCTCAAGCAGTAGCTTACTAGGGAGTGCCTTGTTTATGTTGTCATTTTAAATGTAAATATATATATATATATATATTGTATTTTGTGTGTAAGTCTTGTGTAGTTTGAAATTCCATGTAACTTGTAAATGCTTGTACTAGTGTACAGAAAAAAATAATCAATTGCAAAATTTCAAATGCATAATATTATGTTATCTTTCAACAAATTGTCTGTTCTTACATTGCTTTGTACAGAATAATTAAATGTTGGTCAAATGATTCATTGTAAATGCTTAGAGCTATTTCGAGATAGAACTCGAGTCCTTTCATGTCACTGCTTTTTGAAAATTTAATGAATCTCGATGTGTAGCTGTTTGCAATACTTGCAAGATAGTTACTTGTGTTCATTCAAAGTTAATTATTGCTTTCTGTTTACAGGGGCCAGACACCAGCAGATGCTGAATTTAATTTTCTGGATCATGCAAAGAGACTTGACATGTATGGAGTTGATCTACATCGCGCGAGGGTAAGGGTAAGCAAATATTGGTATTCTGTGTGGTGATTGCTTCTATCATACACCAGAACATAGGCCTAGGTGCTAGTTGAGATGGTCTGCTTGTTTTGTAGGCTCATCTCCCCCAAATATGTAAACACTCCCTCTACCCTGTGCACTTTCTCTGTCCCACCCTCGCTAAGTTCCCCTTCCTTGATTTACCCAAACAGCTGTAAGCTCTAACTTCGTTCTTGTAAATATATTGATAAACTCATCTCACGTGGGATTACCTATGATAAAAACACTTGAAACCTTGGTGAAGATGTGGATAACTACCCATGAAACATGTTTTGCTATTAAAGTAAGTACCAGTAACTAAAGTAAGTAAATAGTGAAGTTTAAAGTGTTTTTATCATAGGTAATCCCACGAGAGTTGGATTTAGTAAGACTATTCCATGAATAAAAATGTAACGGATTATACAAATAACAATTACTTTCTTACTTTGTTATGTAAAAACAAAACTAACAGCTGCAAGATCATGGCATCCTATGAAGCAACCATCCATGAATCGATTCGAGTTACCATGTTGTGACCAATACTACCAGTGGTGCATATAAGACATAGTTAACCTAATTCAGATAAGTCAACAGCAGAACAGAATAAAAGCACACGAAGTAGCTTGCACCAAATTGAAATTGTATCTTTAATCAACGTACATTTATATTATTTCAATTCCCGAACATTTATGTTGTATAAAATAGTGCGTGTTTATTGTGTTCAGCTGGCAGCATGTGACGTATTAATCATGGCACGATGATGCCTTACATGTCCAATAGCAAGCTGACATTTTTTCAGGTAAAACGGCTTGTTCATATTAATAGCAAGCATTTTTTAAGATAAACGATCGTGATTGGTCTATATCCTAGGAATTGCTAAATGTTATTGGTCAATACCAAACGTGCGGCGTATGAGTGGAATAGTCAACTTAATTTCCTTAAAAGTATATTATATAACTAAGATTTTCCATTTTAAACATTTAAAAAAACTAAAATTTATTTTCTCTGAAATTTGTCAGATGATAAGTATTTTGTCATATTAATGTAAACATGGCATCTAATTCTGTTCTTATTTTTTATGTTATAGGATACTGCAAATAAAGATATTCAGCTTGGAGTTACATCTGTTGGCTTAGTGGTATTTCAGAATAACGTCCGGATTAACACTTTTTCATGGTCAAAGATTGTGAAAATATCTTTCAAGAGAAAACAGTTCTTCATCCAACTTCGCAGAGAACCTGTAAGTCTGAATGAAATATCAGAAAGCTATCATCGCTCATCAAAAACAGTAGCAATTTCTAACATTTTATCTTGCAGGGAAAAGAAAAATTTAAATAAAGCAAGTACATGATCACATCACCTCTAAAATTAGAAACAGTGTATGCTTTCACATTCACCACAAGCATCATTCGTATGCCTGTGAAGTCAACATTAACTTGTTTACACATTTATATTTTATATTAAAAATGAAAATATTCTTTTCACATATTACTTGTAAGTAAAAACTTATCAAATTAGGACAATCGTTTCGATGAGCTTCTCATAATTATCATCATCAGCTGACTTCAACTGAGAAGTTCGCTTCTCTATCCACCGGATGTCCTTCAGATTGTAGGAGTTTGAAAATGGTTAAAGAAGCAGACTTGTCAGTTGAAATCAGCTGATGATGATGAGAAGCTCATCGAAACAATCGTCCTAATTTGGTAAATTTTTACTTTCAAGAAATGTATGAAGATGAATACTTTCATTTTTAATATATATAATTAGAGATAGGAATTTTTCGGTGTTTTCAAATCAAAGAAAGCGGTACTTTGAAATGTGAAATTCGGTGGTTTCAATTGAACTTTTCGGCACTTTCAAAACTATAGCAGGTTCACGGGAAAGCATACCTTTTATGTGCTTAAACCATACAATCAAATTAACTTATACACATTTAAACCCAATCAAGACACAATATTTACAAAAGGCTAAATATTACACATTTAAACTCAATCAAGACACAATATGTACAAGGCTAAGTAAAGTTTATCCTTCAGAGAACATTTCACTAAAAAGTTCAACGTTCTCTTGGGACAAACGATGGTGCCTGTCACTCAATACGCTAGTGTTCGCAGAAAAAAATCTTTCGCAGTCTGCATATGCACACGGCATCCACAACGCCAAACTCCAAGGAGAACTAAATACGTCGTACTAATACTAATCAAATCCTAATACCGAATATAAGCCACCCCTGAATTTAAGCCTAACCTGCCTTTTTAACAGTAATGTAAAGGAAAAATAATTAAATTAACCCCAAAGTGAAACAATCAATTGCCTCATATTCATAATATTAAAGTAACACATTTCATAGCTGAAATATGCCTGAAATAAGAAAAAGAAAGTACCGGTATCAACTGACTTAAGTTAATAAAATTAAATAAAACTGACGGAAACGAAAACAGAAAACTGTACTTTACACTTAATATGACTTTCATTGTTGAATTTTGTGCGATTTTTCTATTTTTCATAACCACTTTCAGTTACCATTATTTGCATTCCCATATGTTACAGCATTTTTTTTACTTCTGAGTAACTCATATTACACGCATATTCTGTAATACCGCTATAAAAAATGACAAAATACGCAAAACATTATTATTATTATTATTATTATTAAACATAGCTAATAAAATTAACATCACTTGTGCATTTTACGCCTCTTCTACGATGTTTATTAAAATCGATATATTTTCGATGTTAAATCGATTCGTATATCGATAGTCTTCGCGATTCGAGATAATCGATAGGTGGCGGTGCTTGGAAGAGGGTAACCAGCTACGGTAGATCAGCCGGCTTTTTCGTTTTCGGCCTCTTTCTCGCAAAAAAGTAAAAATTTGTGCCAAAAAGCGCACTTTAAAGTAAAAATTTGTGACAAAATCGCATTTTCAAGCAAAATTGGCGCTTTCATGCAAAATTTGCATCAATTCGCTAGTACAAAAAACATATTTCAGGGTACTGTTGTGTGTGTTGAAGCTAGTTATCATTCCTAATACAGTTCTTAATAAAAATCGTTAAATTCGCGATCGCGAAAAATTCCTATCCCTATATATACCGTATTGGCCCGAATATAAGACAATGTTTTTTCCCTGAAAATGTGCTTTTAAAAACTATACTCGTCTTATACGCGCACCCTAAGACAATCCAATCATGAATGAAGCTGTGCACGTGTATAGCGGCCGGGGATCCCCACGCAAATGGCGTGCGTCCGATCCAAGGTCAAAGTCGCACGGAAATTACCGAATTTTACCGAACTTGATTGTTCCCAAATTTGTGCTTCTCCTTGTACTGCCGTGTACTGCACTGCTTGGCATCTCTATTCTCTACGCATAATGCTTTGTTTGACCACTAACATGGCAGACCATGGGGAAAAGAAAGCAACTTCATTGTCTCAATGCGCAAATAAAGACGAGAGAAGAAGTTACGACATGAACTTCAAACTTCTGTTTTATGTGAAGCAAAATGTACTAATAAGCTATTTTATTTATTTTTTCGTAACTACCCTTCAAAAATTTAGGGTCGTCTTATATTCGAGGTCGTCTTATTTTCGGGCCAATACGGTAATACAACACTTCACGATGATTTCCCAGTTAATTTAATCAAACATTTATGTTTAGTGAAATGCCTTTTTAAAATTCCAGATTTCCCTTCAGAAATAAACATTTTTTTAAGTTAGGAAAATTTGCATAAAAATTATATTTCCCCACAAACAGAAAAAATGTATTTTGTCACGAGTGTAAAATGACTACATTTCGACCTAGAATTGACTGAAACAAAAGATTTCCACGTTATCAATGGTACTACGGTAACTACAATTTGCAAAGCTTTCATTTCCAAAAAACTAAGTATTTCTGTCAATCTACTAATTTGACTGAGCTTTAATTTGAATTATGTAAATTTATTATACCTGTACTTATTTATTTTTAGTCTGAAAGTTATGATACTCTTCTTGGATTCAACATGGTGACATATCGCTCTTCAAAGAATCTCTGGAAATCCTGTGTGGAGCATCATACATTTTTCCGTCTTCATTCACCACAGATTCGTAGTCGTCGTTTTCCTCTCACTCTTGGTTCAAGGTTCCACTACTCTGGTCGTACAGAATTTCAAACAGTAGAAGAAGGCCGGCAGCGAGCAAGACTAGAAAGACATTTTATACGGTATGTTTGGCTATTGTGGTACAAGCTTCTCATATGTGCAACAGTTGAAAACTCCAGTAAACAACTTGACCCTCTGAGGGTATGTGTAATATGTATTAAAGTTTTGATTTTCATTTTATCTTCCTGAATTCTTCATGTCTTAACAGTTAGAATTCATGTATAGCTTAGCAATGATATCTCTTTTTGGTGCTATGACTGCCAATATAATACCATATTTTACATTTGCATTTTTATGCTATTTAAATTTATATTAAGAACTAAAACAGTGTTTTTGTTAAAATGGTTAAACTATACTGTTTTTATATAAATTAAATTTTACAGCATTCAATTTCACATAATTATTGTAAGAAAAGAGTTACCCAATTAGAACACATATTTCAATGGGTTCCCCATCATCTCAGCTGAGATCTACTGACAAGTTTGCTTCTCTATCCAACAGATGTCCTGGTTGTATGAATTCGAAAATTATGTTAAAATTTTATAAGTCTATCTTTGTTTTTATTTTTATTTTTTATCTATACTTTTTCCCAAACAGTTAAATTAAGCGGTTTCTAAGCACATTTCAGAAATTTTGCCTCGCTATTGAAATCATGACCTGCAGATCAGAAATGATGATCCACTGCAGATTTTTCTATCTGTTGGTATTTAGTGTTTCTCATGTGTTTCTTGCACCTTGATTTTAATATTCTTATTACAGGGAACTTTTTTTACCTGTCTCCAGAATTCAGGGCATTTTAGAGATAGTCATGAATCTGTACATTCGTTTCTGTTCAGAGAATTTTAGTATATACCTGCCCTGAAGAGTGAATTCTTGTGTATTTGTTAAACTTTTTTTTTTGTATTTAAAGGTCAATGAAGTCATTTTTATAATTTTTTTACTGGCTGTAAATATTATAATCAGCTGTTCTGTAATGCTTCCTTTATACATGATGTAGTGACAAAAGATCAAAAGATCTAGGGAGAGAGTTTTATAAGAAATTTTAAAGATCCCATAAAATTAATGAATCTGATATTAAAGAAAGCATTAGGTAAAATTTATGGATACTAGTGCTAATAAGAGCATATGGATATTTTACACTTGTTAAATTTTGTAATTTTAAAAAAGTTTTAATATATTAAAAATAGATTACATTTCTACAGATCTCCGAGCAAAAGGCTTGTACGTCAAACTGTACCACCACCAGTAGAAGAGAAGGCAAAACATGTTGCTCCACCAGCACGTCCCCCTCGGCCTTATGATAACAAAGTTACGTCGCTTGGAGCAAGGGAGCCTCGCAGAGCTTGGGGAGAAGCTGCACATCCATCAGATGAGTGAGTATTTATTTCAGCAGTAAAGCTAATGTATATAGTAGCATTTATTGTAAGCTGTTCATCAAGACTGATTAGCTTTTATCTTCAGACATTCTGAATATGAGTCATTTAACGTCAGAGCGGATGTTTTGACTCCATTACTTTTTTATTATAAATTAATTTTTTTCAGGAAATGCTCATGCTAACTCATAAAAATTCCATTTTCTCCCCACATATTTTCTCTATGAAATCAAGGTTATGCCTGTTGCTCACGGTCAAATTTTTCTTTAAATTTATTGCACAACTATCACTTTTCAACAAATTGGTATTGCTAACGATCAAATTCCCCTTTTGGCAAACGTTTGGTTATTCGCGTCTGCATATAGGTCATGTTCTAATTCCAACAAATGAGCTGTCAAAAGTCAATCAGCGCAACGAACGTGAACAGCCCGCGCCCCGGGCGGTATTGTGGAGAACTTGCTGTCTGCAAGCCAAATGATTGCAAGTGCAGCCATTTTCCTTCCTCACATATTCTTCTTTTCCTAGCGTAGCAACTACATCAAAATAGCATGGGTATATACCTGTGTAGACATCGTTATTCCGAACGGATTAGTATAAAAATCATGACGAGAACACGACTCGTTGCCATACAAAAACGAAATGAAAATTCAAAGCGGGATGGCATAGGAGCCGTATTTGTATATGCACGATTCACCCTTGCTTCCATCATTCCTTCATAGCCTTGTGGTAGGATGCTAGACTGTGGTGCTAGAGGTCTCGGGTTCGATTCTTGGTATAGTAATTTTTTTTTCTTTCATAATTATTTTAAATGATCGTAAACAATGTATGATTTTAATATTTCAAAGCTTCACGCATTGTTTGCTTTCTTTTATATGAAAAATTCAAATACACAGGGCAAAGGAAACAACAGGATGTGAAATTTATAAAATTACAATAATAATTATAAATAGCTAAAGTATTAATGTTCGGCAGATTTAAAGGACAACTTTAATCAAATCATGGCAAAAACCAAATATAAGGTGCATCGTCGCATGAGAAATAGCCCTCCCCCAGCGAAGCACTTCCTTTTATACCACGATCTAGCGAATTCTTCGAGGATACACAGGCTGACAAACTGTTGGGTACAAGGCAAACCTGTGGGAACTCTCGAATTTTTTATATTTGGTACAAGGGGCACTCTCGAATTTTTAATATTAGGTACAAGGGACACACTCACAGTTTTAATATTTTTTACAAGGGGCACTTCCGCATTTTTAATATTTGGTATGGTCGGGAGTGTCGGCGACAATATACAAGGATAGTTTGTCGCCATGCTGCGCGGAGAAACAAAATGTGAATATCGAGTGGGCGGAGCTTAAACCGCACGTTATATTTGTCTTTCGTAAATATCATAACACTGAAATAAATTATTTATAAGTTTTGTAAATTATCTTAATAATGTGATCTTGTCCCATCCCAATTAATCTGGATAATTGTTGTCTTTTAATGTAAACGATACAACAAACTACCATTTGCAGCGGAGTATGAGTAGCTGAAAATTTAGAGTACAGGAGTCTACCACTAGGTGGCAGGGTAATACTACGATGTTGCGAAATTTAGTACACAGAGGGAGAATCATTTGCTGGTATGCATTTGATGACCCATTTTACCGTTAGCAAAGGTGGATTTGTTTAAACGTTTGCTTAAATTTGTTGTACAATAAATTTAACGAAACAATTTGACCGTGAGCAACAGGCATTAGACTAATTTCTAAGGTTAAAAATCGTGCTTTTATTTTGTGTACTCAGTTTTATACATTTTACACTAATTACTGCAAATATAATTATTCTTGTAGTGTTCACGGTAATTAAATACTGGATTTAAAATATAGGAATGTTCTCTGTTTAACTGTTTCACTGCTACAGCCATATAGGCCTATATCCATCAGCGCACATCACTGCTTGCTCTGCCCCAGTTGCATTTTTCTTTTCGCATTAGACAATTTCTGTTTCATCCAAAGAATTTAATTATGTTATTATGCCCTAAATTCACAGGAGCAGAAAATATTTTCATTCAAGATAACTTTCTGTTGCATAAAGGGCCCATTTAGTGCAGGTTTTATGGTAGGTACCTAGGTAGCAGCGTCATCTAGTAAAAAATATTTGTGGTTAAAAAGAAGTACATTGCTCAGATAAAGTATCTTAATCTCCATGGAATTCCAAGATAAGTTAAATTATTTCATTTAGTAATGAGTGACCTAATAGTTACATTGTGACTAATATGATAAGAGAATTTGTTGCTTTATTATCAAACAGGAAACCCAAGTCACTTCATAGATATCATAGCATTCAAGAACAGCTTATATTCTTGATCCAACCATTCCCTGTGAATCTCATGACAGTGATCAAGCCGGAAATGTTGATGTAGAAAAGAAGAGCATCTACGAGAGCTGTATACCATTCCTTAAAGAAAAATAATACCATGCGTTGACTTGCACAAAATGAACAATATCAATAGTGCAACTCTGCAGTGAATAACAGTGTTTAATTTCATCTTAATGCCCATTGGGCGCACTTTACTTTATTATTAAAGAAAAATAATCACGCAAGATTTGGTGGCCATCATTTTTCAGTACAAGGTCTTCCATTTGTTTCCTGAGGTAGAAGCTGTTGTTCGATTGCACAACTACTGCAAAAATTAGGGATCACCAAAGAAGAAACCAACATCTAACTGAAAGCATCATTGTTCATTCGATATCCATCTTGAATCACCATGTTTACTCCAATAAATAATTTTGAGCTTCTGTTTCGAAGACTACCGTTGGTTTATATTTATGTATGCCATGTATGAGGGTCTTTCAGAAAGTAAAGAATGATTTGGCATAACTAAACAACAACAAAAGATATCAACACAAAACTTTATTTACAAATTTACAGTACCTTATTCTATTTCCCAACATAATCACCATTGCTGTCAAGGCATTTATTGTAACGTGTTACCAGTTTTTCAGTGCTGATGTTATACTCTTCTACTGCCAAAGACCTGAGCCAGAATGTCACTGCCGCTTTGAGATCTTCATCGGTTGGGAACTCTTTTCCATCCAAAAAGTCCTTTAGTTTTGGAAACAAGTGAAAATTGCTGGGTGCCAGGTCAGGGCTGTAAGGAGGATGTCCAAAAATTTCCCACTTAAAACATTGAAGTTGTGCTTGTGTTTGAGCAGCTGAATGAGGCCAAGCGTTGTCGTGAATAAAAAACACCTTTTCAGATAACTTTCCAGTCTCTTGTTTTGGATAGCACGTTGTAGTCTTATAAGTCGCGCAAGCAATTTTGGGGTATGGAATTTATTAATGAAAGCTTTGAAGCGAGTGACTTACCAATAACACTTCCTCCTTCTCCTCGCATAGACACCTCATCGCTCCACAGAGGTGCCTTATCTTCCAGTTCAGGAGACACTCACTCACAAAATGTTGTACACACATGACATGTTCCACTATGATTGTTAGTTTTATTTTTTATACACATTTCACGTTTCTCAGTCTTATTCCAGTCGTCTAATGAAAAACAACGCTGTTATCTTGACTATTCTTCTTCTTACACCACATATTTCATGGTCACAAAACACACAGAAAACGTGAATTAAAGCAGGGGGTGCCCACCCCCCAAACTTGATTGCTCACCCCCAAACTTGATTGCTCACCCCCAAACTTCATTGCTCACCCCCCAAACTTCATGCTCACCCTCAACCCAATTGGCTGTCGACAAGGGCGCCCATATGATATTTTCTAGGGGGGAGCAATTTTTTTAATTAATTAATTTTTTGTCGCTTTAACTTCTTGGGCCACTTTGTAACCTTATATTAATAATATAATAAGTGCAACAATGACGTAGCCAGAAAATAATTGTGGGGAGGATCGGAAGTGCCGGGTGGGTTTGGAATACCTCCCCAAAATGGGGGTCGGGGGTCCATCCCCAGAAAATTTTTAAATATTGAACTAATTAAAATCACATTTTACGCTATTTTAGCACAGAAAAACTAGTTAGGAACTTTGTTTACCATACTCTAAGACATGCCAATGTAAACAAGAAAATGTTACCTAAGTCGGGTGTCCACCCCCGGGAAATTTTTTAAATATTGAACTAATGAAAATCTCATTTTACGCTATTTTAGCACTGAAAAACTAGTTATGAAATTTGTTTACCATACTCTAAGACATGCCAATGTACATAAGAAATCATTAGGCCTACCTAAGTGGGGGTCCATCCGCGGAAAATTTTTAAATATTGAATTAACGAAAATCACATTTTATGCTATTTTAGCACTAAAACACTAGTTAGGAAATTTGTTTACCATACTCTAAGACATGCCAATGTAAACAAGAAAATGTTACCTAAGTCGGGTGTCCACCCCCGGGAAATTTTTAAATGTTGAACTAATAAAAATCACATTTTACGTTATTTTAGCACTGAAAAACTAGTTAGCAAATTTGTTTACTATAGCCTACTCTAAGACATGGCAACTTAAACAAGAAATGATGCAGGAACACCACCTGCGAAACGGCCGTCCAGGAAGTTTTACTAAGGTAAAATAAAGTGCGTTTAATAAGTGTTTTTATCCAACCAAGAAATTGTTACCTAAGTTATAATACTTATTACTATTTATAAGAAAAGTTGAGTAACACATGGAACAGTGGATATAATAGGCCTACTCATTATGTTATAAAAAGAAAATAACTGCTATATCATATTTGACACACCAACAAATCTTGTTTAATTAAATAATTTTTGTTTTAAATACAAATATAGAATTTTAGGTTTTGACTTTTGGGAGTCCAATCCCCCTGAACCCCCTTTCCTAATCCACTGTGGATTCTGCTTCCATGTTGTTGATTTGGTAAACATTCTGCAATTCAAATAATTGTCTTAAAAGAAAAACACCTGACTATAATAATAATTAATATACATTTTTTTCCTTGCGCCCCCCGCCCCCGGGTATGGGCGCCCGTGGCTGTCGAAATTCTTCATCTTTATCTTTATAAAAAATTAGAAGAGACCCTTTGAAGTTATAGAACTTGACTGTTTTTATTTGTAACATATAAAACTCTAATTTTGGAACAATTTTCAACCCCCCCCCCAGAAAATTCATAAATGATAATATTTTGCCCCCCCCCCTGTGGGCACCCCTGATTAAAGTTTTAACTGATAACACGACGCACGTCTTGCTGTGGTATGATTCCTGAAGGAACTGTACTTGGTCACATAGTGCAGTGTATCATATGTTCTGTTTGGTGCTTCCCCTTCGGATCACGAGTTAAAAGGCTCGCACGCTGGGTGTGTTGTTCAATGACATACCCCAAGAATGCCTGCGCTACTTATAGAAGAGTTGCACAATAGGCCTCTGCATTTATTCTTTGTCTTCTTGGCAGAAACTCCAGGCTCAAGTCTTGGGCAGTAGAAGAGTATAACATCAGCATTGAAAAACTGGTGCCACGTTACAATAAATGCCTTGACAGCAATGGCGATTATATTGAGAAATAGAGTAAGGTACTGTATCTTTGTAAATAAAGTTTTGTGTTGATATCTTTTGTTATTATTGAGTTTTGCCGATTCATTCTTTACTTTATGGAAGACCCTCGTACTTAATAACTTAATTGTCTTTTTAGATGGAATTGATAAGCTGTGTCCTATGGCAAGTTTCAAAGAGGCAAGCAGCTTGATTTATATTTATAATAAGCTATTTTCTTCTTGTAATTCTTTTAAATAAATACACTACTTCCTAATATCAGTTAATTGTTTATGGTGTTTCAGCAAACATATGCTGCAATAATTTATGTTGAATTATTAGATAAATGTTTTAATTACAGTGAAGGTGGTTTTCTTGATCGTGGAGAAGAATTGCCACCATTCTCTCCTGTGTTGCCAGTAAGAGCACCCCCGTATGCAGATGAGGATATAGAATCTGATAGAGCAACCAGTCCACCGCTATATGAAGCTCCCTCCTACACTGAAACACAGGTACAGTTTCCTCTAACATTTAATCGTCTACAATACCTCTCAAGCTGGGATTTAAGTGCCTACTATTAACTATTGGCGTTATTTAAATAGCAACCTTCCTGTTTTGAACAGACATTTACTAAATTTGCTGTATTTTGTTAAGAATCCAACATTATTGTCCATATTTTCCAAACATTCCTAAAAATTGTCCTATTTCTTTCTAATAAATAAATACAATTCATATGTATTAACATTGAAACTGAATCAGTGTTATAAAAAACTACAGATTACAACTTTAGTATAATACCGTAGTTGAACGCTTATTTATCTTATATTCCCCCCTCTCACATGCACATGCACATGCTCATGATTGGGACATCTTTTTATTTAAAAAATTGGAAAGGGGGAGAAGTGGACACGTAAATAAATAATATCATATTAAAATGTGTTTAATAATATATCAGCTCTAAGAGGGGTCATTTGAACAATGGTAACAATGATGTTATTTTAAACATTGCTGCTATATTATAATAGGCCTACAAAGATGAGAGCTTAAACATATATTATCCCTCAAAAGAAAACATAGTCATTGTAGGCACATTTTGCTCTTTCAAATTGGTTCTTTTGTCTGTCAAAACATTGCTACATTTTGAAAAAAAAAATCTCCGAATCTACATTACTACAAGGAAACCAAAGTGCCTTCCTTATCCAGTCTGCCAAAGTGCCGAATCTGAATCGGAACTGTCGGTGATTTATCATTGAAACTGAGATTGATAATATTTGTCTTTATAAGAGGGTCTCACCTTAGTAGCTAAGTAGCAAGTGGTTGAGAGCATGGAGGAAGGTTCAGTGGAGCAGTTCATGGTCACTTAGATGGTTTTTAAACCCTTACTTCCACTCTAAATCTCATGGTTTACAGCTGATGTAAATCAAGATCACGAATTTTTACAAAAATTGTATTTTTTAAAAAAGAAAATACTTAAAAATAATGTTTAGTCTACACATTGTTTGAAATTGCAATAATTGCATATAACATGCTAAATTTGCATAAAAATTTATTTTATCGGAAATGTCACTAGTCACTTTCTTGGACGTCAATGTCAGCCTCAAAAATGGGTCCATCAACACCGCAGTACATGTTAAACCCACCAATAAACTACAATTCCTGGATTTTAATAGCTGCCACCCAAATAACACCAAACGCTCTATTCCATTCAGCCAAGCTTTAAGAGCAAAACGGATCTTTACAGCAGAAAAAGATAGGACGACTTTCAACAAACAGCTAGAGGATGCTTTCGTCTCCCGAGGTTATCCGCGGACTCTAGTACAGGGTCAAATTCAAAGAGCACAAATGAATACCGCTGGTGAGCACACCCCACGAAGACACTCATCTGATGATATACATCTTATAACCACATACCACCATGGCCTTCAAAACCTCAATAAGGTCCTCCATGACAGCTACAATATTTTGCAAGCAAGCCCGCACACAAGAGATCTTCTTTCAAAATCCCCTTCTGTGATGTTTAGACAACTCCCTAACTTGAAACAAAAACTGGTTAAGCCCAAGCGCTTACAAGAAAGGCCTACATCCAATTCTGAACCTCAAGGCACTTTCCCATGCAATAGACCTACCTGCAAGACCTGCTCTATTCATCATCCAGCTGAAAACTTCAAAAGTTCAATCACCCATAGAGAGTATAAGATCCAGGGTCACCACACATGCAATTCCTCCAACATAGTGTATCAACTACAATGCAATCTATGCCCAGCCCAATACATAGGATTAACCACTGAAACTTTAAGAAAAAGAATGAATGGCCACAGGCATGACTGCAAAAGCAAAAATCCAGATAAACCTGTATCCAAACACACCATGGACCATGGGATATCATTTGAGGACTGTTTCACCATCAAAGTAATCAAAAGTCTCCCTGATAGCTGCAACCCCTCCCAACTCAGAAGGTGGGAACTGGCTCACCAGTGGATAACCAAATCCAGAAACCCCCCCCAACCTCAACATCAGATAACACCTTTTCCCTCCTGGCCAGAGAACATAGGATGCCATTCTTTATCAGTTGGCACTAGGGTTGGCAACACTTTCTCTTCAAGCTTCATTCTCTAAGTGATTGACAAAGGGCAAAGTTTGTCCGAAAATTTTCGTGTTTATTGTTCTTTTTATGTGTTTCTATAATACCAGAGCCAGCACCAATTGAAGACCAGCTTCTCCTGCCAATTGGTAAGTTCTCTGGCACCTTCCTCTCCTTTTTATATCTTTTTCATGCAAAAAATTTTATCGGAAATGTGAATTTTACATGTCCCTTTCTATGGTTTAATCTATCCTCCTTTACCATCGCCATCTATCCGCCTCAGCGTGGACCCCAAATGTGTCAAAAGCAACTGGATTGGCATTTGACACACACATCTTCAAGTTAGAACAAATATATTCTTTTAACATACTGTCACAAAAACAAAAATCATTTTAATACTTTTGGCATAACCGTAATACTAGAAGGAATATCTTTTTTCTCTTTACAGAGTCAAAATGTTCAACAACCGCTGCAATGAAACATAACTCCAATTATGGCAAAAAGTATACAATAATTTTTTTCATAATATCCATATCTGTAAACCTAATGGCCAAATAAAAAATCAGATTTTTAAAATGTTTCGAGTCAATAACTCATAATTTAACTATTGATAGTCTAGAATGGAAATTACGGAAATATGTCCCGCAAACAAGGAACAATGTTTATAATTCCACAAAAGCAGCTCAGAATGTTTCCTAACAAATTACCTTAAGAATGGATGCATAATCTCAAAATGCAATCTCAGACATCTACGAAATGACCTACTGTTACGGATATCGGTTATCTCGATTATTTACGTCAAGCTTATACAAGGGGGTCAGGCTGTGTAAAGCATTGCACACATTCAGCCTTATGCAAGGATTATTAGTACATTTTTCACCTCAGTTGTGTATATTCCTGGTATAAGTGTTACAAAAGGATTATTAGTAAGACTGTAAATATTTTACTTGAGTGCATTTTCTTAAAGGTGAGCATTCACAGTAGGAGGAAGTATGGAATTTGATTTGTGAATTTTTTACCGAGATTGGAAAGCATAGAATTTATATTATGTGATGATGGATAAAATGAAGAACCATTGCATTAGATATTTTAAATAATGCATGAGAATTTTAATCAAACCACTTTTTAATTAAATATACACCATGATATGCTTTAAAAAAGTTTTGTTCCATTTTGAGCTGCTAAAAATTGCTACAACATTCTCTGCATTTTGTTTTTATCAGGCTTGCCTACCAGTTTGTTAATGCTGTTTCTGCTACACAGTCTACCAGAAAGTAAAAGTATTTAGGGAAATCATAATACTTAGGCCAGGCTCGGGAAGTAATGCACTGGACGTGCGAAATGATCTACCCCTCATTCGCCCCCTTCCTTATTCTTTCAACCTGCCATGCGACTAGTCCCAAAAAGAACCGGTTTTGTTATCTCTATCTGTAATTGAGAGACAGTAGCAGGGATGAGAGGGAGGGTAACTTCACACTTCCAGTGCTTTCCTTCCCGTCCCTGCTTTAGGCTATACTCCTGATTATCCACAGAATTGTTTGGCATGCCAACTGAGGATAAGCAGATTCTGCAGATATCCGCAAAATGTCAGGAAAAAGATAAAAAACCAACACATAAATCCATTTGAACAATTTTTATTTACAGAAGGGGCCTATACTTACAATTATGGCTTCATGGACAAAAGTTTGTTGGTTCACTTTTTCACAAAAGAAAGTTTTTGTGTGTGTGTGTGTGTGTTATAACAGCTCCTCCAGATATTGAAAGAACCCATAATTGTGTCCTAAAACTGTGTCATAGCTTACTTGCACTACTTAACGAAAACAGAAGTAGAAAAAAGGAAAGGAAGACGAGGATAATCTACACCTTTTCAACCTCAATTTCGGAAAAAGTAATTTCAATTTCGGAAAAAGTAATTCCAATTTCGGAAAAAGTAACTTCAATTTCGGAAAAGGTAATTTCAATTTCGGAAAAAGTAACTTCAATTTCGGAAATGCGAGGGCTATGAAGAGGGTATAGTAAAGTTGGTACCACGCTAAGACAAATGACTCAATCGGAGCGAGATTATGTAGAGAAGTAGCTAGAAGGTGTACCTAAATGTTCCAAATAAAACAGTTTTGATTTTCACTGTGGTTTTCATTTTATGCCCCATCGAATGCTTTAAAAAATAGCCCTCGTATTTCCGAAATTGAAGTTACTTTTTCCGAAATTGAGATGACTTTTTCCAAAATTGAAATTACTTTTTCCGAATTTGAAATTACTTTTTCCGAAATTGAAATTACTTTTTCCGAAATTGAGGTTGAAGTGGTGTAGAATTTACTGTACATGTACCCAGTTTCATTTCTGGATGAATGTGCAATCTGCCAAATAAATTTAAATATATCTGGCGTAAGATAAATGTATCATTTTATATTCTTAAAGTTGTCATTACATTATTTTATTACAGGCTGTTGAAGAAGGTTTAGTTGTAATCCGGATTACTCCAGATGACCAAGGACGCTTTGGTTTTAATGTGAAAGGTGGTGCTGATCTGAATATGCCCATTTTAGTATCGAGAGTTGCTCCCAATACTCCTGCAGATCGCTGCTACCCAAAACTGAATGAAGGGGACCAGGTGCTCTTCATCAACAACCACAATGTTACTGGACTGTTGCACGAGCAGGTTGTGAACCTTATCCGTGCTTCTAGGGACTCCCCCTCTGGTGAATTGGTACTCATGGTGAAACCTAGTGGTAAGTATCCATCTCCATAAAGAGAAACAAATAACATAACTTTTCAATAGAATTGGAATAACTTTGAAACCTCTATTCATCGTTAGTTCACAATGTAACTGAAGGTGAGGGCAAAAGTCCTTAAACATGCCCTGCCTAAATATTGATAAGTGAAGCAACAATGTGTGTAAAAGTTAACTCAGGTAATAAATTAAATTTATTACAGTTGCTTCACTATTAAGTCCAATAATACCAACATTTCGAATAATTGTATTTTCATTTTACTTCACTCTAAGAAAAATTTCACATGTTTAGAAATAATTTCTGAACCACTGTAGAATTGGTTGAAATTTGCAAACTCTACTACATATTTGTTAAAAATCACAAAACTAGCAGTCACAAAATCTTCACTTCATCTGTATCCCTAGTAGTAGCTAAATTGGATGTATTTTCAGCTGTGTACGACGCACACCAAGAGGAAGAAGAGCCTCCCTACCAGTATGTTCCCGATCTGCCCCATGTAGTTCCAATAACAGACCAAGCTGATGCCCTAGCAGAGTCCATGTTGCTACTAGCAGATGGTCTAGCCAGTGGAGCATTAGTAGCACAATTTGAGCAGCTTTATCGGAAGAAACATGGTCTTAGCACAGATGAGGCTAAAAAAAGCGAGAACCAGGTCAAGAACAGATACAGGGATATATCTCCATGTAAGTAAAAATAATAAATTTACTTTTATTTTTATTAATCTTCCCCAGCTCTTGAGGTTACCTTATGACAAAGTATAATACATATATGTTAGATATTTACAAGATTTGTAGTCTATTACAACAAAATTAAAAACAATATTGTATACATACTACTGCGTAAAATACAAATGGTATCTTAATTTAAGTATAGATAATTTTAGCTATTCTGAAGCTCCTTAATGGTGTTAGAGGGAATCTGAAATTGGTGACAGATAGAAACAGAAAAGCTGGTGATTGTTCCTCTGGGGCCGATGAGTAGGCCAGTAATTTAAATTTCATTGAGGTGTTAAGTCTCCTTGTATTAACTGATGGTTGGCTCTTAGATTGATTTCTTCTCAATATTTATTTACAGCTTTCACTTGCCCTCTTTGAGACTTGAATCTGTGGTTGGGTCAACTATATACCGTATTCTTTCTTGGAGGGTTTGAATGCAATGAAGTCGAAGCAATGCATCCTACCATGGTCTGCTGTTCTTCATACAGTACATGGTTATAACACTCAACATTTCACTTTTTAGGTTATTTACCTGAGACACATTCGTGGAACTGTTCATCATATCCACATATGATTCCAGTTCCAGGTGTTAAGTTCTCTTCATTCTCCTGTTGAATTAAAGAACATTGTGTTCATTTTCTAGAAGAAAGTTGACCGGTATTCTGTAATCTGCTATATTGCTACTTTCCAACACATTTAACAACAAATCTAATTGGAGAAATATTGGACAGAGCTTGGGAAACAGTGTTAAGTTGGACTTTCTATCATCTCATCCCCATTATTTAATTATATTGGTAATTCCAGTTTTTAGAATTAAATTACTTAAGTAATGTACTTAAATTACAACAGCTTTCAAACTGAGATTAACTGGTTGTTGTATCAAACGTCACATGTCCTTGCTCTTCGCGTTGTTGTTGAGTTCTGACTTTCAGACTTTGGTAAAGGTGAAAAACAGCTTAGAAGAGGACAAACTAACTTATGTACAAATTTGTAAATGCAACAGACTGATCAGTGATGAATTGCACTGATTGAAGAATATGACATCATTTTTCCTGATTGATTTATGTTAACTTATGAATTAAAAAACCACTCATTGGCAAAGGTGATGTTTATCAGGACTGCCAATATAACAACCGCATATAAAATTGTAAATATTAGCGATAGCATTCTTGATAATTCCAATCTATCAGTTATATTTGTCCATTATTTTTAATTAATTAAAGAATAATCAAAGATAGCTGAAATGTGACTTAAAATTCAAGTCATTCTAACAATTCAATTGTTTTTGCATGTCTTTCTCTTTCAAATTTAGCCAATATAATTTTACCTATCTCTTAATAAGTATATTATAATTATTATGTTTAACTTCCAATACAATTTAATATTGCCTACCTCTCTTTCTCTTTCGACCAGTCCTTACAATCACGCATTACTGTTAGGTCTACTCTAACAGCGTAGTACTTTTCTTGTTTGTAAGTTTGTTTAGGTTATGTTGTCAAAAATCTTCTATGCCAATCTCCATTACACTATTTCAGATTGTTAATTTTTATAATGTCAGTGATTAATCCCAACTTTCAACTTCTAGGGAAAAATAATCAGATAATCAGTTCAGCATAATTTCAGAGTACCATAGCGAAAATAAATATATTGCTCCAGAGAGTTCTTTATACTGGTAATTTCACTGTAAGTACACAAAATGTGCTAAGTTTTGATTCCTAGAAATCATCAATCTGAGTAGTCTGTTTTGTGCTTTGGAATACTCCCATAAGAAGAATGATTTTAACTTTAAAAAGGTGTTTTTTCATGCAGTTTTGATTTACTCAGCTAACTTTTTTTAAATCTTGGTTTCAGATGATGTGACAAGGGTAATATTAATGGGAGCATCATCTGGAGATTATATAAATGCTAACTATGTAAATATGGAGATACCTGGGTCTGGCATCATAAATAGGTATATTGCTACTCAAGGTAAGGCTGCTGTGAAAAGTATTTAGAAATTTTTTGTGGTGTGGCTTGTGATCGAAATGAAACCTTCATGCAATTTTAAGTGAAGATTATAATAATTTTGCATGCTTTATTTTAATTTGATACATACCTGAATCTGTCATTTTGAAAACCTCATCAGTCCACTTCTTGAGAAATCTGTAAGTTATCTATGTACCAAGAAAGTTCTACCAATTGTAATAATTTATTAATTTAAAAGCCCAAAATGTCCTTGAGTTATTGTAGGTTTTAGCAATAGGCCTACTGATAATTAAAGTCTGCGAAGTAATTAAAACCTTCAGAAGATCTTTCCTGATGCTCCTTAAGAGTGTTCTTTTGGCATGTGAATCCCAAGGAAAATTATGGGTGAGATTCAGGTCATTTCATTTTCTTAGGAATCTAACGAAATAAGTAACTTTTTTAATTAAACTGTAAGAAGAATATAAGTAAAGGAATTTTATTCCCTATACAGGCCAAGAAGGCTCTTAGGGTTTCAGAAGATTGAGGATCCCAGATTTTTAGACATTTGGAATGTTATGCACTAGTCACTTTTGCACCCAGAAGGATTAGGCCAATAAAAAAACCTTAACAACCCTATTGGGGATCAAATGCACAACTGTCTGGGTTGTAGTACTGTGCCCATGCACCATAGCATAACAAGAGTATACAGTGTGGAAATCAAAATAGCAGCCATAAGAATATAACAGATGGGAAAGAAGTGGCAGGATACTGTTAATCCTTATGCAGCTTAGATGTTGGTAGATTTCTTTTAGCTAGACATCGCTAACTAACTCCATGATGTTGCATCCCATGGGGGGACAAAGCCTAGCTCTTGATCTCTGCATCATCTACCTCTGTCCTTAAACATTGGCACATTAGAGAACATGCAGTCACCGTGGCCATACTGGTGGTATTTATGACCAGATCCACTATTCTTTATGAAGTTGGTCCTCAGTTATCCTCACAAGGGTGAGTGCACCCGGTGAGACTTCCCATCCTCTAAATACTAAGTAGGTTCCAGGGATCGAACCTGTATCAGCAATGCTAACCACAAGAGCATGGAAGTAGTCAGCTAGATATAACACCTTAAAGAAATGCTGTAAACTTTGAATTTTCCATGTACAAAATCTCTGGTTTTTTGAGTAATTCATCCATTTTTCCACTCAGTTTTTTATTCATGTGTGAACTAAGCTTCTTGCAAGTTAAACGTTAAATCATCACATGAATGACAAAGACAGCTTGTGTGCATTGACAGACAGTCTTCTAAATGAAGAAGGGGTTTATAATAGATAAGAAGATCAAAATGGAAGTGACAGTACAGTTGCCACAGCACTACGTTACAACTTACCGGTATTTACACTTTGCTCGAGTATATGAGTCAACCAATATTTTTGGAATGATAAAAATTACATTGTGCTGTAAGCAAGTGTTTAAATTCTGCTTGCAAACTAACAAACGTAATACAGTACATTTTTTTTTTAATACTTTTATACATTTTGCCATGTTTTGTTAATAATTTTACCATAAAAATGAACTTTTTCTTCTTCTGATTATCTGTGCAACCCCTTCCTCCCATTAACATGAATTATCAGGAGTTCACTGTACCTACATGTGATGAGTGGATCCCACATGTGGGAAGTGTGAAAATGAAGCTGTTTTATCTTCACATATTGGATGCTTTGTTGAGGTGTGCATAATTAAAATGATTTTTCTTATGCTTCTCATTTTTATTCAAATGATTTACAAAGACGTAATTCCAAGGCAGTGGCATTACTCTAGCGAAAAAAAATAAAAGAGTACATTTGTGAAAGTATATTGTGGCAAAAGTGGGAACTTTATAAAAAAGTTACTGCTATAACAGCATTTTAGGCCAAAATTAGACATTTATAGATATCCATAATAAGATATAAAAAACGATTGGCCCAAACTTTCCACTAAAAGTTCAATTAAAACTATAGGTAATGTATGTATATTGCAAAACCTTTTGTAGTTAGTGGTTAAAAACGCAAATAAAAACGATCTTTATGGTTCATTTAGTAATTTTAGATTAAGATTTTAATAGATGGGTGGATGCGAGTAAATCACTACTTGAGACACTTAATGACAAAACTGGCAGTCCATGGGTTCCACCACTGTGTGTGCAAGTGCTTGTATCCCTGACAAGATTCTGCAAATGTCGTGTTTAATTGCATAATAGTCGCAGCCGAACTTTTTGCATTAAAAATTCCCCACGTAATGTGACCACTATCTTGCCTGACAACCTTTTTTAAACAAACTCAAACTTCACAGCACAAATCGTCAGATAGCGCAAGACACTACTCCATGAAGTGGACTCTGATCTGCAAAAGGTTTCTTTGGCCTCCTTTGGAACAGTTTCTCCTTTAAGAATCCCCAGAAAAATAAATTGAAGGGTTTAAAGTCCGGTCTATGAAGTGCTGTCATTTTTCTTCAACAAAGAATCACCTTCGAAATCAGTAACTGTCTGTTTGCAAGGAGCCTACCTTGTACTAAAATGAACACAAAAACATCTCTGAGTCTCCAAAACACACTTTGTTTCCACAAAAAACAAAGTAACTTTCATATTTTTCTGAAAACTTCACAGTTTGAACATCGATTCTAAAAAGTATTACCATTTTAATAATTGAATGGTATGACCTATCGTGTGCCACCTTGTAGAAGGTTTTGAACTCTTTGTACGTTATGCGCATACCTTCTTTCATTCATTTATAACATTGAGTTTTGTTGTTTCAGGGCCTCTACCAAATACGGTGTCAGATTTCTGGCAAATGGTTGTTGAAGCACAGAGCACGCTGGTTGTGATGGTAACACCTCTTGTAGAACGAGGGCGTACAAAATGTCATCAGTATTGGCCAACTTTACTTCAGACCTTAGAACTTGGGCATTTACATGTCACGTGCACAAAGGAGGAGGTAGAACCTTCTGGCAGCTTTGTATTTAGAGAGTTTCGCCTTACAAATCTTGAGGTAATCTCTTTTACTGTTAATTTTTTTTTTTTTTTTTTTTAAATAATTTAAAAGATTTTTAACTGCACTTAATTTATACTACACAAGAGCACTTTTGCTTCATTCTGAAACATCTTCACTTGTGGACTGATTTACATTTACATTGTATTGCCAAACCCATTTCATTACATTTTCTATGCTTTTTTGTACGTTAAGAATTATTTAATTTACTAAATCTCGAGAATCCTGTTAATGTGACAGTGTCTCCTTCTTAACTTTAGAACCCAAATAAATGCTTTTCTCATAATATGTATACAGTGCAGACATTTGCACTTCTGAAGGCTATATTTATATATATATAGGGAGATGAATTCGTATCTCATCTCAAGGTTAGTAGAGAGTAGGAAGGTGCCACATGTTCCTGTTTATTTATTTATTTATTTATTTATTCGGCCAAAGAATTTTATGTAGAGTTTAGTGTATTGGAAAATAACATTACTGCAACAACTTGATCGTAATGTATGTTTGTATTTGTACAATTAAATTACATAAGAACATATTGTTTTAAGGGCATTAATCGATAATTGCAATTCTATTTCATTCAAATGTGAGCTAATCGATTTGTGCAATTCTATTTTGTTCAAATGTGAGCCCAAAACTGCATTATTGTGTAGGTTAAATCTTCAAGGATCACTTCTGAAATTCAGGTGGCCATCTTCTTCATCTGCCATTTGCCTTCGACTGTCGCTTGAAAAACAAACAGGTTTGATTTCACAGACCAGTTGATCCCTCATGCTTGTTGTTGAATGCTTATGATCGATGTATGTATGTATGTATGTATGTTTATTCATCCTTTGATCATTTTACATGATATCGGACACGTCAGATTCTTACATGACTATATTAATTATTAAATAACATAATTACTAAAGTATACAATGCTAGTTCTTAAATTTAAAATTGCAAATGCTGAAAATATTACCTATAAGTTAAAATTAATATTTACAAAGTGCTTATAGCTACTAACTTATTTTATAACTTGTAACCTAATTTACTTATATCTAACAGTTTCAAAAAATTCTTCTAAGCTATAAAAACAGTGCTCTATTAGAAACTTTTTTACACAGGATTTGAATTTATGCAGTACAGAGATTTCCTTTAGATATTGTGGTAGGCCATTATAAAGCTGGAGGCCAGTATATATAAAACTCTTTTCAAACAAGCTTGTGTTATGCGGAATTATCCTAAGTTCTTCTCTGTTTCTTGTGTTATGGGAGTGTATTTGTGAGTTGATGGTATACATGTTTAAATTTGATTTGACAAATGTCACTATTTCGTAGATATAAATACAAGGCAGAGGCAATATATTTAGATCTTTGAAAAATGTTCTGCAGCTGGTTGTTTTCTTTAGTTTAAGCATAGACCGAACAGCCCTTTTCTGTAGCTTGAAAATAGTTTGAGCTCCTGCTGTATTTCCCCAAAATATTATCCCCCCTGATAATACAGAATGAAAGTATGCATAATATATAGGGAGGACGTTTTCAACATTCATAACTTTTGAGGCTGTATACAGTGCAAAGCATATTTTACTAAGTTTTTCTGCTGTTTTTTTAATTTGAAGAGACCATTTTAGATTTTCGTCCACCCACAATCCCAAAAACTTAGTACTTTCATTGTATGTTACATTATTGTCCCCAAATGTTACTGCTGGATGCACAGTGTTAATGTTCTGTATATGGTGAAACGATATTGCTATGGTCTTTTGTGTGTTTATTACTAATCTGTTTTGTGCAAACCATTCAAGTAACTGATTTACTGTCATTTCTAAATTTGACTGCAGAGAAATTGAGTTTAGACCTGTAATAAAAATACTAGTATCATCAGCAAAAAAAGTTGGATTTCCATTCTTGATGGAGGAATCTAAGTCGTTAATGTAAATTAAAAATAGCACAGGGCCAAGAATTGAACCCTGTGGAACTCCATACTTTATCTCCCTAGTATATGAAAGAGAGGCATTAATTTCATGCATTTGTTCCTGTATGCTATGTGACTGGTACCACTGGTTCATTATATCGGTCTGTTGATTGGTGTTACTCGATCGGTTTAGTGTGACGGTCCCCTTACACCGATTAAACCAGTGACTTCCTTGTACTGTGGACTGGTTGGCTGGCAAATTCTGCATTTCTCTTCATGAACTTGACCAGGCTGATGTTCATTTGATTCCACTCATTTGAACCCTCACGGTCGGTCAATGATATAACCATAAGTTGCTCCAATTTAGGTTTTTTGTTATTGGGAAAGAAAAACAACATAGTTTATTTTTTGCAGACTGAAGAGGAACGCCACATTACTCACATGCAGTACTTGGCCTGGCCTGACCATGGAGTACCAGACGACTCTGCCCAGTTTTTGGAGTTCACTCAAAGAGTGCGCAAGGCTAGAGTTGGCATGGTTGAGCCAACGATTGTGCACTGTTCAGCTGGCATTGGACGTACTGGTGTGCTAATACTTATGGAGACTGCTATGTGCCTCATTGAAGCTAATGAACCCGTGTATCCGCTCGACATAGTTAGAGCTATGCGAGATCAAAGAGCCATGATGATCCAGACAGCGGTGAGTAATGGTTAGGGAACAGATTTTTCATATACATTACTTATTTTTATATTTTTCAAGGAACTGTATTACTGCTAAACCCCCTTTTTACATTCCCGTCATTTACATCATTTTCTGCTGGTCCCTATACTGATAATACAGTGTTCCTGTCATTCACAACTTCCAAACAGTTGTATTTCCTGCTATTTACATATTTTCCTTGTTGGTAGCACTGGTTTTCGATCAAGAACTGCTTTCACTTAACTAAATTTTCTGCTATGTTGGCAATCTTGAGCTTTTCGCATATAATCTCTATTCCATATGTTGTGGCTGCCTCCATTGTCGTTCTAGTTAGTTTCATCGCTGTGGTTGTTGATAAGTTGGCTATGTTCGGAATGTTGTACGAGGCTCTTATTGCTGCTGCTGTTCTCTCTTGAATGTGCATTGAGAAGGATGTTGCTGTGGTCTGCATTGTAATTCCTAGATATTTATATTTTCCTACTATTTGGAGTGGCTGATATAGTGTTATTCTATCATTTAGTGTTTGTCTCCCTCCTTTCCGAAAGGTCATTTGCACTGTCTTCTGTTTGTTTACGTTTAGGTCGTTTTTCTCAGCCCATATCTCTAAATTTTGTATTGTCTTTTGTACGCCCTCCTTTACTGCTGATCCTATCACCATGTCATCTGTGTATAGGATCATTTTTGCTTTTGAGTTTCCTCAGTTATGCCTGCCATGTCTGCAGTGTAGATGTTGAACAACGTAGGGCTCATGGGGTCTCCTTGGAGTAGTCCGTTTGTATGTTTTCCTTAGAGAGTTCAACATTGTTGTTTATCTGGATTATGTTTTCTTGTAAGCAGGCTTCGATTGTTCTCAATTGTGCGTCTCCTTCCCCGATCATTCCTTTCAGTTTCTCTGTTAATAGAGTCAAACACCTTCTTAAAGTCCACAAATACTGAGTAGTACTTCCTTTTTGAGTGTCTCAGTGCATCCTCTATTAGGTCCATTAGGTATTTTACTGCTTGCACCATGCTTCTGCCCTTCATAAATCCAAATTGATTTTCCGGGATGTGTTCCTCGACAATTTCTAGTAGTCTGTTTGAGGATTTTTGTAGATACTTTAAAGGAGGCATTTTCTAGCGCCACTCTTCTGAATGAGTCCAGGGATGCTTTATCCCCTTTTCCTTTATAAAGTATTTTTAGCATCGTCATTTCCCAATTTTTCTGGTATCTTTCCTATTTGTATGCATTTGTTCATCAGGTCTACCCAAAGCTCTTTTAGGCTCTCAAGGGAGTCTTTAAGGTGCTCCATGTAAAGGGTGTCTCAAAAAGAACGCCTGATTTTAAGCTACTATTAATTTTATTTTTTTATCTGAAAGAAGCAAACAAAACACACCATTCTCTTCAGGAGATCTTGAGGTTTAATCATGAAACACAATATTGGGCATATGACCCCCCCCCCCCCCCCCCCCCCACTAGCCCTGCATGCGATAGCAACAACATTTGCTTCACTCCGGCCACTTCGAGGGCATCCAGGGCGTTTGATGTCTATTGTTGAACCGGTGTTTTCAAATTTCTTGATCAACCTACGAAAGTAGATTCAGTTGGTGGATTGTTGTGTCCAAGAATCGTACGAAGTTTCCGAACTGTTTCCGCGAAACTTTCACCATTCTTGTAGTGCGTTTTCACAGTCAACACTCGCTGTTCCGTACTGTATATTTCCATGACGATACTCCACAAACTGACTTATGAAATTAAAACCACAGTATAAGAACCTCAACCTCAATGATCACCGATACCAAAACATGCAAAAACAATGTCGCCAACAACTACAAATAAAAATAGTGGGCTTTTCAATTCCGGCGTTCTTTTTGAGACACCCTTTATATGTTGTCTGGGCCTGCGGCTTTCTTGTTTCTTCCTCCTTTCATTGCTTGTCTTAGTTCTGTTGTCGTTTTTGGTTCTACGTTAAGTGCAGGTTTTGTAGTTTCCATGTTATTTGCCTGATCTTGTTCCTGTTTGTTTAATATCTTTGAGAAGTGTTCTTCCCATTCCTTCATGTGAATTTCTCCTGTTACGGGAGAGACTCTCTTTTTTAGTACTATGGTCGGGTCTGGTTTTGCATCTTCTGCTAGCTTTCTTGCTTCTCTCTCTATATACTCCGCTCTTTTCTTCCTAATTGTAGCTTTGTATTTCCTTCTTTTGTGTGCGTACATGGCTAGGTCTGTCTGGCGTTTGTGTGTTCTTGCTATTTGTAGTGCCTCTAGTGCTTCTTTTCTTTCCTTATAGCATTCTTGGTCAAACCATAACTGTGCTTGTCTTCTTCCTTTTCTTATCTTGTGCTTAACCTGATTTGTTCATTCTTCAGTTGAAAAGAATTTAAAATGAAGTTTTCTTTAATTTACACACTTCTTTTGAATGTGGCAGATTAATAATATATATTTGTTTTTTAGATTAAAATTAGAAAGTACCGGAACAATACCCTTACAGTTAACATTGATTCCATAAAGCGCTATGTTTTTCTTAACCTTGGACAATCTGTAAGCAATTAAATTCATTCATATTCACTTAACATATAAAATGCTTAAAATATGTAAAGATATCACATAATGCACTGGCAATAACATTAATGATGCATGTGTATGATTCATTTAATCTCAAACCATCCATCAGGAATTACATTAACCCTTTTAGCAACAAGTGGTAGAACGCCAGTCTTTCATTTAAGTGCCAGATATGAGCAGATCGGCCTGGCCAAGATCACCATCTTTAGTGTCATCTTTAACACCAGTGATGCCACTATCGGCTTCAAGAAATCAAATACCATATTGGCCCGAATATAAGACTATGTTTTTTCCCTGAAAATGTGCTTTTAAAAACTATACTCGTCTTATACACGCAGCTTAAGAGTCAACAACTCTCCATTCCTGAATGCAGCTATGCACGAACAGAACACGTGTGCAGCAGCGATGCAGCAGGTATCCCCACGCAAATGACGTGCGTCCGACCCAAAGTCAAAGTCGCGTGGAAATTCACCAAACTTTACCGAACTTAATTTTTCCTGAATTCGTGCCAGGACATTCTGGACCTGACTGCACTGTTACTTGCATGGCGTCTCTATTCTCTATGCGTAAAGCTTTTGTTTGACCAACATGTGGAAAAGAAAGCATCTTTATTGTCTCGATGCGTAAATAAAGGCGAGAGAAAAGTTACGACATGAACTTCAAAATTATGTTTTATGTGAAGCAAAATGTACTAATAAGCTATTTTATTTATTTTTTCGTAACTACCCTTCAAAAATTCAGGGTCGTCTTATATTCGAGGTTGTTTTATTTTCGGGCCAATACGGTAGTTAGCATATTTTTGTAACATCCTATAGCTTCGGAATGCAAACCCTTATAAGCTTGCTGCTTCTGAAATTGTGGTCTGTGGACGCACTTAGCTTTTGAACAAAAATACTATAGCAAAGAATCATTTTGAAGACTTAACTATTTTGATTTGACATAAGAACACTAACAAATCAGGTTAAGCGGAAGATATGCAATACTACCTGAGAATTAACTACACTCATACTTTGATGCATAATGATGTAACATTGATGTGACACTCATCATTTATTTTAATACTTAATGAGTGTTTATAATTTTCAGAGCCAGTATCGTTTTGTGTGTGAAAGCGTTCATCGAGCTTACAGTGAAGGAATAGTGAAGCCTCTTCTGGAGTTCCAAAGCAGCTGAGAAGGTCAAGGACTATAGGTAATCATTACTGCTATTCATCCAGGTACTGTATTTTTTTTTTTTTTTATGAATGTGTAAACAGTATGTTACTGACTTACTTAGATAATTTATATCATGTATTAGTGTAAGGAATCAAATCTTCATGCTACTGGATTTTTAATATGGAATTTACTATAACATTTTTTTAAAAATGTTTGTACTATTTATCTCAAATCACAACATTATGCATGTAAAATATTATACATGAATTTTTAATCATATTTAAACACTGTCCAAAAGTCTGTACTTTTTAAAAATACAAGTCAAAGTATACTGTTGCACTATTTGAATCAAAGCCTTAATACATTTGTTTAAAAAAATAATATCATGATGCAACCAACATTGCCATTTTGAAAATAGAGGCCTTAATTCACTTTGATAGCAATCAAAGTTTTTGTAATGTGCACCTTAAACTTTTTTAATTTGTAAAAACACTTTTACCAATGAATGTTTTTAAAGCTAATGGCACTGAAGCCAATGAAAACCACTTTTAATTGTAGTTATAGTTAGTATCAGTTTTTATACCTAGATAAACTTATACCAGTGATGTTTAAAACTGTATTATACCACATGATGAAATAATTATTAGTTGTAAATTTAAAATACATTTATTTATTGTCTCAGTTTTAGCTATGTATATTGCTTATATGATTTAAGAACTTTTATTTTTTGGTCCAGTCTTTAACATTGGCCCCACAAATTCTTAGATTAATTTGTTAGTTATTGGTTTATTTCATCACATTAAGATTCTTAATTGTTCCTTTCTAAAATAAGTACCAGTATATTACTACTTTGATATCAGTATTAGAGATGATTTTCTCCTCTTAAAAAAAAAAATTATATTTTAAATCAAACAATGTGTAGATGTGTCAGATTATTAAAGAAACAAAAATGTTGACCTTTCACATAAGTAACTTCACTTAAGAAATGCCTCTGCTATTGAAATTGATAAGAAAACCCACACACCAGCTGCATTTATCCTCGAAATACTCATGGTACCCATTTCTGTTAGACCCTGAAATGACCCCAGAACCATAGTGCCACCAGAAGGTAGGTCAATTAAAAATCTCTATGATCTCATCAGTAATTGAACCCATGGCCTTCTGGTTTGTATCTTAGTGCCTCAGTGAACTGCATTACAATACTCCCAGTGACGGTGGTAGAAGAGATGGATTGAACTCAATAACCCAGAGTTTAATTTCTTTTTTGGTTCCACGTAAATTGTATCTGTAAGTTGATAACTGCAAAATTAGTATCGTTTCTTTGAGATTAATACCTCAGCAGTATTATGAGGTAACCACTGTAATTCGATAATTGTGCTTAAGTATGGTACTTCCAGTTTAGTCATGTAAGGGGTAGATTTATATCTTTATTTAGATTGTAAACATTGTTTACAGAACTATCTCCATCTACGTAAAGTTCCATTTTATGGGCTGAACCCATTAAGGTAAAGAAAAAGTGCAAGCAAGTTATAGAGATTATAGAGGATATTCCCAGATGTCACTGTTGTTCTCTTCCCTTTTGTACAAATTAGTAATTATCCATTTCCTTCATATGCAGTAGTAGTATCTAATGCCCAGACACTTGGATGATCTTCATTCGTCTTATTTCCTTTATATTAACTACTACAAATATTATTATTCCTATTGCTACTATTATCGTGTACCTACAATCATTTACAAATCAAAATAGCAAATACCTTTTTCAACAAGCCAACACAATATTTAGTTTTGCTCAAAACATTACTTACGACCTTCATTTCTCTCCATTCATTCAAAGCATGCAATTCCTTATTATTATAGCGAAGGATTTGTCAGTATTCTATAACTTCAATAGAGATATACATTTCTTTACAAATAGATCAGTCTTTTACCCAAACTATGTTTCTGCGATATTCAACTGTTTCAAACAGTGATTTGTTTTAAAGCAAATTGTTCCCAACCAAAAGAACCTGAATTCTGCTACATACAAAATTACTAAAAGGGTTTTTTAATATTATTCTAAGCACATGCAAACTGACATTATTCTCTTTTTAAAATATACGATTCAAAATAATATAAACCGTCGTACAATGTTGACCGTTATAAGAACTTAACAGGCTCATACAATAACAAAACTCGTTTGCACTCATTTTATTAACTTTGTGCTTGCCTGTTAAGTTCTATATAATGGTCTTACATCATAAATAAGTATTACATTGTGGTCAGTACCTATTTACATTGCATGCATCAGTATTGTTTAACCCTTTCACTGCTATCGACGGAGCTGTTCCAGCGCGGAGAATGGCACTTACGTGTGCTATCGACGGAGCAGTTCCGCCCACGAAGTTGGTACTATGAACGAGACGATTCCACAAGGCATGGAATTTTTTAACACGGTTTTAATGAAAGGATAGTGTCCTGCCATCTCTTGGGGTTAGATAGAACTTAATTTCATTGCTTTCCCTGCTCTGTGGTGCAATCTGTAGACGAAAATGTGAGGCCTTGCACAATGTTGCCGCGAAGTTAGTGCTACGAATAAGACAATTGCTCGTAGAATGGAATTTTTTAACATGGTTTCAACGAAAGGATAGTGTCCTGCCATCTCTTGGGGTTAGATAGAACTTAATTTCATTGCTTTCCTTGCCCTGTGGTGCAATCTGTAGACGAAAATGTGAGGCCTTGCACAATGTTGTGATGTCTGAAGAAGCCAATGAACTCAGGAGTCATCTGACATGCGGGGAATCACATCAAGGCCATGGTATGTTCAATTTCAACACAGTCATTGCTTTCACGAGCAAGGAAAAGCATTTCTTATGTGATGACGAAATTCTGGCGTATTTTAAAACTGCCTTCTTATTTTTCGGATTTAGCACAGAGTGACAGTGAAAATATCTCAGCAAGGAGGGTATGTCAGCTTGCCAATATCTCAGCAGTGAAAGGGTTAATGAAGTATAACTTTAAAAAATCAATTCCACTATTATAAATAATTGCTCACATAAATTATATGTCTTTTTGAATCCTGTATTCTTCGTTATCAGCTAAGATCTATAACTAATATTTATGTGCATACTCTCCGGATCTCTCTGCATATGTTATATAAATTTGTTGGGGTCATCATATGGGATGTTAAAATTTAGCACTCAATTATTTCAAAGTGTTTACAATCATTCTGGGTTGTACCACTGGGCTTGATCAATAAAATAATTACATATAATCATTATGGTTAAAAGATCTTGGTTCTTCTGGTTAAATAATTTATACCAAACCGTTTTGTTTCTAGATGCATTTTTGTAATTTTTCTTCACTGCCTATTTCATTAATTTGTAGAACAGTGAAGGGATGATAAACTGCTAATATTTCTGTCTTATTTAACCCTCCCATGTCTGTGTGTGTGTGTGTGTGTGTTTTTTTTTTTTTTTTTTTTTTTTTTTTTTTTTTAAATCTTAAATTTATTACTGTACACTAGATCATAATTAAGTGCCTGAAGTTAGAATTTGTCTTTAAAATCTGTTCTTGTGAGGGTTTTGTAATTGTGGTTTTCAATCTTCTCTTCATAGGGGCCAAATTGATGATTAGATCTTTGAAATTTATGGTGCACCCAAGGGTGAAAGGTGAATTTTGATAAGCATTTTAATCTTTGAAATTGGTACTTTCTTGTATCTGAAATTTTTCAGGGTATACTGTATCACAAATAAGTGCCTGAATTTTTATTTGGTAAAATTTCGTCTTTCAGATCTATAAACAATGAGAGGTTTTTTGGGTTACGTTTTCTCATAGGGGCCAAAGGGATGTTTGTTCACAAAACTTTTTTATTTTTTTCTTATTTTTTATTTTTTTTTCTTATGTGTGGTGCACTTAAGGATAGAAGAGAAATTTAAACTGGTTCTTTCATTCTTAAAATTGCTTTTGCCTTTGCTTTTCACTTCTGCTTATTTACCAACTTTTACTAAGTTAATTTTTGAAATTAATCAGCAGAACTGAACCTATTCTTGTGCTACATTACCTGAATTTCTTTCTAGATCAAATGGAATTGAATTGGTTTAGGTAATTTTTAAGATTATTTTGTTAGGTTTTAGGAATTTGAGGTGCAATAGACATTTGTGGGGCCAGTGTTAAAGATTACATTGTATACTTTGGTTTTATTGATAGTGGGATGTTTGTTTTATTGATGTTATAACAAAGTCTGAATGTGCTCCAGAAGCTGATTGTAGCACTTATGAAGTGTAGACAATGTTGCTTATGTCCTGTGTAATCTTCTTTAATCTTCTTCCTTTTTTAATGCAAATATTGTATGGTGTCCTAAGCCAGGGTTTCCCAAAGTCTAATGCAACATGTTCATTTCTTTAATGTAATTTTAAATGGAATGCTTACTTTTCATATGTAAACTTCATACGAGTGACTTATGTACAATAGTTTTAGTTTGTCATTTCTTGAACATTTAGCATATTCATATTTTAAAATAATGTGTGATTTTCAAGTATCATTGTACCATTTGAGCATTCAATATTGATTAAAAAGAGATACCAAAGCTCAAACTACCATAATGTTTATTTCATTTCCTGAGGCTTTTCATCTCATCTCATACTCCTTGTCTGGAGGGGAGGTTTCATTACTGAAAAGAAAGCAGAGGTACAGGTAGTAGTGCCAATGACTCGACACCCCTCCAGAAGGAAATTAAGTTATTCATTATGACATGCAATGTTAGGAAAATTCTGTCCGAAGGCTTAATTTGTAATTTTATGACATGAGACCTTGGAAAGCTTATTCCAGATTTTTATCATTAAAAGTTTATCAACTTTGGTTGGGTTTGATCCCAGAAACCCCAATCCAGATGCAGGTACCATTATCTCAGACCACTGAAGTTGACCTGCATACACCATATGGGTATGAAACCTTGAAGCATATGGATTAATATCTGCATTAGTATTTGTCAAAATGTTTAAATCTTTAGTAAGTTTAACTAAAAAAGTAGTCATTGATTAAATATCTTGTCTTTTGGTGTATTTTCCTCAAGACAAGTCTAATGTTGTGCATAAATGATGCTGTCAGTACAAAAGTGTTCATACACTGAAGAGATGAAAAGCATCAGAAAATGAAATAAACATACAATAGTTTGCGCAGTGTTATATATTTTCTGTATGATTTTATAGAAGAAAGAGACCAAGTCAGGGTATGAACATGAGTATAGGAAGATGTTACCCACTTTTTTTAATTGATGGAATTGAATTGTAAATTTGTGGAATACATATAAAAAGTTTTGATAATACAGCAAACTTGTGATTATCTGTACAAGGTTTTTCCTCCCTTTTCAAAACGTTTTTTTATATGGTAACACAAGCCTTGCCAATCAAGGAGAAGAGTGTCTGGCGATTACCAGCACCCAGGTCATTTTTACTGCTATGCTGACTTCATTGGTGACATGAGCTGCCACACCTTACCGGCTGGGGCACCACAGCCTCCCGACTCTCATCAAGAAAGATAGGCCTCAAGAAACCCTTTGCCTAAGTAAATACAGAAGTACCACACCTTTGTATATTATTGTTAATGAAAACTCCCCAAAAATAACAAGCATTCTGACAAATTTAGTTACATTTATACCCTATTAAAATCACATTAGAACATATGTTCACTTGGCCTGAAGCTAGAATATTAATAATAAATTCTAACATTCGAATTATCCGTGTTTTTTTTATTTTTTAATTATTTGTGCATTTCACGACCCCACAGATAGTTAGAAGTTTGCTGTAGTGATAATTTTTTTTTTTTTTAATTTAGTGAATAAAACTTCAGGACACGTCTAATTGTTAGTATTGCTGACTATGGAGCCACAGACCCTGGTTCGATTCTCTTTACTTCCTAGGATTTTTCTGAGGTGGAGAGGTCTGAAATATGGTGCAGAACAACTATGGAACGACTTGTTAAAGAAGTAGCTGCTCCGGTTTCAATGCAGTAGATGATCCATTGGTTGGGTAATAGGCCTTTTCCCATCATAGGATATAGCACCAAGAAATTTAATTACAATGTAAATTTGAAATATCTTTTGGCTGCTTGTGAATTTACAAAATAAATTTTAATTATTTACAGGAGAGTTTTGAAAACTCGGCGTATTGTGGGCTGTGGGGTGCTGAGTTATGAAAAATAAAGTCATAATAGTTGTTTATGTTCAAGCAAAGAGCTGTTCTTGCAATGCATGGGCAATATAAAGAATCATATCATTTGAATCAGAAAGAATCACTAATTTGAAATATCTCTTACATATTTTATTAAATAATATTGCACATTTTTAATATGTTTACCAGTGCTGCCTTAAAAGGTTTTTACAAAAAGTGTGTTTAACATTTCCATGAAACCTAAAAGCAATAGTATGCTATGAAAGTAAAATTCCTAATTGTTAATAGATTGCATAAATAAATAATATGCAATTTTTGCCATGGACATTTTTTAATAAAACCAAAATATTTCAGTTTCTATCTTTTAGTTTACTGCTATTCAAAAAGATTACAGCATAATCAACATGAACTTTCATTAAGGGCCGGTATTATAATCATGGTTTAACCTCCAGTTTTAGTTTAAACTTTAGTTTTTCAGATTTATGCGTATTATAAACGATAACTACAAGTTAATCTTAAGTTTAACCTAACTGGATCTTTTCTACCGTTTAACCTACAGTTTAAGACGTAATAATTATTTTAATGAAAATGGCTATAAAAACACGATTATAAGACAGTATTATGGCTCAATTTCGGATACAACATCCTATGAGAAGATGAGACAAAACTCAAAGTAATTCTATTTGTTTACTTTCCGAAAAGGAAAGAAAATAGAAGGTTGTATTGTGAAACAAATGCTAATACAATATCAGTTTTATGAGCAATGAATATCTATTTATTTTAGCTGTGATTGAAATAAACTTACACTGAGCAAAACTGAATTCAATTTTCATTTAACCGTTTCTTTAATAATAACATTTCTAGCTTCAATTTGTCTTCATACAAACAAACAAAATTAATACAAGCGAATTAGCACATCTTATTGTTTTTCTTTTATTTCCAAGGCCAATTCGTCTTCTTTTTTCAGCCAACAGGTCTACCAACACCATTGCACTACGGTTTAACTTAACCAGAACATTATGAAACGGCAGCTAGAGTTAAACTTTAGATTAGGTTTAACTTAATCTAAAGATCAACTTTGTTTATAATACCGGGCCTAAATTACATTCGTCCATTTGGGTGTGATTAAATAAAGTATGGGAAACAGATAGGAATTTCCCATTAAGAAGAAAGATATTCCCCTATCTATACTGACCTAAATTTTATGAAAATTACAAGATTATTTTTATAGATATTATCTACTAGTATTCTTACAAGGTACAGAGCTACTGAGAGATGAGTTTCTAGAACTTTAAACTAAACTCCTTGGTGCTACATCCCTTGTGGGACAGGCCTCCCATCTGACCGCTGCATCATTTACCATGGGCAGATGAGAGGATTGGGGGGCATGTGGTCATCTTACCCATGGCTGTTCCTTTCTGCAGATCCATGATCAGCAATGCTAACTGTGAGACTGGAGCCTTCTGGAACTCTATTATAGCGAAATTAAATATCTGAATGTTCTAGTTGGCTCTAAAAAATACCGTAAAATAATATGGTCGTAAACTAGCATTATGTGAATGTGTCATCATGAAAATGAATTTCTTATTATATGGACGTTGTAACTTGACTCTTGTAAACACTTATAAAAATATCTCTTTCTTCTAAATAGCTCAGAAATTGCAGGATGTGTGGAATTCTTACACTTGATATCATAATTTTCTACTAATTTATACTGGTTACAGTACTGTATTAAGTATTAACCAGTATAAGAGAATCAGTCTTATCTTCATCATATGAAAAAATCAGAACATAGAGGAAGCCTATTAAAAGCTTTTTCTTTACATAATTACTATGTATTAATTGAATTATTCATGTGGTTGTAGACTAAAAGTGTACTTTAAAACTAAAGAAAAAACTGAAAACTTTTATGTGACAGTTTTAAGATATGGCAATGTACCAGCAGGTAAAAATGTGATGTAATCATGTTTATTAGCAATTTCTACTTAATTTTAATCCCTTAGCATCTTCTACCACTCCATACATTCACGCTAAAATTTCATTAAGGCATATTTTAAATAAACATAAAAAATGAATCATTCAGCTAAAGATGGATGCCAGTATCATTTTTACATTTGTTCTTCTGTCCAAAGGAAAAAAAGGCAAGGTTTCAAAAATGTCTGCCTAAAATGACAGAAGAAAGTAATATATGTCAGTATGACAGCCCAGAAGGGATCCTTCTCCCATCTTGTGGTGCCTTTTCAGTTTTTTTAAATGTCGTTATTATAGCTCGAAAGGGATTCTTCTGATATCTTTTGGTGTTTTCCTCTTTAGTTTTTTAATGCCCATGTGTCAATATTACGCCATCTCATGGTGCCTCCATAAACCAGCAGTTTTTACCTATGAGTTTCTGCATTATGTCAGTTTGCCCACAACTCTTTTTATGTCAAATACTACCCCTGTATTTTATTTGATGATTGAATTACGTGTCATTCTACTTGACAATGACAAGGGTGTTGTGTTTGTTTAACAACTAAACCACACCCTTTCTTAATTTTTTTTTTTCACTCCCTCTCTTTCTTTCTCTTAAGAGTTCACGTCTCAAGTGAAACATGTTTTAGGTGGTGTGGCCACCACTAACCTAAGCCGCTGACACACTCGTATTACAAGCTGTTCCAATTTCAAACAGTGCATGGGGCCTTTAATCTTTTTTCATATGAATCTGAACTTACTGACAATGGCATGGTCTTAAAATTCATGCATTTTTTAATTGACATATTTTGACGTGTTTTTTTTTTGCCCCGAACATTGTTCTACCTGACAATTGTTTATTGCCCCATTTACAGGTATTTTATTGACTTCTTACTTTAGAACTTCTTTGTGAAACTCAGTTTCATTGTTCTCGAAATATCTTTAAACGCATGGGCCATGTTCACAAAAAACTGTCAGTAGTAACTGACAATTTTGATTTTATTTCATACCATTCCACAAGAGAGGGGTGACTTGAAAATCAGTAGGGTAATGGTATCTTCCTCCGTACGGCTGATTCTCTGCATTGCCAGCGCTCAATCAGCGAACATTACCCAAAAAGATAAAATGAAGTATTATAGTCAAGAAGATTAACCGATGCTGGCCGGCTTTTAATTTACGACAGTTTAATCTTAACTATTATTACAAACTGCAGAAATGTTGAGGTGCTCTAGAAATTATGAAAAAGATTCTGAAGAAAATTTTACTAGTGTGTGCATATTGACTGCCGTGTCGATTGTAGCAAAGCTATCGATTTTCATTTTGGGAGAACAGCTGATGATATATTGGACCAAAACACACTCCCTTGTGCATAGCCAGAAATAATAGTATAGAAATGCTACTTGATAAAACTTTTTTAATAAATAATCGGCTTGTGGACATTGGCTGTACTGAATACGTCTGATGGGTTTTACCTTACGTGTTGTACCAAGCAGTGATTTGATTCATCAATGTCAATCTCTATAGTTTTCACCCTGTTGTGAATGGCTAAATTTATGTGATACAGGTTTTGTTAACTTCGTAAGTTTAGTGTCCAGCTTGCATTATAAATTATAAGCAATCCTCTGCAGGTTTTTTACACTGAATGAACAGTAAGTCTGATATATTACTAGTGATATTGTGGCTCTCTAAATATGTTGCCATCCATATTAAATTCATCATTGACTAAATTCAAAACTAAGTCCCCATGATAGTTTTGTACTTGTCCACAAAACATAGATGGTATGAAATTAGTATTGTTTCTTTGTCTAGAAACTTTGTGTCATTCAAGATCAAATTGTTGTAAAATAATTATCATGTGTGTGATGCATCAGGGAGTTTTTATTAATTATTATAGATTTCAAGTTCTGTGAATAGCTTCTATTTAAAAGAGAGTGAATAGGAGAGCATTTGCGATGAAATGTTGTTATAACGAACACTGAAATAATTGGAATTTCCACATTAATGGAATTATTTTTTCTGTCCCAGCCAGATTTCAGTTTAAAAAATACCAGTACAGCGGAAATTTCAGTTAACACAGTATAATTTAGCCCTCCTAAAAACGTTTACATATATGGTATAATGCAGTATTTTGAGTCTCGATAGTTCAATTTTACTGTGTATCCAAGCTGAAAATTTGAATTAACTAAAATAATAAATCATCAGTTTTCAGTGCAAAAGTAATAACTGCCTTATATGAGACTAGACACTGACAGAAAATTGACAATTTTTTAAAAAAATGTAATGAAAGGTGTATGCTTTCACTACTGGTGAAGTAGGTCCTACAATATTTAACTTAAGTAGTTTTAATTTTCAAAACATCTGACAATATCTTTCTGTGTAATGCAAGCGGTGTGTTTTTGTTTTCTAAACTACTGTGTTGTAACATTTAACACAAATGTTTTCATGTACAAAGACTTCATGTAATTTCATCTTGTAAACAATTTCATCCAAGCTCCAGGTAGTCTCTATCCAATCCACCTTGAATTACCGAGACTCTGTTGTATAGTGATACTTAACATATTAACTAAGAGACCATTTGTAAAACAACAGTTGTTCTGTTGGCATCCCTCAGTATATATTATGTTTATTTCATTAGTTAGCTTTATTTCTGGCAGCTTTCTAATGGAGGAGCTGAAATAAATTTTCAAATATTATATCATCAATTATATCAAGATCGATGGTATCATTTCATTTCATTTCAATTTATTCACCAGAAGAATCTTGTTACAAAATTCATGGTTTCGTCACTTAAGTCTAATACAATATATGATACAGCTTGTTAACACTGAGATATAAAATACTTATATTAGGATTAAGAGGAAATCTCTCCTTCAAAAAGCATAATTAAGCATAACTAAATTGGTAAGTCTACCATCAAGTCATACTTGCTATGAATGCCGTACACATTAAGATGTAACTTTTAGCCATATATAATGAATTTTCAGTTTAACGGGTTTCAGTGTAATGAAAATAATTATACAGATGCTGTGATTTCATTGTACTGGTATTTCATTTTTTATAATTTTTCAGCAAATTCTTTGTCTACCAGTGATTGTCCACATGAATTCAGAATACATTTAATTTTAAAATTATGCTTGAAAAATAATTTAAGATGAAACTCTTAAATGTCATGTACAAAACTTAATTTCTTTAAATTAGTGTAATACCTATGACTGTCTAAAAGGTATTTGCTCCCAGCCATAGAATTCAAAACACAGTAATATGTAAATGAAGGGTTATTGATTGAAGATTTGTAAAAACTGCAGGTCCATCCCTGAAATAGTTTAAAATTCAGTAGCAGCCTATGGTTTCCCTTTATTTATTTAATATAAAACAGTGTTGTTCAAAAATTGAAGAAGAAAGGGGAGGAAACAGCCCTCCAGCATGTTATTCAAACCTACACTGCCAAGAAATTGCATAGCAAATTATAGTGAAAAGTTAAAATAAGATAAAGAGAATGGTAAAATTATTCTTATGCATCAGTATGTTTCATGTGCATTTGTACGAATTAAAGGTAACTTATAGTGTATAATGAAATGCGGTAAAACCTGGTTAATGTGTTTCAAAAGGTTTTTACTAAACTTTAGATTCCATTATTTTTACTTCTATTGAGCAGCTACAGGAATAAATGAGATGTTCACCGTCCAGCTTTGTTCTGAGTTTTCACAGGATGTGAATTATAAAACACATAGTAATGGATATCACAATATTGGCTGCACAATTATATTGTTATGAGTTCAGACATGTCTAGTTTTCAGTTGTAATAATGAATACTAACACTCAGTATATTGTGCTCCTTAAACCCTTTGCCGGTTATGATTTAAATTCTCTTGCACGGCTGTAATAACAGTGTTTTCTAAACTGGGTATTTAAATTTTTAAGACGAGGAGCCTAAATGCACCTCTTCAAGCAAAATAAGATATTAAGAAAACAAAGAAAGCTAAACATGTAATTCCTTTTGCACTTTCATTCTGAGATATCCATATATTTTTATTTGTACTCGCCCTAATTTTGTATTTCCATATTTCGCTTCTGGTGGTATTTCAAAAGCAGCCCGTTCTGCAGAGTGATAGATTGCATTGCTTACATTTGAAAATATTCTGGTTCCCCCTTCCAGAAGCAGCTTTCATTTTATTTTGATTACATAAAGCACACACTTTAGCCCAACCTGGTATTTTCACAAGACTGTGTAATAGTATATTGCGACACAAGGGCGGAAAGGCACGTTTACAGGTCGAGGAAACAGATTGAAAACCCGAGGCATCTGCCCGTGTGTTGCATGCTATTTTTTGCACGACGGTTACTTATATCAATTTAATTATATTAATTGCTATATTACCTGAAAATATTATGTATATACACTATTGAAGATTTATGTTTATTTCAGAAAGTGATTCGCATTTGTCATTGTTTATGGCAACCGAATATTTATAAAGCGGGAAGGCCTTGGTCATTACAGCCCGCAAATAAGTGTTTGTGGGCGGTAAAGTAACTTTCCGCCCATCGCCCCTAGCAACAAGTAACTTTCCACCCGTGGCCCCTAGCAACAAGATTGCGTGTGGTAATGTCAAGTTACGATCCATGTAAACAACTTTCGTAAGTAACACTTACTAGCTAAGGAGTGCAAAAAAGTTTTTGGGATGCAGTACAAATGTAGTAACTTTTTTTCTGCCTGTATGCTTTGTTTGCAAGACGTGAAAATCTCCAGTCAGCTGTACTAAGTTGAGCTGAAGGTCGGCTCTTGGTTATTTAGATCGTGGACAGTGAAACTGTTTACAATACACACATTCGCTCAAACAAAAATAACTTTGGAGGAGGGATTTTGTACTTGCATCCTCATGGGTAAAGACTGTGTTTATTATTATTTGTGCAATAAGGAAAACTGGCTGCAATGTTTGTTGCATAAGCGGAACACTGTCTGTTTTTCTATGACCCATTCTGAAGTCTGGAGATATAGTCTCATTTTTCTTTCAACTTATTCATTTAAAGCGTGCTTAGAAGGAGCTTTTCAGAACGTTTAGCACGACACTGGGTTAAAATCTCGAGTGTTCTGGAGTGTTAGGGATGGCAAAGAGATTATATGAAAATGAGTCTACTTTTGTACAATTCATGGTTGGAAGAATACAGCATTCAGGCTTTTGGGGCACTGGCAACAAAGAAAATTAAAACAGGAACAATAGAAAATATATAGATAACGTCTGAGATTAGGAAAATCTGTTGATGGTATATTCTTTTCCTACATTCTCTTCTTGGAGTCCAAAGAATGGCAAACAATCATACTAAAAATTGGCATTTCTAAGAATGACCTTAACTCTTTATGGCCATAGTTCAATCAATTCCCCCCCCCCCCATTTAGTGTAAACTCATCAGCCGTTGTGAAGCGATGAGAATAAACACACTATGTTGCTTATGATTCACATCCCTTGAAAACTCAGCATTATAATGTCCAAGAAATCAGGTATGTTTTACAAGCAAATAGGGAGGGAAAATGTATGTATGGTTGTCCAAAATTCTGATTGGAAGGAAGTAATACATGTTTGTTTTCTCAAAACAAATGTTCAGCCTGATTTAATTAGGTTTTACTGTAGTGCTTGTAAATAAGTGGCAAGAGATTTATTAACTTAAATGTTTTATTGTAGTATTTCAGTACAATTTGAATTGAATTTGGTACAAAGATATTGAGTTAGGTAATGAGTACGTGGTAGGTTAGGAAAATCCAAAATCTGTGAGAACAGAAGATTGGAATTGTAAGAAGAATAGTATTGTGCTGTTTCAGTATTTGATGATTAGAATTGTCTACTAGTCCTCGTTGTTTGTTCTGTAGGACTTTGATGTTTTGAAGATTTGATCAGAAAGTAATTGCTATTTTGATCTGTAACTGTTTTTCTGGATGTTTAAAAATCAGTGTGTCTAGTCTGAGAGCTTGTTTAAATATCCAGGATTGAAATTTGTACAACACTGAGAAATTACGAGTACTTACAGTAGAATATGCAAGATGTGAAGAAATGGAATAATTACAAGACTTTCTAAAACCAGAAATGCAGTGAAAAGAACTATATTTTAAGATGATAATGATGTTAATCTTCTAAATACTAGTGTTGAGGCTTGCTTTTTTTCATACACTTAAAAAGAACTTTCATTTAGAAGGTAGCAACAGGAATTAGAATATAAATTTAATTTATGTGCAGTAATAAAACTACAAGAAGTTATGAATTTTTCAAGTCCCGACACAAAAGTATGATTTTGTTTAAATATAGTTTTCTTTCACTGTACTTACTACAAACAGGTGCTGTGCATACTTGGCACAAAATTTTGAGACTTCATAGAAGTCCGCATAACACTGTGCCTAACTTTTTGAACATTTTAGAAGTATACATGAAGTATCTATGAAGGCCTTAAATTTGTGTCATGTATAACACAAATGCGTGATAAATGTGTTCATATCTTTCCTTTTTCTTCCCTCTTTCCTTTTCTGTATGGAGGAAAGATAAAATGTGTTTCAGTCCTGATAACTCATTGTTTATTATATTCACAACTTTTAGAAGTGATAAAAACTTGTGTTATAGTACTTGTTTGAATTTTTTTGGGTTCACAACAGATCCATTGTCCTTGAAACCAGTGGTATTATTTTGACTGAGTCAGGTCCAACTCATATATCATAACTAGACCTCAGAATTTTAGGAATCAAAAAGGATAGGCCACAAAATTGTTAAATTGGTCATAGTAATAGGTCACAAAATGATATTATATTACATAATATTAGGTGCTAAACATTGAAAATTTTTCGTTTTACATGTAGGAGCATTATATTTTATTCATGTTTAGGACTGCAGTAAATAACCAAGACTTTTTTCCAAGTTTATTCCAGTTAGGCTTAGGCTGTTGTCTTAAAATCATTTTGAAAGCCGAAAATACCTAACTCTGTGGCTCTACATCCCTATTGGGGACAGCCTACCATCTGACTGCTGTGTCATCTGCCAGATGTGTTAATGAAGTTTAATAATTCATTGTTAATGAAGTTTGATAATTCATTAACACATCACAATATAAAGCATGTTATTCTACTTCTGAAATAACTTAAAAAGTTATTGTACCAGTAGGCCTAATCGCCATTGGAAGTTTAATTATTGAGGATCTCTGAGCTGCAATACTTGACCAGCAGACTCAATAAATTGTTTCGACTTTCGTGATACCTTAAGATTATTATTATTGTTGATGTTGTTGTTGTTGTTGTTATTACTACTACTACTACTACCACTACCACCACCACCACCACCACCACCCGACCGCTGCGTCATCTACCACAGGCAGATGGCAGGATTGGGGAGTACAAAAGATTTTATCATCTTCTGCCATTATGGATCCTGCAGAAAACTTTGTGGAGAGATATTTGGACTCAATTCAGGGAGTGTAAAGCAATACTGCATTTAAAATCTTTATCAAATTTCTGTTATATATATGAAAAAAACTATTTATTAATCTGATTTTGTACATTGTATGCATTGTATTTGCTTTCTTGTCATTAATTATTGAACTGTAGTGAAAATGAGACATTAATTTAAGGAAGAAGCAATCTAATACAAGGGGGTTTTATACCTTTTAGACCACCCTCCCGGTTTCAGTAAATATGTGAGCAACAGAGGGGTCTAAAATGTTTGTTTGTTCATATATCAGATTACCCCTAACACTCATGAACAATGTGACAACATTTTCTTCTGGCTGATTCCATGATGAAACAGTTGGTAGGCAGTAAGAAAAATCTATGAGAGAACTCTCATAAGAGGATTATAGAAATACAACAGAGATGGCAGACTATAGCAAACACAGCCCTGGAATCGTGTTTTGGTCCCCTCTTACACTATCCAACAATAGCCTTTGCCCCTATATGGCTCAGTTAATTGCAGTTCTCTCATCTGAGCAATGTCTCCATCCTTTCAACCAAGCACCACCTAGTTTTCGTATTGCCATACATTGCTACATTACCTAGAACTTATTTCAAGAGCTCGCTTGGTACTTAGCTTAGAAAGAGAAAGTTCCTTGAAATGTTTTGTTCTAGGTAGGGTAACTACAAATTTTTTAAAAATAATCATCTTGGAACCTTTTCAGTTATTCGTTAGGGTTTTGTCGTATGAGCTGTCTCATAATTTGCTTGTTAGTATTTCTCCATCATGGATCTCCAGTTTATTCCTCTCCTTTCCATGTCACCTCACAATTTGTTCAGCCATACTTTCCATTTGATCTCCTTTCAACTACTGACCTCTCATTGTAGACATTTGGTGGTTTGCAATCATTGTACATGTCCAATTCATTTTGATCTTGCTCACCTTGTTCACATACAGTTGGTCAAATAAAAAACGTTGGGACTCGTATGCAGTTAAAATTAAAGTTTTAACACATTACTTCACAAGTTTCCTATAAAAAACATAAAATACGGATCATTCTCGGGACATATGAGGTCATGTGACAGGAGGGAAAAATGAACAACGCGGAAAGCGCAACACACGATATTCAACTTAATGCATTGTCATAATTCATTTTACTTTGTGTCATGGCGCCATATACAAATGCTAGCTTGAGAGAAAGTGTAGTTAGGGCTGTAATTGACCTGCATTTTTTGGCCTCTGAAGCAGCGAGAAGGTCCCATATTTATGAAAGAGCCGCTCAAAGGTGGGAACTTCACTATAATGCGGCTGGAAGTTTTCATAGGAAACATGGATCTGGCCGGCCGCGTATTTCGATGCTAGATTGGTTGCAGAAGTTGAGTGTAAGTTATTGATTTTGCACTACAAGTACCGGTATTATAAAATAAAATCTTTAAAAAATGCTCCTTGAATAAACATATTCCTCGCGAATTTATTCATTATTATTATTATTATTATAAGAACTTCCATGCAAGAATATGGCGGATTTGAGGCATATAGCCACAGCCTTCTACACATGTTCGTTTTGGAACAAAACTGACTAAATAATCAAGAAAATACATGGATAGACAAGAGGCATGTGTGAACCTAACCTTAAGTCTTCCTGTACATGCGCATATGCTCGTCCGTGGTACTTAATCAAATACCGCCCGACGTTTTTTATTTGACCGACTGTACATATTGGAGCAACACTAAATGAAGTAATGTTGGTCCACTAAGAGAATATTAGCATTAACTAACATGAGGTGTTCATGTTTGAGCAATGATAAAAGCATTGATAAGAAATAAGAGGGATGATAATGAAATTTTCCACTTTCTTTACTTTTCTCACAGATCAAAAAGCAAGCATATCAATTATTGATCTATTGTATTTTGCTGTCTTCTTCAGCCCAGAACGAGCTTTGGCCTCTTCCAACAACAGCTTTCCATCAGCCTCTATCCTGGGCAGTAGACCTCCATGGTTGTATTTTCATAGTTCTCGGGTCTGTCTCCACTTCAACTTTCCTTCTATTCCTTGGTCTACCAGGGTGTCGTCTTCCTTCCATTCTAGCTCTCTTTATGGCTTTAGGTATTCTTGTATCTAACATTCTTTCAGTGCGGCCTAGTCAGCGTATTCTTTGCAACTCTAATTGTATTTCCCTATAGTAATACAAAACCATAAAATATTTAATAATTATTAATTATTAATCTTGAATTTTCTCAGGACAATTTATTAGCATAAAGAAATAAGAGTATATTCCTTGTGATAAACTGGGAGATGTGTTGAATGGGTTATATATTAAACAAGCCATTTTACTATCAGGTGTTCACCTCAAATATTGTACTGTGTATGAGTTGAAAGTATTAATATTCACTCCCATATTCAGTATCAAAAATAAAAACTAAGTTGTCATGCCAAATATTTTATTTTGTTTAACATAGCTAAGTTATACAAAATATCTTTTCAAATTTAACAAAATAATTTGAATGTTTGAGTTCTTTTGTCATTGCTTCAGTATAAAAGTTATGTTCTTTTCTTACAATTTATGCTTTGCTAGTATTGTTGCTGTATCTTTTATCATTGCATGTGATCTTAGCTTCGAAAGAATTTTTCACTCCTGGTTCTATTTGTGGTATTTTTTCAGAGTTCTCTTTTACAAGTATTCTGTTAAAATATATTTCTAAGTTATTGTTGAACTAGCACAAGTACATGATTATGGAAAAAGATAAAAATAAATATTTAAAAAATTACCGGGCAGAGAAAAATACAATAAAAGAGAAGAAACAAAGTAAGAGATCAGAAATAATCTCCTTATAAAGTTTTTATACAGGTTCTGGTACACCTCCAGAGTTCTTGGAGATTGAGATACCTGGATTATCAGATATTGGCACATGTAGGTGACAAAGTTCTCAGCCCCATGTGTTAATACTGCTTATAATGCTCATTTATATAAGATTAAGTTAGAAGAAATAGTAAACTGAATATTACCATGGACCTCATCAAAGATTGAACTCTGACCACCTAGTAGATGCACAAGTGAACTAGAAAAACATTTAGAGAATTCTGCAAACTAGGTTTTTGAAGCTTATAATTTATATTTTGTCTTAAAATAAAAATTAAATTTTCTATTAGATCATGTAATCTTCCTTTATAGAAAGAAATGTTTTATCTACTATATTTGGTCCATTCACAGTTAGTTTTCTAAACATAGCCTATATCATATTTATTTTTTTTCAATGAAACCACTTTTCATTTCAAAGATAGTGTAAGATGATAAAGAATGGACATGTTATAATTTTTCACCTAAAAAACGAGATAAATGCATTTACAAAGTAGTTCTTTGATATAAGCAAATTCTATGTAATCTACTGCCATCTGGAGGGTTTAAAATTAACTACTTAGTACAATTCTGAAACATCTTTGTACCAGGGGTGTAAGTGAACTGAGAAGTACTGGTGACTGGAATGGAAAATCTTCAAAGCTTAGAAGGTAAGTTTACTAAGTTAATGCATGTTGAACTTTATAATAATTGTTAATAAAATGACCACACAAGTATGTGTAGAATTCTGGAAAGCCTTGGTGCCAAAGAGGTGTAGGGCTAAGTATTGCAAAGTTTTTATTTCTCCAAACTGTTTTCAATGGAGGTAACTCCTATGGACTCACAATCACTATACACACCCTGAATGTTAGTATACGTTAAAATGTTGCCAAGTATTAAATTAACACGAATAAAATACGAGAGAAGTAACTGATGACATTATGTAGTCTGGCAGAATTGTTCTACACTGTGGTAATAATGTCATATCTTGGGAAGGAATGTCATATTTTCCCAGAAAAGTTGAGTATACTACCACTTAGTGCAATTAAAAGACTAATAACTTTTATTGTGTCCAGGTTGTACTGTTCCATAGAATAGTGGATGGTAGGTTTTTAAAATCCCTTCTTTAATCTCCTCCTACTGGTTATACAACTTATGTTATTAAGGAGGTGGTAAGCCTTATGCACCGGCCACCTTTACTCCCAGGAGGGCTCCTGGTACCGGTATTCATTTCTCTTATAGTCTGAGTCGATTAGGCCAATTGAAAACTCAGTGACATCGAGGATCGAACCCACTACCTTCTGGTTTGTAGTGCAGTGCCTCAACTACTACGATATGACATACCCCCATTCTGATAGTAGGGACTACAATAATAGCATTAAAAGCTATTATGTCTACCCTTCTTGTAGAGCCATTTCTAGCCTACAGAAGATTTCAGTAAAATCCTAGTATGTGATAATTTTGAATAAGTCAGCCAATTTGACCTCATAACATGATTATGTTGGTCAGACAGGGCTTTTCCATTTAAGACACAAGTAGTTTTCATACAAGTGTTAAATACCATGGTAGGCAAGTTACATATGTTTTTAGGTTAGAACTGTGAATTTTTTTTCTCATTTTACTCTTTTGATGATACAAAAAGTAAATTCATATATGGTTTCTTTGGTTTATGAAGAACACGAGAAGCTGAAAATCACATAATTTCAACCTTTTTTCTTTATGTGAATAATTATAGTGCAGCATTAACAAAACCATTCCCCAGAATTGGTTTTATTAAGTGCCAGACTAGTACTTTCTGAGATTACATGGTGGACCGAAAAAATGTCTGTCAATGCGATAACTCTGATACGCTTTATCAGATTTTCAAGAAACTTAGTAGGACGAATGCTATTTGTTTTGGACCAAATCAGTTGACCAGTATTGGAGTACCAGGGGTGCACTCAGCCTCGTGATTTAAATTGAGGAGCTACTTGATAAAGAAGTAGCGGCTCCAGTCAAGAAAACCACCATTAACGGCCGTGGGTGTCGGCATGTTGACCACATGCCCCCCAATCCTGCCATCTGCCTACGGGAGATGATGCAGTGGTCGGGTGGTAGGCCAAGTCCCTCCAGGGATGTAGTGAGTTTAGTTTTTAGTATTGGAGTACCGATCAATTAGGCCTAACGGTCACAAACTTTTTAAATACGATCATTACTGTACTTCAAAGCCTTGTGGCTAACTCGCTCACTGACTTAACTTTTCCCACTTCCAGATAAGCCATAGCTTATAACCTGTAACTGGCATAAATATTCCAAAAAGTTCAATTTTTAATGATTTACCCCCGAAAAAAATTTGAAATGGCGAATACAACTTTAAGGTCTATGCAGACCTTCTTTGGAAGCTTTTAGTACATAAATGGTAAGTCGTATCAAAAAACTGATTGCACAAGCAGCAACGGATTTTGAGAGATCTACCAAGTTTGGTCCTATGACTTTTTGTTGTATCTCATCGGGTATACCTTCTAGATAGAGTTCAATTTTTATTTTAAGTGAATTATGTATTTTAGACATACAGTGAACTCTCGATAAACCAGACTAAAGTGGGCGGGGGTCTGTCCGAGTTATGAAATGTCTGGCTTACCGGTACGGAGAGTAAATTAGGAAATGGTATTTAAGTAATGAAATTTCATGTTTAAGCTGCTATAACAAAATGTATGAGGCAGAACATAATATTATTATTAAATTTGGAACAAAAAAGAATAACACATCAGTTCTATATTGAAATTTCTAGTCTGAAATACACACTTACATTATTAGTACAATATTATGATGGATGTGGCACTGTGAGCATATTTTTCTGAGAAGATCTTGGCTGAAAGAAACTGTAAATGTTCTTTTGTGTACAGATTGTTTCTGTTGCTTTTGAATAATTACTTCTCTTGCAATTCTGAAGTGGCCATAGAATGGCTGTAGGCCTGGATCGCCAAGAATCTCTCCGAGTTATCCAAAGTCCGAATTATTGACAGTTCACTGTACTTATAAGACAGGTAGAAATGTAAAATTTGGCAGGAATATTAGCACATGCCATAAGCATGCAAAATTTGGTGTTTCTAGCTGATTACTGAACACATCAATATATTTCTTTTCAGTAGCTATGAAGAAAGAGGTGCAAAAGAGAAGAACACGTCGCCCCTTAACCTCTGCCTATGGTCATTGCGTTGCTATGGCGACAATCCACTTACCCTGCTACCCCTAGCAACCAACCTTTTCATGCCGATGCATATAAGCATATGCACTAATTACTACAATACGAAAATAACTCCTGTACCAAATCATCACCCACTCTTAAGCATTACTCAGGACCCACCACGTGACTGTAGAGGTTGATTTGAGAATGATAGTTTTAGATTTGAATGGTATGCCATCCACAAGACGAGTTGATTATTAATTAAACCAAAACAACCCTTGTACCAGTAAAAATTTCCCTTGAACCAAAACGATATTTCATAATTACAATTAATACAAAATTATCAATCTCCGCTATTTCATGTAGCTCTCTAAACTTAAATAGATGAATTCTCGCTTCACACCGCAATGATCACTTGATGGCATAGTGGTTAAGACAACTGGCTATCATGTTAGTGGTCCCATATTTGAATCCTATTAGGTGCATAAATTTGTAGGATAGGAATAAGTCCCAAATAGGTAGTTAGGGTGAAGGAGAGAAGGAAGAAAGGGGAAAAAATTAAATTTTTCCCCGATTTCCAATGCTGCTAGTGTTCCACCATTGCCACCTAGATGTTGAGCGGGACCCAATAGTGAGTTGAGTGGGAGGAGCTTAAGGGGCGACCTGTTCTTCTCTTTTCCCAAAAGGGGAAGTCATCGTGTCAGGATCTAGGATGAACAGAAGGGATGGTGTTTTGTATACATCAATGCACAAATCTTCATTAAAATTATTTACTAATTATTTTGCTGTTTTAGCTGATAATCCCCCACATAAGTTTGTAGTTATTTGTATTTAGGTGTAATAGTTATTTATGTAGTGAGTATAGAAAGTGATACTTCTTTGAACGTGTGACTGGTGGCTCGTTCTAAAAACTCACAAGTTCAAAAAAGGATGTTTTCTATACAAGTATTTCATTGTGTCCACAATATGTCATTTTTGAGCTGCAATACAAATTAATGAACTCTTGATAATTAGCGGTGGAGGACTTAGTGAAAACTGCATTGCTAGGGCAATGAGCTCAGAAAACAATGAAAGTGTTATTCCACATGACATACAGGAATGAGCAGATATGTAGTAGATTGTGTTGAAGAAAAGATGAAGACCGCAAATGGTATTTTTGGTTGTGAAAAGACACAGACGAGTAATGTATTCCAATTGAACAACTACAGCATTGATTTTGATGCTTCCGCCGTAGCTTCAAGTTCACACAGTATAAACATTAGTAAAATTTTGAACAGAGCAATAACAATCAATTTGTTAAGAACAAAACTGAAAATTCCGTTGTAAGTTATGTTGAATACAATGTTTTTGACTTAGTTTATTTTCTTTTGTAAATAACGTGCATTTCTGCATGGTGTGAAAAAAAAATTTCATTTTTGCACGGCGTTCAAAAATGACAAACTTTAGTAACTCAAATCAGTTCAAGAATGACACACATTTGGCGTAGGTAGCAGAAAAAAATATTTTAAACTAATCATCAGCAAGGCTTTCTGTATTTTGCCTGAATCCATACTCTGTACATTTTTAGTAGCTTTCCTCGGTTTACTTGCAGACGACGATCTACAAGATTCTGCACTTCCTCAAAGCCAGCTTTTTCAAATAGATTTTTAATTTCAGCTGTAAAGAAAAGAAGACTTTTAGAAGATTTTTATGACAATTCAAAAGAGAATTCTTAATAAATCTAAAGTCAAAAATAATTTTAAGGCTTATCTTTTTTAGATTGCCTTACAGTATTACAAATTGAATTTCACTTTATAAATTTATAAACCAGATTTTGACATGTTCAGATTTGTAATTCTAGAAATTTTAAAACAAGTTATTACAAAAAGGTAAACCATAAAAAGTGTTAAAAATACAATAGAAACAGAAATACTACAGGTGTCCAACATGATATTTCACTACTCAAATTATAATACCAGAATGATCAGCAGATCAGAAATTTATTTCATTTAGTTACTATCTTGCTTTTCATATTGGAAGACGTCATTAAGTAGATAGCATGGATTTTACAGTCTCAGGATTTGCCTTTTTTCAAATTTGCAACAAAAACAGCTTTTCTTTCCAAAATCTATGTTTACAGTTTAAACTTTAAACACTGTAGGCCTACAATTTTAACTCATGTTTTGGGATCCTACTCAAGATCTCAGATATAACAAATGCAGATTCTGTCATCTAGTCTTTGATTCGTATACAAATACAGAGTGTCTACACTGAAATGCCCTAATTTTGTCTTGCTCGGGGAATTTAATTCACAAATATAAGTTGTATTAAGTATTAAGTTTGTATAAAAAATCACAACACTTCCATATGAGTTCCTGTGGTTACATGAAGAAAGGCTGTCCTTCGTGTAGTATGTAGCGATGTAACCCCACAAAACGAAATCAAACGGCAGGAGAATCTGGAGGCCAATTCACAGGTGTGTACACAAAATGCCCAAATTTCAGGTCTGACTTGTCCTTGGGTAGTAGGTAAGTACCACACCATAACTTGTGCCTTCTCCTGAATTGACATAATTTTCACACAGACTGATGACAGTGCCAAACATGCCAAATGTTCATTGTGAAAAAATTTAGGCAGCAAATTTCAACTCTGTTGTACCCAATGGAAAAGTCAGACCAAAAAAAAAAAAAAATAATTATTAAAAAGGGCTCAAATTCCGTGCATTTCGGTGTAGGCACCCTGTATTTCGATGCTAGATCTAAGTGTGCAATTGTTGATTCTTGATTTTTGTAGTCAGAATTTGCTTATGATTAATCATTTGAACTCTACATAACGAAACTCATAAATTATTTAATGTTCTCTGTAAAAATATTTGACAACCCTAACAGAATGATAGCCTATAAGTACATAGTTTAAGTTTCAGATATGTAAAACAGTATAAAAATTACCTTGTGTGAAGAAATACACCCTTGTACCATCTCCTCTTGCATAGAAATTTTCAGATAAACAGCGACCTTTCTTGAATCTTAGTTGTGCCATATCATATCTCCCGTAGTCTCGAAATACTAAGAGACCACCTGGGCGCAAATACTTATATGTTTGCTTTACCACATGTTCCATTCTGTTAACATATACAGAATTTGTAATCAATTTTTCTTACATTACATTAATTTTATTATCTTTTTTTAGTGCTGCTTACACTTCATATTAATTTTCTTATATACAAGGACATCAAAGCCACCCATAACAACCACACGTTTTAAAAAGTAAAAACATGAGTTAAGTGATGAGTGACTGGGTTATCATCAGGGGCCAGAAGTTTATGAAAAATCATATTTTTAATAATGCACCCTATTACATGGTAGTGTTCAAATATGTAAAAGACATGAACGAAATAACAGAAAATTAATGGTTTCCATTTTGGATGTTGTTGCGTGTTTTATTAGTTCTGCGATAATGCATCATATTTCCATTATATTAAAATATATGTCATATTTTTAATGGCATAACTTATTTCTTACAGATTTTAAATACCGTGTGTGTATCTGTTAATTCAAATAATTTTTGGCTTAATAAATATTTTGAGAACCGACTGTCTAATAATTGACAGTACATGGCCTAATGTTTTCAGAACTGATTGTATAATATTAAAGTGATGTTCCCTTCATTAGTTTTCAATTTACTAAAATCTGTTGTATTGACTTTTTTTATACAACTTCTTTTTTGTTGTTGTAATTTATAATGTAATTCAGCTGACTTAAATGATAGAGCATACTTCATTGGTTCCAGAGCATATTTTAAACATTTTAGAGCACAGTTGCATGCACATTTTGTCATCTGATAAAGCATTAACTTCCAGACCGCAGTTATAGAAGGTGGTGAGAAGACAGCTGAAATATGATCACATGTTATCTCTTTTGTGGTATTACCACAAATAATTACACCAATTAATGAATAAGCTAAAGAACTAAACATTATCAGTACTGTACAATTATTTTAAAAATGGTATGTTTATTTCCTAGAGCTGGATTTACCAGCAGTATAAATTAAAAAAACTAAACTCTAAACTCCGTTGTGCTACATCCCTGAAGGGACTTGGCCTAACACCCGACCGCTGCATCATCTACCACAGGCAGATGGCAGGATTGGAGGGGCATGTGGTCAGCATGCCGACACCCACGACCGTTAATGGTGGTTTCCATGACCGGAGCCGCTACTTCTCGACCAAGTAGCTCCTCAATTTGACTCACAAGGCTGAGTGCACCCCATTCCAGACCTCCCTACCTCAGAAAAATCCGAGGCGATACCGAGGATCGAACCCGGGCCGACGGATCTGTAGTCAGCTATGCTAACCACAAGACCATGCTGGTGGTCATGTATAAATATAAATAGAAATGTTTCATTTTGTAAGACACTCCTTGACAAGCAATTTTAAGTTCATTTGAGGGGTTCTCCTGAATGTAAAAGTACAATTTTCAGAAATGTGTTTATTTGCATGTGGGTATTTCTGAACACCATAGCTTGAAAACAAAAAATTGTATTCAAACAAAATTTTATATCTGGCTTGGGTACTGAGTGGGGATGTGACACGGAAATTCATGACTTTATCTTACTTTTACTTTTGCTTGACATGAAGAAAATTTCGTTTTTCGCATTTTTCTTGGAATGTTAAGCATTAGGTGATTATACTAACAGCTGAAACTTTTCTTTGAAACATTCTTTTTCGAAAGATTCTCTGAAGGGTAGTAATTGCACAAATTCAGGCTTTAAGACTTGCAAAACATGAAGTAATCAAATCAAATCAAATCTTTATTCACCTTTAAATACAATATATTTGTACAATAGGCTTCGTCAGTTTTTGGATAGTTTGATATAATAACAAAAAAGCTAAGAATACAAATTTATATCCATAATATTTTCTCTAAAAATTCTTCTACGGTGTATATCGCTTTGCTTTTGAACCAAATAGATAGAATATTGTACAGTTGTTTTTTTTCAAGATTTCTTATCTTTAATGGAATTTTATTTAAAAAAATTATCTGTTGATAGCAGTGACTTTTTATATTTGTACTTAAGTGAAGTTGTGGTTTATCTAAATCATTTTTCCTTCGCGTGTAAGGAAGTTATACTGCTCATACTTAAACCAGAGAAAGTTAAGTGAGTGTAACATAGTTTTTTTTAACAGTTAATCATCTATATGAGTGACCCCATGGATTGCACTACAGTTTGGGAATCCGTGCTTTAGAAAAATAAAAGTAACAATAATACTAACTTATCTGGATGAATTGCAGAGAGAACAAATATCATTACAGCCATGTCCAAGCTGTTTTCTGAGAATGGAGGCTGCCAATCCTCCGCTGTCACATCACATACAAATGCACAGCACCTGAAAAGAATTTCATGTTTGAATACGTAAATAAAACAAACATAATAAAGATAGATTTTGTGTAATCTCCCCAGTGCTATATTTTCTAATTTAACTAAAGTCTAATACAGTTTTTTGGAATTCATAAGTAATGCAGCAAGAAATAAATAACTAGAGACATAATCATAATGCTAGCCACAGCACTTATCACAACTCACACTGTTGTGATGCAACAAATAACCATAGCACAACTGTTTTCATGATGACTTTTATTATTATTTAGTTTTTCTTTTTCAACAGATTAATAATTTGCAACTGTGACTAAGATTGGGGGGACACAAGTCCCTCTCATCCTCCCTGCTAATGACGTCCCTGGAAAGATGAAATAAGGAAAGGGAGGGAATAAGAAGATGGAAGAAAGAGCAGAACACTAAAATTCTACACTGACAGGTAAAACTACAAGCTAAAATCTGAAAACTATAATACTACTGATTAATAATAACAAAGAAAAGAAGAAAGGAATTATCCCTTTCACTGCTACAGCCACGTATCACTGCTGGCCATGCTCCTGATATATATATATATATATATATATATATATATGATGCACCACTGTGCATGCCAATAAACTAAAGATATTCTCAGTGAGAGGGATTCCACGTGTGTCAGCATGTAGTGTCATTTGTTGTCTATATCCTGACTCATCTCTTCCTGTTCTCAGAATTGGGCTGCCATCTGTAGCTAAATATTTCAGGCAGCACCATCCATTGAAACACATGGTAACTAACTCTGCTGTGTTGTGATTACATGCAGCCCCAGGGTTGCATAAATCAGTTTAAACTTCAAGAAACGACTGCTATGCTCTTGTTTCGGATTAAACTGACAAATTTATTAGTAATTGTTTGTCCATTTATGATTACAAAAGAAATTTGCAAATTAATTTAGCACCACCACTTTGCACACTGAATATGTTAGCAGTGAAAGGTTAATGAACAAAAGTAGGTTGAAAGAAAGAACAAAATACTCATAGTCCACGTTGACATGTAAAACTCAAGCTAGAAGTGACGATGAATTCATAATACCATGCATTGATTGTCTTCTTCATGAGTATTTCTGCATGACATTCGCTTGAGCTTTATGACGTCAGATATTCTGTTTCCAACGTATATCATACTATGCATGAAATTCATCTGAATTTTTATACAGAAATGGCCTCTCCCTTATTAATTCTATATTACCGGTACCTTGTCCATTGTTAAAACTATCTCAGAAACTTATGTGAATGTGCATGTATAAGTTATGTCGTTTACTGCATTATTCAGATGAGCATGTTACACGGTCTGTGATCTGTAGGGGGATGAGGGGAATTGGTTTGAACCATTGCATGATATACATAATTTAAATTTGTATTCTGGTAATGAACCTTCCTCTCTGGTAAAGTCACACTGCACTAGAGTGTCTATATAATGTTTACATAAAAACGGGACATTTCAATTATTTTGTAAAATACCTGAACAATTAAGGAAAAAAGGGGACAAAAATTTCATTCACAAAATTTTGGGAATATTTACCTTTGTCTCAAGCACACAAATTATCCCAAATGACTTCTTAATTTCCTTCTGCATACTGTTGCAGATAATTTATTCCACAGAAATAGATGCCTCGTTGTCACTGTACATTTCACTTTTATGTACTCTACCAAGAAGTGTGTTTTTCTTAAAATTTATCATAAAAGTTAGCACACATTATTTTATTAAAGTATGTTTTGACAATGAGCAATTAATGTATTGTGAAACACACCGGCCAATTACAATCACAAAAAAGCGGGACATTTGAATGTCCCCAATAAAACTTTTGGGATAGCGGGACATTCTGTCAAAAACGGGACTGTCCTGGGAAAAATGGGATGAATGGACACCCTACACTGCATTGCACACTGATGTCACATACAGACAAATATACTCTCCAAGAATCACATACTATAATATATGGACTGCTTGAACAGAAGGGCCATGTCACACATGAATACTGTCATAAACTATGTAACTTAAAATAATACCGGTATACAATATTTGTAATGTATGATACAATACATGATGGCAATGATTAATGCATAATACAAGTTACCTTTTTGCATCATAATCAGGATTTTCTTTTAGTATTTCAATTGCTGTAGTGGAGAAATCACAACAATATACAAATAATCCAGGATCTGTGCTGTACTGAAGGATTGGAAATACAGTATTCCCCACACCACAGCCAATTTCAAAAATCCTTGTTGGAGCCTTTCCCTTGGTCACTGTTTGTTCTGAAACACTATCTTGTACATCTGACTCACTGTTGCTCAAATCCTTTTTGTCAGGAGCTAGCTCAGGAAATTCTGTGAAAAGCCAGTGTCTGTCCTTAAAGAACCTATTTTGATGAATATCATAAAAAGAGTCCCAATATTTGTTTGCTTCACTTTCATATTTATATATGTCCTCTTCACTCGCTGTTACGGATGAATTTTCTGTTACCTTTGTCTTTGCAAGTTCTTCTTGAGCTTCATCCCATTCAACATTATCCCTGAAAGAAAATAACTTATGTTAGCAATCAGACAAGCATTCTATATCAAATGACCATTGTTAGTTCATGAAAAATTGGTCTTTTATTGGGGCAGTTGCTTGTGTAGGAAGCTTTTATCAGGTTTTGGGTCAAACTACTGTCATATAAAATATTTCAGAATCCATGATCCTGTGGTTTCCACGGTTCGTGTATTGGAATTCCACTCACTAAAAGTTTTCTTCTTTGATTTTAAAATAAAATTAATTTGAGATTTGCCACATTAACGTTTTTCCACTACTTTTCATATTGATAGTCCCAGGGGGGTGGATATAAACTAAATGTAGACTTAAGGATGGGATGTTACAGAGGATCTGGGGGTACAAAATTTTCCAGAAAATGTTATAGACTTAAAAAAGAATCCAATTTTCTTAAATTCAAAATATTCCTAAACAATACATAGTATGCTTGAAAAGTGATGTATGAACTTTAATTTAAGGGTCAAGGTCTTAAATGAAAACATGTAATTATATTACTCTGTATTTAAAAAAGCAAACAGAAACAAGGGAGAAAACAAGCAGTATAACTTAGTATACTCAGTAAGGATAAATATTTACAATACAAATTCTAGATGTCTAATAAATCTAAGAATTCAGAGTCACTGTTCTCATTACAGTATTGACAAATCACCATCTTATACCCTTAATTTAATCTATCTGGATCCAGTTTCACACTTCACTCGTCAGCATTCATAAATCAAATCTAACAGATATAGGCCTATCATTAAAAACAATGCTAAGTTAGCCTAGTCACGCTTTCTTAAAAAGAATATCTTGTTTATGAAGCTGGTGGAAAATTTTCGCTCTTCTAAGTCATAGCCCAAGTTTCTTTTTTTTAAATCTTTTTTTTCCCCTTCTTTTTTATTTTTTTAAATCAAGATTTTAATATCTATAACACCCTTACTGGAAAACAATAAAATTCATTAAGACTGCTGTCATGTTAATAAAAGTGATAAAATATTAATAGAGTGCTCTGAAATAAATATAAATTACATTGCAATTAGATACCCAATAACTCTTTCAGAAACATTCAAATGCGAACACTTTATGGCAAATTCTCAAACGTTTTTTGTGACTAAAAAAAAGTCTGAGGTTTTGGTTAGCATAATTTGTACTGGTTACAGCAGATGCTCTTGACAGGAGGAACAATGCACAGAATCGATCTCATCACAAAACAGTGTAGGGTCAATCCATACCAAGTGGTCCAGGAAAAAAATAATCAGTTGCTTGACCATCTCAGAAAAAATTTATATTTGCTGGATGAATTCCCCAATGTTTGGTAGTTTCAAAAATATTTTTAAAAAATATTTATTGTTTATTGTTTTGAAACGGCAGCCATTTTTGTTCCAGGCCGCATGCGTTTTTTGGCATTTGTAAGCATCTGCATTTTTTTTAATTTTTCAGTAGTGGATTGTCCTAAGCCTTTCAGATAAAATGCATTTAGTTCAACACACTCTGGCCTACAAATTAACATCATTATCACTTAGCTGAATGTATTCTTTAATATATTTTTAATAGTTCAAAGTTCTCAGCTACAAATTAAAAAAACTCAATTTTTGAACAGTATTTTTCCAAACAAAGAGTGACTTCTCAGCTTTAATATTTTTTGTGCTATTACTCTGTATAGTATAGTTACTTTTTATAGAGTATGAATGGTGTGCAGCTTACACTTAAAAAATTACACTATTTTAAAAAATGGATTTTTTGAATTTTTCCATTTTCTGGCCTGCAATATCTTTGTTGGGGGACCAGATAAAAATCTGAAAATTACACAGTTAATAGATCTTTATGATATCAAACTTCAGTATAAATTCCAACTTTGAGATTCAATTGGAAGTATGGAAAAAAAAATTACAAACATGAGTCAAAAATACGTTTTTTAACATCTGCGATATCTAGGCTAATGGAATAAAATATATCAATTACAGTATATAATTTAATCATATCTATGATTACTTTTTTTTTTTTATTGAAAATGAGTCAACTACTTACATTATATTGTTATCATGTTATTTGTTTTTAGTACATCGCTCATTGAACATTTGAGAAATTTCTTCACTCAGTTTGGGTGTGAGATTAAAAGTTCGCCCAGTCACAGTTGTAAATTCCATTGGAGACAGCTTCTCAACTTTTTTAAAAGATGTCCTTGGTCCTGGAGGGTGGTAAAAAAAAACATGCACATCTTGGTTTTGACAATCAATATTATCAACTTCGGCAATCCACCACTGTTCATCGTAAACACAAGCCACTATGTCTTTATTTTGAAGAGCCAGTTGTACAAGTATTCCACACTGATGAAGTCCACTATCAGGCGATGTTGATGTGATCTTACACTTCAGCAAGTCGTGTGAATGGGGTACAAAACAATGAAAATATTGAGTGCCTTTAATCTTCTGACAAGTGTTGAACCTTTCCTTCAAGACATTGGCATAGACTTCTTGTATTTCCTCACATTTTACAAAACCATAGGTAATTCATTTTATATGTTCTTTACAGAATTTAAACATCTCTTGAGGTGTTATGATATGATTGTCATCGGTCCTCTGCAGGTCCTATGTTTTTGTATAATGTGAGGAAATTCAAGAAGTCTATGCCAATGTCTTGAGAAAGGTTCAACACTTGTCAGAAGATTAAAGGCACTCGATCTTTTCATTGTTTTGTACCCCATTCACACGACTTGCTGAAGTGTAAGATCACATCAATATCGCCTGATAGTCAACTTCATCAGTGTGGAAAACTTGTACAACTGGCTCTTCAAAATAAAGGCATAGTGGCTTGTGTTTACGATGAACAGTGGTGGATTGCCTAAGTTGATAATATTGATTGTCAAAACCAAGATGTGCATGTTTTTTTTACCACCCTCCAGGACCAAGGACATCTTTTTAAAAAGTTGAGAAGCTGTCTCCCATGGAATTTACAACTGTGACTGGGCGAACTTTTAATCTCACACCCAAACTGAGTGAAGAAATTTCTCAAATGTTCAATGAGCGATATACTAAAAACAAATAACATGATAACACTATACTGTAAGTAGTTGGCTCATTTTCAATAAAAAAAATAAGTAATCATAGATATGATTAAATTATTTACTGTAATTGATATATTTTATTCCATTAGCCTAGATATCGCAGATGTTAAAAAACGTATTTTTGACTCATGTTTATAATTTTTTTTTCCATACTTCCAATTGAATCTCAAAGTTGGAATTTATACTGAAGTTTAATATCATAAAGATCTATTAACTGTGTAATTTTCAGATTTTTATCTGGTCCCCCAACAAAGATATTACAGGCCAGAAAATTGAAAAATTCAAAAAATCCATTTTTTAAAATAGTGTAATTTTTTAAGTGTAAGCTGCTCACCATTGATACTCTATAAAAAGTAACTATACTATACAGAGTAATAGCACAAAAAATATTAAAGCTGAGAAGTTACTCTTTGTTTGGAAAAATACTGTTCAAAAATTGAGTTTTTTTAATTTGTAGCTGAGAACTTTGAACTATTAAAAATATATTAAAGAATACATTCAGCTAAGTGATAATGATGTTAATTTGTAGGCCAGAGTGTGTTGAACTAAATGCATTTTATCTGAAAGGCTTAGGACAATCCACTACTGAATAATTTTAAAAAATGCAGATGCTTGCAAATGCCAAAAAACGCATGCGGCCTGGAACAAAAATGGCTGCCGTTTCAAAATAATAAACAATAAAAAATTTAAAAAAATATTTTTGTGACCACTAAACATTGGGGAACTAACCCAGCAAAGATCAAATTTTTCTGAGATGGTCAAGCAACCAGTGCTGGACCACTTGGTATGGATTGACCCTGTAGCCTAGGCATGGGCGTCGGCATGGGGGGGCAAGGGGGGGCAACTGCCCCCCTCTGGATTGCCTTATGGATTCATTTATTTGTGGTACTCTTTGTCAACCTACAGTTGTAGCCTGGAGCATTAAAAAATATATAATTACTTTATAATGAGTTTAGCAAGTATTAACTAATTATAACTATAATATGTATTTATAATAATATCTCACCAAGGCCATTGCTCAAAAGAGCGTATTCTGTTAACTTAAAAAAACTTTGTAGCCTCGTCGAATTCAGCTTGGGTTCAAAATAACGATCCGGTTAACTAAGTGAATATTAATGTGTTTAGCCTAATCATTTGAAATTGAGGTCCGAAATTGATTTTGCCCCCCCTTAATAAAATTCCTGGCGACGCTGCTGAGCCTAGGCAATCTGACGATGTGGACGATGGTTATGGTGTTGCCACTAGAGCTACCTGTCACTAAACTAAATGAACTTTGGCTAACCTAACCTAACCTGTTACAAACCTAGATTGTCGCAAATCTTGTTCTACCTTTCATTAACCTTGTGTTTGTTCATCCCACATTAAAGATATTGCCAGCATTGTAGGACACAATTGAACCATATAACATGTGTTGCAACATCTGGTGATTTCCTTGCAGTTTGCTAAAACCTACCCAATATGCTGCTCTGACAGGGATGATCAAGATGTGCTGATTCCTCAGAAGATACTAATTTTAGGACCCATATTTGTAGGATCTTGTTTTGATGCATACTAAGTTACCTCCTCTCTAAATAAATCGGAAGCTCCCGCTTCTTTTAGAACATTCTGTATAATCTACAGATTAAAGATTAATAATTTCGGTCTTTAATTATTAAAAACTATAAATCACATTATCCGCCCATTCTTTTATGAGGCTAGGCCAGGGCTTGATTCCTTAGAAGCTAATAAAGAGAGTGGCTTCTTTGTCATGCATTGTCACAATGGATATAAGTTTTAAACTGTGAATTTTTAGGTACTGCTGAATGTCAACATACCAGGCATTGAATTCAAAAACCCTCAGAGGATTTGTCAAATATCTTGAACCATGCTGAGGTTTCTTTCTAAAACGTGTGTGGCATTTTGCATTAAGTGAGGTTATGATTTTATTTAGACCTATTACGATGTGGGCTTCCAACATTCCTTTTACACACATGGCTCTTAACATTTTCTAAATATAAATATGAAGAACTCTACCAAGCATTGTGTTGAAAGACATTATCCCCTTCTTCAAGAAATCTGTTCCCAAATTGTGGTCTAGTTCCACTTTCACAACAACCCGTGTAATTAGAAGCAGCCATTTGTTTTTGTCACCGTTGCTACTGCCATCTATGAATGATCCGAAAGTCATGAAATTTAATTTGTTTCCCACTAGATGACAGGATAGTACTTAGGAGTTCTTTAATGGCGGCGATCTGAATTGCTTGTGTGTAGATCGCAGCTAAAGTTATTGAGTTAAAATGGTTTTGTAGCTTTTAAAAGGCTAAACAGTGAATTAAGTGAATGTAGTTGACCTGTTTTTAGTGGAGAAATGATTTCACGGAAGTTACAGGTAATCTAGCTTATTACTTCCTCTGCCCCTACCGCAGGTACTGTTGAGTTTTTAAATAAATACACGTTTTGAGGTCCCTGCATCCAAAAACACTATTTTCGGAAACATTTCTGTGTTTTTGAATAGCCTAGCTCCAGAACAGATAAATCGTATGAAAAGAAAATGTTGTATTTGGGTTAGGTACCTTCTGAGGATGTAACACGAAGATTGGCAACAACTTTCTCTTATTTTTAAGAGGATTTTACATGAACAAGGTTGGAAAACTGCTATAACGATTTTCTTTAAAATTTATGCATGGTGTGCGTGTACCAAGAGCTAAAACTTTTATTTGAAAAAATCGAAAAAAATTATGTGAAGGGTTTATAAGCCACCCAGTCTGAATACACGCTCTTTGTAATACGATCCCTTGTAACGGAAAATCGTATGAAAACAGAATTTTATATTTGGGTTAGGTACCTTCTGGGTATGTGACACGAAGATTGACGACCACTTTCTCTTATTTTTAAGGGGACTTTACATTAAGAAAATTTGGTTAGTCGCGATTTTCTCGAAAACGGCTTTAACGATGTTGATTAAATTTTATAATTGGGGTGCTTATACTAAGAGCTAAAACTTTTATTTGGAACATTTTTTCGAAAAGAAATCTCTATACAGAATGGTTATACGCCAACCACTCTGAATATGTGCTCTTTGCAATATGGCATTTTGTTCTATATCAGAGTGTGAAATGAGAAAAACGTGTTTGCCATGCTTAAAGTAAAGAAAGTTACGTGAGTGCATTAATCAGACTTTATTTGGGTTATGTATCTTCGGGGATGTGATGCGATGTGGTAACGACATTCTTTTCATTTTTACAAGGAGTTTACCTGAAGAGAACGTCATACATAATACATAATAATAAAAGGCTAACTTTTATTTGGGAAGAGGAAGTTATGCAAGTTTCACATCAGATTTTTTTCACGATGGTAGGCCTAATTCAAATTTCTTATATCTCAGGTATGAAGCAGAACGAATAATACGTACATTAATTCAAACTGGCACTAAGCACTGTAGATACTCCTAATTATTTCTGTGTATTTTTTTCTTTTACAATTTTTCTTTTTCTAAAATTTTAGCACCCCCCCCCCGCCCCATCTTGGTACGCCACTGACCCTGGTTTTCACTTCAATTAAGCACACATTATAATCCATAATTAAATTTGCATTGTATGCTGTATACTGATTTACCATATTATTTATTTGCTTTTAAACTCGACCCCTGCAAAAGCCTTATAGTCTTATAGGTGGTATTGTACTGAGGCCGTGGTTTATTGTGTCCAGACTTGACGTATTTCCGATACATGTCTTTCCGTCACGTGCGGTTTTAGCAAGTGACGCCTATAAGTCCGAGTTTACGCGCAAACAAATTTATAGCCAGATTCAGTGTTAACTGTCACGGTATAACAATAACTGTATGTAGTTATATCGCAAATAACATTCAAATTACGTCATATTTTCGCAATTTTAATTTCAAACTCATTATGAACACTATGGATTTAACAAAATTATTTGTACGGGAGTTGCTGAAAATATGTTTTCAAAAAAAAAAAATCCCTTTAGGCAGGCCTACAGGCGGAGGTAGATTTCGAAGTGCTTTTGGTTTAATTTATTGTCGCTGCATAGCACTCTTTTTCTTTAGCCTTGGCATGGTAAACCTGCAGTAAAGAGGAAGAGCCTACAATCATTTGTTTTGACAACAAGAATAGGATATAATATTCTGGGAGGCCGTGCACAAGATCAGCAATGAATAAAATTAGCAAAGCCGCTAAACAAGACAAAATTATGATATTATAATAATTCTTTTAAGTGTTATTATTTTCAAACATTAAAATCTCGCGTCATATGAGAGCTATCAAGAAACTATTTATTGATTTGTAGAGTACTCATCAAGAGCTTTTCAACGATACCCCACAAGACGTGGTTTCAAAAGTTTCGAATTTTCATCCCCCACCCCCACCCCCACCCTCACTCGAACCCCCGAATTGTTGGTGTCACTGTGAACTCCATAGGGAGTACTCTAATTTATTCAAACAAAGTTTCCCTCTATACTTCATAGGGGCCGAGATATAAATGTTTTAAAATTTCAACCCCCTCCCCCGACCACCCCCTTGGGCCAATTTTGCCCATTAACGAACTTGTCCGAACTATTGGGCCTAGAAATTACATAATAAAATTTGGTTCAAATATCTTCAAAATTACGGCCGCTATCGTGTAAAGATATATATATATATATAAATATATATATATATATAAATATATATATATAAATATATATATATATATAAATATATATATATAAATATATATATATATAAATATCACAAAATTTTTTTTTGAACGGGCGGTGGTTTCGTACTTAGGGGAGCATGAAACGTAAAGATATGAAAGAATTTTTCGAAAATCATAAAGTGGTATCCATTGCAATAAGTAGATTTTTCTTCGAAAATCTACCTAAAAGCCCATTAACTACAGTCATATAAATGCATTAACTACAGTATAGCTTCAATTATTGCTAAGGATGAATACTAATTAATATTTTGAGCATATTGATTAGACAGAATTGATGTTGCAGTACCCTCTGGAGAGTGGAGAGTATACTAATAAAAAGTACTCTTGTCTCTCACGAGATGGCGGAAGAGTACCTATGTTTAGAGTAGTTAGAAATCCACGCCCACTACTCTTTCCCCTTTAAAAAGTAAGCAAATTCAAGTTTCCCGATTCTAAGGGCCTTAAACTGAAATGTAGTGTAGTTATTTTAGAAGGTAATTATTTTATATTTTCTCATTACCATTGCATGGCTCAGAAATGCTTAAACATAGTTTTCGAAAATTGTCAAATTCTGTCAATATTTTTACTTGTCAATAGGCACTGCCCGTACGTAGCAGCCGGTTGTCAAATCCGAAGGGTGTGTTTTTAAGTAGTGTTTATTTGTTGAAGGTCGCTCGTTTGTAACAAAATTCTAATGATTTTACGAGTGCTAAAGACTGACGAAAGTGCCTTTTAGTTTGAAATTGTGTTTTTATGACAGTTTTAAGTGCATTAAATTTCCCTGTTCGGTAAGTCTCGTCTATGTTTATCTTCCAAAATGGTGTAATTTCGCAAATCATCTACGGGCTAGTTTGCATAATGTTTTGTGTTATGCTAATGAAGATTTGGGCATTATATGTTGTAGTTGAGTAAAATGTGTACGTTTTCCTTACAGATAAATAGGTGTTCCTTCTTTCTGAGAGAATTTGGCAGCATGTACCTTTCAATTGTTTACCTCTAGTTCCTGTAACTTCTTCCAAATTGGAGATAGTCACTATCACGACTCAATGTAAGTGTGATTGTTTTGATAGCATGCTTTTTAATGAGGAACCTGCAATGTTTACAAAAAAAAAATGCCGGTGGATATCACTGGTCTCCCCCTATAATAGTAAGATAATGAATAAGAAGACTGTGTGTCATTTTCATTTTAAAAAGGGGAAAAATGTTCTGCAGACATCTCATTCCATATACAGTGTTTACACCAATTATGGTGATTTATAATGTCACCTTGTGTGTTTTAACAATTACCCTCTCAGTCTGACTCAGTGCATAATTTGTTGGTGTGGCATGGTTGCTAATTTATTTGTGCTACTGGTACCTTTACTTATAAGCGAACAAGTAATTACTTAGGTTCTGAACTGTATTCCAGCTTTAAAGTATTGAGTTATTAAAAAAAAAATATTAACCTTCTGTGAGAAAAATCAAGTTCCTTAGACTGTCTTATTAAGTTCATAAATGGTTTGTCTTTTCTGGAGGTTCCTGATATTTTCATGATCTTCAAGGAATTAACTAGTAAGATTCAAATAACTAAGCAGTTAAGTAATTAATTGGTTTGTTCTAGCATACAGTTTATTGTTAGTTCACGTATGGTATATTATCACCCTATGAGCATGGATTGAATGATGCAATAGGATACTGTTCATTCTTGTGAACTGCTTTGGATGGCTCTCGTAAAAGTCGAAAGATAGTTAACTGGTTTCTATGTTTTGTAGTGTATCAAATTGGAATCTTAAATAGCTATCTGTGATTGGACAGTTATGTTGAAACAAACCCAATGTGGAAGGTAGTGCTGTCAAATTGATTAATTACTGATAGAGTGGTTAAACTGATCATACTTCAGATCAGACAGAGCTGAAAACAATTGACTGAATCATTTTAGATGTAATAGATCAATCTAAATGGATTTGATCCATTGCATATTATAGGGATAGTTGCAATCAGTGTTTCTTTAACTCATGATGTTTAATGTAGTGTCGTAATAATTATTGAATTAAACGCTGAAACTAACTTACGATTGGCAACTTTGTTTAAAAAAATACTATAATTTACTATAAATTGTGATTTTAATTTTACAAATTTTCAGCTAATCTGAACTGCTAATATTAAGTACAAATCCATCCTAGTAGTTTGCTACGGAGCAATACAATAATACATTGCTGTTTCTTCTTTAATAAAATTATTACCGGTAATACATTCCCTTTTTAATACATTCCATTCTTTTGTATGAGACGTAACAAGAGATAAGAATATCCCTATATAGGGTGTATACGATCTGCCACCCCATGCTAAATTTTAGGTACCACCTCCACTGTTCAATTTCCTGGAAATTTCCCCCCCCCCCCCAAAATTTGCAACATTAAGCACAAATTATTCAAAATTTATTAGAACATAACCCAAATACTTAAATTAAAGCAACGACATTCATTATTTTGAAATACCTTTGTAAGAAAATGCTGAAATGTTCATTTTGTTTTCAATTGTGTACTGGGAATAATTAATTTTTATGAGTAAAAACTTCCCTCTCTACTTTGGTTCCCCCCCACCAAAATGTCTCTCTGGATCCGCCCCTGATCGTACTTAAACTACACATAGGCTATGAGGTAAAAAGCTGCCTGAACTTAAGGATAAAATTTTGACTCCCTTTGATATTGCGCAATTTTTTGTCTTGTTTAACCCCCAAGCTCTGTTGTCACTTCAAATTGCCTCATACAAAAAAAACATAGATTCATATTATTAACCTAAAAGAACATACCAAATTCTTAATGTTTACAAAGAACTGACTAATGTGATTATCCTGTTTTGTTATTTTTGTATTTTACGAGCAGTAGTCAATCTCCTGCATGATCTAGTGGTTAGTGTTGCTGAGTACAGCTCCGCAGGTCATGGTTTGAACCCCGGAGGGTCTACCTCCTTGAATTTGTCTAGGAAGTAGGTAGGTCTGGAAGGGATGTACCAGCCTGTGACACCAACTGAGGTTTTACTTGATAAGGAAGTAGCAGCTTTAGTTCAGTAAACCATCAAGGGAGTCAACATGCTGACAACATGTCCCCAACCCTGCCATCTGCCTATGGTGGATGATGCAGTGGTTGGATGGTAGGCCTTGCCCCTTAAAGGATATAGCATCAGCCGTGGGTGAGTCGGTAGCGCTCCTGCCTTCCACTCCGGCGGCCCGGGTTCGATTCCCGGCCGGGTCGGGGATTTTTCAGTAGTGAAAAATCCCTTTCCCGGGTTCAGGACTGGGTGTTTGTCAGTAGGTTAAGTCTTAGGTTAAGATAATGCACATTGTGCGCGATTCCTTAATTAATAACCTTAACTTTAAATGGCAGTGGTCAGAAGTCATTTGTTAGGCAAATATTTATTACCGGTATATGTGACTGAGCACTATTCCAGTAAATTGTTGCAAACTAGTAGGTGCCCGTGGCTTTGCCACGATAATTCTTTTAAAAATTAAAAATTAAGAGTATAATAATTATTAAAGCATTATATTTATTAACACGCGAATCATTCATAAACTAAGCCATTAATAATTAATGAGTCAGCTAAAATTCCTGCTTTAGAGTACATTCCACGACATTAAAGCGCCCCCTGGGAAAACTATATCAGAATCGATTATGCAGTTCCAAAGAACCTGTGAACACACAATACGTATTGTTTCTCAGCTGTTTATTGACATGAATATGATGTGAATTTTATTTTATCAATTCAGTGTAATTTTCAGAAATTAGCTATATAATGTTTCAAGGGAAGGAATGGTTTGTTTGGATTATTATTATCAGCGATATTTCAAGAGATAAAACCATCAATATTTTACAGCTGTTGCCCCCGGCTTTGCCCGCCATTATTCATTGACTCCAGGATTTTTAAGAAAATTACACTGGTAGATTATTAAAAATGTTTGTGGTTCAGAGCTATGAAAATTGTAAGTAAAAATAAAATTAGAATATTTGTTCATTGTGTTCATTTCACTTAGGCCTTATATAATAAAGAAACGGTTTTCCTTCCTAATTTTGTAGTCGTCATGAAAGTTTAGACTGCGAGAGACGAACATCGTCGAGTTTACCCGATGTCTCACGAAGCGGGTGAGCGAGCAAGCACGCTATTTAGGGCCGTTGAATTGTATAAGAGTAGATTTGAAGGTTTACTTTAATCACATTCACTTGCAGACGGTGATCTTTCATTAAATAAAGCCATTTTTGTGTAATTATAAAGAGGGCCAGTGGGGTGGGTGGGGCAAGTCTGGTGGTTGTAACAGGCCTTCTGTTTGAGGGACCCTTCCCCATGGGAAAAAGAGTTAAGCTCTCAGGAAAATAACAAGATAATTTTTTCTAATTCATTCTTGGTTTTCCAAATGCTTCGAGATTATGAGCTATCATTTTGTGAGGCATTAGTACAACTTTTCGATAACTAATGTTGCCAAGTGAATTCATAACATCAGGGGTGGTTACATCAAAGGTAACTACTCTGTGATAGATTAGGGTATCCATATAATGTTTATATAAAACAGGATTTTTATTTATTTTTTATTTTTATAAAAAAAAAAGAAACCTGGGACAATTAAGGAAAAAAAGGGGGAAAAAATTTAATTCACAAAATTTAGGGAATATTTACAATTTACCTTTATCTCATGCCAGTGGCGGCTCGTGACCGGAAAATTGGGTGAAGAGAAAAAATGCCACATGCTTATGTTAATAACGGAATTCACCCAATAGCGGCTCGTGGCTCAAAAAGAGGGTGTGCTGCAAATATCATTTCATACAGCAAACTTAAAATATTTTTAAAAATTATTAGTAGGCCTATCTAAACTGCTCGTCTCTTAATCCATCTCTGGGAACTCTCACGCGATTATTTTTTTGCTAATTTCTCTCGTCTCGTCGAACGTTGTGTGAGTTGTGTGACGAGAGAAAATAGCACAATAATATAAATAATAACAATAGTAATAATGATGCTGATAATAATAGTAATAATAACAACAATAATAATAATAATAATTAGGACAGGGCAAATCGCGTGAGAGTTCCCCGGAAATGGAATAAGAGACGAGAAAATAGTATTTTTAATGATCGAGGTAGAGGAAGTCGCTTAGTGATCCCAGTGCGACAGAATACTTAATCGGAGTTGTGGAATCCGGGTTTTTCAGAATTTAACACATTCGAATTTGGCGGCGTTAGACCGTCAGACGGTGGAAGATCTAACGTGCCCACCTCTTTCTCCGAGCTGACAGTGTGGTGCTGGCGCGGCGAAGAAAATTCCTGAACAAGGGGGACTGCTTCATGGGTAGTCTGTTCTCGTCACCTAGCAGACGTGGGATAAGCGAGAAAACTGCTGCTTGCCATCCTCATTTTTTATTTGAACAGACTACCCATGCAACGGAGGGCGTGGTTTCCATTTCACCTTCACACGGCCGACTTGAAGCACGCTGCCCTCTCAGGATCTCAGTGTCTCCTAGCTTTGCCACCAGGTGGTGGCGTGGCGGGCAATTAAAAAATACAGATACATTTATAGTAAAAACCAATTCGTGATATGGAAAATAAACTTTAAAAATACGTATTGCAAAGGGAAAATACTGGTGAAGTGCTACTTCACCTACTTCCCCTGAATAGCCGCCACTGTCTCATGCACACAAATTATCCCAAATGACTTCATAAATTTCTTCTGCAGATTGGTGTAGATAATTTATTCCACAGAAACAGATGCCTCATTGTCTCTGTACATTTCACATCCTCTCAAGAAGTTATGTCACTGTTTGTGTATCCTATTATAATTTATCATAAAAGTCAGCACATATTACTACATTAAAGTATGTTTTGACAATGAGCAAGACCTTCACTGTTGTGAAACACACTGGCCAATCACAATCACAAAAAAGCGAGACATTTGAGTGTCCCCAATAAAATTTTTGGGACAGCGGGACATTTTATAAAAAACGGGACTGTTCCAGGGAAAACGGGACGAATGGACACCCTATGGTAGATATCTGAAGGTGATAATTAGGGTGCGGATTTCTATGACCTAAAAAATAGGATATATGCATGCATTTATGACCTAAAAAACATTAAAATATGACCAATAAAATTTAAAATATGACTTTACCACTTACACATTGGGTATATTTTTTTAGAAGTTTCTTTACAATACATTTTATTAAAATATAGTGTTAATTATTTTAAATATCTATAAATTCTCAAAAAGTATCATTATAATGCAAAATTTAGAAAATATGAAATGTAACTTCAAAATTTCTTTAATATGCACACAAATATGCCAAAAATGACCTAAATATGCTACAGTAGTTGTAAATTTCCTAAATATGCATTTATATGCACAATAAAAGCCGTTCCATTTTCACCAGGATGCTTGGAATCGGGTTTAAAGTAGTCGGAAACCTGAAATAATGCAAAGGGGGAAAATATGACATGTCATAGAAATCCGCCCCCTAGTAATAATAATTTTTTGTAGAGTTCGCATTGAGCAGATTATTATGAACCTTTTCACTGCTATGGCCATATATGTATATCAGCATGCATCACTGCTGGCCGTGCTATTGACGAATATATACGATGCACCACTTTGCAAGCGTACAGATGAAAGAAATTCTCCTTGAGAGCGATTCATAGTGTGTGAGCATATATTATCATCTGTTTTCTACATCCTGACACCATTGAATCCTAGTTCTCTGCCTTGAGCTGCCATCTATAGCTAAATGTTTCCGTGCACCATTCATTAAAATGCTTTATAATGCTACTGTGTTGTGACGTCATTACTGATGTTATGTTATTCTATGAATGTCACATCAAATGCTATAGTTACCATTTCTGTCTGTGAACGATATCTTACACAATACAAAATGTTAATATTGTAAAGAACAGTCTACCTATTATGAATCGAACTGTTGGTATTGTTATTGTTATTATTATAATTATAATTATTATTAATATTAATATTATTATTAATAATAATATTATTACATACTCATTGGCAATAGACAATTCCTAAGCAAGTTACAGGAATAATGTCTATTTTATGGAACCCAGAGGTTCATTGCCATGCGTATCTGAGCCTGCCATTCAATCCTATTCTGTGCTATCTCTATCCAACCATCCCTCGCAAAACCTACTTGCCTTAAATCCTAATATTGTAATCCCACCTATGTCTAGGTCTTTCAAGTGGTCTCTTCCCTTCGGGTCTCCCAGTAAATATTTTTGATATATGTCTTTCCTCCCCATCTGCGCAACATGTCAGCCCATTTCATCCTCCGTGATTTAATTACCCTTGATATTCATTGAAGAGAATAGATTATGAAGCTTGTTGATATGCAGTTTTTACTATCATTATTATCATCATTATTATCATCATAATTAACATTATTATTATTATAATAATCATGCCCCCCAATCCTGCCATCTGCCTATAGGTAGATGACGCAGCGGTCGGGTGGTAGGCCTTGTCCCTTCGGGGATGTTGTGCCACGGAGTTTAGTTTAGTTTTTTTATTATTATAATAATTATTATTATTAGTATTCCTTATTTATTTATTTATTTATATATATAATTTGTTAATGGACCACAAGAAGCGTCTACTTCATGTTAGGTTTCCTCAGGTGCCACACTTTCATTGGGTCTTCTTTAGCCCTCTGTACAGAATTCACCAGATGTTGCAGCGTAGGTTATGTGGCCCGTAGATTGTTTCCCAAGACTCAGATTGGCTGGCTATGATAGTTTGATTTATTTTGATTGCATCAGACTATGCTGCCAGTAGCTTTACACATCCCAGATGAAGAAGCGTGAGGTTAATGACAGGTAGTACAAGGTTTGTGATATAATCTAGGTTTGTGACTGGTGGTTAGGTTAGCTAAGGTTGGTTTCGTTTAGTGGTTGATAGATCTAGCAACAACACCATAGCCACCGTCAACATAGTCAAATTGCCTATACTTTTTCATGATAAGTTTGATTCTGCACATCGTTCCCCCATCATGACCACCTGTCATAACCAGTACATATTACACCGTTTTTAGGTTATGTAAGTGCTCACTTCATCATGATTTTTCTTTCTTTTTGCAAATTTTGAAGGACAAACTGAGTTTTTATATGAATTCTGTAGGTTCTAAAGAACATAACCTCAAATATGGGCATTTTTTATGTTTCTAAGAAAAGAAATTACAAAGTCCAGAGTACCAAAGAATCCCCCTTTCATCTTCTCACTGTGCAATTTCTTCCTTTTGTCAGACCAAGTTGCTCCAGTCTTGAATTTCTTAACCTCTCGGCTCACGTTCCATTTGTGTATTTTATGTCTGAATCTTGTATGTCTTTTTCTGTTATGCCAGTGTCTTTTAAGTCTTCTCGAACTTCAGCAATCCACTTCATGTTCTTAATACTCTTTTTGTACCCCAAAATCTGTTTAGTCAATTGAGTGTTTCGCCTTCTTTTGATATGCCCATAGAACTTTAGTCGATGTTGCATCATGTTGTGTATTATGTAAATGATATCTGTTCAGTCTCTTATTTACTCCACACTACTACTCCACATTACTACTTTTTTTTTGGGTAATAAAATTTTTCTTATGAATCTTCTCTCTAGTTACTTGATCTTTTCTAGTTCGCCTTTCCGATTCATGACTAGTGTTTCATGATAATTATTCCTTATTGTACACATTCCCAGTTTTCCAAGATGCTCTGGTCATCTTTTGTTTTCTCTGTTCATAACCTGCCTTCTCCATCCCATTAGCCTGAATCATCTCTCCAAGGTACTTAAATTTGTGAACTCTCTGATATTGACGTATTTTGTTGATAACTTCTCTTTTGCACCTTTCCAATTCGATATGTATTCTGTTTTTAATTTTTTTTTTTTTAAAGGAAGAATCTCTATCTGTTTTGCTGCGGTTTCTGTTATCTTTAAGTATTAATATGTCATTGGCGAATGTTAGAAAAACAATATCTAATCCTTTGTTCATTTTTCCTAACCTGATAGATTTGAGGATTCCCTGAGCCTTTCCATTCCCTGACCACTTTGTCTAGTATTAAATAAATAGTAAGGTTGATAGACTAAGGTGACCGTTCGTCCCAATTTGGTCGGGACAGTCCGTTTTTTTTAAAGAGCTACCCCAGAATCTTATGTACTTTCGTCGGTATGTAAAAGGCCTTTTTTAAATTTAAAAAGTACCAATTTAGTCCCGATTTATGAAAATGGCCTACATTATGGTGATGGGTGATTTTGCTAGCTTGTGAATGTTGTATTAGCGCCTACACATTTAACAAGTTTAACCAGTTTAATTGTATTAAAAGTTGAATATAGTGCTACTTTCAGTTAATTATATATTAAAGGACACAAGTAAGTAATAATTAGCATTTGTGCCAGGACTGAAAAATGAAAAATCCACCAGACAAGTCAGATCAAGAGGTGAACCTAAATCAAGTTCAAAAGAGACAGAAACTGGAATGTGAATCTCCATTTCTTTCACCAAATTCATTCTCTGCTCTGCAGGATATAGAAGATATGAACACTGAAGTGAGTAACAGTAATTCACAGTCAATTTCTGGAAGGAAAGACATTCCTCCCCCTATATTTATTACTAATATAGTTAATATGAATGCTCTTTTAGCTGCCATCAATAAGCTGAATCCAGGAAATTACAAACATATCACCATCAACAATGAGAAAGTGAAATTTAATTTTGAAACAGTCGAAGGCTACAGACTAGCTATCAAATATTTACAAGAAAACAATGCTCAGTTTCATACATATCAAATGAAAACAGAAAAATGTTTTCGTGTAGTTATAAGAGGACTTCATCATTCTTGTGATACTAAACTAATGATGGAGGAAATTGCGGAAATGGGATATGAACCAAAACAAATGATTCCTGTATTTCATCCTATCTCAAAAACACCATTGCCTTTATTCTTCTTGGATTTAAAACCAAGTACAAATAATGATAATATTTATAAGTTGAACCGGCTTTATGGTGCTGTCATCAAGGTAGAACCTCCTAAACCAAAAAGAAATATTATTCAATGTTTAAGATGTCAAGATTACGGGCACAGCAAAAACTACTGCCATAAAGCACCGCGCTGTGTAAAATGTGACGGTATACATGCAACCACTCAGTGCACAAAAGATAAGCATGCTCCCCCAATATGTGTAAATTGTAAAGGTCAGCACACAGCCAATTACAGAGGCTGTCCAGTGCACTTAAGTTTGCAAAAATCATCACAGCCTGTATTAAGAAACAAATCAGAACGAAACTCAGCTAACCCAGTAGGATCTACTGTAACTTCCCGAACAACATCAGGAGCACTGCCTGCAATACCAAATGCGTCTTCTGCCCCACTTGAAACAAACGGGGAAATAGCAACAACTACAGCTCATGCATCAACTCCTACATTCTGTCATCACAACAGCGAGCGAACTTACGCAGATGCAGTCAATCCTAAAGATAATGCAAATTCAGCATTTAATGACAGTAATCTAATAATCAAGTTAGTCGATAAAATAGATTCCCTACTGTCTCTTTTGCATCCTCTCATTAACACACTGCTTCAAGTTCTTCCAACGTTAATCAACAAAAAATGACTTTACACTTTACAGAAAAACCTGTAAAAATTTGCACATGGAACGCAAGAGGTGTTAACAATAAGTACTTTGAGTTACAGCTCTTTCTTAACACTCATAATATTGACATATTACTCATTACTGAAACTAAACTAGCTCCAAATATTCAATTCTTTATACCTGGATATCAGATTCATAGAGCTGACCACCCTAGTGGTTCACGGAAAGGAGGTTCTGCAATACTTGTTAGGAGGTCACTTAAATATGATGAACTACCTCCAGCTACTGAAAACGAATTTCAGATATCACGAATACAAATGCACTTAAATAATATACTTGTCCAAATCGGATCTTTCTACTCTGCACCAAACAATAGACTAACAGCGACTGATTTCTGGGGTGTTACTCATCTGATGGGAGCGCATTTCTTATTAGGAGGTGATTTCAACAGCAAACATCCTAGATGGGGCTCAAATCTTGCCAATCCAAGAGGACGCCTACTTCATGACGTTGCATATCAGCTATCCTTAGATTTTATTTATCCAGTAGAACCTACCTATTATCCAGACACAGGCCATGTTCCAGATTTATTGGATTTCTTCATATCTAAGAATGTCACAATCTATTGTTCTGTACCATCAGTAATTCGTGATCTTAGTTCGGACCATCTACCAGTAATTCTTAACTTATCATTAAATTGCAGCCAACAAGAACGCCCTACTTTAATAAAATATCCTTTCAACTGGGAATGCTATACAAATACACTTCAAGAAATTACAAATTTAAACATGCCACTAAAAACTTGCAATGATATTGACAATGCCATCAGTACTATAACTAGAAATGTACAGCTTGCAGCCGGTAAAGCCAGTAACCGGAACCAAACAAGTACTCAAACCTTTAATATGAGTAACAAAAATGCACTAATATCACCTCATGTTCGTCAACTTCTTTATGAAAAGAGGGCTTGTCGTAGTTTATGGGAACGCTCTAAATATCCTCCCCATAAGTCAGCTTTTAATAGAGCATCTAGAGAATTGACAAAAGCTTTAAAAGAAGAAAGAGAGGCTGCTCTAAATAGCCAGTTACTTAAATTAAAAACTTCAGACTGTTCTCTATGGCGAAAAACCAAATTTCTAACGAAACAAGTAGAACGAATACCACCCCTAAGTGTTGGTAACACATGGTACACAACACCACAAGAAAAAGTTAACTTATTCTCTAACATTTTACAACAGCAGTTTAAACCAAATCCAAGCTTTGATCCAGAATTTACAGAAAAGGTTTCACAAGCAATCTCTATGCCACTGCAGTTGTCACCATTTACGTATCATTTTAAGCCAGCACAAGTCAGAAATGCCATAGACAGAGCTGCAAATAAGTCTCCTGGCTATGACTTGATTGTTCAACCATTACTGAAAGCATTCCCCAGGAAAACTCTTCTATTATTAACTTACATCTATAATGCAATGCTACGTCTTGCTTACTTCCCTCAAAAGTGGAAACATTCTATAATAGTAATGATTCCAAAGCCAGACAAAATTAAAAAAGATCCAAACAACTATCGTCCTATCAGCCTTCTACCAATCTTCTCTAAGATCTTTGAACGTCTTCTCTTACCTCAACTTCTTATTCATCTAGAAAAAACTATACCTGAAACTCAGTTTGGATTTAGATCGCTTCATTCCTGTCCTCAACAACTTCATCGGGTGGTGGATGTCATTCTAGATACCTTTGAAGAAAAGTTTGTCTGTCATGGCTTATTTTTAGACACAGAAAAAGCATTTGACAAGGTCTGGCATGAAGGCCTACTATACAAAATTAAAGACCAGTTACCAGACACCTACTATAGGATTCTGCAGTCTTACCTGACTAGTAGAACATTTTCTGTAAAGTGTGAAAATTCACAATCTCAGTCTATCGAAATAAAATCAGGAGTTCCTCAAGGAAGTGTACTCGGACCTTTCTTGTACCTCATGTACACCTCAGATTTTCCAAGAGATGATACATTAACAATAGCTCAATTCGCTGATGATGTTGCAATTCTCAGTAAAGGAACATGCGATTCTTCTGCAAATAAACTGCAACAGTACGCAAATAAAGTCGAAGTATGGAACAATAAATGGAGAGTTAAAATGAATCCAAACAAATCAAAACTAGTGGTGTTCACATATAATTTAAAAATTTATCAGCATACAATCAGACTACATGGCATGGATGTACCTCGGGTCGACTCTGTAAAATATCTAGGACTGATATTAGATAGCAAACTAACTTGGAAATCACATATCAATGGACTGGTTCAGAAAATCAGAAACAGAATTCACCAAATAAAATTCCTGATCCAAGGCTCATCTCCTCTTCCATTGAAGCTCAAGATACTCATCTACACAACTCTCATCAGACCTATTTGGATGTATGCCTGTGGGATATGGAGCTCTGCTTCAGACACCCAGATAAGAAGAATACAGACACTACAGAATCGTATTCTCAGGATATGTACCGATGCACCATGGTACGTTCGTAACACGACCCTGCATAATGATCTCCAAATTCCCGAAGTCTCAACTGTTCTAACTACCAATTATACCAGGCTTCATAATAGCTTCATACAGCATCCCAATGTTTTGCTGAATCACATACCTTTACAGAACCAAGTGACCCGAAATCAGAGAAGACTAAAACGCAAAAGACATGCTGATTCTCTTCAATAATAATAAAACATGTCATAATTAGCCCACACATAATGCTGCTGAGGACTATCAATGGATAGCAACCTCAATACAAGTTACATGTGCATTTTATGTCTGTTGCTGTCTCAATTGTAATATACTTTTGTATAGTAAAGTTATCGATATTAAAAAAAAAAAAAAAAAAAAAATTATGGTGATAAAACTATAATACTTCAGTTAAATAAAATGCTGTGATTATGTGATGATTGCACTGTAACATGTATTTCCTATGAGAAGAAAATGGATGTAAATTAACTATGGGATATAAGACAACGAACTAAGTTACACCCCATTTCTATTTTATTAGGGCCTATTATAAAACAATGTATTCTAGGAATTGAAGCATGTGTTTTGGTCACTTGGTCAACCTGTGATACCAGAGCATGTTCCAATTATTATTCATAAAAATATGGTAACCTCATGATAAATCACCACCTTGTCTCGCTCCTGTTCTAATTTTTTTAAGGTTCTGATAACTCTCCCATGAATTTGAGTTTGGATTTGGTATCCGTCAGCATCTGTGTGTTGTGATTCATCATCTTCTCATCAAGGCCTCTCTCTTCTAGGTCTTTTATCAATGATATTCTGTCTATAGAGTCATATGCCTTCTTGAAGTCTATGAAGGTACATATGGTTTCCCTGCTTCTCATTGCTTGGTATCTCAGGACCGTATTCAGATTAAGTATCTGTTCAAACCCCCAAAACCCCCCCTCGTTACGCCTCTGCTCGTCACCACTTACTATACGTACTAAGAAGAGGAATATTGTCATTCATTCGCCGGAAGTAAAACAAGGAACTCAAAACACAGAGAATTGAAACTGAATGTTGGCAACTGTTTTTCTCAGATGATGTATTGGAAGAAATACTAGCATTTACTAATGTGAAGCTTGTAAATAGATTACTACTATAGAGAAAGTGATTTACATGACACTATTTTAGAAGAAATTAAAGCTGTTTTAGGATTTCTTTATTTGGCAGATGTGCTGAAATCATTTCTTTAAAATATTTCTGATCTTCAAGTGATAGATGGCACAGTTCTAGAGCACTTACGTCATACTATGAAATGTTATAGGTTTCTACTTATCCTTAGAGCGCTTCGCTTTGATGATGCTGCAACCAGGGCTGCACAGAAACTGAGTACAATATTGCACCAATAAGAGTCCTTTCCAAGGGATTTCCTTTGAGGATCCAGGAATATTAATGTGTTGGGGAATATTATAGCATCGATTAATTGCTGGAGTCTTTTTGGAGTAGACATAAATTTAGACAGTATGTTGCAAGAAAACTCTGGTAGTATGGAATCAAAACCATTTAACCGAGTTGATCGGTATACCTAATTAAAAATTACTGTTCTCCATTCCATGGAAGTGCATATTTTTGTCACATCCATCTTGGGAATTGAACCTTTTCACTGCTAGTTTACTTTGTATAAATTCATCACCTCAAAACAAACAAAAAAATAAAAAATAAATAAATAAATAAAAACAATAATTAAAAATAAAAATAATAATAATAATAATAATAATAATAATAAAAAATAAAAATTGCTGTATAAAAGCAGAGATATAAGAGGAATGGAGCTTAAGTGATGGGGATTTATTTATTTTTTGAAAATGTGGTATCATTTTGAAATGTACAAATGAAAAGGCAGGGTATGAAATGTATGTATGATGCAGATTGTGGATACTAGATGTTGGATAGAGTGGGGAGGAGATACCCATAAACATCGTGCCATAAACAACATCGTGCCACTTTACTGTATTACAGTAAAAATTGCATGAAAGCATGCATAGCACAACCTATAAAACCCTCAAAGTTAGGTACGAAGATCCTTATTCCCAAAGTTTCCACCAGCTCACTGTGGCTTTCTCTGGCATTTTCACTCTAAGAAAAAACTGTTCTGACCCAAGAACGCTGTTCACATCTTGTCAAAACCATTCTGCATGATGACTGACAACTTAATCCCTCTGTGCATGTAAAATAAGCCATTAAATTCCATGTCCTTAGAGAGGAAGGTAGGAAATATTTATGTAATCAAAAATCCACCTTTTTCATCTCGTATTGCACTCAGAAGAACACCTTATTTTCTTGGTTAGCTCAACACTAGCATTTGTGATTCTGGTGGGAATGGACCTGGGTTCAGAAACAGATGTGAACCTGCGAAACTAGTGGTTCGGGGTTTGTGTCTGCAAACCAACTGTGGCTCATTGTCTCCAGAAGTATCAAAAACATGTTCAAAACTAATGGTGGGAGTATTCAAATAATACAAATTAGATTCATTCGATTCTTGTAAGTATTTGAGGTATCAAGAATCATATACAAAGTATTCAAATGTTTGCTTGGATGGATTGCAGCTGTGAGAATTGAGAAGACATACGAGTGCACAGAGTATTCGAATGATTGCTCACATGGATTGCAGCTGTTAGAACTAAAACAATGAGAAGACCCGAGTGTACAAAGTATTTGAATGATTGCTCAGATGGATCGCAGCTGTGAGAACGCAAGAAGTGAGAAGTGAGAAGATATACGAGAGCACAAAGTATTCAAATGATTGCTCACATGGATCGCAGCTGCAAGAACTCTAGAAGTGAGAAGACACATGAGTGCACAAAGTCTTTGAATAATTTCTCAGATTGATCACAGCTGCGAGAACTCAAGAAATGAGAAGACATACAAGTGCACAAAGCATTTTAATGATTGCTCAGATGGATCATAGCTGAGAACTCACTCAGCTGAGTGAGAACTCAGGAAATAAGAAGACATACGAGCACAAAAGCTCTTGAGAATTCGGATTACAGCACATCTTATACATTTGGTTAACCTCGTCTTCAACAAGACGGGACAAGTTGCAGACAATAAAAATATATATGATCACACAGTTCGTGTGGCAGGAATAAATTTGACAAAATTTTATTTTTAATAATTTCACATTAATACTTTATTCTGTATCGGAAGTTGCAGATGACCAGCAGTGAAAACAAATGTGGTGTCATTGACCCTAGTAACAATACAGTAACAACATTTATGTTAAACTAGTATTAATTTTGGAAATCTAATTACTTTTGTTTAATTTAGTCTAATATCTCTTTATTTATTCAAATGATGGCAACCAAAAACTTTTACTTTAAAAAAAAACACTCATGCAAGAACTTTATTTGAATGATATAGCATCCAAGAACTTTCATTTGATTGATATATCATTTGAGAGCTTTCGTTCAGATGATATATAATTCGAGAACTTTATTCAAATAATGTTTTGATACTTAATATTACTTGAGAACAGATTAATTGATTCTTGAACGTATTCGATTCTGCCCATTATTATTCAAAACTATTTCTTTAAAGCTGGCAGTTCATGGATACATGTTATAAAAGGTCATGGGTATATAATCCCCGTCAATACAATCACATTGTGGATTTTTTCAGTGATTTTCCTACTCACACGACAAATACATAATTAGAATGTGTTGTCTTAGGAGGCGAACTTGCATCGTGCTGATAATACACTCGGGAATCTCTCCATATCCTGTCTACATATGGTCTGTAGCTTTCATTCTTTTTCTTGGGGCATTATGTTTTAAATTCCATTAATGGAAAATTAAAATAATAAAATAAAAATTGGATATGATACACTTACCTGACTTTCACTGCCTGAGTTTCTGCAGCTTCACGTTCCCACATAGAGTAAGCAATTCCATTGCGGGAAATCTGTATCCATATGTAAAGCCATATTGTTTGCAAGGCAGGATTTTAAAGCAGTGAGGGAAGTGAGATGGTATGTGCCGATGTGGAATACTGGCAGTAGTTTTAAAGGCCAGTGTTCAAATAACATACCACCACTGAAAATCAGTGAATCTTAGAAAAAGTTGTTAATGTTCCTTTGTAGCAAAGAGTAGGCCGTATTACCTGTTGTATATAGTAACATGAGGTGATACGCTTTCACCAGTAGAAATTGCCAGTCTAGTAGGCTGTGACCAGTAACTTGTGATGGTCTTTGTTGGTATCTTAATGAGTATACCACTATATCTGATGTTTTAAAAATATTTCTAAGTACCGCTAACAGAACATTGTAACCTTTATATTGTTTACATAGGTCTTAAATACTTTTAAAAAATATTTATTGAAATAAATTAAGTTTTGTCAATCGGCTGTACAAGATGTTCGTGACTTTCACACTCCTACTTGGTAGGGTCGTTTACTTGTGGAGGAAGTTAATTAAAAACACCACCGTCTTCCATCTTGTTAAAAACTAGTGTTGTGGTCAGTGCATTTGTATTTCAAGCAGCATCAATGTGGCAAGAATATTTTATCAGCATCAGTTGTAATATCACGGTTTAATTTGTCATAAGAGTTTGTAGAACAATTTCCTGCATCTCACATAATATATTGTAAGGAAGGAGGGTATGTTAGTTCCAAATTGAGGTATGCTAGGGGAAAAAAATCTTGGGATAGGATACCATCTCTGATTTTTTCTCCACTTCACGATTGTAAAGCCCCCGTTTTAGAAAAGGTTACTAGTTTCAGAGAAATTATACAAAAACAGATTCAAAAAAAGTTTGAGGTCTTTGTAACTTACATGTATTTTGTAAACAAAATCATTGCAGTGATTTTATAGATAGTAATGAAAAACAAAGTTATCTTCAAGCCTTGGATAAAAATTCAATAATGTACACCCTAAGACAGAAAAATATGATTGCTGTCCTGAAGATAAATTTTGTCCCCTTCAGCTTTACAAGTAGTAGACACATGGAACATGTGCCATCCAACCATAAAGCTATAATAATATATTGCAGAGCATAAAATTGAATCATCTTGCTCACACTGTGGTATAATGATGGGTTAGCAATATAATAATGTCACAGGTAATGCCATGAGTGACTTCGAACTTGCCAATAAATTGACAATTATTTATCTAGAGAAGTTCAAAGTTATGAATTGCATTTATTAAGACTATTTCTTGAATAAAATGGAAGAAATAAGTGACAGAATCCCATAGCGCTAATATTATAATTACTTAAAAATTTTACACTTAAAAAGCCTTCATTAATCACTGCATCTTGATCATTATACCAGGGAACAATAGGTTGTAGACCTGCTTGTAGCCATCTAGTGTTGAAAATTTGTGATTGCAATTAAGTTTCTACGTTGCCAGATACTTCTAGTGACTAATACAGAAAATAAAAAGTATTAATTTTTATCTGTTGAATTTTCTTAATAGGTTAAAACTTGACAAGACTTCAAAATTATTAAATTTATTATTCATATTATTATATTATTTTATTATTATTTTATTTGAATACACAATCATTGTTAAATACATAATTTTCAAAATTAAATATTTTTTTCATAGAGATCAGCCATTAATATAATTGATACTGTATTCATCTTGTTTCAAAGCACTGACCTTTGTTTTGTCTTGTATATTCTGAAATTGATTTCTCTTGGCATTCCTTCCTTCTCTGGTAGTCTGAAATTCTTGGTCTGAAAAAATCACACACACGTTTCCAAAAATAGTATTCAATAGGATTCAAGGAACCTCAAAATGTGTATTTATGTTAAAAACCGAACTTTGAATTCGGGGGTTGAAACCAATACTTCTTTTACTTACAGTACGTATGGTACGGACAGAGGAAGTAAAAATCTTAATCCAATTATTTCATAGGAATTGTAGTACATAATTCCTTAAATTGGTTTTTAAAATCAGTTATATCACAATCAACCTTTTTCCTGCAAATGCATATCTTAAATTTTAATGTTAGATGCAGAGGAATAACTAATATATTGGCACTGCGGCTGTACTGATAAAAGATAAAGATCTATTGATATCGGTAAGTGACTGTTTCAAGCTATTTAAACTTGCATTTTACAGTTTTTTCTCCCAAAAGGGACCACTTCGAATTTGGGGTCCCCCTGCAGCTGCGGGTACTGCAAACGACCCTATATGAATTTTGAACAACATAGAGATTTGCTTCAGGATAGAGAAACAGACAAAATAAGAAGCATCAGTTGTTGAAAAATACTGTGTTTTCTGCTCTAATTAAAGTATATGAATCACATACACATGTGATTTTGACCTCGTAACATAATTGAAGGAACCATCTAGTGGGATATAGTTTCAGGCCTATGAAGGCATTGCCAGAGCATGAGATGTGAGTGAAGATATTCCCTGGGATCAGTGGCATTCCTAGGGCGGGGCGGTGGGAGCTGTCCGACCTGGGCCCCACTTACTATGGGAGCCCCCATTGATGCCCCACCCTAGTATAAAAATTAATGTTCCACCTCTTTTTTTACTCATCGGAATTTTTGTATTAAATAAAAATATAGCGTGGTTGACGTGTTACCAATAAAAAAAAAAATTGACTCCAGTTACCAATATTTTGGTCTCAGGTTCATGAGTTGGCCACGAGAGGTTACTAGGAGATGCACAGTTGGCTACTGCGCTGAAATGCATCATTTAACTGATGAAAAATAGAACATGTCCGAATTTCATTTAACACTGATGGAAAAAATTTAACAATCAGTTAAGGAGTTGACCACGAGTGGCCTAGAAGATACGCTACGGGTTACGTGCAGAAGATGTATCATTTAATTAAAGAAAATAGAGCAAGCCTTATTTATAAATTAACTTAAGAAAACACTTAATGTGTATGATGTCCTTTAAAGAGTTCAAAGACGTTCAAGAATCAATTCCAAACTATAGTTGTTTTTAACTATTTGCATTTCATTTGCAACTTGTGAAAGAAGTTTTCAAAACTGAAATTAATAAAAAACTATTTGCGCTCAACAATGAGCCAAATCAGACTAAATGGACTAGCAATGTTATACATCGAGAACAATTTGGCTATGAAAATAAACTTTAATGAGACAATTAGACAATTTTCTGGTGTAAAAGCTATAAAAAGCCAATTTTAAACGTGGTTCTTTATTCATTATTTTTTCGTATAGATTAGCCCGTGGAGAAGATCTGAAAGACAAAAAAGCTAGCCATAGAAAAAGAAGTTAAAAATAGCCATGTTTTTAACTTTTACTGGGGGGGGTCTAGTTACGCCACTGCCTGGGATGAGGCTGAGGGTGTATGGCAGCTTCCACACTTTGGAAGACTACTTTAAGGAACTGTAGGTGCTATTTGAATGCTTTCACGTACATGTATTTGATTTAAAGTTGTATTGTAATTACAGGAAGAAATGCATTTGTAAAGAATGATTAATGTTTCTTATTTTTTCTTTTTCTCCATCTTATGCAGTTATAAAATTTGTTCAAAATTCATACATTAAAAGTATGGCCAAGTTTAGTCTGTCCTCTACAATGTGCCCTGTTCGTTAAAATTAAAAATGGTCTTCCATATTACTGTCCTAATGATATGTATGCTTCCTAATGACTTTGGAGATTAGGCCTTATGAGAGCTAAATAGGAAGCTTCCATCCAGCAGTGTAATATTTGCAGCAGTTTAGTTCGTGCACATCGTCATTCTCTCAGAAATCTGAAAAGTGAAAAACAGGATGCGATGAACATATTAAACTTCCAAAGGATTGAAGGAATTTAGTGGACAGGTCAAAATATAAGAAGAATGATAGCAGTCTTTTCTGAAATGGACTACACACATCTTACTAGGGAGAGGGGTTTCTGTATTTGCAGACTAACCAAAAGCCAATTTCTGGGTTAACAGCAGACAAGGGCTGTCAATTTCCGAGTGGACAAATGCTTTAAAAATTACATGCAACATCTCAGCTGTTCATACAGTTTCTGAAAGATGTCCCACTACCACCCACTGCCACTGTTCTTTGAAGTAAACTGATGAAGTAGTTTCTGGAAAAAGAAAGAACTTCATGAATGGCGACAAAGGGAGAAGGGCCCAAAGGCTATGTGTGCAAAATTTCATGAAGATCAGATTAAAACTGTAAAAATGTATACAGGCCATGGAAACTCTTTTCATTCCAGTAGGATCCCAGATTTTGAGACATTCGGTACATGAAGATGGTAAGGTTATCAGCCTTAATGAACCAGCCACCTTTTCCCCCAGGATTGCTTCTGTGCTCATTTCTGTTAGAGGATTAGTTGACTCCAGGGTCATGGTACCACCAGAAGGATTAGGCTAATTGAAAAATCCTAAATACTCATCGGGGTTGGAACCCGCGACCTTATGGTCTGTGGTGCTGTGTCTCAACCAACTGCATCATGACATACCCCTGGAATAAAGAGTAGTTCTGTATAATAAACAGTCATAAACATTCTTCCTTTAGAGATTCAGATATAGATGTATTTTTACCTTAAAGCTTAATGCATATTATAAGTTACATACCTGGCATTCATAAATATCTGGTGTAATTCGATAGATGCACTTTTACCTTAATGCATGTTACAAATTACACTACATTCAATAATAAGATTAGTCAATTTTACTAACACTTAAGTAATGAAACATAATTAAATTATCGAAAAATGGTGATTATTTATTCACCGTCATTTGTCCATGCTTAACAACCGCATAGGGCCATTACATTATATTACCGGTATGTGATATTAAGGGCGTTGAATACAGGCATAATTTTTTTTTTATGAGGGAACATTAACCGGCTGTGTGTACATCCAGGATTGCTCCTGGTATTCATTTCTCCTAGAGGCTGAGTCAACCCCAGAAGGATTAGCCAAATTGAAAAATCCCAATAACCTAAACTGGGGATTAAACTTCTGTCCTTCCGGTTTATAGTGTGCAGTGTTTCAAATAATTGTACACAGCATAGCACTAAAATGCATAGTCAAGAGTTTGTCTCACGAAGATGAGACAAGATAGCCATATATGGCTGAAATCTGGTTAGGGCATAAAATACCATATGTTATTAATTATCCATTTTATTTCATTTTATTTTATTAATTGAGCTCAACGATAAAGTAACATGTATTTTAACTAGGGATGGGTCGATACCAGATTTTCTCGATACTTGATACCGATACATGATTTTTTCCTCGATACTCGATACTGTCAACATTTCCAGTTTCAATAAATAGGTACATTAAAAATTAAAACTTGAGAGAACTGTGTAGTAGCAACTAAATTAATTAAGTCTGCATATTTAATGATACGAAATTTAATATCATGAGTAGCCTATAATTATTTTTAAACTCTACATTAAAAGTAGTTAGTTTTTGTTAAAAAATACTAGCATTCTCACTTAATTGCAGAATTGCAGAGTTACAAAAGTATCGAAAAAGTATCGAGCGAGTTTTCTGAAGTATCGTTCGATGCCAATACCATGCAAGTATCGAGAGTATCGAGGTATCGAAAGTATCAAGGACCCATCCCTAATTTTATTTAAAGGGAAGTTTGAGTTTTGTTAATCAGAGATTTTTGCTGTAATTTTTTAGTCTCCCCCCCCCCCCACCCCCGAATAAAGTTTATTCATTTGTCCTCTAATGAGGTTCAAAAATTGCTTTGCCTGCAAGGTCCAGTAATTTGGAGACTCCTGTTCTAGACAAGTAGCCAACCTGATATTGTCTAGTTTTATTTTTACCTCCTTCAATGCTGTACTGGCTTAGACTGCGTTTTCCATTAATTCCAGAGTTTCAAATAGTTGCTTCTTCATACAGACAGCAATATATGTGAAAAAGTTCTTGGTGTTTTTATTTATCGTATTATGATTGCAGTGTGAAATACTAATAAATAATTTGTGTGGTATTAGTTGTAGCAAACTAACATAACTACTAAGTTACATTATTCTGCTAGCATGTAAAGTTAAGAGTACATTGGTGATTTTTCTTTTACAAGAATCTGTCAGGGCTCTATTTCATAAAACTCTACTGGTGTTACAAATACGATAATTATGTAAAGTCTGGCAAATTTGTCAAGATGTCATCGCATTTGTATATTTCATAAATATTACAAATTCTCCTTACATGACAGGCAGCTTTATGTAAACTGTCAGACTAAGAAGAGTACTTTTCATAAACGCGACAATTTTATGTCAAACTTCAAGTTTACTTTATTACACTGCAGATGGCTCTCATATACGCGTGTGATAATAATCGATCTCGATCTCAATCGATTTAGAATGTAATACAAGGTGCCCAACCTCCTTAGCTACATGACTCACCCCCCCCCCCCCCACAAGTTTAATGAAAAGTAATCCCCAAGTTCGTATCACCCCAACACCATGAAAAGTACCCTCCTAACAGTAGGGAAAGTATTGCTGTATTTGTAATAAACAACTGAAAAATTATGTTTAATGAAGCTGCTTTTACATAATGTATACTAATTATACTAATGTATAATGGTACTAGTTGTACAGTATATTCCATTCACTTCTAAAGAATTAGAAGAGTTTTTATTACCTTTTGAAGTTATAAAACTTTACCTTTTTGATTTTTAACATATAAAATGCTATATTTTCAAAAATTTTCAAACCCACCAGAAATTTCAGTGAAGCATTCTGCATCTTAACCCCACTCTGTGGGCACTCCTGTGTAATACATAAGCAATCCAATAATACTATCGAAAATAATAGAAAAAATTCGCAGGTTTTTACACATTCTACTTACCTGCTTAAGAAATTTGACAGAATGTCCATTAACTTTGATAAGATCACTGCTAATGTCACCATCAGTATAATAAGATTAGTAAGAAAATTGATGAAGTCATGTGAACTTTGTACTGCAAAAGGTACTACTAGTATTCATTGTGAGCAACAAAGTTTAGGTTACAGAGGTCTAATAGTAACAAACACAATATGCCAAGTTATATACACATTTACATAACCTACTCACTATGCCTATATATGAAAGATCGCCTGTCACTTCTATAATGACAATTGTACATTTTCTATAAATTTTTTAATATGTCAACAAAAAATGTTTTATAAACATTAGGTATCCTAAGATTTGACAAAGTTGTCTGTAGAACAAGCAGCAATCAATAGCTTTGATGGCTTCAATCTTCTTAGCCGGCTGGAATCCCAAGATACAGATTCAGAGTTATTATTATTATTATTATTATTATTATTATTAATAATATGAGTGGAGCTATAACTCCAATATCAGTTAGGAACCATACATTAGAGCTGTAATAAGTTTTATTTTTAAAAGAACAAAAACTTTATGCTTCTAATTAAGAATCTGCATTTTTGGACAATCAGTATTTGGAGTTGGGAAGGTTGTTTAGCCTTAAATACTAGCTGCCATTGCCCCCAACTACTTATTTGTCTTAGAAGCTGAGTTGACTCCTTCATTTATGAGTTTGGATTGACATTTATTTACACATGATAATTGTGTTTTGCCTAGAAGATACAGAATAAGTTACAAGTTTTTGTTACCATATGGTAGGAAATGATTTTTTACAATTATTATTAAAATTTTTAGAGGTTAGTGTACAAAATTTGTATTTTGATATTTTCCCCTATTATGTTGAGATTTTTGACATCATTTAAGTAATTCCCAACTACTGAAACGTCTTCAGGATTGTAATTTAGGCACTTTGAAGTATGCAGATATGAATTCATGAAACCACAGAAACTTTTCTGTCGAACATTACATGAGAATAATTGGACGGCTCATTGCTAGAGGTGACTAAGTGCCATCAAGAAAAGTGCTAATATTTGTGTGTATTGACCAGCAAAGATCGTATTCTATCTAAGCCAAACATGACTAACAGCCTTGCTGTATCATTTACAAACACAGTTATGGCTGCTAGTCATGTTTCGCTTAGATAAATTACGATTTTTGCTGGTCACTACACACAAATATTAGCACTTTTCTTGATGGCACTTAGTCACCTCTGGCAATGATCTATCCATTTTAGGAGGAAAATTCCTCTGACACTGGGATTCTAACTCATGACCTTTGGTTTTCCGTGCTGATGTTCTATCCACTGAACTAGCCAGAGTTTGACTCTTAGTGCCAGATCTCTCCCCCAAGACTGATTACACTTAATAGTCTACCTTGCTGAAGACGTTTACTTCATATACAGTATTGTGAGGCACACTAATTTAGTAATTTTGTGACTGGGTTTCCACCCTTATTTTGCAGTAACATTTTAGGTGTGGACATGTATTCATGAAACCACAGAACATTGTTTCTCTCGAACATTACATGAGAATATGATCTTGGGCATGAAAAGCCGAAGTTCGTGGGTTCAAATCCCTGTGTTACTTCAAAGTATAATAGTATTTAAAGTTAAATAAAACTTGTATAAAAGCAGTTTGGATATGGAGGCTTTGATACTTTCTTTTCAGACAGTAATGCATGTGAATGTCAAGGCAGGCTTTCTATTTGAGCAAGTAATGATTTAGTCACCAGTGTACTTTTGGCTTAAGGGGATGGTACAGTGTGTAACTCTTGTGTTGTCTTGTATGCACAGATTTCTGGGTGTAGTGCACTCAAATCAGTCAGTGGACTTCTCGCAGGATTTGAGTTGAGCATCTTTAACATAGATTGAGAATGCTTACTGAAGGTAGGTCTGCTGTGTGTTTTCAGTAGTCCTTAGTTAGATTAATTCAATTTCCTGAAATTGATTCTCCATGTAGTTTGATTTTAGTTATGAGAATAGATTGTGCTGCATTATGATTTTAAGATTTTCACACAATATAAAAGATTACATATTAATTCTTGTTCATTATACTTTCACTGTTCAGAACTATTTATTAACCCTAGGACTGAAGGCTTTCTTTTTTTGTCTTGCAGACTCCAAAGGGGTTGAGTCAAAAAAATTCACTAGATGAAATTACTTTTAAATGAGGAAAGTAAACATCTTATTATTTTGTTATTTTTAAACTGATTTTGTGATGTTGGAACGATGGGTTTAATAACAATTATTTTACAATGGCTTTAATTAGTATGTATTAAAAATAGGACTCCCCTGCTTTTTTAATTTTTAATTTTTTATTTATTTTTTATTACATTTAACCCACTAAATGAAATGACTTCAAGTAAGGAAAGTGAAATTTTATTATTTTGCTATTCGGTTTAAATAGATTTTGTAACCTTTGGAACATAATGCTTGTTTGGTTTTTGTCTCTCTCAGTTTGGTTCTGTTCTGCATAATATTTTTATTTAAGGACCTCTTTCGGAGTCAGGATTAAAGAAATATTATGCTGGAATAAAAGTGAATCCCTAATTATAAAATGTTAATGCTTGAACCTAATTGCTTAGATAGCTTAAATATTAAAAAATGTTATACATTGATGCTTGAGATGGAGATTTAATATACACAACTTAATTTAAATTAAAAACTAACCTGGCACATGCCTCATTAATGCTCATATGAAGGATGGGGCATAGATCATGGCAACTTTTTTATTTTTAAAAAATGGGAACTTTTGAAGTCTTGAAATATACAAGTGAAAGAGCAGGGTATGGAACTTACGTTTTATGCAGATTACGGGTACTAGATATGATTCTGTGTATACATAATTTGTTGGCATTTTTATACGCACAGAGGGATTAAGTTGTGAGGCCGTGCTGATTGCATGTGACAAGATGTGAACAGCATTCTTACATCAGAATAGCTTTCTCCTAGAGCGAAAATGCCATAGAATGCCACTATGGGGATGTTTCTAGGGTTTTGTAGGTCGGGCTATGCGTGTCTTCATGCCTTCAACTACCGCAATACAGTAGAGTGGCACGATGCCGTCATGTATGGGTGTCTGCTCCCTACTCTATCCCACATCTAGTACCCATAATCTGCTTCATACATACATTCCATGCCCTGCTCTTTTCATTTGTATATATCAAAATTTCAAAATGATCCGCAAGTTTCAAAAAATAAAAAGTTGCAATGTCTCGAATTTAATAACTTCACTGTATAAACTTCCTATAAAATTTTAGGATAAAATGTTGGTGTCAAAAATATAATAGTAGATTCTGGAAACCTGTTATTGTTTCTCTAACTTAATTAGATTTTTAAAAATTTTGTATTGCGTGGTAAATATTACCTTGTTTCACCTTCATCCTGAATAAGCATGCAACTTTAAAGAACATTGTCCTAAATAAAACAGAGTTAAATTACGTTGCACATTATTTCACAGAAGCATAATTTATGGACCGAGATAGTAGGTTTTGTGAATGCAATACAAGGACCCATCCATTTCACATTCTGTTTGATGATTCTTACAAATCAGACACACAGTAACATCAATCTTACTTAATTTGACATGTACCTAAGATTAAATACCGTAACTTATGCTATATAGGATGCTGTTAGATCCAACCAATAAGGAATCAAAGGTATTGGAGCGACGACACATGATCCTAGAATGAAGATGAAAGCATTAAGTAACACTGAGGCGTTCAAGTAGGAACAATGAGAAATATTTACATAAAAATACATAAAAGCAAAGAGAATGAAATAGACAACTTTTTTTAGCTCTTATTACAACTAAAAATGGTGGCCTACTGTTTATCGAAGAGTGTTGTCTTATACATGGATATTAACAACGAAGACGGAACAGCTGTTGGGCAGATTTGAAAAGAAGGTACTAAGAAGAATATTTGGACCTATTAGGGAGAATATGCAATGGAGGATCAGATACAATACCGAACTATACGAACAGTATAAGGACATAGACCTGGTAACGCATATTAAACTGAGAAGGTTGGAATGGGCAGGCCATATCAGCAGAATGGAAGAAGGAAGAGTACCGAAACTGGTAATGGAAGGAAAGATATATGGAAGGAGACCGGCTGGAAGACCCAGGGATACAAGGATGGATGCTGTGACTGCAGATGCAAGGCGTTTTTTGGGAACTGGTGCTTGGAGGAGAATGGCAAGAGATAGAGAAGAATGGAGGAAGACAATAGAGGAGGCTAGGGCCCGACCTTGGGCTGTGACGCCATAGTAGTAGTAGTAGTAGTAGTAGTAGTAGTTGTCTTATAGGCATACATGAACAATGAAGTGTTTCGTAATAATGTTCCTTAATAAACATTTAGGACAATTCATTGGCACACGAGCAAGAACAGATTCCTTCTGATAAGCTGTGGGATGAAGTGTTGGACGAATTAAAATAAACTCACTATGATCTCACTGACAGTATGTTGTATCAGGGACGCAGCCAGGGGACCCCTCCCACCAATATGAAGAAAAACTTACGAAAATTCAATAATAGAATACGGTTAAAACTGAGGTATGGAAATAGGATTGTTACCGTATACACAATAACCAACAATATTACAATAGAACGCTGTAGAGTGGCGTTAAAATGTAACATCAGTTAAGCCAATTACCCAACTTATTTTTAAAAATTGTACATTTCACCCAATTAAATGATTAGTCCAATCAAATTGTCAAGAATGGATGCAAAATTTAGGGTAGAGCTAATTTTTTTATATGATGTCTAGGATGGTTTTGAGAGTAATTTCTGACATTTTTCCAACAAAATTTTTTGCCGCCGGAGCCGCCATATTGAAAAAACTTCAAAATTTTCGATTTTATTTCTGTTTAATCGTATAAATTTTGCTTAATTCATTTTTTAAAGTTATTGTAAGACGTAATTATAGGTATATAGACGTATCCCTATAATATAAAGCCACGTGGCTGACTCACTCACTCACTCACTGACATTAATGTTTGCCCACTTCCAGATGAGCTAGAAACTTGAAATTTGGTACACATATAGCTTTTTGGCTGTAAACCCCAGGAAAATTCCAGAAAAGTTTATTTTTTTAATTTTCAGCCCTAAAAACCGCCGAAAAAGGGCTCGGTTTCCATGGTAACGGTATTATCAAACAGTGTTCACATAGGGCTCTGAAAGTGGCAAAAATGTAATAGCCAATACAGCAGACTAAATACACGCACTATCTCTTCCATAGATCTTTAAAAAAAACTTTTCCCGAGAACCTCAGTGGGGGGCTTGGGGGCGGAGCCCCCAATGACCGAAGTGAGTATAGATATACACATATAGACGTAAGACGTATAGATAAGTAAATATTTTGAAAGAGTTAAAAGCTAGTCTTATGTAGGCACTATGAATAGACTGTCTCACTTTTAAATAAAAAAAATTACTTAAGCTAAGTGCACAATAATGCATACCATTAATTGCTTAATATGTCTATTTTGCACCTACGAACTTCTTTAAATCATACGAATTTGTCGGTAATTTCAAAATGTTACCTATCATAATAAACAACTTATCATCTGTATATATATAAAAATGAATGTATGTGTGTGTGTCTGTCTGTCCTTTATGCATTACTACACCATTCATCCGATCGCCATGAAACTCTGGGAAGTTGTTGAGTGCATTCCCGGGAAGGTTTCTGGCATATTACATTTTTAATTTTTCCTTTCGTTCGTGAGTTATGAGTGAAAAACGGTCAAAAAACGTGTATTTTTTGCGTTTTCGAAGCATCAGTTTTCAGTAATACCATTCAATGTCAAATCAATTACAGTAGGCTTTGGCTAGTTTTGTCATTCCTTGGACATAAAACTATCGCGATCGCTTGAATGTTGTAGCTCACGCTGGTCGATTCACTTGTTTATAATGTCAAGGCACGCAGACATATGAAATTTTCAACCTACACCGAAGAGGATTATTATTATTATTATTATTATTATTATAAAAGGGATAATCAATATAGGCCTCAATATGGTCAAACGTTGTTCGATTTGGACGAAGCTCACTATACAGGGGTTTTCTGCACCAAGGACCTCGAATCTGAGGTCGCTTTTACCAGGCGACGCTATCTAATCGTGGTATGTAATTCACGTGATTTAGGTGTTAATAAATATAATGATTTAACTATTATGCTCTTAATTTTTAATTTTTGAAATAATTATCGCGGGCGATCGCTTGATTTTGTGAGTCCATCCTGGACGATTCATTTGTTTAGAATATCAAGGCCCGCAGACGTATGAAATTTTCAACCTACACGGAAGAGGGATATTCAATATAGGCCTAAATATGGTCAAACATTGTTCGACTTGGACGAAACTCACTATGCAGGGGTTTTCTGGGCCAGGGAACTCTAATCTGAGGTCGCTTTTACCAGGCGACACTATCTAATCGTGCAGTGGCGGACGCAGAAATTTTTTTCGGGGGGGGGGATTTGAATAGGTAGAAAGAATACCAAAAAAAAATTAATCAACTTACATATACAATTAGTTTATAAAACTGGCCACTTAGAGTACATATATAGCCTTTTTTCAAATTTCGGGGGGGGGGGGATGTAACCCCCCTATCCCCCCCCCTGCGTCCGCCACTGTAATCGTGGTATGTAGTCCACGTGATTTAGGTGCTAATAAATATAATGATTTAACTATTATGCTCTTAATTTTTAATTTTTGAAATAATTATCGCGAGCGAAGCCGCGGGCACACGCTAGTCTGCTGTAAAGGAATTTCGATTTTACAATGTTAAGCTTTGTCTTCATGCCGTATGTGAGGTCCAGCACAATGACAAAGATGAAAATGCTGAATGTTCGGTGGGGACAGGAGGATTGAATGTTATGCATGTACAAGTGCCACAACACTCGCATAAATAACAAACTGCATATTCAGCTAAGCGGGAATGTGATATCTGAATGACATCATCGCTGAAAACTTCCCAGCTCGACCATTCATCTCATATGTCATAAACATCAAGTTACTACTCGTACATTACATTTCCTGTGATTATTGATAGCAAAACTTGGCCAGATGATTCTTTATTTTACCATCCTTCTGTAGTGTGTGGATTCAGTGTTAAATTCTTGAAATGACAAGTGGATCATTTTTGTGAACTTTGAATCAAGATGGAGAACCATTATCAGAACTAAGAACCTTTAGGTATCCAGCACCATCTTGAAAGAAACATTTCGACGAGTAAAAATGCAGAAATGTTTAATATAGTAGATTTGTAGACTACTTTGAAACCCTACAATTATGTAATGCAATGATAAACATAATTCTTTAGGGATTTTAGGAACTAATTTCTTTTAAAAACGAAAGAGAAACACGCAGATCTTTAAGCATGTCTGTGTTCTTAACAACATTCTTATTTCACGTATTTTTATTTCCTCTGCCCGTACCATAGGTAGAGGAAGTATTGTTTTCGACTCCGAAATTCGAATATACGTTTTGGTCTCTAAATCAAAAAATAATATTTTGGGGAACATGTTTATGTGTGTGTGCCAGAACGAAAAATCGCATGAAAACAAAATTTTATATTGGGTTAGGTGCCTTCTGGGGATGTAACACTAAGATTGGCGAGACTTTCTCTTGCTTTTAATGCTACTTCGTTCTTCACGATTCTCCAAAATGGCCAAGTAGAGTGTATTATCAACGAAATGGCTCAACGACCTTTAATATTCATTCGACGGACTAATTAAAAAATAAAATCAGGTAAACTGATGTAAAAAAGTGTCAGAATGCTTTTGTTTAATCAGTGATAATTAGAATTATGATATGCAGAAAATAAGTAATTTTTGTCATCGATTTCCGAGTCAAGCTCCAGATCGATTCATTAAGCAGGGCTTACGGAAGGACAAAGGTCTAATTTGATAAGCATATGTAAAGGAATATTGTAGTGTAATTTGTCAAAGGTAATCGAAACATCATAAATTATGTATTTTCTGAAACTGGACACACCAGGCTTTCGAATTGAAAGAAATTTATATTAAAAAATATACATATTATATAGTCTACTCACAGGACTTTCTTTATCATTTATATTCCAACAGCTTATTGCAGGACTGACTATCCACTTGTGTAAATAGACCAAGTAATTTTATTGGCGATGCAAGAATTAAACCTGAGTTTGTGGAAGGGATGAGTAGATTATAACTTCTACCCTTCATTGAATATACTGGAAAATAACTTCAAACAAAATTTTAAGTCTTAGTACATGCGTTCCTGAAGAAAAATAAACAAAATCGTTGGGGGCATTTTCGTATGAACCGCGAAGATTGAAATATTCTTCATGTAGACTGCTAGTAAAACAAAGAGAAAGTCGTTTTCATGCTTTGTGCCATATCCCCAAGCGATATGTAACCCAAATATAAAGCTTCGTTTCTATGGGCCTTAGATATTTCATTTTCGAGATACTTCACAGACGAGCACACCGATTGACATGCATACGCACAGACACGTTTCCGTAAATTGTATTATTGGATTCGGAAGCGACCAAAATGTGTGTTAATGCTGAAACCTTGATATCGAAAATTTCATGGCCGAAAACAACACCACCCGGTAGAGAAAATAGAAGTGTTTCAAACAGACATAATGATTCATTCAACCTGACAACTATTTGCATAATTAGCGGTAAGTTGAGGGAATGTGACATCTTACAGTGAGACATGCATCACGGCTCTCCATATTAACGATGGGCTGTTGATGAGTAGCTTCCTGCTCAGTGTTACCAGGAAGTTGCCATGTTGGGAAACCCTGACTGTTACTCTGCAAACAGTTCACTTTGCAATGAATCCCCGCCCAGCCTTGTTTCTGTCACTCTGCTCATAAGGCAACAATTCCATGGGACTTATTGCGGAATATGATGATTCCAGATTGTTTGGAGTGGAGACAGTAGGCCTACAGGTTTTCAATAATCTGGGCTGGTAAATTGGGATCCGTCTGCCAAAGGTATAATAAATTTGGTACCGGTTAAAATAAGGGTACAGTAAAGTGGTTTGCGTTAGCAAAAGGATATAGGCAAAATGGGTCCTGGCTAGAAAAAAATCATACAGGTAAAGTGGGTTCCTGTTTAAAAATGTTAAAATGGGTCCCGGTTATGAAAGGGTAATAGGCAAAATTGATCCCGATTAGAAAAAGGGTCCCCGTTATGAAAATAATACATGTAAAATGGGGTCTGGTTATAAAAATAATATAAGTTGATCGCAGATAGAAAAATTTTGTATGTAAAACGGGTCCCGGTTAGGCAAACAATATAGATAAAATAGTCCCTGGTAGGAAAACAATTTAGATAAAATTGATCCCGACTAGGGAAACAACATAGGTTAGGAGAATAACCCATTAGGTAAAACGGGTCCCGGTCAGGAAAACAGTGTAGGTAAAATGGGTCCCGGTTAGGAAAACAATGTAGTCTAGGTAAAATAGTTCTGGTTAGAAAAAAGGTAGGCTAGGTAAAATGAGTCTCGGTTAGGAAAACAGTATAGGCAAAATGGGTCCAAGTTAGAAATGATTATAAATAAAAGCGTTCTGGTTAGAAAAACGAAATAGGTCAAGTTGGTTCTGGTTACAAAAAGGGTAGACAGTAGGTCAAGTGGGTCTAGGTTAGAAAAGTTTTTAGGCCAGCACGGTAAACGATATAGGTAAAACGGGTACCAATCACAAGCGGGCGCCTAGAGGGGTCTATTATAGACACCTTCTAACGTGTACTCAGAAATTAAATAATATGAAAAAAATGTTTAAAATGTGTCCCATCTTGACCGTGTGAATGGGCCTTTATTCTAAGTCGTGTTACGTACTTGTTCTCTCACCCTGTTATCAATGGACGTGAAAGAATATTATCACAGATTGGTCGCAGATACTCAATAATATGGACAGGTTTTCATTGCTCCATCAGTGTTAGTAATCAATCTTTCGTAGCCATAAAGCCTTTTCGAAGTTAACACATGTCAAAATTAACCCAGGGACACAATGTCATCAGTAGGGCAAGGATTCTGATGACCTAAAATTGTTTGAAAAATGACCTATAAAATGACCCTAGATTTTAAAGAAAGTGACCTAATAATTATAACAAATGACCTAAAAACTGATATTTTATTTATAAAAAATTATTATTGTACGCACAAAGTTATAGACTAGTCTGTACATAATTGTAAAAACTGTAAATAACTGTAATGTTATGAATGTTCTTTTCTCACGGAAATTTATACTGGCACTGAGACACTGGTGAGTCAAAATTCGGCACATCCTTTTGTGGATTATATTGTTGTTTATTGAGGGTAAACAATAGTTTGCACTCTCAAATCCAAGCAGGTGACAAAATCTGGTGCCAAGTCAATCTATGAACAATAGTAATATAATACAACATTTTGGCGTTTCTTTGATTCTCACTTCCGACTGAGACATGTCAACACTTTAACGCCGAATTTTTCCTTCTTGCATTAAACAAACAACACTTCAAAGACAGCACCGCTAGCGGCGAAAAAAGTTAATACACTCAATGTAAATACATGAAAATGACTAAATAAGGAAGCAAATGGCACGAAAATGACAAAATAATGACGTAAAATTGAAATAAATGCCCTAAAAATATAAAATTGCATAAAATGGCAAAAAATGACCTAATGAAAATGCATCTCTATAATGTAGAGGACATGATTAAGATTTATCCAGAAGTTGGCAATGTCTATGCAGCATCAATAAAAAGATGACATAGAATCCGGGCCCTGGTCATAACAGACGTCTCTTTGTTGATTATCGCATTCCTGGGCGAGAATGTAACCAGCGGTTCATTCGATTGAACATTTCGAAACGCTCTAACAATATTAAAACACAAAATGACGCTCGCTAACAACTGCGTCGGCTTCCTATTCTATATCCAATTTAAGAACGATCCTGTTCAAAACAAAGAGGCGTGGCTGTCAGTCCGCACGTGAGAACGCATGACATCACCGTGTTAGTGGTAGTTTGTTTATTCTCAGTACAACTCACCCGCAGGGTCGTCGTGAACAATGACACCTTTGTTTTGTTTGCTACTTGATATACTATAATGATGACGATGCCAGTGAGAGGTTGTTATTTCAAGTGTAAATGTTGATATTATTGTTGCATGAACTTACGAACACTACTTCTGTACTAGCAAGCCACTCCCTGGTAATGGCGCATGCCAATGACTTTAACCAATCACGTTTTGTCACATGATGCGAATTTTCCGCGAACTCTCTGTGAGTTCTCCTCCCCTTTGTTTTGAACAGGATCAAACTAGAGTGGGACAAATTATAATGAATGGAGGAAGTGATCGCACATGCTCAAAATCTCAACGTGCAGCAGCTTCAGCAGCAAAATATTTAAACGGTACGTAATTTAAAACACGTCGCTTATGTTGGATTTGTAGGTTATTTAGCGTTACCCAGTGTGCACCACGTGGAGGCAACCTACTTTGCACACCATGCCCCCTAGATGTTGTGGGGGACTTATGATTCCAGATGGTGAAGATCAAGATGCATCGTGCTAATTATCGCTATGAATGTCTAGCTCTGAATCTGTACTCGACTCTCTTTCCTCTTGTTGTTCCCAGGGATAATCCCTAAATCTCATTCTACTCTCTATTTCTTCGTGAATCCAGTCTCTAACGTCGCTCTCCGGATCTACACCATCTGGAACCCAATATTGTAGGGGGTTCTTAACAGGAGCAATGGTCCTTGACGCATTTCTCCTAAGTGTGTGGAACCCTAAAATCCCAACGCCTAGGGCAATGGCCCCAGCGCCTATCGCCTTAAAGAAGCTTCCGCTTGCATTCATGTCTGAAAATTATTTTTCCATAAATCAAAGCTAAGTTTATCGCATAGCAATGAATTTATCGGAAAATGGTCATTGTTTGCAAGCCGTATCCTCAGAAACGGTATATGCATAGATATGCGCACGAAGATGCTAGCCTAATGGGATTTTTAAATTAAAAGAATGCAATGAATAAACTCCAATCCCATGAAGGGAAAAGGCCAATGGCATGCATGTAGTCAGCATGCATATGCCACGGCCTTATTGAAAAAATTATTTACGTAGTCGCTACTTCTTTATCAACTAGTAACTCAGTTGTCCTCATGAATCTAAGTTCACAGAGTCCTAGACTTATTTCGAAAATCCAAGGAGATACCAGGGAACAAGCCCGGGGATCCGTATCCATAGTCAGCAACGCTTATCTTGGGACCACGTAGACTTAAGAAATCTGATCGTGATCTCAGTCTTGGGACGCATGACTCAAAATTCTCTCCGGAGGGTTCACGCTAAAAATATGCTTTTAATATTTACGGTATGTGTAGTTGTAAGTACTTTGATACTGTAAACAAGGATTATTCCCAAACTTAACAAATCCTTTCATTTTGAAGTTGCTCCTTGCACAACTGGTTTTGTTCCATAGGCTTGCAATTTTATACGCAAATTTCAAAGTTAATTTTATATATTCGTAGTTTAGATTTTTTAAATACTTTTTTAAATCAATTATCCCATATTAAGAAATTAATATAATATCATGTTGTAGAAATAATATATATATATATATATATATATATATATATATATATATATATATATAAAGTTATTTAAGTGTAACGATGAACTTATGAAAAATGATTTGCCTAATTTGAAATTTCTTGTACAAGGAATGTTTCTTTCAACATTTGTTCATATTATAGAAGAAATAAATATCATAAAACCTACTCAAGATAACTTACCGGTGCCAAATTCTAGATGGAGTGCATAACAACACATTGTTAGAAAGTGTTACATCCAAAAAAGTTATAATTATTTTTATATTCAACAGACATTCTTTTATTTTTGGGATTGTCTCTCCAGGAAGTTCTCATAAAAGTGTACAGGGCTAAGTAAATTGCACACAGAATCCCGGTTTTGTTAGCAAGTAATGCAGCAGTCTACTAATTTAAAAGAAAAGTTTTAGGAGTCTTGACAATAATGCAATTGCGGATATTATACCTAGCCCTGGGGGAAATTATCCTTAAAACACACCACTAATTTCGGCCTTAGTAGCGCAGTGAATATGGCCCTTTCTGTGGCGGGTTTGATCCCGGCCGATGTGGATGGCGTTTATGTGTGCATATAGGCTATGCGTCTGTAGATTTGAATGTAAAAGAACTCCCGCAGGACAAATTTCCGGCACACTGGCGACGGTCACAAGCCTAAGTTGCAGTAGGCTATACTCCGTCTTTAAATAACCATAAAACCAATCCAACACTCTTAACATTCCCCTACTGTGCTCATCGACTGCACATGGACGATGCTGCGATGAATCTGAGGATGCATATAATGTAATACTACTAGGAGGTGCCCGTGGCTTCGCCACGATAATTCTTTTAAAAATTAAAAATTAAGAGTATAATAATTATTAAAGCATTATATTTATTAACACTTGCACGCGAATCATTCATAAACTAAGCCATTAATAATTAATGAAACAGCTAAAATTCCTGCTTTAGAGTACATGACATGAAAGCGCCCCCTGGGAAAACTATATCAGAATCGATTATGCAGTTCCAAAGAACCTGTGAACACATAATGCGTATTGTTTCTCAGCTGTTTATTGACATGAATATGATGTGAATTTTATTTGATCAATTCAGTATAATTTTCAGAAATTATATAATGTTTCAAGGGAAGGAATGGTTTGTTTGGATTATTATTATCAGCGATATTTCAAGAGATAAAACCATCAATATTTTACAGCTGTTGCCCCCGGCTTCGCCCGCCATTATTCATTGACTCCAGGATTTTTAAGAAAATTACACTGGTAGATTATTAAAAATGTTTGTGGTTCAGAGCTATGAAAATTGTAAGTAAAAATAAAATTAGAATATTTGTTCATTGTGTTCATTTCACTTAGGCCTTATATAATAAAGAAACGGTTTTCCTTCCTAATTTTGTAGTCGTCATGAAAGTTTACACTGCGAGAGACGAACATCGCCGAGTATACCCGATGTCTCACGAAGCGGGGGAGCAAGCACGCTATTTAGGGCCGTTGAATTGTATAAGAGTAGATAGATTGCCGACACCATTGCATCGGTGCATACGGAGTAATATGCACGTTGTAATTTTTCAAGTGCCTGGAGATGGAATGCGGTACTTTGTCTTTGTGTCCTTAAACAGGAAGAAAGAGCTCATTGCTTTAATTTGCTCCCCTGATTGTTTATAAAAAGGATACAGTACTGGTATAATACATTCAAAATAATGGTACGTCATATTTCGTATTTTCGCTTACCCTGGCAACTGTATACAGTAATAAGCAGGGCCCGGATTCTGATGACCTAAAATTGTTTGAAAAATGACCTATAAAATGACCATAGATTTTAAAGAAAATGACTTAATTTTTAAAGAAGACCTAAAAACTGATATTTTATGTATAAAAAATTATTATTGTACACACATAGTTATAGACTAGTTTGTACATAATTGCAAAAATTGTATATAACTGTAATGTTGTGAATCTTCTTTTCTCACGGAAATTTATACTGGCACTGAGGCACTGGCGAGTCAAAATTCGGCATTTCCTTTTGTGGCCTGCGGATTATATTGTTGTTTATTGAGGGTAAACAATAGTTTGCACTCTCAAATCCAAGCAGGTGGCAGACTCTGGTGTCAAGTCAATCTAATAACAATAGTAATAAAATACAAAATTATGTCGTTTCTTTGATTCTCATTTCCAACTGAGACATGCCAGCACGTTAACGCCGAATTTTTCCTTCTTGCATTAAACAAACAACACTTCAAAGACAGCACTGCTAGCGACGAAAAAAAGTTAATACACTCAATGTAAATACATGAAAATGACAAAATAATGACCTAAAATTGAAATAAATTCCCTAAAAATATAAAATGACAAGAAATGACCTAATAAAAATGCATTTCTATAATCTAGAGGCCATGATTAGGATTTATCTACAAGTTGGCAATGTCTATGCAGCGTCAATAAAAAGATGACATGTCATTAGAATCCGGGCCCTGGTCATCAGTGACTGAATTCCCTCATGCTGCTGTATATTGAACAGGAAATAGCTGCCTCTGTATGTGTCAATGTCTTTGAGGAAGTCACTATGTTGTGTCACATGTGAGACGTCTGTCTGTGTAGATGTAGAATTGTAAGTTATAAGTTATAAGTTACTTAAAAACTTGTTGCAATAATTATTTGTAGTTGTTTTAATTAATTTCCAAAAATCTTAATTGTAAAGGTCTCATTGCTGAACATGTTAATAAAAAACTGTGACACTGGGATTTGGAAATCAAAAAAAAATATATAAGTATTTTTAGACACCCCCAAATAAAACAATTATTTGTGCACGCCTGTGGTACCAATTAGAAAAAATGTAGGTACAATTGGTCCCGTATTCCGTCAGTCTATTAGCATAACCCTAGAGGTTATGGTGTGGAGGTTGGCTGAATAATCTCACAAAAAATTTGTTATTCAACTTTAAATGAACTTCTTCTCAGTTTAAAGTGAATCTCAGGGTAGTGAGCAGTCTTTCAGTCAATTGGACCAAAAACAAAAATCTGGTATGTTTTATGGTATCAACAAAAACTGTAAAAAGTGACAGAAATCCGTTTAAAAATACCCAAATCCTTTATAAATTTAATAAATTTTCAACGCTAAAACAACATTAAAAACGCAGGTCCCTAGCTATATGAAATAAATTGAATGTTCTTTGGTTACAAAGCATTATTGGAATGTTGCATGTACTATCGACTAGGTGAATGCTGTCCAGGGTTTTCACTCCTAAATAATTGTATAGGCTATTGCAGAACAAGTGTGGTAAGTGCATCTGTGGAGAATCGAGGAAGGGTTCGGATTTAGATTTCCGAGATTCTGCAATGCACTTCGCATGAGTATAACATAATTTTTTTCTACGGTAGGGAAATTTGTGAAAATACTTGCATGCCAAATAATTACATACAAACAGTTAATCAAGATGATGGTCTATTTACACGCTTACCAACTTTAAAAAAGCTATAATATTTTAATATTGCTGGGGATTGATATTACGATTACTTTACGCATGTGCAAATAGTCGCGTCGTAGATAGCTACTGTAAATTAAATCTTAACTCAATACTGAAAAAATAAAATGGTAACTCAATACTAAAAAATAAAATGGAAGTCAGGACACAGGTAAGATTGAAATTGTAAACTTTATAGCAAAATATAATTAAATTCCATGTCTGCAACAATAATGCATCAAAAGCTACAGGCTTTGATGTAATGAAGCCAAGTGCGGTATCGAAGCAAAAAGACGCAGGTAGGTTAGGTTACCGGCACTGGGTGTAGGAAGTTCGTTTTTCCACAATGATAGCATGAACAAGAAATGGACGAAAAACATTGTCGTAGAAAAAATATAACAAACTTGTATGCATGAGAGTTCGTGTTACTCATTGGATAGGTGTTAACCTAAATGAACGACGTAGTTTTATTTTGCATGAAATTTCACCCTGTTATGCGTATGCACAAATACGAGTAAATAGTGCACACTGGGGGATACCTTTATGGAATCTACTGTTTTGGGATGTGGTCTTTTTAATTACACTACGGGCTAACCCTGACATGAAAATTGGCTGGAAGTGATAGTGTTGGCAGTAGTAATTAATGGCGCAGTAGTTTCACTTTTAATAAACTATTGCGGTATGTAATACCGCAGGCATCACGAATTGCGTTAAATTTCTGTCCCAGCACAATTATACCCCATAGCCTTTACAATGCTCACAGCGAAAGTGTGAAACCATTAAAAAAAACTGTCTGTTACAGAGATGGGAGTCTAAAAACAACCATGGAAAAACCTTAGTGTCGTTATGTATCAAGTGAAACACGAGTAAAACTTGTAAACCTGCAAAATCGGACTATGTTTAATGGAATTATTGTCATTGCTTGACAAAATTATGGCGTGTGTCAAATAAGAAAGAATGACAGTTTTTTGAAATGTTACTTTCACGTTACGCAGACCGAGTGACGTAGACAAGTCAGTAATGCCACCGAAATTTCACGAATAACAGTTTGCCGCGAAATTACATAATTTTTTGTTTTTTGGGTTTTGTTGTTTTGCTTTTAACAACGGACATTAATTTTATTTCATATAGCTAGGGACCTGCGCTTTTAGTTTGTTTTAGCGTTGATATTTTATAAAATGTTTAATGGATTTGGGTATTTTTAAAAAGCCCTGGCCGGCTTGTTAAGAGGCTATAATATTGCCTTTATTTCGAGAACCCGCCTTGTTGGAATAAGTCGTACTACACAGAAGGGCCTAGAAAACAGAACAGTGCGTTCAAGAATAGTGATAGGAAAAGTGTTAAAACTGCCAAATGTGATATTTTGTTTAAATTTTTTACACGAGATTCTTATACTAAGAATAAAACTTATGTTTGAAACTCTTTTCGCAAAAATTCTAGAGTGATAGGGAAAAAGCGAATAAGTCAAAATTCCAAAGTTTCAGGGATGACAAAAGACAATTTATTTCCACAGCATTTTCACAATATTTAGATCAGTCCACCCAGATATTTTTACACAATATATTATACTATGTAAAAATATCTGGGTGGATGGGTCTAAATATTGTAAAAATGCTGTGACAATAAGTCGTTATTTGTCTCTCCTAAAACTTTGGAATTTTGACTTATTCGCTTTTCCCTATCACTCTAGAATTATCGTTGCACAAATTCAGGCTTTCGTTTTGCGTGTCGTGGCTGTAACATCTAACTATGAACTCTCTTCAATACTGACTTTTAGGGTAGAGAAATTTGTGTGTCAAATCATAACAAGTTGTGTAATTTTATTGGATCATTGGACAAACATTTCCCTGAATATGGCAGAAATCACCGATAGGTGGGAGGAAAAATATAACAACAATCATAAGAAACCCTAATTACAATATAAAACGCTTTCATCAGGGTACATTGAATCACACAATAAATCTCATTGTAAGTCTAAGTGAAGTTTTCCTCCCTCTGCAGTCAATGTTATCAAGCTAATACCTTTCAATATAAATACATGTTATAATACACCTCTTCAGCACGGACATACAGTGCAGAAATATCTGCTTAATTTTTATTCGATTTTCGTTTTCAACCAAGGATATCTGGAATTGTACATCCATATAGTGAAACATACCCCTTAGGCTGTAAAATATTATTTAGCACAATACTTCAGTAATATTGCATTAATTTTTACTCTGTATTCTTAATGCACCCCTGAAAATAATAACTTTTACATGACATAAAACCCTACTCAAGTATACTCCGTAAAATGAAAAGTTATAGTTGGGTCTGTGTTGAAGCTATCAATTCCGCGAGTTAAGGTTGATTAGAAACACAATATCAAGTTTGTTTGCGTAGCCTGTTGTTCTCATTGAGCAGGTGTAGGAAATTGATGCATTTGCTTATAGTTTTAAAGATTGTTGTTTGATATGTTGCTAAATTATTTGTATGAATTACGAGTTTTCTAGTTTCTAGAGTCAACCGGGGAATTACCCACTCTTCGGGTGATCAGTGACGATTCATTACCTCGGGTAAAACTTTTTTTTGTGGTGATAGTTAAATATATTTAAGTACCAGGTCGCCAACTGGACCCATGCCTTTACAGTGACATAATACAATACACATTTGAAAAGTATTAAAAATGTAACAGTTATTCACAGCTTGTCTACTAGAAGTAGAGGCCGGTTAATGAGTGTAGAATAGTTTTTATGTATTTCTACAAGTCACATATTGTATTTCCCTTAGTAAGGGATTAGAATGACATTTTAAGGACTCAAGGTATCTGGATCTGATGCGCTGCAAGTAGACACTCAATAACTCGATGTCGAGATCACTGTAAAGTTGAGTATTGGGTAAAACTGATATCTTTATGCAGAATCTTATTGTCATTTTTCAAGTAAAAATAATATTTTACTGTTTTGGATTCTAGTGTTAAAATATGCCAATAAACATGCATTTACTAAAATGTAATGCTAGAATTTAAACAGGACAATTTTGCATTTATATTCCCAATTACAAAAACTTGAAAAATGGCGTACACGAACACAAGAATTAAACCACAAAAACAACTTATTGTGACACAAGTAATTTAGAAAGTGACATCCCTGTTCTTGTTACAAGTTCCTGGTATACATTTTAAGTTGCATGTTGTAAAAATTTTGTGAAATAGAGAACATAATAAACTGATTCAAGGTTATTCGAGGACTCACTTCATCGATATCAAAGACTCGCCGACCACAGATTGGGAACCTTTGCCATATACCGTACAATATTTTGGCCAGATTTACTGGAAATGAGCGTGCTGGCGAATTGGCTGGTCTCTGATAAAGCATATGCCTACATAAAATGTTCTACATCCCTTTTAAAAAAGGAAATATTATGTATTCAGGACTTGGAATGACCACTGGGTTCGAAGCAGAAAAGGCGTTTCATGGAAAGAGATGTACTTTCCTACAATTTAGGAGAAACTAAAGTCTAAATTTATACAACCAAATTTTGTGGTAACGCAGGACAAGGTAATTTTGTGGATATTATGAAAGGTTCAAAGTACTAACAAATTCTGGATATTATATAAGGAATCTTTACAAACTGCTAAGCATTTGTTATATTAGAGTCCTGTTTTGAATTACGACGTCGTGATTGGTTTGCAGTTTAGACACTGGGTATTCCACACTTTGAAAGTGGTCCAGGACTTCTGCATCTGTTTAAGATACGTAAGTCATGTTCAGTGATGGGAAATAATTGAGTAAAAGTAATCGGATTACAGTAACAATTCCTTTTTTGGTCCCATTTACTTGTAATCAATACTTTAAAAAATGTAATTTCTACTTGTAATTTACTTCTGGAAATAGAATTGTAAATGTTACAATTTAGTAGTCGTTAGTATTAGTATCATTCTCGCTTGCTATATCGCCATCACTACTGTTTTTGCAACTACTATCCAAATTAGAGTTAATATCAACAAAAAGTTACTCAATGTTTTCGAAAATATTCTCATTGATGTGTTTTTTGTTTGTTCATTAATAATTTGGGCTTGTGCCGAAAACATACCAAAAACAAGTATTTTTTAAGTACTGCCATTTTCTAAAGTAATAGTAAATGTAATTGTAATTTTACTGATTAATTTTTGAAAAAGTAATTTGTAATTGTAATTAAGTAAAATGTCTCTCAGGTAATTGTAATTCAGCCCAATTACTTTCTTTTTGTACTTTTCCCATCACTGGCCATGTTCATGCAAATTTGATAACTTTGGTAAAATTCGTGTAATTAATATAATTTTGTATTTACAACCCTAACATGCCTAACTCAGGTGAATAGGGTCCCATTTATACTTGGGGTTTTAGATAAGTTAAAGAATGACAAAATATGCATTTATGTGACTAATAGAACAATTTTGAATTTGTGAGCTTAAATTAATTCAGACCTAGAAAAAAGTTAAGAATAATATAGCATATCACAAGAATTCGAATTCTGATAATTACAAAATAGAGTTATCTTTGCTTGAATGGATATGTGTGAACAGTCCGCACTCGGAATAATAATGAGGGTCACTTAGTGTGGTGGAGAGATATTCAACTTTTCATTAGCGGCTTCTGTTGAACTTTACATTAACACCACACTTCTTAGTGGCCTGACAGGCTAGCTAGCATAATTAGGGAATTCGCTTCGGATCTGGTTTCCAATCAGATGGGATGGTTAATCGATACCAGCGCGACCAAAAAGACTAGCAGCATTTCAACGAGACAAGATATTGACATTTTATCGTGCGCTGGGAGTATAGGTGAAGTGGACGTCTTAATCAGGAATGCAGCATAGTATTGAGATGGTATTAGGACTTAATTAAAATCGTATCCTTAACCGTGGATGGCAGTTTAGCCGTCAGAACCGAGCACAAGCATAACTCAAAGAAAAAGTTTTGCAGAGTGTTTTTAAATGTTAATTCCCGTCCAGTTTACAATGAGCTATGCAAAAATAAAGAGAAGCGCTATACTATTCTGGTATCCCTAGTAATTCGTCTCTATTATTAAAATCGTATGTGTGTATTCCAATGTAGAATACTCGGCTGTATTGCAATAGTTCGCATTCAGTTATATAGGCCTCATTCAGAGTCTCATTAGGCTATTCGTCAGGCAAGAGCTAAAACCCAAGTTTGTGTTTAAATTGAGTAGCTTAACTGTTCTTCAAAGAACTTATTGGAAACGTTTTCAAATGAAAGTTTTAACTTCTAAAATAATATTTATTATAATACACAATATACCATATAATATAATAATATATTACGCTTATTATACAGTGCCGTAGAAAATTTAAACAAAATCATTAAAGACATTTTCGAGAAAATGTGTTGCATCCCCGAAGGTTGAGCAATCCAAGTAAAATTTATGTATAACCACAATATACAGTTCTTTACCCTTGTGCATGGGAAATATAAAATTCTGCCTCAACTAATCGAGCCTCGGCGTACCCGCTATTGCATAAAGTAGACCTGGAAAAGGTCATGGAAAATTTTGTAAATAAAGAATTGACAAATTCAAAAAATCACAGAGAATAATTGAAACAATGTGTCAGAAAGTTGCTGTACTTAAATGTGTCTCTATTAGTACAGTTCATTTTTATGTGGAGAGAATTGAAATTTGTTTATTGACTGTAGGAAAAATGTGTACCGAAAGATAGAAATGCAACAAAAGATTCAAAATTTCATTATACCATTAATTTAAAATTTTGTAAAAATTACCAAAAACAGAGAAACTCTTCCCAAATATGTGTCTCAAATTTCATTAAGATATGTCCCAAAATGTAGGAGATATGAGATTGCAAATATGTCAGTGTAAATCTCCCACCGTCTCTCCTTAAACAAAATCATTAAAACCATTTTCGAGAAAATCGATAAATATAAAATTTGATTTTCATACGATTTTTCTTAATTGAGCTGGGCTGTATACAGGCATTTTTTTTCTTCGGAAAATGACATTATTATTAACACGAACAGCCTTGATTTCATTTTAAATACATGTTTATTGCTCATTTGAATTGCGGGTTTCAAGACGTGAAGATTGTTCCGTGTTCTATATTGATCGGTACCACAACAATGTTAAAGTGAAATTCTGTATCTTAGTGGATATCATTAGGATACTGTTACGTCACATGTAATAAGCGTATTATAGTATGGTTGAACGACCGCCGGCGTGGTCTGACTACAGGTCCGTCGGCCCGGGTTCGATCCCCGGTACCTCCTCGGATTTTTCTGAGGTAGGGAGGTCTGGCAGGGGTGCACTCAGCCTCGTGATTCAAATTGAGGAGCTACTTTGATAGAAAATTAGCGGCTCCGGTTATGAAAACCACCATTAACGGCCGTGGGTATCGGCATGCTGACCACATGCCCCCAATCCTGCCATCTGCCTGTGGTAGATGACGCAGCAGTCGGGTGATAGGCCAAGTCTCTCCAGGGATGTAGCGCCACGGAGTTTAGTTTAGTTTTAGTACGGTTGAACACGTAAGTTTCAGTCTGGAATGACTTGAAATAGCAATATCAATGAAGCTCTTCATCAGTGCGAGACTGTTCTAACTTCTACAAATTGTGAGATTACCTAAAGAGATTACCAGTATGGGTACAGTGTAGGACTAAGCCCCCCCCCCCAAAAAATAAAAAATCCATACAATTTTTACTTCCTCTACCCGTACCATAGGTACGCTGAAATTCGATGTCACGTTTTCAGCGTAAATAGGCCTATAGTTTCGAGATCCTCTGAATCCAGAAATGTTATTTTCATACTTGTCTGTGTGTGTACAGTATGTCTGTGATAAGCATGGCTCGAGAACAAAAAAATCGTATACGAATTTATATTTGAATTAGTCATCTTCTATAATAGATATTTGACACGAAAATTGACGACGGCCTTCTCTTTTAATGCCAATTTACACGAACCTCTCTAAAGTTTTTATTTAAAATTGGTGAACGAGATGTTTATGAGCCAAAACTTTTATCGGCCCAGTACAGGCCGAGGGTGAGAACCTGAATACACAACCCTTGCATAGTCTCGTATTTATATCAGAATGAGAAGTGAGAAAGGTGTATTGCCCATGCTTAGTGTAAAAAGAAAGTATATGTGTGGATTATACAGTATCAGAATTTATTTGGGTTGTGTGTCCTTCGGGGATGCAACACGAAGCGGGGCAGGGACGTTCTCTTCGTTTTTACAACCACTTTACATGAAGAGAATTTCATTTTTCGCGATATTCTCGAAATAATTTCTAAGAGCTAAAACTTTTTTCAAAATATTTTCCCACGAACTCTCTGAACGTTAGTTACATTACAAATCACTCAGTTCATACATAGATTTAGGTTAAAGTCTTGCCTCGGGAATAATGCGAATTTAAAACTAAGACAATTGAATGCGCAGTGTATTCTATATTGGCATATATTAAGATTAGAGGAAGTTATGTGCTTTACATCAACCTTCAAATATAAAGTAATAATTTCTTCCACGAACTCATTCTTATTACATTCTCTACCCACACCATGTACGATAAGTGGGGAAATTACTGTATTTTACCTTAAAATCAGGGTAGTTTTAAGCATTAGTAAGTTATATGTTTTAATGTCCTTGAATGAAAAATACTAGTTTAAAAATGTCAATGTTGACACTAGTTTAAAAATGTAAATGATGACAACACAGTTCAAAAAATCGTATCAAAATAAATTTTATGTTAGAGTTAGGTATCTTTTAGGAATGTGACATGCTACTATTACTAACTACTGTTAGTGACATTTTAAATGCCTCCTTTTAAATTTCGAAAGCAGTAGGCTTATGATGATTTTGTTAGAACGTTGTACATTAATTGCTTTTATTATTATTATTATTATTATTATTTTTATTTTTTTTTTTTCATAAAAATTGCGTGATAATCTGTCTATCTCTTCTGCAAGATTAGGGCTTCAGCTGTCTATTGAATAATAATACCGGTTTGAGCTGAAATAAATCCACGGTTAGGGCGGCAAAAGTTATGTGAGCAGTTCATATAAGAACTTTACAAATTCCGTTTTACATTATAAAAACACTCTTTTATTATAAGTTCGTTAATATAATATGGAAAGCGACTACGTAATACAGACTGAATAGCTTCCTTGACGAATATGTAATTACCTTCATTCCTTTTTCGCCATTAAATTTTATTCATAACAGTTTTCAATGAAATTTACTTTGAAACATGCATCCATGCTGAACTTACCTCTTACGGTTTATATCAATAAACATCTCTTTGCCGGAAGAAGGGCTCCATCTGGTACTGAGATTCAACTAATGAGTCCCACCTGACGTCCAGTCGAAGCGGGATGAAATAGCTTCCAGGTTTCTCTTTTCACATCTCGGGACTTTATTGCACGAAGACAGAATCGCTTTATGTATTTCTGTATCTAGGGAAAATTGTAAAGGCAATTCAACACGAAACACACTCTGCTGTATACTGTATTGGGTATCCGATTTTTCTGTATAAGATCACCTCTGTGGGCATAACCTACACGCGAGCGACAATACCGCAGGTTATGTACGTGACACATTTCGACAAAATTTTGATCTCTGCTCTATTCTTTCGAAAGACGCGCTTTGAAGGCTATGGAATATTCCTGTTTATGAGTAGGCCTATAAAAGCGTAGACTCTTAAGTTTCGGGCTCGCTTGGCTTTGGTTACATAAAACATCACCTTTCAGGGTAGCTTGGGTAGCTCCATTAAATTAGCTAAGCTATTATTTTTCTTTCAAGTTTAACTTCACAAACTATTTAGCTCATACGTCTTTCTTTAAATTTGACCAATAACATGTAAGAATGGGTCTTTAATCAGCCAATCACAGACCTATTTCACTCAGTAAGTATAGAATTTAATTTATCATCACCTACAAAAGTGATAGTCGGTCGCGGTGGTCTAGAGGTAGCGTGCCCGCCTCTAGATCCGCAGGGCGCGGGATCAAACCCGGCCGTGGCCGATGGGTTTTTCAGGACGTAAAAATCATGGGCACGGAGTCCTCCGGGAGGGACTTTAAGCTGGGGGTCCCGTGTCGTAGATTTACGGCACGTAAAAGAACTACACGCCTAAATTAGAGCCTCTGGACAAAATTTCTCGGCCCTTTCACGTCCAAGAAATTCTTAGTTTCCAGAGGGGGGTTGCGAGGCGATGGGCTTACCACCTGTCCCTCTACCCTCTCTCGGAAAATAAGCATATCAAAATTAGTATAGGTAATGAAACCTCCACTTGGAGGCCCCTTCGTCCCACCTGGGGATCTTAGGGTACCAGATACAGATACAGATACAAAAGTGATAAAGACGAACCTTATCTCATTAGTTCAACATTTCATACGGTGCGGTGTACGATATTGTGCATGACACATTGAAGTTTCGTAAAGTTAGTGCTCGCTGGGTGCTTAATAACCTGACAGACGACCACAAGGGGCAGCGAATGGTGACAAACTTGGATCCCCTATCGCGTTACGCTTTCATTTGTTTGGTCCCACGAAGAAATTCCTGGCCGGTAAACGCTTAGCAGATGCAGAAGTGAAAACAGCAGTCCGCAGAAGGCTATACTCCAACCGAACGGACTTCTATGATCAGGGTATTTTGAAACTGGTATCACGATGGGAGAAATGTGTTGAGAAACTAGGTGACTATATAGGAAAATACACAAAAAATGCCCCTTCATGTGTGCATTTGTTTGTAATTGTACCTGTTAAACTTTTTGTTAATATATATATATATACATAGTGCATTACTTTTCGTTCCACCCCCGTATAATGTACTCATCTCAATCACAAACCCAGGGTTTAATTCTTGTCATGCAAATTGTACGGCTTGGAATGAAACTTAGACGATATATGCGCACCCCCACATTGCAGCCGGTTGATCTGACTTGGAATATGAAAGGTAAAAAAAATCATGTGCTTCACAACAAATTTTTATATTAGTACTAACTTACCAGCACCTGGTATTGCCTTGGTTCGCTAATGTCTTTCTATTTCAAGTAAACTGATTTTGAAACTTCATGGAGGGGTTACGATCTCCAACCTCTTCCTCTTCCTTCAAAATGAAAGACAAAAATTTTCATACTTCGAGAATTTCGGATTTTCCACCCATTTGCCCCTATTATGCCTTCTTTAGGGATTGAAAACGGAAGAACTCAGTACCAAAACAAATTTGTTCCGTATCCCTTGAATTTAAACAAAAAAAAATAACAAAAAATAAAATAATAAAAACTAAACTAAACTAAACTAAACTAAACTAATTAGAGGATATTTATTTATGTAAAACAAGTTACAGTAACGAGAATGTAAAATATTAGGTCTTTCTATTACAAAAACTCACAATATTATGGGCCTATTGTAGGGTTTTCGGGGGAAGATTAATACTGTATTCATAGTTTACTGTTAACTTCGGATTTTCAAGCTTTTTTCCCCGTATCCCATGTACTTAAGGGGGTTACTATCAGGGATAAAGATATATTATTTTAGTGATACAGAACCTCTTTATGTTGGTCCCAGTGGCAATGGCTTTCTGTGCCTAAGGTCATGGGTTAGATCCCGGCATTGACATGTGCATAAATGTGGCAATCCCTTATCTGTAGAATTACAGGCATGTAAAAGAACAGGAGCATCCCGGCTCCCATTTTTCAGATTGGCTTCTACATTATAACATCTAAAATCCGGATTGGCTCCAGTGCTTCAGCGTTTTCCTTCCCGGTTAAGCAGACTCAGGATCCTCTACTTTAAGTAGACCTGGTTAAAATTTGTATTGCAGTATTTCATTAGGCTACTTAAGCCTAATAACATCAATAAAATGAAAAATATTGAAATATTGAAACTGAGAGGCATAAGTCTCTAATTGTATAACAGATAATCAAAATGTTAGCAAGCCAAGTAGGAATCACTAAAAAGAATACCTCCGTGGCGCTACATCCCTATCGATAAACTCGTCAACTCTCGTGGGATTACCTATGATAAAATTTGCAACAAGATATACTGATAAATTTGTTTTATGTGCGTGAAATAAGTCAATCAATTTAGAATAGAAAGTAAGGGAGGGATGAAATGGTTTACAGACAGAGGAATTCAGTAAAGTAGCTAATCAACTCAATAATTAGACTTATCAAGATGAAAAACATCCAAAAATTTCAAAATTCAAATTCCAAAATTTAAAAAAATCGAAAATTAAAAATTAAAAAATAAAAAAAAATCAAAGATCCAAAATTTAAAAAATCCAAAATTTAAAAAAACCAAAATTCCAAAATTAAAAAAATCAAAGATCTAAAATTAAAAAGTCCAAAAATTCAAAATTAAAACATCCAAATATCCAAAATTAAAAAAAAATCGAAATTAAAAAATTCAAAAATTCAACATTAAAAAATCCAAAAATCCAAAATTTAAAAAATAAAATTCCAAAATTAAAAAATCCAAAATTAAAAATAAAAAAATAAAAAATCCAAACTTTAAGTATCGAAAATTTCAAAATTAAACAAATTAAAAGATTTTAAAAATTTAAAAAGTCCAAAAACCCAATATTAAAAAGTCCAACAATCCAATAATCCAAAATTGAAAAAATAAAAAAATTAAAAGAAGTTTAACTTCTGTCGAGTGGCGTTCCACGCACACTTTTTTTATTCTAAAGTAAGGGAGGGATGAAATGGTTTACAGATAGGCTAGAGGAATTCAGTAAGGTAGCTAATCAAAACGGCTTGCTTAAATGAGTGGACTTTGGATAACACGTGGCGCTTGATTTCTGTGTTAATTGGATCGGGTTTCCAATTGCATTTGCTCTGTTTGAGGGGAAATGTGAGGTCAGTTGAATCTGGTTTACAATTGTGTGTATGTGTGATTGATTACGTTCAGGAAGAACCAGTTGCTCCTGTGTGTTCATTTATTCACAACAATTAATGCTTTGATTCTGCGTTTCCAGCCATTCCATTATTAAGTGCCAGTATGGTACTTTATGAGATTGTGTGGGGGACGAAAAAATGTCTGTCCGTCTGTCCGTGCGTCTGTACGCACCATAACTCAAGTAGGCTTTATCGGATTTTCATGAAAATTGGTATAAACATTCATAATGTCGATGGGAAGAACCCTATTGTTATTGAACCAAATCGGTTCACCGGTACCGGAGTAATGCCCAATTTAGTGCCTATTTTAATAGTATTATATTAGAAAGGCACCATAACTGAAATACGCTGTATCGGATTTTCATGAAACTTCGTATACGCATTTATGACGTCCAAGAGAAGTATCCTATTGAATTTGAACCTAATCTGTTGACCGGTACCGGAGTAAAACCCAATTTAGTGTCTATTTTAAAGACGCGGTAACTCAAACATGCTTTACCGGATTTCCATGAAACTTTGTGTACACATTTATAATGTCCATGGGAACATGTCTATTGATATTGGATAAAATCGGTTGAACGGTTTCGTAGTAATTCCCAATTTAGTGCCTATTTTATGTAAATATACATATTCGAAAGAATTTATGAAAGTCAAATCAGTTATCATGACAACATAGTCAATTGTTTTACTGTGATCTTATAAGGATTTGGAGATTAAAATGCAGTTGGCTATGACAAATAACATTGTTGCTTTACATACGCTTATCCAATTAGACTGTTAATCTGACCCTGGTAGACAAGATGGTAACGTCTGGACTCACATTCTGCAGTTCAATGGTTCAAATCCCGAGCCGAGAAATTTGACTTTTTTATTTTTATGTGAGTGTGCGATTGTCAAGATATCACAAATCTGTACAGTACAGCTGATGCTGGACGATTTTAATCTGATTTTTTAAAAAAAAACTAGACCTTTGTTCTTCCGTAAGCCCTGCTTAATGAATAAATCTAGAGCTTAACTTGGAAATCAATTAAAAAAATATATATTGTGCATATCATAATTGCAATGATAACTGATTAAACAAAAACATACTGGCACTTTGTTACATCAGTTTACCTGATTTTATTATAATAGTTATTTACGGTGGAATACCGTTATATAGAACTTAATAGGCAAGCACGTAGTTAAATGGAAATGGAATGATGTTAAGATTGTAGTTCACATTGTTCATTAGAGTGAAATAGGCGCATGAAAAATACCTTTAGGCTATCTAAAATAATTTAATCTTTCGATGAAAATGGGATTAAGAAAGTATTTACTGAGTAAAATGACTGGTAATGTTCATTAAAAGAACAACACTTAAGTTGATCGCTCACTTTTAATTAATTTTATCTTACACTGAAATTGGGCCAACAACTCGGTGTAAGTGTTGCAAATAAATATCACATGTTCAGACATATAATTATGTGGCTTGGTTCTAAAAGGGCCAATGCATAAAACTTGCTTTTGAGACAACTGACTTTGTAGATATATTTTTTTTGCTGAGGACTTCCGACATTGGCCTCTAAGATTTCTGTATTATGTCTATTAATAGCATCAGACATTGACACTTTTAGTATATATGAAAGATAAAACTAGTCGAGCTCAATAATGCATAGATCTCATTTTTGCAATACACGCGCGTAACATAGGATAACACTTTCTACACACCAAAACCCATATCAGTAAACATATTAACACACATCCTACTTACGTTTTCACGAAAATGACTAAATAAACTTAAAAGTTATTATTTTTTTCATCAGTGGTGTATATGCCCCCTTAAATTTGAACTCAAACTTTTGAATCACTCTGTATAATATGAATTAAAGGCAAGCAGCTTATTATTATTAAAGTCTTATTTCCTGCAGTAAATTACAAAGTAAGCCATGCACAGTTTATGAATCCCTGACGTTGAGTAATGAATTCTAAAGCACGGAAACCTCTTGCATGCAGTGAGTGAGATCAGCTTGCAGGAAAATTGGGAGAGATCTCCCGTTATTGACGATACGAGCTGCTACTTTGTATCGGGTCCCACCTGTTGAGCCAGACTCGAGCGCAAGAACGATCCCGTGCGCACCCTGTCTCAAGCTCTCGACAATAGGCTACACATCTGAGGAATTAACTACTGTCTGGGGATATCAGTTATCTCTTTTCAAAACTTTACAACATTTTGCACTTATTTATACGACAGAACGTATAAACGTATAAACTAAAAAAACAGAACTCCTAAAATCTGCCCGGTTTACGATTGTGGGGGGTGAATAGGACTTTGTATGGTACTCTTTAGGGTAGTAGTAGTAATAGTAGTAAATGATTTATTTTGCCTGGCATAAGGCCTTCTCTTCCACTCAACCAGTTAAAAAATATATACAATGTAGATTTACATTAAAAAACAAAGTAGTGGATAAGTGACTAATACTAATACTAAGGTTAAGGCTAATCATAGTAATTAATTAATTAAGTAAAAAGTATAAGTGTCATAAAAAGCACAGGTTTCATCAAAACTAAAAGTTAAAAAATATATATTACAAGCAAAGCAAGGAAAGTGTCAAATTAAGTTATAATGAAACTAAGTTTGTGAAATAAAGTTGTAGGCAATTATAGGGTGATCGGAAGCAAAATAAAATTCCAAACTGTTTGATGTGTAGTTGCCATTTTTATGATCTCATTGCATAAGTATCGTGTATACAAATATTCAGCCCATAAGTTAGTAAATGTTTTGTACTTTTTAAAAATGCATTGTTCATTAGAAAGAATATAGTTTAAGTATAGTTTGACATATCTAGTTTTAAGTTGAAATTTCAGGAGGCAGATTTTAATTCTTGTCTGTTTTGATATAATATATACTTTTACCCTGCCTTAAATGGAATAAAAATTGTCCATTCCGTAGTGATAACATACTTATTTACGATACAAAGTTAAAATTCATGTAGGTAAATTCAAATAAAAAAACCTAAATAGGCTTATACATACATGCCATGTAAAGATTCCCGCGAAATCTTTATCTGATTAACTGGAAGTTCGCTTATTTGTATTCTTTTTAATTTTACCGTTTTTGCACACCTTACCTATGCTTCTCTCAGTTTCAGTAATAATTTTAATAAAGGGAAGGGGGAAAAAAACAGAATTCTTTTACTAGGCTTCCTGTTTGTTATTCTTGACTACACTGCAATTAAGAAATCTGATGTGTTACATAACTTGGGCAGCACAACTTTATCTCTTAAAATTCGGATATGGGATAAGAAATTGCAGGAAGTGCGAATTCCTCTGTTTCAGCCTCATGCTAAGCTGTAGAATACTGCTAGCTAAACAAAGCCATAGTTTATACAAACTGTAGCGTGTTTATAATTACCCTTCCAGAGAATTTTTCAAGAAAAAGTTTCAAATACATGTTTTAGCTCTTAGTATAAGCACGCCGTGTACAAAATTTAGACTAGTTTTCGAGAAAATAGGCTTTCTTCATAAAGTGGAAGTGAAAGCAAGAGAATGTCGTCGCCAATTTTCTTGCCGCATCTCTGAAAAAGATCTTACCCAATTATAAAATTTTATTTTTCTAGGATTTCTAATTCTTGTGCTTTGCTATTCATAGACAGTCAGACAGGCACAGAAGAAGACATGTTTCTGAGAATTCTATTTTTGGATTCAGGGATCCTCAAAATGTGTATTTATATTGCAAACTTCACATCAGATTTCAGGGTCGAACACAGTATTTCCTTCCTCTACCTGGTTTACCTATGGTACGGGTAGTGAAAATAAAAAAGGTAAACTTATAAATTATGTAATTATAAAATAAACTGGAAGTAGGCCTATTACAAAAAAAATTATAAACTACATTTTGGCTTAAATCTCACCTTATTTGCCGCTACTAGTGGAATTAGTAATTCCCTTCCAAGAATAGCAACATTAACAATTGACTTGAAGTTCCGAATTGTACTCATTGTGCCGTGATAAAGTTCTCTTCACATGGCCTACTGAATTTGTTCTGCTTTTAGCTAGAAACGCGAAGTTTCAGCGAGAACGCCTTGTTCTTTCGGCAACATCTCATGCATCATTGTTATGCCCGAAGTCTAAACAAATTCACTAAAGGCGACGGTGTCTTTAAAGATTTTTTGCTTACGTACAAAAATTAGTAAGGTATAATTGAAGGTCTCAGAAAAAAAAAAGTGGCAGAAGTGACAACAGCTGACAGGTTTGTTAAACTGCTCTCATTTGTGTGAAGAGCTCAGGAAAAAAGATATTTTTATTTTTTATATTAAAAGATTTCTTCAACTTAATTTAAAAAAAAAAACTTTTTTTCTGACATACAAAGCTTTTACCAAGAGAAATAAATATTTTCAGATGGTGTCACCTGTAGGAGGGGCGTATTTAGCTACTTAAGCGCAACTAGGCAGCAAAAAATATTTTCGCCCCCTTATTTCCATGTGAATGTACCAAAAAGTAACCTACAATAAGCATTATTGTAACTGAAATAGTAGGCTAATCATAATAGTAATAATATATAATAATAAATAAATAAACAGGTGCGTATTGTTGTCAGTGTTATTCATTTCTATTTCATTAGTTTCATTAGTTTACTATTTTGAAGAGGGGTACGGCCACACTGCAAGCGGTGAGCGGCACGTTGCTACAGTCGAAAACTTGGGGAGTGGGGAGAAAAGTGCGTTGCTGTGTCCATACAGTTAGCTGCGCGGCGCGGCGTTGACAGGTAATGGCACTCTCCGAAGTGTCTCGTCTGTCTATGCTTTTAGATAATTCTTATCTAAAAACCAAAATTCGCCAAAGAAATAGAAGAAAATTTGGGATTCATCCTATTAACAGACAACGAGGAATGTATGGGGAATTCCATCATTTATATCGAGAATTAAGGAGATTTCCTGATAGATTTTTCGAGTACACGCGTATGTCTATCCAAACTTTTGACTTTTTGCTAAATAAAATTAATGAGCGGCTGGAGAAGCAGATTACGACCTTCAGGGCACCCATCAGCAGGGCCGTAGCTAGGCGGTGGCGAGGTGGACCCCCGCCAAGGGCGCAGGTACAGAGAGGGCGCAAAATTAACCATGAAAAATCCCGCCTTGTTTTAGACTGGTGCAATTTATCAAGTAATAAAAAATTCACGTTAATGGAAGAAATCTTTCAGGTCAATTAAAAATGACTGCACGTAAACTATCTGTAGTATTATGCCGATTGTCTACAAACGAAAAACAGTCATGCAATTAACACTTTTTTATTGACAGTGTATAACATAAATCATGAACAGTATGGAATGATATAACAATAAAAATTAAAATGTACGTTATTATTGAGATAAAAGTGGTTCAACTATTCGAAAAATACTTTTACCTATATTAACGTGTTAAACATTTTAGTAGGCCTCAGGCCTATTATGTAATTTACTTTTGATACTAGATTTTATTATTTAATTCTTTTTTAAGTAGTTAAATCGTCTGAAAATAAGGTTTTAGTACCTTGAAACTCAAATTGAGGTTTAGGTTTACTTTGATAATAACAGTGTTTTTATATTAAAATAATAAACAGTTTTACAGAAATTTAAAAATTGTTCAGACCCCCCAGTATTGGAGGGCGCAGATTTGTCATACTCGCCAAGGGCGCAGAAGGACCTTGCTACGGCCCTGCCCATCAGTCCTGCAGAAAGGCTAGTCATTACATTGAGGTAAGGATGTTTTAAAACTAAAAGCTCCCATAAGACTATAAATAAGTCTAATTAGAATAAATTTGTTTGTGGATGAAGTTAAGTAACATTAATTTCAAATAAATGCACAGGCGGTTTCTTACATGACAAGAAAAAAGAATTCAAACAATTTTACTTTTTTATTGTAATGGGCTATTAAAGAATGTAAACACAATGCTGATGAAACATGTGCTGGTTTAAGCATAACGTAAAATGAATAAAAAGAAGTAACATAGGTCATATATGTATGCATATTTAAAATTATAAAAATAGAAGATACAGTGTACCTGGAAATTTACTAAAATAAATAGAATGGACAATAAGAAAATATGAACTCAAATAATAAACAAATAAATTTAAAAAAATACAATTGAGTCTTGTGATAAAACGATAGGCCTACCTGAAGGTGTTAATTACATCTGTTTTAATATTTTATAGAATTTAAAATTTAGAAACTTAAAATTTTGGTATAACTCCATACTAAAATAATGCCAATTAATTAAATTTGATATTGAAAATATTTTAAGAAAAAATACTAATACAATACTAAATACTATTTAATTTTATATACACTATACATATTAGGTTCTAGATTGATTTTTCACTGCACTCAGTACTTCAAGCAGCAATTTGCTTTGCAATGTTAGCTTGTCCACAGCATTTAAAGTTTTTCCTATTTCTTCCCAAGCTTTCTTCGTCAATGAAACATCTTTGAAATTCTTCTCCCTGTCATTCCACAGGAAAACTCGAGTTTGCACCTCCGAAATTAATATTTATTTTTGTTCTGGAGTTAGTTCTCGGCTTGCCGTACCCTTATGGATAAAATGTTTAATATATTTAAAAAAAAAACAGCAACAGCTTAAAAGCCGCCCCTTCAAACCTGCTGCCCTAGGCAGCTGCCTAGTCTGCCTAGGCTTAAATACGGCACTGACCTGTAGGCCTACCAGTTTTTTAAACCATTTAATTCTTTCTTATTGCGAGTGACGTTTCGGACTCACATTATCACTAACCCCGAATGCTCCCTGTCCGTTATCTTGACACGGTTTTGTTCGACCATTCTATATGTGATACGCTTATTATATGTGATATAACGTTTTAATTATATCCATTTCGAAACAGATTTTCATTATAAGCTTTGACTTGACCGTAACCCACCAGCTGTCATCTATCGCAAAAGACAAGAACAACGAGAACTTGCTAGCAGCCAATTCCCGCGGACAGCCGATTTTTTTTTATGTGTCTAAAATCTCAAAAATTTAAACATTTAGTTATGGTCGAACAAAAGCAGTCGTATGCAACTTGTCTATAATGGTAATTTTTCCTGACATACACAACTTTTTTGCTCGTTTCATAAACTTATTCGTTGCTTATACTAGTTGCATAATATACTAATGTGTTGGCCCAGACCTAGAGGGAGGACCTCTGTCTTGCTGATTCCACAGCTGGAATCCTCCTGTGTTGTCTGAATGTATATGTGATCCACAGATTTGTTCCCTCCCCTATATGCATTGGAGTGTAAGTCCTTAGAAAGGGGAGGTGAATAGTTAACGAAAATACGAAGGTCTGTCTTATTTAATTAAATCAGGGGTGCCCACAGGGGGGTTTAAGACGCAGACTGCGTCATTAAAATTTCTGGGGGGGGGCAAAATATTATCGTTTTATGAATTTTCAGGGGGGGTTGAAAATTTTTGCAAAATTAGAGTTTTATATGTTAAAAATAAAAACGGTCAAGTTCTATAACTTCAAAAGGTCTCTTCTAATTCTTTATAAAGATAAAGATGAAGAATTTCGACAGCCATGGGCGGGGGGGGGGGCGCAAGGAAAAAAATGTATATTATTAATTATTATAGTCAGGTGTTTTTCTTTTAAGACAATTATTTGAATTGCAGAAGTTTTACCAAATCGACAACATGGAAGCAGAATCCACAGTGGATTAGGAAAGGGGGTTCAGGGGGTTTGGACCCCCAAGAGTCAAAACCTAAAATTCTATTTTTGTATTTAAAAAAATATATTTATTTAATTAAACAAGACTTGTTGGTGTGTCAAATATGATATAGCAGTTATTTTCTTTTCATAACATAATGAGTAGGCCTTTTATGTCCACTGTTCCATGTGCTATTTAACTTTTCTTATAAATAGTAATAAGTATTATAATTTAGGTAACAATTTCTTGTTTAAGTTGCCATGTCTTAGAGTATAGTAAACAAATTTGCTAACTTGTTTTTCAGTGCTAAAATAGCGTAAATGTGATTTTCATTAGTTCAACATTTAAAAATTTCCCGGGGATGGACACCCGACTTAGGTAACATTTTCTTGTTTGCATTGGCATGTCTTAGAGTATGATAAACAAATTTCCTAACTAGTTTTTCTGTGCTAAAATAGCGTAAAATGTGATTTTCATTAGTTCAACATTTAAAAATTTCCCGGGGGATGGACACCCGACTTAGGTAAGATTTTCTTGTTTACATTGGCATGTCTTGGAGTACGGTAAACAAATTTCCTAGCTAGTTTTTTAGTGCTAAAATAGCGTAAAATGTGATTTTCATTAATTCAATATTTAAAAATTTTCCGGGGCTGGACCCCCCACCTAGGTAATGATTTCTTATGTACATTGGCATGTCTTAGAGTATGGTAAACAAATTTCATAACTAGTTTTCAGTGCTAAAATAGCGTAAAATGTGATTTTCATTAGTTCAGTATTTAAAAATTTTCCGGGGATGGACCCCCCACTTAGGTAATGATTTCTTATTTACATTGGCATGTCTTCGAGTATGGTAAACAAATTTCCTAACTAGTTTTTCTGTGGTAAAATAGCGTAAATTGTGATTTTCATTAGTTCAATATTTAAAAATTTTCTGGGATGGGCCCCCGCCCCCATTTTTGGGGGTATTCCAAACCCCCCCGCACTTCCGACCCTCCCCGCAATTATTTTCTGGCTACTTAGTATATTATTAATATAATGTTACAAAGTGGTCCAAGAAGTTAAAACGACAAAAAAATTAATTAAAAAAATTGCCCCCTCTAGAAAATATCATATGGGCGCCCTTGTCGACAGGCAATTGGGTTGGGGGCGAGCAATGAAGTTTGGGGGGGGGGAGTCATGACGTTTGGGGGGGGTGGGCACCCCTAATTAAATATTTTGTAATGTTCCTAAAAACTAATATTTTTTTAATTCTCATTTTTCCCTATGAAAAACACCCTAACCTATTACTTTCCACCTTGTAATATTTTTTTGCCACTAAAATTTATAACACGTATGTGATGTTGATTTTTTTTCAGTGGCGATGCAGCAACAAGCAGCTCCTATACAACATGGCGGTGCCTTGTATAGTTACTACCGCCCCCCAGCTCCCGCTCCAGCCGCCCCCCGCACTCCTCGGCAGCCCGTGCAACACACACAGCCCCATACCAATGTGAGTAAAAACTATCATCACCAGTTATTTCAGTAAAAACGTGTTTGCAATATATAAACATAAAACCATATTCAAGAGGTTGAATACCTTCTTTTTAATATCTAGAATATCGTGATTTTAATGTCGAAGTTACCCTAAATATTGTTTAGGATTACAATTGAATCGGGTTTTTCTTCTTTTTATTCCTCTTGTTTATTACGGATTGTGTGACTACAGGACAGAATAGCAAACTTGCTAGATTTAGTATCTTCTTGCTAACTCTAACTTTATTAGCATCAAGCATATCGGCGTTACTATGTCAAAATCGAGCGTATTTACGTTTTTATGCCGCGCTTACCTTAGCCCGCCATTCAACCCTATTCTGTGCTAAGTTTATCCAGTCATCCCTTGCAAATCCTACTTCCCTTAAATGTATCCTGATATTGTCCTCCCACCTACGTCTAGGTCTTCCACGTGGTCTTTTCCATTAGGGTCTCCCACCATTACTTTTGAGATATGCCTTTCATCCCCCATGCGCGCAACATGTCCAGCCCATTTCATTCTCCGAGATTGAATTACTCTTACTATATCCGGTGACGAGTACAGGTTATGAAGCTCGTCGTTATGTAGTTTTCTCCAGTCCCATTTCCATCCCTCTTGGGCCCAAATATTTTCCTAAGCACCCTCTTTTCGAACACTCTCAGACCATGTTCTTTCCGACCAGTAAGCGGCCATGTCTCACATCCATATAATACAACCGGCAGGATAATAGTCTTATAAATCTTTATTTTTAGATTTCTGGGCAGAAGACGAAAAGAAAAGAGTTTTTGAACTGCATAAAAACAAGATTTTCCTGATTTAAGTCTACACTTAACTTCTGCCTTGTGTCTGTAATCATTGCTCCCAGATATTTTAATATTATTTTATATTATTCCCAGGAGAATATTATTTGAACGAATTTGGATAAATTTGCATCTAAGTAGCCTATATACTGATAATTTCGTTTTTGTTTTGTTTTTGCCTTTTCTTTTTTGTAAAAAAATAATCGTTGCATTGGCCTGAAAACTCGTGTTCTGATAATGTAAAGTCCTAACAGTGATGTCACATTTAAAGTGTCGTACTTGTTAATATTAGTTGCTGTGAGATGCTGTAAATCCAGCGCAGGAGTACGGTATTTAAAATTGTGAAAGGAGAAGAAAATAATAAAATAATGTGTGCATATATGTAAACAAGTTAGAAGCTATGTACTAGGTAAGGTTTACTGGGACTGTAAAAATGTTAGCATGAATATAGCGTGCAGACAATCATGACAGCTCGGGACCATCCCAGCAGTTTTATATCCGATGAATTTGGTATAGTTAAATTTACAATAGAACTAAAGAAATCTACAAAATCATCGCACTTTCATTACTAACTTTATCACTTTTAACTCTTCGTAGAAAGTGCATTTTCAAACCGTTAGCTCGTTAAATAAGCTGAAGGTACCCTATTGTAATACAGTTTTACGGTACGTCACTACATTATATTGCTGTCCGTTTGAAGTATGTATACCACGGATGACAGTGGTAATACTGTTATTTAAAATCATAATTGATTTGTTGTTAAGGCCTTCTGTTTCGAATCATATCTCTCCGAGAAATTACTTGCAGTTTCAATCCTTATTGTCATATAGCTTCCACAATCTATGGACTGTATTTATCATTTTTACCACGGCAGAACAAAAATAAGCAACTAAATTAGAAAATCCACCTTTATGAACTGGTACGTACATAAAAATAAATAGTAATAAGGATTTCGGATCTGCCCCGTTATACGTACAAGAGCATAGTTTTGTTAACGAAAACCTTAAAAGAAAAACAAATGTAACGAAATTGGAACTTCTGTACAATGAAAGAGAGAGAAACAAATATACCATATTCGAATATGTTCGCAAAATATCTGAAAAGTCTTAAATGTATTTCAAATTTATTTTTGTAATAATTAACTTTCATGGCTCGTATAGCTTTTGTTAATATATTTCTATATCTCTTGTAGTATAATATTAGATTTTCGTTTGTAGGGTTTCTCCTAATATTATTTGCCAATTTTTCCCTTGTCCGAATAGACAAAATTATTCCTCTCGTGATCCATGGCTTGATTTTCTTTAGTTTGCAAGGAACGTTTTTATTGTCAGTGTAAGAGCATTTGTTTAGATAATTTTGCAGCAAATCATAGAATATTCGAAAACTATTGTTAGCAATATTACAGTCCAATACCTTTACCCATGTTTCTTTTTCTAATTCATAGATTAATTTGTTATAATTTACATGCTTTTGCGTATATATATCAGATTCACAATTTTCTTTGGAAGAACTTACATTTATACCGGTAGGTGAATAATTAATTTGGAACAAGGCGAAAATTGCATAATGATCAGTAATTGAGCTTTTATAAATTCCAGGTTGAAAACTACCATTACATTCATCTTTGTAAAATATGTGATCTAGACAAGAATTAGATGCAGGTCTAGTAATGGAATTTAAATACTTTTCGAAACCATATTCATGTAAAATACTTCCAAACAAGTCGATATTTTCTTCTAGGATCTGTAAATTAATGTCTCCAACAATGACATGTTTCTTACATTCTTTAATATTGCGTAAGAATTGTTCTAGGCTATCGAGAAAGGTATTTTTGCAACAATTTGGAGATCTGTATATTGCTGTTAACATAAGTAGATTATTTTCATAATTAATTTTGAGATGAATTGAATTGCATTCGTCGATGACCATTTTTTCTTCTACTGTCACATTTAAATAATTTTTTACATAAACAACTAAGCCATCGCATTTACTATATTTATTAATTTTTGTAATTTTTTTATATCCAGGTAATTCGTATCCAGTGTCATGATTCAACCAGGACTCTGTTAAAATAATGATATCAAAATCCAATGAGAAACTTTGCAGTAATGTACAGAGTTCCAGGTAGTGTTTATTTAAGCTGCGTATATTTAAATGAATTAATTTAAAGTCATGCTGCTTGGATCGGATGAAATTATTACAGTAGTCGAGGTCCTCAAAGACAGCAGATTTTACATTTTTAAAATTATAATTATTGCTTAATTGGTTTATGAAGTTGTCACCCATTGTTGGAGGAATTAATCACAGATTTAAGCGAAACAATAAAATCTGTACAATAACAGCTTTCTAATAGGATACATGGTAAAAATATGTGATCAAGACATGAGTCTGAAGCAGGCCTAGTAACAGCATTTAAAAATTTCAAATGGTTTTCTATAATGTATACATTAATATCCCCAGTAATCACGTGATTATTTATATTCTTATTGTTGACTAAAAATATTTCCAAATCTTCATTTAAACAGTTATTCAGTGATCTGTAGATGTGTAGAATATTGTGTAGAATATATATATGTGTAGAATAGAATAATGTGTAGAATATATATATATATCACTTTTGGGGGGGGAACGGGTGGTGGTTTCGTACTTAGGGAGGCATGAAACGTAAAGTTATGAAAGAATTTTTCGAAAATCATGACATGGTATCGATTGCAATAGATAGATTTTTCTTCGAAATCTACTTAAAAAGGCCTACCTTAACATATCCGACAGTTTATCATCCCTCAATAATTCAAATGACAATTTTGTTATAAACACTGTTTCAGTACCGAAAGAGTATAACGTTTATTATTATTATTATTATTATTATTACTTACTTACTCAATGGCTATAGACAATTCATAAGCAAACTAAAGGAATATTATCTATTTTATGGAACCCGGAGGTTCATTGCCGCGCTTACATGAGCCCGCTATTCAACCATATTCTCTGCTAAATCCATCCAGTCTTCCCTCGCAAATCCTACTTCCCTTAAATCTATTCTAATATTGTCCTCCCATCTACGTCTAGGTCTTCCAAGTGGTCTCTTCTCTTCGGTTCTCCCAGTCAATATTTTAGATATGTCTTTCCTCCTCCATTTCATCCTCCGTGATTTAATTACCCTTACTATATCCGGTGAAGAGTAAAAAATGCTTCTGTTTCTTTAGAAAAGAAATTTAATATTTTGAACTCATGGACAGATGTTTCAGCTTTCACAAAACACAATGATTTTTCAAACACTGTATCTTACCGTAATGAAGTCTATAGAGAGCTCTTTTTCTTACGGGTATACTAGACAAATGTGTTGGTTTTCAAAGGATTCCATTACTTGTATAACAACGTATAATACACATCATAGCGTGTGCCCCGTGCAGGGGCGACCACTTCTTCAGCACATATGTATTGCGTGTTGCCTAGCTGGTCTTACAGGCGCGCAGCCTGCGACTTCTTACAAGTCATTGCTTTTCCACGTTTAAATTAGTACACTGTGTAACGAGCCTGTAATGACCTTTATTAGGATAAGGGTATGTTTATGAAACGAGCTTTAATTACCATTACAGGCAAGTTGTAAACGACTATTTTCATTCGACCATAATTAAGTTTTGAGTTTTTAGAATACCTCGTAATTTAATGAAGCAAACGACTCTTGGCTATCAGTTGTTAGTAGTTCTTGTCTTTTCCGATAGATGGCTGGCTACGAGGCATTAACTCTTGACGTTTTAACGTCAAAGGTCGCTTATTCAAACAAACGAAATGAACTAAATTTAGTACACTATTAAAACTGACACTGAAAGACTTGTTTTATTTCAGCTGTGTTTATACTCCTTTTAGCTTCGAGGCTATTTCAGGCGTTCGGGATCTGTGTCTGTACAGTACGGTAGGCCATGGAACTATTGCTTGTCAATTGTTTCTATTGTCAGTGTATTTAATGGAGTAAATTTGAACTGATATTAATTTAAATGGATATGATACAGGATGAAATGGTGAGGATGATTCATGGTATGTAAATATCCAATTCGGCATTTGCCTTTACGACTGGGGAAACCATGACAAAACGCATGTCAAATTGGCCGGCCAGGGGATTTGAACTTAAGATCTCCCGAATGCGAGTCCAAGACGTTACATCTCGGCCACGTCGCTCGGTGCTGACAGAATTGATTACATTTTAAACAAAGTTTGTTTATTACACAATTTCGTTTGCTGCTCACCAGGTTTTATGTTGTTGATATTAATCTTTACCATAACAATGTTTTAATGAAAATCATTCAGATACGTTACATCACATGCAATAACTGTATGGTCAAACGAAGAAACATAAATTCATTAAACAAAATAAATAACTCACAAGTCTAAAGTAATAATAGGAAAGGAGAGACATGAAACACGAATGTATATATATTTGAGAGATGTTAGCCAAATATATATATCAGATTTTTTTTTTTTTAATAATTTTTTTTTTTTTTTTTTGAACGGGCGGTGGTTTCATACTTAACGTAAAGGAGGCATGAAACGTAAATATATGAAAGAATTTTTCGAAAATTATGACATGATATTGATTGCAATAGGTAAAAATGGGATATACAAATTAATGTGCAAAGAATGTCATAGGCATAGGCAGAAAGACGTTCCGAAAACATATTCCAAGATATTACAAAGAAAAAAAAAGAGTAAGCACTTACGACTTTGTTCCACAGTTACGTAGGCTAATTTTGACATACCGAAATATACAAACGATTAATAAAGGCCTCTAGCAAAAATTAAGCTTCAATCTTAAAATTAAATTTAGTACATTAAATTCGTCTTTTATGCACCTTTCAATTATTTCATGGAGAAAACTTACTTTGGAGCCTTTCCAAGTGCATTTATGTTTTCTTTAACATCTAGGAGTAACAAAAATATGCACATTTCTGTACAGTGACAGACAATTTTGTTATAATAATATGTTGTAATTTGTAATGTGAGTCATAATATAACTACAACCAATATTAATTTAGCATTGATGGTAATAAAATAATATTACAAACTATTTTTATAAGACTGTACGACTGACCCATATCCCTGTTAATATAGAATTATGGAAGAGACTCTCCACTGATGGACGCGGTTTTAAAACCAATTTGGACAGCGAGTATGGATGGGCGGAAGGACGAAGCAGGAGCAGCAGCAAGCGTGTTGATTTGCGAATCAATAAAAGTAGAGTAGGGCCTAGTGGATAGCTTGTGGGGGTGGCATGACATAGAGAACTGGCAAACAATGCGGCTCGCTCGGTGAGAGACCATCGTATTGATCACGTTACGCCCTACTGATCTTATATCTACCTGCATCCAGTTGCAGACAACTGTAACTTATTTTCTGTAAATATACAATACATTACTCCTGACATATGTAGGTCAAGGACGCAAGGATTTACATAGTGTGCGCCACACACTGGCGAATACTTAGGGCATAGGTGAGCAACTGAGGGGAAACGTTTTAGTCCCCATCCCTTGCTGTGACGTAAGAAACCTGTTCTTCATGTTCAGTGTGAAGTAAAAACTGCTTTATGCTGACGTCAAGGGCGACTGTAGTGGGAGAAATTCCCCTACCGCACAGTGACACGATGTGTCACAGATGCGCACCCATGCTTAGGGCAAGCAAGGCAAAAACTGAAAAAGATTATATCCGTTTAGAATATTCTTCTGTACGGTACATATTCCTACTGATTATTAAGTGCCAGAATGGTACTTTCTGAGATTGTATGGGGGATGGGAAAATGTCTGTCCGTACGCACGATAACTCAAATAGGCTTTATCGGACTTTCATGAAACTTGGTAAACGCATTTATAACGTCCATGGGAAGAACCCATACTGATACTGGACCAAATCGGTTGACCGGTACCGGAGTAATACCCAATTTAGTGCCTAGTTTATGGTAATCTATTAGAAATAATTTATCAAATGCAAATCAGTTATCATGACAACATATTGTTTTAAAGTGTTCATATATGGCTTTGGAAGTTGCAATACATTTAGCTTTGACAAATAACACTATTCCTTCACTTACGCTTATCAAACTATACCGTTAAACTGAGCTATGTGGCCGAGATGGTATCGTCTTGGTTTCGCATTCTGGAGGTCCCTGGTTCAAATCCCGTAGCCGGGCAATTTGGCATTTTTTTTATGTGAGTCTGCAAATGTCAAGGTATCACAAATCTGTATAGTTCTGCTGATGCTGGACGATGTTAATCTGATTAAAAAAACCAGACCTTTGTTCTTCCGTAAGTTCTGCTTAATGAATCCATCTAGAGTTGAATTTAAAAATCGATTAAAAAATTATTTTTCTGCATATCATAATTGCAATTATAACTGATTAAACAAAAGCATTCTGGCACTTTGTTACATCAGTTTACCTGATTTTTATTTGTCCATTTGACAGCATACAAACACAATATTAATTTTATAATGGGTATAACATGCTACGATAATATTGAAACAAACATGTTATCGAATCGTAGGCCTACATTTACATAATTAATATTATTGCCAGTGTATTGTGAAATGTTGACGTATTTTAAGAATTTCTTATATTAATGTATACGAGTATAAATTAAGGTTAAGAATCAAATTTTAGACCTTTGTTTTTCCGCAAGCCCTGCTTAATGAATCGATCTGGAGCTTAACTCGGAGATCTATTACAAAAATAACTTATTTGCTATTATCACTGATTAAACAAAAGCATTCTAGCATTTTGTTATACCTGTTTACCTGATTTTATTATTATACAGGAACTCTTAACAGCTATTTTATATTGCTTTTTAGGTACGTATATGAAACTCAATGCTACGTAAAAAGAATGGGCAGGTAGCTTACATAGTCTTAAGATACAATCTTTGTTTATTTAGGTATAAAGATTAAGTAAAAAATGCATTAGGAGAAAACTATTAGGAAAATTGAAGTTTAGGGAAAAATTATTAGGGAAAATGCATTAGGAAGAAACCATTAGGAAAAGTTTGTGTGAGAAAAATTTTACTTTAGGAAAATAAATTATTATTATTATTATTATTATTATTATTATTTATTTATACTGGCGCAGTTAAGGCCATAAGGCCTTTTCTTCCACTGCACCAGTAAAACTATACATATCGTAAATAATACATACTACAAACAATACAAGAATTGATAAATTATAAATTAAAACTAAGCATGCTACAGACAGTAAAATTACAAGGATTTATTTACAAGTTTGATAAACTAAACTAAAATAAAATTAATGACTAATAAAATGGATATTCAACTTATTTCTAAATTGTGGTACATTTCGACAGTCTCTGATATGACAAGGCAACGAATTCCAAAAACGAGGAATTGATACACTAAAAGATGAAGAATAGAATGATGATGTATGTCGGGGAATAAGCAGTAGATTTTGGTTATGCGTTCGTGAGGTCGAAAGGAGATTAAAACGAGAGTGTAAGTAAGAAGGAGAGGAAGATAATAATATGTTATAAAGAAAGATAAGAGAATGGATCATTCTTCGTTGTTTGAGGCGCATCCATGACAAGGTGTGAAAAGATGGCGTCACGTGGTCAAATCGTCTGATATTACAGATAAATCTAACACAAGCGTTATGAGCACGCTGAAGTCTGTCAGTAAGGCTGGTGTTTAAGTTGGTCAACAGAATATAGGAAATATGTACGGGAATGTTTTTTAAGGATTTAGTGTTCACGTGATTGCGCTTGGTAGCATCACGCCTGTAATTTAATTCATTATAATTGCTATAGGCCTATTAAGCAGAGAGTGGTACACGGTATATAAGACGAGTTTAATCGATGATAACCTTCAGCGGAGGCGACGGGATAAAGCTGAGTAATCCCATCAGAACCCGCAGAGTTCTGACCCAGGTCTGCATAATCCATCCTCTCAACGGCCTTGGCCCGTATATACTATACAGCCTGGTAAAGGATACAAGATACATAACCAGTGCTGAACAATATCATACGTAAACTTTCTTTCTTTCTTTATCGTAGTTTTACCTCTCCCTTTTAAGATTTAAGCGGCCCAAGCCGCCCAGGCCATACGTAAACTTCATTAATTTATTATAGACTACTACGAATCAGTGTTGCCATGTCTACTTATTTTAAAGGAGATTTCCTTTTTTTTAACATTGTCTACTTTTCTACTTTAAAACTTTAGAAACATAGCAAATCTCCTTACTTTATGGCATTTTCCTTTTAAAATATGTATTTTTCCTTTTTTATCTGATTTTACTTTGTCATGGAATGTAGTTAAATGTAAATAGAGATAAAAATCAAAGTCTAGTTCGTAAAACAAAAAAAGTTTTCCGATCCCACATTTCCAGCATTATAAAAATTTGTGGTGTGTAATGAGTCTGCCACATTCAAATGCTGCTGTAGAGCGTGTGTTTACACAGATTAATAATATGAAAACAAAATCAAGAAATAGACTTGGAACACAAACAATCCATACAAAAAGACCTACGAGAAAACTGTCATTCATTTATGGTGAATAGGTCCTTGACAGATCGGGTGAGAGTGGATAAGTATGAGAGCGAGGACAATTAAGTTAGAAGTGACATCCCTGTAAAATGTGCGGATGCAGCTGTGAGAATGACAAGATGGAGTCTTTTACATTAAACATTACATCATTTTAGACGTTTTGTTGTGAATTTTAGGATGAGTTTTTGAAAAAGACCAATATTTTCCGTGTATTTTGTGGAAAAGTGGTACCCATTTAAATTTGAAAATCTACTTTAATCTCCTTTTTTAGTGCCAATCTCCTTTTTTTGGTCAAACAGGGGTTGGCAACACTGCTACGAATAGTCATTCCTGAGACTTCCTACGCTTACCCTCGGTTAAAGCTTTACACGCCCTGCCATTGCTATAGAAAGAAAACAAGCAGTTCATCATCCAACTTTTAAGACCTGTTTAATATTTTTTATGTTCCGAACTGAAAGTTTGTCGCTGGTATTTTTTATCTAATAGGATTCTGAATAGCACCAGTGCTTCGCATAAGTTTCATAAAATTCAGGATCAAAGAATCGCAAATATTTGTATTAGAATTACATTGTTAAGCAACAAATGTTTAGGGGTTTACCTCGACCACAAGCTAACCTGTGGCAAGCATTTAACTTATCTGTGTACTAGAATCTGAAGGGTTCTGTTATTTTTTAGGAAATTTTAATCTTTATATATTAACAGCGTTACTTATTTTGCCTTCTTTCGAATTATATGGTATTAATTTGTGGATAAACTGTTATCGTGTGACCAGTGTTTTTTAATTTGACAGAAAAGAGCCATAACGTTGATCACAAATTCGGAACAGACTGCTCATTGTAGACAAATTTTTAAGAATTTATAGATAATGACCAGGGCCCGGATTCTGATGACCTAAAATTGTTTGGAAAATGACCTATAAAATGACCCTACATTTTAAAGAAAATGACTTAATAATTATAAAGAATGACCTAAAAACTTATATTTTATTTATAAAAAATTATTATTGTACACACAAAGTTATAGACTAATTTGTACATTACTGTAAAAAGTGTAAATGCAGAAAGGATGTTGCAGATCTAAATACTTTGGCGTTTCTTTGATTCTCGTTTCCGAATGAGACATGGCAACACTCGAACACCGAGTGTGTCATTCTTGCATTAAACAAACAACTCTTCAAAGGCGACAAAAAAAGTTAATATACTCAATGTAAATGCATGACTAAATAAGGAAGCAAATGACACGAAAATGACAAAATAATGACCTAAAATTGAAATAAATGCCCTAAAAATATAAAATGGCACACAATGACAAAAAATGACCTAATAAAAATGCATTTCTATAATCTAGAGGCCATGATTAGGAATTATCTACAAATTGGCAATGTCTATGAAGCATCAATAAAAAGATGACTTGTCATTAGAATCCGGGCCCTGATAATGACTGTTATTAATCTGTACATTTTTTAGTTAATTTTGTACGTTATACATTTTCTGCCTCAGGTTAGATTGCACTAGGCTACACAGAATATTATGTAGGCCTATATGGGTTGTAAGGTTTATAACCGTTGGCCTCAACATCTTGTTATATAGGCCTAGCTATGCCCAATAATGTATTTAAGAACAAATTGAAAACATTGCTTCTCAATAACCCTATATATGATGTTAACGAGTTTTTTAGTGTTGATTTGTCTAGTATGTAATTTGTGTTCTTATATGAGGAGAGAAACGGTTAATTTGGCAGAGTGGAGGTAAAAAGGAACTTGGGGGGGGGGGGGGAGGGGAAGGCGCCGGTAAATCATTCTCAAACTGGAGGTAACATTTCTCAATTTTTTTTCAAATTAGCTCTAATTTTTCCTAAAATCATGTGCGTACCTAAATTCCTGGTCCTAAACACGAGATATTAACGCCTGTATCGCTTGACAAGCCACAGTAACTGAAAAGGTACCCGCCTACTCATCAGTTACATCTCGTCTACATTTATCGACTGTCATATGGACAACTTGCCTATAGCCCTGCAGATTGCTCGTTGATTGCAATTCCACCCACACAATACATATCACAGTATTAGGTCAAAGGTTAAAACCACAGGCATCGTTCCAGTCTGCTCACAGAAATACAACCCCTGTGTCACAAAACAACTTGTTCACATAATACGAGGGTAGGAGTATAGGCTAAGTCATGAAATAATTTTTTTTATCGGAGTAAGGCGATGATACCCTGAGATGGTGTGTGTAACATGAGAGTGTGGAATCTCTAGTATATGGACACATCATTTGGTAGCGTTGTGATGTACGGTTATACGAGTAGAGGCGACAGTAATTTAGTTGTGAGTCGGCCGCCGTGGCCGCCGTGGAGCATTTTTACGTCAAAATAATCAGTATCCGAGAAATGCCGGATAATACCACAAGGAGCTGATGAAAGCTTTGGGGAATCATGCCCATCCGTACCGAACTTGAAGGAATCATGGAGTGGGTATATGTGCTTTCATGCTTCAATCTACCTCAATACATTAGAGTGGCACGATGCAATCGCGTATGGATGTTTGAGTGACTGTTTCCTTCACTGTTCCACATCTAGTACCCATAATTTGCATTATACATACATTCCATGCCCTGCCCTTTCATTTGTACATTTCAAAATTTTTCCACATTTTCAAAAGAAAAAATAATTGCCATGAATTATGCCCCATCCCTCGTATATAATATTTATGTAGAAAAAGAAGTGCACCACAGTCATTCCTACTAACAATGTTAGAACTTCTAAATATGTCTTGGAGGAACGGATTTATCCCCGCAAGTTATTTGAATCCGGGACGTTAACTATCTCTGCCACCTCGCTCAGCAATTTGTATTTTTGTTGGGCTATTTAAAAAGCTCATTTTTCCCTGACATGTTGGATAGCCAGTCCATTAGTGTCAAGCCTGTTTTGGTGAAATTCTACAAATGTTTTGGCATTACTAAAAAATATGATGTGAAACACACAACTTCCTCTGCACAAATAAAAGCTTTGCTTCTTAGTAGGGTGCATTATGTATGACATTTTTATGTAAATTGGTTGTAAAATGAAGAGAATGTCTTTACCGCATCGCATCCCCGAAGGATACACAACCCAAATAAAATCTGATTGATGCATTAGCGTAACTTTCTTTGCCTTAAGCATGGGTAATACACCTTTCTCACTTCACATTCTGATAATACAAAATAAGAGGCCATATTGCAAAGAGCGCGTATTGAGTTGCAAAGCGTTAGCCTATTGTTCACCAGGCAATAACTCATTCAATTTCTGCGAACAGTGGATGGCTTATAACTAGACTTCGGATTTTAGGTAAAAACCTATTTTAATCCTTATATAGACGAAAACTTGTATATGCATGTTTCATAAGTGACTATGCCTAAAACAGATCCTTTTATAGGACCGAAACAGCCTGTTTTTACGTTAGAGCCTAATATTACCTTTTTGCTTGTTTTTCCTCTAAATTCATTTTTTGTTATAAATTCTAGCATTTATTTTCAGTTCGTACAAAATTTTTAGCTCGGAATGTGCAGTACATGACACATTTGTGACGTGGCTAGATAGTAAGGAATGTTTCATCTTCAGTAGAAAAATTCCTTCCCAAGAAAATGTAGTGTTTTTCTCCCGACATCCAGTAACAAAAAAAAAAGTAGTTCTCTGAACACTGAGGGATTCAAGGGGTTGAATATGCTAGAATATGCGTAGCTTCTGGGCGCAGGGATTAGGTTTTTACTGTTATGGTAGTAATACAGGCCCTAGTAATAGGTCTATATAATTCTGTGTACCATAGGCCTATTTCTGTGTTTTATCATGATTATTGATTAATGGTGACTTCAATAAATATAATATTCTGCATTGTAATTGAGATATTTCAGAAAATTGGCAACTTAACGAATTTATAAGATACTATTTTACGATTTTTAGAACCTATTTTCCATTTTTTCGAGCCTATTTTAGGTACCTAAAACAGCATTTTTAGCTACCTAAAAGTCCGAAGTCTACTTATAACTATCAGAGAATTTCTACAAAAAAATTTTCAACTTAAATTTTCAGCTCTTAGTATAAGCACCTCATGCACAAAATTTAAACAAATTCATTTGAGCTGTTTTCGAGAAAATTTTCTTCATGTAAAGTGTCATTAAAAGTAAGAGAAAGTCCTCGCAAATCTTCATGTCACATTTTTGCATTTTTTTCTTTGTGCCGCTTTGCATGTGTGCAGGGAGTTTCCTTGGCATAGCGTTGTGAGGAATGTGCATTCTACACTTTATACTGTGAAATTTGTGTTGCTGTTCTCTCCATATACCAGTGAATTTATGACATTCCTACATACGAAAATTTTCTTGGAACTTTGATAATAGCTATGTGATGAATTTACATTCCTACCCAACCTGAATTCGAGTTACGGCAGAAAAAATAGCACAGTTTGAGAGTGCCAGTAAATTGCAAGGGGCGTTTTGTTTCGGATAAAATTAAGGAAAAGCAGAAATAAGAGTTTCTTTAAAGAGTGGATATTGATGAACCGTTAAACATTAACTACTTATCCTGACTCAGCTGTTTCTTATTAAAAAAATACAGCGTGTTCCAATCTAATATAGCGTGTCTCAGTGTCATAGAATGACGTATAATGTTAATGAGTTTTACGATTTTTCTATATGATTAGTGATGATATTTACATCTAAATATAACAAATACGTATCTAACTATTAATGTAAACGTGAATTTGACGAGAAGTGTTCGATACTTGTATGTACAAATCTATGAACTGTAAAGAATTTATAATCAATCATTATTTGTGATCGTATCATATTAGTCTATTATTCATGAAAACGATTCGTACTAGCCAAATACTTCTTTAACGACAACGTTCTTGGTTGGCACGCCATCATATCCATTTATCAATTTCCCATATTCTGTTGATGAGAAAGCATTGTTTGCAGAATAGCTGCAGCATGTAGCACATATTTTGCTCCACACACTTCCAGTGGTAGTTTATTAATACTGTATATAGGTCTCTGTGATACACAACTGCGAGTGAAAAAGACAACAAATGGAAAGTATAAAGCAAGACTAATAATATTTTATTTTGAACTTTATTTCATAGTTTTTTCTAAACCTAATAAAAAATTTAAAAAATTATTGATAACTAGTAGGTGCCTAAGGCTTCTCCCGCGTTTATTAATTCAGCCGCATTTATTTAAAAGCAAACTACTGAAAACATTGTATTCATTAACACTTACTTGTAAATAATTCATCAACAATTAAAACAACAATGTAAAAGCTCTTTGAGGTCTTTGAGGTGCATATGTGTTTTAAAAATGGTGTTTTCCCCAATGTTTTGAAAATAAGTAAAGTTACTCCTGTTTATAAGAAAGGAGATAAACGTAAAGTGAAAAACTGTAGACCTATATTTTTAGTCCCAGTATTTTCTAAAATAATTGAAGCTATAATTAAAGAAAAATTAAGCTCTTTCTTTGAAAAAATAATATTTTCTGTAATGCTCAATTTGGTTTCCGTAGAGGGAAATCAACTGTTACTGCAGTGGAAACTATAATCAGTGAGGTAATTTATTCCTTTGAAAAATTATTTGCTTCGCTTTTGTCTCTGGATTTAAGAGTATGATTGCATATCGCATGAACTGTTGATTAAGAAACTCTGACATTATTGTTTATGAGGGTTACCCCTCAATCTTTTATGTCCATATATGAATTGCAGAAAACAGTGTGTTTCTATCAATAATACAAAATCTGATTTTATTACTGTGACTAGTGGTGTACCTCAGGGTTCTGTCCTGGGGCCTTTTTTTTTTAATTGTGATGATAAAATTATCTAGCTGTAAACATTCCAGCTTCTTCTGTTTAAGCAGAAGAATCATAAAACACAAAAATTAGTTTTCAGTTTACGAAATGCCAATACTAATTCTGCCATAAAATTGCTTGGATTCGTGCTAGATTCTAAACTTTCTTGGTATGATCGTATAACCAATATCTGTTATAAATTGTCAAGGGTCCTGTATGTCCTTCGCATACTAGTAAATACCGTAAATGTAAATGGTCTGAAGAATGTATACCATGCACTCTCTCATTGTCACTTATTGTATGGAGTACATGGGGGCATTCCTCAAATACAATCAAAACCTTTAGACTTCAGAAAGCAGCCGTACGTATTATAAGTAGAAAAGCCAGTTATGATCACTGTAAACATCTGTTTATCGAAAATAATATTTTAACTGTTCCAGGTATTTATATCTGTACTTACCTTGTATATATTAAAGAAAGACAAAATACATTTTCTCTACGGTCTGATGTTCACTCCTATAGTACGAAATCCGATGGAGCTCTGGATGCAATGTATTGTAGAACATCGAAAGCTTTGAACAGTTGGTAGAGCTTTGGTATTCAGCTTTTCAATCTTTTACCTACTAAAGCTAGGAGTATAAGTTCTCTACTTTTTAAAAGGCTTTTTATACTATTGATGAAGTTTTTGAAATTGATTTTATCGATATATATATATATATATATATATATATATATATATATATATATATATATATATATATATATAAATCTTCTGCATGCACAATGTATTTATTGTACGTCGTTTCCTATTCCCTTGTATCAAAACACTATTTTCTTGTATAATTTTATTGTGGTACTTTCAGAATGTATAGTCCTGTATTTAAAAATTGATTTCACGTGTTAAATTCCTAAGACCATTGATTTCAGTACCGTTTGTAAGTTGTAATAGGTGTACACATCTCCACCCCCCATTCTTGTAAAACGAGGCAAAAAATTCACACTCTTGTTAAAAATGAAAATACATGAAACTGTATCTCTTTTTTCTAGCAACTCTAAAATGTACAACGCAAGCCTGTAAATATGACCTGGTTAACATTAATTGGATTTGCTGAACACTCCTGTAGAAGTGAAGTCTGTAATTTGATTTCGAATATTCCTGGATCCATACTTCGAATTCTCAGCAGGAATATAACTGGTTCAAATGAAACAGTGTGAATGAAAACGTTCAAGTAATTGGACGTTCATTAGTGTGATATTTATGGCTAGCACGGTTCCCATTTCACTTAATACTGGTCATTAATTGACCTCCAGGCTGTAAATCCATGGTGAACAGTTTCGTAATTTTTAAAAATAATTACAGTACAGTAAAAGTGTGTGTTTCCATATTCGTTTGCTTTATTTCTATTATAAAACTATATTTTTGTAGTCTTCATTTTGAAGTATATATGTATCATAATACATAGAGAGAGTTTCCTATGGGACTAGTGATTACATAATTTTGAATTAACTATGCAAGCCTATATTAATGCACAAAATTACTGCAAAAATGAATGCAACAAGAAATATAAATTATTTATTTAGTTAATTAGTATTTGTGGCCGCGGGGGTGTGGAGGTAGCGTGCTCGCCTCTGGATCCGAAGTTCGAACACGGCCGCGGTCGATGAATTTTTCAGGACGTAAAAATTCTGTGCACGAAGTCCTCCGGGAGGGACTTCAAACCGTGGGTCGCACGTTGTAGATTTACGGCTGGTTTAATAACTCCAGGCCTAAATTAGGGCCTCTGGACCAAAATCCCGAGCCGTATCATTCCCTTTGGTATCCTGCAGCTGTCGTGGCCGATGTCCCTCTGCCGTCTACATGAAAATAAGTGTAACTAAATTAGTCATCGGTAATTAAGCATTCACCTTCCGAGGGGCGACAGAGTACATTACATGCATACATAATTAGTGTCTACCTTGATCACCCAAAATAAGCAAGAAATATGAATAGAATATGAAAGGAAATATTTTTGTGCATTCCATCCTTTCAGAGAAATAATATAAAACTCTATGAGGATGAGCATTGTCATCCACAAAGAGAAAATTTGGGCCAACAATAGCTCTCTACACCTGGTAGCTGTTAAACCTTGTCGTATTATGGTTAAACAACTTCGTTCAAAGATGTTATTCCATTTATATCTCCCCACACCATTATAGAGCCTTCTCCGTATTGTTCTCTTTCTCCAGTGTTTTCGAGCCAAAATATTGTTCCTAATTCTCTTAGGAAGCAAGTCTTTCGCTATAAAATTGGAGACTTAATCTGGACTCATAAGTGGAGAGAAGATTCGTCCGCTGCCGCTGTACGTTCATCTAATAAACACGGTTATTACCATGTACATTATACATTAAATTACTGTTATTATTCCAACAATCAATTTCCAACTAGCCATATCCCACATCGATTAATATGAAATGCGAATCAATCTTGAAAGTAGCGATTGCAATTCAAACTGCATACTGAATAACCCACATTTAAAATAAAATCTATTCTGCTCATGTTGATTTTAATATTACAATAAAATCAGGTAAACTGATGTAACAAAGTGCCAGTATGTTTTTGTTTAATCAGTTATGACTGCAATTATGATATGCAGAATATGTTTTTTTTAAAATTGATTTCCAAGTTAAGCTTCAGATTTATTCATTAAGCAGGGCTTACGGAAGAAGAAAGGTCTACCATCTCGGCCACCTGGGTCATTTTAACGGTCTAGTTGGATAAGCGCATGTCAATTAATGTTTTTTGTCATAGCTACCTGTATTTTAATTTCCAAGGCCTTATAAGATCACAGTAAAACAATAGGCTATGTTGTCAAGATAACTGATTTTCATTTTTTTTTATAAATTCTTTCGAATACGTATATTACCATAAAATAGGCACTAAATTGAGCATTACTCCGAAACAGGTCAACCGATTTTATCCATTATGAATAGACGTCTTCCCACGGACATTATAAATGTGTATACCAAGTTTCATAAAAATCCGGTAAAGCGTATTTGAGTTACCGCGTCTTTAAAATATACACTAAATTGGGTTTTACTCCGGTACCGGTCTACCGATTTGGTCCAATATCAGTAGACGTCTTTCCACGTACATTATAAATGGGTATACAAAATTTCAGGAAAATCCAATAAAGCATATTTGAGTTATCGCGACTTCTTATATATTAACATAAAAACACTAAATTGGGCATTATTCCGGTACTGGCCAACCGATTTGGTCCAATAACAATAAACGTCTTCCCATGGACATTATAAACGCGTATACGAAGTTTCATAAATATCCGATAAAGCGTATTTGAGTTATTGCGCCTTTAAAGTAGACACTAAATTGGGGTTTACTCCGGTACCGGTCAACAGATTAGGTTCAAATTCAATAGGGCACTTCTCATGGACGTCATAAATGGGTATACCAAGTTTCATGGAAATCCGATACAGCGTATTTGAGTGATGGCGCCTTTCTATTAGAAAGGCGCCATAATCTATTAAAATAGGCACTAAATTGGGCATTACTCCGGTACCGGTGAACCGATTTGGTTCAATATCAATAGGGTTCTTCCCATGGACATTATAAATGTGTTTTCCAAGTTTCATGAAAATCCGAAAAAGCGTATTTGAGTTATGGTGCGTACGGACAGACGGACAGACAGACGGACAGACATTTTTTCGTCCACCACACAATCTCATAAAGTACCATACTGGCACTTAATAAATCGAGTTAATTTGGTGTGTGGCCTGGCCGCTACTGCATTAGTTATTTTATTCATAACTCCAATAATAACAAAGAACTTCCTTTGTTTTTCATTTTTTTTCAAATGTTAGAAGTCAGTGGCGGCCATGTCCTGAGAGATTTTATGCCGTAACAGGAAAAATCGAATCCTAGTGCGAAAATCTCTTAATAAAAGTTGCCCTTCTATGTCCCCTCTATACACAGGTAAAATATAACAAACAGGCACGTTTAGACCTGGCATTTAAGTTTCTGGGGATGGGCTTAATGCTAGGGTCTGAAAGCTTAAAATTCTCCAACACTACAATTTGGCTGATATCCCTTGAAGAACAATTAACACTTTGTATACTATTTTTAGTAAAGAATCACTCGCGAATTTTTTGTAATGTGCGTTCATTCAAGATTTTTGCGAAGTAGTCGATTTGTTACGTCTACACAGGATTTTTTGTTTCGTAATTTTAATTGAATATTTTTTTTTACTTTTATTCGAGTATTTTTTAGTGTTCCAAGTATATGCATGATGTGCACATACGAATCTTTTCGTTAAGCAGCGTCTATCATCCACAGTAATAGGCCTACTTTTCTTACTCAAGGTTGTCATGGAATTTTCTACAATTTTCCACTCAGCCTTTACTAGAATATACTGGACACTGCTAATGTATCATACTGCATCACATAAATACAGAAAACGGGGGTTTTCACTGTTTTAATGTTTAACCGTTGTTGAAAACCCGGTGTGACACTCTGGTATAACCGGTAATTTGGTAGAGCTTCTAGTTTGTTGAATTACTGCTGGTATTTTGTAACGTCTTTAGAAATAAGTAGGCTATGTTTTAGAGATAAAAGACGCATTTTATTAATATTTTTCCATATTTTTTCCTTTAATAAGTTATATCATTTCTAAGGAAAGCACAATTAATTTTACGTGTTTCACTTAGCGATCCTACTCTGAAACTGTTCAAAAGAAATAAAACATGTTCTAATTTCCTGGCGAAAAATTTAAACCCATAAGCCTATGTATTTGTTAATGTGTACAATCCAAGTAAACCCATAGCTCCTCCTATACTATAATTTGGCATAACAGTTGTATTATAAAGAAGACAATTTTTTTTTATCCAGTCCACGTAATAAGCATGCATGCCAGTTCATTAAACCGTACGAATATGTTTTTGCACATAACCATACGTAAGAGTCAGTAGCATGTGAATAGTTTCGTCTGTCGTGGTTTTTTCACGATAGTTTGCTATGCAGACTGTTTTATGGGCTTTGTCGGCATATTGGTGTAAAGAAATTAGCTAGTGATGCCATTGTACTCTCTCGCCTCGAAAATCAACTTCGGCGTTTACCATTAACATACCGATGGGACGTGTTCAATTTGTAAGCAATTTGAAGATGGAATTGCTATTTGCTTCTTCATTATCTCCAAAAGTTCACGCCTTTCATCTAATTGACGACTACGTGCGATAGAGAAAAGCTGTATCTGTTCTCGAAGCATTTGTATGTTGCTTTTCTGATAGACGTCTTCGATTGTAATCTTTTCTTTTTATCAGTAAAAGAAGTTAAGATTGTTTGAATAGGATGGTCACAGCCATTTTCCTCATATATGTGTGCAATCACATTTTTTTTATTTATTTATTAAGCAAATAAACAGCATGTCCCGTTACAGTGTAACACTGCATGCATTCTTTACCAAAGACAGTGGTAACTCTACATGCATTCTTTACCAGATGCAGTATTTGTATGAACTACTTTTTGTGTTTTGCTATAATACTTATTCTAGCATTTTCATTCTTGTATAATATATACTCTACATGTTTCTGCCTATGATGTATGTTACCTATGTTAATGTACCTAACTTAATTGTATTATTACAATTAGATAGGGGCCAAAAGCATTAAAAAATAAATAAAATATAACGAAACTAAAGAGTAGTTTTCGTTTTGTGTGTGTATAAAGAAAAGTCTTAATACGTGTTTCTGTCTAATTTCCGGATAAATATTAAATCTATCGCACAGATTTAATCAGAGATTCATCTGGAAGTCGTAATACAGGTCCTTAAGCATGAAAGTTTGGTAATTGAAGGAAGTTAACCAATCCTGTACTACAGTGAGTCCCACGCAAGAGTTGGCCAATGACGCGGGTTTTTGCGTCGCGGCGGGCACGGCTCCAACTCCCGAACGATCGGTTGAAATATCTACGCAAATAAAGCCGCGATCAGTGTAATGATTCAGGTTCTCACATTTAGGGTTAAAATTACAATGAAAATAACCACGTACCTCATCACAAGAGATGTTGGAAGTGTTCTCTTCTTGCATCCACACAATACTGGCACCTTTTTAGGAAATTTTCTTTCACGCGCATAAGTTCAGCTTCCGAGATAGAGTTAATTTCTCTTGTGATAGGCCTATGTGATATTTTCTTTAAGTTCTTCTAACAGTATGTGAATAGTATTTATAGGGAAACCTGAAAAATAAAGTGTGTAGGTCAATTTCCCATACAATAAGAAGAACTTACAGATAGTATCACAAGAGAAATTAAGTCTATCTCGGAAGCTGAACTTATGTGCGTGAAAGAAAATTTCCTGAAAAGATGCCAGTGTTGTGTGGATGCAAGGAGAGGACATTTCCATCTCTTGTGAAGAGATACGTTGTTATTTTCATCGTAATTCCAACTGTAAATGTGAGAACCTGTACCATTACACCGTTAGCGGCTTTATTAGCGTAGATATTTCTCCCGATCGCACGGGAGTTAGAGCAGGGGCCGCCGCGACGCAGAAACCCGCATGACTGGCCAACTCTTGTGTGGGACTCACTGTAGAATTACATGATTAAAAATGCGTTTTTCCCTAAACTTCTGGATCCTAATAAAAGTTTTCTACAAAATTACTTCTGCATAGTCGCTCCCACTCTATTAGCGAAGCACAAAGTCAGAAATTGTGTATGTGAGGCTGAATGGTCGCTCACAAGAACTGATAACCGTTGGAGAGGTGTTATGTAGACAAGAATCACCTGTCCTGTGACGTGTGCAATACATCGCTATCGATCCCATGTTATTCCTCCTATCTCTTCCTGCTCCCACGCTTTGCAGCTTCATTCATACAGCGAACACCGCTACTATTCCCGGCTTTCTATTGTATAGGTTGTACATTATTATAATTTCCTTTCACTTTCAAGTACGTAAGACCACAATTCGTACTTTCACTGAGATTTTGATGATTTCTAGCCAATGAGCCCGTTCTAATGCAGAGGCGCTATACGTAAGGAATTTGAACTGTTTTTTGTTAGTTTCAGGAATACCAATCAGTGAAAACTAGGCAAAAACATTTTTTAAAAGATCAATTTTTAAAATCATACAAGCCTTATCATTCTATATTTTGTAAATTCGAGTCCTCCACGTGACATTGTAAATACTTTTGAACGGTTAAATGTGGCTCTTAAGACGAAGCTTTCCTTGGATTTTCAGTATTTTTACTTTCACTACTCGCATCTTAGGTAGAGGAAGTATTGTATTGTGTTCTACCCCGAAACTCGTTGGTAGATTTTGAAAAGGGTATTCACAATGTTGTTAACAAAGTATGGCTATAAGTTTCATTTGGCGAAGGCTTGTGTATACGAAAATGTGAAACCTTTGTATGACAAATAACTCTAAAGAAAAAATTAAATTTTGGGCCTGGCTGAGGTGGTGTTTTGGCCTTGTGTACTTAATCCATCTGCGTCGAAAATAATTTCGTCTTCGATGTGCTGCCAATCTCGCCGAATGATCAACGTTTGGCGAAATTTGAAAAGTATTCGAGGGACGCATATTTATTTTCTTTTTCTTGATTCCCACTTATAGTATGGGCTGATTTTTCTGCTGCAATGACAAAATACGTTTGAATCCTTTCACTGAGGCCTACATTTTGACAATACTTTCTACTCTCCCCATCCTTCCAAAACCACTTAAAAATATATATTTAAAAAACTTGTCTTCCATTCAGATAACTATGTGAAGTGTAACAGCATTATTGATTCTTTTAAACGCCCACTTCATGTCCGCAAAAAATTGCACTTATCATAAAAGTACCTGGTCAAGTATAAGAAATTTGTTGGAATAATGTATAATTACAGTTAAATGAAACCATAGCTCCTTACTTTAAAGTAATTTCATTTTTTGATGGCATTGTTTATAAAATTGTACTTCTGAAAGACAAAACATTTAATCACATCAATCTGGAAGACGATTGCGCAATCCCAGCTTTCTCGTATAACTTGTTAATTTTTTCAATTTTCAGTTATACAAAATTACATATAAATATGTATCCAAATGAGCATACGTTCATGCTCGGGATTAGTTCCAGAATCAAACACATGTATTGGAAAGATACATTAAAAGAGTTCAGAGACAAACTTATAGTTGATGTTAATATGTTGAAAAATATATAAAGAGACATCAATATGAAACGTGTGGAAGAATAATTTAATACTTAAGGAAAAATAATATACAAGAGTGAAGAAAAATAAATGAATAACTATATGTATAAAAAACTAACAACATAGTTTAAAAATCATTTTGATGATCTGATGAAGCAAGACGACAAGAGAGCCAACAGTGTTATGCTAGGATGAAAATTTAGCTTAGCCCTGAATAATGTAAAATCGATGGTCACTATTATCAAATGAAGTGCCGTGCGGAGCCGTCTTGCAATCTAATTGATTGACATCTGGCTACTCTGTCCTTACTGGCTAACTAGGTTATATTCTGGTCGTCATGTTCCCGTAATAAATCCTAATTGAGTGCAGCAGGGCTTACACCATTAGGCCTACTGCTGGTGAGTTAGATAATCACTTCAGCCCCTACAAATTTAGGGGCAAACTCTAGGCCTCCAGAAATTTCCTGTCATAATTAATCTAGTAAACATATGCAGACCTTTAGCTTATATATTTTGCACCCTGAAGTCACCACCGTATTCATTTTCGTTACCTATTCCCTACAAAACAGTCCGTTCTTACCACATTTCGTAGTGGCGGTTTACATAACGAAGTTGTACCGTATGTGTGAACTACCAGAACGATTGGTGAAATTTTTCTCGATAGTCTACTAATGATCGCTTCTTTTAAGTATTTTTATAAATATAGCGCATAATGCTGGCGTTTGTTGATGCTTATCTGAAAGTATACATTACTTTGTTTTCACTAAAGACATACTTATAAATTTACGTATGGTAAATGTAATTAAATGTTAGTGCTACAAAACTTTTTTAAAGAGTAATTATTTTAAGCAATTTTTGAAGTGAAACTTCTTTAGCCGCGGTAGGGGTAAATCGGGAGCTTGTGTAACGCTCAAAATCGTCACGAAATTAGTGAGGTGTGACGGAACGGACTGCACAGAAAACAATCAACTCAATGATTAAGCTTATCCAAAATTTAAAAATAAAAAAATTCAAAGATACAAAATTTAAAAAATCCAAAATTCAAAAATTCTAAGATCCAAAATTAAAAAGTAAAAAATCCAAATTTTAAAAAATAAAAAATCTAAATATTCAAAATTAAAAAAATCAAAGCATTCAAAATGAAAAAAAATTCAAAAATTCAAAATTTAAAAAAATAAGAAATCCAAAATTTAAAAATAAAAAAACAAAATTCACAATCGAAAATTAAAAATCCAAAAAATTAAAAAGTCAAAGATCTAAAATTTAAAAAATCCAAAATTCAAAAATTAAGAAAGTCTAAAAACCCAATATTAAAAAGTCCAACAATCCAAAATTGAAAAAATCCGTTAATCCAAAATTGAAAAAATCCAAAAATTAAAACAAGTTTCACTTCTGTCGCGTGGCGTTCCACGCACACTTTTTTTTTCAAATATCATTTTTGTAAGATCAGTACTAAGCGAATTGTTTCCATTTTGTTTTTCTTTCGCTGTGCCTTGTAAACCGTCAATCGTTTGCTGTTATACAAAAGAATGATGACGGTTGTACAAATACGAATATAAACTTTCGTTATTCTTTGAGCAGCCGTTTTAGTGTGATCGTGACAAACAGAAAGGTACGAAAAGTGATTATCACAGAAATGGAGATCATCTCCCACTCAAATAATAATAAAAAACTATGTGAGCTAAAAAAGTCCTTTGTACATGTAGTTCAGGTTGCTCAACTACAAAAACATGCCAAATTTTATTACTCGTCTTTTCAAACTGTTTCTCGATTTTCCAAGCTATTTTCACTTCATTAACTAATGAATAATGGACAAAGCTCAACAAGTTTCTATGCATTAACATTTTTCTCTAAATGAACCTTTTAACTGGCACTCTAGCCGTCACTGTTGCAGAGGAATATAATTTTTAAATCACTGAGTACAATTATAATAAAAAGCTTTAAGTGTTTTAAGAGTGGTGTTAGTAACACAAGGATGCACTTTTTAACATAAAGCATTAACGTATACTTTTATTTTATATTCTCGATTTTATGTGGGCGCATTTCGTCGCTTAAGAAACAATACCGCGTAACTGACACTTTTGGTGAAAATGACATTTTTATACTGTTGGCATCACTGAAATAGCACGCTTATGATGAAATATCGGTCAAGATAAAATTTTGTGTCATTACCTTGTTTATTATCCTGAAAATGTAAACATTGTACGACGCCTAATAGCAAAAATAAACAGTCTTTTGCTTCTCCTGTAAAATTTGTGTTTTGTTAGTTACGCGGTATTGTTTCTTAAGCGACGATTTAAGAACATTTTCCTCACGGTCACAGCCACAATAGATAAATTCAAGATGAAAGATTGTTCTACTACAACAACAAAATCATTTAAAATTGCATTTTATATGTCTTCCCCCAAGGAAGGCTCTTCCAGTTCTTTTGATAGACGCTTCGCCACTGATTGTATGAAGAAGGAAGAGCAGAGTGAAGGAACTCGACAATACAAATATGAGCATGTCTATAGCTAGCAGGTTTGCAACTTCAAGATGCCAATACCATTCCGAAAACGGGTTGTCAGCTGACGAGCCATAGAGCGGCCTTGACTGAGCGGCAAAAACCTGCAGAAATGAGTGACCCGACCGGAAGCAGGAACGCCTATACTCGTACAGGGCCATTTAAATCTCATTCACTTGCTGAGCATACTGGTTTTAAAGCCAGGGCCCGCATGATCGGGCTGGAAGCAATGCACTCATTGCATTTGAAAACCAATCACATACTCGACTCACTGGTTTTTAAGTTAAATCCTGCATGTCATACATGACTCGAGGAACTGCATGAGAAGGCTACTTCGTAACCGAAGTTTGAGAGTGATTTCCTGAACTATTTGTGCTACAAAATTGAAATTTGACACGCAGTTTCAAGTTTCCGTTTAATATTTCAGTTTCGTTCGGAGGATTTAATAATAATTAATTTAATTGATTTTTTATAACAAAAATTGAAATCTATCTCCTCCGACAAATATTAAAATACGAACCTGAATTTTGTGTACCACATTCTTGGACAGTAAAATTAGTTCTAATAATCATGACTGATTGTTTGATATTTTTCAGAGTTATAACCTAAACAACATTATAGCCTAGTCGGTCAACCAGCCCACAGAGGCCGTTTTAGGGATTGTAGTCACCAACTTCACTCAAGATTCGTGTAAGGTTAAAGTTTTGGATCCTTTAATATCTGATCATTTCCCTCAAGCACTGGACTTTAGCATTAGTAGTGTTATAGAAAAAATGATGTAAAAGATAAGTTAAAATATACCAGGGATATGTGAAGGTAATCTATGAACTCATTACTTTCTACTACTCCAGTAAATTTAGCCTTTTCATTTTTCATGTGTACTTTCTTATAGTTATTTAATATTGCTTGTCCAATTATAGTGAAAGAATCATACAATTATGGTAGTAAGAAAAGAAAATCGTGGATAACTAATGATATAATCGTTCTTTGTGAACAACTGAAATCTATGCATAGGCTAAAGCAACAGTTTAAAAATGAACTGGATGAAATGTACCGTTTAACTAAGCTTAAATAAAGAGATTATTAAATATTGCCAAAAGATCAAAATATAATAATTCTACTAATCCAAATAAGATGAGAATATTCTCATGTAATGTCCAACAGAGACTGTGGTTCATGAAAGCTTATACATCTACCAAATAAGATGTTGTGGAACTTGGTTAATTGTGAATTGTGGCTTAATGCTAAACGCCATATTAGTAAACTATACGTGAATAATATCCTTACAGATGATAGTAACATGATTGCCAGTAGTTTTTCCAGTTTCTATTGTATACAAATCAGTAAGAAGCTAAATAATAGAAGTAATGTACAGAATCTAAAATCATGTAGTGTTGATGAAATGAATGTGCCAGTCCTGAAAAGTATGGCAAACTACATAGCTGAACCTCTAGTTTTTTTATTCATTGTATGTAGGCCTATCACAGGTGGTATTTTTCCGGACTGTCTTAGTTATTATTAGGGACCGGATTCTTAGGTTTTTACCTATTTTTTTCCTTACTTCCAAAACAAAAAGCGCTCATACACTTTTTCGAATCATGACCATAGGATTCACCCACATTAATTCTGTGGCACCTAAAAATTCCTAAATGGGGTATAAAAACCTAAATATACCTAAACGGGATATATAACCTAAAATATCTAATTTAGGCTACTTTTTGTCTTTTAATTTCTCAGTTGAGAAATCGATATTTTGTGGGGAGACAATTTTTGTCGGGTTGAAATTAATACCACCAGCGTTCCTTCAACCCATTGTCGTCTAGGATGGACAGTATCAAGAGAGAAAGTGTAAGAGTACCGGCGTATTCCTTTTCAAATATTCGTAGGAACAACCATTGTTGCCGTGTATGAACAAGGGTATAGATTTCCGTGTTTTAAAGCGCTTGTTGGCCCCTTTATTTACTACCCTCTTATTCATACTGAGTGGTCACAGTGTGAGGTTTAAGAAGATGTATTAATTATGCCGAAACAAATGAAATCGAGTTTATTACTGCTTATTTTGATTGTTTATGCTTTCTTTCTTCAATTGTCTATAACATTGTCCTAAAGCAAGTTTACACAAATTTAAGTCAATTTTGTTAAGTTAAACCTTACAAGTATTATGTATTGAATCCTGTGTAGCACAATATTCATTAAACCAATTATTCTACCCAAAAACGATATTTTTGACAAAAAACCTAAAAAAAAAAACTATTTCACCTAATGGAAAACCTAAAACGGTGGTTTTAAAACCCTAAAAATCCGGTCCCTAGTTATTATAAAGCAGGCTATTGAAATCCTTGCTTTAAAAAAGGTAACAGTGAATTTCTAACTGTAGATTCATCTCTGCACTATGTAGGCCTATTCTGTCAAAGATGATTGAAAAACTCAAAGCTTGTAAGATTATAACTTTCCTAACGGCTAAGAATTTATTAACAAGTAATCGACATTTTTTAAATGTAAAATGTCAGAAAGTGCATGCAACAGTTATATGAATTTTATTTACAAGAGTATAGACAGAAAGTTGTATTTTGCCATTTTTTTTGTCTAGTGCTTTCGATGTTATAAATCATATGCATTTTAACGTAGGTATAAGAGGTGTTGCTAATGAATTGATTTTATCATGCCTCAGGAATAGAGAATCAGTTGTAAAAATTTCAAATTGTTTTCCCACAAATTTATTTTGGAGCACGGTGCTCCTCAGGGATCTATTTTGGGCCCACTACTGTTTACTTTATTTGTAAATGATATGGAGCATAGTGTTTATGCTGAACATACAACTATGAAATGAAATTCATAAATTAAATATGAAGAGAATGTTCTATTCTAGGGATTTTTAAAAATAACTCAATTTTCCTTTGACAGAAAACATCCGTGTCCCGGTTGTTAGAAATTCTGGCTTCTTCCTACCTTGTTCTCTATTTCCAAGGCAAGCTCTTCTACTGCCTCCTTCACTATTTCTAAATTCGTCTCCACAGTCTTGTATTTCTATCCTGCAACCCCCTAAGGATCTCTGGTCGTTCTCAGTTTAATCAATATGCCCTGTAACGTCGTAGTTTGTGTTGAGCTTAATTCTATATCCGCCCACTATAGCTTCAAGCGAGTAACATACAATCTTAGAAAATAGTTCGCAATATAGTTGTCTGACATACCTAGGTACATTGTGTATTTATTTGGGGAGCCATCGGTATGGGTGGCTCTGACTTTCTGTGTCCATGGTAGCGAGTTCGATGCTGGCCAAGTCGAGGGTTTTTATTTGTGCAAACTTGTGACGGGCACACATGTGTAGATTTACAGGGAAAATCGACCTATTTGGAGAACCGAATGAGCGAAGCTCCCCGATGCTTGTATTTGTCAAAGAACTGGTTAAATTCTGGGTACCACTGGTTCAAATCTTGGATAATCTTCTTTGGTTGTTTGTGGGTTTTCCCCATTGGCTAATCACAGATTGAACTTTCCTTACCTTCGAGTTTAGAAAAGATGCTGAGTGAGAACTGTTAATATTTAGTTGTTAGCTGCAAAGGACCAAAATAGTTACTTCCGGAGGTTTCTGCTTGTGAAAGGCCAGTATCTTTATATACTCACTATTGAGAGACCACTTGTTCAAATCCTTTATCAGGTACTTTTTTTTTTTGTGTTTGGTAATGGATAGAAGTGACTCCAATATGCTTGAAGGTTAGTTTAAATTTTAGCTTTTGGCAGGGTGGAGTTTTCTTATTTTAATATACCTCAGTTGTACTTCGAACTACAAATATTTGGGTTGTTATAATCTGGGCTTGTGACGTAAAAATTGACAATGAGTTTCTCTTACTTTTGATTACCAATTCATTTTCCGTTTTCCTCGAAAACGGCTTTAACGATATTCTTGAAATTTTATCACGTAGCCTAAGACATAAAACTTTTCTTTGATTCATTTCTACTTGAAAATTCTCTGAAGGCTAGCTATAAACCATTAATTGTTTGCGCAAACTCAGGCTGTAATACATTTTCTGCCATCTGTGACTCATAAAACAAGAGATGGTTCAAGATTGTACAACGATATCTTTTCCTCCTTTTTATCATAGGTAATCCCACTAGAGATTACGAATTTATCTGAGGAAACTTGTAATCTGGAGTGAGATTTATTAAGACTATTCCAAGAATAAAATCTAACAGATTATGTAAATAATAATTACTTTCTTAATTATGATGTTTAAAACCAAATCACCATTGCATCAGATCACGGCATACTAAATGAATCATCTGTCGAATGTGAAATGGAATACTAACCAACGCTGCAAAGGGTCATAATGAGAAAATATTTAACCTAAAAATTAACGTAAGTTAAGCTAATATCAGAATAAAGTAATCTTTCTTTCAGGAACATAATTTATTTATAAATTGACTCTAATTGAACGTGCATTGATAAAAACACAATTTTGAAAGTTGAATGTTAAAAGAATCGAGATGGTTGTTGGAGCCTATTAATCACTGCATTTTGATACAAAGATTGTTCAGTAACGAGCTGACGTTTTATCAGATAAAAGAGCATCTTTTTGGGATCTTTGCAAACATATTATAAGATAAACGACCTTGATTGGTCGACATCCCAGGCATTGCTAAGCTTCGACTGATATCAGACACCTACATAGTGAGTTTGTATTATTTATTTCATTTATATATTTTTGATATCTGTTTCATTGCGGTTGTTTTACCTCAAGTTGCGACTATATCGAAGTATTCAGAATAAGAGATCAGTAGCAATATTATCGAAGAATGATGTTCTGTGTAGACTTTCCCTTCCGGGGTAGACATAACTCTCAACGTTCAAGTTTTGAGGATCGACTTTGTTTGCACTGTATTGCGCCACTAGCGACAAACTTGCCGGTTGTTTGCACACATGTACAACTTTGCTTCCACTTTTTGGTCTTTAGTAGTGAACACTTCGTTTTTCATATTCTCTGGGAACATACAGGTCTACACGTCGAGGATTAAATGTCAGGAATGATGTAAACATAAATGCTGTGTTTATGTGTTTAATTACTTATTACGTTTTCGTAGAATTGTTTCCGGACTTACACTGAAGTAAACACAAAATATTCAGCTTTATAAAGAGTTGAACCGTGTTGTACCGTTGAGCTCGATCAGTAGATAATATGCGATACCTTTATTCTCAACTTCTTTTATTTTTCCTAGGCTAATTTTCCCAGCTTTTTTTAGGGTTGTCCTACGCAATATGCACCATTCTGTAGATGTACCATCCATTATTTCGGAATTACAGGAACAAGGACATAAGGTTCGCAATATTTACAATATTCGACACAGAGTTTCCAAGGAGCCATTGCCTCTATTTTATGTTGATCTAGAACCCCAGACTAATAATAAAGATATCTATAAAATTGACTCTTTGATGCATGCAAAGATTACATTTGAAGCGCCTTATAAAAAGAAGGATTTAGTACAGTGTATGCGATGCCAGATGTATGGGCACACAAGAAAATACTGCAAGAGATCTCCTAGATGTGTCAAGTGTGGAGATTACCATCTATCTGAAACATGTCGGAAGGACCGTTCTGCTCCTGCAACATGTGCTCTTTGTTCGGGAAGTCACCCAGCCAATTACAAAGGATGCGCAATTTATCGGGATATTATAAGTAGGAGATATCCGACTACCTCGAGACCAGTAACTTCACCTTCGTCCAGTCAACCAAAGCCAAATGCTGCGGATTTTCCGCCTTTGCATTCTTCCTCACATCCTCCGTTTTCTTCCTCCTATAATTATGCCCAAGCAGTCAAACATAATGAAATTGATATAGCAACCATTATTCAACAATCATTCCTCAAATTTGAAAATATACTCAAACAGCAAGCTGAACAAATAGGATCTCTACTTAACCTGCTCTCTGTCATTGTGTCCAAAATCAAATAATTATGGCTTGCATATGTAACATAGCTCTCTGGAATGCAAATGGTCTACTTCAACATCGACAAGAAGTAATATTGTTCCTACATGTTAACAGCATAGACGTAATGTTAATTTCGGAATCACACTTTACTGATAAAAGCTACTTAAACATACCAGGTTATACTGTTTATAATACGCAGCATCCTGATGGAACTGCCCATGGTGGAACAGCAGTCATTGTCCGTAATAAAATTAAACATCATTGCCTACCTGATTATAAGACAGAGCATATACAAGCTACATCTATTATGTTAACAGAAGCATGGGGTCAATTAGCACTTGCGGCTGTTTATTGCCCACCTAAACATAAGATAACGCAGCAAGATTTTTCTACATTTATTAAATCTATTGGAATGAGATTTATAGTGGGTGGAGACTATAACGCAAAACATCAATATTGGGGTTCTCGTCTTAATACAACAAGAGGTTCAGAACTTTATAAAACTTTGTCAGAACTTAATATTCGAATAATGTCTACTGGAGAACCAACTTATTGGCCCACTGATATAAATAAAATTCCAGATCTCTTGGATTTTTTTCTAATCAAAGGAGTGCCGTTAGAAAAAATGGAAATAAAAAGTAATTATGACTTAAACTCAGATCATTCTCCTGTATTAATGACTCTGGCCTCTTCTGTCATTGAATATTGTCCACCTCCAAAGCTATATAATAATTTCACTGACTGGAAATATTTTAAAGACAGAGTACAAGAAAAATTATCACCGCATATGCCTCTTCAAAATAGCACAGAAATCGACGAAGCCATTGAACATCTAACAACTACTATACAGCAAGCTGCAAGGGATTCGACACCTCCTACTAGTAACAATCAACAAAATAAATATCCACTTAACATCATGGAAAAAATTGAAGAAAGAAGAAGGTTACGACGTATATGGCAATGCTCAAGACAACCCGAGGATAGATGTGCATTTAACAGGGCTTCCCGGCAATTGAAAAGTCAATTACAGTCTTACCGAAATGAATCCATCACCCAATACTTCCAATCATTAAGCCCGAATGTGGAATCAAACTATTCACTTTGGAAAGCAACAAGAAGACTACAGCGACCAAAATCTTACATCCCACCCATCAGGAACAGTGACAACACCTGGGCTCGCAGTGGAAAGGAAAAAGCAGAACGGTTTGCAGAACATCTAGCAACGGTTTTCGAACCTTCTACTCGAAAGAGCTCTTCTGAGGACGACATTATTAAGTATTTGTCTGTTCCACTTCAATTATCACCCCCCATTAAACCTTTCTCTTCAAGTGAAGTTAAAAGGACAATAAAGAATCATGTTAATCCTGCAAAAAGTCCAGGTTACGACCTAATTACTGGTAGAATCCTACAAGAATTACCGAAGAAAGGATATGCATTTATTACATCAATTTTTAATGCTATTCTCCGATGTAGCCATTTTCCAAATCAATGGAAGATAGCACAGATAATTTGTATTCTTAAACCTGGTAAACCACCCACTGAAGCAGCATCCTATCGTCCGATTAGTCTCTTGCCTGTACTTTCTAAAGTGTTTGAAAAATTGCTCCTGCAACGACTAAAACCATTGCTCTCTGAAATAATTCCTGACTTTCAATTTGGTTTCCGAGAATGCCATTCTACTGTTGAACAAACCCATCGCATTGTTAACATTGTACAACAGGATTTTGAATCACGTCGTTACTGTACAGCAGCTTTCCTGGATATTCAACAAGCATTTGATAAAGTCTGGCATGTGGGCCTTCTGTACAAAATAAAACTAAAACTTCCTCATCCTTATTATCTGCTGCTTACATCATACCTAAGTGATCGACATTTTCAAGTTAAAGTTAAAGACGAACTCTCCATATTCCATCCCATAAAGTCAGGTGTCCCACAGGGTAGTGTTTTGGGACCAGTTCTGTATCTTCTTTATACACATGATCTACCAACAACAGAAAATACCATAACTGCAACATTTGCAGATGATACTGCTATTCTTGCTTCAAATGAAAATCCTACTTTAGCTTCAGGATATTTACAAAATCATTTAGATTTATTACAACGCTGGCTAAATCAATGGCTCATTCAGGTAAATAGTTCGAAATCTCGGCATATCACTTTTTCTTTACGCCGAGAAAAATGCCCAAGAATACAAATAAATAACGAAGAAATTCCAGTTGTAGAGCATGTAAAATACCTTGGTTTTCATTTAGATGTACATCTAACCTGGAGACATCACATTATTACGAAAAGCAAAGAAGCCAAACTAAAATTTCAACAATTGTACTGGTTATTAAATAAGCAATCTCAGTTATCCCTGTATAATAAAGTTATACTTTACAAGACCATAATAAGGCCAGTATGGACATATGGACTTCAGCTTTGGGGCACTGCCAGCAATTCCAATATTGACATCTTAAGAAGATTTGAATCCAAATCTCTTCGCCGACTTGCTAACGCACCGTGGTATGTTTCCAATGCTACATTACACCACGACCTGGACATCCCTACTATTAAAGAAGAAATCACCTTGTACAGCATTCGATACCAGCAACGCCTAAACAATCATCCCAATTCCCTAGCCATCAATCTATTGGACAATAGTTCTTCAATCAACCGTTTACATCGACATAAGATTTTAGACTTGGCATTCCGATTCAGTGACTTACCTTAAAGAGTTGTTATTCAATGACTTACCTTAAAGAGTTGTATTTTACAGCTCTGACATCATTACTGTGCCATTTATACCATTTACTGAATGTTCTTATTTGAACAGATTGTAAATCTGCAGAATAAATTTAAAAAAAAAAAAAAAAAAAAAAAAAATTTCCCAGCTTTAGTGTTTTTAATTTAAAGTAACGCCAATAGTAAAACAGTTTTATTCTTCTTAAATATGACTCTATAAAACAAGATTCCCTAATGATGGTTCAATGTAACCGGAAGGTTTAGGCAAAATAAAATAAATTGAGAATAAAGTTATCACATAATTACATTATTTATGCATAAAAGCGTACAAAAATTAAACAAAAAGGGGCGGTATTGCTGAATATGGACAAAGCCAGTTTAATGAGATATGGGCTTATTTAAGTCTATTGATGTCGCTTACTCTCTGCCACTGTTTACACGTAGGCACCCCATTATGTTTCGTTTGTTGGCCTGAAGACAGGGTGTTCTGTAGGCAATGCACCCTGTTTATAAACTGACATAAGTGTGAGGCTATAGTGAACACGGACACTAATCATCAAGTGTAATCTTCAGTGGGCTCTAAGTTTAGAGTCGATGAGGACAATTTTAGTTTATAAACTGACATAAGTGTGAGGCTATAGTGAACACGGACATGAAAATTAATATTTTCAGGGCCGAGCTTTTTTTAGAAGTAATCATCAAGTGAAATCTTCACTGGGCTCTAAGTTTAGAATCGATGAGGACAATTTTAGTTGAACTGGTACCCATGAATGACAACCATTCAAGACGGGAAGAAAATTCTCACATTTTACATAAAACAATAGTGTATTAGGATTATATTTCCACTTGTATACAATATTTTTATATGACGAATTTATACTGCTTAACTGCTAGGATTGTAACCGTCTGTGACTTCAGTCGAATCAATGGATCAAACTCCGATATCAAGAATGTTTTGAGGTTCGTGCTACTGTTGCGAGATACTGGATGTACATCATCTCACTTGAGTCAATGAATATCAAGAATGTATATGTGTGAATAAATGTAAATGATACTGTAAATAAATGTACATAATATGTACATAATCTCTATATATATAAAAGGCTTTGTCCTGACTGACTGAATGAATGACTGACTGACTGATTGACTGAATGACAGGAATCAACGTACAGCCTAAACTATAACAGGTAGAGACTTGGAATTTTGACAGTACCTTCGTTTCATAATGTAGGTGCTCACTAAGAAAGGATTTTGAAAAATTCTGATTCTAAATGCCAAAAATTAAATGTTTTTGAAAATACTTAATCCCTTTTTACATAGAATTATCAATTCCAAATCACAGAATATATTGTTGCCAAATGGTATCAGGTGGGCTTGGAAAAAACAATTGAAATGCACTTTTGACAAATAAGAGAAGTTATCAAAATAATTCATGTTATAAATAAATATTACAGAATGAAATCCACTAAAATAATGGAATCACATAACTTTCTCTACCCTGGACATAGAGAAAACAAAACGAGGTATGGTAATGTGTATATTATTATATTATATCGCAGGTTTTTGGAGAGAAAAGTATGAAAGTGATAATGCTTTATGGTAACATAAGAGTGGGAAATTTCCCGCCTCGATATTACAATTTTATGTTACAGGAATTTCTGTTTCTTCCTATTTAAACCTCTACCAGGCTTGCTGTGCACTGTACAAGCGATGGGATGCAACATTCTAGATCCTCTATGAGCCATAAAAAACTATATCAAGCGTTTTCTGAGGGAATAGTTTGAGTGTAATAAGTCGTTCTTCCTATTTCAAATTATAAATGCCTATATAAGGACCTAGAATTTAAAATTGAAAATCCTTCATAAGCTAATTTCCAATTACAAAATACAAAACCCGGGCGACGCCGGGTCTTTTAAGCTAGTATGATATATGTATTCTGTTTGTATATGATTAACCATACAAAAAATCAGAAACAACAAGCAAGCTTTGTAGGCCTAGTATTGATTATTTAGATAGAAATGAAATCAGAAGTGAACAAAAATTACAGGATATTCTGACAAGGTTTCCTGCAACTTAAGTAGCTTACACAGTTATAAAACATTAACTATTATTTAAATCATTTTTATCAGGGCTTGAAAAATAGTATAATATTTTGGATGCAATTATAACTTTAGGTAAATTTAACATTGGAAGGATTTCTCTGATCTCATTGATTTTCTTGCTGCGCGTAGGCATAATAAACGCATTTTTGTTCGACAATACTATAATACGCTTATTACTTGTGACGTATGGGTATCCGTTTCAAAACAGATTTTCATTATAACATTTGTGTGGCATCGATTATTATCGAACACGAAACGATCTTGAAACCTTGATAGTATCATATTAAATTGCGTAATAAACAGTCTGTATTTAGAATAAAATCACTTATATTCGCGTTATTTGTAATATTGTAATAAATTGAGTTCGTCCCATCTCATTTAAAGTAGTGTGTGTTTTCGGCTAAAGGGCCATATTACACTTTTAAAATATTTCGCGGGCCGGAATAATATATTATTCTTGAAATTTAAATTATTATATTTATTAGAAAATGAGGGAAAATATGAAACATCAAACTAGATTGTCTTAGAGGCCCAGTTCACGAAGTCAAATAATACAACGATAACAATCACATATATTTAATGAGAAAATTTACTACAAATTCAATATCTACTTCCATTTGAATAATGCCAGACCGCAGTGACAATTTCAGTAAAACTCGTGACAACTGGTTCCTCTGCTTAGTTTTTATCATTTTCATGGTAGAAAATGCACACACACATATTACGTACTGACAAACATGGAATGTTTTCAAAGCACAATTTCGCAAGTTTGGATATTGCTCCTTGTTACGAAGTCTCCGGAACTGGCAATATCTCATTGATATAAGAAAATTGTCACTTTGTAGGTCATATAGGTCCATTTGCATATCTGCATTATCAGTCGGTGATGCCTCCATAGGATTGTTAAACGGAAAAAAAAATCTAGGTTGTAGTTCATAAAAATCAGAAAACCTTGAAATAAATGTCTTCTGAATCTCTGTCAAGTATTCAGCAAATGAAGAGAAATCGGCATCTGAACAATTTAGCTTCATTGTAGAGCAGATTACAAAGAAATGCATAAAAAAAATTAGGAGTTCTGGGCCCGGTTTATGAACGAACGCGGGCCAGATGTGGCCAGATTGTCTGGAAATTGAAATAATATAAATGTACATTGGTTAAAACACAATTTCGATTCGTTGCAAGCCAGTTCTTGTGCATTTATTCTGTTCTGCTGTTAGCTTACCTGAATTAAGTTAACTATGCCTTATATGCACAATTAGTATCACTGGTTACATGGTAACTCGAATCGATTCATGGATGGTTGATTCATAGTATGCCGTGAACTCGCAGCTGTTAGTTTTATTTTTATATAATAAAGCACGAAAGTAATTATTATTTGTATAATCCGTTACATTTTTATTCATGGAATATTCTTATTGAATCCAATTTGAGTTGACGAGTTTCATAAGATAAATTCGCTCCTGCTACGCAGTCGCGAATCTATCGATAAACTCGTAACCTCTCGTGGGATTACCTATGATTAAATTATGCCACTGAGTGGTATAAAATTATAACCCTCCAGGATTACCAAATTTGATTGCTTCACATGGAAAATACTTTTTTTAGTTTAAACATATTTCCATATGGTTAGTAAATACTCAGTTTGATAAAAAATGATTTAAATGTGATTTTTGCACGTTGATTAAAAAATCGTCATACTTGGTGGGTGAATAGCGTTGGTGCAATCACCGTCACGGACTCGTTTCGCAAACATATATGTAATCGCAAAATAAAATCCCGGTTTTATCCCTTGGATTATAAATAACTATTATTAACCCCCTGTAAAAAGAAAAAAAACTATCAAACACGTGAGTCACAACTTAAGAGTTAAAATTAGCAAAAGTTAGCAAAACGAGGATTGTTGTAGCCTACATTTAACTTCTGTCGATGAAACAGGCCTATTCTTAACTTGTGACTGAGGAGGTCGATCTCCGAGTGGAATGTCTCTTCTGGGAGTGGTAGGGCCAAGCCACGAGGTCAAATCTTGTTTTCAAGCGCCTTTAAGCTTTCGGATTTATTTCTATAATTACCTGCGTGTCGCAATAGAGCGATAAGCTCCAAAATGATGTGGGAACACCCTGACGTCAACAGACAGAATGCTATCGTCTGGCGATGAAAACATTCAAGTCATCAACGTTCAAGAGAACCCACGAACGTACAATCTAATCTAGTTTCCGTAATTGCGAAATCTGACACAGAATGTTTCAGTAATTGCGTGCAAAAATTATACATGAAATAGGGTCGGCTCTATTGAACATTTCCAGATAGGGAACTGGGGATCTGCAGAGCCAGATTAAGGACATACGGCTTACATGAATTTTTCTAAGAAAAAAAATATCCTAAAATATTAACTTAATTTTTCTGCATCCATTGATATATAGTTTATATATGTACTTATTTCACTATGTCAATAAATATTTTAATGTTACCACCACAATTATATGCCCTCTAATTGGTTGATATATTGCAGTTAATATCCATATACATTAGCAAAATAGTCACATTACAAAACAAAACTTACCTCATTCAAAAATATAAACGACTTCCCTTCGGTCAAGTTAAACGATATCGCTATAATATACAAAGATTTTAATAGTTTTTTGTTTTTTAGTACAGCCTTATACCCTCTATTTAATTTATCTTATAAAATGTTCCAGGATGAATGTATATTGCCAATATCAGTTACACATATTTTTTTATTAAGTATAATTAATTATTACTACGCACCCTCTTTGGATATCATGAAATTCTTGAATACAAAGATTTTGTAAAACACCTTCAAATTTATATTGATAAGAACCTAAGCTGGAACTTGGATCTTACAGAGCTAGGTAAAAAAATCTATTTTATAATCTGTTTGTTTAGCCTATGTGCTTTAAAACTTTCCTTCCACTGACACTGAAAAAAAAACTTGTTCACACGCTCGTAGTGTCACATTTCGATTACTTGAATATCTACTTTCAGACTTAAACATAAATCTATCACAAAGACTTCAGCGACTTCACAATACTTGTGCGCGTTTTGCCTGTAATGTACTGTACGTCGGTATGATCATATTTCACCCGCTTTGGAGTTCTATCATGGTTACCTCTTCGTGAATGCAAAAAAGCTACATTCTCTTTCAATGCTCTACACACTACTTCGCACTAAAACTCCTCCTTACTTGGCCTGCCGTTTGCACTATGAAAATACCTATCAAAATATCGTTTTATCTATTCAGAATATCAGGGTCTCGGAACAAGATCCCATCAGAACTCTGCCTTATCTGTTCCCTCTCAAAATACTGCATTTTATTCTTCATCCTTCACTATCGGGACAGCTCGTCTGTGGAATTCCTTACCTGAGGATATAAAAAGCTGCCGAACACTCAGAACGTTCAAGATCAGTTTAGTTAACCACTTGACCACAACCATTAACGTTTATATTATTATGCTACTTTCATGTTAAAAATTGTTGATCCTTTTGTATTAGTTCATTTATTTTATTTTTCTTATTTTTCTTCCATTCTTCTTCTTATCATATTGAGTTTTCATTAGGCCTATTATAGTTTAATATAGTTTTAATTATTATTTTCATTAATATCTATATTTATATAATATAATTATGTTTCACTTATTTGTTCTTAATTAGATTATTTGGTAATGCTTTGAATGTTTCCACCTCTGGTTACTGGAACAGAAGGCCTTAAAGACCTTAACTATACCAGAGGAATATATAAATAAATCAATACAAAGTCAGTAATCCTCCCATAACAGAGTTCTCTTCTTATTCCGCCATTTTAACAAAAGAATACACTCCTTCCATTGGGCAATATTCTTTGCTTTTTTATTACGATCACTCCAATTTAATTGTACAATAATGCTTCCGAAGCGAAAGCTAATAAATTGTGTGCAGGAATTGAAATTATGTAAATAAGGATAATTGTTTAATGAAATATTATGCAAATAATTCTGGTAAAGTTTATGTAGCCATTAATTTAGCTTTTGAAGGATTAAATTAATTGATTTCATATTAGCTTTTAATTCCCTCTAGTTATTTATCAACAGAGCACCCAAAAGCATAATAAGCATAGTAAGCATAAAAAGCATAACAGGGGCTTTAGGCCTGTGGTTGCTACCCAGAACATGATTGTTGGGGCCTGATGGTCTGGATAAAATATGTTTTAAAAAAGCACAATAAAGCATAATCTTTCAACAACAAAAAAGGAAAAAAGCGCAATATGTAAAATAAAGCATAATTCTTGCAACATTAACTGCCTGTTCAAAATGTAATAATAGATTCAATGAAAAATTTAAAAATATTTCCAGCAACGATGGACATCTTGTACATAAAGTTAAAGGTTTTTATCTTCAGTGCAGAATCTGAATCGGAGGAGTTTACACCTATTGAACACCAGCATGCAAAAAAATTACCTCTGAATTATGAAGCGCAAAGTTTGTTTCATTTAATTATTATTTTTTGCTTGTAATCTCTTTAAGGTATCGCACACCACCTGATCTCCTTATAACAATTGAAATTATGAACTTTTGCCAGTTAAGCCGATTCTGGCCGTAAAGTAAGCAAGTAAGTCTGTCTTGGCTTCGAATCGCAGTGTAAGAGGATTTTTCCCCTATAATATTATCATATAGTGTCAAACAGAGACAATAATCTGTGGTTCATTAATGCATACTGAATGTTACTGTACAATAACAATGGAAGCCCGGTCACAAAAATAACTAATTAATGTTCCTTACAGTACTGCATATGACATAACTTGTCTGTCAGTGAGGTAGACCATTAAGGGTGCTCAGTCATAGGAAAGAGGTTCCATCTGGCACTGTGAAACAATCTATGGCTAGCTCAGTTGGTAGAGCAGTGACACGGATATCCGAAGGTCCTGGGTTCGAGTCCCAGAGTCGAAGGAGTTTTTCTGTTATAATATTCTTATGATACGACTAGTTGCGATTGCGCTAAAGTAATCAATACTTGAGTGTAATAGTTTGCCACGAAGATTAAAATAGTCACTACTTTTTAAGATTGGTATCCTTGCAACTTGACCTTAATCTTAAACAACAACTGCTAACATAATTATTTTCACGTAAATATGTTTATTATTCAACGTCATCGGAAAAAAAATAGTATGCAATACACGGGTGTTAATTACATAACAAAATCTCAGAAATAAACTTTCCTTTTGCCTCTGTTATCGGACACAAACCAGCCTAGTATAGCGTTCTACTGTTAGGCTATTGATGACAAATATGGAAACGATTTTTAAATAAACGATGTAAAATACGTTGCACAAACTTTCTCAGATATAGCCTACCGGTACATGTTAGTATATGTAATAATGACGTTTCAAGTTAACGGAAGAAACCAGTATGTGCCATTCAAAAACCAAGTCCTGTATTTGCCTTTGCGAATGAGGAAAAGATGAAAAACCTGAGTCGAATTTCGCCGGCCACCGAGGTTTGAGATTTGAACCCAGGACCTCTTTCCTACACCACTTCTCTTTGATCGGTTTTAGTGTTTTCATTACGACTGAGGTATACTGCATTTCACAGCAAAAAGTTAATTATAACTTTCTTGTTACTATGGAAAACAAAAGAATATATTTTAATTAATATATTCTGACATTCTGCATAAGTCCTTTCTACTTCGTACCGTTAAAGTACCCCTAAGTTATTAAGTGCCAGTATGGTACTTTATGAGATTGTGTGTGGGGACGAAAAATGTCTGTCCGTCTGTCTGTCTGTCTGTCCGTCCGTCCGTGTGTCTGTACGCGCGATAACTCAAATACGCTTTGTCGAATTTTAATGAAACTTGGTATACACGTTTATAATGTCCATGGGAAGAACCCTATTGATATTGAACCAAATCGGTTCACCGGTACCGGTGTAATGCCCAATTTAGTGCCTATTTTAATAGATTATGGCGCCTTTCTAATAGAAAGGCGCCATAACTCAAATACGCTGTATCGGATTTCCATGAAACTTGGTATACTCATTTATGACGTTCATGAGAAGTGCCCTATTGAATTTGAACCTAATCTGTTGACCGGTACCGGAGTAAACCCCAATTTAATGTCTACTTTAAAGGCGCAATAACTCAAATACGCTTTATCGTATATTTATGAAACTTCGTATACGCATTTATAATGTCCATGGGAAGACGTCTATTTATAATATATAAAATCGGTTGACCTGTTTCGGAGTAATGCTCAATTTAGTGCCTATTTTATGGTAATATACGTATTCGAAAGAATTTATAAAAAAAATGAAAATCAATTATCTTGACAACACTGCCTATTGTTTTACTGTTATCTTATAAGGCCTTGGAAATTAAAATACAGGTAGCTATGACAAAAAACACTATCGATTTACAAGCGCTTATCCAACTAGACCGTTAAAATGACCCCGGTGGCCGAGATGGTAACGCTTTGGCCTCACATTCTGGAGTCCATGGTTCAAAACCCGAAACCGGCCAATTTGATTTTTTTTTTTACATTTTTATGTGAGTGTGCGATTGTCATGATATCACATATCTGTACAGTTCAGGTGATGCTGGAAGATTTTAATCTCATTAAAAAAAAAATAGATCTTTGTTCTTCCGTAAGCCCTGCTTAATGAATAAATCTGGAGCTTAACTTGGAAATCAATTTAAAAAAAAAAACATATTCTGCATATCATAATTGCAGTCATAACTGTTTAAACAAAAACATACTGGCACTTTGTTACATCAGTTTACCTGATTTTATTTTTACAGAAAAAGGAATATAGCCATTTTATTAGCCTGAGTTAGGTGTTCCGAAATTTACATTTTTATTAACATCGTTAGAGCCATCTTTTCGAAAATCAAAATTTTGAAAAAGGTCTCATGAAAAGCACCCTTAAAATTGCAATTAGAAATACCAAATTGTAGGCGGATCAATAACATTAAAAAAGTCCTTAATACAGAAAAAACAATTAAATGCAATGAACCATTCACTCGCTGCGTTTTTCCATAGACAGATGTAATTTCAAAAGTACTTTTTTTCGGTGTTATCTCGATTTCGATTTTTTGTCACTATTACAATACCTTCGACAATACGACGCCTGTTTCTGTCTGAACTAAACATCATGACGTAAATACCGTATTCTCCAGAATTAGAAGATACATAATTATCAAGAAACACAGGGATCCTGCTTTCGAATTCAAGAGCAAGAGCTTAGCCATAGAACAGTAGGCTTAAGATAATTGCCTTCTATATTTTATGATCAACCTGGCTTATTACTGTAGAATTATTGAGAATGGCCTCTCGAAGGCCTATTCATTGTTGAGAGATAAGCTAATTAAGATTCCTAGTATGAGATATGTGTATGGGTTTGTGTTTGTGTTTGAGTGTTGAATGTTTGAGATAATTAATTTAGTGTCAGGATGACGTCAGAGCCGCGTATTCATTCTTCGATCTCCTGAGAGAGCTTCAAACAGTAAATTAGAGGTTCTTAGCCTCCATTGTGTTTCTGCGTTGAAATAAAAGTAAATGAAAACAAATTAGTAGTAGCCTACCAGTGATGTTATGAAAGTGTTTATTTCTAAGCCTCTAGATGACATACACTTCTTAATTTTAAATAAAATTCAGGAAATCAGAGAAATTGCTACCTTCTTGTTAACTATTTCATTTAATTCTGGTGCATGCCTGGCACCTTTGAATAATATATTGCGCTCTAAGGTCGGAAGTGAATTTTATTAGCTTATACATTATATACCTGCATTGCATACTATTTTTTCCACAAGAGCGATTTTATAATGAAAGTAAAAATAATTATTTATTAAAAACAGTTATCCTAAAGTTTCAGGTGGTAACAAATTTCGAAAATAATACTATTCTAATCTTGCCGGTGATCGATAGGCCTACATCGATTATTTATGCGCAGTAGTCACATCGTACTTAGCTTCTAGGAATTCAATCGTTAGGTAAATCAATATTAAGAATTAAAAGGGAACTAAAACTCAAGTAAGATTTAACTTTTAAATCCCAACTAGCACATATGCCGTGGTACAGCATAAATATGCTATAGCATCCTAGTGTAAGAACTGTATTGCAAATTCCAAAGCCGTATATGATCAGTGTAAAACAATTTGTTGTCAGGATAAGCGATTTGCATTTAAAAAATTCTTTTTAATATAGTACCATAAAAAGGCACTAAATTGGGCATTATTCCGGTACCGGCCAACCGATTTGGTCTAATATCAATAGACGTCTTTCCATGGATATTATAAATGCGTATACCGAGTTTCATGAAAATCCGATAATGCGTATTTGAGTTATCGCGCCTTTAGAATATACACTAAATTGGGTTTTACTCCGGTACCGGTCAACCGATTTGGTCCAATATCAATAGGCTTCTTCCCATGGACATTATAAACGCGTATACCAAGTTTCATTAAAATTCGATAAAGCGTATTTGAGTTATCGCGCGTACAGGCACACGGACGGACGGACAGACATTTTCTCGTCCCCCACACAATCTCATAAAGTACCATACTGGCACTTAATAAATTAACAAATCTGTTGATAATATTATGTGACCAATAACACATGTAAAAAATCTAAAAATATATATATATATATATATATATATATTACAACTTAACTTATTTAGCCATGGTGTAGCAATGACCCAAGATCAAGTAATGGCATTGGATGAGATGTCACTATAAACAAAGAATTACATTTCGAGACTCTCCCTTCTGACATAGCTGAGTTGCTTTTCTGGTATTTCTGGTTCCATGCTGTGAAACCTTAGGCTATAAATCACACTTGTAAACACTTCTGCGAAATTGCAGCATTACTCCCTCAACATGGAAAAACATTGTTGTTGCTCTCTTCGTACACATTTCACCTCAATTGAAGAATATTCTTGCAATATACTTCCATCCCATGTAGAAAACAATAGGGAAAATACGAAACGTTAGTCATTATTTGTACACATTCAACCTTTGTGACGTCTGTGGAAGTTGTGACTAATTGAGAACACTTAGAAACTACAATAAGACAATGTTGTCGCCATAACTAACTCTAAATGTAGTAGTTACATTATTGTTTAACATCTGTATTCGATAAGATCTTTCAGGGTTATTGGTATCCTGTTAGGAATGTTTTCGTGCTTTGTAATGACGTTTCTTTTACGCAGTAAAAATTAAAAAAATAAAAATAATAATAATAATAATAAAAATAATAATAATAATAATGACAATAATAATAGCCTAATAGGTAGCCAATTTACTATTTCAGGAACTGACCAGGTAGGGTGGGAACTTCTAATAGAAATGTTGCCCTACAAGTACAATCCAGAAGCAAGATAGGAGTCACGATATTTCAAACTGTACTGGGACCCAGAATAGCTACCGATAAGACCCACTGCAATAAACATATTCACATTTCTAGATAAGAAGAAGAAACTATAATTTTTAATCGTCATAGATGTCCCTAATAGCCGCAAATCAATGTGAATATACAGAAATACGCAGAGCTTAAATTTGAAACTAAAGGAATATGGAAGTTAAACGAAATTCATGCTGCACCAATAGTAATTTTAACTACAAGGATCATAAAAATAGTCTAAGTTTGTTCAAGCCGCCCGGGCCTTACAAGGAGAGGATGGGATGAAGATGATAATGACGGCCAGATGATATCTGGGCAGCCCTTAGTGAATCTTAAAATAGAAATTATTATTATTATTATTATTATTATTATTATTTCTATTAATGTTAGTCCCATAGCTTGGTAGTAGGCTACTACAAAATTGCTAGAATAGCGTACTAATTGGGTTAATATTTTCCCTTTACTATTTTCTGTAATTATATTATCAGCATTCCCTTCTGTTATTAATAGTACAGATAAGTATTATTACATAAGTTCGGTCAGTTATAAAATATTGTGTTAAGGTTAAGGTATTAGCCTAGATGTAGACATTTCGGGAAGTATCAAGGGCAAGGATAATTAATAAAGATTTATTTAAACAAAATAAATAAATAAATAAATTCCCTGTACTGGGAGGATAATATATTAGAACGTATTAGGAAAATATATATTTGGTGACAGTGAACAACTGCCTACAGTCATTGTAGTCTATGGCGTACGCGCTCGAATATTGGAGGAACACTTCATTGTCTGCTCAGATATCATAAGAACAGGCTTTCTTAATTACCAGTACATTAGTTTTTATTGAAAAGACATTTGTGAGCTTCTTCACAAGGTAGCTTTCTTCACTCAGAAGAAAGGTGTGTTAACTTTAGATCTCGGTTTTATCGTAGGCTACTATCCATTGTTTAAGATTGAGTTCTGGGAATCTTACTAATGAGGGCTTGTAGATTAATGATTATTTGATGCAATTAACCATAAGCAGAATCGTTTCGATATAAGTAAAGCCATTTTATAACAGAAAAATTCATAAAAAGAACTCTAAACTCCGGTTTTCATTAAAACAATTTCATCCACAACTTGACTGAAGGCTGATTTCTATCATTTGTTGGCTATCCCTTTGAATATTGGTCCTAAGGTAACTTTTGAAGGTATTTTCCTATAACGAATATCATACAGTATTTATACACCAAACGCCTGATTTACAGCAACCATTATGATTTTAGCCTCGTGTTATACTGTATATTTCATCCAAAGGAAAGTAGGTTTTAACATAACCCCAAGCTTAACCCAGCTTAAAAACTAACTCTTGTCGGTGAAACAAAATTGTCTTCAAATCAAGAGTTTGCAATACGTAACTCGAAAGCAAATAATAATAATACAATTCATATTTCCATTAGGGTGTTTTCTGGTATTGTACATTAAATCGTACTTATTTCGTTTCTATCTCAATATCTGTTAATTTTATTTTAAAAAATCTGTGTGACAAAACATGCTCATTTAAATTTTCTCTACAGCTCTACTGTGCTAGGGTTTCATGTATCTCCTTCTATAATGGAGATAACCGAGAAAAATAGCTTTGAAATGTAAAAAATGGATACGAGCAAACTATCACTAAGTATTTTTTTTACAGAAAAACGAATAGGCCCATACCCAAAAGTAGAAATTAGAGTCGCATTTTCAAAAATATTTTTTTTAGGTTCCCTGAAAAGATGCCTTAATATTTCTTCCGTTATAGAAACTAAATTTTAGGGGGCTGATAAAAGTCCAGCGAAGTGCTTAATCGAAAAAACAGAGAAGTACGGTAAATGCTATGAACCCATTACCCGCTACGGATGTATACGGAGAGAAGACAGTGTCAATCCTGGATCACTTTTTTCCTTTTTAAGCATGTGAAACATGTTTTGTTTGTGTTATCCGATTCCGATTTTGTCGCGATCACAGTACCTTCCATGCACTACTTCGCCTATATGCGAAAGAGTTCAAAATAAATAAATAAATAAATGAATAAATAAATATACATGCAATGAAAAGCGTTCATAAAAAACAAGTTTTCAGACATTGCCTTTTGGATTATTACTGTTTCTACGTATTTCCCGCAACTATTAAAGTGTTAAAATGTGTTAGTTAACTCTTTGCCGTAAGAGCTTGGTGAAATACGCCAGTCAAAAGACGAGTTAAACTTTTCTCAAAGTTAACACGCCCAGCGTTAGTGTACATTTAACCCAAGTCGGTGAAACCAGATAATAAAATCTCTTTAGGCAGGCCTACAGGCTGAATCGGAAATCTTTTTGATAAAAAGAGAGTTGTTTATTATGTTTGAAATTGATATTGTATTTTATTATTTATTTTTAATTTTGCCATGCATTATTGTTCTAAAGGTGTAACTATTATTTTTAATATTTCAAACTCTATTACGTTGGTAATTTTATCCTTAGTCGGTCCTCACACATTTCTTTCGGCAGGCCTTCAGACTGAGATATATTTTTAAGTGTTATTGTTTTTCAAATCTTGCCTTATATGAGAACTATCGAGAAACTAGTTATTGATTTGTAGAGTACTCATCAAGAGCTTTTCAACGATACCCCACAAAACGTGGTTTCAAAAATTTCGAATTTCTATCCCCACTCCTACTCGTAACCCCAAAACCCCCGAATCGTTGGTGTCACTGTGAACTGCATAGGGAGTTCTCTAATTTATTCAAAAAAGTTTCCTTCTATACTTCATAGGGACCAAGATGTAAATTTTTCAAAATTTCAACCCCCCCCCCCAACCCTCCCCTTGGGCCAATTTTGATCATTGACGAACTTGTCCGAACTACTGGGCCTAGAAATAACAGAATGAAATTTGGTTCAAATATCTTCAAAATTACGGCCGCTAGCATGTAAAGATATATATATATATATATATATATATATATATATATTCGTACTTAGGGAGGCATGAAACGTAAAGATATGAAAGAATTTTTCCGAAAATTATGACATGGTTCAGATCCCAATAGGTAGATTTTTGTTCGAAATCTACCTAAAAAATCTAAGTTACTAATTCCAAACCGTTGTGCTCCCCTAAGACTGTTAATCGCCCCCAGATCGGGAAGCACTGGCTTAGATCAAAGAAGTTAAACAGATAATTCAAATAAAAAAAACAATTCAACGTACAAGCGATTAAAGTAAACGATACGCCGCGGTGATTCATTTAAATATAACAAATCCTTCCACAGGATTGATCACTGAATCTTGAGATAATTAGCCATTAACCAGAAAACATGCAATACAAGCCAGTTGAAAAAATATTGTCGAAAGGACAAGAAGCCCCTGCAGTTATTGACTAGTCAACACGCAGTACACGTCTGTTAGAGAAATTGTCTAAGGTGCTAGGCGAGCGAGGAGCCCCTGCAATTGATGACTATAGATCGTCCCAGCCTTAAAATACAGTATTGAGTTAAATGTAGTATTTGCATCTCACTTGCACTCGTACGTTCTGCAATTAGCTTCGTCCTTTTCTATCCCGACAATGTTGCCATTTTCCAAAGTGATAAATGTAATAATGTGATTGCGAGGTCTTATAGGGAATTTTCCGCCCTTTCTAATGATGCAAATTGTAAAGCCATAAATAATTAATATGAGGCCTATTTTTCATAATTACGTTATTTTGGCGGAAGTCAATATTTTTGCACATTAATAACTTATCACGCGATAGACAGAAAACTAATAATCAAAACAAGTAAAGATTTTTTTCTTGGACTGCCTGATGGTGAAAGAAAGTACTCCCTTTCCGTAGGCAATAAATTTTACATAAGAAGAAAGCTATATATTTTTTTTATTAAGTGCTACCTGAAAATTCTCGGACGGCAACACAGAAAAGTTAGGCAGTGAGTAACATACTTTGGTATTGACTTTACATTGGTGACTAAGCGAGAAGAAATGTTTATAGATGTCTGAAAAAGTTTCTAAAACAAACCAGAGCTCTCTATCATGTAGCATTAATAAATTATCACAGTTTTCCCGAGCTCAGCATTCTCGCGCTCATGACTTGGTTGTTTTGAGATTTTGTGTACTCAGATGTTTCTGAGACTATCGTGTCTTCTTCAGAGCTCATTGTTATATAGTAGCTGTGTAGTGAAGTTTAACTTTGTTGTGAAGTGGTTCTTGTGTTTTTTTAAATTAAATTTTATGTTTATTAATATTTTACCTGGTATATTAATTATGAATAGAGGAACTAGAAATCTTAGAGTTGACAAATTGCGCAGTAAAGAGCGAATTATAGTATTAAATATTCTTAATTATTTCTTGAAGAAAATGAACGTTACCCAGGCAATTAAAGAGAAAGCAGAAGCTACCGGGTGTTCAGAAAGTTTACTGTATAGAATAAGAAAAGAAAAAACGAAAGGCCCTCTGAGAAGGAATAATACCACTCCCTGAGGATAGTGAACAGGCCTAAAGGTATGTAATGTATTTTAACTATTACTTCCCTTTATAATTATATTCTTAAAAATTATAACACAATAATAGTAATAATAATAGCAATAATAATAATAATAATGATAATAATAATAATGATGAAAAATAATATTATCGAAATGAAATTTAATATTAAATTTAACATTTATAAATTATTAGCTTAAAGGACCCGGCGTCACCTGGTTTTGTATTTTACTTGTACTTCGAAGTCAATTTTGGAGGAAGCCCTTTTAATTTTCAAAATTTAGGCCCTAGAGAAAGCACAACTAGTCACACTCAAGGATCCTATTACTTCTAAAGACCATGGATGGTGGGGTTGAGGTAAGAAGAGACAGAAATTCCTATTAGTCTTTCTTTTCTGTGTGTCAAGTCGTAAAATGAGCCAAAAGAATGTAGATTTAAACGTCATTTAATAGGGATTAAAACATTTAAGGGACTTTTTTTCCCCAAATTTAGTTTTACCTAAGTTTTTCTCCTGGTTCTGTTAGCTCTGTGTAAAGTCTGGTAAAAACTGATCAGATAATTTAGATTTAAATAACATTTATATAATAGGGGTTGCAACAATTAAGGAAGGGTTTCATCCAAATAAACTTTGGTTAAAATTTTCTCTTGATTCAATAGGTTCTTGGTATAAAATCTGATAAAATTGGTCAAAGGATGTAGATAAATATATATCACAAAATAGGGGTGAAAGATCTAAAATGTGGTTTGTTCCAAAATTAGTTTTCCTACCATTTTCTCCTGATTCTATACGTTCTGTGTACAAAGTCTGTTAAAAACACGTCAAGAAAGTAGATCTAAATTTCGGTGGTGTAATAGGGGTAGAAACATTTAAGGGGTGGCTTCTTCCAAAATTAACTTCGCCTAATTTTTCTCTTGTTTTTATAGGGTCTGTGTTTAAAGTTTGGTAAAAATCGTTCAAAGAATGCAGACTAGTAACAAGATCACAAAGTAGGGATTTAAAATTTCGCAAGGGGTGTTTTTTTCGTGAATGATTGTCTCGTAGAATTTTTACTTGATTCCACAGGGTACATGTGTAACATTTTGTAGACATTGGTCAGAAAATGTAGATTTGTGGGCCTATAGAGAAAATATTACTCATGGGGGTTGAAAATAAGGGAAGGAGGGTGTGCCGTCGTTCTATCTGCAGGGCATGATTTACATTAATTATTATGTACAAGAAACAAATTTCGAGGTTTTCACGAAATTTAAGAGCTTTTTCACATCATGTGCCGGGCCTTGTAATGTGAGTAGATCTGGCATCAGTGCGCTGCATAAGACCAATACTGTTTTTTAAGGTTGGGACGGTCTATAGTCAACACGCAGTACACATCTGCTACAGAAGTTGCCTAACGTACTAGGCGGGTAATAAGCCCCTGCAGTTAATGACTAGGAAACACGCAGTACACGACTGCTGCAGAAGTTGTCTGACACTCTAGGCGAGCAGTAAGATATTTAAGTATTTCCTTACTCTTTTTCATGGCGTCTTCCATCAGAAAAACATGTAGGATAGTTTCTGATGGAAGACATCATGAACGTGAGAAAGGAAAATAATCTAGGCCTACATGAAAATTCGGAAGAATAATTAAACGGGCAGGATACTAGAGTTAAGCTCCAATATGATGTGCACTACTTAAATCGCATACCGGTTTGAAATTCCTTAAAATGTTCCGGTGTGTAATTAGCTGAAGTAGATAAGTCCCGCATACCGGCGTGTACTTTACTATACCACTCCAACAATAATCACTATATAGTTTTATACTCTCGATCTAGTAAAAATTAAGTATACAATACCTTTACATAAATTAATAAATTTCATTTTTACCAATGAGGGGATGTTATATGATAAGTAGGGCAAGGCATTTGATGATTTTGCATCTTTTTTATATGAAGGTTAAAAGATAGCTCGAATTTATATTTAAATGTGTTTCAGGAAATAAATGATTAAATAAGGGCAATTTGTTTTTGCATTTTTGCTTTATTTTGCATTTTTCGTAATTTTCAAGAGATCGGTCATTTTATTGGAATTTTTAGGTCATTTTCGGCATTTTTAGGTGTTTTTCGGCATTTTAGGTCATAATTCTATGGAGGTAGGGAGGAGCTTTTCCATGTACAAATCGTTACTTTCAGACAACAAACAATCGTTTTTATTTGAGATTCTCCACAAAGTGTTCTTAGTTCATTTTAATTCAGATTTATTTTAAACACCATAGCAGTTCGTCTTGTAGCAGTAAAGATATTTTTATTCCTTTTTAAATGGCATATATTTGCTAGGGGAAATTTGATGGGCTTGCCAGTTCAGAAAGAACTTATTTTTCGTTAAGGGTGTCCAAGTACTGTAGTATAAATTTACTTCTTCAGTAACAAAATAAGTATGTTTTCTATTGTAAATTCATATATCAACCATTTTCATTGAATTGTTTTTAGCAATTTACTACTTAAAAAAAAACTAATTACGAGAAATAATAGTAAATTTATTGGTCATTTTTTTAAAAAATTGTCATTTTTCACTATTTTTAGGTCATAAATGTATTTTTTATTTTGCATTTTTTTCGCTATTTTATGGTCATTAAATGCCTTGCCCTAATATTAAGAATTTAATTTCCACCTTATACCCTAATTAATTACGTATGTAGGAAATCTCGGAGATTTTGCCAATAACATTCACATTCAGTTTTAGCTAAATAAATAAAATATTGTTAGCTAAAACTGACTTTTACATTAAACCTATTTGAAGTAGTACTTTTCTTAGTTACATCATGTATCAATATTTTTAGGTCAGTTGTACTGACATTATAGTCCTGCTCTGGTAAGGAGTTATGAATTGCATCTTTTTGAAGTATTATTTTGTTTCTTTTATCCAAGGAATACTTGGAAACAAATTAATCATCTTTATCACTTTTTCACAATAACTTTATCATTTCATAACCATAGTCAATAAAAAATGAAAATGTTTATACACAAGTAATTTTTAATCAGTTCAAGAAACATTCGTGTCATTTTTTAAGAAAATTACAAACAGTAAAAAATGCCGAACGGTCGAGCTAAAGCAGGTCCTAGCGTCGTTCGGTCAATTGTTATGTTATGATTGGAGCCGTTGGGCTGATCGTTATCGGACCAAATGTTGTAGCTCTGACCGGACCCGTAATTTACTTTCGCCTCAGGCCTCGCAAATCGACGGAACAGTCCTGCTTTTAGCTATGAAGCCAGAGATAGTGCAAATGGATGATTAATGAACTACGGAAGAACCGCGAAACTGATAAGAAGCATGCCCGTTGTTGCGACAACCACATCATGCATGATGCAGTTTCCGATATAGCTCCTTACTTTTGTATTCCTGTGAGATGAACTTTTATTTTAACGCGGGAGCAGCAGTACTAGTGCAGATGTCCTACCAACTTATTTATTTGAATACCAAAAAGCCCTTTAGGCAGGCCTACAGGCTGAGGTAGATTTCTAAGTGCTGAATCTCGCCTTATGTGAGAGCTATCGAGAAACCAGTTATTGGTTTGTAGAGTACTCATCAAGAGCTTTTCAACGATACATCATAAGACGTGGTTTCAAAAATTTCGAATTTCCATCCCACCACCAACCACCCCCACTCGCACCCCCAAAACCCCCGAATCGTTGGAGTCACTGTGAACTCCATAGGGAGTACTCTAATTTATTCAAACAAAGTTTCCCCTCTATACTTCATAGGGGCCGAGATATAAATTTTTCAAAATTTCAACCCCCTCCCCCGACCCTCCCCTTGGGCCAATTTTTCTCATTAACGAACTTGTCCGAACTATTGGGCCTAGAAATAACATAATAAAATTTGGTTCATATATCTTCAAAATTACGGCCGCTAGCGTGTAAAGATAATATATATGTATATACAGAGTGTTAGTGAGTAACACTGAAATATTTTACCTGTGTATAGAGGGGACATAGACAAGCAACTTTTATTAGGAGATTTTTGCTCTATGGTTTCAATTTTTCCTGTTACAGCATAAAATCTCCCAGGGCATGGCCGTCACTGACCTCTAACACTAGAAACAAAAAAAAAATGCAAAACAAAGCAACTTCGCTGTTAACACTGTAGTCAGAAGTTATGAATAAAAAGAAAGACTAATGCAGTGGCGACCAGTCATGTGATTAGTCTGTAAATTTTGCAGATTATGAAAACTCTAAATTATGATATAGCTGTTGAAGAATAAGAATAAGATTTTTATCGATCACTAGGAAGGCATGAAGTCAATTTAATGATCATTTTAACCCTATTTCGCGTAATTATTGATTTATGAGCACCTAATTATAATGACTATAATGCCCTGTAGCATACACATTTTACGTCATAGAGCAAAAATCCCCTAATAAAAGCTGCTTGTCTAAGTCCTCTCTATATACAGGTAAAATATTTAGGTGTTATTTATTAACATTCTGTATATAAATATCACTTTTTTTTTTTTTGAACGGGCGGTGGTTTCGTACTTAGGGAGGCATGAAACGTAAAGATATGAAAGAATTTTTCGAAACTCATGACATGGTATCGATTGCAATAGGTAGATTGAAATCTACCTAAAAGTATGCGGAATCAACTCTGATTAAACGGTATTCTGAAGTGTGAACAGTGTTCGGTGTTGTCCGCTTTAAATGTTAGTTTTGTTGGTGTGTGCAGTAGACACGAGCAGGCGGATCAGCAACAGGTGTCGTATCGGTTAACATCATATTACTTTTAACTGTCTGCTCCTTCCTCTTTTCCTGGAATAACTACTATTTTGCTCCCATTCATACACACTGCATCACCTGGACTTCCTGATTCGTGCGGAACTCACTTCATTTGAGGCTCAGTTTATAGAGTAATGCCATGCATATAACATTATTTCGAAGGAAGTTAAGATCATGTTTTCATTTCAGCAATTGAAAATATGTTATGTAGAAAGTGAAAAACAGATACACCTCAGTCAAACCTAATGCATTTACTTCTTTATTATTATTATTATTATTATTATTATTATTATTTTTATTGACACTTAGGTAGGCTCGACTTACGCCGGTAACATATTGGGTAGACTCGGCCTAAGCAAGGAGTCCCCCTCTTAACTATAAGATTGCCAATATCTACAAATATTTACAACATTATGAAATACAGGACACATACAATAAATGTTTACATTTACACAAATTATGTCATTGTTTCTTCATCTACTTCTTTCGGGTTCTGTCTTTCAATACCACCAGAACTGACAATGAGGCTTGGATCTTCATGTTGTACAGTTTGATGTAGTATGAAAGTTGCTCCTATAAAAAGGCGTGCGCAGTGGCTCATATCGGCAACTTAGTTATTTTAGTAGGTCCGCTTTTTTCCCCCTACCCAGTGCTTTAGTTGGAAAATATTTTATGGGGGTACTCACCTTACTTCAAAATTTTCCATATCGCCTCATAAAAAGAGTTTTAAAAAACCGAGCATCTTATCAGGATAGCCAACATGTAATCTAAGGAGAAAGTAATTATTGTAGAAATGCGCACGAAGGTGAAGATTAGAACGCATATCTATTGCGAATTTAATAGTGTTTGTCATTATTAACAAATACACTCTGGTGAATCGGACATTTAATAAGTATTTTAGGACAATATCGTTCCTGTACTGCCAGTACGACGTACCGGAGCACATATTTTTCCCGGTATGGTAGAAGGAAAATAATTTTATACCGGTACGCAGTACCGGTGCGTACCGGCCCAACTAAAGCACTGCCCCTACCTATACATTTCTATTATTTCAATTCCCAAACAAGTTATGTTTTATAAAATAATCTCTTTTCTGCTGCTTAATGGCAACATGTGAAGTATTAATCACTGCACACTGATGCTTACGGGTCCAGTAACGAGCAGGCGTTTTACCCGATAAAACGGCATCCTCGCGATTCATACAAGAATATTGTAAGATAAACGGCCGTGATTGGTCTATATCCGAGGAATTGCTAAACGTTATTGGTCAATATCAAACACGCGCCGTATGAGTGGAATAGTCATAACAATATCCGATTATGTTATTAGAACGTTGTATGCAATTATTATTTGTAATTCTATTTTTCTGTTTCATGTAAGTGGAGTTTTCTAAATCAGATTCTTGACAATTCTGTACTGGTCGCCTTCGTTCTAAGTAAGTAAATAATACAAATTGTGCATTATTGTGATCCATAGCGTTACGTACATTTGCTAGCAAGAATTTAAGTCACAGATGCGGACTAGTTTGTTCAGTCTTTAAACTCTATTAAAAGTGTATGATTAAACCTATGAATTATTATATTCTGTATAGTCCTATGTATTTACCATAACGAGTACGGGTAGAGAAAGCATTCAGCTCTGAAAACGATTCTGAGTTTTCAGTATTAATACAGGTTTGAGGTCTCAGAGTCCAACTAATATTTTTAAAAGAAACCGTGTATTTCACTGGTGAACACACAGCTTGAAGACGAAAATTGTATCAAAACGGAATTTTATATTTTTACAGGAGTATTTTCCTGTGATGTAATTCAAGCCATTTCGATTGCTTTCTCTTACTAATCCTAGAACACTTTAAAAGATTTCATTGAAGTTGTGTACGATAAGGCTAATTTACATGATGTCACTAGGTTTCGTAATTGTCTTCATGAAATTGATTTCGCGAAAATACTTACACCCATTTCCTTTAACACAAATTCCAGTGCATGTGCACATTTCCCGTTAGAAGTTCAAGACTTTGCAATTTCTCAAGCATGTTTGGACTGCACATAAATCCAGAAATGTCAGAATTTCCTTCCTTCCCCACTTCATTTAAAAAATGCGAACCATCTGAAGACGTGTAGGCCTATTACCTCAATTAACTAGCCTGTTAATCAACTGTTTATACTAAGACCTATTTGGAGGATTTTTATATAATTTTTCTGAAGAGTGGTAAGCTAGACGAACTTCCAAAATCTGACTTTATCTTGTCTCGCAGCTTTGTATGAGGCTGAGACAGCTGAATTATCATTACGAAATGTGGTAAAGATCTCGCACGAAATCTGTGCCGATGACGACCGTTACTCGCTAGAGAGAGACATGCTATTGTGCGAGAGAGAGAGAGGTAGCTTGACATTCACAAATAGAAAGGGAGGTACTGTTGTGCGAGAGAGATAGGTAGCAGGTCAGTTGACGCTACAGTCCCCACGAAAACTTAATGCAACGACGTAGGCAATCGGCACAGATTTCGTGCGGGATCTTTAATTTGTTATTTGTCATAATGTACCCCAGAAAACCGCGTATGTTTCACATAGAGATTTTTAAATTTTTAATTCATACTTGAAGTTCTCTTTTTTTTTTTTTTTTAATTTTTATTCATCTTTGTGTAGCAAGAACATTCTAAGTAATGTCGAAGTGAAAGTTGTGTGTTTTTCACTGGAGCTAAATTAGTGTGTTCTGTGGCCAGAAAGACTTGCATTTCTGAATAGTAGTTACACAAGCCATTCTCAGCTTCCAGTGGTTTCATCCTTTGAAAATTCTAACAAAAGATAATGAGTCTCCTTGAAGGCAGACGTCTTAAATATTCCTTTCTTCTTATTCAGGCGTCCATTTATTTTCCTTCTACTCATTCTAACTCTTATTTTCAAGGACTGCAGAAATATATATTCTGGACGGAACACATTCATGCCTTCGGGGAATATTTTGGTTGTATTGAATGCAGTGAACAAGGACTACTTTGACTCCCGGGGTTAATTTGACGGACAATGAGTCTAACTTATCATCTTGAAGTGTTTGTCAACTTCCACGTTTTGGTCAAGACGTATTGATTCGTATTAAGTAATTTACTGCTAACTCATGTATAAGTAAAATGTTCTAGAAACTGCAATTTTTTAAAATAAATTTGTTTGTGCACAAAACTTATTTCTACCAGTATTTCTCACAAAAATTCTGAGTAGCATACTTTAACTTAACCTGAATTTCTAAATTTAGACAGTAAAACTTATGGAATTACAAATTACAACTAAATTTATTCCCTACTTATTAATGAATTAAACAAAATTTCTTACAGTTTTCAATGTTTAGTGTGAAAATTGCGGCTAAAAATTCCAATTCATTCCATCTCATGATTTCTTTCTCCACAAGCCCCCGTTCTTTCAGGAACATTAAAATATATTTTAATAAGACGTAGGCCTAAGCTAAATAGGCCTATATTATGTTGTAAACATAGCATTTGTTTAACTCATTCTTGGCTTTAAACTAAATGGTGTACATCTTGCATGAACTTTCTCGCATAGGCTATACGTGTTAAGTCTTGTGTTATTTAGGGTGACGAAAGAAAATGTATCTCTCAAAAAATCAATATCCAATTTTCAGGTTTAAACAGATGTAGGGATCTTACCGAATTGCAGATAATATTCTCCTTACAGCATGACGCATATTAAACTGAATGAATAAATAAATAAATTGGTCAAGCTATATGTATGAGGCTATATTTCCGAGATTCAAATTAAACGAAGCAAGACATGGAAAGAACGCCTGGTGGTATACCGGGATATGTATGTCAGTTGGAGAATTTAATGTTGTACCGGCAAGTTGCTTTGGTAGCTCAATTGGTAGAATAGCGACATGGATACCGAATATCCCAGTTCAAATCCTGGCTATGGCATTTCAGTATGACGCTATCTTTCCACCAAAGCATGACGTAACTCAAGGACCCTCTTTAGGCTATATTTTATAAGGCCTGAAGGTTGAGATGTGGCAACGAGTTGTGGTCCTAAGGCTAATATACGAGATTGGATATAGATTGTAAAATATACGATATTACACAGAATTAATCTCTCTTTATCCTTGAGGTCATAGGTTCAATTCCCGTGGCCGGCAAATTTGACTTTCTTTTTTTTTTTCATGGTTTCCTCAGTCGAAAAGGCAAATGCCAAATTGGATATTTACTTCCCTTGACTCATCCTCGCTATTTCTTTCTGTATCATATTCATTGAAATTAATATCAGTTGAAATTCTTGACGCCATAAAAATACACAAACAATATAAATTAGTTGAGGATCAATAGTTCAAAGCCTTCTGGTATAAGTTACACACAGAACCTGAACTCCTTATAAGGCCTCGATGCACAAAGGATTATAAATACAGCTATATATATATATATATATATATATATATATATATATATATATATATATATATAGCTGTATTTATAATATATATATATATATATATATATATATGCGTGTGTGTATCCATCACCCTATATATGTATGCATCACTCTCCCTGTCCCCCCCCTCTCTCTCTCTCTCTCTCTCTCTATATATATATATATATAAGTTATATGAGGAAATGGAATAATGGATGGTAACGTGAGGAAAGAAATGAAAGGAAGGAAAGAATGTAGAATTGAAAGGAGGGAGGGAATGATGAAAGAAAAAGAAGGAAGCGAGGGGGGGGTAATATGAAAGGAAGGAAGGAGTGGGATACCTGAAAGGAAAGAAGGAAAACAGGGCAGAATAAATAAAGAAAAACGAAAAGAAGGAATGGTTGAAGGAGGAGAAAATTCTGAAAGGAGAGAGAGAAGGATACGAGGAGGGAAGAAAGAAAGGTAAAAAGAAAGGAAGAAAGACATAGGCAGAAGGTGAACATGGTTCAATGGCTAAATTAACTTCTGCATCACCCTTTATTATAGTATACTGTACCGTTTGTGTAATGTGGAATTACTACTTCCCAACCAGCAGATACGGTATGCATGATTTATTCAAATTTGGTTGTGTGCAGAGCCATCAGAACATTTGCGGTTATAACATTTTCATTTACTTGACCACAGGAGATGGATCGTTTAAAGTTTTCGAGGCGAAGGTTTTAAATAATGACCGCTATGTTAATATTATCTCTGTATCCATGTTTATGATAGAGGAGTGGTGACATTTTCATATTTCCTATAGATCCATCTTGTATCTCTGTTCTTGTTTCTCTTTTAATCTGTGGTGGCGGTGTGGCGGGCACTCAGCGTGGGAAGACAGTGCTTTCTGAGGGGGCGTTCCACAGGGATCATAGAGAGTCCTCCCCATCTCTCTCTCTCTCTCCTCTCTCTCTCTCTATCCTCTCTCCTCTCTCTCTCCTCTCTCTCTCTCTCCTCTCTCTCTCTCTCTCTCTCTCTCTCTCTCTCTCTCTCCCTCTCCCCTCCCTCCCTCCCCCCAGCTTTTATTTCCCAAACTTTGATAGTGATAATTCTCATTAATATAACTTTTTAATGTCTTTAATTCGGCTCTCTGAGATAATTTATGGAAACGATATAAACTTCGAGTCATAATATAAATTGGCGTTATTTAATCTTGAAAGCATATAGCCTACAGGATGTTTAGGAACGCCAACTCATCATTGTGACTGTTTCATTTGATGTGTTTGTGAAGTGACGGGATTAATTACACTGAGTTACAGATTTTTTCCAAGGCTCTTAGTTCTAATGGGTGATTGTAATGTATTTTTGTCTCCTGTTTATCAATCTGAAGTCAAATCTTTTGTATCGTGTAAGGATTTTACAGAATTTCAATTTAAGTATTTATTTAACCTTAACCTATCTTAACCTATAGTGAAGTTGAACAAATTAAGTCCAGAAAAGCAACTATAACTATCTTAAAATCAAATCAATCCAGAAAACAATTTACTTATTACTTTTTTGTCAACATATAAAACTGATTTCAGGATCAAATCACATGTGGCTTTGTATGAAAATGGCATCACATGGCAAATCCATGATTCACGTTTCATGACTTAAATTAGCTTCCTTTTGCTGCAGAAGTGTTATCCAGATTGTCCCTCTTCATGGACCAGCAATAGTCACTTTGTTAAGTGAATTCCACCTGTGCAGAATGGGAAAACATTTAGGACGACGGGTGCGACAGTCCATGAGGCGTTACTGTGAAGTTTATCGTGATCATGGGGATAGACATTATGAACAATTACTTTAAACAACGTGTAATTTGGGTTGTAGAAAGGTACAGTAGTATTATTTCTGTCTGACCCCGACGAAACGCGAGTGAGGAGAAGAGAATCCAGCGGTGTGGGTTAATTCAGAGACCTTCCCATCCCGCCGATCATGACAGTAGTAGCTTATATATCTTTAGTCAGCGTTTGTGTTTACAAACAAATCCCTATCCAAGTACAGCTCTGGCAGATATTTTTACCTCATTCATTAAATGTTATAACACTAACATTAAATGTTTTAACTCTAACATACAGTATGGAACTTTAATATATTTACTCTACATACCAAGTGTGGTGTTACCGCTGTGCTCAATTACAGGACTGGATATTATTCCATAGGAGTGACACCAGAGACTGAGAGTCTTTCCCCTTTACCATTACTATCAGCATCATCATCACCATCACCACCAACATTATTAGCATCCGAATCACTCTCACTAGAAGCATCACTATTACCACCCAAATGAATGACCAATTCTTGAGCCGCATCCAGGAGTCCCTCCCTTTCCAGATATTCCTGTTCAATATTCTTCACGTGCTGGCATCTCCGTTTCCACTCCTCTGCAGATATTGAGGAAAACTTCTCATCCGTAATCTTCATGACATCTTCCATTTTAAATGTCACATTGTTTTCGGCTACCCAATTTTTTACAGTAGCCCATATGAGTTCTATCGGATTGAGCTCAGGGTGATAAGGGGGGAGCCTTAAAACATCGTGGCCATGTTGCTGGAGAAGATGATCGATTTTGTAGCTTTGGTGTTGTGGCTTAAGTGTCAGTATTAGTTCATAAATTTCAGCTTTTGTCTTACTATGAAAGTTTTGTTTCTCAAAATTATCGTTTTCAAGGTGGGACTGCAACCAAGATATCATCACGTCTTTTCGAGAATTCGATGTGGGAGGCTTATTCAGCTGCACGTAAGGGGCATTATCAATAACCAAGACTGAGTGAGGAGAAAGATTTGGAATTAGTCTTTCCTTTAGCCACTGCTCGTAGTTATTGAAATCCATGTCCCCATGATAGTCCCCTGTTTTTCTGTGTGAAATGAATCTCAAATAAGCATTGGGCACAAAGCCATGCTCTCCTCCAGCGTGAATTATAATAAGCCGTTGTCCTTTCGAAACTGGCGAGAAGAGTCCACTCAGCGATTCGTCACTCCAGGCACATGGTGTAGTATGTGTTGTGTGAAGGTAGGTTTCATCCATGTACACTATTGAACGCCCTTCAGTCCTATACTGATGAATAGACCTTAAATAGGCACATCTGAGGGACTTTATTCTCTGTTGTTCCACAAGAATTTTTCTATTATTTCTTGTTTTCCTCTACCGAAAACCAATATGTAAAATAATTTTCCTGAGTGTAGAGATGCTACCCTGAAAGTCAATTTTTTCTTTTAGTCTTGAGTGTATTTTTTTTAAAGTCGGTCTCTGCTTTTCTTCAATATAGAAATTATTAATTGTTCGTCGGACTACTTCTTCGTTAAAATTGTCAGGAGAAGATTTCTTCGAGGTACGTATTCTTTCTTTATCAGGGGTAGAAAAAGAATTAGAAGCTCCTTCTTCAATACTTTTGGCCTCTTTCACGATTCGCTTCACAGTACTAATGGATACACCTGTAGCTGTTGAAACCCTTTTATATACAGATGCACGCTGACCCCTCACATCCCGAAAATATTTATATACATTATATACTACTTCTCTTGTCTGCGAATGAATAACTTTACTCCCTCCCAGTTTACTATGAATCGGAGGCATGTTGCAAAAGTCTTGCGCACAACTGCACTCACCTGAAGCACTGTCTGTTAGGCACCGCAACAAGAGATGTTCCTTCTTCCGAGACCTGTGTACTAATAAACAACCACCCCTTAACATGACAATTTTTCTATAGTGGACTCGTCTGTCTACGGCGCATCTTTCTGAGCAGTGTCAGACAGAAATAATACTACTGTAGTTAGGTTAGAAACGAAAGCAATGCAGTTACTCGGTACCGACCCACCGGAGACCTTGTCGGAACTCAGAGTTTGTCGGTAGAGTTCTGATTCACCTGTATATGTGGATGTGGAGCAATGGATTTCTTAGTAAAATTTTAGTGGAGAGACTCGCAGGAATTTGTTATTCTATCTGACGATGTTGTTTGTGCGCATTTAAAATAGCCCCCCCCCCACAAATACTGTGCGCACAATTCAAGGGTCAGTGGATGGTCCTAATAGTCGTTTTCCTTACCACTGTGTGCACTTAGCTATTCCCCAAATGTTAACCATTAAAGGGACATGAAAGAATAAGATGAACGCTCGTTATAAGTACACGCTCTATGATTGAGAGTGGGAAAGAAGAGGAGAGAGAAAAGAAAACAAATATTTTTAAGGGAGTTTGTCTTGTTGAGGGTTAACCATACACTCTTTACGCTTTGTCCCTTCAACTAACACCTTGTTATGCACAAAGCCATGGCGATTTTAGCGTGGATAAGCTACTATATTTATCCGTGGCTATCATTTTAGGCTTCGTAGGGTTGAAGCAAAGCAGCTTTAAAATCTCAAACAGTGTGTGTTCACTGAAGAGGCGTAATGAGCACTATAAGCGTATTCACCATTAACAAGGTAAATATTTGTAAAGCAGCAAAATCCCACTCCCAGTATCATATTTCAACCGCTTTGTGTTGGATGCACGCTCTGACACATAAATTTCCATCAAGGTGTTGAGCAATTTATAACCCTGCAATCTATCTTCCATGTTTCCATGTATTATTATACTTTCAGATTTCCCCTCTTAATGCTACAAACACTTTATATTGTAGTAGAGTATACATTTAATGTTTCCCTACTCGTGGTAGATCTAGTAAATTAGCAAGGAACCAGTATTTTAATTGCTAATGTTTATTCTTCCCCTTCTACGTTCCTTTCCTCACATCTCCCTTTCTTTCTCTTTCCTTGCTGACTTTCTTGTTCATCTCCCACTTTTCGACCTCCCCTCTTATACAGTGCGAAGCAAACATGAAGCTAGAGGACTTGTACCGCTGCATAGCTTGCGCCCTTGACCGGGAACCTACTTTTTGGGGAGGTGGGGAAAATTATGTCCAAAGTGAGGCAGCTTAGGATGGAACTGGCCGAGGGAGTGGGACCGAGGGAGTAAGGGGAGTATTCCGATGGGGTAGACCAGTGTTTCTCAACCTATGGTCCACTGATGGTCCGCGAAGATGGTGCAGATGGTCCGCAAACGTAATTAAAAAATATCATAAAGCAAGTGGAAAGAAAAGAAGTAAAATTTTTCCACATATTTCATTATAATGACCTATAATTAATACTCCAAATATTAAGAATATAGGCTTTCTTTTAAAAGTGGGATGTAAAATTAGGGGTCCGTAATTTTTTTTTTTTTTTTTTTTTTTACATTTTAGAGGTTCTCGGGTTCAAAAAGGTTGAGAAACGCTGGGGTAGACGGCTGTGTATAGGATAATATGTAAAATATATTTGGTTGGTGTGTTTAAGGGTATTGCTGGTGTATGTGCTATTTTTGTGGGGTGTGTGGAGTTTTGTTTGTATATTTACTAGTTTTTAACTGTTCGTCTGTGTTTTTAGTTTTACTTTTAGGGTACATTTTTGCTTGTGCACAGTTAAAGCATGGACAGCCTAAGGGCTCATGCAACGAATAATGTAAAAAGATAGTTTTTCTTGCTAACAATAAAAGCACTTCATTCATTCATTTATACCTCCGCTACTCTCATCTTCCGTCGAAGATTCGAGTAAGAGAAGTTCCAATTTCCTGATCCGTTTAACTGTTTAGAACATTTGTATACTTGATCAATTTTTAAAACTTTAAATTCCGAAAATATTAGGTTAGTTCAATGGTCAATATTATTTTACACTAATTTTTTATTCTCCTTTCCAAAAGGCAAAGTGGCTTGAGAGTAGTTTTCGATCAGCCTCCCTAGGCGAGAATGCCACATGTTCAGTAATATGATATTGCGTTATAGAGGATCGAGTCAAATGATTCGTGACTTTTAAACGAAAAAGTAATAATAGCAGAGTTATTAAAATATGGATTAATATTAAGAGAACATTTTAAACTGTGGAATTCCAGTGTGAACCGTGGCAAGAAAACTTTGTTGACGTTTACATACCAATATTCGAACATAGTTCATTATCATAGATTCCAAGGTATTTTTGATGAGAATAGTTAAACTAAGTCTCTGAAGCAACCAATTTTTCATGGAAATGTATGTGTGCACAACCGTTTGGTTGCTTATATGGGCTCAGAACGGCAATCAGAAGACTGTTCTGTTGCAGTATCAAACATTGAATGTGGCCATGTAGCCTGTAGTCCTGCTCTTTGTTCGAGGATATGAATGACGAAATCGATAGAGTGCTTCATCACCAACATTAGTGTGGAGCCAATTTTCTTTGTTATTCCTCATTTATAATAACCTTAAGCAACAGGTCTTTGATGTTCCACGCGTTCTCGCGATTTCAAGTCCCCTTCTCGTTGCTTGTCAAGTTTGCATTCAGTTTTCCTTGTCTGTGACAAACTTCTCCGCTTTTTATGCGAAGCTACTTAATAATCTGAATTTTTATGTTGCCGTTTTCCAGAAAATCTTCTCCCTGCGCCATCTCTCTTTAAATTGACCTGTAATATTATACATTATATTTATTTTTCGATAATTAGGGTTGCGTCGTAGAGAGGTACTGTTATCGTGACAAAAAATTGAATCGAAATAGAGATAACACCGGGTAAGCATCTTTCAGAATTATTAGAAACCGAAAAAAGTGTTCTTCAAATGACGTTTGTCTACCTATCTGTGGACATCTGTAGGGGATGAACGGTTCATTATTACTTCCTCTGCCCGTACCATAGGTACTATAGGTAGAGGAAGTATTGTTTTCGACCCCAAAATTCGAAGTTGAGTTTTTAGCATATATACACGTTTCAAGGCCCCCTGAATCCAAAAATACTATTTTTGGAAACATGTCTGTGTGTCAGTGTGTCTGTGTCTGTGTGGAATATCTTGTGAACAGGCTAGCTCGAAAACGGAAAATCGCATGAAAACAAAATTTCGTATTTGGGTCAGGTACTTTCTGAAGATGTGAGATGAAGATTGGCGACAAGTTTCTCTTATTTTTAAGGGGACTTTACATGAAGAATTTTTCGTTTTTCGCGATTTTTTCGAAAACGGCTCTAACGATTTTCTTTAAATTTTGCACTTGGGTTGCTTATACTAAGAGCTAAAACTTTTATTTGAAACATTTTTTCGAACAAATTCTCTGAAAGGTAGTTATAAGCCACCCACTGTGAATACACGCTCTTTGCAATACGGCATGTAACGGAAAGTCGTACAAAAACAAAATTTTGTATTTGGGTTAGGTACCTTCTGATGATATGACACGAAGAGTGGCGACAACTTTCCCTTACTTTTAACGGGACTTTACACGAATAAATTTTCGTTTGTCACGATTTTCTAAAAAAACGGCCATAACGATTTCCTTTAAATGTTGTACATGGAGTGCTTATACCAAGAGCTAAAACTTTTATTTGAAACTTAAAAAAAAAAAAAAAAAAATTCTCTGAAGAGTGGTTGTAAACTATCCATTGTTTGTAGATACTCTGTCTTGCCTGGTGAACAACTCAATACGCGGACATTCACGGCCTCTTATTCTATATAAGTACGTGAAGTGAAGTGAAGTGAAGTGAGAAAGATGTATTGTTGGCCATGCTTACAGTAAAGAAATATCTGAGGGGAATATTCGATAAATTTCGGAAATTATTCTGAATGGCGGAAAGTTCAATAAACGTTTGCAGTCACTTGTTTTTGTTTTTTGTTTTTTGTTGTTTTTTTGTTTTTGTTGTTTGTTTGTTTTGTTTGTTTGTTTGTTTTTTTTTTTTAGTTTGTCCATAGCCTGTGTTTTTAGTCGCAACATTCAAATGAGGAGCTATAAGGTATTTACAGCATAATTAGCGTAAAGTTGTGTCTTGCGATTCTGTACAAGGATATGTGAATACTGCTAACTTTTATTTGGGCAGAGGAAGTTATGTGACTTTCACATCAGATTTTTTAAAATCTATTTCCTTATTTTGAATTATGGACTTAAAAATTATTTAGGGAATAGTTTACTCATGTACATTTTCGATTTTTCTAAGCTATCTCCATTACAATAGCGATACGTGAAAGCCTAGCGCAGTAAAGTAGCAGAGAAAATCAAACTTATTTTTTTCATACACATTTATTTATAAAGTTAGTAGGAATCAATATAAAAACGAAATAATGTCTGAACATGTCTGACGAACATATATTCATTAAAACAAGAATGATTATATTCTTTTGTTTTGCAAAGTAACAAGAAAACTACAATTAACCTATTGTTGGTGAATGCAGTATACCTGCGTCGTAGTGCACACACAAAACATATCCAAGCGAGGAAGCAGAGGTAAGCGGTCCTGCGTTCAAATTTCAAACCTCGAGACCGGCCGATGGACATAGGCTCGAGGTTTCATGTGAATTGGGACTAAGGACTAGTCCTAGTGTCCCTTCAGACAATTAATATATGCATATTTGAAACTATTTTTTAATGTCTGAGTCCACCGCTCTTCCGTAGAGGATGCGTTCGCTGTCCTCACGCAGCGGGTTCGATTCCTAATCGGGACAAGTTTCCTAGGTGGGTTTTTTTTCGGGGGTTTTCCTCACATGTGAGACGAATATTGGGAAACTTTAGGCCTTCTTGGTCCCTGGATATCATCTGGTCGTCATTATCACCTTCATATATAATCATCCATTCTCATTCCTTGCATGGAATGTGTGTGTATTGTCCTAAGTATTCATGTTGCCTCGGAAGTGGCCCGGCATTGTGCTGATCACCCATCTTGGGAGGCCCTCCATGTCTTTGTCTGGTCAAAAATGTATGTGTGTGATCCATAGGAAATCCCTCGCCCGACAATTCGCAGTCCTGTAAGGCCCAGCTGGCTTAGGCCGCGTAAATGTACCTATAAGGGGAGGTAGAACTCAGGGAATGAAGTAGTTTGTCGGAAGTCGAACCGTTAGTGTATAAAATTTAAACAAAATCCTTTTTGCAGTTATCCAGAAAACAAACACTCTTTTAAATGCATAGTGCTGATAAGAGTAAGAGAAAGTAGGCTAATATCACAGTTAAAAAAAACTTCGAGTGACGTCACCGGCAGGTGCATTATAGGCTAGACCTGTCCTGTTTTTAATAGCAGTATTTTTTGTACTTCTGAGACATCAGTACCTGTATTAATCTTAAATACGGTGATTGAAATCGAATTTCAGCGTCGAATACAATACTTCCTCCACCTATAAAACCTATAGTACGGGTTTAAAAAGCAATTTGTACTTGGAATACTGCTTAATCTAAAGGGTTAACTAGTAAGCTCTTAACGAATGTGGACCCAGACCAATTTGAAGTGGGTTGTGTAGAGGTATCTGGGCTCTCAGCCAACACCATATTGTTTTCTGCACATAGTTGCATATTGCGGAAAACCGCAACGCTCATCCACAACCAAATTGTAAGATACGAGTAATAAGCTACATACAGCATGTGCGTACTCTTTACAGTATTTTTCATATGAGAAGCCTTTTCCTTCACCGCCAATCACGTGTACGGGCTAAAAGACTGCCGCTTGCAGTAAGAGTCTTCCCTCCGTCTCGCCGTCTCTGATTGAACCGCGTATCTATGCAGTTGAAGGACATAGGGCTTGTCATCTGCAAAACACTGTAGTATATCACTGAAGAATTTCCATTTTATTATCTTTTGAATTAAATTACTACCTTTTTCAATTATTTTCCAATTGACTAGTTGTGTTTCTGTGTTAACGTCAATTCTTCCACCAGTGTTTAGTGCAAAGTATTAACTTAATTATACATTAGTCTATATAAATTGTCTTGTTATAAAATCATTGTAAACATAAATTGTAATATATATTACCTTGGCGTATATGAATAATAAGTAGTCGGACTCGGGAGGCCCCAGGTTCAAATCCCGTCGTCGACCAATTTGATATGCGTTATTTCATGGTTTCAGGGAAATGCCGAATTCGATATTTACTTACCATGATTCATCCTCGCTATTTCATTCTGTATCATATTCATTGAAATTAATATAAATTAAAATTTACTGACTCCATAAAACCAGCCAACAATAGAAAATAGTTTAGCATCAATAGTTGCATGGCCTACTGGTATACGCACAGAACTTGAACTCCTGATATGGTTCGATGCTCAAAGGAGTATAAATACAGTTGAGTTAAAAAATAAGTAGTCCCAATAACAACTGTTAAAATTTCTTTGTAATATTAAAATGCAAAGCAGTACGTTAATCTTTTATACAAGTAATTTGTTACATTTTAATATGGGGGTTGCATTTTAATATTTTGAAGAAAATTTAACTGTTATTATAACTACTTATTATTAATACACACAAGTTAATATTTTAGACACATAATTTTTTTTTTCAATTTATGTTTACAATGCTTTTATAACAAGCCAATTTTAGACTAGTGTATAATTAATATATTGTAATTGAGCATTAGTGAAAGAAGTTACATTAACACAGAAACATAAATTAATACCTGTTTAGTTCAATGTCCTTTCCTTTTTTTTTCATTTAGGCATTTCAGTGTTTATATATTCTCATTAGAGTAAAATAATTTTAATACGTCAGGGATTAAAACTGTAAGAAATTTGAAAACCTGGTTGTTATAGGCTAATGTTATTAAAATTATTGCTCTATTACATTGCTCTATTTTGATCTTCGAACAGAGATTAGCTTATTGTAGTGAATCAAGGACAAATCCGGTAAGATACACTCACATATCTTCCTCTCTAAACATGGGCAAAATAAATTTCTCATCCCTTCATAGAGTTTTTCTATAAATACTTATGTACAAATTTGAAATAAAGCCGTTAGAGCCGTTTGGAGAAAATTTAAAAAAAAAATGCCAATCTTTACATCATATTTTCAGAAGATATAAATAATTATAACCTAAATAATTTTACCTCTTTTATTCACATACACACACGTTTCTGAAAATTTGCATTTTAGATTCAGGGAACCTCAAAATCTGTATTAAAATCGACATCAAATTTCAGGGGCGATCACTCTACCTATACCTCTAGCTATAGTGCCAACGGTACGACTAGAGAGAAAACAAAACACCCACACTTTCAAATGGGTCAAGGAATATGTACACGAACTTTAATAATTTTACGTAGATACAAAACAAAAATGCTGTTTCAGAATATGTTGTAGTATATCTGGCCTATGTCAGTCAGTATGCAATTTCAAATTATCCGGAGTTGTGTAAATGACACCTAGGATGTTTTTAATCTATCGAAATACCACCACCCTTTGTTTGTTTATTTATACCGAATACATAAACAAAAACTAGAAAAACGAGACACGAAATTAAGCTCATCTCGTGTTCGGTCGCCATTGATTCCGAATCATTCATTACGCTTTCTCCGTTCGCTGTGTTTTACAGTGACAATCGTACATTTCCAGTTTTCATATTTATATTTACGCTCTATTTTACCTCTATTATCATAATATTAAAAATCATATTGGTTGTAGTGTTGGGCTCGATCAATAATATAGTGTGTTGTATAGTAGGCCTACCTTAATCTCAACCATTATTTTATTTTGCCTAGGTCTTTCGGTTTCATACAACCATCATCAGGGGAACTAATTTTGTAGAACTATATATAAAAAAGAGTGAAAGTGTTTTAGTAAAGGCGTCGTTGTTGATTAAATCACTAAAATTTAAAAATTCTTAAAAACGCTAGTATAATTCGAGTATGCTTTCTTCTTCTACATTGTGTAATTCTACAAAACACAAATTGAAATGCCCTGATGATGGTTGTATGAAACCGAAAGGCCTAGGCAAAGTTTAAAAAAAAGACATTAAGGTATTATACAATTATTTTATACTCCACCAGTCTACCATCAGATCCAAATATACTCTCATTACCAAGGCTAGAGTTTATTTGTAAAACAGTTCTAACTGAAATATTAAAAAGTGCCATAAAAAGAATGTGTAATATATGTTTAGCCCTTAACTATTGTGAAAATATGTAACACTACTAACGTTGTGGGTCCTCTGGACCAATATTTTCAAAAGCTAATAAAATGAACTCATTGAACTTGAAAATAATTGTAATGGCCTATATCCTTTTAATGAACCCTCTTTATCCAATCATAATGAAAAAATATTAATTGGGAGTTACAAAAATCTTACATTGTCTTACTGAAATGTATGTTAAAAATTTATCTGATTAGCACGTCTATGAACTATCCTTAAAAATACAAACATGAGACAAGAAACAAAATCACAAATGTCTTTGTGAACTTAAAACTTGCCGGTCCTACACATATTGCGATTACAAGTATATTAAAGGTTAAGGAGCTTTTCATTATATCTTCTGCCAGAGTTTTTCTGCAGCATTCTCAGTTATGCCCAGCGCCTTAAGTATGTTGACACCTTGACTAAGTATGTTGATGGAGACCTTTCACCATCCATGCATTTTGAGACAAGTTATATCTCTCACTTAAGTGAGGAATGCAGGGACAAGCCTTTCTTTCTTCATTTAACCGTACTGCTTGTTTAATGTTCTGTTCCATTCGTACAGTTAGGTCCGTATCAGTTCTGCCTTGTTGATGGCAATGATATTTACTCGATTATGACTATCGACGTCCGAAATTCAATGAATCTCCTCATATACTTCCTATTGCATTTTTCGTAATAGTGTGGCTATTGAAGGTCGTAACTTTCTGGTGGCAGAAACTTATGAGTAATTACCCCTTTGAACATTTCCTGTGTAAAACATTATCTAGTGTTTCCGGTTCTTCGCGTCTTAATAAAGTGGTGTGCTGTTTTCGGCCAGGTACAGCTCTGACCGCCGAGATGTGGCGGATACCTTGATGGCGACTTAGAGCATGATAATTGACACTCATATACCATACAAATTTGGTTAAGATTGTTATGAAACATAATGTTTCAAGTCATTTAAGATATATTCTGCTGTCCATATTTCTACATGTAATACACAAATTTATGTTTGAAGAAAGTGTTTTTATTCAAATATTTGTTACACAGCGCTAAAGTCGGACACAAGAATGAATAAATTTATGTATGTAAGGAAACCCGTGTCGTTGGAAAGTATCTTTATCTTGAATCTGAGAATATTAATCAGATTAACTCAGAATTGAAAATTTATCAGAGATTTTATTGATTTTACTTATACTGAAATTTCTTATAGTCCTAACCTATTTTTTACATATTTATAATATGCCATTTATTGCTCTGTTTCTTTTTTCATTTCTTTTCTCTTCTCAACCTCCCTTTAGTCTCTACTGTTGGCCCAGAGTTTTTTCACCCTCTTCTTGGCATTGGTGTGTATGCCACTCCATGCTGAGTTTCCTTCTTTGACAACATAAACACAACGGACAGGAACATTTGGGCAGATAGAAAATAAATTCCAACTCGGCATTCACCTTTGCGATTGAAGGAAGCCTCAAAGGAACCCACCTTCAGAAAGACCGGCCATGGGCTATGAACCCGCGACCTCCAGAATGTGACTCCGCTATGTTGTAGCCTCAGTCATCTCATTTGGTTAATGCGCAGTTTATTAGTCCTCAATGGTTAATTAATAGTTTTTTTCTTATGTTGAACTCTCCTGAAAGCGGGATCTCTCTTTGAGGGTATACTATAATATTAATAACAGTAATAATAATAATATAACAATAATAATAATTGTAATAATAATATAACAATAATAATTGTAATAATAAATATAATAATATAACAATAATAATTGTAATAATAAGTATAATAATAATAATGTTAATTTTTATTTATACTCAGTCGCAAATTTGTATTTGCTGTGAAATCATTTTGTATCCATCATACAAGCAATTGTGCTATAATTATTATTATTATTACCACTATTACCATTATCATCATAATCATCACATCACTAAGATGCTTGTAATGGCCTCGTTTCGGTTTGCTTTGAATTCTTGGTTGTGGAGCTTTGTAGAGAAGCTGGAAGGCAGAAAGTGTGCTCTGTAGAGAATGTCGATAGCGAGGTGACTGTAGGGCATAAAGTGAAGGCAAAAGGTTTAGGCTGACAGCCAAGCTTGAACCTCTGTTCCGCTGCATTCTCGTCGCATCGATTTTGAAGAGTTTAAACGTGGAGGGTGCGGTCCTCAGAGACAAGAACTTCGCTAGATTGTCTACCACTCTCACTTCTCTAGAACATGATATCTGTCAGTTTAATTCAAAGCCTCTTGTTTAATGTGACATGAAGAATTCTCAGGCAGAATACTTTAGAATAGTATATAAGCCGCCTTTAGGTAGGGATGAAATTTCAGAAATGGTTTGTGGCTGAAATATCTTATATTTTTATATATATAGTCTGTTTTGTCGACTATTCCATTCAAATGCCGCAAATTTGATATTTACCAGTGACGAATAACAGTGCTTGGAATATCGACCAGCCATGATGGTTTATGGTTTACTAGCTTAAAAGGCCCGGCGTTGCCCGGGTTTTTATTTGTAATTTGAAATTAACTTATGAAGGACTTTCGATAATCAAACTCTAGGGTCTTGTATAATATGTAGGCCTACATAGAACTTGCGGAATAACGACTTATCACACTCAAACTATTCCCTCAGAAAACGCTAGATATAGCTTTTTATGGCTCACAGAGGATGTCGAATGTTGCATTCCGTTGCTTCTACACACCATGCCTGGGAAGGGTTGAAATAAGAAGAAACATAAATTCCGATTACATAAGATTGTATTGTCTGTATGGAAAATTTTATTTCTCAGTCTCTTGTTACCATACAACCGTTTCGGAGCTGAAATAAAATATATATATATATATATATATTCAATATCACTTTCATACTTTCCTCCCCCAAAACCTGGGACATAATATACTGCGGGCATAGGACTGAAAATGTTCCATCCTATTTTGTCTTCTTGTAGAAGTTTAGGGCCTATGATAAACATCCCTATGCAAAGCCTACAGCTATGAGTGACGAATCAGTGGATAGGATTTTTTACCGACTTCTGATATAGCATACTCACTGGCACACACTTAAGCTGTCCCTGCAATACGACGGCTTATTCTACATCAAAATGTGAAGTGAGAAAATTATATTTTCCATGTTGAGGGTAGAGAAAGTTATGTGACTGCATCACACTGTGCTTTATTTTCGTGGATTTAATTTTTCATTAATTATTTTCACCAATGTATTACATCGATAGCATCAGAATTTATTAAAGCCCATTATTAATTTATTTAGTTCCCAAAGCTCTATGTGAACACTATAAACAGTACACTGTTGTCATGATAACTGAATTGCATTTCACTTACATACCCACATACATACATACATACATACATACATACATACATACAGACAGACAGACAGACAGACAGACATACATACATACATACGTACATACACACTTTCGATTTGGCTTGGTTGCCAGATTCACACTTCTTATTTTGTTTGTTTGTTTGTTTTGTTATGAAAAAATGTGAAAGCGGAACTCTGAAACTGTGAATATGTCACACTTCAATTTTTAAATCTTTTTTTATGTAAACAATTGACAGCTGAACTCTCTAACTGTGTCTCATTTCACATTTCCGACTTTTTCCGTGGATTTTCCAAAAAGAATTCTTTCATACAAACCTTGTCCTGACAATTACGAACACAACATGATAATATGAATATGATAAATAGCGCCTTGCGGATTGTGTTTAGATAACACGCAGTACGCGGCTGTCGGAGAAGAAACCTCTTTCGTCATTGCAGGAGACACAGTGAATGCTTAAATCCCAATAGCACTGAATATGATAAATAGTGCCTTGCGGATTGTGTGTAGATAACACGCAGTACACGGCTGTCGGACAAGAAGCTTATATAATCATTGCAGGGGACACAGCGAATGGATGGATGAAAGGCGTCCTGTTACCCCCGACAAGGAGTATAAGGCTTACAAGTGGAGGTTTCATTACCGAAGAGTGTTTTGGTAAAGTTTATTTTCCTGTAGAGGATAGCTCATCGGTTCGATTCCCAGTTAGAGGAAACTGAGGTATTTCATGTAAGAATATATTGACTAATTCAATCATATATTAAAAGAAGTCTAACCAAAGCTTAACATTTTCTGTACAGAGATGAGATTTATTCTTGTTTCACACACGCACAAACACACACACACATATATATGTTATATATATACATATATATATATATATATATTATAACGTATATATCGTCATAAGTTAATATCAGTAAATGTACATCACCCGTGCATAACCTGCGCTCAAAGGAGCAGGACGTTTTCCGTCTTCATATAAACAGACTGAAGATGGTATTTTAATTACTGAAATGTATTTCATGAACTACAGAAGAAGAACATAACCAAGCTAATCAATATTTCATTATTTTAACTAGTTTTTTAGGTAGATTTCGATGAAAAATCTACATATTGCAATCGATACCATGTCATGACTTTCGAAAAATTCTTTCAAATCTTTACGTTTCATGCCTCCCTAAGTACGAAACCACCGCCCGTTCAAAAAAAAAAATTGTTATATATATATATATATATATATATATATATTTACACGCTAACGGCCGTAATTTTGAACATATTTGAACTAAATTTTATTATGTTATTTCTAGACCCAATAGTTCGAACAAGTTCGTTAATGAGCAAAATTGGCTCAAGGGTGGAGGTCGGGGGAGGGGATTAAAATTTTGAAAAATTCATATCTCGGCCCCTATGAAGTAAGTTATAGAGGGAAACTTTGTTTGAATAAATTAGAGTACTCCCTATGGAGTTCACAGTGACACCAACGATTCGGGAATTTTGGGGGTGGGGGGTGGTAATTTGAAATTTTTGAAACCACGTCTTGTGGGGTATCGTTGAAAAGCTCTTGATGAGTACTCTACAAATCAGTAACTAGTTTCTCGATAGTCTTGCAGTCTTTTGAGAATTATTAAGAACTAATCTTCCTCTACTTGCTCTTTATAAAATACTAGCTTAAAAGGCACGGCGTCGCCCGGGTTTTTATTTTGTAATGTGAAATTAACTTGATGAAGGACTTTCGATTTTCAAACTATATGGCCTTGTATAATACGTACGTAGAACTTGAAATGAGGAAGAACGACTTATCACACAAAAACTATTCCCTCAGAAAACGCTAGATATAGCTTTTTATGGCTCATAGAGGATATCGAATGTTGCATTCCATTGCTTCTACACACCATGCCTGGGAGGGGTCGAAATAAGAAGAAACATAAATTCCTACTACATAAGATTGTATTGTCTTTATGGAACATTTTATTTCTCACTATCATGTTACCATACAACCGTTTCGGAGCTGAAATTAATATATATATATAACTTATATTCAATATCACTTTCATACTTTCCTCCCCCATAACCTGGGACATAATACACTGCGGGCATAGGACTGAAAATGTTCCATCCTATTTTGTCTTCTTTTAGAAGTTTAGGGCCTATAATAAACATCCCTATACAAAGCCTACAGCTATGAGTGACGAATCAGTGGATAGGATTTTTTACCGACTTCTGATATAGCATACTCACTGGCACACACTTAAGCTGTCCCTGCAATACGACCGCTTATTCTACATCAAAACGTGAATTGAGAAAATTATATTTTCCATGTCGAGGGTAGAGAAAGTTAGTCACACTGCTTCACAGTGTGCTTTATTTTCTTGAATTTCATTCTTCAATAAATATTTTCACAAATGTATTAATTACATCGATAGCATCAGAATTTATTTAAAGCCCAGTATTATGTAGTTCGCAAAGTCCTATGTGAACACGGTAAACAATACTTTTTTGTCATGATAACTGAATTGCATTTCATTTTTCAGTATAATATTTTCAGAAATTATATAAATTTTCAAGGGAAGGAGTCATTTGTTTGAATTTTAGTGTTCACCGCGTTACATCCCGGGCTTAACTGGGTATTTGTGCAAAATTTCGTGCAAATTGGTCCAATGTAGATTTGTATAGGGAACATACATACCCACATACATACATACACACTTTTGATCTGGCTTGGTTGACTCACACTTTTTTTGTTTTGTTTTTTGTTTATTTTGTTATGAAAACATGTGAAAACGGAACTCTCAAACTGTGAATATGTCACACTTCTTTTGTCACACTTCAATTTTGTAATTTTTTTTTTATGTAAAGAATTGACAGCAGAACTCTCTAACTGTGCCTCATTTCACATTTCCGACTTTTATCGTGGATTTTCCAACAAATTTCTTTCATACAAACCTTTTCCTGACAATTGCGAACCAAAAAAAAAAAATCGGTCGAGCCGTTCTCAAGTGATGCGGCAACATACATTTTGGTAATTCATTTTTGTTAATATAGATAAGGAAAAGGCTTTATCGGATAAAAGTTTCATTACTGAATATGTTAGGGTATCAGTGTGCAGTGATTAATTAGGCCTATGTCTCCTATCTGGATTATTGCCGGCGAAGAGAATAAAAAAAAATCTGATGTGAACGTCACATAACTTCCTCTGCCCAAATAAAAGTTAGCAGTATTCACATAATCCTTGTACAGAAACGCAAGACACAATTTAACGCTAATTATACGATAAATATCTGATAACCTCTTCTTTGAAAATGATGCGACTAATAAAAATGCAGATTAAGTTATATAACAAACTAAACAAAAACAAGTGACTGCAGACATTTATTGAAACTTCCGTCGTTAAGAATAATTTCCTAACTTTATCGAATATTTCCCTCCAATACATCTTTCTCACTTCATTCTTATATAGAACTAGCATGTGCCCGCGGCTTCGCCCGCGATAAAAAAGAGCATAAAGTTAGAGCATAATAGTTAAATCATTATATTTATTAACACCTAAATCACGTGGACTACATGTCACGATTAGATAGCGTCGCCTGGTAAAAGCGATCTCAGATTCGAGTTCCTTGGCCCAGAAAATCTCTGTATAGTGAGTTTCGTCCAAATCGAACGATGTTTAACCATATTTAGGTCTATGTTGATTATCCCTCTTCCGTGTAGGTTGAAAAATTTCATATGTCTACGGGCCTTGACATTCTAAACGAATGAATCGACCAGCGTGGGCTTACAACATTCTAGCGATCGCGATGCTTTTATTACCACGGTATGACAAAAATAGCCAAAGCCAACTGCAATTGATTTGACATTGAAATGTATTACTGAAATCTGATGCTTCGACAGCGCTAAAATCACGTTTTCTGCCAGTTTTTCACTCACAACTCGCGAACGAAAGCTAAAATTAAAAATCCGGCTTCGATGCGCATTCGCCCACCTTTCAGCCCATCTATGTTTAAAATTTCAGATCTCTGCGTTCAGTAGATTTCGCTGGGCATCGTGGACAGACAGACAAACACGTCCTTTTATTATTTTAAGATAGCAGGTGCCCGCGGCTTAGCCCGCGATAATTATTTCAAAAATTAAAAATTAAGAGCATAATAGTTAAATCATTATATTAACACCTAAATCATGTGGACCACATATCACGATTAGATAGCGTCACGTGGTAAAAGCGACCTCAGATTCGAGTTCCTTGGCCCAGAAAACCCCTGTATAGTGAGTTTCGTCCAAATGGAACAACGTTTGACCATATTTAGGCTAATATTGATTATCCCTATAATAATAATAATAATAATAATAATAATAATAATAATAATAATAATAATAATAATAATAATAATAATAATCCTCTTCATTGTAGTTGAAAATTTCATATTATGCCTTGACATTAAAAACAAATGAATTGACCAGCATGAGCTACAACATTCAAGAGATCGCGATGCTTTTATGTCGAAGGAATGACAAAAATAGCCAAAGCCTAGTGTAATTGATTTGTATTACTGAAAACTCATGCTTCGAAAACGGAATAAATACACGTTTTTTGTTCATTTTTCACTCATAACTCACGAACTAAAGCGAAAATTAAAATTCCGGCTTCGAGGTGAACATTCCGACCCTTTAGTCCGCCTATGTATAAAATTTCAGATCTCTGCGTTGAGTAGATTTCGCTGGGCATCGCGGACAGACAGACGGAAGACAGACAGACGGAGGACAGACACTTCCTTTTATTAATATAGATAGATATAAAAGTTAGCAGTATTCACATAATCCTTGTACAGAAACGCAAGACACAATTTAACGCTAATTATACGATAAATATCTGATAACCTCTTCTTTGAAAATGATGCGACTAATAAAAATGCAGATTAAGTTATATAACAAACTAAACAAAAACAAGTGACTGCAGACATTTATTGAAACTTCCGTCGTTAAGAATAATTTCCTAACTTTATCGAATATTTCCCTCCAATACATCTTTCTCACTTCATTCTTATCTATATTAATAAAAGGAAGTGTCTGTCCTCCGTCTGTCTGTCCTCCGTCTGTCTGTCTTCCGTCTGTCTGTCCGCGATGCCCAGCGAAATCTACTCAACGCAGAAATCTGAAATTTTATACATAGGCGGACTAAAGGGTCGGAATGTGCACCTCGAAGCCGGAATTTTAATTTTCGCTTTAGTTCGTGAGCTATGAGTGAAAAACTGGCAGAAAACGTGCATTTATTCCGTTTTCGAAGCATGAGTTTTCAGTAATACAAATCAATTACACTAGGCTTTGGCTATTTTTGTCAAACCTTCGACATAAAAGCATCGCGATCTCTTGAATGTTGTACTGTAGCTCACGCTGGTCAATTCATTTGTTTTTAATGAAATTTTCAACCTACACCGAAGACGATTATTATTATTATTATTATTATTATTATTATTATTATTATTATTATTATTATTATTATTATAGGGATAATCAATATTAGCCTAAATATGGTCAAACGTTGTTCGATTTGGACGAAACTCACTATACAGGGGGTTTCCGGGCCAAGGAACTCGAATCTGAGGTCGCTTTTACCACGTGACGCTATCTAATCGTGATATGTAGTCCACATGATTTAGGTGTTAATATAATGATTTAACTATTATGCTCTTAATTTTTAATTTTTGAAATAATTATCGCGGGCGAAGCCGCGGGCACATGCTATCTTAAAATAATAAAAGGACGTGTTTGTCTGTCTGTCCACGATGCCCAGCGAAATCTACTGAACGCAGAGAACTGAAATTTTAAACATAGATGGGCTGAAAGGTGGGCGAATGCGCATCGAAGCCGGATTTTTAATTTTAGCTTTCGTTCGCCAGTTGTGAGTGAAAAACTGGCAGAATACGTGATTTTAACGCTGTCGAAGCATCAGATTTCAGTAATACATTTCAATGTCAAATCAATTGCAATTGGCTTTGGCTATTTTTGTCATACCGTGGCAATAAAAGCATCGCGATCGCTAGAATGTTGTAAGCCCACGCTGGTCGATTCATTTGTTTAGAATGTCAAGGCCCGTAGACATATGGAATTTTCAACCTACACGGAAGAGGGGTAATCAACATAGACCTAAATATGGTTTAAACATCGTTCGATTTGGACGAAACTCACTATACAGGGATTTTCTGGGCCAAGGAACTCGAATCTGAGATCGCTTTTACCAGGCGACGCTATCTAATCGTGACATGTAGTCCACGTGATTTAGGTGTTAATAAATATAATGATTTAACTATTATGCTCCTAATTTTTAATTCTTGAAATAATTATCGCGGGCGATCGCTTGATTTTGTAAGTCCATCCTGGACGATTCATTTATTTAGAATATCAAGGCCCGAAGACATGAAATTTTCAACCTACACGGAAGAGGGATAATCAATATAGGCCTAAATATGGTCAAACATTGTTCGATTTGGACGAAACTGACTGTACAGGGGTATTCTGGGCCAAGGAACTCGAATCTGAGGTCGCTTTTTCCAGGGGACGCTACCTAATCGTGGAATGCACTCCACGTGATTTAGGTGTTAATAATTATAATGATTTAACTATGCTCTTAATTTTTAGTTTTTAATTTTTGAAATAATTATCGCGGGGGAAGCCGCGGGCACATGCGGGCACATGCTTTTTGTCTGTCTGTCCACGATGCCCATCGAAATCTACTGAACGCAGAGATCTGAAATTTTAAAGATAGATGGACTGAAATGTGGGCGAATGCACCTCGAAGCCGAATTTTTAATTTTAGCTTTCGTTCGCGAGTTATGAGTGAAAAACTGGCAGAAAACGTGATTCGCGCTGTCGAAGCATCAGATTTCAGTAATACATTTCAATGTCAAATGAATTGCAGTTGTCTTTGACTATTTTTGTCATACCGTGGAAATAAAAGCATCGCGATCGCTTGAATGTTGTAAGCCCACGCTGGTCGATTCATTTGTTTAGAATGTTAAGGCCGGTAGACATATTACATTTTCAACCAACACAGAAGAGGGATAATCAATATAGGCCTAAATACTGTATGGTCAAACATTGTTTGATTTGAACGAAACTATACAAGGGTTTTCTGGGCCAAGCAACTCGAATCTGAGGTCGCTTTTACCAGGCGACACTATCTAATCGTGGTATGTAGTCCACGTGATTTAGGTGTTAATAAATATAATGATTTAACTATTATGCTCTTAATTTTTAATTTTTGAAATAATTATCGCGGGCGAAGCCGCGGGCACATGCTAGTATAGAATAAGTGGCCGTGAAAGAGCGCTTATTCAATTGTTCACCACGCAACACAAACTTTCTACAAACAGTGAGTGAACAGTGAGTGGCTTATAAATACCTTCAGAGAATTTTCTCGGAAAAATGTTTCAAATAAAAGTTTTAGCTCTCACTATAAGCTACATTTGTGCAAAATTTAAAGAAAATCGTTAGAGCCGTTTTCGAGAAAATCGCGAAAAACGAAAATTTCTTCATGTAAAGTCCCCTTAAAATTAAGAGAAAATAGTCACCAATCGTATCCTCACATCTTCAGAAGGTACCTGACCCAAATACGAAATTTTGTTTTCATACGATTTTCCGTTTTGGAGCTAGACTGTTCACAGACAGACACACTGACATGTTTCCAAAAATAGTATTTTTGGATTCAGGGGGCCTTGAAACGTGTATATATGCTAATAACTCAACTTCGAATTTTTGGGTCGAAAACAATACTTCCTCTACCTATAGTACTTATGGTACGGGCAGAGGAAGTAAAAACACTACCTAGCATTTTGAAACTTTTCTGCGGCAAGTGGTGTGACAGGTGAGCTTGACTAATTTTGGGTCGCTGAACACGAATCCGTTGTCCGTTTCCACATATCACATCACGTTTTCTTGCAATGTAGGATAAAAAGCACTGAAAAAATTAGGACATGTTTGGAAATATTTACAGAGAAAAATAAAATAATAATTTTAAACAGTCCAAGACATATGTATTCCACTAATTTTTGTGAGCGCGGGCCAAATAAACAGAAGTTTCACCGATGTAAGTGGCAGTATTTTGGATCTAATATGCTGATATGATTTGTGTGCTGTAGCAACGAAGTGTGAGCAAATAATTTACGAAAAATGTAAAGTATATGCAAAACAACACCAGAAAATGTTTTTGCAGGGAAAAATTGCAGTTTCGTTAACGAGAACAGTCCTTCATGTCCTCTTGGAATGAGCGCTTGGTTGCCCAGCGTCTGACTGGTGTATGATTGCCGTTTCTTTTCAGTCACTGACTACGTCATCAGTAGTCTGTCACCTCTCCTAGTACAGTGCCTCCTTGATGTCTTGGTGAAATCTCTCGCTCATCTCTTCACAAACAGCCCAAGATTTTCCGGAGAGAGATCAAGATGAGAATGAAGGAAATAGAGTTTCAGGCTCATTATACATCCCAACTCTTTCATATGTGATTCAACATAGTTTTTCATTTGTTTCGTACTGTTCATCCTTTACATTTCCTAGAAACTTCAAGACGTACCTCTTTGAAATTCATGCAGCAAGTTCCACGGCATCCATCGTCTGTTCAAAGTTTCTGTTTTGCAGGGGTTTTCTAATTTATGGACCATCAAAAATTCCCTCCTTGACCTTTGCATCTGATTGCTTGCCATGTTTTGAAAACAGGGGCTACATTTGTCTAAGACAACAACCTGCTTCATGATTTCCAATTTTATGTGTAGCGGTAGCCGATTCACTGTTATTGCAAAGCAGCACCGAGACGCAATAACACATTTTCAGACAGTAAACACGAAAACTAACTTAGATGTTATACAAAAAACGTGACATTTATGAAATCAGGAGACCTTATTTAGTTAAAATCACTTATCAGATGTTCTGCCGCAAAAATCATGCTGGGTAGTGTTGTTAGCTTTTAATTATAGATTATAAACGAATGAGGAACTCCATACTGGATCACTGATTGAAGTAATGTAAGAAGGATCAAGCGTCAGGTTATTGTAGGCTTAATAAGAAACTATAGGGTAATGTTCTGAATTTGTGTAAAATACGGGAATGGCAACGCCAACTGGTGTGTGTTTACATTATTATTTACCCTGCTGTGCTGGTCTGTTTGTTGTTTGTATGATGTCTTTGATTACTGTTTCATATTCTATTCTCTTATTCATTTCCCAAAGCAATATTGCAATACAATACTTTCAGCTTTCAGCAGTCTATCCACAGAATTTAAATTAAATGGGCTCTCTTCTTTGTGGATATTTACTGTGAGTCCGTTAAAACATTCCGTGATAAATGGTTCTTTTACATATACAGTATTGTACAAAACTGGCGCGCGGAATTGTGATTTCTGCCTTATGCTGGAAATTTTATTGATATTCATTTATTGACGTCTTTTACAAAGTCGTTTTGTAGCATTTTTCGTCAGCAATTCCCTGTATTCCATTAAGAGAACCCCTTTTCATATGCTTCTCAATCATACATATAACACACATAAGCACTCATGCTCTTAAAAATCTACGCTTCATTAAACTACGCTACACACCATCTACCATTCACCACTCTAAACTGATTACATACCCGGCCCATGTCGGTAGATTTACTGGCTTGTAAAAGAACTTCTGCGGTACAAAATTCCGGCACACCGACGGCGGTTACAGGCCTAAGTTGCAGTACATCCCCGTCGTTAAATAACCATATACCAACCAACTGACTACACACAAACGCTACACTACACACCGCACTACACGTACTTAACTATCCTACACAGACAATACACATTTCACACACGTACAAACACAAAAGTACACGATACACACATCTACAGTATACACTAAACACTCTACAAACTACATACTGCCCTATAGACACACACACTAATTACACACATCACACCCGCAAATAAACGCTACAGCACTACACAGTTCACACATAGCCTACTAGGATGTTTGCAATAAAATAAATAAATAAAAAATAAAAATAAAAAATAAAAACATGGGAGTCCGGGAGTCCTGCCCCGGAAATGTTTGAGAAATGAAGTGCAAATTGATGAGAATTTTTAGATCCTCTGGATGAAACTTCCAAATTTCTCAGCAGACTAAAACTATTTTCGCCCCGAGTTTTAGCTCTGTTGAGAAATTTGTCGGCATTACATAAAAATTAAAACCATTAATCAAATATCAAACGTTTTATCTTTAATATAAAGCAAGTGCAAGTCTGAAATAGTTCACATAAAAATTAATTAAGCACTTATAATAATAATTAAAGATAAGAAACTCTAACAACTGCTGTCTAATGGGTTGTCATAAGGCGCCTAGACCTAGAATATAAATACTATTCAACTTGCATTTTACAATCTTCAGGTTGAAATAGGGCGAGTCCATAAAAGCTTTTATTTTATTTTGTTTTGTATTTTATTAAATTTGAATGTTATTTTATGAGATAATTATTTTCGACGAGTAAAAACGGTTCAAATAAACTAAAAAGAAAAACCAAGGGGGGCGACCACTACGGCTCCCCTGGATCCGCCAATGTACATCACACATCACAAATTGGCTATGTCATATACACTCTATACAGTCACATATTTACACATACATTACACAAACACTACAGCCAGACTAATTTTAAGCATATCCAAAAAATAATAAGTTGAAGGGCTGAAGAAATCTAAAAAGCTATACATAAATCAAAGAGTCTCAAAATATGCCACTCACCGTCATAACCGAAGTATTTTCCACCCCATGTTCAGAAGATTAAAATCAGCCATATGTAGTATTTAATATCGAAGGGTGAGCAATGGGGAGATCTCCTTGTTTAACCACGGGATAGGGATAACAACTGATTCATGCATAATCTTGTCTATAGACTAAACTACTTTAAGGTACCGGAGACATGTAAGGGAAGGCGTGTGCAACATAGCCTTGATTTACATTTTATGTTATACATTTGGTCTTCTTATTGGAGGAATCTTTCCAGTTCTGTTGGGTATAATTCTAGGTTTTATGTACTTTATAGCTGACATAAATAAACCTTTTCCTACATCTCAAAATGCTTTTGTGAAACTGTGAAAGCGGAGTAAGCATTTGCTTCATTGCTCAGACTAAGGAAAGGAAAGGGGAGGGATTTCACGTATGCGATATATTAAACAGTATTTTTTGCTTTGTTTTGCAGGTAAGTGGAACATCTTATAGCGTCTGTTGATTGCCGGCAGCACGTAAGTGACTCTTCACTTGATATAGACCGCTCCCATTTGCGATACCACAATCTGCACTTTGCTTTTCTACACCATTCTTCCTTCTTTCTTTCCTCTCTTAGAGCTGCTTGCACAGAATTAGTGACTAAGTAAACTACTGTAGCGCCATTATAGCCTTATCTACAAATCTCGCTTTATAATGCTAAATATCATGGGTAAGTTTTAAGTCCCATAAAAAAAAATGCTTTTCACGCAGGGCATACACACTGAAATTCGTAAATTCGTGGTGGAAAGTCCCCGCAACCTAACTTACCGCACTACTTACTGCATAGATACGTCATTATTTTAAACGCTAGATCAGTGTCATGAAACTAAGTACCATGCGACGAGTTGCTAAATGTTTAGTAAGAACCAAAGTAAGAACACGCACAATGTGCACTAACTACTTTTGAGAACGGAAGTAATCGATCGCTACTAAGAACCGCCTAAGTGAACATGCACAAGATCAAGAAGGCAGTGCACCAAGATAAAATAGTAACGTTTTAAGGCTGGCTCACTTGGAGTCTAGATTCTCGAACAGATGCCTGTGTTTAGTTACTGTTGCACGAAGTTATTCAGGGTTTTCTCTATCGTTGAAAAAATTCTATGCGATGCATGTGTGTGAAGTGTATAAGTTAATAGAAACTCGGAAATAGACTAAACTCGAGTTCATCTCGTTTTTTTCTAACTTTTCCTCGGTTCTGTTAAACACTCTTCCCACACGAATATCGCAATATATTATTAGCACATTTCATACATGGCAGTAAAGGTAAAATAGACTAAGTTAGGGGTCCGTAAAGAGTTGTTTGCTCGATTTCTGGCACATTACTTACAAATCGATTAAATTCATTTACAATGTTTCTGGGATGATAGAGGAGATAACAAAAGAAAAACTTATTTTTTATGTGACATAAATTTCGCATATGCACTACTTTTCGGATCCTTGAACAATGAATTCAAAATGAAAAACAGACTAATGTATCCCATGAAGGACAAAAACCTATCAAGTAGGGAAAGCTCATTGTTTCTGGCGTGGTGAGCTACTCTGGATTACACGTTTGTACATGCTTATTTTAAGTTAACTGTCTGATTGTTTTGTAGTGCACTATTCAATCACTGTTTAATAACACTAAGTTCACTATATAGTCATACACTATTTAGTCACTACACAAATGTATCTCGAGAGATTTCCATTCTCTTCTTCCTTTTGCTACTCGTGACCATTGCTGACCTGTTTGATCGACACTAGTTGAATTTACAAAATTTCAGGAATGATAGAGACAAACTTTTTTAATGTCACTGAATCTGGTATATGCACCATTTTTCCGGTTGGGGTCCTTAAAGGTTCACCGGTCTTCTGTCACTCTAGTTACCAATCATTGAGTGCATTTAGAAAATTTCAGAGGTGATAGAGGGGAGAAAAAACTAGTGTTTCTCTTACGTGTCTCTCTTACGTGTCAAAAGTCTGACAAATGAATCATTTTTTTCGGTATGGACTCTTTAAGTTTTGGTGATTCTCGACTTCCACAGTTGTACCATTTGTACTAGCGAATTCAAATACTTCATAATCTTTTTAAAAAATAGACTTGCAAATGTTTTCTAGCAATAGGACATTGACCGTCTGCTGTACAGCCATAATAATATAGTTTATCAACAATTAGAAATGAATGGGCTGCTATGGTAACGGGCCAAGTTCCAACTTTCTAGCTTTAAGAAGAGAGAGGTCAGAAAGACTTAGCGGCCAGTAACCCCATTATTTGATTGTCTCCAGCAAGATTTATTCAGTGGCGTCCTTTATTTACGAGTTTATCATCGGATCCACATTCATTATTCCGTACTTTCATTTGTAGGCTTTTTTACTGAGACAGTTTAGCTTTTCCTCCCAACACTGACTTGCTTTTGGAAAATACTAGGTACTTACAGAAACTACAGTATATATAAAAATGAAACTCCATGGCGCTACATCCCTGGAGGGACTTGACTTACCACCCGACCGCTGCGTATCTACTACAGGAAGATGGCAGGATTGGGGGGCCGACACCCACGGCCGTTAATGGTGGTTTTCATGACCAGAGCTGCTACTTCTCTATCAAATAGCTCCTCAATATGAGTCACGAGGCTGAGTGTACCGGGGATCGAACCCGGGCCGACGGATCTGTAGCAGCGACGCTAACCACAAGACCACGCCGGCGGTCAACTACAGTATAATTAATGACAAATTAACAGTGATACCTCACTGAAGATATTTACATTATGTTCTCTATGGGAAAATTTGTCCCGCATAGAAATCCAACCCGAATTTCGTATTTACCACTCATCATCTTAGGGCTTTACGAGCCCTTTCGCCAGTATTCCTATACACTCCTACAGATCTTCTTCTTTCCGTGTAAAGGCCTCGGTTGTCACCATGTAGACAGCATTATGTGTTTCACTGTGTTGGGGAAAGGGATACGGTAGGTTGAAAGAATGTATAGGATTAGTAAATTGAAGTCTTATCCATCTAGTACGTGAGTTAGCTGTATATAGTCCGTGCATCGGATTTTGAGGTGGCTGTATATCATGTAGTATGTGTATAGGAGTATATAGGAATTGAGGTAATCGAGACGCATCGGGACATACTGGAATAGAAAAAGCTTCATTATTCCTACAAATCTCAATACAGCTCTATTATAGTACAGTGCACTTATTTCTACCTTGCCCTGCGCAAAGAAATGCGCAGTCTTCAAGGCAGTCACATCTAGCTAACTATAGTCCTTTCACATTCGCCAGAGGTTTCAAGGCCAAACGTAGCATGCCTATGATACCCCCACTTACCGCGCTCATATGACATCATACCCCTCCAATGCCAGTCACATGACAAGCCAGTAGGGAGTTCCCCCCTAGTGTCGTATGAGAGTGTGCGACAGCGCAGCTCCTCTGCGCAAAGGGGAATACTGTTCACTGCTGTTCAGTGGGGGCATATTAGACGTGAGAAGTTGTGGCCTTGAAACCTCTGGCGAATGTGAAAGCACTATAAGGTATAAGGCTATGGCTGTCGTCAGGCGTTCCACGAGTGACAGGAAGAACAAATTTTACTGTACATCTAAAATGCAGCGAAGGTCCTTCTAATTCTGAAGTTAATTTTATTGCTATTTTTAAGGTATTCAAATCCGAAGGATATTCTATTCTGCAGAATCGTTAAAAAATTACATTTTTAAGGATGCCCGTTCCGATATGGATGTTATTTTTGCCTCTTAGTAGGCTATGCTGCTTTGCGAAAGTACAATTACTTGTGAAAATATCAAGACTATTCCAAATTTCAGAGCGGGTAATAAATGGAAAGGGAGGTGTGATGAATAAATAGCTCAACGATAATGGACTATGCATGTTATCAAAAGACAGATCTATAACTTGCTAATTTCAAACAAATTCTGACACATTGTTAGTTCAAGTAAAAAATAAATAAAAAATAAAATAATAATCTGATGTGAAACACACAACTTCTACACTTAATAGGGTATATTCCAGTGTAGAGTACATCGTTGTATTGCAGTAGTGTGCCTTCAGTTGTCTCAGATTCATTCCGAGTCGCCTTATTCGCGAGTCAGGACCTAAGTAGAAACCTGAGTTTTTGTGTTTGAAATGAGTGGTTTAAGTTATAACTATCCTTCAGATAGTTTATTGGAAAAATTTTCAAATCAAAGTTTTAGCCGTTAGTATAATATGCTATAATACTATATACCGAGTTTTAACATATATTAAGCCTGTTACGAAATTCCATTCTGTTTTCGACAGTCGACACAATAATAAAAAAAATATGATCTTCTTGTAAAGTAGTAAAAGTGGAGAGCAAGTCGCATCCGTGAAGGATATATAACCCATTACCTGACGTAATGCACTCAAATAACTTGCTTTACCCCAGGAACATGGGCAATACACATTTATCACTTTACAATCTGATGTAGAATAAGAGGTCGTATTGCACGAAGTACGTATTCAGTTGTTTCAGGATGTTGCAGATTTATTGTTCACCAGGCAAGACTGAGATTTAAGAACGGAACTTGGCTTATGACTATCCTTCAGAGAAATTTTACAACAAAAAAGAAGTTTCAAATAAAAGTTTAGTAGTTTCAAATAAAAGTTTTAGCTCCCAGTATAAACACCTCGTTTACAAACTTCAAACAAACCCGTTTTAAGAAAATCGTGAAAAATTCAATTTCCTCGTGTAAAATGTCATTAAAAGTAAGAGAAAGTGGTTGGAAATCTTTGAGTCACATCCCCAGAAGGCAGCTAACCCAAATATATCATTTTGTTTTTATACGATTTTTCTTTCTCGAGCTAGGCTGTTCACATACAGACATTTTTTTTTTTTGAAAATTGCATTTTTTGGATTCAAAACGTGTATTTATATTAAAAACTGGACATCATATTTCGGGATCAAATACCTATTGTACCTATGGTACTGGCAGAGCAAATAAAAGAGTGGCAGTGTCTCTTCAAATGGTCGATATTGGGGAGAATTTCGCACGCTTGACAGTCCAAATATAATGTAGATTACCGTATATCTGTTTACAGTTATTAGGTATTTATAAGCTAACAGAGGATTTGAAACACGTGGAGTACAGCAATAATTATTTTTTGTCGTAGGCCTTTCAGTACGGACATGTTAGTAACTCTGCTTAAATGTGCTTCAACCAAAGTTAAAATGACCCTTCAACGTTGCTGCTGGGAAAGTTTCAACAAGCAGAGAACGTATTCTGTTGCTCTTCATATGATTCCTGACCTGAACTGAAGTTTGAATTATTGGATTGAACAGGTTTTAGAAACATCATTCGTGTCCTAAAAATCAGTATAATTTACTAAAATCGGTAGTTTTTGTCTGTATTTAAATGCAATAGAATGCAATTTTACATGGAACATGGACGAATTTCAAGCATATGTTTCAAGCATATTTCTGTCCAACGTCGTGGTTCATTGATTGCATAGGCGTACCGAGGGGGGGGGGTTTGGGGGTTTGAACCCCCCCCCCCCCCCATTGATTAAAAAAAGGAAAATTGTATAATTTTTTTAAGTCTGCCCATAAATTACTTAAAACAAGTATAAAGCGTGGGAAGCTTAAAACTCGTTGTTTTGCGTCTTAATTTTTACAATTTTCCGGGGAAGACCCCCGGAAGCGAAAAACTCGTTATTTTGTGTCTTATTTTTTAAAATTTTCCGGGGGAGCACCCCCGGAAGCGAAAAACTCGTTATTTTGCATCTAAATTTTTTAAATTTTCCGGGGGAGGACCCCCGGATCCCCCTCTCCCGGATGTTATAACCCCCCCATATGGTCGGCCTGGTTACGCCTATGATTGATTGTTATTATTATTGCTGTTGGAAACCTAAGCCTTATTTCACATCAAACCAGTCTCATCAAGTCCAGTTCAGTCACGTCTGAGAGCCTACTTCACAGTTTACATAATGTTCCCTTATTTGTTTTTAGGACAGTCGAAAATATATATAAAAAAATATTTGATCCAGTTGTTTTGATAAAAAGAAGTGAATAACTTTCAACACAGCCCGGGATGATAAAAATAAAGGTGTCAGAATTCTTTACTTTCGTATCTCTGAACATTCGATTCGATGTACGAGGGATGGAGCATTTGCCATGGAGACTATTTTCTTTCTCAAAGTAAGACGATAGTAGCGTGAGATGTATGTCACGGGAGAATGTGGCATCTCTATTGAATGGACACGCCATTTGGTAAGATTGTGATATACGATTATGCATAGAGGCGATGGTAATTTAGTTGTGAACCAGCCACCGTGAAGAATGGATATGACAAGATGTGAATAGCATTATTATGTCAAAATAGTCACTATACGAGGGAAAAATTGCCAGATAATACTGCAAGGAGCTGATGGAAGCTTTGGGGAATAATGCTCATCCGCACCGAACTTTAAGGGATCGTGAAGTAGGCATATGTGCTTTCATACTTCCAACTACAGTGGTATTCATCAGACGTGGCAGTCCAAGCATGGATGCTCAGTAGATGCAGACGAGTCCAACAAACATTCGTACTGCATGGAGGGGTGTATGGGTTAGTTGTGTCGTTGCTTTCAGAGCGGTAAGATCGTTCAATACAGTGAAGAAACAAGAGACCTTGTTACAATCGCTTCTCCTCTCCCGCAAGAGCAGTTCAACATTCTTACCCCTCCCCATGATTCCTCCTACATGCGTCACCTCTCTCACGCGCATATGACTGCCAGGTCTGATGAATACCACTGTACAGCAATACGTGGCACGGTAGTTTATATAGTCGCGTATAGATGTTTATGGGTGTCTATTTCTTTCTCTGTCCTACGTTTAGTGCCCATAATCTGCATTATACATACATTCCGTACCTTGCCTTTTATTTGTACATTAAAAAAAAAAAAAGGTCCCACTTTTTCAAAGGAAAAGAATAGTTGCAATGATTGGCATTTTTGTCATCATGTTGCGACACAGTACGTTCGTTGCCCTTTCGAGTCCCCATTTCCGTTTTGTTGTCTCTGGTTTATATAAGTAACCCCGGAACTTTTTACAAACACCATATTAGTGAGGTATAATGGATGGATACAAGTTTTTACGGTTTTAACATTTTAAATAATATTGATTATATCACTGCCTATATATGATAATATGTTAATCAATTATTGCATTTGGTAGTAACTTAAGTGTACAGGTAGGGAAAAAAATAGTCGACCGACTCTTGTAGCTCATTTCAGAGCTTTGTGATACGTAAATAAATGCAAGAGATGTAACGGAAACGTTTGTTTTCACAAGCAATGCAAAGTACGTGAAATTATTTCTCAATTGATTATCTATATTGTCTAGAACAAATTTCAATACATTCCCTGCTATGCTGTGAATGCCGCTAGGCATGCGCAGTGGCTCATATCGGTAACTTAGATATTTTAGTCGGTCCGCTTTTTTTCCCTACCTGTACATAACAATTCTTAATTGGGATAACCTTCACTATAATGATATCCTACTTTTATTAAATCTATGTGACTTAACAAGTAACTGTAGAGAAAGCACAGTTCCTTAGTTGACATTTAATTTTCTTGTATGACGTCTTTGGTCTCTTTAAGTTTTTAACGAGGTATAAGGCAAATAGTTGATCTACTGTACTATCTCATGATGTCGATTGAGCTGAGCATTCCTGAATAATTGCATACGAGTGTCATCATTTCTGTAGGCTTACTAGATTAGTATGGACTTAAAACTGCCTTATTTTCCTACAAATTGTGCATTATGTACAAAGCACGCCAGAGTGTGTATGCATTTTCTTGCAAAACACATTCAGACTTGTAAACATAGATCACGAAGTCGTTTTATGCATAATTAACGCCGATGCTGTGGCCGTGAAAACCACATAATAACGTGCTTAGGGTCCCATGTGCAACTAGTTCTAAATTCTGTTGATCGCCTAACAACAAACACTAACAACTTCTTGCACCCTCTCTTGTCTAGCGGGAGAGTTGTAAAATCAATAATTTAGCACTATGTGAACACAGGGTGGTTTGCTTCTTCCGGCATACGGACACACAGATGGGCGGACGGACAGACGTATGCGCATGGAGGGTTGGTCAGCCTCTAACATCAATACAGCGCCACGTGGAAACATTGTTGTAGGTGCTTCCCTAAAGTGCAGTATCATTCGATGAATAACATTATAAATAGTAGGCGTAATATAAAGTCAAACCCAGGGTTTCCTAGGGAAAAAGTCACACAGAATTTGTTGTTCGGATGTTATGATGTTTAGTTAGTGCCAGGTTCGTGTAGGTTTCATAGAACTTATAATTTGTGTAAACAATTATACTCCTTATACTCTGTCGACAGTCTCCTGGATATAAATACTAGACATACGTGAAATTCTTGACTATTCTCGGTTATGGGATGTTATGGTTATGTGGCTCTAGATGATCTTTATCCCTGAATGGACTAGGCCTACCATCCGACAACTGCGTCATCTACCATAGGCATATGGCAGGATTAGGGACATGTGGTCAGCATACTGGCAACTACGGCCGTTGAAGGTGGTTCCCATGATTTCAGCTGCTACTTAGTCATACTCATAAGTGAAGGAACGTTAATTATGAATACAAAAATGTTTCCTTTAACTAAAATTTTACAATAACACTCTTTACGACAGTCCGCGATTTATTCATCACCAGGGCCCGGATTCTAATTACCTAAAATTGTTTGAAAAATGACCTATAAAATGACCCTGAATGTTAAAGAAAATGACTTAATAATTACAAAGAATGACCTAAAAACTTATATTTTATTTTTAAAAATTATTACTGTGCACACAAAGATATAGACTAATTTGTGCATATTTGTAAAGACTGTAAATCTAGGAAGGATGTTGTAAGTCTAAAAACTTATTTCTTGATTGTAACATTTGTGAAAAAAGTAAGAAAATTGTTTTTAAAGTAGATTCTACAAAAATGTTGCATTATAGTAACCTAGTCATTTATTTAAAGTAAATGCTTGAAAATGACAAAATAAGGAAGCAAATGACACGAAAATGACAAAATAATGACGTAAAATTGAAATAAATGCCCTAAAAATATAAAATTGCATAACATGACAAAAAATGACCTAATAAAAATGCATTTCTATAATCTAGAGGCCATGAGTAGGATTTATCTACAAGTTGGCAATGTCTAGGTCGCATCAATAAAAAGATGACATGTCATTAGAATCCGGGCCCTGTTCATCACCGATAGAAGAAAATTTAATTATTCTGCATCATTTTGTCTAAAAGCTTGGGAGTATTGTGGGTCGCATTCTGATTTGTGTTTTCTGAGTCGGAGGCAGGGCATCCCAGTTTAACCATTGGTTGTCTATCATAATTTTCTGATAGCCTACCTGTGTGTCTTTTCTTTTCTCTTTTTCTTCTCTTGCACGCCTTCTTAGGAAGCTCTGAATTTCTCTTACTTGCCTTGTTAGGTCGATATCTATGTAACAATCTTGACCTTTCAGTTTGTTTTTGTTTTTCATTACGGATATTTTATCTTCAAAGTTGTTAAATTCCACCCTCGTAGTCCTTTTCCGGTGCTGTCCTTCCCGATGCTCTCTTGAATTCTTCTTTGCAGCCTATTTTCTCTCGAATGTTTAGAATATCATTATTATAGGGTTGCCAGATTGTGTAATTGAGAAGCCGGGATACTTCTAAAATTTAATCAAAAGAAGAACCAACGATGTTATGCAAAATAAACTATGCCTCCCTTTTTGTCCTATCTCTAACAAAAGTAAATATAAAAAGTTATGAAAAATATAAACAATATTAAACGAGACAGAAGAGAGGTATTTACTTAGCAAAGAGAATGACGAATGACCTGTGAATGAAGCAAAGTAACACAGTCTTAGCTTCCATTTTTAAAAACAAAACATATTTAACATTAAAGTTTACAGGCCTAATTTCCGGTCATTTCCGTTAATTTTTTTAAATTCCTTCCGAACTTAACACTTGAAAATGAGGACAGGTCCGTGAAAATTAGAACCTAGGCCTTAAAGTCAAACACTATCTTCAAAGGAAATCCTATGGAGATGGTGTTGTTTGACTGTAAGGCCTCGCTACATGACAATACTAATTGCTGAATAGGTAAAACATCTTTCAGACAATTGCTAATCAGGTGTGACAACATTTCTTTCGAAAGTATTAGTGTCAATTGGCCGGGAATTGTATATTTTTTCACTTTATTGGTGAGTACCTATAGGCCTACCGTACTCTTTTTATCACCATGGAAGGATGTGAGTTTTAATCACTCGTTCATGTCTCCGATTGCAATCCTTTTGGTAACACAGCTAAGCGATGTGATAAGGTTTTATAGAATCATTCATACTGGTATTAGTGATTTCTTTTTATAAGCGACTTGATTGAATGCAACAATAGTTACTGCATTCATCACCTTCACTGCAGCCCTTGGATAGAAATTAATGCCAAATCATGAAAACGACATGAACTACTGCATTGATCAGCAACTGAGAGATAAAACCAATGGTAGTGAATAAAACATTGTGTGAAGATAAAAATCTGCTGTGGGGTGGAAATCAAAGGAATTTGAGTCAGCAGCAGGTCCTGATTATAACCAGATGCTTTCAAGAGCAGATTGCTGCCCTATGTTTGTCAGCAAAACTGGCCCTAATGTGCGCTCTGCTCTGGCTGCATTTGTGTAGAGTCAACAGAGAAGGCCTTAAGTCGTCATTTATTTGAATGTTTTTGTTTACTTGTACATATTTAGTTCTTCTTCTTCTGCCTATCCATTAATGGATGTTGGCGACCACATGATGCATCTTCATTCTATGAACCACAGTATGTAATAGTTGATCTACCCTTGGTAATCCTGTCCACTGCTTAATGTTATTCAGCCAAGATATTCTTTTTCGCCCTCTTCTTCTTTTACCTTCTATTTTCCCTTCTATTATCAACTATAGAAGCATATATTTAGTATTCCCTAATAGATGTCCTAAGTATGCAGTTTTTCTTCTTTTAAAAATTCTTAGTATTTCTCTTTGTTTGTGTAACCGTTGCAATATATTTAGTTCAGATGGGGAATATATTCCTGGCACTAACTCCAGCACGCAAGCATTTAAACTGTCTCCTTGAGAGTGAAAAACGGTTCCTCACACCGGATTCCTCAGGTGAAATGTAACACAAAATGTAAATCCATACTTCAAAACAATAAGTAGGGAAGTAGCCAAAATAATATCTAAAACAGAAAACAGTAGTTTTGATACAAACTGATTAAAATTTTTTAGGATTTCTTATGGTACATTCTACATCGGGGAAGTTTTTGTGGTGAGCGGTTCTTCTAGAACGGGGGTAGCCAACTTCTTTACACGAGGTCAATATATGTGTGTTGACGCCACGAACTGCACATTTTAATAATGCAATAAAATCATTATTTAAAATTAGGCTTTATAAGATTGTGTGGGGGACGGGAAATGTCTGTACGCGCGATAACTCAAATACGCTTTATCGGATTTTCATGAAACTTGGTATACGCATTTATGACGTCCATGGGAAGAAGCCTATTGATATTGGACTAAACCGATTGAACGATACCGGAGTAATGTACTAATTTAATGCCTATTTTAAGGTAATATACAATAGATCTTTGTTCTTCCGTAAGCCCTGCTTAATGAATCGATCTGGTGCTTAGCTCGAAAATCAATTTTAAAAAAAACTTATTTTCTGCATATTATAATTGCAATAGCACTGATTAAATCAAAGCATTCTGGCACTTTGTTACATCAGTTTACCTGATTTTGTTATCTATTAAAATGCAGTACACTTCAAGAAGAACACATTTTGGATGCAGTAAAATTATTTAAAATTCTGAACACATTGATGATATCACTTTTTTGGATACAGTAAAATTTATATTTATTAAAATTCAGAACACATTAATGGGAGCATTTGTTTTTTGATGCAGTAAAATTATTTTTTATGGTTATTTAATGGCGGTATGTACTGCTACTTCGACCTATATCGTCGAAAGTGTGTCGGAATTTTGTCCCACAAGAATTATTTTACATGCCTGTAAATCTGCAGACACAAGATCGAGCTCACGATCTTGGGCACATAAAACCAGCACTGGTAAAAACTGCGCCACCCAGGCCAATGTTATTAATAGGCTAAGGTAGCTAATTTCATACATTTACTTATGTGTAAAGTAAGTCAGGTGGAGATGCACTTGTCAGATAGCAATGTTAATAATAATAATAATAATAATAATAATAATAATAACAATAATAATAATAAATGACAGACACCTCTAGACCGTATGAACAGATAACAGACATAATGGAGCAATAGGCACAGGTTTACAAATACCATAATCTGAAGTCTCAGTGCGAGGAGATTTTATTATAATTTAATTTCAAGGTCAGTTTTCTTTATATAATTTTTGTAATTTCAAGATAGGATGAAAGTGAAGGTATTCTTTCAATTGGAAGCGTTAATGGCTTGACAACTGATATTGATCGTAAATATTTTTTAAATTATGCATTGGGGTGAATCTGTATTATATCGTATGGACCTACTACAATATTTCATAAAAAATACAAGGCAGGGAAATTAAAATTAAATATATATATTTAATTTATTGAAATATTTTAAAACTATATACAACGTTGTAAATGCATTAGCAAAAATCAAACGTAATTCACCAGGGATCTAACTCGGGACAGTTCCGCCCAGATTGTTAACCACTGAGCTGCTGAGTACAGCGGGAGTTGTGCTTCAATATTGCAATATTGTGTTGTGAATCTTCGTCTTCAAACATTTAAATTAAAAGCTTTGGTATGAGGTAATGAGACTTTTTAAATAAATAAATAAATATATATATATATATATATATATAATGCTGATCAGTTGGAATAACAGTATCTTTCTTTCAGTACCCTCGTTCAACAAAACAACATGAATATAAATAGTTCAAGGTCTAAAATTGTTTGCGGAAGGACGGACGGACAAATGAGTGGAAGCAACAGAATTTCATTGTATAATTTCTCCGGAATAGTAAACAGACTGATAACATAATATGCACATATTTTGTAAAGGACCCCAATATTAATTTCGGTTTCATCGATTCGACAGATCGTACTCCACAAATATTTTTATAAAGGCAACCTGTTGGATAGATTGACAGGAACTAATGACCAACATCTGCATCGACAGATAGAAATTACTTTTCCAGTCAGTAGTTATTGGTGGTACATTTCATGAATACAAGATAGAGCACATTCACACGTACACCTGCAATTTCAACATGCTTTCATTTCATTTCGTCCCTCACAGTTTAATCTGTTATCGAATTATCATTATTGCCAATCGTCTGAATGTGAATTAAATTCCCCCCTTCAGATTGACAGTAATTACTCGGAGTACGAGATTAATTACTGTACCGCTTACAATTGCAAAGAGGTGTGCTGATGAGGCGAAATGGTTAGCTGGAAAAATGTTAAAAAGCCATCATGCTGTCATCTACCAAAACATCTTAAGCCCGTGAAATCAGTGGTATTTTTGTCTGTATCGGCAAAATAAAGATAGCAGCTACGAAAAATATAAAAATATAAATAGTATTCTGGCATAATAATAGGGTAATAATACTAATAATAATGTTAATGCTCCATTAAAAGACAAAATATGCATGAAAATTTGATGACCTGAAATTTGTTATTCAGTGCATAATCTATTTCAGCGATAGGACGAATGCTGTATATAAAGTGATAGTTTTACATTTTATAATGCAATAAATAGGCCTATATATTTTTAATATGATTTATTTTTAGTCGCTTTGACTCATGGGAGTCTAATTGCGACTGTACATTTACATATAATAACCAGTTATGAATATTAGAACAATGTTAACTCAGAGTTTTACAAATGATGATATAACTTTTAAATTTTACTATAAACTAGAAATAATATAACGTTTTTGTACATTTTTACATTATTAAGAACTTGTAAGTTGTCTGTTGTCTTGTAATACAATCAATATTGATATTGTAATTAGATATAAATAGTGTTACTTCGTCTTCAGCAAGAATACTGGAACCAAAAGATTATGAATTTAGTTAACGTTATATTGGTGAGATAAATATACATTGAAAACTATTTTTTTATAGAGCTTCCGGATAACCTATATTAAGTGCCTTTCCGTTATTAGCTAAGATGTACCAGCCTTATTGACAAACTTCAGAGTGCTCATAATGCTTGTGTTAGTTTTACCTATAATATCAGAGGATTTGACCATGTGACGCCGTCTTTTCAAACCTTGTCATGGATGCGCCTCAAACAACGAAGAATGGTCCATTATCTTATTTTCCTTCATAACATACTTCTCCTTATTTACAATCTAAGTGCGTCAGTCCCTCGCTTTTGGAATTCGTTGCCTTGTCATATCAGAGACAGTCGAAATGTACCACAATATAGAAATAAATTGAATATACATTTTATTAACCATTAATTTTGTTTCAGTTTAGTTTGTCAAACTTGCGATTAAATCCTTGTATTTTATTGTCTGTAGCATGTTTAGTTTTAATTTCTAATTGATCAAATGTATAGTGTTACTGGTGCAGTGGGAGAAAAGTCCTAGTGACCTTAACTTTGCCAGTATAAATAATAACAATAATAATAATAATAATAATAATAATAATAATAATAATAATATAGTTATTTTACAGTGCTGTGAAATCTCAGAGAGTTATTATTCCAGACGGTTACTATCTGTGCGTTAACAGGTGAAAGTGGCATAAATGTTTCTTTTCTTGTTGAAATTCTAATATATATATATATATTAACTCCGTGTTAAGACTGAGTAAGGTTTTGTTGGTTTTCCCTCGTTTTCATGCTCTTTTTTTGAAATCCAATTCAGGGCTCTGGTACAAAGGATTTTTTTTGTAGGAAAATTTGGAACGAAGCACACTTGGCTACTTTATAAATAAGTAACGGTTCCGGTCAATGAAACTGTAAATAACTGAAATGGTCGATATGTTGACCAGTGCCCCCATCTTGCCATCTGCCAGTGAAGTTGAATGATGAATATATTTAGCACCGGTTGTATGTTACGGCATATACCACCAAGGATGTGGTGCCGTGGAATATGGTTTTGAGTGTATTAATTCCCATACAATTTACTTAAACGTTATAGATATGCCCTTATACAATATACTCTTAAGCCGTGGTAAGGTTGTAGAACTATTTATTGAAATAACTTCTAAACATTTCAAGTTAAGTCAGAAAACAAAGTTTCTTAGGTGTACAATACATTTCTTTCCCTGCTCCCCCCCCCCCCCCCTTCACATACACGCATCTTATATATTTTTTCCTTCGTTTGTTGTTGCGGAACTTATTTCTAAACGCTAGAGTATAACCGTATTATAACTCAATGCTAGTGCGGCAACATCTCCTACAAACGTGTACTGCGTGTAGTCTCCTCAGAATTCTGCAGGTGCTATTATGATTAAAAGCAGGAAAGATCGTGTTTACAGCTAAATTAATACCAGGAAAGAAGTTGCGCCATATGTGCATCTGACTCTGTTTTGTTATTTCACTGTCTTATACATAATTCATGGCAACACATATGACTTAAACTCCAGTTAAAGGTTTAATGCGATAATGGTACATTGGATAAAATGCGATTGCCGTCATAGCTGGAGCAATTAAAATAAAATGAAATATTACGTATTACAAACACTAGTGGTTTAACACTCTAGCAAGGGTTAAAATAATATTTTTCACAAAGTTCAATCTGTTAAAAAAAATGTTACGCGAAACAGCTATATTGCTTTCTTTATCCAAACAATGGATCTTGCCATTTTCACGCTACTCAAAGTAGATGGCCGCACTGCGGGTGTGCACCTTCAGTTATTTCACCCTCGTGCAAAGCAACATGGTTGTATTTATGCCAAGATTGTGGATCAGATAGCTTATTGTGACATTTTCTGCTAAGAAATGGATCAAATGGAAGTTCCAGGTCTTGCATCTAATGTAGTTAGAACATTTTCTTTTGTGAAAATCCCAATAAACCAAATTTCCTTCATGTAAAATAATAGCATTGACAATAAAACAACGTCGTAGATTCGCACTACATCTTCACCTCTACAATAAACTTTTGTTTTGATAAGTGTTTTCTTTTTCGATGGGACAGACGAAAGTAGTTATTTATAAAACAAATGGTAAAAAAGTTTTTTTTGTGAGTAGATATGTATCCTACTATGTTTTAAACGGCCGTTAATATTTGTGATGTAATAATTTTATGCTGCCATTTTGGAAGTCTTCCAGCTGTCCGTAAGCTTTCCTACCATTTGCGCAGACAGAGGTTATTAATTTTTCTGGTGCATGGCTGCCAATATAAGGGATGGAGTAGACAACGCTTTTCAGCTACCACCATGATTATTTTTGCGACCACCGTGATAAATTTAATATTTAAACATAAAAGACGTAATGAATTTTCAGTTTTTATTCAACAGAGTGTATTTCATAATTACTTGCAAATATTCTTAACTAAAAGAGTGTTTTCCGTGTGAATGAAATCATAGTTGGTGACGTGGAGTACCATAAAGATTTTATAACATTAGTGCAATAACGTGCAACTTTCATTTCGTTGTCTTTGGATAGGAAATTCTACTATTAATTCAAGGGTTCTAAAAAGGCATCTTTTCTGAAGTAAAACGATCTCATCCATAAAGTAAGTTCCTCTGGGACCGTGTACAAAAAAAAAAAAAAAACACAATATCATGGAAACGTTTATTGCAACAGATACTGCAAGTGTTCAGCTATTTCTCAAAATATTCGCTACTGGAATTGACCAACTTTTGAATTCCTATGTCATAGAAGACTGCTGCCTGGGATTTGAGTCACGGTGTGACAACCATCTCCGCTTCTCTGTCATTTCTTGAGTTATAGGAAGAGATGGAAATCACGGGGAGCGAGGTCCGGGCTGTAGGGTGGGTGAATGTTTAAACACCTCCTAGTCGAATTTCTGCAGGAAGCTTGCTGGGAGGTGTTTAAAAATCCACCCTACAACCCGGATCTCGCTCCCATTGACTTCCATTTTCCTACAAAAAATGACAGAGAATGACAAAGAGGCGAACATGGTTGCCACGCGATGGTTCAAATCCCAAGCGGCAGACTTCTCCGACACAGGTATTCAAACGTTGGTCCCACGATATGAAAAATAACTCAGTTCCTGTGGCGAATACGTTGAAAAATAGCTGAACACTTGCAGTATCTGTTGCAATAAACATTTCCATGAAATTGTGTTTTGTTCCTGTAAACGGGCCCAGGGAAACATTTTATGGACGACACTCGCATTTTTTTATGATTTCATTAATTAATAAATTAAATTATATCATTGCAGGAAACTCGAATTTCAGGGTAGAGAACAATACTTTCTCTATCTACAATACCTATGGTAAGGTAGAGAGAATAAATGTAAGAACCTATACGTCTGATCATAAAGTATTTTTACAATTAATTTGTTAATGCATAAACCTGTATATACCTATTGTTGATTGTGCCTCTAACAGATACGAATACCGGGATAAATCCTTTTGGCGAAGTCTGTCGGCCCTTTTTAGCATAGCCAGTATCACGCTGGCTCTTTCTGCCGGGTTCAATCCCGGCTCAGGTCGATGGCATTTATGTGTGCGTAATTAATGTGACAGGCCTATGTCTGTAGATTACAGGAATGTAAAAGAACTCCTGCGGGACAAAATTTTGGCTCACCGGCGACGGTCACAGGCTTAAGTTACAGTACATCCCTGTCGTTAAATAACAATAAAAACCAAACCTATAAAGTCGGCCGTTGCATAAAGGGAAACCATATGGTCTTAAGAGGCCGTCGATTCACCATACACCAAGAACTGAAGGATGCGGTGCATACGTGGCTTGTTACTCAGCCGGAAAACAATTTAAAATTTGGCGAGCTTATAGCTTATGCTTGTAATCTATGGGAATTTTTTTTTAAAGTTCAGATGTTTAATTTTTTACCTAAAAAAACTTCAAAATGACGGACACAACTATAAAGTCGCTGCAGACCTTTCTCTGGAGGGTTATAATGGTTGATTGTTAGGTCGTATCAAAAAACGATCGTACGGATTTTGAGAGATCTAAAAGTTTGGTCCTATGACATTTTGTCTCATCTCCATTGATTATGCCTTAGATAGTTAGATTTTTTAAAGTAAATTTCGTACATTTTCCACATAACTTGTTATGTATTTACAGGACAGGTAACTTCAGAAAAATTGGCAGGAGTATTAACACATTAAATTTCCATAAGCATGCCGAAATGATTATATCTGTCTTATTTGTGTGGAAAAAATGACTGGGTAACCGTGACCATAGGCGTAACCAGGCCGACCATATGGGTGGGTTATAACGGAATACCCCCCAGGGAGAGGGGGGTCCTCTCCCGGAAAATTTTAAAAATTAAGATGCAAAATAACGAGTTTTAAGCTTCCGGGGGTCCTTGCCTGGAAAATTTTAAAAATCAAGACGCAAAATAACGAGTTTTAAGCTTCCGGGGGTTTGCCCCCGGAAAATTTTAAAAATTAAGACGTAAAATAACGAGTTTTAAGCTTCCCACGCTTTATACTTGTATTAAGTAATTTATGGGCAGACTTTAAAAAATTATACAATTTTCCTTTTTTTAATCAATGGGGGGGGGGTTCAAACCCCCAACCCCCCCCCCTCGGTACGCCTATGACCGTGACGTCTAGCACATCTACGACAATCTAAATTACCCACTCATTGACATAACGTCTACCCACTTCCCCATGAGCTAGAAACTTGAAATTTGGCTGCCTTATAGCTCTTAGCCTGTAACTGACGAGAAATTTCAAAACGGTCATTGTTTATTTTTTACTTCCGAAAAAGGAACTTTGAAATATTTCACTGGCATTCATTTTGAAAAGTAAGTTTACCGCCTACTTTAACACTGCTCTGTTGTCAAGTATTAGCTGTGCAACGAAGGAGGGAGCAGTGAGGAAAAAAAAGCACTAGTTAGTCATTAATAAGTTGTTCTTTAACGGCCGTCGGTGTCGGCATGCTGACCACATGCCCCAAATCCTGCCATCTGCCTATGATAGATGACGCAGCGGTCGGGTGGTAGGGCAAGTCTCTTCAGGGGTGTAGCTCCACGGAGTTTAATTTTTTTAGTTTAGTAATAATAGTTCTACAAGATTTTCATTTAATAGTTAAATTATGAAATAATAGGCCCTTGTATTTTATGTAAAGATTATGTACAATATATAATTAAAAATTTTATATACCGTATTTTACGGACCATAAGACACACTTTTTTACCTTGAAAACAGCTATGAAAGTTGGGTGCGTCTAATGGTCCGAAGTACATTAAAAAAATAAAATTATGGTAAATATTGCCGGAACACCATCATTATAAACAAGGTGGCACAGACTGTACATCACTGCACTTGTCACTGTAAAATGAGGGTAGCTGGAAGCCAGGTTTACAATGCGAAAAGAAAGTAATGTTGAGTTCTTTTGTACGAAAGGAGTTATCTCCGCCGGGTGGTTTAAATAAAGGGCATGATCTCTAAATAGCCTTGTCCCGTACACTAACCTTATGCTGAATTGATGGTCAGAGGGTGTAAAGGTATTTTCAATATTTCATGAGAAATCAGTTCAATTGTTAAATTTTACGCGATGCCACCTGCACAGAAGAGATTTTCGTATAACGCAGATTTTAAGTTAGAAGTGATTTACACTGATTCCATTGGACAAGGTTATAATTTGTTTATGCAATGAAGTACATTATCTCCTTTAAAATCTTTCGTTTAGAATCAAATTAGATTTCTTTTCCTTTAAATTTCCATCCTAAAATCAAGCTGCGTCTTATGGTCCGCTGCGTCTTATGGTCCGGATCGTCTTATAGTCCGTAAAATACGGTATACAAACTGTGATCTTTTACCACATGGAATTCATCAACATGCATTAATGTTTATCCGCTTCCAAATGAGCTAGAAACCTAAAATTTGGCACCCTTAAACTTTTAGCCTGTAACCAACGAGAGCATTTTTTAAAGTTCAAATTTTTAATTGTCAACCCCCAAAAATAACTTTTTTAGGTTTATTAGGCTAAACGGCAGTCTAAGTGCACGGACTGTATCTCCCATACGGTGTCAGTTCACAAAAAAATATTTTCCGGAATACCTCACTGGGGTTTTTGTGGCAGAGCTCCCAAGGACCGAAGCTAGTATTATTAATAAAACTAGTAGTGTTTTGTTGTGTGGAAATAATGCATACTTCTGCGTTATGTAATGTTCATAACCTTGAGGCAAGGAAACTGCAGATTAAGCGTATATTATCTTCTGTCTGTTGCTATAACCACGTGCCGAGGTCTTTAAGTCAACACATCCATAACTCTGGATTATTTATGAAGGGAAGGAAAATATTTATGAGAAATAAACTAATTCTTTCTCGCTCAGCTTCAAGGAACTTATCTCGATAGAGACCACCTTCACGCTGTGTAGCATCTGTCCACAGAAATAGTGACTAAGAAAATTCTTGAAGCATCCATTTTGGAGAATATAATCGCTATTACTGGAATGTTCAGGTTTCGTGTAGTCATATCTTCTGATCCGACTGAACATGAATTTTCTCTTAAGTTCTTATTATGAACTTGTGTAGGCCTGGGAAAATGTTACGATATTAGCTAATTCGTTTGTACCGTATAAGCAGTTCCTGGTTGGATATGGATTTATTATGATAATGGATTATATCACACAGAAGTCTCTTGAAAATATTCGTTTTAATATCATGTATTAACTATCACAGTCTAGCTGAGAAAATCCTTTAGTCCAGCGTTTCTCAACCTATGGTCCGCGAAGCACTGGTGGTAGATGGTGCAGATGGTCCTCAGACATAATTTAAAAATATCATAAAGCAAGTGGAAAGTTAAGAAGTAATTTTTTCACATATTTCGTTATAATGACCTATACTTAATACCCCAAATATTAAGAATATAAGCCTTCTTTTAAAAATGGGATATAAAATTAGGGGTCCGTAAATTTTTTTTTAGACATTTTAGACGTCCTCGGGTTCAAAAAGGTTGAGAAATGCTGCTTTAGTCCATGAGGGAAATACCCTTCTTGATTTTATTCTTAATTAAACCTTAAAAATGTATATTTTCATTAAAATTGTTTCAGATTTGATTCTGTAAATTGCTAGTACTTTATAGTAAAATTATGGAGTAGTCTACTTCCAATTTTCTAACCTTAGGCCCTTATAGCCTTCTGACTTTAGGCTGCAAGGTTTATATGACCAATACTCATTTCTTCGGTGGCATTTCAATAATTCAATCGCTTCCTGAACAGCGCTAAAGTGAGAAGAGCGCGAAGGTTACTTGTGAAAAAAATTAATCAAGATAGAATTAAAACAGTAAAAAAATAAAATGATCCCTATACAGGCCATGGTTCCAGATTTTAAGAAATTTGGAACACGAAGAGGAAGGGTGAGGTTGTCAGCATTTACGCTCCGGCCACCTGATATCACTTCAGGTAGGTCACTTCAGCCAGGGGCGGGGGGGGGGGAGGAATGGGGGAAATTTCCTCCCCCCCCCCCTAAAAAAATTGTAACATTAAGCACAAATTATTCAAACAGTCAGCCTTCTAATAAATTTTGTAAAGACATCATAACCCAAATACTTACATTGAAGCAATGACATTCATTATTAAGTGCCAGTATGGTACTTTATGAGATTGTGTGGTGGACGAAAAAATGTCTGTCCGTCTGTCTGTCCGTCTGTCTGTCCGTCTGTCTGTCCGTCTGTCTGTCCGTGTGTCTGTACGCACCATAACTCAAATACGCTTTTTCGGATTTTCATGAAACTTGGAAAACACATTTATAATGTCCATGGGAAGAACCCTATTGATATTGAACCAAATCGGTTCACCGGTACCGGAGTAATGCCCAATTTAGTGCCTATTTTAATAGATTATGGCGCCTTTCTAATAGAAAGGCGCCATCACTCAAATACCCTGTATCGGATTTCCATGAAACTTGGTATACCCATTTATGACGTCCATAAGAAGTGCCTTATTGAATTTGAACCTAATCTGTTGACCGGTACCGGATTAAAACCCAATTTAGTGTATATTTTAAAGACGCGGTAACTCAAATACGCTTTACCGGATTTTTATGAAACTTGGTATACACATTTATAATGTCCATGGGAAGACGTCTATTCATAATGGATAAAATCGGTTGACCTGTTTCGGAGTAATGCTCAATTTAGTGTCTATTTTATGGTAATATACGTATTCGAAAGAATTTATAAAAAAAATGAAAATCAGTTATCTTGACAACATAGCCTATTGTTTTACTGTGATCGTATAAGGCCTTGGAAATTAAAATTCAGGTAGCTATGACAAAAAAACATATTGATTTACATGCGCTTATCCAACTAGACCGTTAAAATGACCCAGGTGGCCGAGATGGTAGACCTTTCTTCTTCCGTAAGCCCTGCTTAATGAATAAATCTGGAGCTTAACTTGGAAATCAATTTAAAAAAAAACACATTCTGCATATCATAATTGCAGTCATAACTGATTAAAAAAAAACATACTGGCACTTTGTTACATTAGTTTACCTGATTTTATTTTGAAATACATTTGTAATAAAACGCCGAAATGTTCATTTTGATTTCAATTGTGTACTGGGAATAATTCATTTTTATGAGTAAAAACTTCCCTCTCTACTTTGGTCCCCCCCCCCCCAAAATGTCTCTCTGACTTCAGGTGAAAATGCAGCTTTCGGACACGGTCTTGATATACACGTTCATTCATTTATTTCATATTACAGGATGCTTTAAAAAACCGTATTGTTGTAAATTTGTTTTCGCCAAAAGTAAATTTTCATTGCCATCTAAAAATATATAATAAAAAAAGTAGAAATACCGGCCTTGTATATTTACGGGAAGTGTATTGTCATCTCTCGCAGTGACTGTACTCTCGTCTCTCAGCTGATTGGGGAGTCGGCATGCTGCTACGTCATTCTGACGTGATCAGCTGGTCGGGGGCTCGGGAGCGAGGAAACTAGTCGGCTGTACAGGACTGTGCATGAGATATGTCTCGCTCCGCGTGTGACGTTTCGTGACGTAATTCAGCGCTTTCAATCGGCAATGAAGTAATGGGGAAGCTGGAAGAGTTTCCGGAAACCAAGCATTTACACGCCACGGAAATCCTTCCATCGTTTATTCGGCATGTTCTGTTATGAAATCTGTAGTCCTAAATTTTTACATCACTACAGTTGTCATAAAAATAATTTACTATATTATAGGCCTAATGGAGGGTCTAAAACAATAATAATAATAATAATCATAATAACAATAATGACGATAAAGATAATGATGATAATATAATAATTAGACTTCGGACTTTTAGGTCGCTAAAAATGCTGTTTTAGGTACCTAAAATAGGCTCTAAAAATTGGAAAATAGGTTCTAAAAATCGTAAAATAGTCTCTTATAAAATCGTTAAGTTGCCAATTTTCTCAAATATCTCAATTCCAATGCAGAATATTATATTTATTGAAGTCACCATAAATCAATAATAATGACAACACAGATATAGGCCTATGGTACACAGAATTATATAGACCTATTACTAGGGCCTGTATTAATACCATAACAGTGAAAACCTAATCCCTGCGCCCAGAACCTACGCACGCTAGCATATTCAACCCCTTGTATCCCTCAATGATTCAGAGAACTACTTTTTTGTTTGTTTGTTTGTTTGTTTGCTTTTTTGTTTTTTTGTTACTGGATGTGGGAGTCGGGAGAAAAACACTACATTTTCGTGGGAATTGCAAGGAATTTGTCTACTGAAGACGAAACATTCCTTACTATCTAACCACGTCACAAATGTGTCATGTACTGCACATTCCGAGCTAAAAATTTAGTACGAACTGAAAATAAATGCTAGAATTTATAACAAAAAATGATTTATTTTGAACTTTAGAGGAAAAACAAGCAAAAAGGCAATATTAGGCTCTAACGTAAAAATAGGCTGATTTAGGTCCTATAAAAGTATCAGTTTTAGGCATAGTCACTTATTAAACATGCATATACAAGTTTTCGTCCCTATATCACTTATGGATTAAAATAGGTTTTTACCTAAAATCCGAAGTCTAATAATAATAATAATAATAATAATAATGACGATAACGATAATGATGGTAATATAATAATAATAAATTTCGAACTCTCTTCAACTGTTAATACTATAATAGAGAAAAATATCATTGTATAGGCTTACCTTTAATCGGCTATCTGTAAGAACTATTCCAGCCGGGATTCCAGCATAAATAACTTATTGTGTTCGTATGAGGAATGGTTGATTAAAGGAAACCAATAAACGAAGCCACAGAAGACCTTCGATAGTTGCGAAGATAACATATACATAGGCTAATATTTGCCGAATTTCGGCGCATTCAAGATTTTTTAGGTCTGGTACTTCATTCTATTTTAATTGGATTTGTTTTCGCATTAGGCCATGCATATGAATTAAATTCTTTTTTCAATACACGAGAAAAAACACTGAGCTAGCGTAGCCTATGTAACCTGATATATTATAGGAATGTGCAGCATTTACAGTCGGTTTTCCTCTTCTGTATAAAGGTTGTACAGGATTTACATTAATTGACCTGTATTTGCTTACAATATATTATATTACACATAATATATGTATATAATATATTTTATTTTCACACACAGTTCAACTTCCTTCTGTAAAATATAATTAGGAACCGTACGAGAACGGGACATTTGCTAGTTTTCAGTATATATTACATAAATTATGATTAAGGGAAAACCAGTAGCCTATAGTCTAATGCCAAAAATTTCCACGCGACGTTATAAATTTTTTTGTGCGATAGGATTTTTTTCGGTGAGGACTAACCTCTAAAAAATAAAATGCTGTGACTTCCAGATTCTCTCTACCCGATTATTTTTAAATTCATATCATCACAACAGCCTCATCGAATTTAATTAGTTCCCTGTTGAAGGAATCTCTAAGAAGATAGTACGTTTAAACAGTCTGCCACATACCGCCTTTGAAAAACTACATTATCTTATATATTGTCACAATTATAAAATTAAAATGTTTAAAAGTTTTAAGTAAAACATTAGCACTGAAACATATTCCAGTTACATCTTCTTCTGGTCTTTCCAGATATAAAAACTATGTTCTTGCAAATTTAGTTTTTACTTCAAAGACTAACAGATTTAGTTTTATATTTTTATTAATTAGTATGATAGTGTGATTATTTAATCTTTGTTTTCATATCATGTTATTTTTGTCTGTGCTGCTGTGTCTGACTTAGAAAATGAAAAAAAATTACATTGCTATTTTAAAAGAGGAATCGCAAACACAAATTTAAAGTTCATATTATCTAATACGTGGATACAAACCTTAACATTTTACATAAAGGTTTATTCTATTAATCTTAAATATCGGCTTAAAACAATTGTTTGAAGTGACGCATTTATACGTCAGTACCAGTGAAAAGGTTAGACCAGTTCGTATGGGATTGTACATAAATATTAATATCTCCCAAGATATTTTATCAATTCCAGTGGAATCTCAACTTGTTATCAATAAGACGTATTAATTCCACTTGTGTATATGTAGTTTCGTAATGAAATTGGTTATGTTCTTAAATGACAGCCATTTTGGTATTGATTGAAAATCATGCACATAAATAAAGAAAGTTATCTTTTTCTCAAAACATAATTACTGATTGGCTAGCAATTTTGTCAGTTTGAAGTCTAAGCTGTAGCAAATGAACTGAAAATATTTGTAACATAACGGGTAGCATTTATTTATAAGCAAAATGACTTCTGAATTTTAAAAAAATTCAAGATATTTTGATGCATTTTATTTTTCTATAAGAAAGTCAATGATGATGGGTGCACATTTTTAAGTTCAGATGTTAACTATTTTATTTAACAGCATTCACAAAACATTTCGTGTAAACCCAATGAATAGTTTTTCTAGAAACATAACACTTTACTTATGGAACTGTCATTTTTTTTTATAAAATGCGATTTACCTGCAACATGCCTTTTCTGTTGAAGGGCTTCTAAATACCACTGCCTTTTCATAACAATTGCTTTAAATGTCCGCAACTGCGGTAATAAATAGTCAACATATTCACAAGAAAGAACTTTTTTTGTAAAAGTTTTTTTATGGATGTTATAAACTTTTTAAAAGAAAACAGTATTTTTCAACCTAATCTTATGTTAACCACCCTCTAAAAAATAAAAAATAAATAAAAAGTTTATAGTCCATTATTGTGTCAGCGTTCATCCCGGAAGAGAATGGAGAATTTCGCAATTTTTCATATCCATGGTTCCGTTACAAGTGTAAAGCTGCGTGTCACTTGCTGTCCGCCAGGAATGCACTTTTATGTATCTATAGAACTCGTCGTTGCATCTAAAGTAGACCATAAACGCGTAGAATGCAGGGTGATACGTGAGGCGACGAACATCTATCATGGCGTCCTGGTAGAGAACGGTTAATGGAAACGTCGAGGGAAGGAAAAATTGTGTTCCTGGTTATTATTATTCTTAATGTAGGTCAGTTCATGAACCTTTAAAGAGTGAAACTGTAGGTATTTGACGTTGAATATGTGTGAGTTTAATCGTGGTATAAAATTGTGACTTGTGTTGTCATATTACTCAGTCAGAAGGCCTTTAGACCCCATCCCTTTTAGGAGCTTCCTTAAACAATGCAAAAAAATCTGATGTGAAAGTCACATAACTTCCTCTGCCCAAATAAAAGTTAGCAGTATTCACATATCCTTTTACGGAATCGCAAGACACAATTTTACGCTAATTATCCTATAAATATCTCTTCTTTCAATGATGCGACTAAAAGCGCAAGGCTATATAACAAACTTAAAAAAAAAAAAGAACAAGTGACTGCAGACTTTCCGCCGTAAAGAATAATTTCCGAAATTTATCGAATATTTCCCTCAGATACTTCTTTACTCTATGCATGGCCAACAATACATCTTTCTCACTTCACATTGTTATATAGAATAAGAGGCCGTGAAAGAGCGCTATTCAGTTGTTCATCACACAAGACAAAATTTCTACAAATAGTGGGTGAACAGTGGATGGCTTGTAACTACCCTCAGAGAATTTTTTGGAAAAAAAAGTTTCAAATAAAAGTTTTAGCTCTCAGTAAAAGGAACATATGTGCAAATTTTAAAGAAAATCGTTAGAGCCGTTTTCGAGAAAATCGCGAAAAACGAAAATTTCTTCATGTAAAGTCCCCTTAAAAATAAGAGAAAATAGTCGCAAATCTTATCCTCACATCTTCAGAAGGTACCTGACCCAAATACGAAATTTTGTTTTCATACGATTTTCCGTTTTGGAGCTAGCTTGTTCACAGATATTCCACACAGACACACTGACACACAGACATGTTTCCAAAAATAGTATTTTTGGATTCAGGGGGCCTTGAAACGTGTATATATGCTAAAAACTCAACTTCGAATTTTGGGGTCGAAAACAATACTTCCTCTACCTATAGTACCTATGGTACGGGCAGAGGAAGTAAAAATACGAATACATGTCGTAAAATTTAGACTGTAATATTCCATTCTGAAAGATTCCACACAAAAAGAGAAGCGCATAAGAAGAAAATTTTACCTTCAGTATGCTAGTAGAGCCGTGCACTACTTTCTCACTTCTCACGACAGAAGCCAGAAAAAGTGGCATTTGGCTAAGTAATTAGGTTCACTAATATACAGAAGTCTATAATCACTTAATATATTTTTAAACATATATCCCAATTTCACAGAATGTACTAGCAATTAATGGTGTTTGGGTATAATTCGCTGAACATGTAGGTTATAGCTTTAGCACGGCCGTACAGCTTAAGGCTGTACAGCGAAGGTACTTTCAAGCCGTCCGTCCGTCAGCGAATACATTAATATTGTCTTATGTTCTCAAGTATTGTTTAAAATGAAATATAGGTTAATCACATTAAAGTTTATTGTAGTTTTAACATTCCATAATCGTTAGTTTCATTGTAAAAAACTGTTCATTGAATGAATTTCCTTTGGTGATTTCGATAGTTATCGAACCGAAATGGTCTGTTTGACTTTAAAATATAAATATAACACTTTAATTTTAATACTTAAGCTGCTGATTGACTGCCCTCGAGAGCCAATGAGAATGCTTGGGGGCTTCGAATATCGCAAAATATAATGTAGATTTTATTATTTTCAACTGAGCTCCATGGTAAAATTATTGCTTTTGGTCGGTACTGTTTTAACTTTCTAGTTAATTTCTACAATATAAGATGTGTGTGTGTGTGTGGTTAAACGATAATACATTTGCCATCGTTAGAATAAGCAAGTAGTTTTTATGAAAAGTCTGTCAGGTTTCTACAATAATAGTACACATTTACTGAAGTGCCAAGAAAGGGTCTTAAGCTGTTCCTTCGTTAAACACCGGATTTCGTACAGATTTTTTTACTTGCACAACAGTATCAAAGACTGAGAAGCATCAGACCTCATATATAACACAGGCAAGCAGCCTGTAGGCATAGGCGTGTAGGCATAGGCGCAGAACATGGAGGACAAGGTACTTTCTGCCCCCAACATTTAACTTTTATCACATGAGGCCTATGTAAAACTTGTAAAAACCCAATTCTTTCTCCCCAATAATATTTTGAAGTTGGCGCCTCTGCTTGTAAGTCTAAAATGAGATTAATAGAAATAGGCCTAAGTATGAGTATTCAAAATGTTTGCAGGGGTGCATAATAGAGGAAATCGATATAACTTTAAACATTTCATAAATGTTAAAGATAAACTCTTAAAGTTTGTTGCTTTACATGAACTAAATTATATGTCAACTCTTTCCAACCTCGACTAAAACCATCAGTTGCAACAGATTGAAATATTATTTGATTCTCACTTCCCAATGTTTAATACCGTAAACATGAATACTAGAAGCATTACTTGATGTAGCTGCAGAGGTAAAACCTATGTAAAGATGTGAGATCCGGCGATCGTGATGGGCATTCACATCTATTCCACTACTTGAAAGCATATAGGCCTATTGAAGGCAGTATTCAATCACGACAGGAGTTGCGAACTTACAGTTTGACGGTCTATATGTCTTGGCGCGTGATTCTCCTCATCGTCACATGATTGCCTGCTGTGTATATAACTATAATAATAATAATAATAATAATAATTTTATTTAGCCCTTAGATACATTGTACAATAGGCATGGTCAAATAAAATGAAATTGTAAGTATCACAGAGAGATAGGATTTTCCATATACTCAGTCAAGTTGTAAAATGGATTATTGGACAGCCAAGTCTTTACATGAGATTTGAAAGATGAGTAATTTAACTGCTTGATTTGAACGGGTAACTTATTATACATGTCTAGACTTACTACACAGTGGCTGGATTTAACCTTTTCCAATCTAGCAAAAGGCACAAGCAAGTTGTTATTTCTAATATCATAGCCATGGGTACAGTTTGACAAAGGAAATGTACTTGCATTTTTATGTGCATAAAGCAGCAACTCTAAAATGTAATGATTAAAAACAGTTAAGATGCGGCATTGTATAAAAAGAGGTTTGCAGTGTTCTCTGGAAGCCCTGTTAGTATCCTGATGGCTTTTTTCTGTAGAATTAAAATATCATTTAGCTTGGTGCTATTTCCATACAATAAAAGACCATATTTAAAAACACCTTCAAATAAAGCATAGTAAATTTGTATTACATAACAGAAAGTAACTTTAAAGCGAATGCTCCTTAACAAGTAAACAACTCTTGAAAGCTTTCTGCATACAGTATCAATAGGAGCATGCCAATTTAGTTTAGGATCAATAATCATTCCTAATAGTTTTACGTTTCCTGGATTTACATCATGTGGAATTTGTCTTAGACTACATACAATTTTTTGAATTTTGTCAGTATTTACTAAAAAATTATTGGTGGAGAACCACTTTGTGATCTCTTTGATAACATTTCCTTGAGAATGCATAAGGATTTCATAATTACTATTTGACATAATGAAGGTAGAGTCATCTGCAAATAATACTGACTTTACAGGTACATTTACAGGCAAGTCATTCATCATTACCAAGAATAAGAAAGGTCCCAAAATACTTCCCTGAGGGACGCCATAATCAACAGGTGCCTCATTGCTATTATTACCATTAACATATACCATATGAGAGCGACCAGTCAAGTAGGATGTAAAAAAAATTAGTTCACTATCTTTAATTCCATAGTAATGCAATTTTTGTAGAAGTAAAGAATGCGGTATACTATCAAAAGCTTTGCTTAGATCGAACAACAAAGACAGTGTAAATTTCTTGTTTTCAAAAGCATTATAGATAACCTCGCCACATATGTCGAAATCGTATCTTCATTGCAGTGTCGGTATATAGTCCTGTTGTCATATACGAGGGTCATTCAATAATTAAAGAGACAAATTGGTCTGGGGGAATAGACGGTTGGTAGTAGCCTACAAGTTTGATATATTTAGGATTTTAAGTTGGCATCACTGGGATGAGTTCTAATCAGCTGATGGATCAACATTTTCTCTTTTTAAACCTCAAAATTAAGTTTAACGCTGTCGGGTCTTCTTGAAAATTCCACATTGGTTGAACAGCGTTCTGTGATTCGTTTTTTGATTGCTGAAGGTGAAAAACCAGCTAATAGGTTTGTTCGCAAAGCAGTCAGAAACCAGGAACATATCGTTCGCACATGCGCTCTTTCTCCACACGCGTTCGCAAAGCGAGAATCCGTGATTCTGATTCCAATCTTCCGTTCGCAAAGCTCTCACGGACAGTTTCCGTACTATAAGAAAAGTTTGCAGGGTCTAGCATGAATTGTTATCAGAGACATGCGCAGTAACCTATTTTCACGCGCCTGACTCCTCCCTCCTATAACATTGCGCCAGATTTATAAACATAGGCTACTTATATGTATGAATAATGGAAGATAATTAAAAGTTTCCCAAAATATAGATTATATTGTCGATGTATATTGCATTTATAACATGTCAAAGGGAAATATATATTTTATTTGCATATCATATCGATTAAACGCAGAAACTATCGATTCCAAATTCTTGTAACCGTTCGCAAAGTGCAAATCACGGGTAAGTTACAGACTGGACATGCGCAGTACAACAAATTCTCAAGCGGTCACGGATTTGCTTTGCGAACAAACCTAAAATATACTCTAGAATGACTAAAGTGTATGGTGATAGTTGTATGAACCGTGACATTTTTTACAAGTGGGTAGAACAGTAAGTGGTCGAGAATCAGTGATTGACGAACACCGTTCAGGCCGGCCTGTTGAAGTTGCAACTTCCTCACTTGAAACTCGAATTGTTTGGTCCACTAAAGGAGGCATTACGTGGGAAGAAGTTCCAGGATAACGAGGATGTCAAGAAATTTGTGGGAAATTGGCTCCGACACCAAGACAAAGAGTTCTTTGCAGCCGGTATAAAAAAGCTAGGAACCCGTTGGGACAAGTGCATAAATGTTGAAAAGTAGGAAAAGTAGGAAAAGTCTTGTTTTGTAAAAATAAATGGTTTTTTTCTCCAGGTCATTTTGTCTCTTTATTCATTGAATGGCCCTCGTATTTTAGGAGTTTGAAACCCCGCACTTACCGTATACTGTTCCAAGATGAAGTGAAGATTGTTTATCCGGTTGGCAACTACGGTTCAGTGGCTTCCACGTACTGAATTAATTAGTTCGTAATTCTGAGAACACTCTCCCTGCAACCCCAGTAGGAATGAGTGATAACTTAGTGTTGTTGATACAGCAGTAAGTGCTTGGCAATTTCTCCCCACAATAGTAATTTGCCAGAAAGACATTCATCTTCGTCTGAATGACCATCAATCATTCCGTCTACTTTCGGTTCACCACTAGCTTCACTGCTTAGAAAAATTTAATGCTGAAATCACATCATTCACAAACTTGTGAAATTCTTAATGTTTTTGATTTCACGGAGAAGAGTTACATATATTTGTATTACCTTAGAGCAGCAGTTTTCAGAATTTGGCTGTAATCCAGAGGTAATGTGAAGGTTATGCATATGCATTTAACAAAACATATTCATTGACATGTCATCTGTTCTCCAGTGAGGTTCCCACACAGATCCAGAATACATATATTATAACTTTGTTCAAACCTTATTTACAGTTAACTTTATATTTTATGTTTTGACAATATTTCAGCTGAAAATAATGTATTCTACTTATTGATATAATAATAATAATAATAATAATAATTATTATTATTATTATTATTATTATTATTATTCTCTGCAATAGTAACAGGACACGGCAAAAACAAATCACATCTCCACAGAATAGGGATTATAAATGACTCCACCTGCCCATGTCGCAAAGCAACACAGACTGTGGATCATCTCCTTTATGAATGCGAAATGCAGCAACAAGCAAGAAATACTTTGAAGGAAGAAATCCGTAAAGAGGGAGGAAGATGGCCAGTTAAACACAAAGTCTTTATACATAAATATACAAGACATTTCAAGGCATACATAAAAACAATAGTGTACGATAAGATATGAGAACAAAGCGAAGAAATCATTAATATGTACATAAAAGCATAAAAATTTATATATATACACATACACTTATATGTCATGTAAATAGGCTAATGTCAAGTAAATAGGTTAATATAGGGCACACCACGTAAATAGTCTAATTAAGGAAATGCCATGCAGATAGGATAATTAAGTATACACCTAGTAAATAGACTCATTAAGGATATTAATATAGGACACATCATGTAAATAGAATAACTGAAGATATATAATGTAATAGAATAACTTAGGAAATAACAGGATAATTTAGGATATATCATGTAAATAGGCTAATTAAGAGTATTATGTAAATAGAGAAAATTAGGATATACTATGCAATCAGGTCAATGTAGGATATACTATGTAAATTGGTTAAATTAGGATATACAATGTGAATTAGGATAATTAAGTATACACCTAGTAAATAGACTCATTAAGGATGTGCTATGTAAAAAACATAAGTTAGGATAGCTAATATAGGACACATCATGTAAATAGATTAACTGAAGATATATAATGTAATAGAATAACTTAGGAAATAACAGGATAATTTAGGATATATCATGTAAATAGGCTAATTAAGAGTATTATGTAAATAGAGAAAATTAGGATATACTATGTAATCAGGCCAATGTAGGATATACTATGTAAATTGGTTAAATTAGGATATACAATGTGAATAAGTTATAGATTATGCATGTAATATTACTACTGTAATGGGGCATGCTGATAAAGAAACGAATAAAAAAATAATAATAATAATAACAATAATAATAATAATAATCATAATCATAATAATAATCATAATAATAATAATAATCATCATCATAATCATCATAATCATAATAATCATAATCATAATAATCATAATCATAATAATAATAATAATAAGAATAATAACAATAATAACAATAATAACAATAATAACAATAATAATAATTCACGAATTTTCTGTCTGGCGAAATGTTTTGCGTCCTCCTGTGGTAACATGTTTTTAAAACACGTAAAAAAGGATTTTCAATGCTCTCTTGAACTTCATGTTTATAGATTGTTAATCAGTCAAATAATTTTAAACTGTTGTAGGCCTAATTCCATAAGCATTCATCAAAAGATACATTATATACTGAGAAAAGTCGATATGATTTCTAAATATCGTATTTTTAAAATTGTTCTTGATAGAGGTGTGAGCCTGCATGATTTTAGGAACGTTTTAATTATTGATACAACTGAAATGTTTATATTCAGAAATAGGCAGACAAGTTACTTTTTTCCTTTGATTATTCATTTTCATCAGCTTTACTAAACTATCATTTTCATCAGACGTAACATCACTATATCATTCCAGTTAGCCATTTTGTCTTGTAACAGGTGGCTTTATTTAATCATATTCATTATAATAACTTCAAGCATCACTTTATTTTTTTAAACTGATTTAGACATGTGAAATTCTACTTTCATAATAATTTTTGCCAAAAGACGTCTTTAAAGAAGTGAAATAACAGTTTGACATCACTAGCGAAGAGGTTGGTTTGATAAGGATCCTGTGACTTTCAGATTGCTTTACCGTGCTCTTTAGAGGTCCTCCATGTACAGTCGAGTGCACGGAAACTTTCCGATGCTTTTGGTTTCTTCTAGTCTTTTTCTTTATTTAATGTTGTTATCGAATCTCCTTATTTTGAGTTCTACGTCAGCCCTGGATGAGCCAATATCCGATTGGTTAGAGTTCAAATCCAACCATTTGCATTATAGTCTATGAACAACGCTCAGGCCTAGGTAAGCGGTGAAATAGTCTGGAAGGCGTGTTCAAAACGAATGTCTAGACCAGCCCTTGGATGATCCCAACTTGTATTGGTTTGATGTTAAAAGTATGGCACTCAAACATTAACCTATGAACACATGTCTGTTTCAGGTTCATGAGCGAAGGGACTGGGGGAATAAGATACACATTAAGTGGAAGTTTGATTAAATGCTTTGTAAATAGTGCCTTCTATAGTCATTTGAAGTGAACAAAGGAACTTAACGTTATTTCTCTTATCGAACAAGGTTAAGATAATTATGAAATCATTATGTTCTAATTGATCATTATGTTCTAACGAATGTTTTAACAAATCTAGGGATTCTTAGCTATATCCGCCATGGCGAAAAAGTGGGAGGTGCAGGGGTGAGGAGTGGGGATGGCGGAGACGGTTTAGAATTCCCTTACCAACATAAATCACTGCGTAATATCGGAAAGATTCCATGCACTCGACTGTACCCGTAGGGATGAAAACCACAGCTAAAGGCCCTACCCTAAACGTTGTTGAAAGTTCACTATCCATGTAATCCTGTTTGTTATTGTTGTTACATGCAATATTAAGAGAGAAAAGATGAGTAGTAGCTAGGAGAAGCAAAGTCATCATTAATGATTAGAACAGTGTTACATTACAGTGCTAATAAACATATTTAACCACCAAGCTTGCAATTTAATGTGGGATATTTGTCTGTATAGAGTACCTCACTTGGTGATAAACTTCTTGTAATGCCAAGGAGGGAACTTATTTGATACAAGAATAAATTACAATTATTGTTGTTACCATGACATAACTAAAATGATATCTACTTACAGTAATCTTTTTAGAACTGACAATGCTCAGATATATGCTCAATAGACTGGACGCGTCTATTATCGAAATAATGTCATTTGAAAGTGTGACTCCTTTGAAGACTGATGGACCTAACAAGCTATATCCCCCTTAAAATGACATTTTGATGAATGAGTCGTCCAGGCTACTGAGCATCTACCTTGCAGTGTCAGGTCTAAAATATTTTGCTGTACATAATACATTTTTCTCTAACGATTTTCGTTGGAACGCCATGTTCAAGCTAATTTATTTTGTTGTTGATTCATTATTCAAAATTAGTAAGAAAAAAAAGTTTTTAATTAGTTAAAATGAAACTACTACAACAATTTTTTACTAACTTCAAATAATAATTTTCAGTAATAAGTAAATTAAACAAGATGACCCTAAGATGGTGTTGTTACGCATTAATAGGGATTCTAAGTTAAGAAAAAGTATGCCGATCACATAGTTATTTATTGATAGAGCTCAACGGTACCCAATAACGTGATTTCAAACACCATATTATCGTACCACTACGTTTTATTCTACAATCCAGAGAGCGCTGCACAAAGGTTGGAGTAGGACACATATTTGTGTTTTACTTTACTTTTTTTATTGTGCCAGAAAGGCTCTATCCATTATTCTGAATGCTCTTTGAATCCCGACAGCACTTCCGTCAGTCCGCTACCGTAGAAGCTCCTATAAGTAGGTTTGAGTTGAATTTGCATATGTCGTTCAGAATTATGAGAGCTTCGTTGCTGTCGAATATGGAAACGCATTTACAAGAGAATGTCGTATAAAAGAGACAAGTCTCTCAGGTAAAAAAATATATGTATTATTAACAATAATATTTATAATAATAACAATAATAATAATAATAATAATAATAATAATAATAATAATAATAATAATAATAACCATTTCCTTGCGCACTTGCGAACTATTTTCTCTGAAGTAGAGTAATTACAGTCAAGAAGAAAGAAAGAAAGAAAAAAAAGACCGTGGGTGTCGGAATGCTGACCACATGCCTCCAATCTGCTAATGTAGAAGGATGAAGGTAAATAAAGCCACGGTCGGTTGGTAGGCCTAGTCCTTCCATGGGGTTGTAGCGCCACGGAGTTAGAATAATTTAGCAGTGGAATTGAAAATTTCTGCTCCCGTTCATGCTTACGGCTTTCACAGTGGACTACTTTTTATTTTTTTAGGACTTAGTTTTGAAACAGTTAACGATTCTAAACTAATTTAACCCTTAAATTCTCGATTTATGCCAGAGTTTATTGCTTGTTCCTTATTCTGCAATTTTACATTACATTTAAATTTATTTTCCAATTTATTTTCCGTCTTTTTATTAAACAAACTTAAGTCAAACTATTCATTTATTACTGTAAATTGCAGTAAACATTGTGTGGAACAATCACATCTCTGGAACGAATTCATTTATGCTATTGGAGGTACAGTACTGAGTCAAAAATACCCTAGAAAACACAGATCAAGATTACGTTGCGTATATGAGAAGGAACTGCCGTTATTTTTTAAGTAGTCTTGCGTTCTACTTTAAGGATTTCATTTGTTCAGAATTAGTTCATGTAAGCTCTTATACTGTATACTATTTTGGTAGTATGAACTCATTTTTTGCTTTATACCTAGGTATTCGCAACAGAGCATAATAATACTCTAAGAATCAAGTTAAAAAGGAATCATTATCGAGGCCTCAATCTTTTTAATAAAGTTATTCAGCTTCGAACAATAACCGCCACATAGTATAGGCTAGTGGTTCGAGGTTCCCTTTTAAAATTATTATTAAGCACATTTAGTCTATCTATTAGTAACAAATATACGGATTATTCAGAAACAAGAAGTTTAATTGACATAGCTGCAGTGTTTCGTAATCCGCAGAAAGACGTTCAGTGTCTCAAGTGTTTTATCGAGGAGTTAGAAATAAATCGTTATTTGTCTCTCCTAAAACTTTGGTATTTTGACTTATTCGCTTTTTCCCTATCACTCAAGTATTGTAGGTGATAAAAATGAGCAAGAAGGAATTTACTATCTACTTGGCGAAAGGGACAAGTATTCCATTAAAACTTTGTTTTCGGTAATGGCTGTTCTTTGGATTTCTGCTCTTGTCAACTACATTAATGCGAAAGGAACAACCGTCGCCGACATTATAATGAATACACGGCCTCTCCATGCGTCCAATATTCGAATTTAAGTTGCATCGGTCGCCACAGGCTACGGCTTTAAGTAAGGTTAAGGCAAGACAATGCAGGTGTCTCGCAATACAGTCACTTGATGTGGGAATAAGAAGCAAGAGAAGGTTTATGTACTTCGTCCGTATAGGCCTACTTAAAGGATACGCTTTTCGGAAGTTTATTCTAAACAAATATGACAATATACTTGAGTATTTAGCTCATACGTTTTTCTTTCGAGATGGACCAATAGGTCAGTAACTTATAAGAATGAATTTGAAATCAGTCATTCACATGCTTGAACTTTATCATTATCAAAATTTGTTTTTCACCTCCTACAGAAGTGATAAAGACAAGTCTTCTCTTTATATTCTAATCAGGTTGCAGAATCTCTAGTCAGTGATTTACGCATACATCATCATCATTGCGGTGGTGGTATGTTAAGATTTATTCTGGAAATAAAGGGAATTACGCTTACATCAGTTCAGGAATCAGCATTATAATATTTTACGGGAAATGTATTCTATAGTTCAGCAACGTTTGTATTCCATTGCAATCCCCTTCTTGTAAAAATGATAAAATCATAACCTCAACAGAATAAATGGAATACATCTGGGGAGAAATCCTTTTAGGATAGCTGCCTTAAAATTAAGGATGCCAATAGGACACAGCCAAATAATAATTCTAAGAACTATATATTTTTAAGAAGATAACATTTTCCTAATTTTCCATATTAGTATTTTTTTATTAATTTTAAAACAGTATTAAAGGACTCCCTTCCTATTTATTAAAACATTCAGAATACAAATGGTTATGCACAATATGGAGCGAGTCTCATAGTATGTTTAAGGCCAATTCCTGTAATGTAGCAGAAGACAGTAAACCAAAATGTTGGAAAAAATTTATACAAATTTTTGAAATTGTCTCTCTCGCCCCAAATAGCAAGCCAACCATTTCCCAATCTCTTATCCCATACTTCTCCTTCAAGTATTGCCAGCATGGATGATAATGGCGTTTCTTTTCCATGTCTACCTCCTTTGCATGGTCTCCATCCCTCTCAAAACGCACTGTCGGATCAATGACCAGACCACAGTGTTATGCTCCCTGTTGATCACAACAATATCTGCACGTTTGATAGAGCCCTCCGTAGACTGGCTTACCACCTCCTCAAACACTTCACAATCCCCTCTCTTCCCAAAGACCTCTGCAATATTAGATCTCATTTTATGGTGCATAATATTTTGTAAGAAATAATGTTCGTCGCTAGGAACTACTGTATAACAATAATAAATAATTATATTTTACGCAACTTCAATATTTCAGCCAAAAATACGTGAATAAGTGGATGTTTATTAACTACTAGCTTAAAAGACCCGGCGTCGCCCGGGTTTTTTTATTTTGTAATTGGAAATGAACTTATGAAGGACTTTCGATTTTTAAATTCTAGGTCTTTATATAGGTTTTTATAATCTGAAATAGGAAGAACGACTTATTGCACTCAAACTATTCCCTCAGAAAACGCTTGATATAGCTTTTTATGGCTCATAGAGGATGTAGAATTTTGCATCCCATCGCTTGTACACAGCAAGCCTGGTAAGGGTTCAAGGGTTCAAATAAGAAGAAACAGAAATTCCTGTAACATAAAATTGTAATATCGAGGCGGAAAATTTTATTTCTCACTCTCATGTTACCATAAAACTGTTTTGGGGATGAAATTAAACAGAAAGCAATATCACTTTCATACTTCTCTCTCCAAAAACCTGCGATATAATAATATACCATATTACCATACCTCGTATTGTTTTCTCTATGTCCAGGGCAGAGAAAAGTTATGTGACTGCATTATTTTGGTGGATTACATTCTTTAATATTTATTTATAACATGAATTATATTGACACCTTCTCTTATTTGTCAAACTTGCATTTTTTTTCAAACCCATCTGATAGCATTAGCAACAATATGTTCTGTGATTTGGAATTTATAATTCTGTGTAAAAAGGGATTAAGTATTCTCAAAAACATTTAATTTTTGGCATTTTAAATAAAAATTTTGCAAATTCCTTTCTTAGTGAGCACCTACATTATGATCGAAGGTACTGTCAAAATTCCAAGTCTATACCTGTTATAGTTTAGGCTCTGCGTTGATTCCTGTCAGTCAGTCAGTCAGGACAAAGCCTGTTATATATATAGAGATTGGGTTTCCACCAGTTCTACGATCGTGTTTTATTTAGAGAAAACAGCCAAAATGATTGTATGTCACGAATGCCTTTCAATAGTATTTTCTCCATCTAAAAATACTGTTGAAATAAATCATTTTCAGTATATTTTATTAATTATTTATTACATATTCTAGATCGTCGCTCGTGAATTTAGCAGCGATTTCCAAGTCAATCATGGCATTACCTATGATAATTCACGTATATAACCTATGCAGAGTGGGTATAATGACTATCGTCGTGTCATCTGTGGCGTAGTTGGAACCCATGTCGGCTGTAACATCCGCTAGATTGTTGGAGGCCTTGGATTGTTTCATACAGTAGGAATATGGTAGTTTGCTAATTCATTTATTTTACGTGTTTGTAACGGAATTAGAAATAGAGTAATTTCACTTTCTTGAGTCCGCCGCCGTGGGTGAGTCGGTAGCACGCCTGCCTTCCACTCCGGCGGCCCGGGTTCGATTCCCGGCCGGGTAGGGGATTTTTCAGTAGTGAAAGATCCCCTCCCCGGGTTCAGGACTGGGTGTTAGGTTAAGTCTTAGGTTAAGATAATGCACATTGTGCGCGATTCCTAAATTATTATTTATTCTTTTGTTACGTCATGGTATTTTCATACTTTAATTAAACGTGCCTGATCTTTATTTTAAAATAAAAAATAATACGAAACTTCAAGGAGCATATCCTTGGCTCCACCGTATTTAGGGTTACGGAATTCCCTGGCAACTACACAGTCATATATCTCCCCACTCACCTCATCTCATCGCATCCGACTAATATGTTTCCCAGCTCGAGAAATGGGGCTACATCGCTAAGCCAAGAGAGCCTATCGCAAACCCCAACCGGGGTACTGGTGGTATTGACTCAAGCATTGTGTAATAAGAATTATAATTTATAACCGTACACCTTATCTCCCAACGATGGCTCAGCTCTTTAAACACTTGGGATGTCTACTCGCTCATTAAGACTTTTTCTACTTCTTCTCCTCCTCCGAACTTTGCAGTTTTATGGGGTCAAATGTCAGTGGCGAGGGAATTCCAGACATGTGAAGAAGAGCCTGGCGAGTTTCCCAGATAAGGGAAAGGGGTGGCTACTGAATGTCTACATTTGCACCGCGGCTTGGATTTGGGCCATACCTACACAAACACATAATTACAATTTTATACTTAACTTTAAATGAAGTGGAGTTGATCTCACATTCCATTCTCCACTTCTGAGTTCTGTGCCTTCAAGAATAAGCCCATAGCAACTTTCCTATTAAGAAAGTGAAATAAGGTTCGTACCACATTCGAGGCAGCGATCCTCGAAATGAGAATTCCTGTGTATAAAGCAATGGGTGTTCTTCAGTTTTATTACTGTTTGCTGTAATGTGAAACTGTATAGACTCATTCTCTATGAAAAACGACACTGAAATAACACACGAAAAACTAAATTCACAAAAATAATTTTCATTTCTAGTTAGTTTGTGTTTAGCTAACAGATGCGTTAGGAATATCTTCATTGAGCCTACAAATAATGTTTTATTTTCAAAACTTTGTTGATATATTGTAGAATAATGGAATAGCTCAGTAATGGGCTAACCTCTATGGGAGTTGAAATGGTGCAATTTTGAAAACTATTTTGACTGTTATTTATATATGAATAATTATAAGACAAGTGGAACTGATACTGTAATTCCGATAGGTTTTCATAGTCCGGTTGCAACTGAAACGAAATGAGCCTCAGGAGCGAAGTCAAAAGTCTGCCAGTCTGTTTCTGACAAAACGTTTTCGAAGCTTCAAAGAAGAAAACTCTTCCTCAAGCATATATGAAGATGCAAACATGGCGATAACGTCTGGGCACGAAAAATAAAAATTTGGACACTTGTTTTCGGTAAGGACTTTAGAATTCAAGTTTTTGAGGGGTTAGGAAGCAATTGAGTGTTACTTTGCACCTTAACTCATTCGTGCTGAATGCCCGGTTTTACTGTTTGCAATCTACAGTAAATGGGATAATGAAAATATCCAAAGCTTGCTCAATGCTAAGTCTTCAAGTTCTGTTAAATTCGTCATGGAGTCATGCAATACAAGGAAAAGCTATCGAGTGAGAAATATATTTTTCTCCTCTTTTCAGCCGCGGGCCGCATCTAGCCCACGGGCCGTATCTAGCCCACGGGCCGTATTTTGACCATCACTAAAATAGCCTATTGAGGATGTATTGAGAAAATATGGAGGTGTAACATTAAAAAATTACCCCGCAGGAGGTTTTCTATATGGCTTTAAATCTGCAGACATGGGACTGTCACATTTATGCACACATAAATTTAATCCAGCCAGAATTGAGCCCTTATATTTGGGAAAAGAAACCAGTGACTTACTGACTATTCCACCTAGACCTGTTTTCCCCCTGGAATACGCGAACATGAAGTCGTATCGGATTGCAGATGTAATAATAATTAATTCGCGACCCGCGATCGTTAGATTGTTCCTGAATAATACTTTAAATCTGTACGTCAAATTTACTCTACCAATGCCAGTTTCCACAGTATCTGCCGAAATATTTTTTATTATTGGAAAAACTGGAGAAATTTTTGCGCTCGAAAATATCCTAGAAAAGATTTAATCACACTCATTGCTGTTCTAACAAATAAGCATAGCCCTACATACGGATAGCGGGTAGAAATCGGATTTAGATTTTGCTTGTGATGAATTTATATAGAAAAATGTAGACAAGAAAAATACGTTTACAGCACGCAGTAGGCCTACTAAATAGTAGTCAGACCATGTTTCATTTTACTTTATTTTATTTTATTTTATTTTAGTGGTTACCTGAGACCAAAAACTGCTCTTATAATTCAAAATATAAATAACTTTCTTTAAATTAGAGTCTGGCCCGTGGGAAAATTGTTGCGCGGATGCCTTCCACCTTGCCGGCCCGGATTCAATTCCCGGTTTGGTTCAGCAAGGGATGTTGTGTTATCTCATCCCGCGAGTGACAATGGGAAATGTATGTCCATTGCCTAAACGCTCCTTGAACGAGTATGGTCATTATCCCATGGCTTCGTTCCGGGTCTGGGCGTCGGGCAAAACCTCATCACATCGTCATCAAAATACAAAACTTCCGTGGCATAAGTGGTCGGTATTAGAAACACTGAAATAATTTCTTCCGTAGACATTTCATTATCGTATAGTTCAGTGGTTCCCAAACTTTTCAGTCGGCGGACCCCTTGAAAAAAAAAAAAAAAAATTCGCTGACCGCCTCTGGGTTTTGAAAAAAAGAAATAAATACTTTGATTCAAATGTATTAAATTCAATAGACAAACTAACAATATCAATGGTAACAAACAGAGTTTACTCCTTAATGTGAACAGTGAAACTGCTTTAGAAGATATCTAATTTGAGAAAATTACGAGATATCCTATTTCTTCTTAAACCGCCTGCGTACCCCTTGAAAGAACCATCGCGACCCCCGGTAGGGGGCGGGATTGTGAGGAATTGAATGTCTTTGAGCCCACCCATTTTTGTAAAGTTGGTGCCACTCATGGATGCAGACTGTGTTTACGTTGTATTTGCGTTTATTTTTTCACTATTCTAATGTTCCCGGATTCAAGAGGTGGCTTTTGCTTAAGGCGAGGTAAACTGAAATAGTTTAATTCTCTACAATGTTCGATAGAATTAGACATTTTTACCTTTTTGTCTTTAAGGTAATCCTCGCCTGAAAAGAATGAAAATATGTAAGTGCAATTATATTTTTATGCCAGCATAACATTTATTATGAATGTGTATATGTAATATTGTGTTATAACGGGTGTGCATAAATTTATATTTCTAGGCATGTGATTCAAGTCCTGGGGAACTAACTTATCATATTAAAATTTCATAAACTTACCCTTACTATAAACTTATCTGGGTCCGGATCTCAAACGTTTAGCATTCATAAAATACACACACAAACACATTAAAATAATGTGTATGTATTTTATGCTTCGGAATCAAGTACTCTATCATTTAAATAATTTTTATACTTCACGTTCTCTTATTAACTGAATTACATTATAAGTTTCAAAAAATATTAGTAGTTGCTGTATAAATCTCATTACAAAACTTAAAAAAACCAAGGCCAATGCAAGAAATTTATGATGCCGCTTCCTCTTCCTGGATCACAGGTGTGTCATGTGTTAAAAAGATGCATTTCGGCACACAAGATAATTACGTCATCAGTTCTTATTGAGAGGTTAACAGGACGATCCTTTGCCACTGTCACCTGATATAATGATATGTCTTAGTATAACAAATTCTAGTATGGCACATTCACATAGCTACCTAGGCCGTATTTAGGTAGCGCATATTCAGTTGTATCAGCCATATTCAAAGGTGTATTCAATTGTTTTCCATGCAAGACTTAAAGCCTGAGTTTGTACAAACGGTGGTTGGCTTGTAACTACCCATCATAATATTTTTCAAAAAAAGAATGAATTAAAAGTACTGTCTAGCGGTGAGCGGAAGGCCGAGCTGGTAGCAAAGTGGGGAAAGGTATAATAGAGACTTTAAATGCAAGTGCATGGTAAGGTAAGTGGGGGAACGCTAGCTCGGCCTTCAGCTCGCCGCTAGACAGTACAGGTATTCCCTATTAATATAAGGGTCTCGTGTACAAAATGTAAAAAAAAAGCCTTTTTAGAGAAAATTGCGGACAAATAAAAATTCTTCATACAAAATGGTGGTAATAAGTAGATAAATTAGTAACCAATCTTCGTGTGATATCTTCAAAAGATATCTAACTCAAAAATAAGATGTTGCTTTATCTTATAATTTAAATCTGAAAGTGAATAATTTATCCGTCACTAGGAGTGAAAAGGTTAAAATTAGTTTTAAACTTAATTTCGAAAAATTAGTATACGATTAATTTACGCATCGAAAGCTATCGAACAAGCTGTGGGGTTCTTTTTCTCTCGTAGTAGCCTAAGCCTCTATGTAGTAAATTTTTTTATTAAACGGAAGTATTTTCTGTTTATAGCCTATGTAATGTGTTTGTATGCGTTTAGTTCTTTCCTTCAATTATCTACACCAATGTAATGTAAGTGTTTATTACAGTAATGAACTTTTTACAAATTCCAATGCAATCAATCGCATGAGTCCGCATGGACCGTACATGCTTACGCAAAAACACACACACAAAGAAGAACAATTAATATAAATACAAAATAACACAAACAAACTAAATCTACTCCTCACCCTCCACACCCGCTCTCCAATTTGTCGCTTTTTCAAACCTGAACTGTCTCGCCTTCATTAAAAACTTTCCAATGCCTTCCTCAACGTTTTTTCCCGTCAGTAACTCCAAACATTTTCGTTGCTCCCTATTTGATTCCATAAAAGATAATGGTAAATATTTTTCCCTCCAATTTTCCAAACCTTCACAATTCGCCAAAATATGAAACCATGATTCTTCCCCCTTACATCCTTTAGATCCTTTTCCTATGTACTGCTCCTTCCCCCACTCAATTTTAACCAATGGCCAAACATTTCTTATGCAAGTAATACAATTCTACGCTATCAAGTGATTTATTTGTGCGTTGTGCTAAAGTAAATAAACCTCAAACCTCAATCAACAAATTTTTATCTGTAGTTTCTTTCCTATTGAACTCTCGGAGTGTGTTTATTTAATTAAAAACTTAATTAAGTTTCTTTGTTATCGTTTTACGAATTTATTGCTGCAGTAAAGCTAGGAATATTTACTAAAAACATGAAATTAACGAGAATTCCCACTTAAATTCTTAGGCTTATTGTTATATTATTATTAATAAAGATCTGTCGTTAGGCAAAATGCCTATATTTTATTTTTAAATACATTTTAAAAATAGTTTAATATCAGTTGTGGTATTAGTATTAGGTTTTGCACAGCAAAGATAATTTTGATTATTTTTACTTGTGTAATATAAAATGACCGTAAATGCCTGCCTTATTTTCGAACCTAATATTGCATTCCATTAAAATACCTGAAATACGGTCACCAAGAGTCTATTGTACTGTCGCTTCGTATCGATCAAGTTTCACATAATACTCGATATATGGTTCCGTCGACTTGTCAAGATCTGGCTACGGATAGCTCTCTTAGTTTTAACCAACCATAGAGCCTGGTTTTATGCACACGGCATTACAGATCATTTTTTCATTTTTAAATTTTTTTATTCCCTGCATTTACCCTGATTTATATAGTGCAGTAATTAATTAAAGGAGGCTTTAAAATTCTGTCAGTAAGTGTTTGTAAAATACATTTTTCTTCCTTCCGCACGTATACCATCTTTCTTTGATCAGATTTATGCATTAAACTTAAAATATAGTTTTCATTTGTATATTTTAATTATTTGTTTGTTCGATTGGTCATATGCATGTATGCATGTTTTGTGAGTCCTTTGTTGTAATGATTTGTGTATTGCAATATACCGGGATAGTAAATTTATTTTATATAATAAATATAAAAAATGCCGCAGAATGTCAGTATTTATTTTGAAAGGCTCACAGTTAGATTAAATAATAGTGTCTTTATGCCTGCCTTTTTTATTTTAGTGCCTAACGTCCGGTCACATTATTATTATTATTATTATACTATTGTTAATATTATTACTATTATTAAGTAATTATTATTAATTTTAAGTTTTATTAAGTAATTATTATTATTATTATTATTATTCATAATAATTTGGCACTTCTTGTGCTGCTACTGTGTTTATTGCCCCATAAGTTAAATTTATAGTAGTGGGTTTTATCGCAGAATAGAGGGCTAGTAATTAATTCCTGCAATTACGGTTGAATACTAGAATGTGTATGCAATTTATGGCTCAGCTGTATTTTAAATACAAAGTCGACCGCTCCGTTGCCTTTGCGCTCGTGCCTACAGCCTCCCCTCCTCACATGTTTGATAGCAGCGCTGCCTAGCGGCGTGTGCCAGGAACCTGCTGTCAGAGTCAAGATGGTGGCCAGTCCGGTGGCTAGTGGTGTTTCCTTCGTAGACCTTTCTGCTTAGAGGAATTAACATAACAAGTAATATAATTAACCGTTAATTTAGTTTTTATTGTAGTGCTATTTCCTCGGTGGCCTTTTGCATGAAATGAATAAAGTGTGAATTAGGGATGGTGAATCTTTGAAGTTGGATATATTTGTTGGGCGAGGCACACCCCTATTAGTTGTCAACGAAAAAGAGGAGTGTAACCTTGAAAACATGGCAGTGAGGATGGAAAATGCAGCTTCAGCTCCTAGGAAATTAAACTACAAAATGATGGTAATGTGTTAAATCCACTTATTTTAGTGTAGAGTTTGATTTTTTTCACTGAACCGTTTCTATTGGATAGTGTATTGTTGACTATCTGTTGCGCTTGCGGGATTGCCCGTAAGTTTGACATTTGCCCGTTCCGAACCCCACCCAGTTTTTACAAATAATATTAAGCGCTTCGTTGATGTACATCTTCTTAAGATACTTGCGTTCAACTGTTTTCAGTGGAGTGATTACGTCTTGAACTATGATCACTGTGAGTAGTGATTTGTTTTTCTGTTTTCCCCCTGTGAAGAACGAACGCTACGCGTCATTCGAAGGTTGGTGTTAGCATACGTGGAAGTCTTGTGAAAATTCAAGTGTTGGAAAATGCTGGTTGAAATTATTTAAACAGGTACGAGTTGTAAGATTTTATATTTGAGTAGTAGTTCAGTTCATGCAGCTGTTAGGTCATTCCTCTTTTCTTATGTCGTTAATATTTTTTCTCATTTTTTTCTAATGCGAATATTCTAGTTAGAAGAAATATAAAAGTGTACAACTCCTTTGACTTACTTATTCGAGCATAAAAATGCAAATCAGTGATTCGAGCAGTTGGCAGCGTGCTCATCGATACATACCGATTACGAATATTGATAAGCCCATCCAAGGACAGACGTTTAGGTATGCATGTGAAATATTCGTCTTCCTCATGTCCTCGAGCGTTGATGAAAATTTCTGCACTCCGGTATCTGAAAACGAAGTTTAGTGTGTTGCGAGGCATTCCGGAATGCATTTCCGTCTTTCTGAAGGACTTCGCCCTTTGGAAAGTTCACCAGGCGCAATGACACTCAACGTTCACGTGTAATCTTGTTGACAGACCTTGAACCAGTCAATCGTTTAACCACTTCTTGTGATTCAGACCTGTGAAGAAGTGGCAGGTATTTAGATAATTATGTTCAGCACTGTTGTTAGTATGGCCTTTACATTTTGTTATTTAGCTGTAAACGAGAAAGGCCTATTCACTAGCAGAAAAAGGCGATTGATAGGAATAGTATTTTAATGTAATAACTTTTACAGAAATTTATAAAGTACAGTAATCTCACCAGAGATAACTTGAGTGAATTACTCTGTTAAATTAGTAAAAGCAAGGTAAACTAACAAGTCACATTGTAACCTGAACTAACATAACCTAAGTCATGTTGGTAATAGGTCTTACTGCTGAAAGAAAAAATGAAAAATTTGCTCCAGAATCAATGAAGTATGCTGTATCATTGAAGTTATTAAGTGCCAGTATGGTACTTTATGAGATTGTGTGTGGGGGACGGAAAAATGTCTGTCTGACTGACTGACTGACTGTCTGTCTGTCCGTGTGGCTGTACGCGCCATAACTAAAATACGCTTTATCGGATTTTCATGAAACTTAGTATACGCATTTATAATGTCCATGGGAAGAACCCTATTGATATTGAACCAAATCGGTTCACCGGTACCGGCGTCAAACCCAATTTAGTGTTTTTATTTAAAAGCGCCATAACTCAAATACACTTTATCGGATTTTCATGAAATTTGATATACACATTTATAATGTCCATGGGAAGACGTCTGTTGATATTGCACGAAATCGGTTGGCCGGTACCGGAATAATGCCCAACTTAGTGCATTTTTATGGTATTATATAACAAAAGGCCCCAAAACTCAAATATGCTTTATCGGATCTTCATGAAACTTGGTATAAACATTTATAACGTCCATGGCAAGAAGCCTATTAATTTTGGACCTAATCGGTTGACCGGTACCAGAGTAACGACTAATTAAAGGTCACATGTTTTTAAATTTTTGTCTACCGGTATAATGCTTATCAAACAACACCGCCAAACTGACTGAGTTGGCCAAATGGTAACGTCTTGGACTCGTATTCTGGAGGTCACCGGATCAATTCCCAGAACCGACCGATTTGACATGGGTTTTATTTTATTTTTTTATGTGAGTGCGCGATTGTCAAGGTATCACAAATCTGTAGTTCTACTGGTGCTGGTCGATTTTAATCTGATTAGAAAAACTTATTTTCTGCATATCATAATTGCAATTATAATTAATTCATCAAAAACATACTGGCACTTTGTTATATAAGTTTACCTGATTTTATTTTAATACATTCTCATGTTAGCTGAATTACATTATAAATTTAAAAAAAATATATATAGGTATAAATCACATTACACAACTTAACAAAAAAACAACAAACAAGGCCATGCAACAAATGTTAGTAGACTGAAAACTAATGCAGTGGAACGTCATTTTAATATTAGCCTATACAATCAGTTCCCATAACATTAAGCACTGTCATTTATTGTACAGCAAACATTCAGTTAACCAGATATGCTGCGAAAATTTGAATTAACAGAGATATGCACATAACTTAAAAACTGTTATACATGTACCGTTAAAATGTGACAAATTAATAAAACATGCACAAATTTTAATACCATGCAAATATGATGCATTATCGCAAAATTTGCAACAAAGTACGAAGTGAAACCATCAAATTTATGTTATTTCTTTCATGTCATGTACACATCTTTACACTAACATGTAAATTAGTGCATTATTAAAAATATGATTTTTCGTAAACTTCCGGCCCTTACTTGATGAGGTTGCTGAAGGATTGATGAGAAGTCCAGGGCCGTAGCTAGGCGGTGGCGAGATGGGCCCCCACCAAGGGCGCAGTTACAGAGAGGGCGCAAAATTAACCATGAAAAATCCGTCCTTTTTTTAGGCTGGTGCAATTTATCAAGCAGGAAAAATTCCAGAAGAAATCTTTCGGGTTATTAAAAATTACTGCACGTGAACTATCTGTAGTATTATGCCGATTGTCTACAAACAAAAAGCAGTCATGCAACATCTTTAATTAACACTTTTTTATTGACAAAGTATAACATAAATCATGAACAGTAGGGAATGATATAACAATAAAAATTAAAATGTACGTTATTATTAAGATAAAAGTGGTTCAACTATTCGAAAAAAAACTTCTACCTATATTAATGTGTTAACCATTTTAGTAGGCCTCGGGCCTATTATGTAATTTACCTATGATAAGTTACTAGATTTTATTATTTAATTCTTTTTTAAGTAGTCCAATCGTCTGAAAATAAGGTTTTAGTACCTTGAACGTCCAACCCTTAGTTCACTTTCGAATTGAGGTTTAGGTTTTCTTTGATAATAGCAATGTTTTTATATTAAAATAAACAATTTTACAGAAATTAAAAAGAAAATGTTCAGACCCCCCAGTATTGGAGGGCGCAGATTTGTCAAACTCGCCAAGGGCGCAGAAGGACCTTGCTACGGCCCTTGAGAAGCCAGGTGCTGTGAAATTGCATGTATGATGGTTGTTATTAAATGTATGCTACTGTTGACATCCTCAATCTTATCCTTCAAGGAAACATTCTTAAATTCGATATTGTGACTTAGCACCTTTTAGCGTGGACTATACCAAATTTGTTTGAATAGTGTTGTACCCATCCTCCTATGTGAATGAATCATAGTTTACATTTTCAGCATACCATCCAATAATTATGGTTATGGGGCTGGCGTTTCAAAACTATTAGATAGTTAACAAAATCATATGTCACTAAAGATGTTCCTATAGAACTGCCGAAATAACAAAATTTTATTTATAAAACGTACGTTATTGAAGTTTTGTCAACTCACCTAGAACACGAAACTTAAAGAGATAATAGTTAACACGAAATACTGCTTGTCGTAGTCGCTTAGCCTTCTTACTTAGGCCTACCGGTTAATAAAAAATGACGTAACAGAAAAAGAGAAAAATTGGTTTGGACTATAAGCCACCAATATTAAATCAGTATTTCGATTAGTTGCCGATATTTGTGGCTCCCGTACCTGTAACACAATAGTATAACATTTACTTTCCCTTATAGATTCAAAAATCAAACATTATTTGACTCAGGGCCTAAGCTACCGTACTGTATATTATAATGCAGCGTATACTGCGCGTTGTTGTTACCGTCTTCGTTTAGGGACGAAACCACAAGGCCTTCCAGGCAGGTTTCATACTTCAATTACCGAACATCAATTTATTTTTCTTGCCGAATGACAGGTAGGCAGAAAATCACTATGTTATGCCCTATAGGTAGAGTTAGCATATTTGTGAATGAAAAACTAAGTAACTTCAAGCGTATGCTCCATGAGTCAATCCTATTAGATAGTTCAGGAAAAAGTATTTTCACTAACACGAATCTTCTGCAGAATCTTATTTCTGTGCAGATTTAATGCTATCAAAGTACTGAGAGCGAGTTATATCTTTATAATAAAGGAGATTTCACTGTTGATAATCATCTGAAAATTTTAGTAGCCTACCTGTTGGAACAGTAATAATTATTATAGTAGCGGAATTAATATAAATCAGCATTTTTTATTTCAAATTTTGAATATACCTCAGTTGTTTCTTTCATCTGTCCAGTGAATATTGTTAAGAGGGCAAGTTTTCTTTCAACGGTTGCGTTATGGGCCAGGATGGCAAAGAAGAATTTGCATTTTCAACTGTTTCAACGTAAAAAAAATCGGGGTATTTTCCTGTTTTTTTAATATATAGGCAATGGCAAATCTCCGCGGTATCATCCTTGCCTGAATCACCTCGGACGAGTCGTGGTCATCACCCCATGGCTTCGTCCGGGGTCTGGACCTGCCTTCGGGCAGAACACTCATCATCATCATATATATATATATATTTCTTTTTTAATTTTTATTTTATTTTTATGTTTAACTGGGAGTTGAAATTTGACATTAAAACTTGCTGTATCAAAATTCCGTGCACTAATAAAAATTAGTTTAATAGATAACCAGACCTTAAAATAGAACACTGGAGCATTGCAAAATCTTAATCCCACGTGCGTAGTTTCTTTATAATATTAATATTAAATAAGATGACAGTAGCCTATTAACTCTAAAACTACCGGTAGGCCCTACTGTATATTTTGTACGCTTTACCGAATTAAACTGGGAAACGTCCAACCCCTGGCTTCGTCATAGGCGATAAAACCGATAAATAGATAATACAAAGGTCATTGTTTATATTGACATAAACTGAGCAATAAAACGGATAAAGATTATCTTAGTAAATCATTTTCTTTCAGGGCAATCGTTATGAAGTGAATGATGGCATAAATTAAAGATATTATAATTGGTAATTTAAGTAAGTAGGCACTATAACGTGCCACATTATTAAACAGTCTGCCAGTTTCCTCGTTTGATAGCATAACTTCATCCATGTTCAGGCATAATTTAACAGCGTTAGTGTACAGTACACAGGGGAGAATCCTGTCTTGTTTAGGGAGGGGGACATACATTTTTAAACATGCTAGTATTTGGAGGCACCTTACTAAAGCGTGCCTTGCGTCGGAGTGTGTTCACGGGTCGCTGTGGATTCCTACAAAATAGGAGGTAATCATTTTGGAGAAATGAGGATATGTGAAGACCTTAATGCTAATATTTATAATCACCACCCTCATATATTCAGATGTTTAGAAGTGATCAAGAGAACGGCGAATTAAGACACATACGTAAAACCACGCAGTGCAGTAAATAACGTCATATTAGAAAAATAAAAAAATACATTGAAGAAAGAAACAATAAAGGCGATGAATGAATATTTGTGTGGGCGCAATTCAAGATTTGATTGTACGCGAAGAAAGAAACAAGAATGCTATGAATGAATATTTGTGTGGGCGCATCACAAGATTTGATTACGCGAAGAGAGAGTCTCAGAAATAAAATATCAAGAATTTGACATATTTGTTTATTTTTTTACTTTAAACTATGTGTCGACAAAGGATTTAATGCCTAGCTTTCACAGTATTAATGTTTTAATGTCTAACTTTTGGCAATGTTATAATTTTAAACAGTCAACAAAGATAAAATATTTAACTACACCAGCCCTTATTGAAATTGCTCAGTCCCAAGTTTGTGTTAGATGGGAAAGATAATCTTGTCTTCGTAGGGATTCACATATCAAAATCCTACAAACCGCAGCTTTGTAGGAATTCACTTAACTTGGTGTTCACTGCTTTTAACAGTCATTTTCTAAAAATATATTTTCCATTTCCATCCATTATTTAAATATCCGAAGCATCTTTACGCAAACTGAGTTGATTGTGGGTGCTGCATATGGTTAGATTTAAGTTCAGAAGCTTGATCAGTGACTGACACTCAGCAGGTTTAAAGATCGTATTCCTAAGCGTGTTTTACACTTTCACATTGCTGTGTCACAGAAATTTATAAAAATATGCAGAGTGAAAAGAATTATAGAATGACAAAGTGCAAGCTTGCAAGAGACACCAAAACGATTTTTTTTTCTTATGCCATATTTTCCTATTGGATGCTGCATCTCATCTGACCAATTATTGCCTTAATGGACATACAACATTCACTTTTGCAAAATTGTCTGTTCTTTTCTATGCAAAGGTTTAACGGTGGGAACATGGACTGCCTAACGCGGGTGTCTTGCTGAAGTAAACCAAGAACTTGCAGAAAACACCAAAACCGACATTTGTTTCTCATGTCGTATTTTCCTATGACGTACGAAGCAACGGAATACAGGCACAATACATTTGGAATGGCTCCTTTCAAAAGAGGTTCAAAATTGTCTCCGTTGTCCTTCGTGTACAGGTTATATTGTCTAACACTGGCAAAGACTTCAGGTTTGTTATTTCATTTAGAATAAAATACGTTTATACTGCTCCATATTTCAGCAAAATTTTTATTTTTTTAAATTATAAGTATTTTACAGAAGTATGTATTCTCAGTCTTATTATCCGTGAATCACTTCAATTTATCATCATCATTTAGACCTGCTTAGACTCTTTGGATTACATTTTCTTCGTGTAAGCACACAGTTGTACAAAAATATTCCTGTGTTTAGCTTTATTGATTTAGCGCCTGTTTTTATATGAAGGTAAAAGTTTACATTTTCAAAAGATTTTTTACAAGTCACATCACAATATAAGTTCTAAAGTTACAAACATTTTCTTTATCTTATTTTTACCTTCTCCATTTAGTGTTGGCTTGCATAGCTTGTTACATAATACACTCTGAAGCTTATTGCTATGGTAAATACAGCTTTGTGTACAGAGTATCACAGAAATATCGCTACTAGAAGAAAATAATACTACACCGTAAATACTTCAATCGGTCCCTGGTTTGAAATTCATGATTACCTACGTAGATATAATTTGTCTCTGGCCATGGCCTCATCGTTTAGGGCCCTCATGGAAACAAAAAAGGTTTTACGGAGAACTACGAGTACGAACAAGTCTTTTAAGCATTTTCAGCAAACTAACCATTTTTGGTAACAGAAAATAACGCTTTCCATTAATAACTCCGTAAAAATACATAGCTTACATGGTATAAACTACAATGTCAATTACAATTTATAATGTACCTGTTGTCTTGTAACTTATACTAGAGTAGCCTGTTTTGCTAAAGTTTAAATAAAATTATCGTAAACTCTTAAATATAGAACATATGGATTAGCGGAATTCTCTACAACAACAATCCTTGCTAAAAAATTTTAAGAGTGGTTTATCATATTTAACACCACAATTTGTTCACATTTTAAACATAATTCGGACAGATTTTACGTGTCGTGCGTCTCTTCATTTACGACATATTTTGATGCTATGAGAAACGGCTATACAACGATTGACAGTTTGAATTTACTAGAATTTTCTAAATAAAATTTTACTTTGATCTTGTATTAAAAAAAACTTTTTAAATGTATTTTTTTAAATTTATTGTGTAATACAGCTAACAAGAGTACGTAAAGTATTAAAATACATTTTATAGATCATACTTCATTGGTTGCAGAACATATTTTACAAATTTCAGAGCATATTTTACAAATTTCAGAGCATATTTGCATGCATGTTATCATGTTCTGGTAGAACATTAACTTCCAGGCCTTAGTTATGATGACAATAATAATTGTAACTATAAACGGAAATTGATAACGCAGAGTTGTTGCCAATCATTCTTATAATTCCAGGTGCTATGTTAGGTTGTCTGAATACGTTAAGTGTGCGTCCCATTTTTGTGAATAACAGGCGTATAAAAGATCCGGGTGGGGGTGGGGAATTAATTACAGCACACTCGCGACGGTTACATAACTTAGCGACACAACTGTAATTAAATAATTATGAAAAACAAAACAACTTGCGAAATACTAGGCTTAAAATCAATTCAGACGCTGCATAAATAGATTTACGTGATGTACAATTCTACACAAATGGAATTACCAGTGAGTTCTATGGTAAGATTTGAACACTGAACTCACAATGCATTCTTTGTCCCCTTCTATCAGTAGCCGAGTATATCTTGACCTAGGACGGAAACGGATCGGAAAACAGGATGGTTACCATCACTAGAGGTCGTAATTCAATTTCCGGCGATCCAAAATTTCATTGCATCACTAGGGAAGAAAATCGGTATAACATCTCGTATAAGTGACTTTCTATCCCTGTGATAGATTTTATTAATGAAGTACTGCATTCGACCACGACATTTGAAGTCTAGTTTCCATGGTGATAGACATTTTCAGGTTCCCTGACTAAAAATTTATTCTCGCGGTGGGGGGGGGGGGGGGGTTGCGTGCAGATTGGCACACGTGCACATCGGCACAATCGCATTTTCGTGCACTTTGGCATATTTTTATCTTGCAATATCATCGTGCTCATCGCCACACAACCCTTCGTAGGGGTGGACATAGAGACAAAGTTGGAATTACATTATCGTATTGAATGCAATGGAGTTCACAGTAACTGCTAGATAGACAGAAAGACAAACACTTTCTTTTATTATTATAGATACATACTGTGTACATTAATATTATAATTGAATTGTTTAGAAATCATTCATAAAGTATCTGCCTGCGATTGAATGAGAATTAACCTAACCTAACCTATTAACCTAACCTAACCTAACCTAACCTAACCTGACAACAAATCTACGGTATCTACAATCGGTTTCCTTAGCCGCGGTAGCTAAGGGGTGCTGCCTTGGAGCTGTGGTGAAGGAGGCTGTAGGTTTGAGTCTCTATGTCCACCCCTAGCCCCAACGGGTTGTGTGGCGATGAGCACGATAATATTACAAGATAAAAATACTATGCCAATGTGCACGAAAATGCGACTGTGCCAATGTGCACGACACCGGTGGGGGAATAGAAGGTTCTGTGTCCTTCAGACTGTGAACCATATGGGTAGAAAGCGAAAAACGTTATCGAGTTTCAGCAAATTTAACTAAGTTTTTCAGTTAAATTTTATACACATTATGTCACTCTTTTTTACAACCTAAAATATTTTGTATAAAATAAATATATAAAAATGGTTGTTAAAAACCTAGACAAGGTCTACCACCCGACCGCTGCGTCATCTACCAGAGCAGATGGCAGGATTGGGGGGCATGTAGTGAGCATGCCGACACCCACGGCAATTAATGATGGTAGGCCTTGTCCCTTCAGGGATGTAGCGCCACATAGTTTCTTTTTTTTAAATTGAAAACCTAGAAAAACTGAGAAATCTATTTTACTCAAGTTCTTGGCTGATAATGCAACACATTTTAGCTTAAACGGTCTGCGCACGTGCTGATAATCTCTGTAAGTCGCAAGTCTATTGGTTTGTTAGTTGTTTATTCACACAATTCAGTGTTTTACAGTTATTTAACAAATATTACAGAATTCTTTTTTTTTACGACGCATTATTTTCTCATTGGATGTTTAAAATTATAGTTTCAGTCATTTTCTGGAATCGATTTCGCATATTTACCTGGATCAACTCCCCCCCCCCCCCCCTCCACATAATTCACTATTAAAATTGCTCCTTGCGTAGCAATTTTTGGTCAGTTACTTTGACATTTTCAACCTAGCCCCTAGACCACGGCTGCGCAGCTGTGGCACATTGTGCCACTGTGCGGTGGGGTAATGTATCCCACTACAGTCTCCCTTGACGTCAGCATAAAGCAGTTTCGACGTGACACTGAATATGAAGAGCTGGTATCATACGTCACAGAGTGGATGGGGTCTAAAACGTTTCCCCTCAGTTGCTCAGGTATGCCCTAGACATAAAAGCAAATAAGACTTACTAAATGAATGTTTAATTAAAAAACAATTATACCCTTATAATTTATTGTTTATGATTTAAACTTAAGAACATTAAGTAAAAGAATGTTGAACTATTTTTCTAAAAGACATATAAATTCTATTACAGAGTAAGTAATAGCTTTTTTTTTAGTTTGAAGTGTCTAGACTTCAAATCTTCAATTTAATTGGAAACAATTTGAAACCTGCACCGGCAAGGACTTTTTCGCTGTGAAACCCAATAAGATACACAAAATAAGTATTTTTCTCGAATTCTAATTTCTTTACAGCTCTGAAAATTTCAGGGTTTAATTTGGTAAATGCTTACAGGGTCAGGTTAAAAAAAAAATCTAAATTTCACAGGTCGGTCCCCTTAAGACAGAGGAGAGAGAAGGTAGCCTACATGATGTGTCACATCAGATTTTGATATCACTACGTTATTGTGGTGAGACTACTGTAGGTGACCAGCAAAACATAGCACGATCGCATTACGAAGAACATCGTCGGTATTCCCTATAATGGAATATCTCACTGCGATGGGAACGACGACTCGGTAACGGAAATTCCAATCCAGTTTCTTCAAGCTTGAGAGGAGATCATTTTCTGACAGATGCTCCTGAATCCCTATGTTTAAGCTGTAATCATCAAGTCTGCTATCTATGATTGAGATTACCTCAGTTCTTCTACTGTAGATTCTACTCTGTTGTTTTCGATGTAGCAAATTCTTCATCCATCTTCATGACAATGGATAGCCGATAGCCCAACCAGTCTTGTTTTATTGATGGCCGGGATTTCGAATCAGATTCGGGGTTTGTGTTTTTCTAGCTGGTTTTACTTTCTCTCAATCCATTGTTTTAGGTAGTAGGTATACTGTATTAGAGTACAGTGAAATCTCGATACAACGATTTCACAGGGACCAGAAAAATATATTGTTGTAAAGAGATATATTGTTATATCGAGAATTTACAAAAAATGTTCAAATTTTGGTAGTAGCCTACATAAGAAACAACTTCAGTAGCTGAAATTCTTTAAGTACCGGTATTTAGAGAAATAAAGAATTTTATCACACGAACTTCTATACTGTACTGTATTCACTCCACCCTTATTACTCTATGAGCAAACACATTTTACATCATGAACAGGATGACTCATTTTTGCCCCTGTTTATAAAAGTCAGAAATGACAGTCTGTTTAGCTTTTTTTTATAAACAGGGGTACACAGAATGCCCTTATTTGATTCGAGGTTCACTAAATGACATGGAACACTCGACAGAAAATTCTGCAGAGCCTCGCAAGCACAAGACACATACATAGAGGCAATGGCTTCAAGTGCGGTTAAGGTTGGTAGATGCACACTTTGTTCTACCTCCTCTTCTTCATCTTCCGCCTGCTTGTTTTGGATTTCCTCAATGTTTTCTTCCGTTAGCTCCGGGGAGTTCATGATTTGCACTTTCACGATCTATTTTTATCCTTGTACCGAGGAAAAGGTATTTTACGGGGATTCTAAATGTAATCGTAATGGAGAGGTTTATCGTTATTAAGAGTATCGTAAAACCGAGGGGAATTTTACATTATTTTAATGGAAAGAATGCCGGGACCAAAATATGTTAACGTTATAAAGAGTATTATCGTTATATCGGTAATCGTTGTACGGGGATTTCACGTACTTATATTTTATTTTATTACGTTTAGGCCTAAATTCACAACAAATTAAAATTAACAGGAAGTATATTAATTTTTTTCACAACTTTCCTGAAACAACCATGTAAAACCAAAATATTCATAATCTTATATTATTTCCGTATTTTTACACTTTTAAAAGCGTATAAGCTACTGGGTCAGTTCGTACGAGTCAGGTATCAATCGAAAGTTTTTCACTCCGGTTTGAATAATTTGCATACTGCTGAGCTTTAATAAGTAGAAAAGAATGTTTTGTTTCCATATCTCGATCAAAGGCCCCATAAGCGGCTCATTCAATGAAAATTATTCATAACTAAACAAATGACAAATGCTAGACATTAGAACTTTAATACTGTGAAATCTAGGCATTAAATTCTATTATCCTCAATTTGGAAGCTGAAATGTACATTAAAATAGTTGCCACAACAATCAAATACACCGCAAAATAGAATTGAATGTTAAAATCAATTTCGAAATACCTCGCATGTAAGATTCATTAAAAAAAATAATTAATTTGAAATGTTAACATTTACATGGTCGTCTGTGCATTTATTGAATCCACATGTAAAACTACATTATACTTAGGCCCATATGTGAGTACTCTATGTTTAATTTTAAACGCTTCTTAATTTTGTGCCAGTATTAATTCGCTCACAGATTGTTTACAGCTTGAAGGTGGCTTCGCTATACTTCTGACTTAACCTGTACGGCCGTGCTAAAGCTGTCGTGAATTATATACGGACATTAACCGCCGGTCCATTCTGTAAAATCGGCATGTGTTTTAACCATTCCTTATGCGTGGTTGTGTAATAAGTGTGTACTTAATTCTAGTTTTTCTGGCTTTTATTTCAAACATGGGTTGATGCAATATGAAAGTTTCGCATTGGTTTAATAGTCCATTATGTATTTAGTACCGTCGGTTTCCGAATCATAACACATGAAAATATAAGTTATCTGCACTCGATACTGTGCATAAGTTTAGTACACTCAGTTTAGGACGGCAGTAGATTAGTGTAATATTGGTAATTTCCTCTACCCATAATATAGGTAGGGAATTATTGTGTTCTGTCCCCAAATTCGTTGTCGCATTTTCAACATGAGGACTTAAGAATCCAAAAATGCTATTTCAGAAAGATTTGTGTGCGCGTTCAGCATTGCTCGATGAAATTTGAAATTTGTATAAGGGTTGACTGCATTTCCTTGATTGGTATTTTGTTACTGTCTGGGTTTAAAATGATCCGTATCGTGTAGCTGTTGGTGACAAACTCTCCGGATATGATGTAATCTGAGTCGGCTGATTGAGTTGTGAACAAGCCGACGAGAACGAAGATCACGGTTGATAGATGCAGGAAGGAAGTGAGTGTTAAGGAATCAGTTCCCTGTACAAGTAACTTCCTTCGGTGGCTTGGCAGGTGATATTTTAATAACAAGACACGAATTCATTATTTTCTGTAGCCCATGGAGCATTTTGTTTTCTTCGCAAATGTCATCCTGGATATCTTTACTATAGGCCTAAATAATAATGATAACATTGTTTATGACAGGAACAACTTGATTACTGCTAGCATGGATACAAACTAAAATAAAACTTAACTGAATATTTAATTTAATTTATTATTGTTATTGTTGTTATTATTATTATTTTTATTGCCATTATTATCATTACACGCCCTTGAAAGACAAGCTTTCAGGAGGATTAAGGGAATGATGAGAAATGGAAAATGAAAGGATGAAAACATTGCATAATTACTTATCAGTACCTTTTCATTTAATAGGGTTTGGGGGAGGAAGAGGGGATGGAAGAAGGGGGTCATAGGTATTCCAAGATGTTGATATTAATGAGTGATTAACATATTTAACATGGAAATGATGGTCATAAATAGTTATAGGGCCTTCGTTTTTCGGATATTTTTTTTTACATTTCGAGAAACTTTGTCTAAGTATCTCGGTTAATATTGGGTCTACAGATTCGTTTTATCAACCAACATTTAGCCAATTTAATGCTCTTCAACTTTGTGTTGTACTATGGTGCACAAAATATGCTTAGTTTACGAAATAAGCGAAAAACTGAAAAAAAGTCCAAACATTTTGAGGTTTTTGCGCCTCCCTCCAAGTTAGCACAGGGTCCTCGAGGTCGAAAACTTAGGATAGACATCCTTGAGTACCCCCAAATAACCTGTAAAAATTTCATTAACTTCGGAATATTTTCATTATATCGACTAGACTAAAATTATTTTGAGTGTAATTTAATTTTAAAAAATATATTATTTATTTATTCATTTTTAGTTTAAACTTAGTGGCCTTTTGATGCAACATTCATCATTAATAGGTAAATTAATCATATTTTTGTCTCTTCTAAAATTTAATAAAACATGAAATGATTGCTAGGCATACGTACAGTTCTTAATGCGTACAGTTTAAGCAACATCGATAAGAGTTGTCAAGGAAATCGCAACAAATTTTTACGCTGCATTTAGTTGAAGCATTACGTTACAAACCGGAAGTTCCACGGTTTGCTTCCTGAAGTCTTTGCGGGTTTTCAGGTGGCTTATTGTCTAAAACTCACGGAACCTGAGGCACCAGGAACTACTCTACCTGTCCACTGTTTTTAGGGAGCAGGAAAAGTATGATGGTAAGACTAAGAGAAATAGTTGACCTGATTCGTGTCACATCGCCGGCGGATGTTAAATCCTAGAAGTTCTCGTTGATACTGTTCAAGCTCTGTTCTCCTCCCCCAACACGAATATATATTCTGGAAATGGCATGTTTGAACTCGAACTTGAATATCGAAAATATATTTTAGTTTTGAACACTTCTAACGGTAGAGGTAGAGAAGTAAAAAATGTCCAATGTGTTTCTGCTGTAATTCTTCATATAAGAAAATATAAATTTTATCCATATCCTCTTGATTATGTTTTTATCATCCTTATTATAAGGATTATTAGTCTTTTATAATCGCATAAGAAATGCTTTTTTTTTTTTTTTAATTTCTCAGAGTTCACTGGCAATTAACGATGTTTGTGTGCAGTTTATGGATTTAGCACGGCCATACAGGTTAAGGAAGGGGTACAGCCAAATCATCTTCAAGCTTTAAACAGTCACCGATACTGCCACATAGGTAAGAAGTGTTTAAATCGAAATCTCGACTATTCACATTAAAGTTAATGTAGTTAAATGTAGTTTTACACGAGGATTCAACGAATGCACAAGCGAGGACAAAAGAAATCGTAAGAGTTCAAATTTGTTGTATTTTTAGACATATTGTACACTTGAAGTATTTTGCAATTCGTTTTCCGATTTTCATGTTAAAACTTACGTTAAATTAAAATTGAATTAGCCTAATCCTACATTTTTAGATTTGCTTGATGGTTGAAGTATTTTAACATTAATTTCAGCTTCAGCAATTATAATTTGTTTCTTTATGAATTTTATTACTCATTGAATCACCTATGGGATTTGGATAGCGATATCAAATCGAAGTATTTATTCTGTTTGACTTCATACTTTAATTACAAATTTTTCCTAAGTACCTTGTTAAAACTCTACAGAATGGAAATTAGTCAAATCGAAATGAAAAAAAAACCCTTCGATTTATACGTCGCTTGTAAATACTGGTCCAGTATTTGCATTGAAAAACGTAAAAAGTAACTTAATATATTTGATTGTTTTAAATATATATATTTATATTTATGTAAGGATGGAATTGAGGATTTTCTTTTGTGAAATTGGTGAAATATTGTGATTTGATATAGCCTATTCAGTTTTGATATGAGATTTCCTTTCAGTGATATCATTGCATTGCCTTGGACTAAAATTAGCACAATGTCTTCTACAACCATCTGGTGTGAGGCTTTTTAGTTTAGTTAATTGCAGTGAGTCAAAATAAGTTAAAATTTGTATGGTTTTTATGAATATAGTTCATTAGTGTAGTTTTCTTGATATTACCACCGTTAATAGCTTTTGTATCGGATATCATGTTCTCGGTGATGCTTTCTAGATTTTTTAATATAAGTTTAACTTTTGCCTTATTCTTGATCAATTCACAGTCTGATCCTTCTGTTGTTGGTACGTCTTCAAAGCCACTACGTCCTACCTAAAATATATCCAATTTGGTTTTTATGTCCGCCATCAGGTGATGTCCATATGCAAATTCTGTCAGTGGGTTTGTTAGATAGCCAGTAACTTGTTCGATCAGATCTCAATGATTCGTTTCAGGAGTTGAAGCGTTTATTTTATAAGGGTCTAAGTGCCAAAATCATGATTTTTCACCTGATAATTTTAAATCTATCTGTGTACGCAGATCAATGCATTTCAAAAGGGCCCAAGGTCCAGGGAAACCCACGTTAGTAACAATACATTCCAAGATAATTATAGCGCTGGGTGTATCTCCGGCACATCTTTCTGTGGGTCTGCGTCTTGCTTTCTACACAATCATGGTTGTACCATTTTGACCCTTATAAAAGTAAACGCTTCAGTTAGTGTTAAAGCAGATATCAACATAATGCATATTTTCTGTGATGCTGTATGAATGTGAGGAAGATCCTGTCAGTTGTCTCTGTGATTACGCAAGAACAGAGGCTAGTTACTACTAGACTGCTTTTTTTGTGGACGGAATGACCTTGCATTAACTTCCAGATTACGTAATGTTAAGTTGGTATTGATTGATTTTATTTGGAATACTTTATGATTTGATTAACTCCTTTATAAATGTGCACAGATTTAAAACAACTATTGTATTTGCTTTAGCTTATAGTTTATACAATTTCTTATATTACTGGCGAGAAATTATTTCAAGAAATCGAAAAGTCGCTAGTTTGAAATTTGCTCTTTGTCAGTACCTATAAAGTTGATCCCAATGTACTGCAATTTGGTGATTTTCTACTTACATCTACACACACAGGCTAACCGAAGTAGTAAAATCCGCATATTGGAAAACTTGATACATATTTTTTGTGTGAACTAAATTTCGAGGATCTTACTGGCTACAGAATGACCGACAGATACCTCCCACTTTTCCATTTAAGTATCTGGAGTTCAGTAGGTTATCATTAATTTATTCTAGCGCGATTATTTCTAGCCATTGTTATAGTTAAGGAACTTGAAAATTCATGAGAATTAAAAAAATAAGAGAGAATTTTTTAAAATAACTCCCTGGTACTTATTTCATTGTATTTATTTTATGTTTAAATACTTCATTTACAACTATAACCAAAAAAGAAGTGATTTTTAATTCGTTGTGTACATCAGTGGAATAAATGTAGAGCAAGCAAGGCAAGCAATGCTTGCTTGATTTAAGTTCTCAGTTATAGTGTAACCACCTCAGATTAGACCAGCTATGTGCAAAGCACGACGCGTGGGTCAGACGCGGCCCTCAGATAGGTCCAATCCGGCTTGCGGCAGGAAAGGAAAAAAATGTATTTCACTGTATTGCTTATCTTCTATTGGGTGACTCCATGGTGAATTTTAACAGAACTCATGACTTTTAGCATTGGATAAGCCTTAGATATTATCATTCTTCTATATTTTACTGTAGACTGAAAACAGTAAAATCAGATGTTCACCACAAATTACTTGAGTTGCAAAGCACCCAATTGTTCTTGTTTTTTAACGTCTCTAAGCTTGAATTCTACAAGTCCTTAACGAAATTACGTTTTAAAATTTTGATTTATCGTGCCCAGAAGGCTATCGCCATGTTTGCAACTTCATTGTGCGTGAGCATGTGCTTTCTTCTGTAAAGCGTCGAAAAATTTGTGTCGAAAACAGATTGACTTCACTCCTGGGGCTCACCTCGTTCCAGTTGCAACCGGACTTATAAACCTATGGGAAGTACAGTCGCAGTTCCACCCGTACTTCTTAATAAACAATAAGAAAAATATTTCTGAAAATTGTACCATTTCAGCATTTCAATAAACTATTTGGGCCCGCCTTGATTCAATTTTTCTATCATTTGTCCCTCTCCCATAGATGTTTGCCCATCACTGGATTATTATCTGCAAGTAGCATATGAGAGCTGCGTAAGTAATATCAGGCTTATCCCTTTCTAAGAAAAATTTAAAAGGTTGGGATACGGCCAGCAGCGTCGCCAGGAATTTTACTAAGGGGGGGCAAAATCAATTTCGGACCTTAATTTCAAATGATTAGGCTAAACACATTAATATTCACTTAGTTAAACGGATCGTTATTTTGAACCCAAGCTGAAATCGACGAGGCTACAAAGTTTTTTAAGTTAACAGAATACGCTCTTTTGAGCAATGGCCTTGGTGAGATATTATTATAAATACACATTATAGTTATAATTAGTTAATACTTGCTAAACTCATTATAAAGTAATTCTATTTTTAGGTAGATTTTCGAAGAAAAATCTACCTATTGCAATGGATACCACTTTATGATTTTCGAAAAATTCTTTCATATCTTTACGTTTCATGCTCCCCTAAGTACGAAACCACCGCCCGTTCAAAAAAAAATTTTGTGATATTTATATATATATATATATATATATATATCTTTACACGATAGCGGCCGTAATTTTGAAGATATTTGAACCAAATTTTATTATGTTATTTCTAGGCCCAATAGTTCGGACAAGTTCGTTAATGGGCAAAATTGGCCCAAGGGGGTGGTCGGGGGAGGGGGTTGAAATTTTAAAACATTTATATCTCGGCCCCTATGAAGTATAGAGGGAAACTTTGTTTGAATAAATTAGAGTACTCCCTATGGAGTTCACAGTGACACCAACAATTCGGGGGTTCGAGTGAGGGTGGGGGTGGGGGTGGGGGATGAAAATTCGAAACTTTTGAAACCACGTCTTGTGGGGTATCGTTGAAAAGCTCTTGATGAGTACTCTACAAATCAATAAATAGTTTCTTGATAGCTCTCATATGACGCGAGATTTTAATGTTTGAAAATAATAACACTTAAAAGAATTATTATAATATCATAATTTTGTCTTGTTTAGCGGCTTTGCTAATTTTATTCATTGTTGATCTTGCGCACGGCCTCCCAGAATATTATATCCTATTCTTGTTGTCGAAACAAATGATTGTAGGCTCTTCCTCTTTACCGAATTCAGTTCTTATTACTGCAGGTTTACCATGCCAAGGCTAAAGAAAAAGAGTGCTATGCAGCGACAATAAAATTAAACCAAAAGCACTTCGAAATCTACCTCCGCCTGTAGGCCTGCCTAAAGGGATTTTTTTTATTCTCCATGCTACAACTGTAGGTTGACAAAGAGTACCACAAATAAATTAATCCATAAGGCAATCCAGAGGGGGGCATTTGCCCCCCTGCCGACGCCCATGGATACGGCAGGAATGGTGTTGGGGGGGGGGAAGGATTTATTTTGAGAAAGCATCATAATTACATTTGGGATTCATTTATCCGTACACTGGCTGACAAAATGTTTTTATGCCGGTCTTACTTGAATTAATTAAAAATCTTCAGGTTCTCTATATGTAGTGAGGAAGGAAACTGTACCCCTACGTGAATCTGATTCCAGCAACAGCAATTGTGTTCTTTAGTGATATTTTTTTTTCTATTTTTCTTTGAAGGGCTCAAAATTAAGCACGATTATATTGAACTCTGAAATGCACGAGGTTTGGATCCATAAACCCATACCGGACTGCGTAGAAAACAGTTAATAAGATGATTAGGCCTATGGTTTGTTATACTATAGGGCTTGGTCGTGGCGCAGTTGGTTTAGGCAGTGCGCTATAAACAGGGAAGTTGCGTGTTCGTTCCCCGATGGGGTCGTTGTGACTTGTGGCACTGTAGTCAGCCTCTTACAGAAATGTGTATAAATGTGTGGGAGCAATCCTGGGGGGGGGGTAAAAGCAGCCGCTGCGCAAGGCGGACAATCGTACCACCTTCCAAATATCTAAATGGCTGGGTGGGAGCTTCAACCTCCTGGAACCCAGAGGGTCTTCATGTCCTACATAGGGGTTACTTCACTTATTCTGTAATTTTACATGAATATTATTTTCTTCCAATTTCTTATTACAAATTTGTTTCATAGTTACTGTAGTAAGAAAACTGGAAACATTATTTATACATTTCGGAAGTAAGAGTACAAGTTGTGAAGGAGGGATTACTTTATATTTTTCTTTTGAGCTACTACTTGCGTTAAATTGAAGGAAACTTGGGGCATTGTGCCCAGAGTGGTTCGCGGTTGTCTTTACGCGTCAAGGGAAGAGAAAATTACAGGTTTCGTGAGAGAAACTCTGGTTTGTAATGCAGTAATTGATATGATATTAACTATGGATATGCGGTGAAGTGCAATACCAAACGAGTCTTTGGCATTAAACAAAAGCAAGGTTTAAAAAATAATTATAATACCAAGTATAATTATTATAAATTATATTGTAAGTTATTTAAAGTCTGTAAAGGCTGTTTTCTGACTCTTTCATTTACATGACGAGTGTTGATTTTGATCAGACAGTAAGGTTTAGCAGTAGCCTACCTCGGATATGAGCGAATCATGGTCGTTTATAAAATGCTTGCAAGGATGCGATTTCATCGGATAAAACGTCAGCTTGTTTAAACCGTCATAGTACCACTATGCAGTGATTAATAGGCTACGTCATCCATCTCAATTCCTACTACTTTAAAACTTGAAAATTGAGTTTTTAATCAATTAAATTCAGATGATGTAAATTTACAAATAAACGATTAAAGCTTAATTTTGAGGTTAACCATTTTCTGATACACTGCTGGTAGCATTGGTTAGTAATCCATAGCACATTGGATTGTATATTCATTTAGTTTGCCGAGTTCTGACAGCTGGCACAATGATGATTTCATATTAAGCAACAGAAGTATGAAAGTAATTATTGTATATTTAAATGACCAGTGGACGTAAGTAAATAAATAAATAAATATAATCTGTTACATTTTATTCGTGGAATAGTTTTAATAAATCCCACACGAGATTTCCAGTTTCATCATATATAACTAGTTTATAACTAGAGACCGGATTTTAAAGGGAAAATTTTCACTCAAAAAAGGACGAAAAAAGGGAAAATTATTGCCAAAAAAGGTGGGGGAAAAAAGGGAAAATTATTGCCAAAAAAAAGGATATAAAAGTAAGAGAGTGTCAAAATTCAACAGAGAGATACATGTTTGTTTTATGTAAAGCCTTTGCTTTCTCTACGGCTGCTGATTATGAAACATCTAATGACTGAAGAAATTTTTTGATCTTGTTGAAATTCTCACAGAGGAAAATAGCACACGAAATCCATGTTCCCCACCTTGTTATAATGGGAAACTTAGTCAATGGCAAGCCTGTGATTTCCCTGAAACGATCTATTCTGCTGGGAGGAATTATTTTTTCAATGGTGAATCAGTGAAAACAATTTTTAATGTTTTCATATTACCAAATACTGGGTAATTTACGCATTAATTAGCAAAAAAGGTACTGGAAAGGGAAAGTTCCTAAAAAAAAAGGGAGATGAGCCTAAAAAAGGGACGTTAAAACCAGATCATTTGCAGTTGAAACTTACTCAGTAATGTCGTGTTCAATTTTATCACGTTTTGTGATGAAATATAAAAAAAGGAATTCTCTTTAAAATCCGGTCTCTATTTATAACATCTTATAAATACTTACATTACCTGTAACGATAGGATTTTAATCGCGAATCCACAGTGCCCCCTCAGTTTTACAGAGGCCGCCTTGTATCGGAATCCAAAGCCAATAGGCTTGTAGGATACGATGAGAGAATAATAAAAGTCCAAGGAAAATAGCTGTGTAGACCATCCATATTAACGAAAAAAAACACCTTAACTAATAATAATATAATTATTACTATAATACAATATGTATAAATATATATATATATATTATAATGTATATAGACACTATATATATATATATATATATATATATATATATGGTGTTTGTGTAGACTATAGGCATCCTACCACACTAGTATTGTATTGTAAAAATGCATAGAGAATGATTCACTTGTTGCAAAGAAAATGTGTAACTTACTGTAGGTTTGTTTTAAAATCGAAAGCGATTAAAATCTTAGATACGTATATTCCAAATTCTGTCAGATCCATGATCGATAATTTTTTGCGCGAATATCTCCAAATTTGCAATTGGTAAAAAAAGGGTTCCTACCAAAAATTAAGACTCTTATCTTATATTACAATGGGTAATTTAAATTCATCTTTGTGAACATTTTGATTTCACGGAGAAAAGTCACTATGAAAAATCCACCAATTATGGATAAAAACCACTTCAGTTATGGGTGGAATTAGTACGCCTATAACTGTGCAAAATAAAGAGGGAAGTAGGTAGGCCCCATCATAAAAATAAATACATAACGTAATTTTCATTTGTGATTAAGTCCAGAGAGAGACTATTACAGTGTTTTGCAGATGACAAGCGGTTTGTTCTTCTCCTGCTTAGATACGCGGACCAATCAGAGACGGCGAGACGGAGGGAAGACCTCTTCCTGCTAGCGGCACTGTTTAGCTCGTACACGTGATTGGCGGTGAAGGAAAACGCTTCTCATTTGAAAAATACCGTAGTAGGCTTGTCCGCAGAATGGCAATAGGGCTTCGGCAGATCGCCGTCCTATCACTCGTACAGAAATATAAACACCACATGATGGAAGACAATTGCCATGATGTTGCCATACTTCGTGGGGTATATTGTCCAGGTATTAATTTTTACGTTTAAGTTGCACGAAAACTACAAACTTTATTGCAAAACAGGAAAGAGAGAATTTATTCCTTATTCTTTACTATGCTGATGCGAGAAAAAATTAAAACAGTACGATATTAGTTATCTAGTAAAGCATGGTTAAATGTAGGAATAAAAACACATTTTTCTGAGAAAAGTACTCTGGACAAAAATGACATTTGAATTTTGTCTACCTAAGGAACAAGCTGTTAAAATCTGCACAGTTATGCTACTTCTGCTATGTATAATAAATCAATTATCAGAATTCATTGGTTTTTCATATTTCGCCATATTGAGTAACGGTATTCGGAATTTATTTTGTATGAGATAGGAAGTCAGTGTGCAATTTATAGTATGCATGCGCCCGCTATTCTTAGAGCACTAATTCAATTATTATTGTCTACTTCAGGAGGCAGATCGATTCGATCCTTGTAGCCCTCTCTTTCTTGACAGGTGTGACCTGTGATACCTCTGTTTTACAGTCTCGTGAACTCCTTTAAGGGCCTCCCCTGTGATTTCTACCCCACAGCACATTTCAGCATTTGGGGTGAGGATCGTGGTCTGTATCTCTTACACGGAATATCCATTTTGTTTCTTGTGCGTGAGTCCTATCGTGTCCACACGTCCCCTAAAATAAACTATTCTGGTACTTTCAAACGTTCTTGGACATTCTGTGATTTATAGTAGGCATATCCAGCATTTTCGACTTTTCCTCTTTGGAGGTGAACAGTGGAATGGTCTGTTAGGTCTATTTTTAAATTTAATAATTAAGGAATCGCGCACAATGTGCGAATGCATGAATAAATATTAACTTCTTTGAGGACGGGCATAGTTTTCCTTATACATCCAAGACTATTACTTAGAAAACTGAATGGGTTGCCGAGGCCCATACATCTCATACACCCATTACCGGGAGGACGCAGGTTCAAGACCCATGCTCGGAAAATGTGAAGAGAATGGTGGTTTCCACTCGCTAAGGCGTATTCATTATGCAGTTTTTATGCCCTCGACTTTAGAGAAGCCAGACCCCAAACCTAAGGCAGTGACTTATGATGTTTTCAATGCCGATTTCTTTGTTTATTGATGTGTTATATGGACTACTTACCCATACGTCACCCCTTTGATTTGGATTAATAACGTGAGAAGTGAAGCTGAAATCAACCAATCATGGTGTTCTATTTCGATAACAGCCAGCATCATTCTTATCCCTGGTCAGTTACCACACCTTCTTACACACACACACACACACACACACACACAAAAAAAAAAAAAAAAAAAAAAAAACATATTGGCCGCGATGAGTAAAGTAATACACTAGATAAACCTCGTTAGGTCAAGTGAGGCATCAAACGACAAATAGTTCAAATACCGATGGTTAAGCAGGCAATACAGATGCGAAGTGTGTGTCAAGACATTTAAATAAATTTGTGCATTCCGCTTAAGTATTCAGCGAATGATCTCCATAGCATGAATGAAATGCGGTTGTTCTTATGTTCATAAGTATTATGTAAAAAACTGCAGACGATAAGGGGTAGCCTATATCAATAGCGTAAACCAGCGTTTCTCACCCTTTTTGAACCCGAGGACCTCTAAAATGTCTAAAAAAATTTACGGACCCCTAATTTTACATCCCATTTTTAAAAGAAGGCCTATATTTTTAATATTTGAGGTATTAATTATAGGTCATTATAACAAAATATGTGAAAAAATTTTACTTCTTTACTTTCCACTTGCTTTATGATATTTTTTAATTATGTCTGCGAACCATCTGCACCATCTTCGCGGACCAACAGTGGTTGTAGATTGTATTTCAATATTTCAAGTTATTTACGTTGTAAGACCGTTATATGGACCTGTTATTCGTGTGGTCATGTTAAGTTCTTATTAAGCTTAACAAGGTCTAACATTGTACGACGTTTTATGTTCTTTTGAATAGTAAATTTTTAAAATGAATTTCATTTCGCCTATGGTTAGAATAGTAATCGGAAAACTTTTTGAATGAATCGTGATATATTTATAAAGAAATGGATATCCGTCTGGTTGACTTAGGCTACGTTTGTGTGTTGTCAAAAACATTTACACCATCTAGTTTATTGGCCAAATTTTCAATGCTGATTAAGTTATTTCATTCTGAATTGTAAATGATAGTAGTAATAGGAGCCAAGTGTGGAGGCCTCCGTAGGCTTAATCCATTCTTGCCTAAATTTAGTAAGATGTTTGCTAATTTAATATGTCACGCCTTGATTTCAATGTGCAAATTTAACAGGGAATTTATGTTAAATTACATCTATATTGATTTTAAAATAAATAAATAGTAGGTTGAAGGATAACACCTGTCATTCTGCCCTCTCTCGGAAAATAAGCAACACAAATCACCTAGGTAACAGAAACCTCCACTTGGAGACACTACGCCTCACCACTGGGGGCAATAGCAACAGACTGACAGGTCGTAGGATACGGAAAGCGATTATACATCTGCCTAACAACAAAACGGCATGTTAAATTATAGCTATGCTAATTTTAAAATATTAACTAAATAGCACTGATTTTTGTATTAATTGCAAACATGGAAAAAAACCGTAACATAGGAGCGCGCTATATTTTAGGCAGTAAGCACACGTTTCATGGCTACGTCCCTGATATAGCCTACCCGAATTTTACCGTAATTGTTTTTAATTTTATTATTTATTATTATTATTATTATTATATTTTTTTGCTCAGGAGATCTCAAACCTGTATTAAGCTTAGTGCGGAAAACTCGAAATTGCATATCACGAACACAATTCTTCCTCTACTTCTAGTACCCATGATTCGGATACGAATAGAGGAAGAAAAAAAAAAGGAATATAGAAATATTCCTCTTACATCAATAAGTGATGCTAGCTATGATGTTTCAGTTCAAGTATTTCCTTCATGTCACGAGACAGTTTACTCAGAGAAAGATTAAATCTCGCATGGCTGTAGAGGACATTGACCAACTAATCGGTGTTACAGGCGGAACCAGATATCTGCATACCAGTTGCTCCTGCTTCTTGTATCCCTTTTTATTCTTTTTCAACGCATTAGTTAATTGGCGTTGAAACTCATATGAACAAGTTTCTTAAGTGAGTTATCTGGTCTTATAGCAGAGGGTTGCCTTTAATTTTTATGTGGCCACTTTGTTTTATTTAGAGTTTTTTCCCTTACGGTTTCTGTAGTAATTAGGTCAAATGTACTCAAAGTTACCAATACGCTTTTGTCCAAATGTTACTTGAAATACTTTGTACGTGATGTAGACCATTCATCAGTTGTTAAATATAGGTTAAGTAGCAGCACACAAACGTCATTAAACATAAAGAAACAGACATGCTAATGTAATTGTTCATCCTTAAAAGAAATATTGGCACAGGTGAGTGATGATCATCCGAAATTGTCAGTTCCCCTTAAACATATTCACAATATTCAATACGTGGTCCATTTCCGTCCCGCAGATTTCATATGCCAGTTTCACTTCTGTCCCCCATTACCGTCAGAAAATAAAATTGCCTAAAGAAGATAATTTTATAAAATATACACAATGAAACTTTTCTGTTATATTGTTAGATACAATACAGAATACGATCCACTTCGACGTACCGGTACTTAAAAAGTTTTAAACATGCCTGCAACTTTTTTTGATATTAAATGTGAGTAGTTTATAGAATTGTATAATCTAAGCTCTGAACTGCTGCCAGTTTTACACTGAAGACTGTAGTATTGAGGCACCTACCTTCCATTTTACAGCTGACCTAATATACACTTTCACTGGAGCTTGGTTACAGATAGAATACAAAGAACACATCGGGCATTGGATACGAAAAGATGGAGTCTTGCTGTAAATACTACATATGTAGAATAGTAAATGTATAGTTTCATTTAGGCAATACATTTAGATGTTGTGTATTGTATTATTAAACCTTGCAGATATTACAATTTATTCACGTAATATTCACAGAAATTGTGAATACATCATTCTTTGTATAAGGCAGATAATATGACTGCTCCAGTCTCTGTTGGTAGGCCTACGTCTGGTTAACATATTTTTTTTCGGTTCACAAACGATGTTCATCAGGACGAAAATTTTGTTTATAGGTCGGTTAATCAGAATCAATCCGAAGTGTCAACACATAGTGCATATAAGTACATAATTTAATCTGCATAATGCCTGTTCCATTTCATGAGAACATCAGAAATCGATTGGCGATTTTAATTTTAATGAAAGTGAATTTAATTTGAGAGTGCCGCAGGGTTCAAATAAGTAGGCCCTAAATTGGATAAGAGAGCTTTTGTTGACTACTGCGAGCTATAGGCCTAACCTTACCATACTGTCATCAGACAGTAAATAGTAAGTAACAGTAGAATTGACGCCAGAGTTATCAGAAGCCGTCTGCTTGTCACCTTGAATTGGAAGGAAGAACTTCAGCTGTTGAGTGATAATAGAAAGACTTGAAAAGTAGGACATGTACTCACAAATGGCACGTTAAGAACTGTTCTTGTTCCTCCGAATTTATGAGCATAAATTACTTCAGAACTGTCATTCATCAACCATTTTTTACATTCTCTTCATAGGAAACGTGATTTTTTTTTAACACGCAGATGTTCCTTTCACATTCCAGTATGCTGTCGTTTACCTCCAATAGAGATGGTGACAAATAGAGATTAACAGAAACAAAGAGTGATAGAACAAAGTGAGCGTGAAAATTATAGAAAGAGAGAGAACATGATAGGGGGTGGATAGAGATAGATAACTAGAGAGGGAGGGATTGATATATACTGTATATGTGTGTGTGTATAGAAAGAATAAAAAACCCATCATCTTTTAAAATATATGTATGTATGTGAATATATATATTTATATATATATATATATTTTATGTATATATATAGAGAGAGAACTAAAGCCATCATCTTTTAAAATACAACATGAGTTCACCACGTCGTAAATTATTTACTCTTTATTTATTGCTAAGTTCATGTAAGTACGCTCAAAATCGTCACGAAATTAGTGAGGTGTGACGGAACGGACTGCACAGAAAACAATCAACTCAATGATTAGGCTTATCCAAAATTTAAAAAAAATCCAAAAATTAAAAGATCGAAAATCCAATATTTAAAAAGCTAAAAATCCAAAATTAAAAAATTCAAAGACCCCAAATTTAAAAAAATCCAAAATTTAAAGATAAAAAATTAAAGAGGTCAAGAATCCAAAAATTTAAAAATAAAAAATCGAAAGTTAAAATTCCAAATATCGAAAAGTTATAAAATTAAAAAAATTAAAAGTTAAAAAATCCAAAATAAAAAGATAAAAAATCCAAAATAAAAAGATAAAAAATCCAAATCCAAGATTTAAAAATAAATAATCCAAAATTAAAAAGTAAAAAAAAAATAATAATTTCAAAGATCAAAAATTAAAAAATCCAAAATTTAAAAAGGCCAAAAACCTAATATTAAAAATTAAAACAAGTTTCACTTCTTTCGCGTGGCGTTCCATGCACACTTTTTTTTTTATAAATCCTAACTATATATAGGCCATATCGCATGTTTAGGATATGTTGGTGTATCAGTAGGCCTTGTTAGTATTTTAAAACTTTGGTCTATGTAACTTTCTGATATGCATCAGTTTCTTTTGTCTTTCTGTCGAGGTTTCTCGCATGTCTACATAACTGATACTATTTTTGTAAAAAATGATTATGGTATTCGGTGAAATAATAGCGATTAGTCATGGCAATTAAATGTCAAATCCGGCACCTGTCTTCGCGACTGAGGAAACCATAAAAATCTCGTTAAATTGGCTGGACACGATTTTTGAACTCGGGACCACCCAAATGCCAGTCCGCGACGTCACCTTTAAGCCATCTCGCTCGTTAACTCCTATTACTATGTGCAAATATTCATTTTAATAAAGTTTCTTAAAGTTCTCTTGAGATTAGTTAGGAAAAAATGTCACCCCTCGTTCTGAAAAGTTAAACATTATAACACAACTGTTTTTTTTAATACATCAGTAGCAGCCGTCCCGTATGAAGAGTGGATTCTTTTGCTTGTTTCCTCTTACTGCAGTTACTACAACAGCGACAGTCGCGTTAATTCATGCATATAAAACGGGAAGAGGTGTGGGGGAAAGCTGGCAACATCTGGAAGGAAGCAATGCTCGCAGGTGTTGTTACATGATAAGGCAAAACACCGTTGTGTTGCACACCTATTTTACACTTACCTAATCGCCTTCAAGAAACTAACCCGGCGTGATAACAACCACGCTTAGTAAAACGTAATATTAACTTCTCCGGTTGACGTGCCTTGACGATTTATTGCTTGACTTTAGGGATGGGTCCTCGATACTTTCGATACCTCGATACTCTCGATACTTGCATGGTATCGGCATCGAGCGATACTTCAGAAAACTTGCTCGGTACTTTTTCGATACTTTGGTAACTTTGGTAATTCTGCAATTTAAGGAAAACGGTATCTCTTTCTGCTTTTAGTAGTCTACTAAATATAGTAAATACTTATGTTTCTCCTTGAAATGGAGAAAACCACTCTGTGACTTTTGTCTAGTCATAAATAAAGACTTTCCGACTTTTAAAATCCAAGCAGAAGAAATTCTTAATTGTTTTGTTTCCTGTCAAACGTTTAGTTTTAATATGGAGTTTAAACATAATTATAGGCTACCATAGGCGTAGCGAGGGGGGGGGTTTTGGGGGTTTGAACCCCCCCCCCCCCCCATTGATTAAAAAAAGGAAAACTGTATAATTTTTTAAAGTGTGCCCATAAATTACTTAATACAAGTATAAAGCGTGGGAAGCTTAAAACTCGTTATTTTGAGTCTTGATTTTTAAAATTTTTCGGGGGAGGACCCCGGAAGCTAAAAATTTGTTATTTTGCGTCTTAATTTTTAAAAATTTCCGGGGGTGATCCCCGGAAGCTTAAAACTCGTTATTTTGCATCTTAATTTTTAAAATTTTCCGGGGGAGGACCCCCGGACCCCCCTCTCCCTGGATGTTATAACCCCCCCATATGGTCGGCCTGGTTACGCCTATGTAGGCTACTGATGATATTAAAATCTGTATAATTAAATATGCACACTTAATTAATTTATTTGGCATTACACAGTTCTCTCAACTTTTAATTTTTAATGTACCTATTTATTGAAACTGGAAATGTTGACGGTATCGAGTATCGAGGAAAAAATCATGTAGGCCTATCAGTATCGAGTATCGACTATCGAGAAAATCTGGTATCGACCCATCCCTACAGTTGACATAGAAGCAGAACAACTGGATACTATATGTATTTTTTGTAATTTGGTCCTGTCGAAAGTTATTACAATTTTTCTTCTAATTGATGAGATATTTCGTATACACCGAAACAAACAGTATTACTGTACATGGGCTGCATGAATTTGCAGCAGAATACAGCCGTCCAAATTGAACGTGATGTCGAACAGGCAAAGGAAGTTCGTGAGGAAAAGAAAAACTGATTGTAAATCTATACAATCTACACAGCTCTGTGTTTATCTGCATACATATACACACAAATAGAATATATTACAAGTTAAAAATAATATCATAGAGAAAATTCTGAAAATCTGATGTAACATAACTTGATTTACCTTAGTAGGGTATGGGCAATTTAACTCTCTCACTTCACATTCTGATACAGAATAAAATGTCGCATTGCAAGATTTGCATATTATTATCCCTGCCTCATACGAAGATGACAAACGTCTTAAAGCCTTCAGATAATTTTTGCGAAGAAGTTTCAAATAAAAGTTCTGGCTATTGGTATAAGCACTTCGTATAAAAAAATTGAAGGAAATCGGTATTCGGTAATCGGTTTCGAAAAAGTTGCGGAAAATGTATGTTTCTTTGTGTAAAGTGCTAGTAAAAGTAAGAGAAATTCGTCGCCATTCTTGTTGCCATATTCCCAAATTATAAACTTTCGTTTGGATACTATTTTTGTTTTTCGAAGTTAATAGACACACGTCATATTTCTGAAAATGTTATTTTTGGAGCTTGTGCAAACGATGGCTGGCTTATGACTACCCTTCAGGGAATTTGTGCTAAAAATAATTCAAATACAAGTTTAACTCTTAGTATAAGCACCGCATGTACAAAATTGTTAGAGCCATTATGAGAGAATAACGAGAATTTAAATTTTCTTCATATAAAGTGGTACTAGATGTAAGAGAATAGCACCGCCATCTTCATGTTATGCCCCAGAAAATATATAATCCAAATATGAAATGTTGTTTCTAAACGTTTTTTCCGTTTGGTTTGTTCTGTTCAGATGTACAAACACACACATACATCTTTCTGAAAATCGTATTTTTGGGTGCAGGGCACCTCATAACACGTATTTATGCTGAGAACTCGACATCGAATTTTAGGGTTGATTACAACACTTTCTCTGCATATAGTACAGTGAGTCCCACTGAAGAGTTGGCCAAGGACGCGGGTTCCTGCGGCGCGGCGGGCACAGCTCCAACTCCCGAGCGTTCGGGTAAAATATCTACCCTAATAAAGCCTTGATCGGTGTAATGCTTCAGGTTCTCACATTTACAGTTAATATTACAATGAAAATAAACTCGTACCTCATCACAAGAGATGTTGGAAATATTCTCCTCTTGCATCCACACAATACTGGCACCTTTTTAGGAAATTTTCTTTCACGCGCATAAGTTCAGCTTCCGAGATAGAGTTAATTTGTCTTATCATACTATCTTTAAGTTCTTCTAATGTATGGGGAATTGACCTATACACTTTATTTTTCAAGTCTCCCCATTAATAATGTTCACATACTGTTAGAAGAACTTAAGGACAAATTCACATAGGCCTACCACAAGAGAAACGAACTCTATCTCGGAAACTGAACTTATGCGCGTGTAAGAAAATTTCCTAAAAAAGTGCCAGAATTGTGTGGATGCAAGAGGAGAACATTTCCAACATCTTTTGTGATGAGGTACGTGTTTATTTTCATTGCAATTTTAACTGTAAATGTGAGAACCTGAATCATTAAACCGATCGCGGCTTTATTAGCGTAGATATTTCACCCGATCGCTCGGGAGTTGGAGCTGTGCCCGCCGCGCCGCAGGAACCCGCGTCATGGCCAACTCTTGCGTGGGACTCACTGTACTTAGGGCACGGGTACAGAGAGTAAAAAAAAAAGTAGTGTACATAAAATAAAATTGTAGATTGAATGATGAACCCATGGAGTGATTGTATAGTAGGCTGTCGTGTGTCGGAAAAAGTAACGAGGTTGCAATTATTGCAATCTTATTGAAAGATCGAGATAAATAATGTGCACGTATTTAGTCTCTATTTCACGTCCATTTGTCCAGAATATTTGTAGGGTGAAATGTTGGTAACCTTGCTCTTGCCAGATTAGCGCGCGGAACGTTTTTACCAGTTAAACCATGAAAGAAAAGTAAATAACTTAATTCTGAAGCAGAAAAAAACGCTAGTTGGGCGTATTTTAGTATGTAATTTACAATTATTCGGGTTTGACGAAACAGTTGCATTGCTGATTGTAGTAGTTGAATCCGCTTACCGAAATTGGCAACTAGTGGGCATTGTATAATATGGAATCAGTGTATGAGATAATAGTTTGGATGTAACAGGAAATGCCACAGGTGTTTATAGTAGGTCATGTCTATGGTTGAAATAATGAGGCACGCTATACACTGACCTCTATGGCGAGAAGGAGCGCTTGATCGTGACCGCAAGGTGCGCGCAACATCGTGACGAACAGAGAACACATTCCCCGTGAATGAGAATCCAGTGCGATGATCTTAAAAATCTTCACTGAGAATTTACTTGTACCCACTGGGACAACATGATCCCAAGACAGTGAAGTACACAATGGAATTGTGATAGATGTTCCGCTTGTAAAGTTGTACTATTAGTTGTTGGTAATAGTTAGGGGGCGGATTTCTATGACCTAAAAATAGGACATATGCATGCATTTATGACCTAAAAACCATTAAAATATTACCAATAAAATATAAAATATGAATCACACATTGTGTATATATTTTACACCCTACACATTGTGTATATTTTTTTAAGTTTCATTACAATTCATTTTATTAAAATATAATGTTAATTATTTAAAATATGTGTAAATTCTCGAAAAGTATCATTATAATGCAAAAATTACAAAATATGATATGAAACTTCAAAATTTCTTTAATATGCACACAAATATGCAAAAAATATGACTTAAATATGACTTAAATATGCATATTCTTACTAAATATGCTACAACAGTTGAAAATTTCCTAAATATGTAGTTATATGCACAATAGAAACCGTTCCATTTTCACCAGGATGCTTGGAATCTGGTTAAAATTATTCGGAAACCTGAAATAATGCAAAGGGGAAAAATATGACATGTCATAGAAATCCACTCCCTAGTAATAATAGTATTGAAGGCAGGATTTTTGTGTGGGTAATCTCTTGAAATATGTAACATAAAACCTAAAAATCTTATGTGAAAACTCGTTTAACTTCCTCTGCCTAAATAAAAGTAAGCCTCTTACTATGATAATTATAATAAATATATGACATTCTCTTTATATAAATTGGTTGTAAAAATGAAGAGAATGTCGTCACACATTACATCGCATCACCGAAGGATACTTAACCCAAGTAAAATGTGATTAGGCATAATACATTCTCGTAACTTTCTTTACTTCTAGCATGGCCAATACATTTTTCTCATATATGAATCATGTTCATGTTCCCGAGAACATTATACATTGTGCACAGTGAACTTGTCTGAAACTCGCGTAATTATTTGTCTTGTTGGTGATGGTGTTGTTCTAAATTCAAATTTCCTATGTTATTAAACCTCAACGGCTGCTGTAATTTAAATAAGCACTTACGCTGCCAGAATGCACTTCCGCCAAGGTTTTTTTTTCTTGTTTCTTTCTTTCTTCTCCAATGGCTTGAAAAAAAGCTTTTCTTTTTATCCTAGCGTATATATGATTTTGAGGCACTCTGTATATGAGTGAATATCTTTTTAACGTGTTGTATTACCGAAATATGCATAAATAATTTAACCCTTTCACTGCTACTGACATAATGTCACCGCAAAAATCATATAAAAACATAAGTGTAAAGTTCATAGAGCATTGCTTCATGTAAAATGTGCGAATTTTTATCCACGTATTACATTTGTCATGTATAGAGACAGCTATTCCACCCAATTTTTCTCTTCTATTTCTAAAGAAGCGCCCACTGATGATTTCACTTGATTGCTTATATTAATTTATAAATTCAGCTCTGAAAGGATTAAAGGATTAAATGATCTTTTTCGTCAATATTTTTGAGTTCACACATAGATACCTATTAACTAAAAGCTATGAACCTTTGTACATTACAAATCCGGACTTTCATTACTATGATTGCTTTCTTAGGTCTGATTATTTTTGCCATCGGTATTCTTATGTTACATTATGCTCAGGAACGGGCGGTACTTATTTTTTAACAAAACAGCTTCGACGAGGGATAATTTTTTATTCTTTCAGAAGTATTTCTTTTAATTAATTTTTCTGAAGAAAATTATTAGCAGAACTTGGCATTAGATCAAAGGCAAAGGAAGCGAAATGTTTAAATAATAATTAATCTAATAGCGCAGATGTTTTGAGTGAAAATTTATGGGAATTAATTATAAAATGTAGTTACTTATAAAAAATGATTGCGTTAGACCTAGGCAAATTACAAATTTAAGTTGAATGAAAACATTATCTTCATATCGTTATATCAAGGTGCTACTACAATTTCACACATAGAGGATGCGAGTTCGCAAAATAAGTTGGTGGCACACTTTTTCGTTCTGGGGATTCAGCTGTTGCAATTATACCTCTGACCCAATTCAAATGAGCCAGAAACGAAGGTAACATTGTATTTTAAGAATATTAACCTTCCATGAATCCAGCAGATTTAAATTTATTGTTTTCTTTCCGTAAGAAATGTTGGCTGCCAATTTACATATCAGTACTACAAGATAAAATGAAACATGGAGAAATTAAATTGAAAACTAACACTTAGGCCTACTGTATTTTTTTAACAATTTAAGCCTATGAAGTTAAAGGGAAGTGCACATGAACACACATACACACACACACATAAAACACAAAAATTTAACACAAGCTAAGGTCCTGATAAAGGCTTCGAAAGTTTTCTTAATATCCTTTCCAGGCTGCCAGGACGATTTCGTCCAGAACATGTTTACGGAGCTAAAATTCATGCAAAAAATTGGCAATTTTAGGGGCCCTTACCGTTAAACCCATTGCATCAATGGATTGTATGTATGTTTGTGAAATTCTAGAGTTGACTCTTAGATCTTATTTTCTTCCTTCTATTTTCATGGGTTTTCGAACTTCATCGTAATGTCCAGTATAAAACCTTAAGTGATGAGGGTTGAAGGGTATTATGTCAGCCCTCAGATAGCTTTCACTGGAAATGGCATCACCCTCTTAATATAGTTAAGTATAATGGATCACTTATTATTATGATGAGAATTAATATACGTAGATGTTCATCACGTGGACAGGCTCGTAGGAAATGCGCAAAGGTTCTAGATTGTTCTAAAGTTTCGCCATACTTGTAATATCTCCTACTTAAATTCATTAATATTTATTTATTTAGCCGTTAATATGTATGGCTGTACCAGAATCTCTGACCTCACACTACAGTGCTTTTAGCGTACATGAATGTTTCATTCAAATTAATGCACTAATTTACACTGACATTAATTCGGAATGAAGAGTAAAAGTTGTTTACCGACACTTAAATTGCAGTATCGAGAAGTAGCGTAGTTGAATCCATTAACAGAAATTGCCAGAAACCAGAGTTCTCGTTTTCGTATACTGAACCAACAAGGTCATTATCAGGGCCCGGATTCAAAGGACATGTGTAATCTTTTTATTGATGCTGCTTAGACATTGCCAACTTGTGGATAAATCCTAATCGTGGCCTCTAGATAAAAAAAATGCATTTTTATTAGGTCATTTTTTGTCATTTTATGCAATTTTATATTTTTAGGGCATTTATTTCAATTTTAGGTCATTATTTTGTCATTTTCGTGTCATTTGCTTTCTTATTTAGTAATTTTCATGTATTTACATTGAGTGTATTAACTTAGCGGTGCTGTCTTTGAAGTGTTGTTTGTTTAATTCAAGAAGGAAAAATTCGGCGTGTCTCAGTCGGAAGTGAGAATCAAAGAAACGCCAAAATTTTGCATTATATTACTATTGTTATTAGATTGACTTGGCACCAGAGTCTGCCACCTGCTTGAATTTGAGAGTGCAAACTACAACAATATAATCCAGCAGACCTCAAAAGGATATGCCGAATTTTGATTCACCAGTGCCTCAGTGCCAATATAAATTTCCGTGAGAAAAGAACATTCACAACATTACAGTTATTTACAGTTTTTACAAAAATGTACAAACTAGTCTATAACTTTGTGTGTACAATAATATTTTTTATAAATAAAATATCAGTTATTAGGTCATTTTTTATAATTATTAAGTAATTTTCTGTAAAATTTAGGGTCATTTTATAGATAATTTTTCAAACAATTTTAGGTCATCATAATCCGGGCCCTGGTCATTATAAACATAATCCACAAAATAATGACATTGTAGAGGTTTTGATATCTCTTAGAACTCTGTGGATGTGTTCGTTCATTCAAAAGTTAAAAGTGATCTAGAGTAAGGTTTAAGAATAGATTGAATGACTGCGTTCAACCTACATTTGTGAAGTTAAATTTGCCAGTTTTTGTTCAAACATGTAAAATTCAGTCCAGCAGTGTAGCTAGTAAGCACGTAAATCAGTTCGCACTGCAATGAAACAGGGCCATTATTAGTTACATGCTCCAGAAATAATATAGGTATAATTTGTCCCACTCTAGTTTGATCCTATTCAAAACAAAGGGGAGGAGAACTCACAAAGAGTTCGCGGAAAATTCGCATCATGTGACAAAACGTGATTGGTTAAAGTCATTAGCATGCGCCATTACCAGGGAGTGGCTTGCTAGTACAGAAGTAGTGTTCGTAAGTTCATGCAACAATAATATCAATATTTACACTTGAAATAACAAACTCTCACTGGCATAGTCATCATTATAGTATATCAAGTAGCAAACAAAACAAAGGATTCGTTGTTCACGAAGACCCTGCGGGTGAGTTGTACTGAGAATAAACAAACTACCACTAACACGGTGATGCCATGCGTTCTCACGAGCGGGCTATGAGAGCCACGCCTCTTTGTTTTGAACAGGATCGTTCTTAAATGGGATATAGAATAGTAAATCCATTTGTGTTATGCCATGGGTACACTCAGTAGACACGGGTATGTACCGCAAAGCAGCATTTGGCAAACACTAATTGGCATAAACGGACATCGGCTCACCGCTTACATATTTTGTAGTCATAATGTTCATCTCCGTTCCAACGAGGCGCCTCAATCGATCGCATTCGTTATGGTTTTATACAATATTAAGGTACCCATTACATTCAAAGGTAGAAGCATTAAATTAATATATTCAAATTGTTTACGTTTCCGGTTGTGTTAATCTAAAGTATATGGCCGGCGATATCCATTTGAACAGTACCTTTGATAAATACGTTTTTATATTGCTCTAGGGTCTATAAAAAACGAAAGCATTAAAACTTACATCAAAGCTTTCCAATAAAATACGGGTCTTTAAATACCAGTACGCGTTCTCTTTGAATACTTGTTCTGTGTGTTTTCTTTCTTTTTCGAAGTTCTTTTTATTGATTTATTGAATAACGCAAGAAAACCTATAACCTGTGTGGTATCATCTGCCTCTACATTGTTAATCTAAATACAGTTATACTTGATGGACGCTTACGCCTATATCCTGCAAAAATGGACCGTGTGCAACAATTTAAACAATATGTCGTCACAAAACAGGCATAATAGAGGACGTCCTTTAAATAAATAATGCTTTTGCATTTTAAATTTCTTTTTTCAGATCAGTTTTCATTGTTCTTTTATTTACTTTTTCTACTAGTGCCTTCTATAGGTTAAAAAGGCTTCTTTTCTACCCTAAAATTGGAATCTGGTTATATACCCAGTTACAAAATAAACGAAAAAGATATCCCTTCGTCCCTCTTCTCCACCTTTTTCTATGGGTGGGGGTGGGTACGAGGGGTTGTCAGCAACATAACTCCAAAACAAACGTTGGGAGTTTATTGAGAAACATAAGTTTTCAAATATAATCCAGTTTTTCCAATCATTCCCTTGTTTAATGATTAATTGCGTTTGGAGATCCTTTTTCATTTCCTGCGCACTCTTAAGGAAGAAATCATTATTCGCTTTTTGGGACATTTACACTTCATGCTTCTTGAAAAGCTATTAATAAAGCACAGCTATCCCGAACAACTGGTTTCGCTTGCATGATGTCTTGCTGAACAGCCTGATTATCTGGAGTTGACTCCAACATTCTTCTAGGAGTTGGAATTTCTCTGTTTACAGCGCTGGTTGAAGGTAGACGGAAAACGAAATGAAAGTAAAATTTTATTTCCATTATCTAGTGATGATGGTTTTTGTTTTTCATATTTTCCTCCACGGTAGCTAGTTACGTTTCCAGGGTTCTATGAAGTCCCCATAAAAGCTAAGCCAGTTCAAAAACTGTGCACTGCAAGGTGGTATCTTCTGTCATGAACAAAACATATTTTCATTGCCCTCGGTGTGTTGTGTGTGTGTGTGGTGTTTCAAAAATACATTTACAAACTTTGGGCATGGGTTCCTTACACCAAAAGAAGGAAAAAAGTTCATGTGAACATAATATGTCCCATAATCCTTGTTTTCTCGTTAGGAACTGTTCAACACATTGATTTTCATATTATACACTGCACGATAAACAAAATTCACAACTGCCCTGCTCAAATGTTGAAATCTAGAGGTATTAGAAGTTTAGAGTATTAACTTTTACCTTTAATCCCTTACACGATAATAAAGTTTGATACTGATGTGATGTTAGCATACCGTTACACCTCCCTATTAATAAACTGTGAGGTGAATCCCTTATGAAAGTTCTAGCTGCGTTTGATAAGCAGTAAGCATGCACGCGTAGGCCTTTTAAATCATATAACTTTTAAGTAATAGGCCTAGAACTAATTTTAATTTTTTATATTAGTATTAGAGGAAACCTTGACACTGTCCATACATTTACTATGTCTTCGACAATAAAGATTATTATTATTATTATTATTATTATTTATTGATTCCCGCCAAGCTTTTATGGAAAATTGCTGCAACATAGGAAATCCCGTAATAAATGAAGGCTTTGTAGTTGTAATGTCTGAACAGACGGCATTTTTATATGGAAGATGATAGATATTTATGACCTATTCATAACATTAGGAGAGTAGAATTCCTACGTCTGCCTTCTCAAACAGCTCACTTTCTTATATTCAGCAGAATTGCTTAAGCGCTGGAATTTGCATGGCGTTGATAACGAGTAACTTATTTAGATAACAAAGATGTTGTAAATACAGGAGAATTTTCATATGGTAAACAGAGCGTAGCTTTATAAAAGACTCGTGATTTAAAAAAGAAAAAGCGAGAAATAAGAGCCTTGATAAGATATGGTTCGAGCTCAAAGGTCATAGGTCACTCGTTGAGATGCTATGTGAATGAATTTCCTACAGTTCTCAATGCTTTAATCTACATAAAGGTGCTCGGAAAATGCTAATTAAACAAATTTTCATTTATAAATCTCTTTAAAAATATTCTTCCAGAGCCGTTCCTGAAATTCTGTATCAGTGTAAGTAATACTCAGTTTCTTAATAAAATTAATTGCACTTTTTCTGAAATTGAGGCTGTGGAACGATGTAGTAATTTGTTGACTTTGAAAACTAACTTAAGTCGTCATATAAATATTAAGCAAGCTTTTTTAGGGTCTTTATTATAAGTTGAGACGGGGTGACCGGTGTTTTCACTCTCCGCTACGGAGTCCGCATTAGCCGCGGGTGACGCGCGCGCGGCTTACCTGCTTAAAGTTTAGGCTATATAAAGTATTACATATCTTACCTTACAACATATGTTGGAAGTGTCGTCCTTCCTGTGTTATACAGGCATTGTATCTGGAAACCACATTCTGGCTGACGCGAGTGAGTTCTTCCACTGTAATGCCCCTAATTTCATTCGTAATGTTTCCTTTCAGCTCCTCCAATGTGTGAGGATTTGTTCGATAAACCTTATCTTTAAGAATGTGGTTTCCAGATACAATGCCTGTATAACACAGGAAGGACGACACTTCCAACATATGTTATAAGGTATGATATGTAATACTTTATATAGCCTACACTTTAAGCAGGGAAGCCGCGCGCGCGTCACCCGCGGCTAATGCGGACTCCGTAGCGGAAAGTGAAAACACCGGTCGCCCCGTCTCAACTTATAATAAAGACCCTGTATTGTATAAGATATAGGCCTACTATACACCTATTTCAAAGTATAAAACATTTTGTAATACGTGAAAATTTGTCTTTAGGAAAATTTCCCTCATTCCCATTGATGTTTATGTATTTGTACATTAACTGCAATGCGTAAAACAACTTTAAAATACGAACTTACCCCAGGCTGATGGGGTAACAACTTTAACAGTAGTACAGTATGCTCCATATAAAGCTGAACACTTTTAAAGACTAAAACTTTTCCTCTGGAAAGTAACAAAAATTGTAATTTCGTTTTATGATCTGGGTGACTTTGGGAGAATCGATATTGGTACTAATTTTGGTGCCCCTACCATCCATCAGTGGTGCCTTACGACAATTGATTAGTTTTCAGTCTCTAGTATTGCAGTTAAAAACGAAAATTGAGTTCTCAATTCGGAACCGTGTTTTTCTTGTGAAAAAATATTGGCAGGCATATTGATTGAAACACAACGGGCAATTCGAATTCAATTCAATGTGCGCAATGTCCCAACAAGGGCAAAAATTTTATCCATAGCAAGAAAGCTGGAGACAACTGGCTCTCAGCGAGACTGGGGAAAGATACCTGCTATGAGTCAAGATCTTGTTGATGTGAACTCACCAATGTAATCCTTGTGCCAGGAGATAGGCTACTGAGTGGTACATGCCAGAGAGCTGCAAAGAAAGTAGGCTTACATTCTGAATTAAAATAAAATATTATATACTGAGGAATCTCCCAAAGGCCTCCTGTAATTCAGCAAAGTTGCACATGCCTGCTATTATTAGTTTAGAAGTTACAAGTCTTTAAAAGTGTTCAGTTTTGTATGGATCACACTCGTATCTTGCACAAGTGTGGAGAATCGAGAAAGAATTTGAAAAGTAGAGCCGAAGATGAGTCTTTTTAAATCTCCGAGATTTTTAATTAACAATGGCGTGAGTATACCATAATATCTTTTTTAGGCTAGGGAATAATATGTACAAACAATTTTTATGCCAAATAAGTGCATACAAAACAGCTGTTAGAGCAGGTGAGTAAAGTTAGGCTATACGTGTATCAACCTTAAAAAGTTAATGACTGTCTCAATATTACTGGCGATCGATTCCTACATCGATTACTTCACGCATACGCAAGTAGTATTGCCGTAATTAGCAGCTTTAATTAAATCTTAACCCAATATTAAGAAGTAAAATGGAAGCAAAGACAACAGAAAGATTAAAATGTTGAACTTCATCTATGAAATATAATTATGTTCCAATTCTGCAAATATATCTCTATACATATAAAAGGCTTTGTCCTGACTGACTGACTGACAGGAATCAACGTACAGCCTAAACTATAACAGGTAGAGACTTGGAATTTTGATAGTACCTTCGTTTCATAATGTAGATGCTCACTAAGAAAGGATTTTGAAAAATTCTGATTCTAAATGCTAAAAATTAAATGTTTTTGAAAATACTTAATCCCTTTTTACATAGAATTATCAATTCCAAATCACAGAATATTGTTGCCAAATGGTATCAGATGGGCTTGGAAAAAACAAATGAAATGCACTTTTGACAAATAAGAGAAATTATCAAAATAATTCATGTTATAAATAAATATTACAGACTGAAATCCACTAAAATAATGGAATCACATAACTTTCTCTACCCTGGAGGTAGGTATGGTAATGTGTATATTATTATATTATATCGCAGGTTTTTGGAGAGAAAAGTATGAAAGTGATAATGCTTTCTGTTTAATTTCATCCCCAAAACGGTTTTATGGTAACATAAGAGTGGGAAATTTCCCGACTCGATATTACAATTTTATGTTACAGGAATTTCTGTTTCTTCTTATTTAAACCTCTACCAGGCTTGCTGTGCACTGTACAAGCGATGGGATGCAAAATTCTAGATCCTCTATGAGCCATAAAAAACTATATCAAGCGTTTTCTGAGGGAATAGTTTGAGTGTAATAAGTCGTTCTTCCTATTTCAAATTATAAATGCCTATATAAGGACCTAGAATTTAACATTTAAAATCCTTCATAAGTTAATTTCCAATTACAAAATACAAAACCCGGGCGACGCCGGGTCTTTTAAGCTAGTCTATATATATATAAAAGGCTTTGTCCTGACTGACTGACTGACAGGAATCAACGTAGAGCCTAAACTATAACTTGGAATTTTGACAGTACCTTCGTTTCATAATGTAGGTGCTCACTAAGAAAGGATTTTGAAAAATTCTGATTTTAAATGCCAAAAATCAAATGTTTTTGAGAATACTTAATCCCTTTTTACACAGAATTATCGGATCCGAATCACATTTGACATTAAAACATATTGTTGCCAGTGGGTTTCAGATGGGTTTGGAATTAAATTAAATGGAAGTTTGACAATTACAGTTGGCTTTGTCTATTTTTCTCATACCTTGGAAATAAAACTTTCGAGATCGCTTGAATGTTGTAAGCCCTAATATGGTCAAACATTGTTTTATTTGGACGAAACTCACTATACAGGGGTTTTCCGGACCAAGGAACTCGAATCACAGGTCGCTTTTACCAGGCGACGCTATCTAATCGTAGTATGTAGTCCACGTGATTTAGGTGTTAATAAATATAATGATTTAACTACTTTGCTCTTAATTTTTAATTTTTGAAATAATTTTCACGGGCGAAGCCGCGGGCACATGCTAGTATATAATATACCGCTACAGGCTTTCATGTAATAACGCGTGTGGTAAGTAAGAAAAACTACACAGGTAGGTTATGTTACCGGCACTGTGTGTAGGAAGTTCGAGATTCCATTATGACAGCATGAACGGACGGGAAATGGCTGAAAAAACATAATCGTGGAAAAAATATTTATTACATTCTTTCAGAATGTAAAAAGTCCATTTGATCGTTTTAATTTTCTGAAATTACTAAATGTCGATTCAGGTAACATAATTCTTACCTTTCGATAAAGAATGTTCGAAGCAATAATCTTGCGTAGTTTTTTTTTTTATTTCTTTCTTCTTTCAGTGCTTCATCAGAAATATTGCAAGGGAGTTGCTGGCGATCTTTCATAAAACCAGAAACAGGTGACCGCATCCAATTTCCGTCGTAGATGTTAGTGGTTACATATTTATGGCAGATATTCCCTAAACGACTAAAAAAAATATCGAAACACTTCATCGTTCCGAATCAGTGAATTCCTTATAAGATGTATGGACTTCATGGATCAACAGTGGTATCAAGTGTGTGTGTTTCTTGCCTTAACAAAACCCATTTCGAAATTCTGGCCTTCATGATCACATAGAACGGTGGGCAGAAGTGTTGCATTATGCATTCAGAGCCGGGAAATTCTGCAGTAGATATTCCTTAAATTTTTGGACAGATATTTTAAATTTGTTCCTAAATAAAAACGAAAATTCTTACAATATTAAATGTGCTCTAATTGTGTGGATGTTCGCTTAGTTCTCCGAGACCCTTTGACCTAGCGGAATGGAATTTTCACCATACGTTCCTCATGACCCGGAAAGTAAAATGTCTCAGATTTCATCCTGATAGCACGGTCGGTTCGGTCAAAATAAAATTTTTAATTTTGGGTAATGTTGTTTGGTTTGCTTTTGCAGTCCTGTATACTGTATAGTCATGGTATGGACTGCATACAGCATTCTATTGCGATGTTATCATTTACATACAACGTAGGCCTGCTCAGTATAAAGTCTTTACAAAGCCCAACTACTCAGCAGCGGTGTTCCTAAGTTGTTGAGTTGTGAGCTTATCGATCATCCTGTTTCGAAACCTGAATATTGTGTTATTATTTACACCTAGTGAGTTTTTTTACGTGGAGAGCTCAGTGATGTGTAATTATTTTTTCTTGGTGGTAAAACTATTATTTTCCCAGCTCATATATCGAACAGGCTCAATTATTTTGTTTAGTAAAGCTGACTAAAAGTAACACATCTTACTTTACATTTCGTTAATACTCAGCGTAAAAACAGTAAATCTGGGATGTGATATTTCTGTTAAAAGTGCAAAACTATGTGGGAAAAGAAATTGGAGCATTATTTCAAAATATAATATACTGAATTAATTTTGATACCATAGACTAATAAAACGCGAATGGAAGTAGAAAATAGTTTTGCTTATGAATGCATATTTAAAATATTTCTCTTGAGTGATTCTAGAGTTAAGGTTAAACATGTTTATATATATGTGTGTGTTATATATTTGTATGGCTGTGTGTATATATATACACACACATACATAGCCTACAAATTTATCGATTTAATTTATCTGATGAAACTCGTAAATCGTGTTAGGTTTATTAGAATAGAATAGAATTTTATTTACACATGCTTTTACATACATAGTTATCTACATCCACTTTAAACATCTCTTATCTCTAAGTCTAGCACTACCCACTAAGAATCCCCTCATACTATAACCCCTGGGTTTAGTGTATGAATGGGGATTCTGGTTAACTTACCACACCTTTCTTGATTATTTTACTCTTGATCTATTTCCTAATTTTTCTCATCCACTTCTCTCTCATTTTTCCTAAATACTCCCCTATTTTCCTAGTCTTTTCTTCTCCTCTGAATTTCAACATATTGATGGTTATTACCTCATTATGAAATTGATCCCACTTTGTCTCCCATATTTCTTCCCTCCACCGTCTTACCCCTTCACATTCCGTTAAGTAGGTTAGGTTTATTAAGTCTATTCTATGAATAAAATGTAACGGATTTTATAAGTAAAATTATTTCTTATTTTGATGACAACATTCTGTCAGCCGTAAGGTCGTGGCATACTAAATGAATGAACAGTCCATGAATCGATTCGGTTAATCGACCCGAGTTTCCAGCGCTACCAGTAGAGGAAACCAAAAGATTGAGATCGTCGTCGTAGTTGCTTACATCAAAACGCTATAGAAACACACGAACTGGCTTGTACCGTATGAATCAATGGACATTTATATTATTCCAATTTCCAAAGAGGTATGTTGTATAAAACAATATGTTTTCATTCTATTCACTGGCAGCATGTAACATATTAATCGCCGCATGTTTATGCCTTACGTGTCCAGTAACGAGCTGACGTTTTATCGGCAACATTGCATCCTTGGGATCCTAAGAAGCATATTATAAGAGAACGATCGTGATTGGACTATATCCGAGGAATTGATAATTGTGTCAACACCAAACATGGCGTATGAATGGAATAATCGTCATAAAATTTTCAGATCTCTAGACTATGCACAAATAGTAGCAAGAAGTTGGCGTCGGTGGTGCAGAGAGAGCGGGTTCAAATCCGGCCGAGGTCGAGGACTAGTGTAAGCCATGAGTGAAAGTTGTAGATTTACGGCTCGTTAAAGAACTCCAAACCTAAATTAGAGCCTATGGACCAAAATCCTCGTCCCTTTAATTTCTAAGTAATACCTCAGTTTGCTGTAGCTAGTCGTCGAATACGACCTGTCTCTCTGACCTCTATAGGAAATAAGAATAACTAAATTAGTTTACCGTAATGAATTGTCCACTAGGGCCCTGCACTTTGTATGCAGAGCGGACAGGATAATATCCATCAGTATAGAAGGAAGAGGAAACTGTAGGTCTGCTTAAAATATACCAGATAGGCAGGGAATGTGGGTTGCATAATATTGGAACACGGTTCATGAATTCATAATGGAGTCAGATAGACATCCCAAATTCCGATACTCCAGGAATTAATCATTATTACGAACTGGAAGACGAGAGGAATGCTAATTTATGGGAAGAGTCATTCTACGATAAATATTGTACGTCTATAATTCCCATTATTTCTGAGCATAGTTCTCAGCGAGAATAATTAAATATCTCCAAATTTATTTATTGATCCATTAATCTGAATCACGTTATCTTAGTATTCGTCTTGCATCGTACTGTTTGGATATTGTATTCTATGTTCCACATAAGCAATATACCATACGATTTTTTTTTTTGTAAAATTGTATTATTTCCTAACATTTACTTCCAATTTTTTTCTGCGATAGTGTTTTTTCATCCATTTCATGCTATCGCGATGGGAACTAGAGTTTCCTATACTCAGTGCCGGTAACCTAACTTCCTGCACTATTTACAGCACATGGGCTTCATTATATCAAATCCTGTCACTTTTGAGGTACTTTTTAGGCCTTTGCAGACACGGAATATGATCATATCATCATATTTGCTAGTTGGAAGTTTACAATTGAGTACCTGGTTGTAAGACTAGCGTTAGCCGGGTTAACGCTGTTATTGGGTAAAAGCGTCCGTCGTACTCTCCAAACCTTCGACTATCGGCTGTATAAAAATTAGTTCCTGCATCTCGAATGTAAACGGTCCAAGAGATCCTTGTAAACAACATCCTGCGCAGACACCTGTCGACATAGAATTAGTACGCGGCTACTCCCCATTAGAAGCCACATAAGCGTAACAAAACTTCGACGAGCATATTACTTTTTCTGAAAAAAGACATCGCCGATAAAGAAATCTAAAGGACATAAAAGAACTAGAAATCCTGATTTATGGAAAAGAAATCTTGCGATGATGTGCCAGCGCAAGGAGTAGGCTAAATCATGTTAAAACAGCAGATGTAAATTTCTGAACCAGAAAATGATGTATGTGGAATGTGTGAATAATAGTGTTATAAATAAAATTTCAGACATCAAAGAGAATCTCAGGCCTAAAAATGTAAAAATTGTACAGTGAAGGCTGAACAGTATGTCTTCTATGCAGGAACAGCGTTAATTGTATTTTTTAAATACTGCCCATATTTGTTGTTCAATCATGAAATTTGACGTGATGTTGGTTTAACGCCCCTAAGCACCGAAGCCGCAGGCTTATTGTACCTACCTCCGGGATGGAATGAGTTGTGTGCACATAGGCCGCCCAGGACTGCAGATCCCCCCGCAGGACCCCACGGAGCTCCCCTACATCCAGCAAGTCTTATTACCATGCCACGTATGCGCCACCCCCTTCGGTCCCTCCAACCGGAGCCCCGACAGGTCCGCGACACACACCACCAACAACCTCTTGACCACAAGCAGCGGGGAGAACGGGAGAGGCCCCCAGAGGGCGCTGACTGCCAAAGCAGACCCGATACCAAAAGTGGAAACGGGATGATGATGAAAAGGGGGAAAGGTGAGATAAAGTGGAGAGTGTTGGTGGAATGAGAGGGGGGAAACGGGAGAACCCCGAGAAAATCCCCCAAGGCTCGGCTTCGTCCACCACGAATGACACACCCGCCGGCCCCGAGATTTGAACTCAGGACCGCTAGCATGCCAGGCTCACGCGCTACAGCATGAGCCACCGCGCCGGCTCATCACGGTAAACTAAGCATGCAGTTTTTTACTGCTTAGTAAAAGTGGAGTATTCTCTGTACAGACCTTGCGTTCCATGATAAGACGACCAGATTTTCGTATATTGGGTACGAGAAAGTGGAAGCCTTACGCACAGACCGCCTTTACTCCAGGGCTGCTCCTGGTACTAATTCTTTTGCAGGCTGAGTCGACCCCAGGACCGTAGTTGGACAGGTAATGATTGGAATCCGACAGTGACGAATCCGGTATCGAACCCGCAATCTTCCGGCTTGTAGGCAACAGTTGAAATACGTTGAATTTACCGGATTTAATTTTCCCGACAATTGAATTGAATTGAATTTTCTTTATTTGTCATTTGTCAACACAAGTTGAAATAGACAATAGTCATAAAAACAAATACATTAAAAACATAATAAAATTAACAGAGATTGAAGTCATTAACATCATATATACACTTTTCAATTAAAATATTATGAAGGTATTTCTCAAAGACATGAATTGGTAAATTTCTCACTGTAAGCGGTAGCATATTGTATAACTTCATACCTGTATATTTAAAACTATTTTGACTCATGTATAATCTGGTGTAGTCCATGTTTAAATCATTTCTATTTCTAGTTTCATACCCGTGAATGGCTGTTCTGAGTGGTAAATGGTTTGTCTGTTTTTTTATTGAAAGGAGGCATTCTTTAATATAGAGTGAGGGTACAGTTAAGATTTTTAGCTCTTTAAAAATGGGTCTACATGTTTCATGGCGTACAGTTCCCGTAATTACTCTTATTGCTTTTTTCTGCCACTTGAACACTGTTTGGGCGCCAGAAGAATTTCCCCATAATATAACCGCATATTGGAGATGGGAATGGAAAAAAGCATAATAAGAGTTAAGTAGATGCTGTTTACTAACTAAAGTTTTTAATCTACTTAACAAGAAGATTACTCTGGAGAGCTTGATGCTTAGCTGTTCGGTATGGGCTTTCCAATTCAATTTAGGATCCAAATGGATGCCTAATAGTCTAACAGAGTCGGACTCATTTATATTCTCATTTAACCTATGAAGGAAGAAGAACATTGTTTCAGTTTTGCTATTGTTTAAGATGAGGTTATTTTTATGAAACCATGCCGCGGAATTTCTAAGCATTTCTTGTGTTTTTCTTTTTACTTCCTCTAAATTATGGTCCGCTGTTATGAAAGTTGTATCATCAGCATATATTACATACTTATTTCACAAAAATTTTGGCAAATCGTTCATATATACCAGAAAAAGAAACGGTCCCAAAACCGAACCTTGCGGTACCCCTCTAATGACCGGTAAGGTATTTGATTTAAGATTATTTACCATGACTACTTGAGTTCTATTTGCTAAGTATGATCTAATAAGTGCCAATTCTTTATTCTTGATGCCATAGTTCTCTAGTTTAGAGATCAGGATGTCATGAGCCACAGTATCGAAAGCTTTACTTAAATCAAGTAATGAAGCACAAGTTATCAACTTTTTTTCAAAACCATCGAGTATTTCTGTGACTAAAGTTTCTACCGCATTTACCGTCGACAGACCTGGCCTAAAGCCAAAAAGAGATGGAGAAAGAAGATGTTGTGTTTCAAAAAAGCTACTAATTTGAAATTTAATACAATGTTCAATTACCTTGGATATTATTGGTATGAGGGATATTGGGCGATAACTATCTGGTCTGTTTATATCTCCTTTCTTGTATATTGGTATTACAATTGTAGCCTTCAGGACTTCGGGAAATTTACCTGTGTTAAATATTCTATTTATTAAGAGAGTAAGAGGGACCACTATTAGATCAATTATATGTTTAATAATATTGTTGGAAATGCCATAGAAATCTTCACTACTAGAATTAGCAAGTTTAGAGACAGCATTGTTTACCATTTTACAGGTAACATGTTCCCATTTGAAGATCAGGTTATTTAGATTATGTGAAATTGGGGGAATATCTACTAAAGGTTCATCGCCTAATGTGGGAATGTCAGAGGGGTTATAACTAGTACTAGTTATAAAATATTCATTTAGGATTTCCGGCGAAATTGGAATCGCTTGTCTAGTTTTTTGATGTCCAACAATTGAATTGATTACCTGCCACGCGGCTTTACATCTATTATTTGATTTTCCAATGAATGCTTCATTTGCCCTCATTTTTGCCAATTGTATTTCTCTCTTGTACTTTATTCCTCCGGTCGGCCTGGGTCGAACAGTATTTAAGGCGAAGGTTGTACCAAGACCTAAACCGTTTATTTGAATTTTTTCCGCGGGAATACTCAGAAGGATGGTTACATTATAACCTTCTCTTCCGCAAACAGGCTTCCTCGTTATTAGAACAGCTTCAGCGAGGTTGTGAGCGAGAAGAAAATTACTAAATCCATGGTATAATTTGAAATTTCACTAATTTTACTAAGTTAAGAAGAATATGAGTATTGCAAATTTAATAGTGGATACACACGATCATCATTGTGAGTATAGCAGAACATTGGTCACTACTAATCAGTCGTGCGTATAGTTCTACCAACCATGACCTTTCTTTTCCTCTTACAGGTTTGGACACATAACTTGATATGGCCTTGTCATGTTGTCAGATGTTCTGATGCTGTGTATCTCAATGACTTGAACGTAGAGGGAAGTTGGAAAACATTTTTGTTTAAATTGTTACATTGATTGCTTAAGTTGATTTGTAAAGATGCGTCTGCTAGCTGAATTTAAAAATATTTAGATTTTTCAAACTGTATTTTTAAAATTAAAGTTACACGGAAAAATACGTAGAATGAGCATTCAGTTTTCAGAATAAGTGCGCAAGCAAACAAACAAAACCACCCCCCCCAAAAAAAACACACAGTGAATTCTTTAATGCAAGTATGTTACCAGCAATGTCAGAAATTCAAGAATGTCTCGTAGACATTATTTTAAGTATGAAACGTGATTCATTGAGGATTAATATAAATATCTTCTCTTTGAGCTTCTACAAATTCTTGAATTGAATAAAAAGGATTCAACAATAACCATTTGTGAAGTCTAGTTTTAAAAATCCTTAAGGGAAGACTAGTCAAGGCCATTGGCAGCAGATTGTATAATCTGAGTCCCTCAATTTTATAAGATTTTGAGGTTATATGGAGTCGATAATATGGTATGTCAAATTATTTCCATGACGTGTTTGGTATTTGTGTACACTATTTCTGATATGAAAATTTACTTAATTTTTCTTTATGAAGATCAGTACATCATATATATACAAATTTATGACTGTCAGAATTATCTCAGATATAAATAAAGGTCTACAATGATCTAATTATTGAACATATATTGAACAAATATTGAAAAGTCGCACGTCACACGACTATCGACTACGTCGCGACGGTCGATATATTCATGCATAGATTGTTTCGCCATGAGCTCTCTCGCTTACAATAACTTCGTTACTCGTGGATCTATCTTAAAATCCGGACCTCTCGGTATATTGCCTATGAATACTTTTAATCTTTGCCAAATATAAATAAGCACTGTAAGATTTTCCTAGGTATTATTTACAATTCCTGCATTTCCGACATACCTGAACAAAGGCCTGTATACTGTGTTCTAATGGAGGAATATTTGTCCGAGGTGTCAATAGAACCAGAGTTAAACAACATTTGGCTTGGTAACATGATATCGGGGCACTGTGTGATAATTGGTTAGTTTAGTAGCTTTTCACGGTTGTCATTGATCTTGTTGGGCGGGGCTGTTTACGTTGTTAATTTGCGCTGCAGCTTTTGAATGCTGAATCCTCTAGTACAGATTCTATGATAAGAATAGAAGATGTTCTTATGAAACTATAAATAAATTAAGGCGTGGTTTTCTTAAAAGATATTTTGTTTGGTTTTATCAAGTTACAAAAACTCAACACACATGATTTTCTCTACGCTTCATATTCCTCATAGTGTGTGAGGGTGAATTGCGGGAGTGCACATTCAAAGCTGTATTATTAGCGAGGAAGATCTGAAACTTGAGTTTGTAAATGAGTTTCGAGTAGCTTATAATTATGTTCAATTAATTTATCGGAAAAATGTGTCAAATAAAAGTTTAACTCCTAGTAGGCTATATGTATTTTGTGTACAAAATTTCAACATATCCTGAGAACCATATTCCAAAAAATACCTAAAAATGAAAAGTTCTTCCTGTAAAATTAAGAGAAAGTAGCCGCCATGGCTCGAGGCGAAATCCCGAATATTCTTAACTCAGGTGTAAACATGTTTTATGCGGTTTTCTTTTTCGAGCTAAGCTTTTGATACACACACACACACACAGCTTTTCGGGTTCAGGGAAACTCAAAACGTGTGTTATTGCTGAAAACTTCACATCGAATTTCAGGGCCGAACAAAATACTTCATCTACCTATAGTACCTATGGTGCGGATAGACGAAGTAAAAGTTGTAATTTTACATATTCGGGAGTTAACTCCAGGAAATATAATAATGTAAAGCTGTAGATTCTACGACTAGAGTTAAACAGAGGTGCAATTCGCTGTATACTTGGTCCCAGAAATGTATAAAAAGATGGGCTGCACATGCATGGTTGGTTGGAAATGCTTGTTTGTTTGGCACATAAACATATGCTGGTCTCGCGTCACCCATATGGTGCTAGTTGAGGTCAACCAGACATCGCCATTTCTTCTCATAGCTGTTAAATATGACAGTGCAATCCAGCTAAACTGCTATGAATTCAGATCTCGACGTATCACTTCATAACTTTATAGTTTAATCTCCAATTATGCTATCTACAAGTAATTGTATTTTACATTTATTTATTTTTTTAGCATATTTGTTTCCATCATTCTATTACTTAGCTTTTACAAGAGTTTCTCCTCGATTCATGTACAATTTGAAACACTATGTGTTAATTATTACAAGATAATGCTCCCTAATATTAACAATTATTGCTTCTCCCATGTGGACTTGTTATATAAATCTAGATCCGCTTACCTACATTCTTCAATGCTTTGTTATTGCATTACAGTTGTCGTTTGCTTCCTTTATGCTATTTCTAAATTGATTAAATATCTTTTATGTCATTTATAACTTTGCATCTGAATAATATATGCAAATATGCTCTGCATCTTCCCTGGCATTGCATAAAGTGCAACGATCTCACTGAATATTTCTAATGTCCCTTAGCTTCCCTATTCCAAATTACCACAAAGCCATATGTTTTTTCTAACTTGGAGTTTTTTTAATACATTTGGTTCAGTGTCCCATTGCTTGTTCATTTTGATATAAATAATATTGAACGCTTCTCTGACGCAGTGGATATTGATTACTATCATTTTATATCATGACATTTTTGCTTTGTAGTAAATATTTTTCTAAACTTATCAACTAAGTGTGTTCGTTTTTGTATTATTTATACAAACAAAATTGCAAGCATTATCGCGTTTTTTCGAGGGTTGGGGGACTTTCATAAGTAATCTTTATGACTAAAATGATAATGGTTTCATATCTTTGCAGCTGTGATGTGTTTGTCTTCCGGTTTCGTTCTCATCCATACGGCTGCAAGTAAATTAAAGGCGGTTCATATCCTGAATTTTTAAATTTCTTGGAAGGTTTTAGACAATTGTAGTTCTTGAGTTATAGCAGTAAGTGATAGAAGGCCTATAAGGGGCAGGAAATAATAAATGGAATTATATACATTTGCTTTAGGTAATTATAAATTTCACTAAAAATTCAGACCATGTAAAAATTGTTTTAGTCATATTTTCGACTGCTCTGTTAATTTTCAATATGATGATTACTTAACCATCTAAATAATTACGCACCTACTAATATTAGAATAAAGGAAATTAGTGTACTGTAGTTTCAGCAAATAACTCCATGAAAGTAGTTACGAAGTCTTGTGTCATCGTTTAAATTAACCCTTAAGGATCTCCCCGATTCACATCTATGACCGACTAAGTTGACTTCGGGTTTTTCATTTTTTTCCCCAAATACAAATATTTACTTGCGTCTTATTCATTGCCTCTGTTTCATTAAAGTTGAAACCCATGTAAAATGGCAGAAGAGATAGAAACAGGTGCAGCCGTCCGAAGATCCCACACACGTATCGCCTAAAATCGTGTACAAATAAAGAAATAAGTTTGAAATTAAATATGGGAAAGCTAGGACATTTAACGTTCGCGTCGGCCAGTACTACCAGTAAAAGTACAGTCTGCGATTCCTCGACGAACTTTCCCCTTCCATTTTTTGTTCTTTACAATTTATTTCTTCACACAAATGTCAACAATAAATTCAATGAAATATTTTGGAAAATCATACATTTTTTATTGAATAGTTATATGTTGTAACAAATAACATTTAACAGTAGGCCTACCAGTAGTACAAAAGAAACTGAATAATAAACGAAACAAAAAATATTACTGTAAATAATATTTAATACAATAATATTTAATATACTTCACCTTTTCAAGCTCTAGATATAGAAATTATTATGGTCCAACACTCTATAACTCCATAATTAGGTCACATCCAGAAATTGTAAATTTGAACAGCAAAAATATTCGTTAAGTATATAACAAATCTTATTACATAGATTATAATTTACTTCACTGTGTAATTAGTACATATTTAAGTAACCATTATATTTCAAGGATTTCAATTTTGTTCTTCCCACTTTGCATTTTTTTCTGTTCTTTTTCATATTAGGTATTGATTTTAAGTTAGTTATATGTTCTTTTATTGATATGTATTTAATTGTGTATTGTGTAATATAAATAACTGAATTGAACCCGAACGTGAGCACTTGCTCATTCGGGTAGTCTTTTGATGTATCTATCTTGTGTTTCATACAATAAATAAAAATAAATACCACATACTGTAAAGCTGCATATTTTTGTTTTTGTAACAATATGTTATTTAATTCATTTAGTATTACAGTCTAATGTAATGGGGCAGGCTGAAAAAACTCACAATATATAATGTAGTCAAGCCGAATATAATAGAAGCTGATTAACTTATAGTCCTTATTGTGTTACTATTTTGAGATTACCTCCTTAACTGATTTTTCTTCCTTTCTTTGTTCCAGGTAAGTTCTGCTCGTACGAAGACGGTACATGATATTCATTCTTAGACATTCATTCCTAAGATGAGGTAGTGTATATTAGTTTTAAGTTATACATGTTGGAAATCCTGAAAAAAAAATGTTTTGTCCAAGCATAGATGCCGTTTCCTTCATACTCTTGAAGTGGCAAGATAATTTTTGAATCGATCGTACAGGCTACTTTCTACATATGGAATAGATAAAGTTATAAAAGGCAGGATTTTCAAGTTAATGGACGGGAAGGCTAGTTTCAGCAGTTCATAAGAGACAATGGAACAGTAATTTTCTCTCCATCCAGTTTCTTATGCCTCTCTTTTCTCTCTTAAAAAAAAAGTAACATCATCACATAATTATTTTCATCCTAAGTAAAAGACCATATAAGTTTGTAACTACAAATTAATATTCAAATAAACATTGTTCTTCCGTACAGAAATGCGAATTACGTAGGTTGGCTGATTTGAAACTTCAGTAGGTTGTATTTCCTCCTTAATTGCTGATGGACTTGTAATTTATTCATAAAGTCACGAAAGCAACATGCTTTTTATTGCATAAGTCTACATAAAATTTTACGTATTTTCTAAAATGTTTTCACTACTTACTGCTTTTTACAAATTTTTCTAAGTATGGGTGCTCTGTTATAATTTTTAACTAAGTTGCCCCAGTTCAGATAACTCATTGCAGTAGGCTAATTATTCAGGTTCATTAACTTTATTAAAATCACTCTTAACACCAGAGGTACTGTCTAGCGGTGAGCGGAAGGCCGAGCTGATGGCATAGTGGGGGAAAGACAAAGCATGTAAATGCAATTTGCATGGTAAGGTAGTGGGGGAACGCTAGCTCGGCCTTCAGCTCGCCGCTTGACAGTAGTCTGACTTTTCGTTTTGAGTTTTCAAACGGGGTGGATTTACTTAGCCACGTGGGGCATGGTCATGTTGCGAAAAACTAGTTCATTTTAAATGTATTCCAATTCTGACCCTGTTTCCTCCAAAATTCGAACAATTTTGTCATTTTGCTGAATATGATATTTTACATTATCCCTGAAAGTCTCGCATGTACCCCCGCATCAACAGTTCAAAAATCGTTGGTTTAGAAAGTTCAAGGGTAACATGATGAATAGTTCGTTACACAATTTGTACCAAGGAATGCTTTGTCACAAAGAGTTGAACATTCCTGAGGTTGGAATCCCTTACAATGTGAATAAGATACTGGAGGAGATATATTCTGCCCAGTCATTCTAAACATGGTTAAAATCGCGATCCGGATCTTCCTTCAGCTCGCGAAATTGTACTAAGGCCATTTACATTTGAACACAGGAGACAAGATAAGGATTGCCTTTGAGACAATAGGACAACCAGCGTCTGTTTTCTTGTTTTCAGGAACACAAAGAAGTGACAGCGTCGTATGTAGCGTTGTTCCTATCGATCCACCTTAAAAAGTATCACGGCTTCTTGTAGAGGGGCGAGAGGTGAAGGCGTCTCTAACATAAGAAATACGCTTTTAATGTGGTGAATGTAAAGCGCTGCACCTGCATCATTTAACTTTAACCCGATTACGTAGTGTGGGTCTTATCAATATTTCATAACTTTCTCCTTACTTGTTTGAGTGCGTATGCCGCAGCCAGCTTAACCCCATCATCCCATAGTGGCGGCAGTTCAACATTTATGGAAGTACCGGTAATTTATTCCTCCAGAGATTAAAGCGGCGAGAATGAGAAAGGCCTAAGCCTTGCTTTTTGTTATTATTATTATTATTTTATTTTTATTTTTAAATTATTGCATGTCTGCATTGGCTATCAACTTTTAGAATACATCATTTTCGTCGTCTTGCCGGAGCAAACACCGTGAACAAACTGCAAATGTAAGCTTCTTAATAATGCTTTTAATTTGGTTCTAATGAAACCGAGGATTTCGATTCACTAACGATTTCTTTACCGGGCAATAGGGTACAGAATGACAACATTACAAAATGTAATGCCATATTTTTATCCTACAAAATAATGTACTGCCAACAATGAGCAAGAGGCAAATTGCAAGAAAATACTTAAAAAGTAGTTTTTGTATAAAAATAATAATAATATTTATTATATTTTATTATTTTAAGTATTAAATCGTATTTTAATTAAAACTCAGTTTTAGCCATTTTTAGTTTTTAATGTCTTATTTAACCACTTTTAGGTTCCATAAGTTTATAAAGTTATATGTTTGGAGCATAGCACTCTATGGCAGTGAGACGTAGACTTTAGGAAAACATGAATGGCATGAAATAGAAGCTTTTGAGTTGTGATGCTGTAGACGATTGTTGAAAATCAGGTGGACTGGTAGAATATCTAACGAAGAGGTCTTAGAAAGAAAAGAGGACCAAAGAAGTCTATGAACGACACTCATTAGAAGAAGGGCTAGACTAATGGGGCACATTATGAGGCAACCTGGCTTGTTCAATACTATATTACTATATTAAAGGGGAAAAATTGTAAGGGAAGACCACGATTAGAATATGCAAAACAGATTATTGGCTATTTTGGTTGTAAAAAAATATGTAGACATGAAGAGACTGGCTGAAGATAGGAAGATCTGGAGAATTGCATCAAACTAGTTATAAAACTGATGAGTACAGAGAGAGGTTCCATAAGACTGGACTATGTGACAGCCATGTCAATGAAACGTAGGCTATAATTATGTTAAAATATCAAAGTTTGCTAGGAGGAAACAGAATAGTTTAAAACCTAAGAATCTGGGCTCTGCTTTTTATATTTCTGGACCATTGCATCCTTATGCAGTTACAAGCTCTTCTAATTAATCTATTATAAGAATTTCGCGTGTATAAATTACTCTTTTAATACCTAATTGAGGTGAATTGCCTTCACAGGAATAAAATTGGTTAAAAATAACAGAATGAATTATATTTGAAAAGGTTAAAATTGGTGCGCGGAGAATACAAAATGCGTCTATTAGAAACTCTCATATTTCAATACTTCAATAATACATACTTCAATAATACATATCGATCCAAACACATCGTTATCGGTGCATTTAAATTTCGAGCTAGTTCTCATTATTATTATTATTATTATTATTATTATTGTTGTTGTTGTTGTTAGTGGTAGTATTAGTACTGGTAATAATAGTATATGTTAATCTTTCCAGGGAGTGATCAAAGTATATAATTAATTTTTTTACACGTTTTGGAAGGTTTCAGGGCTTAAACAGTTTGTAGTAAGAATAACGTATGTCCTGGCTTGAGGGAATGGTAGTTCCATGATTTTAAGTAGTTCTTCACATTTGTGCTAGTAATTTTTTCCACAAATAAGTTTTCCTGGTATGGGACCTATTATCGGGAAGATAGACGGAACTTCTCGCAGCTAATGTTAAGGGGTCTAATAAAATAAAAAGTTGCATATTACATATTCATATGCCGAAAGTCCATCTTAAATTTTCATTGCGGGATTTTACGGAAAAAAATAAATAGTTAAGAGTTTCCTGAAGATGTAACCAAAACAGTTTAATAGTTGGAAAATTATACTTCTAACTTTAATAGAAAATACGTATTTGTATCAGTTATCGGAAATATTGTTTTAAGCATTTTTGTAAGCAAAATGTTAAGAGTAAATATTTCTTAATTACGTCGCCCCCTTTAAACTCGTATTTTACTACTGTACAAACAAATTTATTGTAGACTAAAACTAACTTAGGCGTAGCCGTTTTTGCGTGAGACATTGACTGTCACATAGCTGAAAATCCCGGAATTATAATTTACCCCACACATTAATAATATTATTAATAACCTAATTTAAAAAGGTAATATATCACAATTTTAATATAAATATGCAGTGTTTATAGAACATGGTCGATTGAGCTCTGAAATGATTAACTTCGTATTTCCACAAATATTGTTGCCATATTTAAACGCTTATTTAAATTGCTTAACTTCTGAGAATGTTCGTGTTACTAGTACTTTTCTCATTTGTAGATGTGGTGTAAACAATTCCTTGGGAGTAGGAGATAGTCTATGTGTAACTTTCCATTAGGGAAAGAATTTATTACGAAACCTGCAAAACTATTTTGGCACACGCTGCAAACAAGCTACGCAAGGAGGAACATTTGTTATATGTTGGGGGGAAAAAGAAATGTTCGTTTTTAAGGAAAACTAACCCTGCCATCTAGTAGGACTTCGATGTCACTATCAGGTGCATGTATGTACGTACGTATGTAACCTAGTTGGGAGAGTATGATGAATGCACTGGAATTTGACTGTTTTAAAAGTACATGTCGGATGACATTATTTAGAAAGTACATGGGCGAAAACCAAGAATGTCCTCATGTAAAAAAATGCAAGGAAATTCTGATGTCAGCAATTATATTGATTATGGAAGTGAAGCTTGTGTGCTAAGGTATCATTAAGAAAGTTTACTTAATTTTTAAAACTTCTGTTTAATACTAATGATGGAAGAAAGTTTCAGTTATGTAATATTTTTAATGTTGCTTAAAAACTTCAATTTATTAAACATTTCCATTATGTCCATTTTTATGAAATTAAACTAGTCATTTTATCTAGTGGGTCTTTCGTGGCACTACCAGATGCACGTAGTCTATCTTGCTGGGAGAAAATGAGATTGTACTCCAATAATTCGGATGAAAACGAGGAATATCATAATATAGGAAAGGAAGTCGTTATCACAGAAAATGTTACTTTTTATATTTTCTGAACTTTTAAATAATACTGATGTTATGTTTGAAGTTGGTTTCAGTGGTGTAATATGTAACAGCTCTAAAATTACTTAAAAACTTCATTTAGAATGTGCACCAGGAAAAGTAAATTACCATATTTGCCCCTGCAGAAAACATCAAGATTTTTTCATGTGTCAGATTTATATAGGGTAAAGATATTTCTCAGGAGTTTCCAAGTTTGTACTTAACACATTTTTCTCTAAAATTGTAGCCTACTTGTTACACGTGTCCACTAAGATCCTTTGCAAAATTGGGTTGCGCTGAGATAAAGGGTTTAAAGGTGAATGACTTTTTTGTATTAATCTGTAGTTTCGGGGGAAAAATTGTTTCTGTTCACTAATATTTAACAATTTTGAAGGTTTTGTCATTTTTTAATACGGCTAATTTCTAACCTAACAAAATTGCCCTGGAATATATACGTATAGCGATTCCTTTCATCGCTGAATGTATAGCCTAATTGATACAAGCGATCATCAAGTGATATCATCAATAGGCTCCGAGCTTAAAAACGTCAGTAGCAGGGAAAAGCCTAACATATGTAGGCTATATTAGAAACATTAACCATAATAAATTTTACCGTTGTTATTCGAAATGTACGTGCTTTTAGAGTGTTTAAAACATCTGAAATGTATTTGAATAGAATAATTGAAACAGTGATTTCAAAAAGTCCCAAGTCCGCATTTTTAGCAAAATGTTTTCGGGGGGGGGGGAGGCGTCAAAGGGTAGTTTGAAGTGGAACACATCTAGTGACGTCAAGAAACGCCCAACTTTACGCTCCACTCCGATAACTAATAATTCACAACTGATCATTACATAGTGTTTTCAAGAACATCCCAAGTCCAGTAACTTCGCTGATTATGTTGAAGCGATGGTAACTGAAGCACATTTGAAGTTAAAAGAAAACTCAATGAGAGCGACATAAAAAGTAAAAGATTACGAAGCATTATAATAACTAATGTTTCATATGTTTGCTCATTAAATATTATAATTTGGGAGGATTTGTTCTTAAAATGTTAGCAGTGAATTATATTGCAAGATATATTACAGCAATTATAATTTTCATTGTAATATTTTGTAATGAGGTGTTATCTTCTATTTTGTTCTGTGAACTAAATTGCTAAATAGTTCGTGAGTAAAACATATACTTATTCAAAGTGACTACCAGTGAATTCAAAAACATCCCTAGTCAGCCTACGTTGTACGTCCTTAAACGGCCAGGGATGGGCTTACAAAATTGATAAAACTGACGAATACTCCATAAATGTATGTCTACTGCATGGAGTAAAATAATATCTGCTATGCAAATTATTTTAAATAATATTTAGTTTTTTTGTTTCTCCGCATACGGAAAAAATTCTACCAGAATGACGGAATCTAATAAAAATGCCGAATATATCTGTCATAAGCGCTCAATTCAAAAGAAAAGGCCTTGCTGGATATGCTGAGAACTTATGTTTACAATCGTCCGTTTTCTATTCGTGCTATTGTGGTGGGAACTCGAACTTTCTGTATCCAATGCCGGTAACCTAGGACCTTGTAACGACTTCCTACTGAACATATGTTCCATTCTATCAAAGCATGTAACTTTTTTATATATATCTATAAACATACACGGATTATAATCATATCTGTTAGTCGAAGTTTACAATTTCAAGCCTAACCGTCTTTACTTCCTTCTTATTCCATAATATTGACTTACGTTAATTGATTACGTTACGTTAATTAATCAGAAATTGAGAAACCTCGACTCTGTCTCGTTTTTTCTAACCTCGATTCTCTTAAAACTCTTTCCACACGAGTATCACAATATACAGTGCTATGTAGTAAAACAAAACTTTGTCACGAAGTTCACTTTCAAAGGAACAAGCAAAGTTTACCATATTTAAATTTAATGTTTTAAGTTTGTATTTTTATTGTGACTGAGCCTTTAGCTGGCAGTACTTCAGATCACTACAGAAATATGGTAACAGTTTTTAGAACATAACAGACTATAACTGTATATTGTGGTTGATACAAATATCTCAAAGACTGTGCCAATTGATAAAGTAGGAACGTTTTTATGGGTGTGATAATATCTATTTTGAAATTTATGCCAATTCATATAGTCCGTTAACATAGTGAAGTGTTTGACTAAATCCATGTTATATGGCCGAAAGACTGTGACATATCTATTATTACATTAATGATAGATTTATTAACGGAAATGATTAATAAGCATATTTGGCATGTAAATATTTTTATTCTGTTGTGTAACATGTTAACATTATAGCCGTTTCACAGGATATTATGATTAAATTCTTATATAAAATCTGATATTTTAATGTAATTTCAAAGCTATCCCAAAAACATCTTATGACATTTTTGAAGGTTATTTATGCTTATAAGATATAGGATTATTTTTGAGGGTATAAGGTGGTGATAAAATCTTTAATTTCATTTAAATGATAATCACCCTCAAAAGAAAAAATGAAATATATTAATCCTTTAGTTTAATGTTTCCACCTTAGATTGATGTTGTATGCTGCCCGCAATAAGTCCAATACGTTAAAGAGGATCGTGGAAGTTAACTAGCTTCCGTTCATGGTAATGAGCAATGACTTGTGAGTTAGGTATATGAGGCTTTCTCATTGTTGAACTACTGATTGTACAAAGCGAATATTGTATTTACTACTTGTCTGTAGAAATTATCGCTTGTTAGGAATCAGGCTTCTTGTAAACTGTGAGAAATCCTATGTTAGTGTGCCACAGGTGTTGCATTTAATTAGCTGAAGCAGGTCATTCCGGTTTTAGTATCTCATTTACAGAAATTCGAAATCGCATCTTAATTATGCTTTGCCGAAAACAGTTCTTGAAAAATTTCTTCCAGGATAGGAATGCACATGAGCAGAGCTAGGATTGATTATGTAATAAAAATAGCTAAATATGTACATAGGCCTACATTATGGGTTAAAAATTACCAAAATATGGAGTAAAGTATGGATTTTTTAAAAATGGTACTAAATAACATGATCACGTGCATGTTATCAGCCTTGCATAGTTATAAAAGGGAGTAAAATTTATCGCTTAAACATGAAAGTCACAGAAAAATATTGGAATAATAGCCATACAAAAATTAAAAGGAAAGTCACAAAACTAATATACTAGTGATTTTTTTAGCTGTTTTTCAATTTGGGGGCGCACTTAAATGTTTTAACGAGATTTGACTTTTTGCGAATTTTCAGAAGTGAAACAGCGTCAACTGTATTGAAAATAGCTTTTGCACACACTAAAACAACGCTGAACTTCACTATAGGTAATAGAGACTATTCTAAATCTTGCAACATCTTCAGGATCTAAATCCAGGTCTAATTCTAGATCTTGTTTTCAACATTTCGTAGAAATTAAAAAATCCAGTTTTGAAATAACATGTAGTTAAATAATATTTAAACGATTGACTAGAATTATTCGAACCCAAGGAACATATTTAAAATAAATCTTTTAATTATGTAAAGACCTACGAGTTTTTCTAAAGTATGAAAAATATGTACCATTCTCTGAAATTAATTTCTTTTTTTTATCATTTAATGTATCTTAATGTATCTTAATTATTCAAGTATATATGTTCTAATTTTTTCTTTGTATTTAATGTTCGTTTCTTGTATTCATGTATATCAGTTCTTTTTTTAATTTATTTTTAATCATTATTATTGTTATCATTATGTATTTCATGTTTTTGCCCTGGCTGAGTGGTAGAGAAGGCCTTATGGCCTTAACTCCGCCAGGTTAAATAAATAAATAAATAAAAATAAATAAATAAATAAATAAATATGTAAAACCAAATGTGTATTAAATCATTCCAAACATGACATGTTACATTGGGACGAAATTTTAATTCTACGTTATGTAAAAACAAATATGTATTTACATAGAAACCCTGGTCCTGCACATGAGTATTGAGGTCATTCTGAGGCGCTTCTGGAACATACGTCTACCTGTAAAAGAAGAATTGGTCCGTTTTCTCGCCATTCAGATATAAAATACATTATGTGTTTATGTTTATGTACGGGATGGAAGGAGTATAGCTATGCTGACTTCAACAGCGTATTCCTTCGGTAGAATTAACAGAAATCTAGTAGGCCTATTGTTCTCACAAGTGATAGTCTACTTTTCTCATATTTCCTCCCTCAACTTTAACCGTGCGTTTTTCGATAAGTGTTAACCTTATTGTTCTTTTTTTCACATCAGCAGAGGAAATGATATGGAATAAACTTTCCGTTTACGGCATTTCAATCAAGTTGGCAGTTTTCATGTCAAGTATGGCACTACAGTCACTAATTATGACATTGTCCACGTATTCGCCGCAGTCTAGAAATACATAGGCAAGAGTCTTGCATTTGTATTTGTGTATGTCTTGTACGAGTAATTGACAAAGTCATTACACCCGGAAGAGCGATCTGACAGTGCACTGTTGTAATTCTGAGGGACTTAGGAGCTAATTATCTCTCAATCACAAAACGCCAAATAGATTTTATGTTTAGTATTATTATTGGCATAGTTATACCCCTTTTAGCCTCTATGTTTCCTTGTAATTAAAAATAACTACATTTTATTAATATTTAGATACGGCTCCACAAGCGTGGGGTTTTCGAGTGTATTTCCATGTTTATATTTCCATTCATAATTTTATGCTATCTATTCCTATTTTGTACTGAGGGAAGCAAATTATTCATCGGTATACGTGAGATATCCTCCTTACAAATAAATCGGAACCAGTGTAGTTTTCCGTTTAACTAAACCAGTAGAAGCTACAGTTCGAATTACTTCCTCTGCCCGAACTATAGGTACTTTAGGGCTTGATGTGTTCATTATAACACCTTAAAAAGTGTTATATTTAACTAGCTTAAAAGACCCGGCGTCGCCCGGGTTTTGTATTTTGTAATTGGAAATTAACTTATGAAGGATTTTAAATTTTAAATTCTAGGTCCTTATATAGGCATTTATAATTTGAAATAGGAAGAACGACTTATTACACTCAAACTATTCCCTCAGAAAACGCTTGATATAGTTTTTTTTATGGCTCATAGAGGATCTAGAATTTTGCATCCCATCGCTTGTACAGTGCACAGCAAGCCTGGTAGAGGTTTAAATAAGAAGAAATAGAAATTCCTGTAACATAAAATTGTAATATCGAGGCGGGAAATTTCCCACTCTTATGTTACCATAAAACCGTTTTGGGGATGAAATTAAACAGAAAGCATTATCACTTTCATACTTTTCTCTCCAAAAACCTGCGATGTAATATAATAATATACACATTACCATACCTCGTTTTGTTTTCTCTATGTCCAGGGTAGAGAAAGTTATGTGATTCCATTATTTTAGTGGATTTCATTCTGTAATATTTATTTATAACATGAATTATTGTGATAACTTCTCTTATTTGTTAAAAGTGCATTTCATTTGTTTTTTCCAAGCCCATCTGATACCATTTGGCAACAATATATTCTGTGATTTGGAATTGATAATTCTATGTAAAAAGGGATTAAGTATTTTCAAAAACATTTAATTTTTGGCATTTAGAATCAAAATTTTGCAAAATCCTTTCTTAGTGAGCACCTACATTATGAAACGAAGGTACTATCAAAATTCCAAGTCTCTACCTGTTATAGTTTAGGCTGTACGTTGATTCCTGTCAGTCAGGACAAAGCCTTTTATATATATAGAGATAATCACCGAAATATTTCACCTTAGAAACTGAAAAACGTAAAAAATTCCTTTCTGGAAAATGGGTAAAAACTTCACCCGTGACTTAATTTTCATTACGCACGGGTGTATTTTAAATTGGCTACCAATCTGATGTTCAGCACCGTATTATATTCCCGTTTTAACAAATTTACATTGTTTAAAGAGTGTTTTGCTGTGATAAATAACAATTCCATTTTTTTTAAATCCATGTTCTTACTAATCTCAATAGGTCCCCCTTTCGATCTATCCCGCACGTAATACAACGAAGATGGGCTACAACATTTTGAATGGTTTAGTTAAATGATGCTTCAGATTGAATTAATATGACTTTCTTTTTTCTTTAGTTTAATTTTACCAAGTCTGTATGAGAAATGTTTATTTCCGTTGCTGATGCGTTGTATTTGAGCAGATTTTTACGGTAATTTTGAGGTCGTCACGAAATTCCACAAGTAGCCACGCATTCAGCGTTAAAGCGAATAATGTTAAACAATCCTGGACGAGTTCATAGAAATGATTTGGAAGCTAGTAGCAATATTATTATTTCTTCGGAGCCTTATATTCGATACGGACTACTAGAATCCATTTACATAATTCGTTCTGAGAACCTTTTGAGGATTTCTGTTTTGCCTGAAGGTAGCTATAAAATTCTGACTGTTTTATATAGAGTTTTGCAGTGTTTAGGTGTTTTCTACGGTTTATCAAGCCCGGTGAATAAAACCTCAATGAAGAACTTTATTGCTCACACTGCTTAGAAAAATAGCAGATTCCATCGGTTTTCCCTTTTCGCCAATCCATTAAATTTTTTTCTTTCTGCAATGTTTTGACGTTGCAAATCTGATAAGATTTAAATGAACTTCAGTTAAATTAAATTAATGAATTTATTTAGCCTGGTAGAGAAAAGACCATCAAGCCTTATCTTCTCCTTAAAAAATACAATACTAAAATTATATGCAATTGCAGTGAGAAAAATGCGTAGAAACTATGGTTAAGTAATAACATTATGGTAATAGTGATAACTAAAATTACAATTTAAGTACTTTTCATCCGTCATGAAAAAAATGAATCTAGAAATTATTTTTTTGGTAAGATTTCTAGGAAGGATCCTCAATGTTTTTACACCATGAACTCCTAGACCGCTTGGCTGAACGTATAAAATAAATTCATCCCCAACCCATAGTCATTACCTGTACATAACACATACGTATAGGTGAAATTTCCTTGTGACTATCCAGAAAACTATGGGCTTACGAAGTAACGGGTTTTCCATCAGTTATATTGTCCAATTTTAGTTATATATCAAGTCCATGGAACTTATTGATATACAGTATTCAGAATTCACGAGCTACGGACGGTGCAAATAGCGTCAACAGCCCATCCATCCAAGTTCAACATCATAAGCTAAGCATGAACAAAGTAATAAAGGAACCATTCATAAATGTTGATGGGGATTATGTTGAAAAGTAGGAAAAGTCTTGTTTTGTAAAAATAAACTGTTTTTTTCTCCAGGTCAGTTTGTCTCTTTAATTACTGAATGGCCCATGTATCTTTTACTGCATCTTAAAGAGAGATCCAAGAAATAAAGAAAATGAACACGTAGTAAACTAAGCCCAAACTAATTTTTATAGAGAAACAAATATAGCAGTTACCATATTTAAAAAAATAAAAAATTGAGAGAAAATTCATGAAAACTACTCTAATATATTACTACAGAAACCAAATTCTGAGGATGGCAACAAGGATTCAACATAATCAAAAAATAAAATTTACCATATACTCGCATCAGGCCGGGTAGGCTGACATCATTCGAAAACATTTTCCGTGGAACATGTTTTATCTCGATTTAGGTTTCCCTTACGATCAGTATCCCACATTATATGCGAACAAAACTAACATTTTTATTACAAGTTTTTTTTTTTAATTCAACTTTAATTCTATTGTTATGCCTGAGTTTTCTACTACTCCTGTTATTCACGTAAAGCGGAGCTAGCAAAAACGCCAAACTGATAATACAAGATTTGCAGCTGTGGATGGAGAACTATCCGCTTACACCATGCTCTTTTTTTATCAGTGATATGGTACAATAATGCGGTCAATAATGTGAAGTTACAGTTCAGAACTTTTACTGGCATGGAATCAACTCGTACAGTTAAAAAAATGGCGTGATACACTTACTTGACATTTTGTACCCTATGCTGTACCCCAAGCATGAAGACTTGAAATGTTCGGAACACTTAATATTTACACTGCTACTGACGTTTGTATCGTGGCTCCAAAGAGTGTTAAAAGCAGAGATTAAGATAAATAGCATAATGCTTTACGTGAAACGTTAGGATATTTATCCATGTGCTATAGAAGAAAAAAATCGATTGCATAACAATTTTCCCATTGATTGTCAACCTAGTTCCCATTGATGGTTTCACTTGATGAATGCCTTAGTAAGAGTGTATAAATTTAGCTTTGAAAGGGTTAAGAGCATGTGAGGAATAGCCAATTACAGAAGCTGACAACTGTTACATCGTTTAGTGCTTTGCATTTTGAGATGGTATGACCCATGTCATTGGCTAACGTTTTCTACAACTCCAGAGAGAATCAATGTCGGAGAACCATGTACAGGGTGTCTCAAAAAATGTACTAACACTTTGAATGAGTATAAAGACATTATTTATGAACATAGAGAGAAGTTTAAAGGCTTGAATTACAGAAGAAACATCTAATTAAAGAATTATGTTCGCAAATATTCAAACGGATGACCGTCATTGTCCAGACAAAGCTGATAACGCAAACCTCACGACACAGTTCATTTGGAATTTCGCGACATTGTCTTTCAATTTCCAATTTGAATGCATCAAATTGTTCTTGGTTTTGTGCGATAAACTCTGTCCTTGAGGTATCCCCATAAAATGAAGTCCATTGGCGTGAGGTCTGAGCAACGCGCAGGGTATTCAATGCTACTCCATCGTCCAATCCGTGTGTTTGAATAAGCTGCATGGAGGTGAGCTCTTACATCTCGATGGTAGTGTAATCTGTAGTCTATACATCTGTAATTCAAGCCTTTAAGCTTGTCTCTATGTTCTAATGTTTTTATACTCATTCGAAGTGTTATTACATTTTTTTGAGACACCCTGTAGATAAATTTCGAAAAGGCCTTTCATATTAGTTACGACGCTATTTTGTTAGTGGATTGCTTAAGAGATTTACAGTGATGTAGATCATGGAGATGGAGGAGTTTCTCCAGTTGTATTTTTCAGCAATCAAGTGTTAGGGTGTTTCCTTATATACAGAAAGATTCGCAGCGCAGACACAGTGAGTTAAGCGGTCATTACTCTGGTACTTGTGGTATGTAGAGTCTTGTCAGGTCATGCCCCCGCAGGAGTGGCAGACTAGTCTTCTATTTGGAGGTCTTTGAACAATTTCCAAGGCCGAATACAGACTCAAACGATCACGAATCACTGGATAAGAATTTGCTCATTCAGAATTTAAAATTGTTTTTTGCATGACGTAACTAATTAGTGGTACTTACAAATATTGTTGCCGTGGATCGTAACTTGACATTCCCACACACAATCTGGTTGCTATGAAAACAAAAGAAATCTCCGTGCGGTAAAAAATTACAAAAAGTACAAGTGCCGTAAGTAAAACCATCTTAATACAAGCCTTTATGGAAGACCGGAACCAAGGCCCCCCAGTTTGTGGCGATTTTAACAGGACAAATATTCGGTCCCCGTAACCACCAAGATATGCGAATCACTTTCTGAAATATAACATCCATCTTCAATAGTGTATAAACATAATATTTTCATCTAATATCTCAATTGATATAAATAGTCATCGTGCAAAAAATAGCATGCAATACTCGTGCCGTAAGCGCATAACGGATCTCGCAAGCGTCTCGTTTTTTCAAACTCTTTCCTCGATCCGTATGCACCGCTTACGGCACTTGTATCGCAATATACTATAAATTAACCGAGGTTTCGTATTATTCGAGGTAGGCTATGGCTAACAATTTAATATAATAGGACTCAGATTAATTTCGTATTTAGCAAGAAAAAATACAACAAAGCATTCTCTTGGGCCTTCTTAATGTCGATTTATGAAATAAGTAAATCTTATTTTAAACTTCCAATAAGACCCAACGAACAAACCTAAAAGGGGCAATTTACACTAACACATGCTTTTCATATTCGTCCGAGTTTTCGGGTTTTACAGTTATGCGAGGCAGAGGCCGTAGAATTCGGTGAGCAACTTACATACCAGCTATTTGAGATTTTCAACATTCTGTATAGATCATAATATAGAACATAGCAGTGTATGAAAAATGAATCTTTTGAAACATGACTAGGCCTACAAGTCTACGTTATTTATGAATTATGATACTATTCATTATACAGTAGGCTGAGTAGGCAGTGACCAGTATAGATATAATCGTAAATCGTTAATACCGGTATGCCGGTATAGACATACCTCATAGTTATACGGGTATAATAGCGGTAAAAGCATATAGGCCTAAGGTTAGAATAGTAAAACCTGAATACTTACGAAGGGATTTAGTTCTTATAGGTCTAGTCATTACGTTTACACTACATAGAAGTGACCCTTCTGATCGACTGCTTGTTGTCTCGTTAAAGTGAACCCTGGTCTCTGCAGTCGACTGTTTCGTTTAGGTACTGAGTTTTCAATTGTCTTAGCTTAATGCAAAAACGCTGTTAGCGAAGCAAGACTTTAAAGCTTGAATGCGCTTTTGTCTGTACTAAATTTGTGTTGCTTTTTACTTTCTCTATACTGATTATAAATACTATAAGTAAAGGAAATATAGTGTTTGCCTCTGATATAGATTTTTCAGCAATACACATTTTGAGGTCTCCGGAATCCAAAAATACATTTCCCGCGAACAGGAATTACAAACCTTTCTGAAGCTCAGCAGGGGTTCACAATAACTAGTTTCAAATTGAGATACTTCCCATATCTACAAAGAGAACGAGCTGTTTAACGCTCACAGTTGACAGTTTCTGCCTTAAGGCCCTATAAACTGTTTTAAGTACTTTCTAATTCTACTCAAAGCACAAAAGGAAAAATCATGTAAAAAACGAAATTTCGTACTAAATTAGGTATCTTCCAGGGATGGACTAGACCGAGGAAAGGGCTCTTCAGTACTTATCCAATTAGTGTTGAAGAAGCCTAGACAAGTGACGGGCTTTCGAGCCACTGAAGAAGAAGAAGAAGAAGATTTTCTGGGGATTTGACACGGAAGCATTGCTTCTGATTTCTTTTCCCAGCACTGTTTTGCGGTTTTCTTGATTTTGTTCAAATTTTATTCACAAACTGCACACACTATACTAATATTTTATATTATTATGCAATTCTAAAGAGTTCAAATTACAGCTTCGAATATGCCAACAAATTCATAAAGTTAATTTTAAAGTCGGGTTGGCTGTATCGGGACGCAGCAGCAGGGTTCGTGAAAAGTCTTGTGGTGCTGCCTAACTGTCGCACTCCATATGTTAGATTCGTTTTCATATTTGCAGTAAATTGAAAAGACAGTATGTGTACTTACTTCTCATATATTATAACCGCTTATTTAGTTAATATTTTATAATAAACATAGTTAACATAGTTACAATAATGTAACTTTTTTTTCTGTTCGGATTGTAGAGGCAGAATATATCGCACCCCTGGTGGAAGACTGCCACAAGTCAAAAATCACATTTTTTCAGGAGGAGCATTTAAAGATTTTGATTCAATATGAAAAATAGTAAATATTACTTTAACACAAATTTACTGCCACTTCCGGACAAGAACACTGCCATAATCTCGGTTTTACGGGCTTGCGTATGATAAAAAAAAACTGAGAAGTGGCATTTTTCTGCTATTTGAAATATCAGATGCTAGTGAGAAGAATACTGAATTATATGCTGTAGAATCCTTATCGTTACGATTTGGGTTGTGGCACTTTTCCAGGACACGGACATGATGACAAGCACTTATAAGTGCTAGTTATCTAAAAATTCAATTTTTTTGACTTATGGCAGTCTTCCACCAGGGGTGCGATATACTCGTTTCTCGTATGTTGTAGCCTTCTATTTATTTAATAGTTTATTTTAGCTATTTCCCTTGCCCATCCACCCAAACGTATCCCATCCCTATTTTTTCTGTTATTATTATTATTATTATTATTATTATTATTATTATTATTATTTTAAATTTGGAAGACCATGTTTTTGATAGCATTTTGCTCTAATTAGAGATTGATTCCCCATCGTAAGTCGTACCCAGTATTTCACCGTCCTAATTTTACACTCCGTGGTCTCACTATACGCTCTACTCTCTCAAGATACCCCCTTAAAATCGCGTCCTGACTTGATCAAGTTAACTTATTGTAGGACTGTACCACATTATAATAATGGCGTGGATGTAAGAAGCTGGAGTAACCACATGACATATGCAGCAGAGCACATCGTGTGGTATGCGGTAGTGCCACTCAGTATCTTGTTTGCAGCGGGGGAGCCAGGACAAAGGATCTAATTAGATATGATGACCATTGCCTTGATAGCGTCTTATCGAAATGCCGTTCGCTTGAGTCATTCACGCATGTCAGATTAACGCCATCTTATCGCTTTGCAAACGCCCGTGATAACTTCATAATTAAAAATTTATCTCCACGATTTCGAAATTTGAACACTAATGATGCCCTAAATAAAAAATAAATAAAATTAAAAATTAGGAGAAAGTATAGTATTTTCGTGTGCATTAAGTGTTTGTGAATAGCAAAGGTCGAAAATAGAATTGTATCAAAACGAAATTTTATAATGGAGTTCACAATTTACCGAGGATGTGGTATGAAACATATCTACGATTTTCTCATACCACTACTTTACACGAAACAAACTTAGTTTTCTCGCGATTATTTCGAAAGTAGAGTACTATACGGCTCACGCTGTACGAAGGAAAATGGGGTGGGGCTTTAGCGGCACCTGCCTGTGCGAGTAGCGAATGATAGCTAGGCAACGTTGCCCAGTCCAAATAATTCCGCGCCTAATAGAAGCGTTACGTTGTGCAATTTCAATTGCGCGCAAGAAACTATACACAAACAAAAAGTATCAAGTGTACTACCAGAAAAAGGAAATGTTTATGAAGCCAGCAGTACAAAAACCATATTTTTACGACACGTGGTTGTTGAGCTATGAGGTTTCGAATGACAAGTAACATTGTTGATCAATCACGTACCTCTCGGGAGTGGTCGCAGGAATCTAAGCTCTCTTTTTTCTTCTGACAAGTGTGGCATCAGCGCATAAAGAGTCGACAGGGATTGGCGCACACCATTTTCCTTCTATAGCGGGTTTTATTTCGGTGTTGTAACTTACAGGAATTACATGCCGTGGGCAAGTAACCCATCTCTTCCTCATAAGTTGTTAAAGTTGTGCCTTACGATCAGTAAGGTTTTGCTTGAGGCTGAGTCAAGTGAATGCGTATTTCCTTCATGCTGGAATGAAACGCGGTAAATAACATGATCCGTGTGCTTAAGTCAGGTCTGTCCTTATTCAGTATCTTTTTTAATACCAGCAATCATAAAAAGACTGAAGGTACACTATATTCTGTCTTAGGTGTACATGAAATAAATTGAAGATTGTCAAGGTAGACCCAACTTTACGGCCCACGTAAGTTTAGAGAGATTACCCATTTGTGAAACTTTAAAGTGTCTGAAGTAGTTCATAGGAGCATGAGACAGATAGGCTGCTGTTGATTCTGAGCGATAAACGGATTATTCCCTTTAGACATCTGTTAAACTTCCTGACAAGTAATCTAATTTGAAACTTTAGACATTCTGAACCGCTGCTGAGTTGAAGAGAGTTGAAGAGAAGTTCGTAGATTAACTCTTTAACTTGTAATAATTTTTCCTGATTTATTCCCCCTGCCCTGTTTAATAAGTGATTTTGTGTTCATAAAAACTATTATTTAAATTGGTGTAAAATTACATTGTATGTTAATACAAGTCAGTAAACATTGACTGCAGTATATTGAAATTTGGAGCATTAAGTCTACTTGTGCAGACTTGTATTTGAGAAGTAAATTCCAATGAGTACTGATAGGAACATGCTTTATTCAATTTATGCCCGAGTGCACCATTCTCCGGTTTTCTCAGCCGTTTCGTTACCGCGGTAAACGTAATACCGGGGTATTCTCAAAATCTCTGTGCACCATTGCTAAAATATCGCGGTTTGCTAATGCTTGGAAATATCGCGGTTACTCTGCTATGAATTTCTCCCATGGAGAAATTTTGTGTTGGTTTGTGTTAGTTTCTTCCATGGCCGCTAGGTTCGCTCTCTCTCTGCACGTCTGCCAGTCACGGTGGCTCTGGCAGGCTATTGGGGTCCCGAATTCAATGTATTTGTTCCCTTATTATTCAATAAAAAGATGTTTATAAGGATAAAAGGGAATATTATATTGCGTATATATGTCGTCTGAATTCATACTTTGCATACAAGCACCATAGATACCGTACCAATCGTGAAATGACTCTATTTCGCCTACTGGTTTGGTTGAGGTGAGAAAGGGTAATTTCAATCGATGTTACAGCACAGTATTTGCAAAGATCGTTCATTCCTCAAATAGACCCCACATGACTGTACATTTCAATCAAATAACATTGATGTTTTAAAGAATAATTATCTCACCTGTGATATCTAAGGCAAAGCAACACCATGAAATCTCTTTTCTGAGTTCGACATAGCCTCACTTTTATTCCCGTTCGACCAGTGGAAATTTTAGGTGCAAAATCATCTACATAGCCATGAAAGGGCTGTTATAATTATGTTCGTGTGTGTGTGCAAGTATGATAAATTGATTACATGCACGATATATACCGGTACATAGGCTATATCGTGATGCATGTAGCCATTCATTGCAAAGTTGGCCTAGGCCCACAGGTTTTCCATTTTTCATTTATTTCTCGCTTTATTGTTCAGTAATAAATGTTCATAAGGATAAAATGGATTATTATATTGCCTATATATGTCGTCTGAATTGAAAGTTTGAATTCAAACACCATAAATACTGTACTAATCGTACTAATCGTGGTTACGCCCACTAGCCTACTCGATGGACCTGGTTTAGTTGAGGTAAGAAAGGAAGTTAATTTCAATCGATGTTACAGCACAGTATTTGCAAAGATATGCACCATCGTTCATTCTTCAAATAGATCCCACCTGTCTCTCATTATTCTTTATATTCAATTAGCTTTTGGCCTAGATATCATAAATATGATACATTACGCTGATCTCCATCTTGGAAAGAAAACAGCGGTTTTCTCACTTTACAGCTCCTTCACGGCCGGTTTGCATCTTACCGCGGTAAAAGTCGAAACCGAGCACGATGCAACGAAAATAGACTTTACCAGGGTAAGCTAAGCAACTTTACCGCGGTATTCTGAATACCGAGATTGGTGCACTCGGCCATAAGTCTATGTGGTTGTGCTTACTTATGTAAGAGTTCTTGTATGCATAGACATTATGTTATATTATGTTGGGATATGATTAGCTTGATCCAGAAATCATTACCTTTCTTGGTCTGTCTTGCGAAAGATCCTTTTTAGATAGGACCTGAAGGAGAAATGAAGTAACATAATTTATACATGTAGATTTCAGAGTATTGTTTTCACCTAGAATTATCCAGACAGGATGTATCATTCATAATTTTAAAACCCATTCATGTAATTGATGCGACTTGTGCCTAAAGCACCTCACGCTCACATCAGCAAGCGACTGTGAATGAATCTTACTTGTGAGAAAGCATTCTTCTGGTGTCAGAGACGTGACCATGGTAACGGGGTTATTGCCGTCTCCCCATTAACTCTTGCGTTGTTACAGCCAAGTCCGCCTGCAAGATGTTTGCCTGTTCAGGCTACAGAGATGTAGGAGTTGAATAAGCGAAAACAAGGGTGGGCTTCATTTAAACGAACACACGACCGGAATTTCATGGAAGAATAAAAACCAAAAGTCATGTATTCTGATTGTGAAGTGTTCTCGAATACAGAGCGGTGATGAACTATAGTGTATAAATTCTAGGAATGATTGAGGCATTAGGCAAGTTATTTGCTGAAAAATTAAAATTCCTCAATTTGTAACCAATTATTCCGAAATTCTAACCACATGCTGAGGTCGGTGAATGCAAATTTCTGGGATGCTGCTTTAAACAGTTTCGAAATTATTCTATTATTATTATTATTATTATTATTATTATTATTATTATTATTATTATTATTATTATTATTATTATTATTACGAACATATCAAGTACATTCAAAACATAATTTGTATTTATGTAGGAAATAAAGTTCAAACATAAGTTGTATTTTTCCCATTTAACTTTTTAATTAATAGCGCATGATTGTAAATAATTTTATTTTTTATTTCATTATAATCAAACCTTCCTAATCTCATTAAAAGTGTTTCTCTTTTGAATCTGTTGTTGAGATTAACCTAATTCTATCTTCAGAAGCTGGAAAAAGAAGCAAATTAAGAAAGTGCCAAATATTTAAAAATTGCCCATTTTCAGGTCAGTCTTAAGTAAAAATTTAACTTAATTTCTGGTACCAAAATAATTGTCTTCAATTTGGCTTAACCTTATTCAGCAGTTAGAAAGTGGAGTTGAGCTCTACGACCAACATCATCTTTTTATTTTTTTATTAATTCCTGGGTTAAATTGATTTTTTTGTGAAGATACTAATCATAATTATTGTGAATGAGGTGGACTGGTAATTTAATGTAACCTACAGTCTTACAGCTGAAGGTTTTCTAAACATTGTCTTAATGATGTATTAAAGCGTCTTTCTGATACACTAAGAAAAGATCAATAAACTTAAAATAAAATAAAATCATAGATTACACCCTGGTTTGAACGACTAGGCTCCAGGATCTGATCAAGCATATTTAATTTATTTTGTAACCTACATCATATAATTGTGGACAGTAAATTATTGCTCAGAATCGCATGTTATTTATTGAGCAGGCATTTATGAAACACATTATGCGCAGCGAAACAAAACGATATAGGTGTTTACTACAAATTTATATGAAAATTCCATAGCTGTAGAACGAGTATTTCGAGGTTAAGGTTTTATTTGTTATACTGTATTGGAAATATTACGTGATTTTATCGCTCTTGTTATGATTTGTATTATTTATATTATATTTTCAAAAAATAATGATAAGCATATTGAATAGAACTCGTGATTTTCAACTTCTCTGTATAGTTAGATTTATGTCAGCTGAAAAGCACTGTTGGTATTACATGTGATTATTTAGCTCATATGTCTATCTTTCGATTTTGACCAATATCATACAATGAGACAATCACGTGACTTGCTCCACCCTAATCGCAGATAATACGATTCTGTGGCGTCACATGATTAATTGCACATTCACTTGTCTTAACCTCATGCAAAGTCACATTCTTCCCTTGCGAGACTTGAAAGCAGAGACTTGTACAAAAAAAAAAGTTTTTTGTATTATGCAGTTAATAGGCGTATACAAAATTTGAGTCCATTTCGGGAAAGTCGCGTAAACAAAAGTTAATTCGAAAGTGGCAGTGGGTATCTGAGAATCGTAGACGTCTTCATGTCGGATATCCGAAAGATAAGCTACTTGACTTAAATATAATATTTCTTATTCATAAGGTTTTCGATTTCCCCTATTCAGAGAGACCCACGTCTCCGAAAACGGTATTGTTTTGGATTCAGGGGGTATCAGTAATATGAATTAATACTAAAAACTAAACGTCGATTTTCAAGGTTGGGCAGACTCACAATTACTATTATTTATTTTATTTTGTAGTCTTTCTGCACAACGCAGATTGCCCTGCAGACAAAGAATATCTTTCAACAAAGTATACACAAAAATTACAAGCTTTTAGTAAGATCATAAACATAATGACAGGAAAATTCAAATAATCAGTAGTAAAAACCATTAAACTTGAAAAAAAAAAGGAAATCTGTCCAGCTTAATTGTTGTTATTGTACAGGTGGTTTCTTAAGATTTGGATGGATCCCTTAAGTGATAATAACGCCACTTCATTGTACAGATTTTGTGACAATGAGAAACGTTTACAGAAGGAAATAAAGAACTTTGTTATTGTTCCCCTACTACCAACCATTAGTACAATGACTTCAACATTTTTCAAATCATATTTGTTCTTGAAGTACTCAATGGTTGGTTTGTGCAGGCAGACAAAGTAAAATGTACTTAAAATCAATTTTTTTTTATGTAGCTTCGTTATCAGTGTACGCTACATCATTACCGGTGAACGAAACTTTAATATGTTTACGTACACTAATTATGTAAAAGTGTAGCAAAGTTATACACAATTATATTTTAAAAAATGTAGAATTATTTTACACATTGACTGATGTATTGTGTAAATCCTGTAAGTTATAATTTAAATTGTCATGTTTTATTTAAATCTGTTTATATATTCCTACTTAAAACTACCATAGCTACAGTTAAAGTATAATAGCTATTACGCTACATTTTTGGATGTAAAGATATGTTCCTCTATTACGTACTTTTTATACTGGGCGTGATTTCTGTTTTAGTAATAGTAGGCTTTAGTAGTTTTAATATTTAGTATTGTAAGAATGTTGTAATTTAGCAATGTGCCTGTTATATTCAACAAGACAGAAAAATAATTAAATAGCTCCTGTTTTTTTTTATCACACTTCCGACTTACACATGCTGCAGGTTAATAATTTAAGACCTTTTTTGTGAATATCAATTCGGCATTAGTGTCATGAATACATCTTAGCATTAATCAAGTATAACTGGAACATCTATGAGTATGGCACGAAGTCTTGCGAATTTAAGGAATATATTCATTGAGTTAGAGGAGTAATTTACAGCTATTTGACTACTACATCCACTTCAAATTAAAACAAAAACACATTAAAGTGTTCTTGAACGCTCCCATGTTGTTTGTTCCGGTCTGCGAACTTATGCTACCTGTTTTTAGTGCTCGCTGGGTGACAAATTTAATTGTTAGGTTGAGTTTAAAAGCCATTACAGTAAGTAATGTTTGCTGAGTTCTAGAAGTTAACTGAAAGCTCTTAAAACATGTGGCAGAGAGGCATTCCATTCATAGCCGGTGTAACGTATTTGTAGGTGGGAATCAGAAGTTGTATTACCGTTAGTGCGGTTTCCGCCGCCTGTCATGAGTTTACTGCTCTCTTGCTTACCGTGTGGGTAAGTTCTCGCCTTCTTTTCGTCCTTTTCAGATTTTGCGGAGAAGGTAAAATTAGTAGGCTACCGAACTAGACCGGCTATGTTAATGTACTTCCTTTCTGTTCAGATGACGGTGTTAGTGATAATAAAATAGGGATAAGAACAAACATATTTACGGTAGGCCATATCCTTTCCACTTTTAGCTGTGTCCAGTCTACTCTCGAACACAACACCATTCAAACGTAAAGAACAATAAGTAAATACACATTAAAAACAACAATTATCATCTGTCACAGATTTTAAATGTCTCTTGTGCATGAAGCTATAGTTTTTAAAAAATTTTATTATTCTTCTGCCCAGACGTATCACGATTTATTTAAAAAAAAAAAAAAAAATATATATATATATATATATATATATATATTTCGGCTAACTAGATGTGCCATCTTCGGTTCTTAAGAGGATTATTACTATTTTTTTTATTTATTTTTTTTTTTTTGCTTTTTCAGGATTAATGCATGTTTTAAGATTCCCTGAATCCAAAAGTTCAATTTTTTAGAAACATCTATATGAACATGTGTGCCTATAAACAGCATATCTCGAAAACAAAACCGTAGAAAAATTAAAATACATTATTTTGATTAGATGCCTTTTGCGGATGTCACATGAAGAATGGAGATGACCTTATCTTACTTTTACTGCCGTTTTACTTAAAAAATCGATATTTTCTTGAAAACAGCTCTAACGAAATGTTTAGACTTTTCACGTGAGGTGGTTATACATTTTATTTGCATTTTTTTTCCAAATGTGTTTTTTTAAGTGTTACGAAATGTAGTTACAAAGCAGCCATCGTTTGCAAAAACTCAGGCTTATGTTTTGCTTGATGAGGCTGAAACAACTGAATATGCACTCCCTGCAATACGACACCTTACTCTACGTCGGATTTCGGAGAAGTTCTATTTCGCATGCTTTTAACGTAGAGAAAATCTTATTTGTTTAAATAAATTGTGACACATCTGGGCTTCGACGCGTAAATGGTAGTATTATTTATGTATATTTATAGTTAGTAAATAAAAACTCTAATATAAAAATCCCGGCACACGTGCGACGGTAAAACGCCTAAGTAGCAGTATACAACCGCCGCTAAGGAACCATAACATATAATAAGTAACAAAAAATAAATTCCTTTTATATATAAAGTGTTTTCCTCTTTTCCCCCTTCAAATCATTCAAAACAACTAATAATCTTTACAGTTTAAGCCCGCTAAAGACTGGATAAAAGTTATATTGCGTGGCAGCGGTAGCCTATTACTGACCATTCCATCTAAAGCTAACTTTTCTAGCCCTGGATTTCGTGCTAGAGGACAAATTGTAGTAGAGTGTAGCCTACAGAGTGCAAAGTAGTTCACGGAAGTAATGAACTCAGTACTTCCTGCTAATCATCTAACCACTCACTTTAGCTTCCCTCTTCATGGGCTATGCAAGAGGACCAGTGGGTGAAATTTCTGTTTTCTACACTTCTTGAGCTATCATAATTTAGTATTTTGGTACTGACATTTACAATAGCAAGCAGATCAATATGTTATAGTTCCATTTATGTGATTCAGCACTTTTTGCGTTATGGATTTGTTAAATACAGTTTTCTAAAACCTGTTTCTTCTTTACTTAATCTCATTTATATTAAAATGTATATTTATATTTAAAAGTATATTTGATATCCAATCAAAAGTTCAACCCAAAATAAATAATTTTAATCTTATTAATGCATTTGGAAAATAAAACATCTGAATAATATATTTTTATAGGACCTCTGACCTATGTAGGCCTATTACGGTATGGTACATCTTCATTTCAGATTTTGAAAGTATTGCCTTAAGAAACAAAGTAAATTGCACTTAACGCTGAAGTTTACTTTATGGAGTTCAATATCTTGTTAATTATTATTTTTTATTTCAAGAGCAATTTGAAGATTTCAAAATTTTTATTGACAGTTTTATTAACTGCAGTGTGTAGAAATACAGTAAACGTTTTAACCTTCTATCGTAAAATTGGTAGAAGAAGACAGATTTTTAACATAGGCGAAAGTGCTAAAATTAAAATGAAGAATTATTGTGATTTAAAGTTTACACACATACGTAGAATGATTTAACGAGTGCAACCTTTTAAATGTTGCGTAATTAGGGCGACTTAGAAGAACCTGAAGATACTAAAACGTAACCAACATGATACATACAAAAAAGCAAACACTTTAATTTTGACCACAAATGGTCTACACCAGTCACCCTTCAACGGCATCCTATGCATTGCTCGAAATATTCCTCCTCTCAAGACCTAAACCTGGTCTCAAGACCTGTTAATCCAGGACAGTGTTCACAAACGAGTTAATGGATTATCGAAATAAAAAGGTTGGTCAGTTTTTGACGTTCTGACACCAAGAGAAACCTTGAATATTTTTAATACCACTTTGCAGAAATTATAGAACTGCCTTCCGTGAGTTTATGGCTGAACTAGTTTTCATGGTCAATGCTGATGACATGGGATAATTTATCTAGTCATTTTTACCTAAACCTGTATACCCTGTGCCATTCTTTTTCAAACTGTGATGCACGTGCCATTGTTAGTAAGTTTATGGGAGGTCGGTGATCTTGGTACACCATAATATGTATAAAAATGTTAATACACGAAAGTCGTCTTATGCCTAAATTCATATTTACGGTAACTCACAAGTATGGATGTTTCTTGGGAAGTCATCGATTCTAGATAATCGAGGACATCATTTATCTCTCTATCTTCATTTGACGTCTTAGTGTTCATGTTGGTAGCATTAATAAAGCTGCAGATAATAATCTTCGTTCCATTTAACATTTATCTGTTTCTAAGTCATCGCCTCTCAGCTGCTTATTGTTTCTTGCGGGCTATTTTATATAATCAGTTTTCTATATGGATATGAATGTCGACACAATTACAGAAGTATTTTGTCAGTTTTTGGCAGAAATTAAATTTTTTTATTAATAATTAATATCTCTCACTAACTGCTTCTGTGTACAGCCGTAATCAAATTGAGACCTTCGGGTGTCGAATAGATGGAATGCTTCTCACTCCGTACACGGAGTAAAATCCTCCTGGGGGAGATCTCATTTTGATTAATTTCATGATGACCAAAGAAGGATAGTAAAAGTAAGAGTGTAATTAGATTCACTTTGTACCCTCGTTAATATTAAGACTATACTCAACTCAAGTCTAAAACTGGAACCGAATAGCTATTGTCTGCCACTCAACGACAGTACTGATTTTTCATAGGTAGGAGACTGACCACATAAATTATAAAACCTGAACTATATTCTGCATGGAGTAAGTATTTAAGAGAATTTTACGTTACAGTATATTGTGTAAAACGTATATATTTATTTGATTTACGTCATATTGTATTTCAGTTTATAATAGTAAATTCATACGTGCAGTGGTTAGATGTATGGTAAAGAATCAAGCGAATTGCAAATTGCAATATAAACAGGGAGCGGAAGTTGATGAAAAATAATATTTTTAGTAATGCACTCTATTACATGCTAGTGTTAAAATGTGTACAAGACATTAAAGAAATAACCAAAATTATTGTTGCATATTTTGTTTGTTTTGCATCATATTTGCGTGGTATTAAAATATTTATGCACACAGTATTTTGTTAAGTCACATTTTCAACGGCATATTTCTGACATTTTAAGGGTACATGCCTCTGTAAATTCAAATATTTACCACATATTTGGCTAAGTGAATGTTTTGAGAACCAACTTTACGATACCTTAATTGATTCTATATAGCCTACTATTTTCAGAACTGATTATATAATATTAAAGCGAATTTCATGTCATTTTTCTAAAATGTAATGTATTGACCTTGTTTTTAAAGGCTTTTGTAATGTAATTTACTAGGAAATAGCCCGTGGCTTTGCCACGGTTAAAATGATGCTTAAATACGAAACTTACAGGTCTACAATCCTGAAGGCACTGACAATACATTTACAAAAGTCAGCGCTGGCTTCATCAATTTTTATTTAAAATATATCATCGTATACTACATTTTTTTGTGAAAACTGCATCAAAATAGTCGAGTAACTTCCCCTGTTTTGATGTGTTTTCCACCTTAACTCTTACATCCTCTGAACGCCTCACTCTCGAAAATGCTACATATAGATGTCCGTGCATAAACACTGGTTCAGGCAAAGTCTTTATTAATTGTCATTGCTAAGACTACCCTTACAGGAAACTGCCTTCTTGTAAGTTTAAATGGCAGGCCAGTATCTGCAGCTCTTTTCTGTTCCTCTTTTTCATTCTGTTCTATAACCGATTCCCCAATATTTAATCTTGGCCTCTTGGAAGGAACGCAGGCATTATGGTCAACCATGTTTTAATGCTTCCTTATCTGGATATCTTACGTTTTTTTCCTTCAAAATACGTTCCTATCAGTATGTAGATTACAGAAATTAATTATATCGTAAGTTTTATGCAGTCCCAAAGCCACCTAAACACTAATAATATGTATTGTTTCTCAACTGTTTGTTGACAGATGAATATGATGATAATTTTATTTGATCAATTCTGTGCAATTCTGGGAGTGTTGGTCTGCAAGCCAAAGCCCGCATACCAACGCCGAACATCGCGTGTGGAAATCCAGTAGAGTGGGAAACTAAACCCCTGTGCAATTTTAAGAAATTATGTAATGTTTCAAGGGAAGGAATGGTTTGTTTTTTGATTTTTATTATCAGCGATATTTCAAGCGTTAAACCATCAATATTTTACAGTATGTGCCCGCGGTTTCGCCCTCCATTATTGACTCCAGGATTTTTAAGAAATTTATACTGACAGCGTATTAAAAATGTTTGTGGTTCAGAGCTATGAAAATTGTAAGTAAAAATAAAATTAGAATATTTGTTCATTGTGTTCATTTCACTTAGGCCTTATAAAATAAAGAAATGGTTTTCCTAATTTTGTTCTCGTCGTGAAACTTTACACTGCGAGAGACGAACATCGCCGAGTATACCCGATGTCTCACGAAGCGGCCGAGCAAGCACGCTATTTAGGGCCGTTGAATTGTATAAGAGTAGATAGATACAAGTTATACTATTTGTTGTAGTTTAGAGTGTAATTCAGCTAACAAGAGAACATAAAGCTTTAAAATTACTTAAATGATAGAGCATACTTCATTGGTTCAGAACATATTTTACAAATTTAAGAGCATACTTGCATGCATACTTCATCTTCTGATTGATCATTAACTTCCGCGACTTTATAATTATATTTAGTACTGTATAAAGTGCAGAGTTGGTTGGCACTCTTTTATGAACATATTAACTACCCTTTAGTGGTGTTAACATATCTTTGCAACAGATCTGCAGATTCGAATTGTATAATATGAAATGAAAGAGGGTTACTGTATAGGCCCACAATGCCCGTGAATCTCAGAGATAAAAATGAGCGTACCACCGTACACGTCTAGTCTATTTTATATAAAATATATATTAAAATTTTAAAAATCATTCTAATCGTATATATTTAAGTTATGAAAGACTAAATTAATTCCGCTTATTTTCCTATATGGTACAGAGTGACATGTTGTAAGCCCATAACCTCGACGGCCATTGAGAGGAAATGAAAGTATTACTTCGACGTGAAAGGACCGGAGAATTTTCTCCAGAGACTCGAATTTAGGCTTTGAGTATTTTAACGAACAGTCAGTTCATTAGAGACCCATGGTTTGTGGGTCGGACTAGGGACCCATGGTTTGTGTATTCTCCCGGAGGATTTGGTGCCTAATATTTTTACGTCGTGATAATCCAACGACCTCAGCTAGGTTTGAACTTCTTACCTTCGGATGCAGAGGCGGTGCGCTACTTCAGAACAACCAAGATCGAATATTTCGAGTGTCAACTATACCAGCTACCAGTGAATTCAAAGATGGTTCAGCTGACGGACAGTAAACCGTGCCTCTTCGGTCGTGGTATTTACATTTAATTTAATAATTGACGTAAGTCAATTAAATTATCTGCTTCTGAAGAGACTGGGAGTTATGCAAATGCATATTACATTACGGTAGTGTCTAGCAGAAAGGTCTGTTGCACTAATGTAACTGTACATAACTGTTATTGACGGTTGTTCTAGTGTTACATAATTAGTGTGGGTGTGCAAAGCAGTGACTTGCACTTCCTCTGCTAATTAATTGCTAATAATATTCTATATAATTAATGAGTGCATTTCAAACTAAATGTTCCAGGAAACTGTTCGTGTAGTGTATTCGTCTTTCCTTTCCTTTTCCCGTATCTGTTTCCTAAATAACCTCAGTTTATTATTATTATTATTATTATTATTATTATTATTTCTTTATAGAAAATACAACACTAACCACTAGAGAATGAACATGTGCAGCTAAATCCAACTTTCTATTTTCCTTTACAAAAGATTTCCACTTGCAATTGGAAGGACTTCTGGATAAGCGTTTTTATTTTCTAAAAGAGTGTAAAATTATAAATTTTCATTTATATTCATCTCATTAATATTAACTATTAGAAAAGAAAGTTACCTCGTTTGAGTTATTGTGTACCGAATCTCTGTGATGTCACCTATTTAACCAGTTGTTGAATAAACCTTGTTGTAGATGTAAATATACCCAATTTGATAAAGAAAATGTGTTGTTCTAAGAATCAATTAAAATATTCCCACTAGGCATACTTAATTAAATTAACACATCCTTTGACTGCCATTTTGTGTTTTAACACTGAATACTACTGTACAACTTTAGGCCCTTGTGGTCCCCGGATATCATTTGGCCATCATTATTATCTTCATTCCATCTTCGCCTTGTTCAGAGTAGATTTGTGTGAAAATGGTGTGTCTCGTCCTATGTGTTCGTGTTGTCTCGGAGGTGGTCCCAGCATTGGGCTGATTACTCATCCGGGGAGCCCCTCCATGTCCTTGTCTAGTAAAAAAGTATTTATAGGATCCGTAGATAATCCCTCTCCCGACAGGTCGCGGCCCTGTAAGGCCCGGGTGGCGTGAGTCGCTTAAGTATCCCTAAAAGGGAGAGGTAAAACTAAGTAAGAAAGATGTGCTCTGTGGCTAGGTTTTAGAATGCATTTTTTTACGCTTGATTACATAAGAAATTAGCAGTCATGATTCGGTGCATCAGGTTCGATATAGCCCATCGGTTGTGCGTGCAGAGCGGTAATAATAGCCTACTTATCAACGTAACTATATTTCAAGATTACAGAAAAACAATTGAGGAGTCAGCAGGGTTACCGGTTTATTGGCGAAATTATATAACTAATTATAAAAGGAAGTGTTTGTCTGTCTATTTGCAATGTCCAGCCAAATGTAACACAGGTGAACGGGAGAGGGTCCATATGCACCTCGAAGCAGCATCTTTAATTTTTTTTTTATTCGTTCGTGAATGATGAGCGTAAAACTGGCGGAAAATTTGATTTTTTAGCGCTTACTAACACACAAACTGATCATGTATGAAGGCCTGATTGTAGAGGGCTTGGATTTTATTATGTCAGTTTGATTCATTTGTTTATATCGCTGCAGAAAGAGTGAATATTGTAGAAAGTTAGTCGAATATTATTGAAGGCATCATCGTGTCTGTCCATGCATTGGGTGATGTAGTATTCATTCTTTCGAACTCAAATCACCCCTTCGGATATATTGTTTCAATTTAGACGCCTGCAATTCCTCGTTGAAGTTTCGCTATGAGCATCAAATCACAGACAGTCACTTCAAGTTGTAGGACTCATTCTTCGGAAACCGTGTTTCTCCCATGGTCAACATTTACTGTACGTGTGGAGTAGAAGTGTTGGAAATGCAAACAATCAATGCATCTTAGTTCCAAATGTCTAAGATAAATCTTCAACCAAGGCAGCTCCATCCATATATTTTGAGATTTTCTTTGATTTATCCTATTGCTTTCTTGGCGAGCAATACATCATCACAAAGACACATGTTACATCTCTACATTGTGTTTACTGAAAATTGTCTTATCCCGCGCTCACTGAAAGTTGACACCGGCGAAATCAATACCACTCCTTTCACGTTTTCCACATTTTGCTTTTGGTTGGCCCCTGTAGTGCGGGGTCTGCGGGGCACTCATTTATGCCAACGTGAAAGCTGTTGGGTTTCCTTTTTCCCCAGTTTGGTGATGTAAGTGGTAGAATTGAAACAAAAAATAGCCAGATTCTCACTTTACACTCGAAGAATCATGTAGAATCTTTCTAGAGTAAATGAAAAGAGAAAATGTTGTTAAAATATGTCACTTAAGGCTAGTTTACACGACGAAATTAGGTTTCGTAACTGAGTTTCGCAACTTTTTTTACTTGAATGCGCAAGCGATAGATGTACTGGCGACAATGAGTTACGACACTACGCAGTTTCGGCTGATTCCAACTTTTCACGAAACTATGATAGTAATTTTGAGATTATACGCTTATTTAGCTTGTTCGCATTTCGTAAAATGAAATGGGGAAGTGAGGAATTTGTGAAATGCCTGTATTAATACGTGTTTCAAACGTTTGTATGGGATTTTAACAACTTAAACTTCAGAAATAACATGAAATGTGCGGTTGCATTGGAAAGAAAATGGTGTAATTAGTTTCACGAAATCACTTTCATGAAAGTGGTTACGAAACCTAGTGTCATCGTGTAAACTAGCCTTTAGGCAAGAACACCATGAATAACTAATAACTCACATAAGTACCTTAGGGTATAGAAAACTCTATTAACTGTCATGGTTTTCCATGTTTCATGGCCATATTTACAATTTTAAAATCAATACATTAGAAAAGAGGATGCAGTTGCGCTAAAATCCCACGTGCAGTAATAATTATTATTTTTCTGGCTTCCATTGTGAACTTTGCTTTCCAGCTACACGTGTCCTGGATACAGTGCCCAAAGTTGTAGAATATAGAAATTATGCCATCTCGTCACGTGTTCATTTGGGAGTGTGGTTTACTTTGATTATGCCATGCAAAACCTGAACATCAAAGCAGTGTTACGTAGTAGATGTGGGAATGTCGTTGCTAGGGGGCTTCTGGGAAGCATACCACATCCAGCTGTGGTTTCTGTATATCTTGGTGGGCGGATCATCTGATAAATGCATGATAAGGGTTAGATCGGGGCTATGAAAATCAATACACCCCTTGTCGGCATTACATTTTGTTACCAGACTGTGGAATTCTGTTGTTCAAGTGTAACACCTACTATGCCAACACTTTTATCTTTCTCTCTCTTTTCTTCTCCCCTTTTCCTTCTTATTTTTCCCAATCTTTCTATCTGGTCTACCTCCACTCTCTCCTCCCTCTTCTTATTCCCCCTATCTTTCTCTCTCACACTTTTCCTCTTCTCTCTCGTACACCTTTCTTGTGACCCTTTCTCCTATATCCCTGTCCTTTGTCAGTCCCCTATGCCAACACGTTTATCTCTCTCTCTCTCCGTTTCTCCATTTTCTTTCCTTCTTTCTTTGATTTACTTGCTCACCCCCTCTTCTATCTTTCTTTTTCTCTCCCTTTCTCTCTCTTCTCCTCCACTCTCTGTTGTTTTTGTACCTGTAAATAAGAAAGTCATCATCATCATCTACATCAAGATAGGCCAAATTGGCCTGTTCCGGCTCAGAAGTCATCTTCCCATCGTCGTCGAGGTCTTCCTATGTCTCTAGTTCCTATGGGTTTATATAACATTGCCTGTTTTGCCGGTCTATTGTTCTGCATCCTCAGTATATGATCGTGCCAACATTTCTTGTAATTCATAATCTTATCATTTAAATTAAATATGTTCAACTGTTCTCTTATCACTTCATTTCTCATATGGTCTGTGAGGGAATATCCAGCAACATATCTAAGAAATTTCATTTCTGCTGTTTCTATCATTCTTCTATCTTTTCTGTTCATGGCCCAATTCTCTGAGCCATAAGTCAAAACGGGAACTGCCATAGTCTTATAGAATTTTAGCATTGTTTCTTTTTGTGTTTTATTTTTAACGTTCTCTTTATCGTCCCACATATATTTTGAAATTTGTAAATTTTGTTTTTCAAATCTTCTTCATAATTAAATGTTACATCGCAACCCAAATAATTGAAATGTTGAACCTGTTCTATAATTTTATTATCAATCATTATTGTCGCCTTGTCGTGGCGGAGGGGCTCAGTACCCAATGATCTAGACGGCATGTTCAGGGAGCGTAGCTGCTGACTTGCCAGAGGAGAGGGGAAGCGAAGAATAATCCACAACGGGCAGATGGGGTTCGGCAGTCGGGAAGACAACTCATCTAGGAGAGAAAACTCCGAAATAAATCCGGGAAGAGGACTCTCGTAAGCCGTGGTGAAGGCAACCATCTAGGGGATGAAAACCCCGACAGAAAATCCTGGTCCTCCAGGTTGGGGGTTCTGCGGTTGGGTTGGTGTCCCACCCAGATAAAATATTTGTTCACTCTTCAAGCTCAGAAGAATGATAGCCGGATGGATGTAACTAAATAAGAAAGTGAAATATTATATTACCTATGCAAGGGAGTTCAACCGTGAAAGTTCCTTATTGCTTTTAAATCTTAAAAGGAAAATTTACTTCTAAATAGGATAACTTATAATTATCAATGTAATTATTAATTAATCACATGTTCTGGACAATCACCAGGTGAGGTCAACGCATCCTAACCTTTCGGCATCGAAGTCCGTTGTCTTCTATGGAACACTAAATAATTGTGTATTTTTTAACTAAGGGGACCTTAAAATATGCATTAATATTGAAAACTGGACATTTAATTTCAACGTCGAACACAGTAATTTATCTACCTTTTTTGCCTATAGTATAGGTTAAAAAATAAAAGAGTTGCTGATACGTGCAGACGTTCTACACACCTCCTACAGCAAACTACAATACTTCGAAAATAGGCATAGCCTACTGCTGCAGAGGCTGAGGATAGCAGAAGATACATATTTGGTTAAATCCATGGCCGCCTCGTTCAGCAACCGCGGATACTACAGAGACATTGTACTGTATAACAATTAAATTTACATTTTTCCAACACGACTGCGCCACAGATCTCCAGATCTTACTGTATGTGATTTTCATTTTTGGGAGAACTTGAAAAATAGTGTACAAGAATAACCCTCATACAATACAATTTAAGAACTAAAAGCGAACTTAAGAAGAGAAATTGCAGCAATATCACAAGAAGAATTAATGTGTTTGAAATCAAACTTTCTTAAAAGATGTCAGAAGTATGTAGCGGTATACGGAGATCGTTTTCATCTTCATAGTAACTGTATAGATCTTCATAGTAACTGTAAGCCTCAGAAATCCTGGTTATTTAATTCAGAAATCCGTGCGCTTGAATTGAGGGGTTATGTACACGAGCTTTCACCGGCCGACGACTTGCTTCCAGGCCGCCGCGCGAACCGTGCGTTCTCGGCACATCGCAAAAATAATCTCTCTGTACAAACATGCTGATCGAATCTGTAGCAGGTTAGTATGGTAGCTTACTTATCAACACAACTAAATTTCAGGATAAGAAAAAAACAACTAAGGGGGGGGGGCAGTAGGGTCACCAGTTTATAATTCAAACTGACTGAATTTATTGGCGATCACAACGCTCCAAAACGTTTAGAGTTGCCTTGCCATGGTAGTTCGATTTCCATTGCACATGGATTCTAACAGAACCACGGCTTGCTTCAGCCAAAATTAAGCTTTTCTGTTCACAGTCTAGTGTCATTACACTAATAATTATTATTGTAGGCCTACTTAATAAATTATTATACCAAGATGTATAATGCCCCACCACAACTAAAATTAATGTACATTATGTTCATTGCCTCCTTTTGCTCGTATGCATCTTATACATACAGTATACACGAGTGTACAATGGATGTGTTCATGATTGTTTTTGACCAAAGAATATACAGCTATGAAGATGCTTCTGTATTCAGTCCTTACGAATTTACTTCAAACAAGTGAACTTAGGTGCCATAAGTGATCAAAGTAAAACGATAAAACTATGACGATAGATACTTGGAACTGAAATTTTACATTCTTATACGGGTTTGGTCACTAATTCTCGTGCTAAGTAATAGAATAGAACAGACAGCTTTATGTAAGATTGTAGACTGTTGTTCTCTTATGCGGTTTATTGCTTCCTGTTCACATTCTTACATCTGAAGATCAGAAACATTAGGATTCGCAGTCTTCAAGGCGTTCTGCATTGTCCTAGAATATAATAAAACTTCAGATAACATTGATGAGATGTAACTAAGACCTTGAAAGATAAGATCTGCAAACGTTACAGATTTATCAACAGTGATGTTCTCTCGTAAACCAATTAATTTGTGGAGCAAAGGATTTTTAATTTTCATGGAGTCACGCAATATACTTCAAGGGATCTGAATAAACACATGCTTTCCTATACTGTGAATAAAACCAGTTTCATGATTTAGTGCAAGTTTACAGCAAAAATATCTAACTGTATAAATTCTCGCTAGGCTTGATCGCTGTGGCGAGAGAAATTCGCTCGTAAATATGCTACTCTCTGCATGTCAATGAATAATTACTTATCGCATTGCCACACTTGTTGCTGTAGAAATTACTAAAATTATGGGTTCGAACTTTGATAATGTAACTTAGGTGACTGTTTAAATGTGTCAGTCTCATACCCATAGATCAAATGGCATCCATGAGTAAGTAGTCTCATGTGGATAAAATTTCTCATAATGTTGCGTTACAGATTTATTTAAAAATAATTAAATATCTTCTTTATTCCGTCTCATATGCAAGGAGCCTTCGTTGTGAAGTTTAGACACCATCTATGTAATGATATTCAAATCGCCACCAACATTCTTTCCTTTCGTATAGTCCTATATACTCTATAAATAGGATTAATATAAATTATACACTTCGTTTCAATTCATTGTATTTTTGTTTATTTGAATTGCATCCAGTACTTTATTCAAATAATAATTATGTATAGATATAAGAATGCCATAATTCCGGGGTGCGCGGGCAAAGAGAGTTAAGTCCACTTTCTTGTTACTGAGAATTAGAGTGACTTAACACTATACTAGCCCAACATAGCTTTAGAGATGGATAAACCCATGAGGCACACATCCATAACTACCGTACAATTTTGATTTTGACTTACTGGACTTAACACAAATGTAGAGAACATGAGGCATCTATAACTCTATGGACATATCTCAATTTTTTTAGGATGCCCGCGCACCCCGGAATTATTACATATAGATATAATAAAGCATAATTATTATATACATTTCTCAAGAATGGCTTTAGAAATTAAAACGTTTCCAAATCGTAATAATTTAAGTCATGTTCTTGACAACATCAATACCATCTTCGTGCCGGTTGACATGCACATTAAATAAAACAATAAATAATAGCACATTTATTACAATAATAATGCAATTATTAAGATACGAGTGTGTTTATGAAACTTGCTCGTTTCATAATTTTCATACAAGTATCTAATCATCAAATGCCCTTCGCAGTCGGCTATTCTCATAGCTCTTGCCTTCTGCGATAGAAGGCAACTCATGGCGTCCGGTCAAGTCGAAGCTTCTTCGTGGTCATTTTCTTGAAACCAGCGGATTTTGACAACACGAAATGAATCCAGTTCAGTATAATATTGAAATTAACACGAACAGAATTGGTTTTATTAAATACAGACTTTTTAATAAGCCGTTACAGTTGGTACTCTGAAGGCTTCAAGATCATTCCATATTCGATAACAATCGATACCACACCAATGTAATAATGAAAATAGATTTCGAAATTAATATAATTATGATAACGTTACGTTACACAGAATAAGCGTATTGTAATTGTAGTTACAGTAACAGAGTTTACGTAGTAATTAAAATGTTTAATTTAGTGATCTATTATTATTATTAATTAATTAATTAATTAATTTTGGACAAAGGAATCTAGTCTTTCAACAGTGTTTTTTTTTTTAATTCATTTTATCTGACTTCGTAATTGATTTGCAAAACTTGAACAAGTGACTTCAGGAGAGTAAATTGTGTTGCACACAATGAACTGAAAACGTTAAATAATTGCATATTTATTTATTTATTTTGTCTTCTTTTCTCTGTTGTAGTAATTATTTAGCCCATGGTTAGTGCAAGCAAACTCTTACATTTATTCAATCTTACAGGCATTTCTTTCGACCCTTCTCATGTGATTTTCTATTAGCAAGAATTATTACCAGCCCGCTGACTGTGAAGAACCTTGTATAGATTCACTGGCGCTGAGAAATTTATCATTGTGGTTGGGCGGGCAATAGCGGATATATGCCCACATTTTGTCTTATCTGTGCACTGCATACGATATCCCCAAGCCTGTATCGTACAATAGGTTAGTACTGCATTTAAATCGCATTCTGTACAGGATTCAAGCTGTCTCCCGAGCTTGCTTGCTCTGACGCTGTCCTGTGATCTTTGCACGAACTCTATCAACATTATATTTCTTCTTGGTAGACGGTCCGGAATGATGGAATGACATATTGCATTACACTTTTTTTAAATCCACCTCTCAAATAGGCGTATCAAATTCCATTAATTATATTAATAATAATGATGGTTCTAGTGAACAATGTTAACAATAATCTATAAACCAAATTATATTTTCTTAATTATACTTCAGATAGCGTAATAGATGATGGATGTTGAAAGGATTAAGTAAAAGCAAAATATATTTATAAGAGTAGAAAAAATACCTTTAGCTTCTCTTCTTTTCCGCATTATTAGGCTATATAAGATAGAGAAAAAATTACTACACATAGGCCTACTAAATGTGTCTACCCTAGACCTGTCAATGCAACTTTCTCACACAATAATGTGGAATAAGAGACCATAATATAGGGAGTGCTTATTCAGTTGACTTGTTTCAGCCTTATGCAGAGATGTACATAATTATAGTATTCGCCACGCAAGACTTCAAACAGTGGCTGGCTTATAACTAACTGCCTTCTGATAATTTTTGTGACAAAATGTTTCAAATAGAATTTTTAGCTCTTACTATAAGCATTTCGTCGACAAAATATACACAAAATCATTACGCTCGTTTTCGAGAAAATCGTGAAAAATGCTTTCGATTTTGTCTTCTGTAGGCTGTAGAAAGATTACAATGCCTTCTTATTAGGAATCTGTTTAGGCTGTAGAAAGATTAAATTGCCTTTTTCTTAGGCATTTGTTTGTGAACGTTATCAGACAAGTATAATTATTTTAAAATAATGTTATTTTTAGTTGCTTTTAATGTTGCGTGTAGAATGTGTGGAATTGTTCAAATCAAAAATATGTTTTAAAAATAACATAAACAAACGTGGTCGTTATAGTCCTATATGCATTTATCGAAACGTCGTGACGTACGGCACATTAAACAGTAGATCTGTTCGTAAAGCTAAGTCATGTATTGTCATGTACCACGACACCTGTGCACCTTGTGAGTATGCTGAAAAATGACGTGCGCGTACTTTGCGCAGCGAAACTGAAAATATGAGCTTGCGTCTTGGTACATAATAGTATATAATTGACTTTAAAACAATCCTATTATCTACATTTAACTTAAATGTATTTTTATTTCAAACAAGCCTTGCTTGGGTGTGTGGAACTATTAATATAGTCCCTTGCAGATCGTTTTCAGTTTGAAAGTGGTTTTGGTGTACTTCATCAAACATCATTATCCTTTTCACTGCTATTGACATATACATATGCGTCGCCGCAAAAATAGCATTAAGGCCGAGATACAAGCTTAATACATTTAATGCTTTGTCTTATAATATGAAGATATTTATCCACGTATTAAAGTTGTCATTTATGGAAACCAGCTACTCCACTTATAGCCGACTGTGTTTTTTGTTGATGAATTCTTATTTTAAAATATAAATTCAGCTTTGAAAAGGTTAATTGCCAGTCCAACACAAGTTGACTATTTCTTATTTTAAGATTAGTGACAATAGTTTAAGAATGATTGTTTACTTAGATATCCGATTTTCCTGGTCACGTTTAAAAGGAGCGTATTGCAAATGCTTCTCACGGATTTAATAGTAATTCAATGAAAAATCAATTCGTTCAACGCCCATTATATTCAATTTCTGTACGAGCTAGCCATACTAAAAATATCGACTAAGAGCCGTTGTGAAGATAAATAATGTCTCTGGAATTACTATTTAAACAAAACTGTCCCACATAACAGCGCCGACATTACATTTGGAGACAGAAATGAAACTAGTCTCTTAATTGATATAGCAGTACCAGCTGACAGAACGTTAATAAGTTGTGTAGCTGAGGAGATACTCAAAGGATCTTGAAGTAGGCACCTAGCTACAGCACATATGATACACAGCAGTAGCATACAGTTATCTTAAAAACTTGATGGTGGCTAGAAGAATATTTCTAGGTCACTTAAAAATTTTACTGACATTCAGTAAAACATACAGTAAATGAACGATCAGGTCCAGGCAATAATTAATAAATCAAAACAAAAATTAGCATTAACAATAAATTATTAATTTCCCAAGTCATAAAGCACTTCCACATGCCTTTTTGGGGTCTTCGAAACAAATTGTTTTATATTTTAAGTCGATATTACTAGCTTTTATTTTTATTTTCTCACCTTCCGTGCGTTTTTAAAAGTACAGAATGTTAGACCCTGAAATTCGATGTAGGGTTTCTAGCTTTAATACGCAGTTTAAAGTCCCCTGGGTAATACAAAAGGTATTAAATGTGTACCTGATTAAAAGCAACATAGCTCGAAATTATAAAATAGGATCAAAATAAAAGTTGCATTGACTACCTTCCAGGAACATCACACGAAGCTTGTCAACGTTTTTTGCTACCCTTGTTAACCAATTTGCATGGAAAAATGCCATTTCTCCACGATTTCCTCGAAAAGAGCGCTAACACGAAATTTCGCGCACATTTTTTTACGTCACAGATATATATGCACTTCACTTATATGACGGTTATGTTTAGGAGGTAGCTAGCTTTCGCACGAACTTACGTTCAAGTTTTGCTTCGAGAACAATATGATTTAACCCTGCGGCGGAATGTGACGGGAAAATAACGTTTCCCATGCTTAGGTTTATGGGAAGTTGTGTGAGTGTTTTTCATAAGATTTTTCATCTGTATTGTGAAGATAATTAGACACTATTTTCACCATAAATGCCTACATGTTTGAAAGTACATGGTCTATACATCAGAATATACATATGAACAAAACACAAAATAAACGTTCTAAACGAGAAAGAAAGTTAATTTCATACTTTAGTCCAATAGTCTTAGTGGCATTTACGACTCTTGATGGAATTTAAATTTCTTATGAAGGAGCTTTTTTAAAACTTGTTATAGGCCCATACAACTATTTTTAATTTCGTAAGTCATATAATATAAAGGCATGTTACCAACGCCATGCCGTAACAACTAAAGGATCAGGCGTAATATAGAAATCAGGATGTACAAAGAAACCTACGTTTGTTGAATTCTGCGTTTTCCAGAAGGATTTATTGTACTAATTTTCATCTTGGATTTTATCTTACTTTTTATTGATACAATTATTGCTTGCATTTTAACATTAAACAGCTTCAGCTTTCTAGAGCCGAACCGATATCTTGCAATCGCTATACGGAAGGACTGACTTGTAATAAACCATATGGTCCATGAGTGTTCCGACAATTATTAATCTTGTATCAAGGTTGTGTATCTGCACATCTGCTAATAGTTAAATGCAATCGGAGGTTACTTTCTTGTTCTTGTGATGACGAAAGCTTCTACTTTAGCCTTTTAGACAATGCGTAAAACCACGTTTTAAATAGGCATGCTAAGATCAGTGTTTTGCCATTAAGTGCAAATTTTCTTGTTATTTGTTATTTTATTTTGTAGTCTTTCTGCACAACGCAGATTGCCTTGCAGACAAAGAATATCTTTCAACAAAGTATACACAAAAATTACAAGCTTTCAGTAAGATCATAAACATAATGACAGGAAAATTCAAATAATCAGTAGTAAAAACCATTAAACTTAAAAAAAAAGGAAATCTGTCCAGCTTAATTGTTGTTATTGTACAGGTGGTTTCTTAAATGTTTAGTAAAGTTGTTCAAAATAAAATTATTGTAGATAATAAAACATCATGTCGATTCAAAATATTAAAATATGTCTGTCTCTTGGGGTTGAAAAAAAATAAAATAAAAAAGACTACTCTATTGAATGGTTTCTGACTCTTATGATGTTTGGGGGGGGGGTCATTCACCTTAGCAATGAAGCACTCTTCAGTTTTGATGTTAACAATCGATATATATAATATTCCATAACCATACATTATTTTGACTTTCATAGTAATTAAGCATTAATTATAGTTGGTTCAAAAGTGCTTTCTTAGTAAAAATTTTAATTATATATATATATATAATATATATATTTGTTCATAAAGAATACGATGGATAACGTATTCAGTGATATGAAAACTACTTTTTTCTTCAGAAATCTGAATGCTGAAATTGTTATTGGTCTGACCGTAATGTATAAGGCAAAGCCTCTGCTAAAAATCGAAGTTCCTCAGTTTCTAACCAATCGTTTTAAAATAACCGCATGCTAAGATCAGTGTTTTGCCATTAAGTGCAAATTTTCTTGTTACTAATTCAGTTTCGAAATGTTTAGTAAAGTTGTTCAAAATAAAATTATTGTAGATAATAAAACATCAAGTCGATTCAAAATATTAAAATATGTTATACTGAAATCTTTCTTATATATGACGTCTCACATTGTTTTTCTTCAGCTTCTCTTGAATTTAAATAAGAAAATTTTCCTGTAATATTTTTATTGGAGTTTGGATTGTTGTGTGTATTTTTTTTATTCTTCTTAATCTTTTTTTTTTTGTACTTCTCTAAAGCACTAAGACCGTGCTATACATTGTATCCCATTATTCTCATGTTGGATGGCGTCTGTTTTCGCATCTTTTAACACACATTTTTTTTTTTTAACATAGCTAGCTCATAAAGAACCCTAGCTCTGAGAAACCAATAAGTCTATCAAGCACATGTTCCAAAATCTCATATTTTGATATGCTAGCTCCTTTTGTAACTAAAATTCTTTTGTGGTAGCGATCACAGACATTTTATTCATCGGTAGAGTCAGAGTGATTCATTTTTCACAATTTTAAGATCACGAAATCTTAATCAAATTGATTTGTCAATAACATTATTATAGTCCAGGTACACTTACAGAAAAACAACCAATATTATGAGTAAAATTGTATTATGTTTGCAGTATATAAAACAGTTTAATAATAACAATAACAATAGTAATAATTCTATTAGACCATGAACCATAACTAATAAAAAATATTAGGTAAAATTCTTTTGAAATAAAACACTAACGATATTAACTAATAATATTTTTTATCTAATTATATTATTCTCTATCCCATTTAAGAACAATCCTGTACAAAACAAAGAGGCGTGGCTGTCATAGCCCGCACGTGAGAACGCACGTGTTCACAGTGTTTAATGTTAGTTTGTTTATTTTCAGTACAACTCACCCGCAGGGTTGTCGTGAACAATGATTCCTTTGTGTTGTTTGCTAATTGATATACTATAATGATGACATGGCTGTGAGAGTTTGTTATTTCACGTGTAAATGTTGATATTATTGTTGCATGAACTTACGAACACTCGTTAGCCACACCCTGCTAATGGCGCCTGCTAATGACATTAACCAGTCACGTTTTATCACATGATGCGAATTTTCCGCGAACTCTCTGTGAGTTCTCCTCCCCTTTGTTTTGACTAGGATCAAACTAGAATGGGATCAATAATAGTGTACAATTTGAATATCGTATGTAGGCAATGCCAAAAACATACTCCATGTGTCATGTCATGTGATTCGGAGTTATTGATTCTTTGTAATGTAATATAGACCTGAACATAATATTGGGTTGAACTGACAAAGCAGATAAATACGGAGAACTCCAAATCGTCATTTTGTACTGGCCTAGAACAGACAGCAGATTTTCGAGGTCGTATTTACGCAATATGAATTATGGAGACTGGTAGCTGTTTGTATTAATGAAAGAGTTAAGTGGTCAGTAGGATGGTGACACTGGCGAATGTATGGCACACTTACACATGTGTTAAGAATGTGAAGGCTATGCAGCTGCCCAGCTTCTGCAACCTGCGATTAGCGAAACAAAGTTCTCTGTTCCGTGAGTTACTCTTTGTATTGCACTTCCTGCAAAGACACATGACAAGCAGGGCCATAGCTAGGCGGTGGCGAGATGGGCCCCCGCCAAGGGCGCAGGTACAGAGAGGGCGCAAAATTAACCATGAAAAATCCCGCCTTTTTTTAGACTGGTGCAATTTATCAAGCAATACAAATTCCACGTTAATGGAAGAAATCTTTCAGGTTATTAAAAATTACCGCACGTGAACTGTCTGTAGTATTATGCCGATTGTCTACAAACAAAAAGCAGTCATTCAACGTTCTTTAATTGACACGTTTTTTATTGACAGAGTATGATAACATAAATCATGAACAGTATGGAATGATATAACAATACAAATTAAAATGTACGTTATTATTGAGATGAAAGTGGTTCAACTATTCGAAAAAAATACTTTTACCTATATTAATGTGTTAAACATTTTAGTAGGCTTCGGGCCTATTATGTAATTTGCTTTTGATACTAGATTTTATGATTTAATTCTTTTTTAAGTAGTTCAATCGTCTGAAAATAAGGTTTTAGTACCGTGAAAGTCCAACACTTGGTTCATTTTCAAATTGAGGTTTAGGTTTTCTTTGATAATACCAGTGTTTTTATATTAAAATAATAAACAATTTTGCAGACAGACACCCCCAATATTGGAGGGCGCAGATTTGTGGAACTCGCCAAGGGCGCAGAAGGACCTTGCTACGGCCCTGATGACAAGCAAATCACGGAACCTCATCTTATTCAAAAGGAAAATTTCACAATCGGAGTAATCGTACTTTTAGTTTCTTTCTTTTTTATGTTTTGAGCTGTTTGACTTAAACCACTCAGGGTGAGACATCTCGTAAAAACAAATTACTGCAGACTGTAGTATAGTTAGAGCAGTGTAGGGTTGGAGAAATAAAGGGGATAAGTTCACTTTTTACAGCATTTTAAAGCGTATGAAACCCAGTATTTATCCTGCTTGGCTCATTTCTTTTTATTGCATTTTCACATAAACTCTACCTCTTTATTTCCGATCTGGTAAGTTTGTTACAAAGTTTATGGTTTTGTTTTTAATGATGACATTTACAATATCCTGAAAATGGACTTAATCCCCTTTATTTCTTCAATCCACGTGAAAAAGGAATTACGTCCTCAATTAAAATACAATAGTTAGGAATGGCATTAAGATAAACAGTGCTTCTCAAAAAAGGATCCTTAGAGTGCACGGTATTAAATGAACGGAATTATTGATTTACCGTTAATAAATTTATCTTCACTTATATTAAAATAAGATTCTACAAATCAAGAGAGGTGGTAGAGGAAGTAAGATCGCGGTCTCTGATCCCGGATTTAAACCCGTCGCCGGCCAGTTTGTCTTGGGGTTGTTCTTGGTTTACTCGGTCTCAAAGACGCAGTTCATATATCCCTGACTTTTGTACCCAAGGTTGTGGGTTCGTTCCCTGCCCCGGTCGATGGCATTTATGGTTACTTAAGTGTGATAGGCTCGTGACTGTAAATTTACAGGCATGTAAAAGAACTACTGCGGATAAAACTCTGGCACACCGGATTCGGTCACAGGCCTACGTTGAAGTACATTCCCACGTTAAATAACCATAATATTATCGCCTCGCTCAATTCGTTGACAGTTAACATCAAAGAAGTCGCCGCCGCTTGCAGTAGTTGCCACACTGCACAGTGTTAGTAAACAGAGCGGGAAGATGTAGATGCAGCAAAACACTTAGGTGACATTGAGCAATAAGAGAATTGGCAACACGAATTCAGTCAGCGGTTTCTTTTGAGAAAACCTTTTACAGTAACAACAAGCATTGTAATATGAGAACAAAGCGAGCCGCCCGTCAACGTTATGATTGAGGCGATGTTACCAACCAACAGTGGCCTATGGTCGAGGACTCCCGGGGGTGGTGGAGGACCAACAAAAGTGATTAGTCATTTGGTATATTTTTTGTGTAATTTTGCATGAAATTTAAATTTCTTTGCGAATTTCCTTTCCAATTTTTTTACAAATAAATACGTAACAAACTGTATCCTATAGGATACATTACTAACTAAAGAGTTAAAATTATATAGGCTATACATTGGACATGTTCACCTAAAACCAGGATGACCAACTGGCCGTCTGCATGCGGCCCTCAGTTTCATTCTGCGGCCTGCGACAAGGCCAATTAATACAATTTAAAATATTTATAGTTTTCTATTACGGATAGTTTTGAAGAATTGCTTCCATATTTTGAAGCACGTGAATCCACATTTTCCATTATGAATGCAGTTCTAACTTCACACAGAAACAGATTTACCGATGTCCATCTTGTAGGGTTTGTTAATAATATTAACAGCATCTTTGGAAATTGACTCTGTTGAACTTGTTACTTTCCACGAGCGTCCAGTGTGATTTCATTAATATGTACTGCATTTTAGCAAATAATTATTTTACTGTTAAAAAAAATTAAATGTCTTCTGAAGTATGATAAATAATAGTTTTACTGCGTCCAAAAGAGTGCTTTCATTGATGTGTAGGCATACTGCATTTTAATAATTAATAATTTTACTGCTTTAGAAAAGTGTGCGCCCCGTGACGTCAACATACATTTTCTCAAGTAAAGAAGTTGGCCATTCCTGACATAAAAGAACAGCTCGTATGCCATTCTCTATTTTCTAAACGTGAAATGGTTATAGGAACCCTCGCTGAATACCATAACGAACGCCGCTCGAAACTACCATGAGAGATAAAATCATGTAACATTATGAACATTAATTATTATTGATGGACCAACATTTTCCTATAGTTTTTACTTTAAGGATAAAATCTATAAATCAAGTGTAATAAAAAATCCACAAAATGTGAAGATTATTCGCTACTTACTTAGATGTAATGTTTCAGTGAAAAGTTTTTCAATTAAAGAGCAGGAAGCTAGATGCAATTTAGCGTCTCTCAGAAGCATTTCCTCTAATCTCTTGTGACGAACGAACTCTCAGTATTTTCATGGAATTGTCTTTCCGTCTCTAAAAAACATTATATTCTTTCTCATAACTCACATCCACCCCATCAAGCGTATTAATTTATCGTACTTTTTTTTTTTTTATCAACCTGGCCATAACTTTTTCAAACGAATTTTACATGTGGCTGATTGTTTCAAACGGTGACCCAGAAACAGTTTCTTCGACATTAAGTCATTGACAATTACAAGTTGAAAAATCTGATGTGAAACACACAACTTCCTCTGACCAAATCATGTTTAGCCTCTTAGTGTAATAGATTATGTTAATTGTTTGTAAAAATGAAGAGATTGTCGTTACCTCATCGCATCCCCGAAGGATACAAAACCCAAATAAACTCTGATTCTTACCCAAAGCATGAATAAGAGGCCTTTATTGCAAACAGCGCGTATTTAGCTGTTTGATCACCAGGCAAGACTGAGTTTCTACAAATAGCGGGTGGCTTATAGCTACCCTTCAGAGAATTTTTGCTTAAAGATGTTTCAGATAAAACTTTTATCTCTTACCTCGTGCACAAAATTTAAATAAAATCGTTAGAAGCATTTTCGAGAAAATCGAAATTTTCTTCATACAACGTGGCGATAAAAGTAAGAGAAAGTCGTTCCCAATCTTCTTGTCACATCCGCAGAAGATACTTAACCCAAGTACAAAATTTTGTTTTCACACGCTTTTTTGTTCTGGACCTAGGCTGTTCATAGACACACATTCACAGGCCTACATATTTGTGAAAATAGTGTATTTGGATTTTGGGAATCGCAAAACATTACGTATTTTTGTTAAAAACTCAACTTCGAATTTGAGGGTCGAATACAATACTTCCTCTACCTGTAGTATGCCTTACTATGGTAGGGGCAGAGAAAGTAAAATAGGTAGGCCTAGTATTTTTGTCAGTGTTAGAAAATGTCTTACTGTAGGCCTACACGAAAATCAAGAATTTATACCGCCGCGAGTGTGAAATATTCCACTTATCAATAATGAACGTCTGGTACAGTGAACAAATATTTTCGCAAACTGCATCGGTACTGATGGCATGTCGCACTGTCCGATGAGCGGATGATAATGGGGCATTCCTGGAATTTTAATTAGAAGCAGTGTTGCCATCGAGAGAACTTAAAAGTGCAACGAGTGATCACAGAATTCACAAATGAATTCTTGAAGAGTGTGTCATCCTCATCCACTTTTTATGTAGTGTCCCTACAATGTATAATTTGCAGTAATTGGGTAAGAGTCCGGACTTTTACGTCGGTAGAGTCTGACGTCTCTTATAATTGGCTGGATACTACCATTGGTCTGTATATTATGTGAAAGATGAAATTAAGTGTTCCTTGGGCGTATTAAGCTATGGAAATCTAAAATACATATCTTACTGTTTAGAAACATTCTGTAGAAATCAAGATTCTGGCTACTTTCCGTCCACACTTTCGATAAACGATGAAATTAAGACATTTTCTTCCGTTTTATGCTAGACTATTTAATTACTATTTTGAATTAATGTAGCCTATGTTCTATTGATCAAGCCTTGTAACAAATTTACGCACATATGACTACAATGCCTTGTTTTATACGGAAAAGAAGATAAATGACTTGTTTTGGTATGAGAAATTAGTAAGATAGTATTATAAAAATTATAAATAACATTTCTGTTGTCATTGTCCCTTTACTTGAAAACTGAGCCAATACATGTGAAAGAACTATCGATTAGAAATTCACTCCAGTTTGTCGAGTTTATATAATTCTGCTGTGTTGTAATACACGTTTTGCAACACAAAATTCTAGCGTTAAAAGTAAAACAGGCTGATTAGATTCGATATCTGGAGGCCCATAGAGGAAACTATGTGTATTAAACTTCAGTGACTACTTTTCTCTTTAAACACAGTTTAATTATTTAATTTCGTTTATTAGGCCTACTGTATTCCCTGCCAGGTTGTTTTAAATTTGAAAACCTACGGCCACGTATGTTACAAGTGAAAGTTAATCATATAGAAACATCTTTAATTGCAAGTGCGTTCTGTGAAGTACGGAAAGACAATGTTTTAAGAAATTTTATGTGACTCTGCGATTGAATAAGATAGATGGTAATTACTGAACTAAATATCCATTTTACTTAGACACGTATAAAAGGGGTGTTTTTTCATAAATTCACAAGTTGGAGTACTATAGGACTAACACATGTAAACATTTGAAGCGTTTGTGCAGTCAATGATTATAATGTGCTGGTTAGTTTATGCAATAACTGACTTGTATGTTTTAGCAGTGACACGAAAATATTTTATTCATGTAAATCCCAGTTCTGAATATTACGTTGGCCTAAATATCCGTTCGTGATGTGAACGAAAAGAATATACTGAATGGAAGACTTAAGTAATTATTCCGTCTTCATTGTATGACTAATCGGTTTCGTTGGCTTATCGCCTATAGTGATTCCCCGTGGCGAAGATCAAAACTGGAAATTGTTTGCTAACATACTGGATCTTCAGGAGCCCCCGCTGAATAATGAATATGCTTTCCAAGCCTCGAAACTAGTCTCAGATTGTATTTCATCACAGTAAAGAACTTAACGCTTTAGCGAGACTTTATCTTCTAAGTGCCCTGTGCCCATAAATAAGTGGAGACGTTACTTGTAACTTCTGGAAACATATGTTTTATGGAACTTGTTACAAGTGAATTCCACACGTTTATTGCCGGTAGAGAACATTTTTCTTCACACGGAATTCACGGAGCGTCGATCACATGCACCATATCATTCGTGTTAGTTTTATATCTCCTACTGTATATTCCTCAGTAAAGACTGTCTGGGATCAGAAATAGTATTTCACTATAGTGTTAACGGAGTGTTCCAAAACAGTTCGACTGTTTTTATCCGCCCTGCCCGTACCATAGATACTAATAGGAATTATTGTGTTCGACCCCGAAATTCGAAATTGAGTTTTTAACAAGTAATATTTTCGGAAACATATTTGTGTGCATGTGTTTGTGAACACTCTAGCGCGAGAACGAAAAATCGTATAAAATCATTTTATAATTGGGTTACGAAGATGGGCGACGACTTTCTGTTACTTTTTTTAATGCCACTTTACATGAAAATTTTGTTTTCGCGATTTTGTCGAAATGGCTCTAATGATTGTTGTTATGCATTGTTGATATTATTACCTTGTATAAAATTTATCTAATCCACACTGTTGCCCTATAGCAAAATAAACTGGAAGGATGGGAATGTCATTTTGTGGTAGGATATAATTAGGTGTGTCACTGAGGAAAGTGAGGGAGGAAATTTCCGTGTCTTTCCACCCTCACGCCACCCATATCTACTCTGTCTCGCAATAGCCTACTGTTATATGTTTATCAAGAAACCAGATCCGTTCTGTTCGTCTCGCTAAAGTGTGTGGGTTTAGTCTTTCCAGCAATTATTGTCTGTCTACTCTAGGTGAACAGGTGATGAGCAGGGCCCGGATTCTAATGACATGTCATATTTTTATTGATGCTGCATATACATTGCCAAATTTGATAAATCCTAATCATTGCCTCTAGATTATAGAAATACATTTTTATTAGGTCATTTGTCATTTTATGCAATTTTATATTTTTAGGGCATTTATTTCAATTTTAGGTAATTATTTTGTCATTTTCGTGTCATTTGCTTCCTTATTTAGTCATTTTCATGTATTTACATTGAGTGTATTAACTTCTTTTTTCGTCGCTAGCGGTGCTGTCTTTGAAGTGTTGTTTGTTTAATGCAAGAAGGAAAAATTCGGTGTTAAAGTGTTGTCATGTCTCAGTCGGAAATGAGAATCAAAGAAACGCCAAAATTATGTTTTACATTACTACTGTTATTAGTTTGACTTGGCACCAGGGTCTGCCCCCTGCTTGGATTTGAGAGTGCAAACTACTGTTTACCCTCAATAAACAATAATATAATCCGGCAGACCACAAAAGGAAATGCCGAATTTTGACTCCGCAGTGCCTCAGTGCCAGTATAAATTTCCGTGAGAAAAGAACATTCACAGCATTACAGTTATTTACAGGTTTGTACAAATTAGTCTATAACTTTGTGTGTACAATAATATTTTTTTATAAATAAAATAATTTTACAGATCATTTTTCAAACAATTTTAGGTCATCAGAATCCGGGCCCTGGTGTTGAGGCACTGACTTTCGTTCCCTAGACCGCGGGTTTGATCCTGGCTCATTTATGACATTTATACTTCAGAAGAGAATAATAAAAATTTGTTTAAATAAACCTATGGATTACCCATCAAAACTATTATATGTTGAATTCAATGTTATGAAAATCGAACAGCTTTATAAGTTAAAATTATTAATATATTTTCATCAAAACATCTAAATTTATTTCCTACGGTCATTGTCAAAATACAAGAAGAAACGCAATCTTTCATATCGCTGAATTAAAATGTAAGACGACCAAGGGGCAATTACATGGTCAAAACTAGGGTTTGAAATTGTATAACAATTTTATTGCTGAGTACCCTGAATATGTAAATTACAATCCTAAACATTTTAAGAGGAACATAGTTAGGCTATATGCTGGTTCTAGAAGGATATAATTAAAATGACTTGTGGGTTGAATTAAAAGGAGGATATTATTTTTAAGGATGAGTGATAAGATTGATTATTTCTATGGTATAACATACAAACTTACAGGGGGATCACTAAGATAAAATCTACGGAGGCAAAGTTACGGAAGCTGCGCAGGTTGGTGTAGGCTATATTGGAAGTAGTAACACGGATTTATAATTGCAGGCACCTATATTTTAATATAGATGAACCTTTATAATTCCATCGGATGTTTCTTCGCTGAAGATTTTTTTTCTAATTCCAGTGTCAATTTCTGATTGTCTTAAATTCCATTTCACGTAGGATAAAATTACCTTCTTTAAAAATTATGATCCAGACAACTCAATTTTAAGACTCGCTTTTACCACTTCTACATCAGTTACTCTTTTTTATTTTGCCAGTTCCTTTTCAACTGTCCAAAGTAAGACTTGAAGAGGGAATATCTCATATTACATATGTGTAAAATATGAGATCTCTATCATATTTCAGAGAGTTGAAAAGGAATATATTATATATAATTTATAATTTAATCCTTTCCCAAGACGGGTGGCGCAGTTAGTATCGCGCTGGCTTTCTGTGACCAAATTTGCGGGTTCGATCCCGCCCCATGTCAGTAGATTTACTGGCATGTTAAAGAACTCCTGCGGGACCAAATTCCGGCACACTGGCGACGGTCACAGGCTTAAGTTACAGTAGTCTAATTTCCCCGTCGTTAAATAACCATATACCAACAGCAACCAAGATCTGGGAAATAAACTGTCCTGTCCTATCGAGCATTATTTTCCTCATATTACACAACTCTTGGCAATATGGTACTAATCCCACACTTCAGCCATTCAAAACATCTAAGAGGCTCCTCGTTGTCTGGTTAAAAAAAATATATAAGACATTATTCTAAGCTTTCTCCCTGCTGCTTACAAAAAAGATTTGAATTAATTTTAATCGGGGGCTATAAGAAAACCGATAGCAAAAGTCAATTATGATTTTTAAAATCTTGAAACAGATCTGAAACCAGAAAGCGTGTCTGCGTTACATCTGAGTGTAACAATTTGAATACCAAGCTATGAAGTTAGGTATGATTGGCGGGATGTATTTAATTGTCTGTGATAGGGGAAATGATTTTTTTTTCTTGACTAGTTGATTTAACGCCCCAATTTAGGGCAGTGTGGACTATCTTAACCTGGGTGGGCAAAGCTTTCAAAATATCCGGCGACTTTTTTTCAGTTTCATTAACAGGAAGTAGTGAGATGGAATGCACGGCTTCTGGCATGTCGGTCAACGAATCGTCCGTTGCACACTGTAATTTATCTGCCATTCTGTGCTAGCCAGTGGCGAAGCGTCATCAAACTCTGAGAAATGTAATAAAAACGTTTTATCCTTTATAAAATTGTTCATGTCCAGACCAGGGTTACAATTTGTAAGTAAAATTTTCATTAAAATTATGATTTGATACACTCCATATAACTTTCATCAGAAGCCTGGGCAATACAACTTGTGTGCTTAAAATTATGATGTGAAGTAAGAGGTTTCATGTCAGGGAATGCTTATTCAGTTCCCATCTTCATGCAAGACTTAAAAAGCCTGAGTTTGTACAAACTACGACTGGCTTATAAAGTTATAGCCTAATTGAATGTGTCATTACAGAAAGAACCCTAGGATCTATGTCATTTCTTTTGAAAAATTGTGATATGGCCATTGTCGGTGTTCATGCACATGGACACACATTCTGAAGAGAAAGTTACCTATGACGTTGATGTCGAAAGGTGTGACAAATTCTATTCGAAAAAACCTGCACTGCAGTTTTTTGTTTGTTTGTTTGTTTGTTTCTCGGAACTTTGCTTTAAGTGACTTACTGCAATGACACATTCAATTACTCTTCAGATTTTTTTTTACGAAAAATTATTCAAATAAAAGTTTTGGCTCTTAGTATAAGCACCTTGTGTACAAAATTTCAACAAAATCTTGGAGCCATTTTCAAGAAAATGTAGACGATTGCTATTTTCTTCATGTAAAGTGGTATAAAAATAAGAGAAAGTTATCGCCAGTTATAAAGTTATATTTATGAAAAATAGTTTGTTCAGTACTCACACAGGGACATGTATCTAAAAACTGTAAAAAGATTTGGTGTGTAGCTTCAGTAGTTTTTTTTTAGTAAAGGTACACTAAATTTAACATTGTAAAGATAGGCTATTGCGTTTCCCTCTAAAATAGATTTCAGCAACCATTACTTGTCTTGCTTGCTATGAAAATTCGCCACTGATGATAGCCCTCTCCTTGAACGCAAGCCGGAGGCAGCGTGAATGTCATTACCAGAGGTACTGACCACTGCTACCGGAGTTTGGAAGTGGCAACTTTGCAAGGCGAACTGCAACAGGACATTGCAGATGATAGCAGGTGGTTATTACGCGGTGGAATGTCTTAAGACTGTCATCGGAATGTAGGCCACTTGAGGTCACATGACTGCACAGCGACCTCCCCAGCTTCGGCCTCATCGATTCATAACTCACACATGTAGTAGTGGTCATCTAATTACAGAACAAGTTCTGGATTATTATGTCTGACAAGATCGACAGTCTTCTCGCCAGACACACAATCTTCAAATCGATCCAAATCCGATCCGTACTCAGTACGTTCCCTGTTTCAATAGGAAGTTCTACGAATGTACTGAGATTTTTGCACCGTTGACCACTTGGTTATGTTTGGCTATTTGTGTGGCCAGCCTGTCTAATAATAACAATATTTATTATGTGATTCAAAATTACATGTTAAACTGTTACATAAATAATTTCTGGTCACCATAAATAATTACATAAAGTAAGATAATAATTAGGGATGGGTCCTCGATACTTTCGATACCTCGATACTCTCGATAATTGCATGATATCGGCTTCGAACGATGCTTCAAAAAACTAGCTCGGTACTTTTTCGATACTTTGGCAATTCTGCAATTTAAGAAATGCGGTAGGGCCTATCTGTTTCTGCTTTTAGTAGTCTACTAAATATAGTAGCCTAATCTTTTAACAAAAACTTGTTAGTGGACTGTTTCAAAAACTAATTTTAGTTTTAATAATAGAGTTTAAAAATAATTAGAGGCAACTGATATTAAATTTTGTCTCATTAAATATGCACACTTAATTTAGTTGGTATTACACAGTTCTCTCAACTTTTAATTTTTAATGTACCTATTTATTAAAACTGGAAATATTGACGGTATCGAGTATCGAGGAAAAATCATGTATCGGTATCGAGAAAATATCATGTATCGGTATCGAGTATCGAGAAAATCTGGTATCGACCCATCCCTAATAATAATACTAATACTATAATGTATACATTAAGTTGATGGAACAGCTGGCAAAAATGACGATCAAGCATACGACTCTATGCCTGCTCACCGGAATTAGTTATCATGGAATTGAACTCTAATTAAATATGATCCATTCCTCAATTTCCAATTCTTTACGGACTGAGTATGCGTTTGCAGTGACGATAAGTTGTCGATACGACTAATGAATTACGATCGATTCGAACGCAGTAAAAAGCCTCTTACTTCATGCATGTTTAGAGTGGACGACAATAATTATTCGGATATATCCGGAGTAATTGATTTATTTTTCCTTCCCCCTTCTCCTTCACGATTTAGTTTGAAGAGAGTCAGTTCTGGCTTTCACATTACTTGGGTTTTAGAAATTGGTCTTTCCAGCGTTTAGCCGGGTCTTATGTATCTTTTCCCTTTGGGTTGTTTTCGAAAGCTAGTTTTGGTAGGACTTCTGTCCTTCTTTGTACTTGGCATATGCGTTTTCTAGTTCTGCTGTTGTTCTATCTTAGGCCTAACATTTATATTAAATATGTGAAATTTATCTCACATATTTACGTTATTTTATTTTCTGATCTATAAGTTTGTAACCCCTTTTGCTCTGAGGAATATAATTTCTGTTACTTCTATAAGTATTTTATTTTCTACTTTGCTTATAGGCTACACGAAAATTCTGAGCTGTGTAGGCATAAAAGAACTGTAGCAGCTGAACTTCGTACAATTTCAGGGTTGTATCTCTTCTTACTGTTCCAACTAACTAGCACTAAAACTCCTAAGTAGCTTACGTCTCTTAATTAGTCTAAAATTGAAAAGTATTTGAATATTAACTAATTAATAGTTAGTTCAATGACAAGACAGGATTTCATCTCCTCAGCAACAAACTATCTTATCTTTTCGTCCCTAGATATCCTTCCAAGCTATCAACTCATTTCGATCTTCTTATGATCATTCTTAATATTATCTTTTCATGTACATCTTGTCTTACGAAAGGTCTTCGCCGAAGTTACAGGAATTTTCAAAAAGGTAACTTGCTTTACCCATCTCAGTCCACGAGATTTAATAAACCAACGCAAAGTATGTTGACCTATATAAAAACTGAATCTCATTGTTATGAAGTTTTTCTTTCTTTCTTTTTTCCCCTTCACTGCCTTTGGACTCAACCTACTTGAGTCAGAATATCATAAGCCTGCATAGTTCTTGAATGATCTCGATTTCCGGACAATATGCCGGACAGTATGCATAAAACTTATTCATTTCTGTTATTTTACGTAAATAACAGGCCTAAATAAAACTGGTTTGCCTTCCTTTCATGCAAATACTTTTTTTTTTAAATGCAGGTACCTAGTTTTCCAATTCTGCAGGAACATTGTCTTGAGGCCAAGAGTCGTAGGAAAATAGATTTTGTTAAATTTTTCCAGTCTTCAGCATGTGCTCTCCGAAAGAATGTACTGTCTCTTTCACCCAGTTGCGTCTCCAGGAGTTACTTGAAAAGATCTCGACTGGTCCATCCTAATGATTCTGTGCAACGTGATGGCTGAGCAAAAAAGGAAAATCCTTGTTTAATTTATGTAATTTAACTCATTGTAAAATCTGATAAAATTAGTTCTCAGATGGGGAATAGAAATAACACAACTGGTTCCTGTTAGTTATGCTTTCCTCGTTCCCATATTTATTTAATTTCTGGTCGATTATACTTTATGGAAGTGTTCGTATACATTCGTTGAATTAAAATATCTTTCGTAAATAGCAACCATAAATGTTGATAATATGAATATTCTGTTTGATCCTAATAACAATTTTCTTGTTGATTAATACACTGTGACTGAAATTAAAACCAGAGGGTTTAACGGTAAGCTGTATTATAATCCCTTATTTCTGTGCATGAATCTACACAGTTTGTATACAATTCAACCGAATAAATAAAATAAATTTTAGTCTTATGTTAAAATTCTTATTAAATCTAATATCTCTATGATCCCACAATAATAGATCATTTTCAAATTGAACATTCGTAGCATATCTGGAAGGAGTTTAATCTGTTTCTCAAATCTTCCAGTTCAATGGACGTTTAATCTTCTAAACTACATTTTCAGCCAACAGCTGCTAAAATGGTTAGTCATGCCTGTAAACAATCAATATTGCTGACATGGTTGTTACAGCCGATAAGGATTCGTCATTTCTCATGATAAGAAATCCTTTGGATCAAAGACCAATCTCTATCTCCAGCATTGCCAACTGGAGAAACTGAATGCCACTAATTTCGTCACATTTTATCTTAATTTTATTATACGGATCAAGATTGTGCTCGGTCACATGAAGACATTGTCATAAGTAAAACCAGAAGTTATTAGCCGTCCGATACGCTGCTTTTATTAATTATGAACGACTGACTTTATTCCTGTTTACGCGGTGTTTATCTCATTTATAGGACCTAATCCTAGTTAGAATTTTTCACCATATATATGGAAAAGAATAATTATTGGTTATTAGATAGGTTGTTATATCTAGGGACAAATGGGACTTGATACATCGAATAAATCTCTTGTTATGTGTAGTCTTCAAATTAAATCTCCGAACACTACCTATCATCTTTATTTTAAAAAAATAATCAAATTAAAACTTTTTAGGCTTAACTTTAAAAAAGCACAATTAAATAAAATGATATTTCAGAACAAGACACAGTTTAAGTGCTGTGAACAGAGGGTACATTTTATACAATGAAAATAATACTATTAATGTGCTCGGATATTTTGCACTTGACCCACGTAGACCATGGAATGAAAGTTGAAACTGAATTTCAGTAAATTCTTGCTTTATACAAAACTGGTGGATAGCTTTAGCCGGGTAAATCCCAGCTTATTCTTTTCTCGCCATTTACCCATTACACACACAAACACACATTTAAGTGATAGGCCTACCTACAAACATATTTGTGTGCGTATGTATGTGTAGGAGAATAATTGGTGTGCTCTAATTAGAAAAATAGACGGTTAAAAGAGATAGGTAATTAGTGAAAGGTAGAGTAAGCAAGAGGCAGAAAAAGAACTACATTATAAGCGGTGGTGATGTGGGGAAAGGTTCTTGATTACTGTCCATTCCAGATGTGTTCAGAAAAGAAGTAACAGTGGTTGTAAAGGGAGAAAAGAACAGTTCACCAGCTAGCAAAACTCATGTTGAAATTTATAGAGGTAAAGAACACTAAAGTACTACTTTCGAAGTTAATTATGGTAATTTTGAACATAACATGCACACAGTAGGCTACTTTCAAAATAATTCACCTCTTCGATCTTAGACATTCACTTAGGCCTAATAGTAAACGACCTGAGAAGCGAAGGAGTGTTGCAGGGGGTTTGTGTGAACAAAGTTGGCCGCTGCCCAATAGGGTGTGAGCATTCAAACCAAGATCGCATACCTGCGATATAAATCCGCATCCTCTTCTCTCAAGACATCTGGAATGGACAATAGTTTTGATATATCCCCGTGACAATGCAGGGTCATATCACCAATTAGATAGTAAAGTAGTCCAGAAATAGTACGGTGGTAACAGATTGTCTCCATATTCACCATCTCCTCGCCGTTTCTTCTTTTAGAGAGACGGAAAGAAATGAAGAGGGAGAGGAGGCGGTTAGCAACTAGCAAGTAGTTGTAGTTTTACAACACAAACGATTGTACCGCATTTAACGATTCCATATCATACGTGGATTAAACTTCACAGCGTGTGTGGTCTTCTCAGCATCAAGCGAACTTTAATATACGAATACGCATTAAAATGTTCAGTCATGCCATTCCGACAACTACTGCTGTGTTTTAAATGAGATAAATAGTGTATAGTTTGAAAGGTCATTCGCCAACCCAATTTTAATATTAAATTATACGGTTCCAATCCCCATACGGTGTCTGCTGTTTCTTAGTATAATTGATATATATTTAATTTGTAGTGATTGAGACAGGTATTGTCAAATCAACCAGATGTAAACGTTGTGGGGTATTAAACAGGATTCGGAGTAATGAGACCAATAAGCATAATTTTGTAGATTATATTCAACATGTAATTCAAATTTTATTATAATACTGATAAAAGAATGGCACAAAAAAAATGATAATTTGTTCTCCTAATTAATTCGAAGGCCTAGGTAAATACTAGACGATAGCCTGTTCGCATATTTCGCGAATTTAAAATTTCAATATAAAACCGTAATGAGTTTCACGAAAACATTTTACTTTTTCCACGTCCCTGGAAAATTAGACAATAGCTTAGGCTTATTCCACTATAAAAGCAACATTTCTAATCCTTAAGCAAGGTAAAGAAAAAGTACTTCCTATTATAGGCCATGCCCCTATGGTTCCTCCAATCTGAGGTTTTCTTATTATCGGCTTATTGCCGCTGCCTTTACCCCCAGAATTGATCCTGGATTTCATTGCTGGAGCTCAGTCTACCCGTCTACCCCCTGAGACATATTAGGCCTACCGCCAGAAGAATGTACAAAATACTGTGCTTCTTTAAATATTAAGTCTATCAAAATTCTGCAAAGAATAAAACCAGTCCGAAATTAAATCTCTATCCGAACCATAGATAGAGAAAATATTGTATTTTCATCATTAACACAAGTTTTGAAGTCCCCTCAACATGAAAACGCGATTTTCAAAAACATAATACGAGAATCGGTATATCCATATTTGTGTGCGCGTATGAATAGCACAGCTGGAGATTGAAAATACCGTACATAAAAAGAAAACAAAAATACGTTTTTAGGTAGATATCGTCTGGATATGTGACACAAAGATTAATGACGACTTTGCTTCACTTAAAGTTTAATAAAAAATAATTTTATGTTCAAAGTACCATAATCACTAGTATTATTTATCTTTCGTTTCATTGTTCATTAAATAAATCACTTATGGGCTTTGGACCGAGATATCGAAACGAAACGTTTTGTTCGACTTTAAAATATAACATTTTAATTTTAATATTTCAGCCAAAATACTTTTTATAACTCAATGGTATGCAAGTTACTTAACCCGGAGCGATAAAATCTTTTAACTGATAACTTACACGTCTCTGCCACTGATTGGCTATCTTCGAGAGCCAATCAAAATGCTTCGGGGCTTCACATAGCACTTTATAGATGGAATAATGAACCCTAGTGAAAGGACTGCGTATTCAATTGTTTCAACCTGCTGGATGGCTTTATTGTTCTCCTGCCATGACTGAGTTTCTACAATCTTCTGTGGTTGACTTATAAATTCTCTTCAGATAATTTTTGATAAAAAAAATGAATAAAAGCTTTAGCTCTTACTACATTTTTTTTTTTTAGAAAATCGCGTAAATTGAAAATTTCTTCGTGTAAAGTGGTAGTGAAAGTAAAAGAATGTTGTCGCCAATCTTCATGTTACATCCCTGAAGGTACTAACCCAAATATAACATTTTGTTTTTAAATAAGTTAATTTTTCGTTCTCGAGCTAGGCTATTCACACACACACACACACACACACTGAGATACGTGTTTCTGAAAATAGCACTTTTGGATTCAGGAGACCTCAAAACGTATATTTATGGCAAAAACTCGATATCTAATTTCAGGGTCGAACACAATAGGCCTACTTTCTCTGCCTATACCATAGGTACTACAGGTAGAAGACGTATTGTAGAGGAAATAATATAGTGTATAGATTGAAGGAACACTAGTAGCTGAACTGTCTAGAATAGAGATGAGAAAGTCACCTCATCTTACGTCATGACTCCGAATCCTGTCAAGCTGGTTCACTCATTCATTGGTCAGAATGTGTGACATGCCCGACATTGGCCTCGAATACCTTTCCAGTCCTGTTCCATCTCATTGCACATTCTCCAGTCTTCAGGAAGGAAGACCTCATGGGTGGCACATTTATCATTCTTAAACAGCATACAGGTGTTTTCAATCCTGTAAAGTTCATTGTCCTCTGCAATTCAACTGCCTGAACAGTTTGTGCTGAGAAAGTATTACCAAGAATGGTGTAGATAAGCGGTGTACAAATCTTGGTTCGAGAACCTCAAGGAAACGTGTGGGACTTCCCTATAGAGGCATCAACACATTCAAGTAGGCCTGGTATTTTTGTGATGACAAAGAATAAAGCATTTTTTATTCTATAGAGGAAAATATTTTTCCTGGGCAGGAATGGAATCGGAGTTCAATTTATCGTACCATTATGGTGTGAAATTAACAGGGCCCGGATTCCTAAGTTTTAAAATATTTTGTTCTTTGGTAGCAAACTGGGATGTTTTAACATAATTATTATCCGTTTCACTGTCATGGTAGTCACATTGTTCAACCTTATAAAACTAAAAAAAAAAAATGACTAAATACGACGGTTAGAAGCTAAAAATGGATAAACTGTTATTTAATTAAATTACGATAAAATACTTAACATTTTGCAACTTGTTCATTGTTCCCAGTACATACGTAAGAGAAAAATAATACTGTATATGTATCCATATGTATATTATACATATACATATTATGCCTACATATATATGCTATATAAACCTATATTTAGACATACCAAATTAAAATTTCTATATTATTATTATTATTATTATTATTATTTGTAGTAGAAGATGGACTTTTCATTACAATTTTGGAAAACTCTTATTTTAAATAATTTTCCTAAAAACTAGTTTACGTCCTGTCATGCGAATAGTAACCTATCGGAAACACTTATTTGAAACATTTTCAACAAAATCTCAGAAAAATAGATTTAAAGTACCAAGTCTCATTTATAAACGTAACTCCTGCCTGCATCGCGAATATAGTCAATCCTCCGTATAACAATATTTACAGGGCCCTTGCAGATTGTATTGTTATTCGAGGGTTATTGGTATGTGAGAGGTTGTGATTTACCACATATTAGGAAGACTTACATGCAAAAATACTGAGTGATCTAGGCCTATAGGATAATTGAAGGAGCAGACATGTTAACCACAAATCCAAATCATTTAAGGCCGTTAATTTTGTTTTCAAACTTACTGAATTCCAATGAGCAATTTTCACTGAAACATTACTAGGAAGGTTGGTTTAACTTCATGGATCACGCCAAGCATTGAGCCTAGAGCAAATGTCAGAAATGTCAACCTCTTGATGGGTGGAGAGAGGAAAGAGAAAGAGGAAGTTCGTCACATGCCTAAGGAAAAGCTAAAACCATTTGCTGGGTATAGTGTTTAAATGCACATGGTGTGCATATTGCAACCGAACCCACTGTATATTTGCTCATAGTTGATCTTATTCTTCATTTTCTACTGACCCCTCTTGTGAAATCTCTATCTATAAAAGCCAACTCACTGACTGACTGACTCACTCACTGATCACAGTTTCTCAAAAACCATACAGCCTAGGAACATGAAACTTGGTACACATTTTGCTCATAGGCTCTAGATGCGCACTAAGAAAGGATTTAAAAATCGTTGGACTTTAAGGGCCTCTAAGGGCCAAAATAGGGTTGTAAAGTTATGTAATTTCTGAATGTACCAAAAGGAATAAATTGATACTGCATGTACACAAAACCCATGACAACATTCTTTTTTCAGACAGGTGGCTTTGCATGACACTGTGATTTCATGTAGGCCTAATAGATATAAAATTGTGAGAAAGGCTATCAATACACTTCCTATAAATGATTATCAACTTTTTGTGACACGAAGTAAATTTAGAAGGTCTTGGGTTCTATTCTTAAGAGTTCAACTGCTTTCTTATAGTTACCCTAGAACTGTATTGCGAAAGATAGTCTTACAATATCAATATATATATAATTTCCTGATTAATTTATATTTACCTACCTTACTTTTTACATCTCCTTTTTGGGGCCATTTAAACGACCTACGTTGTCTGGGCCTTACAGGGCCGCGACCTGTCGGGAGAGGGATTATCAAAGTTTCGTCGTAAAAGGGTCTTTCTAAAATAGCCTCATTGTTGTAGTGAATTAAATTTAATGTTGTTAAGATAATTTTCCAGAACCAAAGAAAATATCGTTAAATGCGGGTTTATCGTGATATCGATCCTCGTTATACAGAGGTTCGCCTGTAGTATAGACGCTCATTCCAGCAGTGCCCTTGCGCTATGAAGCAAATGGCAAAAGAAAATTGTTTCATTTCTGCCTTTTTTTTTCACTTAGGCAGTGACTTCGAAAGTATCATCGCCATTCAAATTGTGTGTACTTCCTTTTGTCACATCACGTGTTTGTACTAATAGATGCTAATTAATGGTTAGCTTTCAAGTTATGTTGTGTGTATTTATACCACGTGCTAATAGCTTTAATTAAAGGCGAGGTCTCAGCATTTTGACTAACTGGATTGGCAGGGAGTAGAGATGGCGAAGGCAATATCCGGCGCCGGCCGAAGTCTATATAGTGACAACCAGATAGGAATTTATAGCAGCAGTGGAAACACGGCAGAACAATAAAGCATTCTTCTTCCTTTACAAGACTCCCATTTTTGCCTTCATTTCAAAATATTGATTTATTCCTGGTGAATGTTTTATTTCCTTCATGTCGGATATAGTTTCACTGTTCGTGTTTAAATTAGGCTACTCATAAATCTATAGTTTAAGGAGATGCCTAGTAAAAGACACAATTTCTACAATATTATTCACTAAAAACAAATCATGAGTGGATATGAGTACAAGTATCCTACAAAGATGTGTATCATTAAATTATTGCACGGCCTACTGATACACCCACTGAATTTGACACCTCATATTACCGTCGCGTCGCTGTATAAATACACCTGAAGTAAAGTAACAGAAAGGGCCTCATCATTAGTTTTCTGTGCTTCTTCTGAACAGATTGGAGACAAATTACTTAATTTACAATGTAGCCTACATACTTTACGAATGACAAAAGAAGGGGGGACATCTGGGAGGCAATTTTCATCACCTCAGTTTTAACTATAGCCTATATAAGAAAGAAAAAAAAAACACGCCCTGGTCCTGATTCATTCGTACTCCGTATTTTGGACCTTTTGGATATCCCGTCTAGTATACCCATTGAGCTGGAGGTCAATGAGTATACCTGAAGTTATCCTTTGTTGTCATACACATCAGCTCATAAATATAAAATGCATGAAGTGAGTTTAAGAATAACTAAGGTACTAAGTGAAAATTCTCTTATAGATATGAGAGCCGTTATATTCTATACAACTAGAATGCCTGGTGTCCACCTGGAGAAATCAAATTCTTATGTTTCCACAATCAGGAACTACAAAGGAAAATATAAATTAACAGACATAAGATTTGTTGAAGTGAAGATTGGTGCAAGATTCCTCTTCCATCCTACCTTCTTTTTCATGAACTCCCTGAATAGGGAAAGCTGTAGGTTTTATGCTACAGAATAACATAAAAACAACTGAGTACAGACAACTGCTAATAACGAACTAGCGTGATTGTAACAGTAAAACTTCCGTATATTTGTAAGCTCTAGCAGATATTGAGGCGCTGGAGCAGACGTAACAGAGAAGCGAAAAAATAATTTATTACAAATCCCAATCATCAAAAGACAGATAATTTTGTTTTTAAAAGTGTCCTAACTTTTGGCTATAGGCCAAAAACTACTTTCAGAGGCAATGTAGAAAAATAAGGTACTGTACTACCCATAGGCGTAACCAGGCCGACCAAATGGGGGGGGGGGTTATAACATCTAGGGAGAGGGGGGTCCTCCCCCGGAAAATTTTAAAAATTAAGATGCAAAATAACGAGTTTTAAGCTTCCGGGGTCCTCCCCCGGAATATTTTAAAAATTAAGACGCAAAATAACGAGTTTTAAGCTTCCGGGGTCCTTCCCCGGAAAATTTAAAAAATGAAGACTCAAAATAACGAGTTTTAAGCTTCCGGGGGTTTCCCCGGAAAATTTTAAAAATTAAGACGCAAAATAACGAGTTTTAAGCTTCCGGTGTCCTGCCCCGGAAAATTTTAAAAATTAAGACTCAAAATAACGAGTTTTAAGCTTCCCACGCTTTATACTTGTATTAAGTAATTTATGGGCAGACTTTAAAAAACCATACAATTTTCCTTTTTTTAATCAATGGGGGGGGGTTCAAACCCCCAAAATCCCCCCCTCGGTACGCCTATGGTACTACCAAAGCTCCGAAAGAACAAACATCAAGCTTAAGCATCATCTGTCGGCATATGAAAGAATCACATGCAGCTGTTTATGGATGTATAGTCGCCTCGCTCATACCGTTGACGGGCGGCTTGCTTTGTTCTCATATTATAATGTTTGTTGTTACTTTAAAAGCTTTCTCAAAATAAATCGCTGAGTGAATTCTCTCATTGCTCAGTGCCATATTGTCACAAGTGTTTTGCTGCATCTATATTTTCCAGCTCTCTTTTTAACACTATACAGTTTGGCAACTACGCCAAGCGACATGATCGAGCGGCGACTTTGATGTTAACTGTCAACGCAATAACAGAGGCGACTTATACCACCAATAGCCAATAAAATGAAATCTGAAAAATTGGCGCTTAGCTCCTTTAGAGTGTTAGGTCTACAGTTATTGATGTCCGCTGAGTGATGACAATAGCTATTTTACACCCGCACGTTAAAAAAGTAAAGACTGACTGTAACATCGCTGATCTTGCCAAAGCTTTAGGTCTAGGCGTATGTCTAGACCAGAAATTCAAACCCGTAGAATGTGGGAAGACTGAAAAATAAGACTGAAAAGTTCGCCACACAACACAATTTGCTCGGTATGCATGTGCACATGTTGAAGTAGCAACCGGACTCGATGAGATTTTATTTCAGACGTCGTAAGCGATGTTTTCACCCACATTGACCCTATTCTCCAAAGTTATTGATCTTTCCCTTCTGGAATTTACAGTAAATTTAACAGTTATCAGGCCAGCAGAAAACAGTTTTGGTGTCTTAGAAATAAACTAATCTCATATACTTCCTACCATCCACGGACCATGCTACCGATTTGCAATAACAATTATTGAACTTCAAAATATTGTTGTAAAAGTGTGTTAGTATCATCGTTGTATTGAATGATTTTAGCACTATTAAGATAGAAATTTTTGTAGAACCGAAGAAAGATATTGCTACATGCGGGTTTACAGTTAATTCGATCTTCGTTATACTAGTGGTATGACAGTTATTCCCCGCAAAAGGCTGAAAAAATAAATCAGGTGAAAGCTGGGATATTAAGGCAATTTGATTCATCTTACAGCCTGTGAAATTCCGGGGTGCGCGGGCAAAGAGAGTTAAGTTCACTTTCTTGTCACTGAGAATTAGAGTGACTTAACACACTATACCAGCCCAACATAGCTTTAGAGATGGATAAACCCATGAGGCACACATCCATAACTACCGTACAATTTTGATTATGACTTACTGGGCTTAACACAAATGTAGAGAACATTTTTATCTATAACTCTATGGACATATCTCAATTTTTTAGGATGGTGGACTTAACTCTCTTTGCCCGCGCACCCCGGAATTATCATAAGTAGAGCTAGAATTTTTATGTAGTTTAATTTCAAAAATATATTCATAGATGTTTATTGAAAAATGATTTAATTGGCAATAATATATTTATATTCATAAAATATTATGTCATATCGCATATTTAATGCCATTTATTTCCATTAAGATTGTATAATGCATTCCTTATTTCAGCATAGTGAAGGATTACATATTTTTCCATAATTTCCAAGGTACTGGCATCTGTCAGGAAGAATGTACTTACAAGTGGGGGGGGGGACCTTTCAAGGTCGCATGATTTAACGAGGGTAAATTTTAAGAAAGAAATTTTTTCTGAAGAAATGCCCTAAGGGATTCAATAATACCTCCATATAGAATTTAAATGTTAGTGTGGCAAACAAGATACGCGTATATGTATTTTTTTCTGTTGCATGCGACATTTCTTTGTTTTTGAGTTAGGAAAATAAAATCTATTTGTTTCAGATTTTTTCAGTAAGTTCGCTTTTTTATAGGCCAATTAATTGCCCACAATGTTTTCAGTAGACATGCCTAACATTAACGAATTAACGGGAAACGAACTCACAGCAACTGGTGTGAGTTCGTTTACAGTTGTGAACCGCTCCATAGAACTTTATTTTATCTTGATATCTCGGCTCAGAATAGGTCACTGCAAGAAGACTCATACCTCTCTCCAGAAAAAAGAACCCCCTATCTGCAACCTTTGTAGCAAGATGTTAACAGTTCAACATATTCTGGAATGTCCTCAGTACCACCGCACCATGGCGACAGACGAACAAAATTCCAAATGATCTGCAGACTGCACTGAACTCACCATCATCATGCAAAAATAAATAAATAACAATTTTTGAAAGACTCAAGACTTCTAGTGAAATCTAAATATGTAATAATTTGATCTATTTCAGTGTTTTCTCTCTTGCGTATACCAATGTCACATTATTTTTGTACGTGTTTTGTAAGTCGCGATATGACCTGAGTTAATATATAAACACCTTAGAATTTTAAAAAATATTGGTTTCATAGCGAACAAGAGTCGGCCTATCCTTTTTGCAGTCGACTGTACATATTGAAATCCTATCGTACCCCATAAACCAAACTAAGACAGACGTTACTGTAAAAACATCCATTCTCGTTTTCAGAAGTATGCCTACTTGTGCACATAAACATATGATACCTGTTGACAATGAGCTATACCATTTTGGTTCAGACATAAACAAATGTCCTCTGTGGGCGGCATTCAGTTCCTCAACCTTATAACATATGGGCGATTCTTCAAATACGGGAAAATTTGGAGTGTGTAAAATCCAAATTTTTTACTTTGTTTAAAAAATTTCAAAAAAACCACAAAAATACGTCAGGGGTTACTTGATTATAACATGACACCAGCAGAGCTTAAATGTTTATATTTTTATTTATTTTTATTTCTTTATTTTTTTAAAGCCATGTGGATGACATCCGTGTACATGTGAATGGCAGAAGGCCACATTAATGACTAACTTTGGCAACAATCTGCTTTTCTTTATGCGATTTCATATTTTTCTCAGCATACTTCAGTTGATTTTGCATCAAATTTGCAAATTTGTGTGCATACTCCGGAATTAATGTAATTTTAACGAGACTGTGTTTTTATGGTTTTGGGGAGGGGGGAATCAAGCAGAAATTCATTTAATCAGTTTTAAGATCTTAAGTACAGGTCACAGACAACGCAAACACAATAGTATCCTACATTTATCAACTACATGACTTGAGAGTCATCCACATACCCCTTCATGAGACATGTGGATGACACAAAAATCAGGCATGTGGATGACAAAAAAGGAGTTTAAGTGGTCTCAGCAAGCCATTTCTAAACCTCTGTAGGCTCAACTTCAGTCAGGTACTTTGAATTGGAAGGTTTATCATAGTGCATAATCAAAATTAATTAATATTCACTTTCTGCCTACTTTCTAGAAGCCATGTTAATGATGGGGAATAAAAAAGTTTTCCTTGAAAATGATACAAAGTCCTTTGTTAATCCCAAACTGTTTGTAAGCAAGCAAAATTCAACCTTACAATTCAACCACAAGCTGCCCTGTTGGCTTTCTAACACTGTTGCCAGTTTTACAAATTTCTCATTTCTGCAGAAAAAAATCCATTCTTTTCAGCCATGTGGATGACCAAAAACCCTTGGGACATTCTTTATGTTCATTAGGTGGGGTGACAATTTTATTTCATTTTATTTTTTAGGGGTTAATATTCTTCACCCATTCATACTCATTGACAGGAAAAAAGTTGAAAAGGAAATAACATTTTGTTTTGTGGAAAAATGCATTAGAATATACAAAACCGAGGTTTGGGACAGGGCATGTGGATGACATTTCATTGAATTAAATTCGATTTTGGAATATCAGAATTTAAAGTTAGTGACATTTCAAACTGATAGTTGTAGTATGGAAGTAGTAGAAACAAACTTTTATTTTAATTTTTTTTAAGTTGAGTTTGAAGGGAAATATCACTCCGGAACGCAAATTTTCTCGTATTTGAAGAATCACCCATATACATTCATTTTTCTATGAAATTTTATGATGCTTAAAAACATAACTTATTTCTTTGTACCTGAGAATTCTCTCTTAATTAAATTAAACTAATTTAATTTTCATAGTGCACTCATTTTCAGATGAATAATAAAATGTATTACAGCATATTTATAAAATATTTATTTTTGTTCTCATACGATAGATTGTGATTTTTTTAGTAAACGATGCCATAATTGTGAAACAAAAAATGGCTTTTTTCAATGTATAAAAACAATAATTACACATTTAAATATTTTTTAAATTATTTAAAATGTAAAATTATACCAGACATATTTTAATAATGTGTTTATAGTGTTTTAGCAATGTTATATTGAAAAATAAAAAAGAGGACTTAAAGGGGGCTCGATCCCCTGCCCTGTGCCAAGCTCCCGAGCTGACGCCAAACTGACAGAACTCCAAGCACATACACCACCATGTAACATCGAATTTTGGAAGTTATTTTAGGTATTTAATTGAATGTATTTTGTATCCTAGGAAACAATCTATATTGTTTACTTTCGTGTAATAGATGGAATTACGAGTGATCTAGCTCTGTAGTTATTTCAGTTTCTTTTAAAAATATTTTTCTTGGTTCTGCTTCTCTTGAAGCATATATTTATATATTTTGGATTTTTTTCAAATGTTTTTTAACAGTCCGTCTGGTGATCTCCGAGCACATCGTAATTAAATTCACATTTTGTTGTTATTTATGTGAACACTTCATGCAGAAACAGCACAACTGTTTAAAGGAAGATGTTAATACCTCAGCGTCGCTCATGTACTCCACATTTTAAGTCCAAGGTTTGCGTGTCTTCAAAGCTGCTTGGGAATCTCACATAAAATGGATGCAGTACTTTCCAAAAGAAAAAAAAACTATAATTGAATATATCTCTTAGGTTTCCTTGGAGTTCCTTACAAGTGAAATGCTTTTAATTATATTGAACTAGCAATATGCTCGGCTCGGCTCGGGGACTGTTGCCTCATGAAGGGGGAGGGGAATGTTGTCTGATGATGGCATCCATTCAGAAAACCCGGACATTTTTCCGAAATTAAAATTTCCACCGGACAGAAAAGAGGACATGTCAGGGAAAAACCGAGCATATGGCAACCTGGGCATAGGTGAAGGTAAAGAGTAACATATATAATTATATAGGAATCGCTGCTCTAATTGTAACAAGCAAGTTCTGTAACTGGTTCAGGTCGTATTAACGAAATTGTAATTTCATACTACGCGAATGTTTTTTACCTGAACTGTATTTTAGTTTTTATCGCAGTTAAGCGTCTGCGAGCTTTCGTGAGCTCTTCACATTACTTACGAGTATTCAGGACGAAGGAGAGATACGTACGTGTGCAAAAGAATCTACTGTACTTATAGTTGTTGCCTATACCAGGAAAAGGCCAATATATTAAGTTGTCACGAAGGCAGAGCTCATCCCGCTGATATCGTATCACACTATCTTGGTAAGAGGAAATGCATGACTCAGAGTTGTCGAATCTTTCGTTATATAGTGTTTATCTCTCACATTCTTCGAAGAATTACTTTCCCTCAAGCGTTTCTCTTCCTACTAGGCAGGGATGTTTATTTAAATTATTGTACAAGTATGGGCCAATACTTTCAATCTGTATAGAAGTATTTCTGTTCACTTGAAGTAATGTCCATTATGAATGAGATATTTACATATCCTCACCTCTAACTGCAGGAATGTCCAAATTCCACGTTTTGCTATGAATGAGATAATGTACATTTCAAGCTCTTAACTAAACTAAGAATTCGAAAAATGCATTATCTAATTCTTCGTAAAAAGTGGAGCTAGCACACTCCAGGTACTCGGCTGAAGCCATTATGTTTTCATGTTCTTTCTCGGGGTGAAAAGCATAATAATAAATTAGCTACTAAAAATACTGCAATAGAGAGTTCCAAATACGTTATTTCCAAAACAATTCAAATTTGAGAATTGAAATTTATTTTTAATAACGTTTATTAAATAAGTAAAACAAAGGTAGAAAAGATAATTTTCCTCTCCTGTAAAGTTATAAGTTGCGTTTGTGACGTATTCCTTACCTCCGGTTTACATATTTTTATTCGACATTATAGTGCCAAATCATGGAGTTTTCACAAGGATTTCACATTTCGAGGTCCCCTGGACTCCAAAATGTTCGGAGTGCAAAGGGATAGCATTCTTCTGTGTGGCCGACATTTTGAAACACATATGTGTTCTTAGTTTAATTAGATACATGATCCAATGTAGTGTAGTGTAGCCTACTTCCTTTTTGGCCTGCTTCTGAGTAACTCGCCTGTCTGATTTGGTTGATACCAAGAAACCCACAATTCTCGGGGTGGTGGAAGTTAGTGCCACAAATCAGTTTGTTTCTGTTTTAATTGTTTCTATTGTAAAAATGTAATTCGTCTTAATTCAAAGGGCTAATTTATTTTTTATAAAATATAATAATCCAGATATAGGACAAATGAAGCCTTTTTCTTCATAAATGAGATTTGTTTAAATTTCAGTGAAATGAAAATTTCCAGACGCATCATTTTTAGCTCATGTTAATTTCTTGGTTCAGCTTACCGTGTACATCCTGGAAACACATGGCATATTAGTTTCTCGGTGTAATTAGAATAATATCAATAAAGAGTATTCATGCAGGAGTTTAGTTTAGGGAAATTAGAATATTATAGGAGAAAAATTCCTCAGACACTGGGACTTGAACCCAGGACCATAGGAGGAAAGTTCCATCTGGCGCTGTGAATTGAACTCCGGCTTAGCTCATTTGGTAGAGCATGGGCGCGAATAGCCAAAGATCCTGCGTTCAAGTCCCAGTGTCGGAGGAATTTTTCTCCCATAATATTATCATGTAATGTCAAACAATAATCTCTGGTTCATGAATACTTACTGGAATGTTAGGGAAATGTTATTAAAACTGTCTAATATGTACTGTTCCTTTCTTTTCAGGTAAGTGGAGTTCGCTTATTGACCTTTGAAATAGTCTTATTTCTCACATCCAATCAGAGTAAGTAGACAAAACAAATAAAGAGTGCAATGAAAAAGATTTATCGCCACTTTCTGGTCGATAGTTAATCGTAATCGGCAATACTAACGGCATTTCACAACAAGAAGTCTGCTGATACAGTATTTGCGTAATAACAGCAATAGCAGTTTAAAATAATCTTAATTATACTTGATCCACGATGTGCACGGAGCAATTGTAAACAACAGACTTACCTTGACTGACTGCGTCCTGTCGTTTCATTGGTTAATCGCACCAGCGCGTACTTCACGATAGTGCTACAAGTTCTGCTAGAAGTATACTTCCATTCCGGACACATCGTAAAATTATTTGTACCTTGTGTGAGAACATAAGTTATGTTACGTAAGTTGCTTGCTTTCGTAATTATATCATAGGCTTATATGTTTTACATATCTCTTGCAAACAAAATTCCATTTGTTTTTATCGATGCCGTCACAACTTTGATTCTGAAGAAAAACAAGTGTCGGGAAATACCGAATACAAGACGTATTTTATAACATAATTAATTATTATTTCGTATTTTTCATTTACATAATATGACCTGAAGTACACCACAATATGTGGTAAGTAAAAGTAATAAGCATAGACTCCAGTAATTCTGTATTATGGAAGAAAATTGCGAGCCGGGACATTCAGAACCGGTACTTATTTGTCCAGCGGCAAGAAGATGCAGATTGCAAATGTGTACAAAACGTTATTAAAAGGAAACCCTGAAGTAACTGGGCGAGATGTAGGAGTGAAAGTAGTGTCATCCATGGGAGAAGCTTCAAGTACGGTTTTCAAAGTCTTTAGAGAATACAGATCTACAGGAGGTGTTAAGTTACAGGTCAATATTAGCCTAAACTAAAGTCAAAGACAATAGTGAATGACACAGAAGACTGAATTAAATGTGCTATCAAAAGAAATGTGCATATATTTTATTTCAGGAATGAAATATCAACTGTAAAAAAAAATCTGGCGAGTGTTAATGATGACTGTGATCTCCCTAACTATAAGAAATCAAACATATTGGGGGTGTATCTAGCAATACCAACCACTAAATCACAAAAGACTTAAACTAAAAAAAAGTTGACACAAATTGACTTTACTTGTACGTAATCATCTAATCAGTCTAAAAAATTAACTCTTGTGAACTGTGCGTTGTACTTTCACATTCAGTTCTTTACTTTTGCCCCGTATACATCTTGGATCAAGTATAGTAAAATAACGCTAAACTTTGAACCTCTAATTGCGACTCCTAAAAGTCTGGTTCTGACATTTTTTTTTCGGTGTATTCTTTAAATATACGGAAACCAAATGTTTACGCCTACTTATGCAGAGATTACTGAAATAAGATTTTTATATATATATATATATGTATATGTATAACTAAGATCTTATTCTATACCACAATACATAATTGTATTGCCCATGCATAGGATGGATAAAGTCGTGTAGTGTATTACTTCGATCTTATTTGGGTTGGTATCCTTTGAGGGTGCAATTCTCTTACTTTGTACTACCACTTACTTGAAGAAAATTTAATTTTTTCAACGATTTTGTTTAAATTTTATACGTGTATTGCATTATACTAGGAGCTAAAACTTTATTTGAAACATCATTTCTATTAAATGTCTGAAGAATAGCCATTCATCTCATCCATAAGATCAGATTTTAGAGCTTGCCTCGCGAATGAGTACTTCACGTAAGTTTTTTTCCCCCCTGTCGAATTCGATCCCAAAGAGAACATAATTCGGCTCACAGTTTTCAGCTCAAAAATTAAATAGTTTTCAACTATTATTCAGGTGTAAATAGCCCACAGAAGAGAACCGTTGATTCTCTTAATTTACTAAACCCTTGACTGGTGTAATGGATGCGCAAACAACGAAAGGGCTGAATCCATGTATATTTTCGTCTCACCACCTCTGCTGTGGCCGAATTCGCTAGAAACTGATCGTTATAGATGGTCCAAAGTTAAGGGACATTATTTTGTGGTAACAGCGGTGAGCAGGAAATTTTACAAAATATTTTTCTTAGCTACATTTAGCTTATAGATGCTTAAAATACCACTAAGGAAATTTTACCCACGAAGCATCGCGAAATTGCAGATTTCACGAAACGTGTAAATAAGTGCGAAATACGCCTCCTCGAGAAAGAATAATATTGAAAAATATGTTCTGTAATATTGTTCAAAAATCGTAATGCTAGTGTTTGCAAGATATTTTCATTCTCTTAGCAGCATTTTCCTTTTATGCTATCTCTATGACTGTGCAGAAGTTATGCTCATACTGTTACTTTTTGTAGACCTGACATTGCCTGGACTTTTCTATCGAAATGTCATTTGAAAGTTTGATTCCATTGAAGACTGGCGGATGAATAAGCCATCACCACTTAAAATGACAATATTTCTATAACATAGTCCTCTAGGCATCTATGTTAGCAGTGCTACGTGTAAAACATTTTATTATACTTGTCGATTGCAGCAATTACTGGTATACTGTATTCGACAGATTCCATATTTCATTTAATCGAGGTTGACATTTATGTTTGCAAATGGCTATTGTTTATGAAAGAAATTTCTCTTATTAAAAGTCTGCCACATGTCAAAATGATACAAACAATTGAGATTAGGTTTAACAAAATTGAAATATCACAGATGCATTGATCAAAGAATTTAAAAAATATCTATATTAAGCATACTGTAGTTAATTCTGTTTTATATTTCAATACTGCAACATAAATGTATTTTCATTGCCAAATAATGCTTTATAATAATTTTTTTGTACTGCATTTCTCACCGCGATATTTGAGTGTTAATGTAAATAAAGGCGTCGATTTTTTCAATGTTATTGTATATGAGGTCTACAGTAACTTATTTCGCAAAATATGCACCGAAATAGAAGGAAGTTAACACTGAAATCAGCGATTAAAATTCACAGTATTTGACCAAAAAATCAGGTCCCTATCCATAGTCTGTCAGAGGAATTGATGAGCGAATTGACGCACGAACACATACATTTACCTAAGCTGGAAATAAATAAAATGGATTACTATTTGAACGGTTGTAGACGATGTTTAATAAATAACTAATTTTGCTATTTAGGATTCAGCCTTTTGTTAATAACATGAAGAGCACAGGGGGAAAGGATGAGGGTCCATTATTTATCGAAGATAAACTAGAAAAGTATTTCATTGTGTTTTTTCATGTGGTATTTACGGATAGGTTTAAAATTTTGAGAAAGATGAGGGTACAAGTTTACTGTTAACGTTTCGAAAACGTGTTAGGTTGAAAGAAAACTGAGGGTTACAATATTAAAATAGAAAAAAAGATGAGAGCCCATATTATACCGTTCACACTGAGTTATATTGGGAACCTGTAACATCTGTTTACAGCATCATACATATTTTAACTGAAATAAATTTAAATGTAATTTACCTAATGGAATTATTTTCTCAGGTGTGTAGTTCTCTCCTTCGGCTCGTCTTTCAAACTCTTCCTCGATTCTCCTGTGATCCATTCAGCACTCTTGTATTGAAATATATTGTTGCTGAAAAGCCGAAATAAACCTAGCGACTTGAGTTGATAATTTGTCAGTAGGTTTTATATTTACGTGATTTAAAATTTAATACAGTAGAGTCCCGCTATTCCGAACTAATTGAGACCAAACACTGTTCGGTTTAGCGGGAATTCGGAATAGGCGGTTTTCACACACAGACGCGGCAAATGCTCTTGACCTCGCCTTACGCTACTTCTAACAACACGCTTAATCAACACCAAATGATGTTATGTTCATGCGGCAATGGCGGAACATTACATCCAAAAGTCAATTCAGTGCTCTTCGTCAGAAAAAAATTCTTAAATGAGTGTAAATTAGTTATTTTTTTGTGTTTAGCGGTGATTAAAAATGATTCGGAATAGGCGGATTTTCGGAATAGCGGGATTCTACTGTAGTTTATTTTCTCAGCAAGATGTTGTGTGGATCCTTATCTTTTCCCCTTAGCTCTTCGTATGTAAGTAAACACGTCACTGAAATTGCATATCGAAGTCAAAATATTAGAAAAGGTTGAGGGTACTTTCTCTGGATCTGCATTACTCCAGTTTTTACTTAATTTGTTGTCCAATCACAATTGGAAAGTTGTTACGACGGATATCGACCGCCAGCTCGAGCTAGCGGGTTAGATGTTCACAATTCAAGGTGAACCAGTTTTAAAGAGATTTCCTGTTTATAAATTATGCCATCATCACGCTTACTCTGTCCCTCCTACACCAGACAATCCGGGCTTCAAAACCTGCTCAAGATGTTCCTGCATACCAGAGGCGAACTGGCAGTCCAAGAAAATCTTACTATAATGCTAAAGGGACTAAATATCCCTGAATTGTAAGTGAATTTCATAAAATTTGTTAAGTAATTAATTAATGTAGATCCATATATTTTATTATTTAACCAGTTTGGTTATTTTGAGTTGTAAGAGCTTTGTTTTTCGATTTGTAATGTGTTTGTACTACAAGTGAACATTGTAATTGGGACTGTAAATATCTTAAATGTTCGTTGGTTAAATAAATTAAATCGACCTGAGATAGAGCTGAATTTATGTAGTAAACGCAGTAGTGATTGTATAAGATCAAAGATTTACAAAATAGTAGGCCTACACCATGTCCGGGAAAAACCTACCGAAAAAGAATAATCAGAAAGTAATACATTTATTGTTCCGAGGTTTTCACGTTCAGAAAGATAAACTAAAAAAAGTTTTGTTTACTCTCTATTCAAGCTCAGTATGAGCGCCATACTTTGCAGGGGTTACGTCCGAGAGCATCTCTGGAGTCACAAGTATTACTGCTTCAGTGACTCGGAGTCTTAAATGTGCAGTGTCTGCCAGAGGTACAATACATGATGATACACTCGATCTTTGACAAACCTCTACAAAAAGAAGTCTAGTAGGGTAAAGTCCGGTTACCTAGGTGGCTATGGTATAGGTCCTCTTCGGCCGATCTAGAAATCATAAAATATTTCGTCAAAGAGAGGTGCATATGATGGATTTTTTTTTGTCGTAACTGCAGAAAGGCATACTACTCCAGCATGTCCAGATAGGTGATAGCATAAACTGTAAGCTCACAGGAGAAAAAAATTCCCAATGAAGTCCAATACCGTACGCACCTCTCTTGACGAAAGGTTTCCTGACTCCTGGAACGATTGAGGCGGCCAAGATCGCCGGACTTGACCCCACTAGACTCCTTTTTGTGGGGATTTGTCAAGGATCGAGTGTATCATCATGTACAGTACCTCTGGCAGACTTAGATTAAATAGAGTAAACAAATCTTCAGTTTCTTCTAATGCTGTTGTTAAATGATTTGAGGTTAAGAATATTTCGATTTCGTAATGTACAATTTGACCCTACAATTTCCCCAAAATGAATTATATTTTAACCCCGAGAAATTATTCTTAATTTTTAGGGCATATTAAGTGAAGAACTTCGTTATGTGGACGGTCACAAAGGATTTTTAGTGAAATAAAGACAATTTTTCCTATATTTTTTATCACGATATTCACTTTTCATTTAGAAATCATTCTTTTCCGAACTGCAATAAGCTGCTTATTCGCAAATCATTCTTTTCCAAACTGCAATAAGCTGCTTATTCGCAAATTATTTATTTTTCAGTTCTTTTATCTGTAAATCTGTGTGTGTGTTTTTTCAGGTAGTCAGCCTAATATAATATGCAATTTTCAAGAAATTCGCTCCATATTTCAACTGTATTCAGTCGCGGATTCTTCTTGTCTAACGGTAATTTGTGTTACATCTCGGCAGTCTCTCTTCCTCCTACACGCGGCATTCCTGGCTTCGAAACTAGTTCAAGGTGTAGACTACATGCCTGTTCTTTGAACAGTTTCTCTGGTAGTCACGTGCAAAATCAGTTGAAGGATAGTCATGAACATATTTATCAGGATTGTCTGCCTGATTGGCGCAGTCATTATAGCTCTGGCGTTGACTGTGGGTTAGATCCCAGCCCAGGTCGAAGGCATATATGTGTGATTAAATATGACAGGCCCTTTTCTGAGATTTACATGGGATGTAAAATAATTCCTGCTGGAAAAAATTCCAGCACACTGGCGACGGTCACGGGCCTAAGTTAGTAAAGTTCTGGTTATGTTCGGCATTCATGCGAAGGTTCTTATTTCTCTCTGCCTTCCTTTCATACTCAAAACTGGTGTACCAGAGTAGGCCGTGTACTTATGATGTGGATCAGTTTGTTAGTACTGATGAGTCGAAAACTGGAATAAGTGGTTACATTACATATTTAATTAAAATTTTCGAAAATAAATTAAACCGCGTGAATTTGTGTCTTTTAAAAAAAGTAAACATTTTCAACATTTTCTTTAAATGGGTGAGGTTTAATAATTTTATTTCTTACTTAAGTGATTGTAGCAAAGCATTATAATCTTAATCTAGTACTGCCAATGATTTCCATTTTTTAACGGATTCTCGGCTGTACGATAGCTGCGGAGTGACTCCGCGATGGCACTTTTATATTAAGATAAAATTAATTAAATCCAAGAATCTGTAGTAGTGATACATTTTTTAAATAGTCTCAAAAATAAGCAGGGATATTTTATTGAGGCTGCTAAAAAGTTTCCCAGGATAAGAATATATTTTAAAATGAAGTCCGAAATTTTTTTAGCACCCCTTAAATCTTTCATTTTCAGACTTCTCTCCGAAAAGCATAACATATCTGGATAATTTTGATTGTTGCGTTTTCTGTATTCCACGTTTAATAATATTCAAGGAATTGCTTATAGGGTAGATTTTTTAAAAAGCTATTCAGTACCGGTAAAAAGACATGCTGATGTGTTCAAAAAACATGAAAGTGTATCAACAGAGCTCGTCCTTGTAAAGTAAGGATATCTGTAACCCAAGAATATATATTTGAAATTTGATGTAATTCGGGAAAGGCGGATGTGATATTACTTTCACTATGCTTTCCTGCAGTATGGAGGAGTATTAATAACTGGCGATAACCTTAACATGGTTTCTCTCGTTTGATGTTGACCTACTTCCGGCCAGGCTCCAGTATTTCCACTCCAAGAGCAGTCACAACAACGTTTCGAAGCCAATTGCATTCACACCTTGACCCATTGACGTTCAAAAAGTAACCGCCGAACGGCTTATCGTAAACGTATTAATCTTATCAACCAGACATTTAACGGCGCACTGTTCAAAGTGAAAAATTATTCTCTTTGATAACAGGATATGAAGTAACAGTTCAAAGGATGGATATTGTACTGTTGACTCAGTTCGCCCCTAAAGCCTATATTATACTTATCACATTTCTGAGTCACGAAATTTATACAGTAGGCTAAACCCTCACTATTTGGAATTATCTAATCCTTTGCAATTAGACCTAACAAGGCAAATAGGAGAAAAAAATTGTATAGATTTTAAATGTTAGTCCAATACCCGAAATGAAAACACGAGGAAATAAGAAGCAAGAGTCACCATCCCTGAGAGGGAGAGTTTTCCCCAAGCCCTTTGGATTTGCAATAACCTTCAAAGCTTAAAATAATCGTACTCACCTTATAAGATAAGAGCTTATCTTTTTAACTGTAATATATTATTATTTTTATAAAGATCTTATATGTATTGAACACGTTTTCGTACAAAATGTTTTTATATGAGAAAAACAAAACAAAGAATGAAATCACAGAATGTTTATTTATAAAGTTACGTAGGCCTATATCCTCCCGACTATGCAGATCACCCGAATCCGAATAACCACAGCGCCTTTTAAGTTACACTATGAGGGCAGAACTAATAAATTCAATATCTTTAATGAAAATCAGCATGGTTTCAGACCATCAAAGTCTACTAATACAGCAATTTATAGTGTTCACAAAGAAATTTTGTCTTGTCTTGACTCGGGCAAGTGCCCGGTTGGGATATTCTGTGATCTCAGCAGGGCATTTGACTGTGTGAATCACAATTTGCTCTTGACTAAACTTGAAAGATATGGTATAAGAGGTGTTATCTTACAGTGGTTTTCTTCTTACCTCAAGGATAGGTATCAATAAGTTGAAATATTACATAAAACAAAAGAACATGCAATGAAATATAGATCTAATAATGTACATATTGATGTTGGTGTCCCTCAGGGCGCCATTTTAGGACCGATATTGTTTTTACTATAGGCCTATATGTTAACGATTTACCTACATATTTGAAATACTACTTTTTATGTATGTATGCTGATGACACCTCGGTTGTAGTATACGATGAAAGTGAACAGCGTCTTGAAACAAAGTGTAACGAGTTATTAAAAGGTTTAAAAACCTTGTTTGATAACAATCTTCTTTATTTGAATCTTAATAAAACCGGATTTATTCATTTCCATAATCCACAGAAGAAAAACTTGAAAGACATTAGCATTTGTATTCAAAATAAATTGCTAAATAAATTGGAATCCACTAAGTTTTTGGGTGTTTAATGTGATCAACATATGTCCTGGAAACATCATTGTGTGAATTTAATTTTGAAATTAAACAGTGTCAGGATTTTGAGAAATATTCTTGACCATAACATTACACTTTCTTTCTACTACGCACAAGTTGAGTCTAGATTATCTTACGGTATTTGTTTTTGGGGGTCTGCAGCCATGTTAAATGATGTAGGCCTATTTATTGTCCAGAAACGTATCGTCAGATGCATAGCAGGTGTTGACCATAGAACTTCATGTAGGGAATATTTTATGAAATACAACTTGTTAACGGTATATGCTTTGTATGTTTTGAAACTTTTGGAACTTGTTCATTTAAACTCATCTCAATTTCAGAAAAATAGCGACTATCATAATTATGATACAATATATAAAAATAATCTCTGTACACCGTGTCACCATTTATCTGCAATTAGTAAAACTCATATGGTTTTTGGTTTACAATTATATAATAGTTTAACTGTTAATATCAAGAGACTAAATTTATTACTATTTAGAAAGCATGTCAAATCTATCTTAATACAAATATGCCCTACAATTTGGAGGATGCACGCGTAGGCCTTTTAAATCACATAACTTGAAAGCAATAGGCCTAAAACTAATTTTAATTTTTTTCTTTGATATCAGTATTAGAGGAAAATTTGACACTGTCCATACATTTCTTGTGTCTTCGACAATAAAGATTATTATTATTTTTATTATTATTATTATTATTATTATTATTATTATTATTATTATTATTATTAAAGCAAGCCCCTTACAACATTGTTCTTCTTACTTTTATTAAATATTAATAATTCTTCTTTGTCTTTATTTTTATCATTTCCATTGGCGTAATCTCAAAAACATAATACAGACAATCCTCGGCAAACCTTACGTCCAAGGAGGTATTTAAGGTGGGTTCTGTGGGTTTTAAAGCATTAGTTAGCAAAATAATGTTTTTTGTCACTCAGGAAGGGGAAGATGTCAGTAATTTGTGGTCAATCAGTGTAGGTCCCAGAATCTAATTTCTACATACGGCAAGTGCTTAATTACATCTAACTTAATTTTGTTTTTTTCTTTCGATTTCGTAATCCATTATTTAAAGGCGTATTATTTACCATACCATAGGATCACCACCAAGATTTAAAAAGTAACTACTATATAACATGAACTTATAACTTGAAGGCTGTATTGAACAGTTTTAGCGATTAATTAATATTCCATGTAAGTAATATATTTGTTACTATCCTCGAAAAATAGTATGCAGTACACGAGCGTTAAGTACATAACTAGACTTGGGATTTTAGGCTCTAAAAAAATTAGTTTTAGGCACCTAAAACAGGCTTTTAAAATAAGTAAATAGGCTTTTAAAAGAGAAAATAGGCACTTAAAATAAGCTTTAAAAATGTGTAGACAGACAGAAAAAGTAACATAGTACAATATGCTCTTTAACTGTAACGTGATCTTTTTTACTGTAAAAAATGTGGTATACCTATTCTTAACAGAAATAATTGCAAAATTAAGACAATTAAAAGTACATTTATCAAAACAGTTTTGGATTATATGAAAAATTGACACAGTATGTCCCTTCTTACTATATAGCCTACCTGCTACTTGTTTTTTTTTGAGCGAATCCTTCCCCGTCAGTCAGCATTCCTTTGGCGACAATTGTTTGGGAAAATCAAGTTTTTGTGAAAAACCCCTCTGCTGTTCTGCTCTTCATTCAGGGATGTCCAGTAAATGATTGTAACAGAAGTTGAATTTTATTTTAAATGTGCAAAATGGGCATTTTAGGCACTAAAATAGTAAAAATAGGCTCCAAGGCCAAGAATTTTAGGCACTAAAAACTCTATAAATATAAGTGATTTATCATGAAATGTCAACATATTTTTAAATAATTCATGTTATTTCATAACGAACAAAATAGGCATTTGCCCTAAAATCCCAGGTATATACATAACATAATATCGGGAATAAAATAACTCGTCGCAAGCGTATCGTTTTTCAGACTTTTCTTCGCCTCTGTTATTGGGTACTTTCTGACCTAGAATAGCACATTATCACATTTCTGCAAGGAACAGACTCCTTTCCCACTGGCATTGTATTATGCAGAGTCTGGAATAACTAATGTCTGGGTGCAGAGAATACTCTACCTTCAGATCGTGTTATGGAAAAGGCTCTGTGCCTAATTATGTAGGATGAGTTTGATTGTCATGTATTGTTCACATGTATGAACAGCTCCAAGGTGTTTCATTGGTTATGTAAACAGGTACTTTCACGAGCTTCTCGTTTTACAACCGCATTCTCACCACACTTGCTAAAAATTCTGCTCCTTGTTCCCATGCGGGTGTGTGTGAGGCTTCTAGCTCCCATCTCCCTTTTAAACTAATTGACTAAGCCAGTGGTTTCCAAACTATGGGTCGCGAAAAGGGCGAGAAAAATATAAGGAAAGAGTGTATAATTTAATTTAATTTGTAAATAAAAAACAACAGTTTCACAAATCTCATTAATTTTTTTTTAAATAAAATGTACTAGTTGGACAAGGTTCTTTATTGAAATAAACTTTACCATTTTTATTTCAACTGTGTTTTCTCAGCAGGACATTTGAACACAATAAAACCATTGAAAGGCATATGAAAAACATGTGCTCTATTTTACATAGCCTATATTGGTTATCGTTATGTAGTAGTGGGTCGCGAAAAAAATTTCTAGATGAAGGTGGGTCCCAGGACAAAAAAGTTTGGGAACCGCTGGACTAAGTCATCACATGCCTTCCTCATAAACATTAATATATGCAGTAATTAATGTCCGTTAAAAAAACTTGTTTCGCCTGAATTTTTTGGCCCTAAGCAAAGCCACGGTGGTCAGAGGTAGCATGCCCGCCTCTAGATCCGAAGGTCGCGGGATCAAACCCGGCCGCGGTCGATGGATAATTCAGGACGTAAAAATCCTGGGCACGGAGTCCTCCGGGAGGGACTTTAAGCTGGGGGGGGGGGGGGCTTGCCGTAGATTTACGGCACGTAAAAGAACTCCAAGCCTAAATTAGAGTCTCTCGACAAAATTTCTCGGCCCTTTCACGTCCAAGTAATACCTTAGTTTCCGGAGGGGGTTTGAGAGGCGATGGGCTTACCACCTGTCCCTCTGTCCTCTCTCGGAAAATAAGAGTAACAAAATTAGTATAGGTAATGAAACCTCCACTTGGAGGCCCTATGCCCCACCATAGGGGTTACAGGAACGAGTCAGTCAGTCAGTCAGTCAGTCAGTCAGTCAAGCAAGCGTGTACGATTTTCTCACTTCTCAATCTGACACACAGTAGGCCTAAATGTTCGAACTTGTTGGTCCATAGTAGTGTTACTGTTATAATTACGGCCCGGAAGTTACTCTATCAGAGACGAAATATGCTCTAAAACTTGTAAATTATGTTTTAAAATCAATGAAGGTTGCTCTATCATTTAAGTAATTTTAATACTTTACGTTCTCTTGTTAGCTGAAGTACAATATAAATTATTACAAAAAATGTAAATAAATAATTTATAATTATTACATTACAAAAAAGTTTTAGAAATGCCACTTTAATATTATACAATCAGTTCCCAAAACATCAGGCTATGTACCCTCAGTTATCGTACAGTCGGTTCTCAATACATTCATTTAGCCAAATATGCTGTAAATGTTTGAATTAACAGATATACGCACGAAGTATAAAATCTGAGAGATATTTGTAGTTAAAATGTGACAAATTAATAAAAAATATGCACAAATATTAAAAATATCAAGAAAATTTGTCGATTTTTTGCAAAATTAATAAAATATGCAACAATATGCCAAATGAAATAATTTTTCTTTCATGCCTTGTGCATATTTTAACATTAGTATGTATTGCAGTGCATTACTAAAAATATGATTTTTCATAAACTTCTGGACTCTGTTTATAGCATATTAGGATGTACCCTTGTTGGAAATGTCTTTTTAACCGAATCCAGGAAAAGTAAAGATTCTGTTTTACCCTTCACACACGTGTCACAAAGAATTTGTTCTACAATTTGGAAAAAATCTGAAAATCTTACGTGGAATAATAATAAAGTACAAACATGTGTCCAAGAAGCGAGGCTCCAAGTATACCAACCTTAAAACCTTACAATTTTGTCTTGTTGCACTAGCTTATTGATCTCATATGCATGATCACGTGAACGGCGCTCGGAACTTACTTACTTTCGCCTGGCGGTTCTCACAATTTTTTAGTACTCATTGTGCGAGTTCTTATTTCAATTTGTTGCTGAATTTAGCAGGCGCAACTAGTCGAATGGTATGTAGTTCCTGTACACTGATCTTTGATGTAATGACGCACCTGTGCTGTAATGAGTGCGTTAAGTTGAGTTGCCGACACTGGGTTCTGGAAATTTACTTATTCACCATGACAGCATGAACGGGAAATGGACGAAAAACACTATCAAAGGGGAAAAAACAGAAATGTTCATATTAATAAAGTTTAATCGGTTTTTGGTAATAGATAGATGTTTAATCTGTTCTTTTGGGGGGAGAGGGAATTTTTAGATTATCTACTATGGGATTATTTACCCACATGTGTGGTATAAACATTTGGGGACGCACTTATAATAAATACATGTGAAGATTATTAATTATACTGCAAAGAAGAGCAACAAGAATAATTTTTAATTTAAATTAAGTTACAATTTAATAGTTTTCATAAAATATGCTACAAAACGTGGATTAATAATTGAAGCGTTTAGTTTTATAAGGGTCTAAGTGCCAAGATCATGATTTTTCAGCTGATAATTTTCAATAGATATATGTACCCAGGCCAACGCATTTCAGAAGGGTTCAGGAAAAGCCACGTTAGTAGCAATAAATTCCAAAAAATTTCACTGGGTCTATCTACGGCACATCTATCGGTGAGTCTGTTTTGTTTTCTACACAATCATGATTTTGGCACTTAGACCCTTATAAAACTAAACGCTTCAATTTACGTTTGCATGTATAATACTAGAAGTAAATAATAGAAGAATGTATTCCAGTATTATCACTTCACAGGTACCCATTAATTGAATGAATAGGCTTATAGTTAGATTTGTGCAAAGACGGTTTAAGGCTTGAGGAAAGCAAACATGAAGGAAGTGAAATACCAACACCGTACAGACCGACATGAAATTGCACTACTTGCCCGGAGTCACGTCCGCAGTATGTCTACTGTTATTTCATCAGTACAAATTTATTAGTGCTATTTACAAGTTCTATTTGCAGTTAGAAAACAGCAATTAATTAATTAATTAACTTATAAGCGAAATAAATCATTTTACCTTGTCTTATTTTTTTATGCCAAAGGTCACGGGTTCTATCCTAGCCCCAATTGGAGGCAATTATGTGTGCATAAAATATGCCCAGTCCCATGTTTGTAGATTTACAGTTGTGTAAAATAACTCTTGCAGACAAAATACCAGCACACCAGCAGCGGTCACAGGCATAATTAGTAGTAAACCCACGTCGTTAAATAACTGTAACAACCACCAGTCATAGCCTCCTACATTTTGCAACAATAATATAATATAGAAAACTCTTTAGAAACAAAATGCGCTTGTATATGTTGACTTGGGACATTCTTTTACAACCTCCTAATATTTATTTTCGCCCGCGATGGAGTCCCCTCGACCACTTAATGGTACCTACTTTAGCATTTCCTTTTGAAAGAGTTTTGTTTTTAAAATAATTGTTGCTGTATTTTGAGAGTTGTTTCGGAATAATGCGACCTGTTAATGCACTAGTGACTTTTATGATCTTTCATAATGGTATATTATGTAATGAGCCTGTAATGACATTTATTAAGACGCGAGTTTATTTATGAAACAAGCAACGCGAGTTTCATAATTTTCATTTAATTGCCATGATAAGCAAGTTGCATACCACTGTTTTTGTTCGACCATAATTAGTGTAAGTGTTTAAGTTTTGAGATTTTTAGATTCACTCAAGCAAACGCCAATGAGGCCACCATGCCCTTCGTGTCAACTGATTGTCGTAGTTCTTGTCTTCTACGAGATATGGAAGGTCATGGCGTTGGTCAAATCGAAGCTACCTTACGGTTGATTTCTTGAAACTAATGGATTTTTGAAACACAAATTGAATTCATTTTAGCATGATATTAAAATTAACACGAGACAGAATTTATTTTATTTTAAATACAGGTTTTTATTATTCAGATTTAAGCTGTTACTCTCAAAGTCTCAAGATCGTTGCGTGTGGGATAATAATCGATTCCACACCGATGTCGAAATGAGAGTCAATTTGATAAGCATAGTATAGTATAGTTAAACAAAGAGTATATTTGAAATTTGAAATTGCTCCTTTCAGCACTTTTCTAAGTAAAATATGCATACATTTTGCACTTCCACACTTCATTTAAAATCTTAGAATCCAGAAATTCGAGATTTGGTTGGTGTGATCTTTCAGATCAGTAGTATTTCCTTAGAATGTGAATATGAAGTCTGAGCAGTGTCAAGAATTTTCGTCCCAGATAGGACAGGATGGAAACTTATAATACTGTTCACTCTACCACTTACCCAGTTTTAGTTTTCTCGTTACTCAGTTTTATCCATTTTTTCATCCGTCTCTGCAGGCCTGAATAAATTCCTTCGCTAGCAGGATGTGGGCCGCGGGCCATAGTTTTTAAACCTTGGATCTAGAGTAATACTTTAGTGCTAACATACTGCACTGATATGCTATAGCTCTATACTTTTGCAGATATGCGGGTGGAGGAGGGGCATGCAAGGTCCCGCTTCCATACACGTGTGGGCAATAAAACAGCTATTGCACTTGGTAATTACTACTCTCAGATTCCTCACTACTTACCATTCTCCACCACCTGTTGAAGTGCATTCCTTTTTACCTTGACCAAGACGGTTCTCACTACCGTATTAATAATAATTGATTAATTGATTAAATTTAATAACGTCCTCTTAAAAGTCATTGAGGCTTACTGATCGGGAAGAACATAGTCTGAGAGTGTTAGAAAACAGGGGGCTTAGAAAAATATTTGGGCCCAAGAGGGATGAAAATGGGGACAGGAGAAAATTGCGTAACGACGAGCTTCATGAGCTGTATGCTTCACCGGATCTAGTAAGGGTACTTAAATCGCGAAGGATGAAATGGGCTGGACATGTTGCACGCATGGGGAAGGAAAGGCATATCTCAAAAGTATTAACTGGGAGACCCGAAGGAAAAGACCACGCGGAAGACATAGACATAGGTGGGAGGACAATCTTAGAATGGATTTAAGGGAAGTAGGATTTGCTAGGAATGATTGAATTGAGTTAGCACAGAATAATGTTGAATGGCGGACTCAGGTAAGCGCGGCAATGAACCTCCGGGTTCCATGAAATAGATAATATTCCTTTAGCTTGCTGAGGAGTTGTCAATTGCCATTGAGTAGTAAGTAAGTAAGTAAGTAAATGTCATTGAGGGGGATTGCTTGAATGTACTCACAGTTTTTTCCCCCCCTTAAATTTTGTCCAATTGAAAATAAATTCAAATGTCTGCGTTCAAACACTTACCTACTGGTGTATCTATCAAAGTTCATCCACTTCATAAAAACCATTATTTTTCCTATTCGTGTGTGTATTTTGTCAGACTAGCTTTATTTATCTGCCGATTGTGCTACGTCAGTGGCCATATTTGTATTAAAAAAAATCACATGTACCCCTAGAGGCATGCGTTTCGTACTTTGGGATCCAGGTACTGTAACGGTTGTTCAGTAATCATATTGATCGTTGTCTCCACCAATACTCAATATAATTATTATACTAATTATGTTGAAAAATTTAAATTATAGGTGGTATAGACGACCCTATTATAATCGCAGCAAGGTTTAATTTATTTGTCATACAGCATACTACAGTAAAATTATATTGTGCAGTACACGTAGGTCTACAAATAGGTTTACTTCCGCTGCCCGTATAGTCCAGTTACTCATTGCATACCCAGGCGGCTTCCTTTCGTTAGGAGGAAAAGTTTGCCGACAGCTCAACTCATGTTCTTTGTTTTTACCGCACCAATCAGCTAGTTACCCCAGCCAATCAAAATCTAAGAATGTCCTGTGACGATTTTGACAGCTACTCGTCTACTCCGCGTGGAGTTAAATGCACGGTTGCAAGATCAAGTTACAGTAAGCAATAACACGGGTGAATTGAATAAAGCGAAGGAAGAACTGAGGTCAGTGATAACAATGAGAGAATATTGTAACGTTGCTTTTGTTTTGGATAGCGGAAGCCCAAGACCTATTTAGTGAGATCAATTAACATAAAGAAACACCGAAACCTTTGAAGCCGATTGGCCATCCAATGAGTAACTGCACTATACCATAGGTACAGGTAGAGGAAGTATTGTTTTCGACCCCCAGATCCGGAGTTGAGTTTTTAACATAAACAACACGTTTTGAGGTCCCGGAATCCAAAAATAGTTTTTGGATTTACATGTCTGTGTGTGTATGTGTGAAGAGCCTAGCTCCAGAACGAAAATCTTATGAAAACAAAATTTTGTAGAATCTTCCACGCTGCTGCTCATTTCTCTGGGTAGGGCCAGGTAAAAAGAACTAGGCCTACATATTTTGTTTAGGTTGTGTATCCTTCTGGGATGAGACGAATCGTGGGAACAGACACAGACGGACAGACATTTTCCCGTCCCCGCACGATCTCATAAAGTACCATTCTGGCACTTAATAATTGGCAATGCGCGCGTCGGGGAGAGTCACAGATATAGAGGAATAGATCGGCAGCGTAAGGGGAGGGACTGAAGCCAACGCGTTCGCTGCGTCGCCATATTGCGATCACCAACAATCTGACGAAAGGAAGAGAAGCGGGCGCGGGAATCAAACAAGAAATGCTTTTTAAAGCTGTTTTGGATCTCACAATCTAGTAAATACATTAATAAATACAGTTTTATTGTAATTCGGCCATTACAGCAATAGACGTCACACTTATGCACTAACTTATAATAAAATCAGGTAAACTGATATAACAAAAGTGCCAAAGTGCATGTAGAACCTAATGGTCTTAAGTTTGTACACAGAAGATGCTTCTGTAGGATTAATGTTAATTTATAGTCACATATCTTTTACATTTATTCAGCTTTGGCTGGTAAACTGGTGACTCGTCAATTTGAGCTTATACTTGCTAAAGTTACAAACTAGAAATATTCTAGCTTAGGCCTATACTATATTACTTGTAAATCATGATTACATATAAGGAAAATCTAACACTAATGTAATTATCTTTCTAGTGCTATTAATGAGTGCTTGAAAATGGAATGATTTCTTTTACTATTTTTGAAGTGAAACTTCTTTAGCCGCGATAGGGGTAAATCGAGAACTTGTGTAACGCTCAAAATCGTCACGAAATTAGTGAGGTGTGGCGGAACGGACTGCACAGAAAACAATCAACTCAATGATTAGGGTTATCCAAGATTTAAAAAATGTAAAAATCCAAAATAAAAAAATTGAAAATCCAAAAATTAAAAAATCCAAAATAAAAAAAATTCAGAGATACAAGATTTAAAAAATCCAAAATTCCAAAATTAAAAAGTAAAAAAGTCCAAAATTTAAATAAAAATTAAAAAGACCAAATAGGCCTATCCAAAATTTAAAAAAAAAAATCAAAAAATTCAAAATTTAATAATTAAAAAGACGATAATAAAAAATTATATGTGACATCCAAGTAATAAAAAAATTCAGTGATCTGAAGTTTAAAAAATCCAAAGTTAAAAATCTAAAATACCAAAAATAAAAATATTAAAAGAACAAAAATTTAAAAAAATCCAAAATTAAAAAGTCCAAACCCAATATTAAAAAGTCCAACAATCCAAAATTCATTTTCAAATTGAGGTTTAGGTTTTCTTTGATAATAACAGTGTTTTTATATTGAAATAATAAACAATTTTATAGAAATTAAAAAAAAAATTGTTCAGACCCCCAGTATTGGAGGGCGCAGAAGGACCTTGCTATGGCCCTGGCTAGAAGAAGCAGCTACAAAAAAAACAGCGATTGCTGCATGAATCCAATATTCCAAAATTGAAAAAATCCAAAAATTAAAACAAGTTTCACTTCTGTCGCGTGGCGTTCCACGCACACTTTTTTTTTATTAATTATAATTATATGTTAACCTCATATTCAAGGAATTCTCTGATTAAGTAATATGTTCTTTGCAAAAACCCGTTTTAAATTTTAATTTTGAATTGTCTGCTATTAGATGCTTTTGTTTCGTTTCACATTTTATTGTATGTTTTTTTGCCCATGTATTGTGGTTGTATGCTGTTGGAGGGTTAATCTATGGGAACAGAATTTTTACAACTCGGTTTCTGGTGTTGTGTTCGTGAGATTTTGTGTGTTGTATTGGTCAAAATTAATATGTACATGAGTTAGAAGCTCTAGTAAATACATTGAAGGAAATGTTAATATTTGTAGATCTCTAAAGAGTGGCCTGATTGATTCCCTGTAGGATGAATGGGTCATAATTCGTATGATTTTTTATTTATTTTGAAGATGCTTTCCCATTCGCTGCAGTTTCCCCAGACAATTATTCCGTAAACCAGTATTGAATGAAAATAGCCGTAATAGACCCAGTTTAAGCAATAGTAATTTGGCAAATTTATAAGTGAATGTTAATTTGACCTCCGTTATTAGTGGTATAGTATGTATTTGAAATTACAGGATTCCCAAACATCACTGTGATTCACCATTTCACTATATATTCGGGATTATGTAGGAAGAAAAACAATTTTCCTTAATGAATACGTGGTACTTAAGCGGAAACGTTGGTGATACCAATATGGCGTCGGCACTGCTTCCCTTGCCCCTCTTCGCCCCTGACTCGGCTTCACTGCCACCTGCAGTTAAGGATACGACGCTGCCGATCTATTCCTCTATATCTGTGGGGAGAGTCAATCACGATCACCACAGCTCACAGGTTGGTAGGCTGCATCGCGGCTTTGTAATATTGATTTACGATCGAATCGAATCACCATTCGTTCGTTCAGAGCAATGATTCGTTTATTATGAACGACTCTTTCACGATTCGCCCATCTCTAGTGTCAAGGTGAAAGTAAGAATTGCTTTCTATTCTGCATTTTGAAGTGAAGTACGCCTAAGTACGCCTAATTACGTTGCAAAGAAATGGATCGTTTTGTAGTGACACTGGGCAAGGACGCCTAATGTTGTAATAAAGGCTAAGAAAGAAGTCGTTAATCCTTTTTTGAAGTGAAACTTCTTTAGCCGCGGTAGGGGTAAGTCGAAATCGTCACGAAATTAATGTAACGCTCAAAATTGTCACGAAATTAGTGAGGTGTGACGGAACAGACTGCACAGAAAACAATAAACTCAGGGATTAGGCTTATCCAAACTTTCAAAAATTAAAAAATCCAAAATTTAAAAAATTTAAAAATTCAAAGATCCAAAATAAAAAAAAATCCAAAATTAAAAGATCAAAAATTTCAAAGTTAAAAAATTCAAAGATCCAAAATTTAAAAGTTCAAAAATCCAAAATTTTAAAAATTAAAAATCCAAGTATCCAAAATTTAAAAATAAAAAAATTATAAAACAAAAATTACAAAATTCAAAATTTAATAATAAAAAATCCAAAATTAAAAAATCCAAAATTTAAAAAAGTCCAAAAACCCAATATTAAAAAGTCAAAAATTAAAAAATCCAGTAATCCAAAATTGAACATCCAAAAATTAAAATAAGTTTCAGTTCTGTCGAGTGGCGTTCCACGCACACTTCTTTTTTAACTGTGCATTAGGTTTTATATTGGCACATCCTAATAAATAGTTATAGTTACGCCTATGGTTCTGTACATCAATAAAAAAAAGTTAGAATGAAACATTGGAAATGAATAATTTATGCTAGTGACACTTGACAGTAGACATGGTGACCTGCTGGATCAGTGGATCCGGTTGCTCATTCATTACTTTGCTTTGCCAGAGAGAATGAGATAGCTGCTAACTTGTTTCTCTCTCACACATTCAGGTACGGTAGTAAGCGGGTAGAATTATTTTAGGGCGTTAACCTCTTTCTTCCGCTCTCTTGTATTCTAGCCTTTTAAAACATTTAATAATGTGAGACCAATCCGACTCCATGGAGGTCTCGCTTCTCATTATGATGCCGAAGTACGACACTTTTTCATCTTCTTCTTCTTTCCCTTGTACCTCCGTTGGGTTTTATCCGGAACCACTCTTTGGCCGACATAATTATCTACTGCTAACTAGAATATTGTAATCAAGTAAAAAACATTATTCTACTACAGTGCAGTTGTTTTAAATTTCTGTTTCTTGAGCCCCACCATTTCAGTCTTATGAATAAGACTTGTACTGAAAGTAAGGAATTAGGATGTTTCATTTCATGTATTTTTGTGTACATAGGCATATATACGCTGTGACGTAGGGGATGCGTACGCTCCTCTCACTTAGCGGGCCCGGGTTCAAATCCTGGTCGGGACAAATTACCTAGGTGGGGTTTTTTCCGGGGTTTTCCCTCACTTTTGAGACAAATGTCAGGTAATTTTATGCTCTTGTGGTCCCCGGATATCATCTGGTCATCATTATCATCTTCATCCCATCCTCGCCTTGTTTGAAATGAGTATGTGTGTGTGTGAATGGTGTGTCTCGTCCTATGTATTCGAGTTGAGTCGGAGGTGGCCCCGGCATTGGGCTGATCACTCATCTGGGGATGCCCTCCATGTCCTTGTCTGGTCAAATATTTTAAGCTGTAGCCCAATTGGCTCCCCTATGTTAATTTTGTAAACGACAAATTGTAGGAGTGAACAAAGTTGTATATTACAATATTAGAGTTTCTCTTTAGCACAGAAATTTCAAAATGTATCTGTAGAACAGTGCAATATCTCCTTTAAAATACAAAAATGCGAGTTGTAATTTGTGCAGACTTAGTAACGACTGAAGGAATTTTCCTGATGGTTCGCTGGGAGCTATGAGACGATGTGAAAGTGGGATTAAAAGGTTATAAGATAACGGTGCGTGGATCCAGACTCCACGATTACCTCACATGCAGTGCACCGGATGTTTACGCTGAACCCATCCTATCTAATTGGCATTTTTATACATTAGCCACATCTCGAGTATTGCACATGTTGAGCTTGTAGTTTGTGTCGTGTAACTTGCCTGCTCAGTACAGCTTGATAAAGTCAACCGTTTTACCTTATAATTTTTACTTTCTCTACTCGTACCGTAAGTGCTACAATATTTTTTTTATTAAGTGAATTTTATCATTAAACGGATTTATCATGAAGTGAAAATAACAAGATATACGATTCCGATTTCATCTTGGCATAAAGGAGGAAGCACACTGCCTCTGTTCCGTTCCGTTGACCTTGGATGTTATATCGACATTGTAGGCATATGAAATGCTGAAGTGCGCTGAACTGAAGCAGTAGGCGGCCGGACATTTGTGTGCACTGTCGACGTAATATCCAATGGAACGGAGGTAGAGAGCTTCCTCCTTAAGGATTTAGTCCATGGCTTGTAGTGAATCTGCGAGCTTCCTTCCATATTGTCAGAATCTGGTGTGAGAATAATCGTAATATCTATGCTTAAGATAAAGAAATTCATGCGAGTGTTTTCTATATAGAACATCATTAAAGATCCCGCACGAAATCTGTGCCGCTTGCCTACGTCATTGCAAGTGACAGACTTATGTTTTCGTGGGGACTGTAGCGTCGACTGCCCTGATACCTATCTCTCTCGCACAACAGTACCTCCCTTTCTATTTTTGAAGACCAAGCTACCTCTCTCTCTCTCGCACAATAGCATGTCTCTCTCTAGCGAGTAACGGTCGTCATCGGCACATATTTCGTGCGAGATCTTTACCTTAATTATGAACGTAGCGTATTTGCGGCGTTAAATAAGCTTTCTTATTTACGGTTTTATTCTTTTTTATTGTGCAGAATTGCGTGTATGCATAACGTCAATTGGAAGCATTTCCGAGAGAGTGCAATTCATAGGATTACCATAACCGTTTCTTTGAATTTACGCTCGGAATTCCAATTCATTGCCATTGCAATTTTCGTGGAAAACTTCTGTAATGACTGCAGTATTCGTTCCGTAATACGGAACTGATAAGTGAAGAGGTGCACTTGAGTCGCACGGTTGAGTGCAGCATTACCTTACTCCCTTAATTAGCACATTTATTATAATTATCGGTTTATTTCCTGCTGCTTCTGCTTCTAATTACCAGACACTTGTGAATAGATTATTCTGTTCACTCTGTAACGTCTACGGAGCGCTGTCTAGCACCCTTCATGCCCATTACATCAAGTCAGCCCAACTGAATGCCAAATGTTCAGCTGTGGGTTGGTTCTAAAAGGGCCAATGTCAATTTCTTGCAAAAATTAGATTTATGCATTATTGAACTCGGCTAGTCTTATCTTTCGTATACTAAAAGTGCCATTGTCGATGCTATTAATAGACATAATACAAAAACCTCGGAAGTTCTCAACAAAAAATGTTACTTCTATAAAGGCTTCAAAGTCAGTTATCTCAAAAGCAAGTTTTCTGACATTGGCCCTTTTAGAACCAAGCCACAGGCTCTATAAGCCCTTGCTTATGTAAGCGAGCAACTAGAAAGGTCAAAATGGATGGAAATACGCCGTCTGCACATATTTTTAGTCTAAAGTTCTCAATGTTAGGTGTTTATAGCCTTTTTAAAATTAAAACTCTTCCTTCGTGGGGGAGCTGATAACGTGGCTTCCTTCCACTCTGGCCCAGGTTCGATTTCTGGCCGAGAATTAATTTAGTGGAATACTTCCTTCCTGGGGTCCAGATTGTTGCGTTGTCCCTTCTTCCCCATCCCGCGAGAGGCAATTGGCGCCTCGGTATCATCCTTGCCTTGCCTCAAGGAGCCTTGGACGAGTCGAGGCCAACATCCCGTGACTAATCAGTGGCGGATGCAGAATTCTATTTCGGGAGGGATTTGAGGAGATAAAAAAAAAAAGTAAAAAAATGTAAGTTCATTCGTATTGAAAATAAGTTTATAAAATTGTAAATTTTCCAGTAGTTTTATATGAATGTGAAACGTGTCCACTTTCTATGCAGGAGGAACACAAGTTGAAAGTATTTGGAAACAAAGTTTTAAGGAAAATATTTAGACGAAAAATAATGGGATGTCAGGGGAATACGATAGAAAAAGCTCGACAGCGTTAAACTTCACTCTCTTAATATCATAAGATATATTGAATGCAAGTGGTTAATATGGACTGAACGTGTTGCACGAATGGGAGTGGAGAGGGACATTTAACAACATTTTAATGGGAAGACCAGAAGGAAAATGTCCATTAGGGGAAACGAGACGAAGATGGAACGATAATGTTAGGATGGATCTAAATTTAAATACTTCTGAACACAGATAAAAAAGATGCGTAAAGTTTGTCATACTGATCGGCATTATAGCCTTTTTTTCAAATTTGGTGAGGGAGGTATATCCCTTTGATCCTCCCCCCTCCCACTGCGTCCACCACTGCATGGCTTCGTTCCGGGTCTGGACCTGTCTCAAAGAACAACACATCATCATCTATCATCATCGTTATCGTAATCATTTATTTAGGACATTTATGGAAACCATATTTATACTACAAGAATGGTCTGCTTGGTTTGCAGACTAGTGTTGTTTCTGCCTAGTGACATGTGACGTATAGGCCTACATGAAATTGGTCAAGGCGAGACACCCTTCACCCGGATTTTTGTTATTATTATTATTATTATTATTATTATTACCATCAATTGATATTATTTTTAATATTTTTATTAACAATTATTAATTTCTACTATTAATAATATCCTGAACTTATAATGAAATTGAGCCTGTCTTGAATTTTGCATTGTGCATGGTCGGGTACTTCTCATTAGAAGGGGATAATTTCGGTGGCAACGTAAACATGAAATTAGCCTGATCAGTGGTTAGAACGGTGCAATTTTAATGATTACTTCTAACTTGCGCTACTGCATAGGAATATTCGTTCCGGTTCTACCATAGAGGTGAATGCCTTCATATTTTACCTCGCCGCCTCTTAAGAAAAAGGAGAAGGGGGGGTTCTAGACGTAAGATATTAGTGGCCAAACAAATGACATGCATGTAATAAAATTACAAAATCGAATTTGGCAACCTGACTCGTCTACATAGTAAGTAGAAACAAGTTTCCAAATAAAGCATAACTCCTTTTTGTGTATGTGTGTGTGTGTGTACGAATGAGAGATGCCATCTGGCGGAAAGAACCTGTAACATAGCTTGCATTTTCAAGGTAAGTGGGTGTGTCGGGAATGTTAAGTTAGGAGCATTGCTTGGCCGCTCTTCTTTAATATTAAAAAATAAAAGTAACCGTTCTGAACCCACAGGTATGCATATAAGGAGAGCACCACATTGCTGAGGGCGTGAGTGTTTGGCATAAATTAATAAAACCGTTTTATACAGTATTGTTTTTATTCGATGGATGGGATCAGTGATCGGCAGCATTCTACGGTATTATCACGAAGGAACAACAATATATATTTCATTATCAACAAAAGAGTCCGTTCTTTGCACGGGGGCTAGTGAATTTTATAATAATGAAGTTGTTCTGGTATGTGCAAGGGTTATAATAGGCAATGCCACAAAAGACTGTTATTAAATATTCATTCGCGATGGAATTTATCTAGGAGAGTTCAGAGTCACTAATTGCATTTATAATGGGAATCTAACAAATACAATTTAATAATTAATTGCTGTAATTACTATAATGCAGTGCTATTTTAAACTGAAACAGTTTTATTAAAAGGCATCCATGACAGTCAGCAATCAGTGTGGCTGTTGAGTATGAAAAACCCGATCATAAGATTTGTTTGCTGAAAAATGGAAGATATTTGCCGTAAAATATAATTATTATAATGCTGATTTCTGGTCAAATGTAAGCGTAATTCACTTTACAGAAACAATCTTAACAGAATCATTTAATTATGTTATTGTTAGGCCTATAGTTCCTAGCGATGCATATTGGTAAACTCTGTTTGTCGAAATATATTATGCACGTAAGTACAAATGTGTTCTTATTTTATTTTATTTTCTTATAGGTCCCAATAATTCATTGTGGCTCACTTAGTTGCATAATGTAAGCCAGGATCTGTTTCGTTTAACTAGGTATTCAGTCATCAGCTGCTGTATATATATTTTAAGTTCTTCATAAACTAAATTGTTATGTACCACTACTATAATTTGGTCATATTTTACCTCTTTTAGTATTAAGAGTATCGAACTTACATAGTTTATTAATTTAAAGTGTATCATGTTTAATTATATTTAATAATTAGAAATTTTGTGTGTTGCAACCAACTGTTGCTCATGGCATAAAAAATTATGTCTTTCATTTATTGAGGTCATCATGTTTATAGGGGATGGTAACGAAATTTCGATAAAGATTGAGTGAAACAGGTGTGTGATTTGCTTATTTTAGACTAATTCTTAATAATGGTCCACATAAAAATATGACGAATGTGTGATTGTTAGCAAAGTGGGGAACTGTTTCTCGTAACTCTTTTTAAAAATCTCTTCATATATTTTATCTGGCGTTCGCCGGTGACTCCATAGTATACTGTATATGAAACATCATACGTTTAAAAAAGTTAAGACATTTTCGTAGCAATAAACTTGCAAGTTCTATTTATGCCATTACAGTAGCCTACTTCTAAAACGTTATCCCTTATGTTAAGTATTTGGTACTCTCTTGTTTTAGCCAGCCTACAGAATATTGTTTCTGTTGATCTTCACATGATAATATGTTAGGAGAATAATTCCTTCCGAAACAGGGATTCGAGCCCATGACCTACGGCTTTTCGTACCGATGCTCTATCAATGTGGTAGCCAGAATTCGACTCATGATACCAGATGGAATCTCTCTCCTATGATTACCCTTAATGTTCAGTCTCAGTGAAAGATATTTATGCCAAATACAGTTTCTAAATTAGTGTGCTTCACGATACTGTATATGACATAAATGTCTTTCAGTGAGATATACCAATCCATTTGGCGCCGAGAATCGAACTCCGGATAGCTGGTAGGGCATCGGCATGGAAAGCTGAAGGTCATGGTGCTAATCCTGTTCCGGAATTTTCTCCTAAAATATTCTCAGCCTACAGTTGTGGGTGGTATCGGTAGACAAGAGATAGCATACTTCTACAATACAATACAATACAATACAATACAATACAATACAATACAATACAATACAATCTAGATTACTGTTCTTGTTCTAGGGGACCAACGGGCCTCGACCAGCTTACCCTGGAAACGGTGGTCAGGGTAAAAGCGGTCCTAGGGGTCCCCCTGTCGGGGGCAATATAACACAACAAACAAACATCGGGGGCATCAACAACTACCGAGGTGGAACGTGGGGCGGAGGGCCCAATCCTTACACATCGCTTCGATACCCCACTCCCATGGGCCCCACCAACGCCACATCTTATTCCACAGCCTATCCACATCAGCAAGCGGTAAGTTTTCATTATTGTTGTCATGCTTAAAGCAAAGGGAAAATCTAACTGGGGCAATGAAAGAACTTGTGTAGTTTTTTCCCCTGGGAAAAAAGTCTTGATTAATTAACTGAAGTATTTTAAAAAGTTGTACGATTAAACATTAGCTTCAACAAGGTACTATTCCTCGTCTTATGACTTCTAGAGTTTACTTTAATTTCAATAAGAGTTCATTAACATTTTTTTTTATTCTTCAGCTTTTTAATCGTTTTCTAGTTTATGATCAATGTTGTTACAAATTGAGTTATCATTGCCTCTTCGGACTGAATTTCTGTACATCGCACACAAGTTTCTCAATTTAATTCTGTGGCACCATGCATGAACCCAGTAATAGGCCTATAATACACCTTTACCGTAAGCTTGCCCAATGCATCTTTCTCATTTCACATTCTGATATTGAATAAGAGGCCATATTGCAAAGAGCGAGTATTTTAGTTGTTTGAACCTGATGCAAAGCTTTATTTTTCACCAGGCAAAATTAAATTTCTAGAAACGATGGATGGCTTATAACTACCCTTCGTGAACGAAATTTTCTCCATGTAAAGTCCCCATAAAAGTGAAAGTCGTCAGTTTTCTTGTCACATCTTCAGAAGGTACCTAACCGAAAATACAAAATTTTGTTTTCGTATGGTTTTCCGTTCTGGAGCTAGGCTGTTCACAGATACACACAAACAGACATGTTTCTGAAATTAGTGTGTTTGAATTCAGGGTAGGCCTGATTGGCGACGACTTCTTTCCACGTTAATGCCACTATACATAAAAAATTCATTTTTCGCGAATTTCAAGATTTTGTTAAAAATTTTACATGAGAGTGAAAGTTTTATTTGAAATACATTTCCCCAAAGATTATCTAAAGGGTAATTTAGACAAAATACCAGTACTTAAATGATACAGCGTACTTTATTGGTTCTAGCGCATATTTTGCAAATTTTAGAGCATATTGGCTTGCATATTTCGTCTTCTGATAAAACATTAACTTCTAAGCCTTGGTCACGAAACACACACCATGAAATAACAATGAAAACAAAATTCCATTTAATTTTGTTAAAAATAAAAAATACCAATAAAGAAACTTTGCTGCTTAAAGAGAAAAATGCGTACGTGTGGTAGCATTCATTTCTTTAAGCTTTCAAAATGTGTGATTACGTAAATGAGACCTGGCCAGAATGTGAAACGTTTTGTTTAGAACCTACAGTTTCAAGGTTACGTATTTGAAAGGTAAAGTGGATTTTGTACTGGAATGTATTGCATACCTGCGGAGTGACTGTGTGCGAGGAACTGAGCCATCAAATTCCAATCTCAGTGAACCCGGAAGTGGCGAGTCAACTTTTCTCACACTGCAACACGCCAGGTGGCCTAACTCATACAAACAATATAAATAAAATCTGTTATACGAGGGATTAACCCTACGTCGGGTTTTGTTTAAATTTATTGAGCTCAGCGATATCATAGAACAAGTATTTTAACATTCGGGACATCATTAAATATCCCATTTTTAGACAGTCAAAGGTAACAGAAGCACTTCTAACGGTAGATGATATTAACTAGGGAGAAAATTATGCCACTGATTGGTATAAACTTATAACTCCCCAGGGAAACCAACTTGGATTCCTTCACATAGAAAATAATCTTTCAGGTAAAAATATTTGCATTTGATTATTGAATAGACTCAGTTAATTAAAAATTGGATATTTTAAAATTCACTACGCCTTTTAAAAGTGGAATTTCTTACGGTGATTAAAAAAATCGTCATACTTGGTGGGTGAAAAGCGTTGTCCTTAAATTGCCAGCCCAGTACAAGAAAATTAATAACACCTGTCTGTGCGCTGTATGTAATATGGCTGGCTCCAAGGTGCGTAATTCATTACAATAAATCTAACATTTATGATTATTTTACAAATTTCTGCGACTGTGTAAAAAAAAAAAAAATCGGGTGCGTGGACCGCCACGCGACAAAAGTGAAACTTGGATATTTTAATTATTGGATTTTTCAATTTTGGATTAATGGATTTTTTCAATTTTGGATTATTGGATTTTTTCAATTTTGGCTTTTTGGATTTTTTCAATTTTGGATCTTAGAATTTTTTAATTTTGGATTTTAATTTTAGAATTTTGGATTTTTAAATTTTGGATCTTTGAAATCTTTTTATTTAATGGATTTTTTAATTTTTAACTGTCGATTTTTCAATATTGGATTTTTATATTTTTAAAATTTTCGATTTTTAATTTTGGATTTTTTGACTTTTTAATTTTTGATTTTTTAAATTTTTGATTTTTTAAATTTTGGATTTTTGGATTTTTAATTTTTTATTTTTGAATTCTTTATTTTAAAATTTTGGGCTTTTGGAATTTTGGATCTTTGAATTTTTTATTTTTTGGATTTTTTATTTTTTGGATTTTTTATTTTTGGATTTTCATTTTTTTATTTTTTTTATTTTGGAGTTTTAGTTTTTTTAATTTTGGATAAGCCTAATCATTGAGTTGATTGTTTTCTGTGCAGTCCGTCACAGCCCCACTACTTTCGCGACGATTTTGTTCGTAACGCAACTTTGGGTTAGCTCTCAATTTACTCCTAGCGCGCCTAAAGAAGTTTCACGCCAAAAAGTAGTGTATGATACACGTGGTAAAATTATTTTATTTTGCTCGTAACCCACTCCCAAAATAAAATCTCGTTTTTAAGACATGGATCATAAATAACAAAACAAGTAGGCCTACTGTACGTTGTCCGAAATTCAAGGGGTACAGTACCACTATTCTAGCGAGCTTTTTTTTTTTTATTTAGGGCTTTCGAAAGTTTGCTTTAACTTTATATTACTTTCCTTTAACACGTTCAAATTATAACTCTGAACATGCAAACATAAACTTCAGAAGTGAATCTCAACTTTAGACTAAACAAGCCAGCATCTGAAACAGATGCCCATCTGGCTTCACGTTGCTTGTCAATATGAGTTCTTATTTGTCCTTCCTAACAGCTGGTAATCCTGTTACAGAACGCAAAATAAATATATCCCTGGAAAAGAATCGCTGTAATATAAGATTGATTAATTAATACTGAGAAAACCAATAAAACACTTTACTTATATCTGGGGGTTTAAAACGCAATCCTTACACTACTGGTACCAATATAATGTTTATATTTTTGGGGGGATGAACTACAAGTACCAGTGCAGTCACACTTCCAGGCCCGATTTCTTTAAAACTAAAGATAGTGTTAAGATAACTTGGCAGGTAAGCTTTTGTATGCATTTCCTTGCAAGAAACATGCCAACTCTGCGTGTAATCTTTAAATGAAAGATATTGATTTAAAGTTAGTGTTGGCGGACTATACGGACCGCACTTTGCAGCCTTCCTGGGAAACTCTGACCTCCGTCAGGAGTTCGCACTTCTCTCGGGGCTTCCTTCCTCACCTGTCCCTTTTCTTCACGCGGGAAGGAAGCAACTCGCTGTAGAAAATCTAGGGAAAACTGAGTATCGGACCGATTGTTGTCAAATCTCCTTTCTAATAGAAAGCTTTGATAACCGATTGTAAATAGAGGCGATGAATTTAATAGCTATTATATAAGTCAAGTTATTTTTGTATTGCAAAATAAAGTTATTAGAATTATTACAGTTGCCAATCTATGGATTCATGCAACATTTTTATTTATGTTATTATACAAGTCAAGTTATTTTTGGATTGCAAAATAAAGTTATTAGAATTATTACAGTTGCCAATCTATGGATTCATGCAACATTTTTATTTATGTTATTATACAAGTCAAGTTATTTTTGGATTGCAAAATAAAGTTATTAGAATTATTACAGTTGCCAACCTATGGATTCATGCAACATTTTTATTTATATATGTCATGTAAATGTATAGTACCTCTAATGATTTTAATTTAAAAAAGAGAAGTTTCTTTACTCCTCGTATTGCCACATAAATTAAGCGGCCGGATTGTGGAAGTGGTAATTCAGTTGTCTTAAAGTCCCATTTGAAATATTATTTGCTAGGCAAACCTTTAACAATTCAGATTGTTGATGAAATGGTCGGCCTACAACTACCATTCAGAGAACTTACTCGGAAAATGTTTCAAATAAAAATTTTAGGTTTAGTAAATTCGGTTTATGTACGAATTTGTTAGTTTGTTAGTTTGTTAGTTTGTTAGTTTGTTAGTTTGTTAGTTTGTTAGTTTGTTAGTTTTCTTTTCGTGTAAAGAGGTAGGCAACAATTCGTTGCCATGCTTCGGGTCACATCTCAGGGAAATAATTAACTCATATATAACATTTTGTTTTCATACGAGTTTTGTTGCATGCAATTTTGAAATTGGTTTTGTAGGCTTACATGGCGCTCCACAGCGGGAAAACAGTACCCTCGGGACAGGGGTGCCCCACTTGAAAAGTGATCGGCCTGTCAATTCTAGGCCACATCCCGCGCGTTGTTCGTAGTTTTTCTTAAATAATTTCTTTAAGTAGACTGTTCCCAAGTTAGCTCGTATTCACAGCAAAAGGTGTTCTTTTTATCGGACATCATGAGTAATAGTTCGACGCACCTTTTAAGTGTGATACAACGTGGAAGTTGTTGTACCTGGAGAAACACAATGGAACATGCATTTACATGCTCATTGCGGCCCACACCTTGAGCAGGAACTCTTCCTCCTCCCTCCCCCCTGTAAGGTCATTATAATAGAGGCAAGGTCGTATCCTGTCCCCTCGCAGCGAAAGTATGTTTATATTATTATTTTTTTTTTTCACTTCCTTTTAAAGATTGTAGTATTAAAAGTTGTTGATTTACATTTTATTTCTCTTTAATTTGTTATCGTCACACTTGTTTTCACCTATACTCCACACATTCCTGCTTTGTGAAGTATCTGCGGTGGTTTTCCTTTGCCTTCCACGAGATGAATCAAATACATGAATGAATTATGGTTCGGGGAGCGTCAGTTGTCTGATCGACCTCGGAGTGATTTTTTTTTCTATTTTAATATTCAAGTGTAAATATTTTCGTTGATAAAGCATCCTTCTGTATTTTGAAGGTTTTGTTGCGATTATAAGCATTCGAGGAAGCTATAAAACATATCAGGCCTTTGTTAAACTTTTTGGTAGGACCGCAGGTATGCCCATGCCCCATAATTTATCGAAGGCTTGCTATAGAAATACGTAAATTATATTTTCTTAAGGCTCGCAAAGTCAGTTTCAAAAACATATGAATTTAATTTCACTATGTTAAATTACATTGTTCCGGAAGGAACGGAGATAGGCTACCTTAATGCAGAAAGGAATGACAGTATTAAAAATGAAATTTTAAAATTAAGGTTTCAGTTTTTGTGAAATAATTTTAGGTATCTGATTTTAGTTTTTCATTCCATTGTTTTTATTGCCTAATTGTAGAAATTCAGGTCAGGTTAAGTACGAGTTCTCACAATTTTAAAGTGAAATACTGGTAGCCTACACGATATAAGTAAAATAAGATGACTTCTTCTAAAAATGTCTTATAACACGTAAACTTATATGCATTTAAGTTATTTTCAGCTCATAATTTACAGTTTAATTTTATCATAGTTAATATAAGGAGAGGTCCAAATGCTATCGATAAATTCACGAACATTCGAAAGCGAGTGAATTTATCTTGAGTGAATCAGGACCTCGAGTTATATATTATGACTATTTTAGCGAATACCCCCATAATTAAGCATTTAGTGAATATTAAAACTACGAGAATGAATAGAACACTTCGCTATTTGTAACCGTAAGCGAGATTGTCTATGACGAGACAATCTATAGGCCATTATTATAATACTCGTATATCGATCGTCTATATAGTCCCGTTCCATCAGTTGTTTTGTATTTAGATTAAAACTTCCTGCTACTAGGCTACTAATAAAATCGTGTTGTTAATATTGTATATATTATTATAGGAGATTACAGTGCTTCATACATAAAATGATAGGTTATTTTCATATCTCCTTTCGGCCATATGCCTCTCATGTATAAACTGTTAGATGTGTTAATGATTAATATTGTTTCAAATGGCGTGTTTTCTCTCTGATGTGTTGTTATTATTGGTTTCCAGTAGAACGTAATCTAAAATCTCGTGGTTGTTAAGTGACCCTTTTTAAAATTGTACTTCTGTATTGAAATTATACCATCCCTTGGATTTTTAGCTTTATTTTGTTTTTATTGTTTAAACCACTCAAGATATCTGTGAAACTCAAACGGATCGCGTAAATTAATGGAAGTTCATTGGCTATTTTACATTGATTTAGTAAAAAGGTGTTTAAAAATTATTTAGAATATTATTTCGGGCAAGTTTTGTTCTTTGCGAAATTCTGATAGAATGGTTAGTTCTATTTCTGAGCCTTCGTTTATATTGTTCGTTCTAATCGTCGTACCAGGATGGAATACCACATATCCTAGAAGAGTAATAGTGGTATTGGGAATCTCTTCCATTGAAAGCAGGCTTTTCTTTTTTTTACCATGAATATTACATTATGTAAACAGCCTATAATGGCGTTTATTAAGATACGAGAAAGTTTATGAAACTAGCGAAGCAAGTTGCATACGACTGTGTTTGTTCGACCATAATTAAATATTTAAGTTTTGAGATATTATATTCATAATAAAAAATCTGTTCTGAAAATCGCAGATCTTCCATTGCTCAAATAAAAGTTATCTCTTAGTATAATATATTATATGGGCCTATAACATTCTTTTCATATAAATTGGTTATAAAAATGAACATAATATCATTATCACATCACATCGCATCCCCGAAGGATACATAACCCAAATAAAATATGATTAATTTTCATAACTTTCTTTACTTGAAGCATGTCCAATACATTTTTCTCACTTCACATTCTGATATAGAACAAGATGCCAAATTGCAAAGAGCGTGCATTCAGAGTGGGTGGCTTATAACTACCTTTCACATATAGTTTTTTTAATTAAAAAAAACTTTTAGCTCTTAGTATAAGCACCCCATGCATAAAGTTAAAACAAAATCGTTAGAGCTGCAACAAACGAAATTTTCTTTATGTAAAGTCCCTTAAAAATAAGAGAAAGTCGTCGCCAATGGTCATGTCAGAAGGTACCTAACACAAATACAGAATTTTGTGTTAATACGATTTTTCGTTCTTGAGCTAGGCTGTTCACAGACACGCGCACACAGCCACACACAAACACACCCACAGACATGTTCCTGAAAATGGTATTTTTGGATTCAGGGGGCCCTCAAAACGTGTATTTATGTTAAAAACTCCGAATTTGGGGGTCGAAAACAATAGTCTACTTCTTCTACCTATGGTATGGGCAGATGACCGTGCAATCAACTGTTAGCAAGTTCACGTACTGGTTGTCTTCTACGAGAGATGACAGCTGATGGCGTAGGTCAAGTCGAAGGTTGTTCTTGCCCTTTTCTTAAAACGAACGGCTTTTCTACAAGACGAAATTAACTCAATTTAGTATAATATTAAAATTAATACGAACAGAATTGATTTTATTTTAAATACAGGCTGCTTAATACGCAGTTTTATTTCTTGCTCTCAAGGTTTCAAGATCGTTCTGTGTTCGATGATGATGGTGATGATGATGATAATAATAATAATAATAATAATAATAATAATAATAATAATAATAATAATAATATCTATGTTATAATGATCTGTTTCGAAATGGATATCATTATGAGACCGTACCATTAAGATAAGCGTATTATAGTGTGGTGGAACAAAAATTATCTTGTTTACCGTGGGAATTTCAAACTACCTCTTCCGTGAAACAAAACCTGGCATTTCAAGTCAAGCATGGGCAAATGCAAAATTTGCAAGCAGTATTTTAATAATAATTTAAAATTATTTAGAAAAAAATCCTCCGTACTTCTTGACAGCCGACACATATCGGCAGGCCTTGCGTAAAATATTGCTAGCATCCATATAAAGTACGGGTTCATTAGTAAATTTTCACGTTCTGTACCTTTACTATTGTATGAGTGTTATTTTAGGCCCTGAAATTTGATGTCGAGCTTTCATGATTATTACAAGTTTTGCTATCCTGTTAATTCAAAACTTTATATATATATGTCTGTATACCTGTGTGTGACGCCTGTAATATATCTGTGAACAGAGTGGCTCGAAAACAAAAACACGTGACAAACTGAAATTTTATGTGTAAGATAAGCATCTTCTGAGGATGTGACCCGAAACGAATCGAGTTTCTCTCTTCATACCACTTCACATGAAGAAAATTTGTGTACGTTAACTTCTTGTACAGCACGAATACTTAAAAATCATTTGAAACATTTTTCGCAGAAGTACTCAAACGAGAATTAGTTAGTACTTAGATAGAAAACTATTCCTCAAACTTACATTAAGATTCTTGCCTCGCAGGCTTTACATGAGACTGAGACTGAGTGCGCACGTCCTCAATGCGGCCATATTATTGGCATAATAATAATAATAATAATAATAATAGAATATTAATAGTAACAATTTGCATAATAATATTTATTTATTGGCAGAGTTAAGGCGTTAATGCCTTCTCTAACATTCAACCAGAGAAGGATAAAAAAAAGTAACAAATACAGTACGCTTGGATTTTTAAAAAGGCATCAGACAGTATTTTGGCCATTTTTACTTTCCTGCTGTTCTGAGATTCCAATACATAGATACAGCATGTGGCCGAAGAAGGGCATCAGCCATGCTATGTCGAGCCTTCTAATATCAACGCAAAGAATTGGATTACGTTTGAAAGGGCAGCTAAAACGAATATTCTATTTACTGTACTTCGAACATAATTTAAGTATATTATTTACAGACAGCCATGACATAAACAGTTTTTCTCAGTTATCTCCAAATTTACTATAGAACGGCCATTCTAAGAAAGAAACCTGAAGTAAACAAAAGCCCTATATGTCATACTATCAATGTGGTAGGGTGAGACAGGCATACTGGTTTCTGTCAAGTTTCTTATATATTAAGATCTGTAGGTATACATCTATTTCTATTATTCCTATGTTAATGACTTCTGTTTATTACTTGTTTTATGGACCGCCGGCGTCGCTGACTACGGATCCGTCGGCCCGGGTTCGATCCCCGGTACCTCCTCGGATTTTTCTGAGGTAGGGGTGCACTCAGCCTCGTGATTCAAATTGAGGAGCTACTTGATAGAGAAGTAGCGGCTCCGGTCATTGAAACCACCATTAACGGCCGTGGATGTCGGCATGCTGACCACATGCCCCCCAATCCGGCCATCTGCCTATAGGTAGATGACGCAGCGGTCGGGTGGTAGGCCTTGTCCCTTCGGGGATGCCGCGCCACGGAGTTTAGTTTTTTACTTGTTTTTTGAATATGATATAAGGTAAAATAGCGGCGATGAGTCATGGTAAGTAAATATCGATGTCCAGCATTTACCTTTGCGACTGGGGAAAACCATGGAAACCCCCAAGTCAAGTTGTCCGCCTTGGGATCTGAGGCCGGGACTGCACGAATGTGAATCCACGACTGTCTCGACACCTCGCTCAGTAAATAAACTTCTCGTATAAATTCCACTCGTATAATATGGTCTTGATAGAAACAAAAATCAACGAATTACATTCTTACTAAGTTAGCATTCCCAAGACAACGTAATGTCGCGAAAGAACTGCGGAAGTTAAATAATTCTTGTGGGAGTGAACTTAATGATGTTGAATCTAACTTGAGCAAAACATTGACATTGAAATGATTGTCCGGCAAGAACCTGACCAACCCCAATATAACGATGTTACTCCCAACTTTCACTGCTGTTCTCATTGACATTGAAAATCCCACACACAGAGACTTGCATGCAGGGCAAGGTGGGTTCACACGCGCGCGCGACCACATCCTGTCCCGCAACCCAGATTCTCTTGCACCTTGCAGTTCCCAGCCTCGGGATTGCAACTTTTTCACCTCATTTCGAGTTGTCGTTCTCTCCAATTATATTACAGTACCATTTCGATTGTTCTGGTGGTATTTTGTATTATTATAATAATAACTAGTAAACCCATGCGAACTTGCGCTGCTTATGAAATCCTTAAAAATATGTGCACGTACTACGATGTATCTAAAAAACAAATATTACAAAAAACTTTGAGTCATTATTTATGAAATATTGTTTCGTTGAACGTATTGATGAAGATCGTCAACGTCCATATGAAGATCGTATTTTGATGACAGAAATATTGAAGTGTTCATAAAACAGAGCCATATTGACTTATTTTAATTTTACCAAAATGTGGTAACTCCTCCTTGTCTTATAAAGGTCTTTAAAATATTATAATGAAATATATTTCAACCAACTTACAGTTATCCTCGGTGATAATATTTTTGTCAGTATAAAAGTCTTTAAAATATTAAATTCAAATATATTTCAACCAATTTGTGGTCAGAACGTTTTTGTCAATATAAAAGTCTTTAAAATATTAAAATCAAATATATTCCAACCAACTGGTGGTATGCTATCACTAAGGATGACCACAAGTTGCTTGAAATATGTGTATTTTAATATTTTAAAGACTTTTATATTGAAAAGGCGGAGTTAGCGCATTTTATTGCAATTAGAAATATTAAAAGGTACAATCCAAGGATTAACTTATCTTATCTGGTGTTAAAGGAACAGTTACAAAATATTCAAATATTGAAACCCGACTTCAAAGCAAAATTGAACCTGAATTAGTATTAACTCAATTCTTGTCAGGTCATGGAATTTTTGGCTCTTACTTTGAAAGGTTTAAAATCATAAGGGAGAATGGTTATTTATGTATTTGTAAAGAAAACCAGACCGTAGAACATCTACTTTTTAATTGCTCACTCTTTGAAAGGAAAAGATTTTCTTTAACAGGACACTTAAACTATTGTGGTGTTAAATATGATAAACCACTCTTAAGAATGTTTAGCAAGTATTGCTGTTGTAGAGAATTCCACTATTTCATATGTTTTATATTTAAGAGTTTACTATAATTTTATTTAAACTTTAGCAAAACAGGCTACTCTAGTATACAAGATAACAGGTACATTATAAATTGTAATTGGCATAAAACTACAGCCCTAATGTACCTTATGGTGAAATAGGGCTAAAAGAAATTGTATATTAAATAAATAAATAAATAAATAATAATGATCCGATAGAAACAGTCGTAACGTTCTCCCTTTTCTAATTTCGGTTTCCATCAACTTTAAGGTTAGTTGCATATGAAAGAGAATTGTGTTAATTTTAATACTTGGACCATTCGTTTAATATAATAAAAGAAATACTGTTTTATTTAAAAATTGACCCAGCTGTATATAAGACAATGGCTACAATAAATCCCGCACTTTACGACAGGTGGATAAAATTATATTCTGCGAAGCATGCAACAGAGAGGTTAGTTATGTTTTAATTGCTCTTGTTGGTACTTCAAAATTGCGATATTCTTCTCACGCCATCATGTGCTTGAGACCGTAGGTCGTCACAAGAGCACAACATGTGAAGTAGAATATTATATAAATATTGTTGAAAATTATAGTAAGAGACGCCGGGACTCAATTGGTCACTTCCTAAAAATTTACGCCGTTGAGTTCACATTAGCTACTTAATACAAATGCAAAGTAAACAGTGTAAACATTTCACGTTTTTAAGACAAAATACCTATTTTTGTTTTTTAATATAAGTTTTATTATTTTAAAGTTTCGAATTCGCACAAAAATGCATTAATAATTGGCGTGGATTATGTAAGTAAAACTGAAATTTCGCAAATGACTGGTAATATACTCAATTGTCAATATTATATTGATTTTGTTTGTTATATATATACTGTTTTTCTTCATTCTTTTTGGAGCCTATTTTGGGTTTTATGTAGCCTAATGAGGTACTGAGAGAGGCTATTTTAGGTACCTAAACTGCACTTTTTATGGCCTAAATGTCTGTGGTCTACTTATAAATGGATGGAGAAGAGATACCTTCAAGTAGTGTAAGTAGTGTAAATAGGTGCTGTATGTGCTTTGTGCTTATGTTCTTCCTGTATGCAGCTATTATTGCATTTTCCAAAATGCAGTTTAGAAAGTGGAATAATAAAATGGAATTGATAAATTTCATATTTATCTTTGAGGGTCAGTTATGATTGGTAGATGAAATCCCTCCTTTTCCCTTCAATTTTATCTATCAATAAAAAGAAAATTTTAAACATAAAGATAGAGCAGGGAACCATTGACTACACAAAAGGATCCAGAACATATTGTATAGGATATAATATAATTTGAACCATAATTATACTTAAAGCTTTGTTACATATTCTCTTGTATTTTAATTAGATAAAAATGTATTCCCCCTTTTAAGAGACCACCCGCATGAAAGACCATCAATGATCTTAGAGGTTTTGGTGCACATTATTTTAGATTTCTCGACACGGCTAAAATAAATTATAGGAGAGCTTGGAAATTGACAAAACCAACATATTCTGCTGTCCAAATTATTCTAGATTAGGATACTCCACATTTGCTGTCTTCTTTGGTGAATTAAGACGGATGTAACCCCATTACTTTTTAGAAAAAAATTGAAATCATGTTGCTGTGAATCACGACAAAAAGAGTTAGGTCATTCGTGCTTTCTTACGAAGAGCTTGCAGACATTAGACAAGAAGACATTTATATTAAGTTTTCAACTTGATTTGATTTTTTAAATGTATTTTACAAAACGATTGTTTAAATCCAATTTTACTATTGAACTTCCCGTGGTCCTCTGTCATAGAAGAGATAGAGAAATCGAAAATTTGACACAAACATTTTAGGAAACTCATTAGACCATTATTTCAAAAAAGTGTGAAAATCATCTTTAATACTTTTAGCAATAGAAGCAGAACTCAAAAAAACTAAAGTTTGAATATTTTGTCACAGACGAAAAGATAGGCACACAGACATGGTTCTGGAAACCTTTTTGCTGGGGGAGGGGGTTCTAGCATCGTGCAAAACTTTTTTCAAGGATTATCTCGATTTTTTGTACGAGTACTGTTACTTCTGTATTTATTTATTTATTTATTTAACCTGGCGGAGTTAAGGCAATAAGGCCTTCTCTACCACTCAGCCAGGGCAAAAACATGAAATACATAATAATAATAATAAATGAAAACAAGAAAACAAGAAATGATATACCTGAATATACGAAACGTGCATTAAATTTTAAAAAAATCAAACATTAAGTACTTGAATAATCATAGGCGTAACCAGGCCGACCATATGGGGGGGGTTATAACATCCGCGGGGTCTGGGTGGTATGGAATATCCCCCAGGGAGAGGGGGGTCCGGGGGTCCTCCCCCGGAAAATTTTAAAAATTAAGATGCAAAATAACGAGTTTTAAGCTTCCGGGGGTCCTCCCCCGGAAAATTTTAAAAATTAAGACGCAAAATAACGAGTTTTAAGCTTCCGGGGTACATCCCCGGAAAATTTTTAAAATTAACACGCAAAATAACGAGTTTTAAGCTTCCCACACTTTATACTTGTATTAAGTAATTTATGGGCAGACTTAAAAAAATTATACAATTTTCCTTTTTTTAATCAATGGGGGGGGTTCAAACCCCCAAAACCCCCCCCTCGTTACGCCTATGTGAATAATATATAATACAAATGACTAAAATGAAGAAATGAAAAAAAAAAAGATGAAAGACTAAACAAATATATTCATAGTTATTACAAATAATGAAAAAATTCAACAAATATTTTACTAAATAGCAGATATTCCATCGATAGGCCTACTATGCATGTGATGAAGTGAAAATAAATTAGTTACGTTCCTTGCTAATCGCACTCCTTCAAATATTCTAGGACTTTTTCTTTTTTCCACAGTTCCTACCCACCCCCCTCCTTTTGAGCTCCAGGGGTAGTATTGGAAATATTCTCTCAGAGCCTTTTCTTTATAGTAGTTAGCAAATTCCTCTTTAACATTCTTATCTACTAACTGCTACGAAATTATCTTGAAACGTAAAAGTTTTCCTTTGCCTGGTAACATCAAGCCCCTTTCATACATTTTTCGGACGTATTATCACCCATTCTTTCTTTTCTGTGCCTAGCATAATCTGGAAATATTCTGCGATAAAATTCCTGTACTTAGCAACAGTGCCTTCTATAACATTTTAGCATGAAAGAAAATAATTACGCCATGAAAAAAACCGTCGCAGTGCTACGTGGTTAATTAGCCAGATGGCGTCTGGGTTGGCATTGAGTGTACAGTCACTCTTAACAAAAAATGTAGCATACCTTGTGATAATTACTTGCAAAAATCATCCAGTGTCACTTAGTTGGTATTCATATTTTGAAACGCAATGCTCACGTTTTATTTATATACAGGGTGTACCAAGACCTCACCGAAAAACGTTTTGACGAATAATAGGTCACACAGAAAGAATTACTTTGACACGACCTTAAGAAGCTATGCACCTGGAAAGTCCAAACAACGATTTTTATTGGAAAGGGGAGGGTAGAAATAAAATGAAATTTTCATTTTATGTCCTTGCATGTTGTGATAATTTAAAGTTTACAATATTGAACTTTTATTTTCTAGGCATGTTTTGACAATTTACAGTTCAAATTGCGTGCCCTGTATCTCGTGATATTTTGACATCTTGGCATCATAACACTTCCATTGTACAATAAAACGTTTGTATTACTTTGTCAGTATATGGAAGATTAAATTTCACTTCTCCCTCTTTTAAAGAAAAGAAAAAAAAAGATATCTGGCTTTACGAATTGTAGCTCCTTAAAGACGTGTCAGTTAACAGATCGATCGTTCAGTTCAAAACTGACATAGCTCAAAATGGAATTTTTTTAGATTTTGTAAGTTTAGTTTTAATCTGGTTTGGATTTTTTTTAACCTTACGAGGCAATTTTACAGTTTGAAGGAAGAATAAATCACATTGTTTCAGTTCAATACTGATACGTTCCCAAAAACGAACAAATTAGTTTTTATTTATTCCTGAACCAATTTATCTGGGTTGTATTGTCTTTGGATGAATGTATGACTTATCTCAATATTGAACGATAGTATAAAGAACTTGGAAGGGGAATTCAGTGGTAGCTATATAAAAATAAAAATGTTTTTCACTTTTTTGAATTGGACGATCAATATATTCTGTAACTAAAATTATTCTCTCTGTGTAACCAACCATTCCTCAAAGTTTGTCGGTGAGGTTTTATTAAAATGTGAATTCTGTAGCTTGATAACTACTGCATTTATCCTATTTACATACAGTTTTACTTAATTTACAAGACACATTGTCTGGTCAATTTTTAGTTTAATTGCGGTAGTAATACGGAATTAACAGTAGCCAATAAATTTAGTGAAGCAAATCCAAATTTTGAAACACCGTCCGAACGCAGGTTTCCTTGAATACTGGAGCAGTATTCCCAAACTAGAACATATTGCTTCGTGAGCAGGGCCGGATTTAAAAGTATGCCGCCTATAGGCTAAAGTCCATTTTCCGCCCCCTCCATAGTTCATATTTGCTTAATACATTTGTTTTATACAACAAAAGGATAGAGTTCATTGGTTGTTTTTATCTTTTTTAAACAAAGTTCATTTAGTTTAGATAAAACTACAATTTTAATGTTTTACATAATAAATTATATAATCAAATTGGTTGTCTACTTTTTTTTTACTTACTTCTTTTAAGATTCGTTAAAAAATGAAATGGGTTTCGAAATTAATTTATTAATTAGTTTGTTATTGGAGATCAGTGATCACTATTTTAAACATATTTTTATATTTTAATGCTAATAACTATCTTTTGCGAAACTGAAGAACTGTGTTCAATTTAAATTAATTTGTCCTATACGGTGAAAATGTAGTTAAGTTGTTTATTTGTTGAAAAATATACAAAGTTTTCTAAAACAACTCACCCTACGAAATCTTCATGTTCAAATTTACATAGCTATTTTACGAGATTTCCTAATGGCAAACTCGTTAATAATGTCCTCATATGAAAGTGATTTTGTTGTATTTGCCTCAATACAAAATAGTGAATTTGTATTATATTATAGTTTTAGAAAGTAGGCTATGTAGAAGGACTAAAATATATTTTTAAGTAACATGCATTCTTAAATTCGTACGGAAAATATTATTAGCGTCTGAAATACTTCATTTTAACTTTTGAATAAATTGCGAAACTGCCGCCCCTGAAAATTTGCCGCTCTAGGCTGCAGCCTACTTAGCCTATTTAGAAATACGGCCCTGTTCGTGAGGAGTGTGTTTCTGTTCCATGGCAATCTGATTGGTCTTTGTGGCATTACAGTTGAAATTTCCTCACGTGTCCTGCAAGTAGCAAAGCCTAATTTTTCTCGAAAACCAACTAGTACATTCTGGCAGTCGTGGCTTATAACAGCTATATTGTCGCCCGTGTTTATTATGACGGCAAGCTTGAAGAATATCAGCCACATTGAATTTCCACATTCTTATCATAGTATCTTACAGTTTGTTGGCAATTTATTTGTTTGAAAATTTAATTTAGTTATATCACTTATTAAAAGCTGGCCTTTTGGAACTCATAATGAAATAATTTTCATCGCTTAAGTAATTTTTAGTGCTGTAACATAATTGTTTGAAGCTCTCCCAAAAATATAAAGATAGTTAACTGAAACAATGAGTGTACAGTATTCCCTCGAGCGATTAATGTTCTGGAGCCAAAATAGTTTGGGAATTAATGTAGCCTACTACAGATATATCAATAAAGTGAACGGAATATTTCTTGGAGATTTGTCGGATGTATTCTTCAACGAATAGGAGTCTGCCTTTAAAGCAAGCTGTTTTCCAACGTAACATTGAAAATTAAAGTTACGATGTAATTTTTTCATGGATAGTCCCACGAGAGATTACGATCGATATGTTTGCGAGAACGAAGTTTGAGGAAATTTATCTGATGAAACTCGTAATTTTGAGTAGGATTTATTAAGACTATTCCATGAATAAAATGTAGCGGATTTTGTAAATAATAGTAATTTTCTTACTTTTTTAGTCAATATTCTGTCAGCCTTAAGATCACGGCATACTAGATGAATGAACATTCCGTGAATCGAACCGAGTTCCCATTGCTGGCGGTAGTGCGCATTACAAGATGGAGGGCGTTGTGGTAGTTGCTAACATAAAACCGCTATAAATGCACAAGAACTGGACATTTATATTATTTCAATTTCCAAACAAGTTATGTTGTATAAAATAATGTGTTTTCATTCTGCTCACTGGCAATACGTTGATGCCTTACGTGTCCAGTAACGAGCTGACGTTTTATCAGATAAAATTGCATTCTTGCGATTCGAGGAAGGATATTATAAGATAAACGATCGTGATTGGTCTATATCCGTTATTGGTCAATATCAAACACGTGGCGTATGAATGAAATAGTCATAAAAATAACTTGATACATATAAAAACATTAAATTCTGGTATCGAATGTACATAACAAAACACCTTATACAGTGTGTGATTTGCATTAGCCTAACAGTTTAGGAATAATAAGTTATAGGGAGGTTAAGCAATAAATATATAGTTCAAGCGAACGAAACCGTGGGTAAAAGCTAGTCTAGATTAAGGTAACATTGTGCATGCTTCTTTGTGCTACTTCGTAGCAAGAATTTTGAGGGAATTCCCCAGAATACTCTTGTAAATTTATGTTTCTTTACCAAATAGGTATTGAGTTACGTCCCATACTGTGGATCTGACTATCCACATAGCAAGACATGGAGGGTCTCCATGATGGGAGATCATTCCAGCGAACATCCTTACAGAGAAGTAATTACTAAAATTTCATTTTATTGGATTCTGAATTTTAAATTTCTAGAACTATATTGCTTCTTTTATTTCAGGGCCATAACATTATACTTTTTAAAAAATCAAATTACAGATCATTTAAAACGTCCTTTGATCAATAATTTGTCAAGCTTCCGTATCATTGAAAAACGTTGCTATTGTTGGATAAGAAGTGTAAATAAAAACTCTGTCATTATTACGATTTTCGTCTATACATGCTGACGTTTTTCGTCTTTCGTTGAGTTATTATTATTGTTTCAGATGATAGCATTAGACTACTTGTTTTATCTCGTTTTTAAGTATCGTAAATCAATTATGGGGTGCTATATAAAAAAATTGCATCACTTGTATCTTGTGCAAGACTAGCACTTTGATATCAAGTGTGGATATTATTTGCTCAAAGTAAGGTTATTACTCTTTTTTGTGCTTTTTATGAATTTGCTTCAGGAGCTCCTGTTTTTCTTTTCCCTTGTTTCTCTTGTAAAAGGTAAATCTGTGTGTTACTGTATATAGCCTACATTTTCTTTTAGGCAACTTCACTGTAAATTGAAAAAATGAAATTCCACTCACTGCAAAAATTAACATACTAACAGGCACAATAACAGTAATAGCATGAGCCTATAGAAATATTACTTTCAGCCAGATGCCAACTTAATCCATGGTAGTAACAAATTATCGCAAGAATATCTATTCCTGCAATCGAGTATCTCTGGTAGACGATTACTGCAAGTTTCATGAAAATCCGATAAAGCGTGAAATTTGAACTTCAAGCCAGCAGAAAGGTAACAAAACTATTATGAACAGTAGGCCTATTAGTAGTACACAACCTAGCACGTAAACACATACATTTAACTAACTCACGTATATATTTTATTTAAGTAGATTCATTGTATTAAATTTAAAAACATTAGTACACACACTACGTAAATATAGGCTATAACATAGCAACATTTTATCAATCAATTAACTCCATTATGTTCTATTAGTTATGTTTGATTTTAAGTATAGGCCTGTAAACTTTTAAAATACTTTATGACGATACATAGCATTTGTGGAACACCATTGACTGAACATATTGGAATTATATAAAAAAACAAGAAATATACATGTTATACAGGTAAATCTGCTCACCGATAAAGCGTATTTGAGTTATCGCGCGTACAGACAGACGGACAGACTTTTCCGGTCCCCCACACAATCTCATAAAGTAGCCTGCCATTCTGGCACTTAATAACTTTTATTAAGAATAACACGATATACGGGACACCACGTTTATAGGGTGAGACCATTTCATTTTGTAACATATTTAAATTTTTAGGTACTTAAGTAAAGCTTCAAGACACATATTGGACTCGGAATATCATTCTACCACTGGTGAAAGTTATGATTTTAATTAACTAAATGAAACAAATAAATTTAAACCTGGTACCTGAATTAAATTAGAAAATTTCGCAATTGCATGTAATGTAAAATGTAAAATCAAGAAAATATTTTTATGAGTAACAATTCTTACGTTATTTAGTCGTTTCTGATACTTTTATATGATTGTATTACTTGAATTTTTAAATTCTTAATGTAAAACATAAATTTTTGTCAGATTATTACAAAATAGCCTGCCCGTAAATTCACGGATTATCAAAAATCGAAGCAACGAATTGTTTCAAACGTTCACTTTAAATTCTGCCTTGCAGTAAATTACTAAAGCCTTATCCTTATGTCATGTTTTCCTATGGGACATCTGAGGCAACACTTTTGCTGCCGTCACAGGCATTAGTAATTACTCCTTTGAACAAAAGAGGTCCAAAATTGTCTTAGTTGACCTCCATGTGCAGGTTACATCGTCTGCCCCTGGACAAAGAATTAGCTTTAGTGTTCCCTACCGCTGAAATTACCCTGCAGTCTTGGCCCGAATAATAAAAGAAATTTAAAAAAATTATAATAAAAAATTGAACCTGTTTTGTACGTAAATGTTAGGTATCTATCAAGGCAATAAATGACGTACGAGGGCCGTCCATAAAGTAAGTTTCCCTGGGGCAGTTAACAGAAACAAAACACAATATCATGGAAATGTTTATTGCAACATACTGCAAGTGTTCAGCTATTTTTCAAAATATCCGCTACCGGAATTGAGACATTTTTCATACCGTGGGACCAACTTTTGAATACCTGTGTCGTAGAACTCTGTCGCCTGGGATTTGAACCACTGTGTGACAACCATCTCCGTCTGTCTGTCATTCGCTGTCATTTCTTGAGTTGTAGGAAAAGATGGAAACCACTGGGAGCGAGGTCCGGGCTTTAGAGTGGATGTTAAACACCTCCCAGTCGAACTTCTGCAGGAGTCTTGCTGGGAGGTGTTTAAAAATCCACCCTACAGACCGGATTTCGCTCCCATTGATTTCCATCTTTTCCTACACCTCAAGAAAAGACAGAGAATGACAAAAAGGCGGACATGATTGCCACACAATGGTTCAAATCCCAGGCTTAAGACTTCTCCGACATAGTTATTCGAACGTTGGTCCCCCGGAATGAAAAATTACTCAATTCTGGTGGCGAATATCTTGGAAAATAGCTGAACACTTACTGCATCTGTTGCAATAAACATTTCCATGAAATTGTGTTTTGTTTCTGTAAACGAAACCAGGGAAACTTGCTTTATGGACGGCCCTCGTATCTTGCTTCAGAAGGGAAGCAGCGTTCAATAAAAGTCCGTTTTGGTAACTCGTGTTTCCGATAGTTTGTTGGCATGATTTTTTTTCACTCTTTAATGACATAGAACAAATAAAGCACAAACATACAAAACATGTTAATATATGAATCTCCCTTTATTTTAACTCTATTTTGCTACATAGCATGTTAGGGCTATAGTTAATACATAATGTAATATAACATACAAAACAAATCTTACTTTCTAGCAATAAGAGATACAATGAGTGTAAACTTGAAATTAACTACTAGGCCTATCTGTCATCCAGCTAATATAAAACTATAAAACTTAAGGGCTTAAGATTTTTGTTAGAATCCTAGGATCACCAGAAATCTAATGCAAACACAAAGCTATCCATCCACATACGGTCTTTAGATAAGTAACGGCTTTCCACATAGGAAATTGGAAATCAGGTTTATTATTCAACCCATTGAATAGATCTGCTGTCTGCATTCACAAAGCAAAGACAGACAGAGAAATCGAGATAAAATGCACCGAAGAGACGAGCGAATGTTTCATTCTGAATCGATTTGTGATAAAATGGTGGTGATACAAAGTTCTGCTGCAACCTGGGAAGTTTGAACAGCGCTACGCTCGCAAGAAGAGATAAGGCAAAGCATTCTATGACATCAGCGCACTGTTATAAATTGCACGTCTAATTCCACGAAATAATGACGCATGCGTCAGGCCTAAGGACGTTTATTTTCCGTCTGTATATGTAATGCTAACAAGGAAGATAAATAAATCGCTGGTCTCTGCAGGTTAAAAGGGCACTTGATAAATATGGTATTCACAATTGATAGTCTTGTGTCTATTTACTCTACATTACTGTCTTGCAGGATCTCAGTCCGAAGACAGATTCGGACTGTGTGGCTCCTAGGAAGGTATGCAGTGTTGCCAAGTAAAAAAAAAAAAAAATTCCGTTAAAACAGTGTTCAAAATCAACAAAAAACAGCTAAATTAAATAAATAAATAAATAAATTGAAGTTCAATTTGTAGAAAGCACTTGAATATGGCAGCACTAAAAGCATAAGGGCAATTCTAAAATTTCTTTGAAAGGGTTAAAACCACTTCTTATAGATTCCCATTTAATTCCAAAATTCATTTATATTTTGCTTCTTTTTTCCATTCCATGGTTTTAAGTTTCAACCGCAGGAAGTCTATTTCTGTCAGTGCATCGTCTGGAAACCCCATCTCTTTAACCGAAGGCATTATTGGTAATTTCATCACCCTCAAACATTGAAATTCAATAAATAAAATTTAAAACGCGGCATTATATTAATTTGTCCCGCCAAAGCACAATATCCACTAAAAAATTCGCTATCCGGCAAAACCATATTTTTCCCCGTTGAAAAAGTTTAAAATCCACCAAATTTAACGGAATGTGCTAAGTTGGCAGCACTGAAGATATGAGCTTTCTTACACGCTACTGCCCATATCAGCTCCATTGGTGGGGACACTTGACATTCCCTTAGCTTATACGATCCACCTGTTATATGCGGTGCTAATTTTGAACCAATGGCACATTTACTTCATACAAATTTATTGCTGACGTAGAGAGTACAGTAAATCCTTAAACAAAAAACCTCATCACACTTAACGAAAAACAGGATTTTCTATGCACTATCAAATCTTAAAATATGCATGCTTTCATGCACTATCAAACGACCAAAATATGAACAATGAAAGAAAAACTCTGCAAATATCCACTATCAAAGTCCAAACTAAAATTTTATTATCGAGAGACCCGATATACTTCTAACAGGCTTTCCAAATTTTTGGTAGTTAAGTTCATGCGTTTATCTGTCAAAATGTTTTTGAACGCTGAAACTGACCTTTCTACGTCACCGGAAGGGACAGGTGCAAACTTAAAGGATAATATCTGAGACAAAGTGAAGCCGAATTTTTTGCCTTCAACATTTTCACTGCACATTACTTTTTATGGAATACATAAATCCATAATCAGAATTTCCATCGATAACTTCGTCCAGAGGAAGTATTGAATTGTTGCATCTAGTTCACAGTATTCTTACAGTTGTGAGATCCCCCGAACAAAAAATACAATTTTAAAAATCTGTGTATGTATTTGTGTGTGTCTGTGCCTATCTGTATGCGAATGAACAACATAGCTCAAACAGTTTAAAAATAGTTTTAACACTAAATGTTGTATTTGAGTTAGAAATTGGCTGACATTATGATAAGATTTAGCGACGATCCTTTTACCTTTACTAGCACTTCACATGAGAAAATGTAATTTTCCCCTTTTTTCTAAAGCAGCTTTAACGATTTTGTTTAAATTTTGTACATGATTTGCTTATACTAAAAGCTGAAACTTTCATTTGAAACATTTTTTCTCTAAAATTTTCTGAAGTAGCCTATACATATGTTATAAGAAAGCCATCGTTTGCACAACTCAAGACTTGCGTCTTGCATGGCGAACAATATTTGTTTGCTAGAGACTAAAATTACTACTTTCAGTATGGCTTCTATAAGAACGTGTGAAGATGCTTAGGATAGAGAAAGTTATGTGAGTGTAACACATCAGATTTTTACTTAAATGCTATTTTTTATATAATAATCATGTAATGATATAACGATGTAATATACGAGGGAGAATCAAATGAAAACTGCAATTAATTTTTTTCCCCACTAATTTCCTGTGGAAGAATGTTTGCTTGTGCATTATTTTTCTACTTAGCCCCTCCTAGTTCAACGCATTCAAGCCATCGGATAGGAAGTGCTTCGATACCGCGTGAGAAAAATTATTTTGGTTGACGCTATAGCCACTCGTGCACCGCCGATTGTACGTCTTCATCAGGCTTGAACTTCTGCCCTCCAAAGTGATACTTTAATGAACCAAAGATGTGGAAATCTGATGGACCCAAATCTGGCGATTATGGCGGATGTCGTCGACGGTTTTCATGGTTGCACGAGGAGCATGAGGACGGGCGTTATCATGTTGAAGCAAAACACCTGCACTCGGCAATCTCCTTCGCTTTAGCACTATCGGATTTCCACATCTTTGGCCCATTAAAGGAGCACCTTGGAGGGCAGAAGTTCAAGTCTGATGAAGACATCCAGTCGGCGGTCCACGAGTGGCTATAATTTCTCTCACGCGGTATCGAAGCACTTCCTATCCGATGGCTTAAGTGCGTTGAACTAGGAGGGGATTAAGTAGAAAAATAATTTACAAGCAAACATTCTTCCTGGAAGTGGGAAAAAAATTGCTGTTTTCATTTCATTCTCCCTCGTAATTATCATCATTATTGTTCAAATTACATACTTTATTATTCCATTTAACATTTAGTTGTTGTGCTGTTGTGAAGTATTGTGATTGATCCAAAATTAGATTTTGAGTTTTCATCATTAATTCACATTTTCGGGTCTCTCATCTAAAGTACTTTCACAAAAAGGTCTTGTGTAGAGTAGAATAATTAATCGCCAGAGTTAGGATTTCTATGTAAATAAATATTTGTTTTACATAAGTTAAAGTTAACTTTTCGATATATGTTTACGAATTGGGACATTTGGAATGGTTTTACACACATTTGATTTTCCATATTCGTCCATATTTCAAAATATAGTACATAATATTTTTGCATATGGTATTTTAGAAAAACTCTCGTATCTTGCATAATTGACCGCTGTATCTTAAATATGTTCCATACGGTATTTTATGGTTTCAAAATTATTCTCGTTTTATATTTTATTTTACTTGCATCTGAGTTTCAAAGCTGGGTTCTTGCATTTCTATAAAGTAGCAATTTTCAGAGACTATGGACGCAGTTTCAGTTTTGAAAATTTAACCCACAGCAATACTCGTTGAAATATTAAGCAGCAGCTAAAAAAAAAAAAAAAAAAAAAAAAAAATCCTTATTATATATTTAAGAAGGTCAGACTTTTGTATTGTTACTCTCCTTTAAGTTGTTGTGTGGCATGTATTCTAATATTTTCTCTGGCTTTCATGTTTATGCAATAAATCTTTAATGTAGTCATTTTGTAGCTTTGTAACGTTGATAATATACAATCGTTCTTCATATTATTTTTCACAATTTAAAAAGAAACATTAGTCCATATTTTATCCACATTTTGAGAATTTTAGCCCATATGTACTTACATATTTACCCATTTTTATTATATATAAATCGTATCCCTGACATAGCATAACGTTTCATTAATCAGCGAGTGTTTTTATTTATGTGCGATTGTGTGCTTGCGTGAGAACAGCATAGCTCATAAAGATCTGCTGGTGATATACCACAACTTTCTCTTACCATTTCACTACTGATTAGCTTACGTTGTGATATATTCGATCTTCGTGATTTTCCCGAAAACGGTTTTAACGATTTTGTTTAAAATTTTTACACTAACTGCTTTTGCTAAGACCTAAAAGTCATTGAATTTTTCTAAGACTCAATTAACTACTGTATATGTATATAACTAGTGTATTCTTATTACTTAATTAGAACTATGTTAGTGTACTTGCTTGTTCCTTATTTTTCTGTCTCTGGTTGAGTGTAAGAGAAGGCCTTAAAGCCTTAAATCTGCCAGATAAAATAAAGAATTATTATTATTATTATTATTATTATTATTATTATTATAAGATAACCATCTCTCCCACGAATTTAGGCTTTGGAATGCGCACTCACGCAAGGTAGCTATTTCCTCTCTGTCAGAGCGAGAAGCGACAGAGTTGCAAAATCCGTGCTTTGGGTTGAGAAAGGCAGGTGTTTTACGTGGGCTAAGCCTTTTTCGATTAATTTTTAGATAGATATTTTTTCCCCTCCAAACGAGGCCATATAGTTTCCGTTTTTTTATGACACATAGCCCTACACAGTTGCAAATTTGTGCTTTCATCTGTAGTCGATTAACATTATCTATATTTGTTCTTACACTCGAAGATTGCACCGTTAAAGTTAGTAGGGTGAACTTGCCACTTAATTTTTCCTTCCCAAATAGTTTTGACCTAGGAAACCGGATGTTCGTGAAGAGTGTAAAGTAAAGCCCAATGACAGAAAGTGAATGTTATTGTTTCTACTTGCTCCCCATTGTTCGTTCCATTGACAGGAACATGGCTTCAACAGCAAAGAGTTCAGGAGGTCGCGTCGTAACTTCGTATGAAAGTGGACAGCCTGAAAGGTTCAAAGCCCCCTAGATTTTCCTTTATCACTCCATGTAGCCAATTATAGGTTATGGCAGGGGAATAACCCTTAACAGTCTTGACAACCCATTTAAAGAAAAGAATTATATAACAACGTTTTAAATTACATTACATGTTTTGCAGAACAAAAGCCATGATATATCTCGATGTATTATTCTTTATAATGTAAGTAAAATAATTAAAAGTGACCCCTGTAGAGGCCGAGGAGACCCATACAGTTTCCGGAGGTTGAGGTTCCCAGATCGAGACATTCGTCACATAGGCGTAACCAGGCCGACCAAATGGGGGGGGGGGTTATAACATCCGTGGGTCTGGGGGATTGGAATACCCCCCAGAAAGAGGGGGGTCCTCCCCCGGAAAAATTTAAAAATGAAGATGCAAAATAACGAGTTTTAAGCTTCCGGGGTATTGCCCCGGAAAATTTTAAAAATTAAGACGCAAAATAACGAGTTTTAAGCTTCCGGGGTCCTCCCCCCGGAAAATTTTAAAAATGAAGATGCAAAATAACGAGTTTTAAGCTTCCGGGGGTTTTCCCACGGAAAATTTTAAAAATTAAGACGCAAAATAACGAGTTTTAAGCTTCCCACGCTTTATACTTGTATTAAGTAATTTAAGGGCAGACTTAAAAAAATTATACAATTTTGCTTTTTTTAATCAATGGGGGGGGGGGTTCAAACCCCCAACCCCCCCTCCCCTCGGTACGCCTATGATTCCTCATGTGAAGGTGGTAAGGCCAATGGAAAAATCCCACCGACCCCATCGGGATTGAATTTATAATGTAGACTTCATTTAATGTATTTTCTTGCGGAAGACTTCGGTTACTTCACTTAAAACAAACATGGTTACAAAAATCATCGTCAACATATCAACTGTTTTTTATTTATTTATATTCCAGGCTTACAGGTCATCATTATAAACATGCAGATGAATTTACTTTTTTCTTTCTATTTGTGAAATACTGGATGAAAGGTGTATTAATCGTAACTTATACATTTTAAGAAAATATTATTTAGGTTATAGGTAACCAAAATGTCAAATGGCGTTTTGGTATTTAAATAGTAGTTTAAATAATAATAAATCTGTCCTGTGAACCCCATTTTTGGTTAAAATATTGGATATTCAGTTATTACTTACTATGAATATTAGAATATCAAAGCCAAACGTAAGATGAAATGATCTCGTTATATCTTCGTTATTAAAACTGTGACTGATGATCAATTTACTGTGACTATTCCATTCATACGCCGCGTGTTTGATATCGACCAATACCGTATAGCAATTCCTCGGATATAAACCAATCACGATCGTTTATCATATTATGCTACCTGGTGCAGCATGGATGCAGTTTTATCTGAAAGAACGTCAGCTGGTTACTGGACTTAAGGCATCAGCGTGCTGTGATTATTACATTACATGCTGCCAGTGAACAGAATGAAAACACATGACTCTATACAACATAACTTGTTTGGAAATTGAAATAATATAAATGTCCATTGATTAAAAACACAATTTCAATTCGGTGCAAGCCAGTTCATGTGCTTCTGTAGTGTTCTGATGCTGACGCACTCCATCTTATGGTGACGAACTATTGGTAGCATTAGGAACTCGAATCGATGCATGGACTCTTCATTCATTTAGTATGCCGTGATATCACAATGGGGAGAAAATTGATATCAAAGTAAGAAAATAATAATTTACAAAATCGGTATATTTTATTCATGGAATAGTCTTAATAAATCCTACTCGAGATTACGAATTTCATCACATAATTATCAATAAACTCGTAACCTCTAGAGAGATTACCTAAGACAAGACCATGAGGGCATCCAGCAACTGTGGGCAGTCCTTAGTTGTAAATTTTAGTTGTTACTTGTGTATTTTTCCTTCCCCGCCACTGATTTTAGTAAACGTTGAGTAAAGTAATTTTTTTCGACCTGACATTGGTGAAACGCGAGTGAGGAGAAGGTCCTTCAGAGGCGGGAATTGAATTCAGAGACAAGCTGTAGTTCCTCTCCCGCTAGTAATGACATTCGTGGCCGTATACCTTCAGTGTAATGTGACTCCCTTCAAGACTGGCATATGAAAAAGCTATCACTCCTTCAACTGACAATATTTCGATAATAGATTTGTCCAGGCTACTGAGCATCCATATGAGAAGTGTCATGTCGAAAAAAATTACTGTTGTCACCTGAGGCAGAAGAATGTCAATATTGCTAGTCTTTTCGCTGAACAGTATAGTACGTAACTCAAATACGATGCCATTTCCTAATACAATGCTGCCAAATCCTAAAATATTTGTTGCTGGTGACACAGAGATTCCACGAGACTGGAACGAAAAGTCGTGTAAAAGCTAAATTATATAAGTGAAGACCACACGGGAAAAACGAGGTAAGTCACCTTTTCTGCAAATTTGAGATATTGTGTTTATAGTGTTCTCCAAGGTCGAATCTACCGTTCTATAACAAGTTCATGCTGATAATGAGGTTAGTCACGAGTATATTTACATTTGAAGACACCACATACCGGAAGAGAATGAGGTAAGTCGACTCGAAATTTTCTGTCAATCTAGGTTTCCTGCCTATTTCGAAGGAGATCTGAAGAGATTTGTAGGACCTGAAGCTCAACAGTACTATTTCCAGCTTCCAAAGAAGACAAAAATTAATGTGTTTGAAGGAAAATGATTTCATAAGACGTGGTAACATTTTCAAAGCTTATTTCTTTATGAACAATGTTTATACTTAAAAAATAATCCATTTTCAATGTAAAACCAATATGCAACATTTTTTTAAACTAAGAATTAAATTGTTGTCCCGAGCTGATAATAATAATTTCAGATTTACAGGAAGCGTATTGGATTTCACTATGCACTTACGTCATTCTTTCCGTGTATTGAGTGCTGCAACAATGGTATTGCATTCATTTCTCAACAATTGTGCGACTCTAAGGCTTAATTTTTTTCAGTTTGCTTTATTAATAGTGCATGAATGTATATTAAAATTTTGAGTAATAGGTTGTTAATGGTTTTCAAGTTAATAGGTTTCAAACTTTAAAAATGCTCTCCTGAAAAATTTAATAAAAGTGACTTACCTCATTCTTCCCGTGTAGTCTTCAAGTTATATATGTTACCTTCTGGGGATGTGGAACGGGGAATTGGGAACGACTCTCTTACTTTCACTACCACTTTACATGAAGATAATTTCATTTTTCGCTTTTTTCTCGAAAACTGCTCTTGCGATTTTGTCTAAACTTTATACACGAGGTAAGCTAAAACTTTATTTTAACATTTTTTCGTAAAAAAATTTGAAATGTAGTTATAAGCCAATTAATGTACACCTTTCATTTATTTATTCATTTATTTATTTTAAAGGAAGGGTAAACTAAAAAAATACCATTTTCTTATTTTAATCTCATCGCACGGAGCTTTGAATAACGAAACGAATGGTGATCTCGTGAACTTCAGGTGCCCAATATTACGCCTTGTACGGGTGAAGTGAAAAGCTGCTGTGACGTCACACCTGACTAACTCGCTAGCAGGACAACAGCTGCTGTAATGCTCGCGCGTGTGTTTCTAATACACCACCAAGTCTCATTTGTGTTTGTTGTTGACAGAGATGCCTGCAATGTTACCTTCTAAGGACAAATCTCGGTATTCACAAATTAATATCACACGAAAAGAAAATGACAAGGAATTATTTAAAGAATTGCAAGGAAGAAAAGAAAATACGGAATGGTGTAAATGTGGGCTGTGTATACATATGAAAACGGGCCACGAAAGTGTGTGTTGTTGGGACTGTGAAGTAATTTGTGAACAGAAGGGGGTTGTAGACTGTATAACACGACATTGCTCATTCGATAGCGTTATTATAAATAAAGATACACTAGTTGCCAGGCGTTATCAGTTAATACTTAGATCTAATACAGTTCAAAAACAAAATATTTTTTCAAGATACGAACAGAGTCACATTCAGATTCAGAATCATCTTTTGCGGTAGTAGAAATTTCTGAAATGCTAAAAGAGCTATCTAATCCAAATCACAATTTCTAGAAGAAACATTCAATGGATCTGTGCAAACATTGACATAAGTTTCATTTCCTAGTTCACACTGAACGCCTACTCTGTTAGAAACTGAATTTTCGTCATAAATACTAGATTCCACATTCATGATTTGTCCATTCCCGGATACTGAAGGATTACTGTTCAAATCTTGCAATAACTCTCTCATTTCCTTCTTCCTCGAGTACGACGATTTTCTTTACTTCATTGGCGGTGTTTCAGATTTCCCACGCAAAAGAAGTGATGCCACAGCACTTCTTTTTTAAACAGATTGCGGGGTTTCTCCAGATAACTGTTTTCGTAACTGTACCGAAAGCTCGGTATCATTTTCTTCAAAATGTTGTGAATAAACCGTACTGTATTTAGTAGGAACAAATTTTTCTCTTTTTATTTTTATCAGCCATTGCTTATTTACGTTCGGATGACTTATCTCTGTTGGGAAATCGATGAAAAGATATTTTAAGTGTGTTATCACTCTTCGACGATGAGTTTGTACACCCCACAACACAACAATAAACCATTGTTTGAACAGATACTCACTAAAAAACTGTAACAGTAGACAGAATACTGTGAAATGTCTTTCACCGGGCGAGACTGAGCCAAGCCTTCGTCATGCGTGACGTCACGCGCCCATCGCTTTACAATAAATATATTCGTTTTGTGATTAAATGTGAAGGTGTAAAACATTTCTAACAGTGAATATCATTTCTTAAAAACATTTTCTTTCAATCCGTATGAAGAAAATGATACTGAATTTTTAGTTTACTTTTCCTTTAAGGTACAGTCACTGAGCATGAGCTCATATTGGGACCAAAAAAAATTGTATGCATGGCAGCAACCAATATTAGTCACCTTACATCACAAACTATAGTAAATTGCAGAAATTTTATCTGATACAAGATTACACTACTAATCTTAAAAATATTGTTGATAAAGATTTAAGTTAGCCTATATCTTAGAAAAAACTGAAAATATAAAAGAGAAAACATCCATAGGCATTATCTTGTAATTAACAAGATAGGCTATGTTGAGATCAGAATACATTGATATAAGCCAATCATCCTTTGAAAATACTCTTGCTTGGTGAATAACACATCTTCGCGTGGTGCAGAAACAAATAAATACGTACTTCCTGCAGTACGGTCTCTTATTTTATATCTGGATTTGAAGTGAGAAATTTGTATTGCATATGTTTATAATAGAGAAAGTTATTGTATCACATCCGATTTTTTCTTACTGGAAATTTTGCGATTTTCCTACGTAGCAGAGATTGTTCAAAAGCGAGATGGAGATAGTATTCCACGTATCAACATGTAGGCTACATATAAATCAGCGGGGTTATTAAATGCCCCACACAATCTTCCTTGTCATGTTTTCTGCCTTATCCTTGGAAGATTTAAACGACCGCGGATAATAGGTTGCATAATCAGTCGGTAAGCTAAATTTTCCTGATTCGAAAGAGGCTATATTTTGTAAGTACTGATTATAGCCTGCTATCACATAGAAAACATTGCACGTACAGATATGAAGCGCTATCGTGTAATAGTCTGTTCAGGATCCACACTTATTTACAAGGAGATATCCGACAATTGCACAGACGTCACGAGTGACATCATAGTGACGTGAAAAGACGCGTTATTTTACCAGGCATTTTGCCTAGGCCGGAGATATCAATGGAATCATTGCAGAACAACTAAACGATGTTTTTGTAAGCATTATGTTTTGTGTGTCCCTGATCAGCAATATACCGGCCTATACTTTTGTTATGTAGTTGAATTTGCATATTATAGGCCTACTCATTATATTGCAGAACACCAAGCATTGTATTAGATTTTTCCTACACTTTTAGGGTATTAGAATTAGTAATATATTACATTTTTCAAAATTATACTCCTTCCCAAATTTAATGTACTGAAGTCACTATTTCAGTGTTTCTGAGCATATAATAATTCTGAAAAATAAGATTGGAGATTTGAGCTGAAAGACTAAAAAACCATAGAAATCCGAAACTAAGCAATACCGATACATAAATTTAAGCTGTGGTTACATTAAAAATATATCCTTTTTTAAAATATGATTTTGGTTACATTAAAATAACCAGATAGTCACTTGAGTCTCCCTTAATTTAATTAATTTCATAAAAGGAGATAGCCTATGTTCATCAGTAAATTGACGGATGTCAGTGATTTTTCATAGCTGTCTTCGAAAGTATGAGTCTGAGTCGCAGGTAATTTTTACGAAATCGGCATGACTTTTTTCGCATTCTAAAATGATCGTTGTGTCTTAAAGGCGGATATTACCCGCAGAATATTCTAGGATAATGATTTATTGTCGGGTATAATGCTTTCGCGCAGGGGGCCTAGCTTCGATTCCTGATCGGGTGGTTTTCCTCATCTGTAAGACGAATGTCGGGTAAATTTAGGCCCTTGTGGCCCCGTCTATCATCTGGCCATCATCATCTTCATCCTATCCGCGCCTTATTCAGAGTGAGTATGTGAGCGGCTGGTGTTTTTGGCGTCCTGTGTGTACGTGTTGTCTCGGAGGTGGCCCCGCATTGGGCTGATCACTTTCGAAGAGGCCCTCCTCCCAACAGATCGCGGTCCTGTATGTCTGGGACGGCGTGGACTGCATAAACGTCCCTACAGTGGGGGAGGTAACACTCAGAGAAATAATAATTATTATTATTCTCGAACTTGCACTCGGGTCAGTGATTAACTTTGTTTATTCATGAAAAAGGTTGTACCTAAAATCTTCATTGGATTAATGAACTAAGTTCTAAGTAAGATTTATCTATGTAAGCAATAATAATTTTAAAATTTCCTTTAAATTCGAACAACGTAACTTAGCAAATATTGGTCATGTTATGACGTCATTTTGGCTGATGTCATAGCTTAAACTTGAATTTATTCGGCTGAATTGAAACAGGACGAAGTGGGAACAATATTATTCGGTCTGGAAGGGTTATTGGGACTTGGACTACCCGTCCAGCTTATGGATCTCTACAAAACTATAAATTAAACTGCGTGACGCTACATCCCTGAAGGGACTAGGCCTACCATCAGACCTCTGCGTCATCTACTATTCTCTATCCCATTAAAGAACGATCCTGTTCAAAACAAAGAGGCGTGGCTGTCATAGCCCGCACGTGAGAACGCACGTGTTCACCGTGTTTATGTTAGTTTGTTTATTCTCAGTACAACTGAGCCGCAGGGTCCTCGTGAACAATGAATCCTTTGTTTTGTTTGCTAATTGATATACCCATACTATAATGATGACGATGCCAGTGAGAGTTTGTTATTTCACGTGTAAATGTTGATATTATTGTTGCATGAACTTACGAGCACTCGTTAGCCACACCCTCCTAATGGCGCATGCTAATGACATTAACCAATCACGTTTTGTCACATGATGCGAATTTTCCGCGAACTCTGTGAGTTTTCCTCCCCTTTGTTTTGACTAGGATCAAACTAGAATGGGATCAATTATAGGCTATAAGCAGACGGTAGGATTGGGGGGCAATGTGGTCAGCATGCCGTATGGATCTCAGTAAACGCGAGGTAATTTGGAAGTACAGCTGAGAAAGGAGTATCCCATCGTGGCACCTAATACTTAAATTCATTCCGTTATTCAATAGTTCTCGGCACAGGGGCTGCTGATTCCGCTATAGCGCTCCCATTTCCTTTATTTATTTGATTATTTATTTGTGTAGCAAGGATATGAATGACGACTCAGCTGGAAATGAGGTCGCAAATGCCTGTGGGTGTCGCGTGGGGAACGATGTCATTGATTGACCAAAGTGACGGGAAGCAGGCACGCGAACTTGCCGAATCCTTACCAAAATCACTGAAAAATAAGAAACAACAAATCCAGTGGGGATTATTAACTGATACAGCCACTTTATAAAACATAATGTGTTAGGGCGTATAGATTATCTTAAATCTCGGTTAGAACACCGATACTGATGTTTTTCATAAAAAAGTTTTTCCATTATTTGCCACCAATCACATTTTTCTCATAACTATTTTGAAAAAATCATAGATATATTATTACACAGTAGTTACAAATTATGCATAACTAACGTTTTTAAATCCTTAGCTTATTTAAAATTTCTTGAAGTTAAAGAAAAACAATATTAGGTTATAAAAATATGATTCTTAATAGCTAATAGGCGTAAAAAATACGTTTATCTCGTTAAACATATTTTATTCTCCAGTGTAATTTTGCAAACGATGGCCTAAAACTTGCTGGAATTATTTTAAACATTTTTTTTTCCCTGCTAGGATTGCTTCCTGCTGTGAGAATTTTAGAGGCATGCAGGAAACGGCGTAAGCTCTTAGTACCTGCTCATAAATATGTAAGGGTTAAAATATGCTAATTAAGTTTATTTTTACTTTCCCTTTCCCTTATATAACCTCTTAAAACTATTATAGTACCAAGCTTTCTTATGAGTGTAGAAATTAATAATACAAACTTTCATTGGTTTACATTAAGCCAATTAGGCGTGATTGAGACCTAGACAAACAGATATACAAGGTAGAAAGCTGGAAATCCATGAACAGATAATTCCCTCCACATAAATACTTGCTTAACACCAAAACGGTCAAAAGTAAAAGTAGAAAAGTAACCTTTACAATATACTACACCATACTTCAGAAGAGCATTACTATTCTTAATGAGGGTTCGCAAGCAAAATTTCCGGCCTTTTCAAGCAAACTTTTTTCCTGATATTCCTGATAGGATTGATCCCCTTATCACAGGGAATAAATATTCCTGATAAGAAGTCATTTTAAAGGTATTAGGGAAACTGCTTAAGCTGTTTGTTCCCTGCTCTTCAATATATACAGTGGGTAATAATGGTACTAGTGAGAGAAATATAGACACTTTCATGGAAACTACAGTATACTTTTCTTAGCTTTGTCTACGGTTACTTATTTTATGAATGTGGTTTTGAAATGAAATATACTATTAAAACTCTATGTAAAGTGTATCACAACACTATTTATTTAGTGGTTAAAACATTAATAAAAATGGTTAAAAACCTTACACTGTACGACGTTTCAGCCTGTCTCCTCCAGGCCTTTTGCTACTTGAAAAAGGCCTGGAGGAGACAGGCTGAAACGTCGTACAGTGTAAGGTTTTTAACCATTTTTATTAATGTTTTAACCACTAAATAAATAGTGCTGTGATATACATTTTACATAGAGTTTTAATTGAGTTTTTAGTGGAAAGTTTGGACCAAGCATTTTATATCTTATTATGGAAATATACTATTATTGAATATTCTGTTGTTTCAGTATGGACCTCAAAGGGTGCCAACTGCAGCTTCACCTTCCAACACAAATAGTAGCTCTAGTTCCAACACAGGGTCGCAGAGCGGCACCCTGAGCACCAGTCTCAGTAACAACATGGGACCTGGCCTTGCCGGCGAGCAGCTTTCCAAAACCAACCTGTATATACGAGGCCTCAATCAAAACACCACAGACAAGGACCTGGTTCAAATGTGTTCGATGTGAGTACCGTACAGACAATTTCTTCTACTTGTCAAACTAGGAGATTGTTGTTTGATAAAAATAGTTTACATCAAACTTAATAGATCTGCCCCCCCCCCCCAATTTACATTGCCTTGGAATTTAATCCAGTAAGGCTCATTTTCAAGTTTTTGAAAGCAGAATTAAGAATTAACTGTATAATTTGAATTTTAAAAAAATCATTTTCTTAATTTTTTTTTTCATAATATAAAGCATCCATAAGGTCTGTACTATTGGGCTACAAATTGATTATTGTAATCAAACAGCAAATTAGTGTGTAAGTTTTTGTTAAACGTTCAAAGAAAATTTCTTTTTAATAGTGAATATTGAAAAGATTATATGAAATCTTTGAAGAAATGCAGATTCAGTTGCAAATTAAATTAAAGAATTAGTTTTGCTATATTACATTTTAATCAATAATCTGTATTTAATTTAATAATTACAAAATAAAAAATTTCAACTGAACGTGAATTTTTTTATTACATATTGTCTACTATTAACCATTTCAAAGAGAAAAGAAGGCAAAAGCACATATTTTAATTAATGGAAGTTCTATTTAAATTTACTAATTATAAATTATTATCTGAAAACTATTAGAGCTAGTTGTAAATATTTTCTGTGAATTATTTTATATTGAATATATCCTTCAAATTTGAAATAAGGTTGCTTGCATAGGAAGAAGTTATCACAATATTATTAAGCATTGCAATTTAAAGTGATTTGTACTTTTGACTAGAAGAAGTTTTCTTATGCAAAATACAATAAAGCCAACTACAAAGGACGTCCTCTGGGACCTTATTCAAAGAGTCTGGAATCATGTGACTTTCCTTCAAGTATTGTTCCGTCCCATGTATCTTTTAAGATGTCTGATGTGATGTATGCTAAGGAGGATACAGCTAGTGATAGAAGAGGAGGATTTATTCGTTTTAGTTTCTTCAAAGTAATTGAGGTTTAATTGTTAATTATTTGTACTAGTAAAATTATTGTGTCAGTATTTTTTATTTCAGTGGGAACAGAATTCTTCCCATAAGTAATTTATATCTTACATGACAAAGTACTGTTATTATATATGTGCATAATATGCCTTATTGCAAAACTTAATTTTTTTCATCTATAATGCTGTGTTCAAAATAAGAATGGGATAGCAATATCGATATTATTGAAACATGAATATCATACATTTTGACACTGATATCAATATCGATACTGTTCTTTGATAATATGGATTTTTTTCAGTTTAAGAACAAGAATAAAATGGAGGGAGAGAGGGACTTGGACAAAAATACACTGTTATATCATACTTATTGATAAAGATGGGCAAAATCAACTTTTTATGCAATATTGAGTAAAAAATTAATAAAATTTAAACATAAGTGTAACATATTGAATTGGTGGCTATCAACATTTAATTACACTTATTTTCAGCATTTCTAGTCATCAATTGGAGTTTTACTGCCACAAGTTACACTTACTCGTTAGAAGTAACAACAACAACAAGCAGTGATACCAAAACATTCCCTAAATCGCTATAGGGTACATGTTTGCATTACACAACAGTAGGTTTGTTCCTAGAGCAATCCAAAACCATGAACACATAGTTCATGCATGCACATGATATCAGTTTTCATATGTCGTGCAGCGAAATTGTCAATGTGTGCATTTGTGAACTATGTGTTAATGATTTCTGAGTGCTCTAGGAACTAATCTAATGTCTTATTAAAACTTTTGATATCGAATGTTGTTATTTTTTACCAATATAATACTACTTTCGAAATTAATAACTGTTAGTCATAACAATATCAATATCAATATTTTGCCTTGGATATCCCATCCCTAGTTCAGAACACAACAAAACACACAAATAAAAAAATGGCAAAGCAAGTAATAAAGCTATTGGTGAAGTTTGAACACCCAGTATGTTCATTTCTTTGACAAACATTGTCTCTCAACTATGAATTTGAGACAACAGTATATATTCTTGAGAACAATTATTCAGAACATTCAAACATTTGTATGTGAACGCAAGGTCTCGTAAACTCAGTTATAATTTCACTGCTCCCCCCCCCCCCCCCCCAACCTCCAAGATGGTTCATAAGGTATGTTCCAGAATAAATTTACTCCTTTCTTTAATGCGTCATGATGAAAAATGGAAGTGTACATACAGAGCATTCTGGCTATATCCCTGGAGTACTGCTGCCTGATATGGTCACTCAGTGACATTGGATAAGTTGATGCCCATGCAGCCAGTGGGAGAAAGTAATGAATATCATACAGAATACCAATATTACCTATGAATATTATTTTGTTAACCTTGATTAAAAGAGATCTGGAAGTGTTGTCCCTCCATTACCACATGTTCACGACTTAAAAATGTTTTAGGCTTACACGCTCATTCTTCTGTGATTCTGCCAGATTTGATTCTAATGAGCTTTGCTCCTTTGGGGCTTTCTTTACTATCATTTTTTAAAAATGCCCCCGATTTATATGTTTGTGATCTCTATTTGTGGGAAATGTTAAAAAACAAGGTTTACAGAAGAAATCTGCATTCATTTGAACAGTTGAAAGACAGCATCATAATCAAATTAGGCAGGATCATGAAAACATTGTGTGTGTAAGAATAAAAGCAGGTGTTATTAATGTGTGGTAAGAGAATGATGCTTCTACTCATCATAATCAAACACAATAATATACAATTATATAGATTTTATAATAATACACAATTTCCCTATGTAATAAGGGTATTTTGCAGGATTAAAAATACATTTATTTCTCCTACTGGCTGGCCGGGTGCCAAGTTCATCAGTATCGCTGGTTGACTGTGTTGGGCAGAACAACTTCAGGGCTAGAGGTTGATAGCATATTGTGTTCCAGGTATTCCTTTGTGGTATTGTAGAAGACATTATGGAATAGACTGTAGAAAAGAATCATTCAGAGTAATTCAATTTACAGTAAATTATGTGGCTTATTCATAATGTTAAGTTACTTTTGTAAGTTGTGGCATTGAAACGAGTCATAACTTTTTTACAGGTATGGCAACATCATATCAACAAAGGCAATATTAGACAAGAACACTAACAAATGTAAAGGTATGTTTATTTTACTATGAAAATAATCATACTAAAATTGTAGTTTATGTTGTAAGTATGTAATTATTCTAAAACTACGTTTATTGCTTGTTTTTTTACTCGCTCAATGTTGTAGTTATCATTCTCCTTAACCACTCACTACTAATCAGTTTTCAAAGAGAATTTTGCTGTTGCACTTGTTGAACCTAAATTATTTTAAGTGCATCTACGTTAGTACTACATACATCTAGTTATTACAAGATTTTCAGCTTACATTTTAGTAAGTGACCCCAGGGATTCAGAAATGAAATACCATATTTAGGCAAATTGAATGTGCACCTTTTTTGTCCATTTGTAGCATTCAAAATTGGGATGCGCATTTGATTTGATGGTGCATTAAATTTGAATGCAAATCTGTTCTGTAGTTCGGCAGTAACTTTGATCACGTATGTAACAATGCATTGCTGTAATTCTCGACTTTGTTACATTTATTTTTGGCTTATAACTGGTAAGCACAAACATTGGCTGAAGTTAATGCATTATTTTGACACTCAAAGTCAACACCAAGCGAGTTGGAAAGCATTAAGGTTCCATGCGAGGGTGTCTGTTGCTCCGCATTCTTCTCCATAAACTGTTATAGGCTACTGACCTTTATTCACAAATCCATTGTTGTTTAAAATAAAGTACTGAGATAAAATAACAAATAAATGACCTAAAATAAAATATCCTACCATGAAGCACATTACATTTGCCAATAAACTCTTTCAAGATTGGAGTATGTATTAGAATTGAGTAAATATGGTATTGACTAATTATCTTGCATCAGTATGAAGCAAATAATGCAGTAAAATCAAAACCATATACTAACATTGTTGTAACAATTTGATCAAATTAATTTGATGAATTTAAAAAATACACATGGTGATGCAAAATATTGATGCAAAATATTGAGTGACAATTTTGTAATGCTAAGAACTATTTAAATTTACTGAGAATGGGAAGACAGAAAGAAGTGGAACAATATTAATACATAATATCTTGACGAACATTCACTACTTCATTTTATTAATTACTCACTAGTAACTGGTTTTTGATAGGATCTCTGTATCATCGTCAGCCATGTCCAACTGCCAAACTTCTGTCTTGTACCGCCTGGTGATGCTGTTGCGGTTTCATGAGGTCACCAGCTGGTACAAGACGGAAGTTTGGCAGTTGGACGTAGCTGACAATGATTGGGAGCTCCTATCAAAAACCAGTTACTAGTAAGTAATTAATAGTAAGAACTGTTCTTGATAGTGTCGTCATTGATTTCCAAGTGACTGTAAATTGATATGTGTGAATCATGGAATTACTCCTTTATTGCCAAACAGAAGTCTTTTATCTGTCCAGTTGTTGCTTTGTTAACACTATAATGATCAGACAAGTAAGGCAATCACAGCTCATAGATTAACTTTTTTTTTCCAAGCCTAATTTATATTGTTTTTGACAGGAACTTAACACAAAAATCTTAACACACAAAGTTAATTCTATTTTGTTTTGCAAGCTCATTTTCCTGTTGAAATAAGGAAATACCTATTTGTATGTGTAAATATTAAGTACAAAGTTCTGTGGCCAAACCAGTCTATGTTTGTGGCTTGAAACAAGGATGTGTTGCACATACCATTTCATACTTTTAAAATAAAGATTGATAGGCCTACTGTTATAAATTATAATTATTGTCACAAAGTGAAGTCCATATGTTCCTTTTTACTACAGAAATTTTCAATTACTTTTTGTATCATGTTTAGCTTAAAGTCTATCTGTCTAGTCCTTTTATTTTTATTATTTCCTCTAATTCAACACTAAACTGTAGGTCGTAATTTACTATTACAATATCAGCTTCATTAGTCAATACATAATGCTGGGATCTTCGTTACCCTCTTGCCACCCACCCCCACCCCACACAATCATCCGTGGGTTCGATCCCATCCCAGGTCGATGGCATTTACATGGCATTTAAATGTGCATGACAGGCTCATATCTTTAGTTTTTCAGGCTTGTAAAATATATCCTTTGGGATAAAATTCTGGTGCACTGGTGATAGTCACAAGCCTAAGTTGCTGTACACCCCTGTTGTTAAATAACCACAACACAACTCACAATTCGTGAAATGGATCATAGCCTGCCATATAAATGTGGCAAATAAACAGGGCTTAATTCAGTTCAATTTGGTTCAGTTCAATTCTTTATTTAGTTGTTATAATTGATCCCATTCTAGTTTGATCCTAGTCAAAACAAAGGGGAAGAGAACTCACAGAGAGTTCGCGGAAAATTTGCATCATGTGACAAAACGTAATTGGTTAATGTCATTAGCATGCGCCATTTGCAGGGTGTGGGTAACGAGTGTTCGTAAGTTCATGTAACAATAATATCAACATTTACACGTAAAATAACAAACTCTCACTGGCATTGTCATCATTATAGTATATCAATTAGCAAACAAAACAAAGGATCCATTGTTCACGACGACCCTGCGGGTCAGTTGTACTGAGAATAAACAAATTAACATAAACACGGTGAACACGTGCGTTCTCACGTGCGGGCTATGACAGCCACGCCTCTTTCTTAAATGGGATAGAGAATAGCATACAATAGTAGCTGCACATTTTGTCGATCCACTAAAGGAAGATTTACTTTTACATTAAAAAATTACCTTATGTTTAGGATAGATTAGGTCATGGAACATTTTTGTATTATGTTATTACCATTATGAATGTGTTGATTTGCTGTCAAGTGAAAAAATATTAAAATTTATGTAAAGTGCCAGCTGGATAGAACTTCGTCTATTATTTCGTCTATATACTGACATGTCTCAACTTTCATTGTTTACCTTAGTCGCATATTAATGTTTGTGACGACTTAGCCTCTGATTGGCAGTCCTCTAGAGACAATCAAAATGTTTCAGGTCTTTGAACATCGCACTATTAATTTTAAGTGCACAGTTAAAAAGTCTAAAAGTTATCTACTACTAAAATTTCTCTCATGCACAAATAGTGGTCTGCAATGGGCATTGTAATTATGTAATTCAGCCATGATAAGAATTTGGCTTTTTTTAAAATCAAACTCAATCAGAGGAAGAACAAGAAGAAGAACATTACCAAAGAATCAGTTCGAGATTTCAAAAGATATAAAAGTATGTATGGCTAGTCAGGATGATTTTTTAGCCTGCAAGAATATTTTGGTTTAGAAGCTGAACATTTCACTCTGTAGTGATGACTGTACAGGTACGGTACTTCAGATGTGATTGTTATTTTGTCTTCTTTCCTTTCCCTGTATGGTTGACAATAATCTTACATTGTAAGCATCCTTAGATGATATTATTATTATATTAATATTATATTATTGTATTATTATTAATATTTTTAAATGATCATATCATTTTAATGCCGGATATTTTTTCCTCAGGTTACGGGTTTGTCGACTTTGAGACCCCAGCTTCAGCTGAGTCAGCAGTTAAAGCACTCCAGTCAAAGGGAATACAAGCCCAGATGGCGAAAGTGGGTATCTCGTTGCTGCGTAGACTGCCCAGTGTACGTTACGTTGCATGATGAGCAATCTGCTTGCTTCAGGGAGAGTACAAACTACACCTTCTTATCCTAACCTTAACCTCTCTTATCTAAACAATTTGCAAGATCAGATCAAAAGAACATACAGTCGTAGTATTTTCCAGCATAAAACATTTTGTTACCTCCAACATCGATTGATATGAATGTAGTCCTTTTATGAGTTCAGGATCAATATGTGATACTTGCCTCTAGTTTATATCTTACAACTAGTTGCATGCAGAAACTGTTTTACATCCTTGTATTGTTGTCATAGCATAAAGCGAAAATGAGATTTCTTAAATAAAAGTTTCCTTTATCAAACAACAGTCCAAGATATTTTAACGTGGGTATCCCGCAATCATAATGTTGTAAATTTTTAGTTATTTTTATATGACAAAAATTTCAGTTTAAGAATACCAGTGTTAACATATGGTAGAAAATACAAGATTTAGATTAGATTTTAATTTAGCCTTTTTGTGCATGCTACTAAACTTTTCACAATAATTACAAATAAGAATATTTTTTTAATAGTACTAGTGGCAAGAAATACAAAATGCTGTATAGTTTTATACAATATTGATCATAATATATGTATTAATCATATCGTATGCCTGAAGTTTTTAATTTAAATTCATTTTCTATATTATTTATTAATACTATTTAATACTACTGACCTCAAAAACACATTCTGTGTAATTGCAATGTTAGGTTTTGATCTCTCCTTGGGCCCCCATTTGCATGTAACCTACTATAAATTAATCACTTTAACTTGCATTTTAAATGTGAATCCCCAGATTTTGTAAGTGAAACTTCCAGGTTCTTAATTTGGGAATTCATTATTAAAATAAATGCTACCTATTAAGACCAAGAATGAAAATATAGATTGCCATCCACTGTGTTAGTGTGAAAATTTTATGACAACTTATCAACAAGATCTAATTTTCGAGAATTTTACTTTGTTTACTTAGGAGAGAAAGATAGAAAAAGGATGATAAACTGAGTTATCACATTGGCAAATCTGAGTCTCAAAGTCTGTAGAATACCTTTTAAAAATTACAAATTTTGCTTTCATACATTTTTGTTTTTGTGTGTAGTCTTCTGGCCATTATATACAGTAATTTTATCTACTTTTTTAAAAACTTTCAATAGCATTTTGAAATGGGGACTGACTAGAGTATGCTTACATCCACAAAGTCTCTGACTTTTTAGCAAATACCTTAGAAGCGAGTGTGCAAGTTGCAAGAATTCATTGCAGTAGGGGTTGCTGCACCCTCATTGGTCCAACTCTTCTATTCCACTTAATGTCTTGTCTGTCTATTTGCCACTTCTACTGCTTCGGCAGACATCTCACAGGTACTGCTGCTACTACTAACACCATGAACCTGATTATAAGTTTTTCTGCTTCTGGTCCAATTAGTTCTTCGTCCGAATGTACTCTTTCTCCGTTTCCTGAACATTGCGGCATATTTGTCCCCATTCTGCTTTTCCCATTTCTAAAAAAATTCATTCACACTCAACTGCCAAATCGCTCGTGGGCTGCAATAGTGGCACAACTCAAAATTTACGAATTTTGAGTTAATGCACTATTCAGAATTGCAGATTGGTCTACTTTCCAGCAGCAACAGCGGCATATCTTATAGTACAGTATTCTACAAACAGATGACAGAAGTGTCGCTGTTGCATGCTCTGCTTTGTTATTTACTCTGGCTGCAATAGTGGCACTTTTCAAGTTGTGCCCGTGTTGCAGAAGTATTGAATTGTTTTCTGCGGGACATCTCTGGTGTACTTCACGAATTGTGCCGTTGTTGCAACTTAACATGACTATGGTTATGGTTTTGGTGTTGCAACTTGGTTACTCGTTACACTTTTTTAATAATTTGTTTACATCATTAATAAAGCTTACTCTTTTTGCCTGTACATTCGTTTCATAAGCCACAAACTTCCAAGATAGCCCAACGTAATGTATTAGAAACATTCAGCAATAGTGGCACATCTCAAAAAATGAGTCCTGAAAACAATAAGGAGGGTGAGGGGGTAACATTTTTGTGATGTTATTATTAACTGAACCCTTACGGAGCCATTTAGTACCGTTTGCCACTTATTCCATCAGTGAATCCTATGAATGATGCATTTCAATATAAGGTGAAACTTCAAACTCATTTATCTCAGCTTCTGATTTTTTCAGTTGTGCCACTATTGCAGCCCACGAACGAAATGTCGTTCTGTTTAAATGTTGTATTGTTGCTGGCAAACCACTGCTTTAAATTCTGCCAGATCTTTTCAATGACATTAAGATTGCGATGATATGGAGGCAATCTGAGAACACAATGACCATTGCTTCCAACATGCCGTTGAGGACATAATTTTGTCTTGGCTTATGAATATTAATTAATTTGTAGAGTTCTATTTGCAGCATACCTGTAGAGTATGATATTTTGTTCGTCAGTAACCAGTCCTCCAAATCTTTTTTCCTTGATGACGATGTGGGGCACTTGTCACTATTACATTATAATAGGAAGAGTTATCTATGACGAGAACAGAATTCTGAGTTAGATCCGGTTTAAGTTTTTCACCGTCCCATCACATGTAATTGTTCCTGAGGGCTATCATCAGTCCATGCTGAGTTCATCGCATGAAAACTGTGAATATAGGTATCTTCATTATAGCCTGTTGGTCGACCCTCACTTATGAGACACATGCACTTCCCTTTTATTGTTTTTCTATTAAGACATGCCTGTTGTCGCATCTTTTTCCACCGAAATCCAAGGGTTTAACAAATTGAATTCCTTCCCCCTTTGTAGCTTATGGTTTTCTGTAATACCTTCAGCACAGATTTAACTGTAGGAACTGTTTTATGAATAATGCAGAACTCTCGAACTGTTCTGTGTACCGCAAATTGTAAAAAATCATAAAGATCTGTGCATATCTCAATCTGTTTTTAGTGCTGAATGAAAGCGCTGTCCTTGCATGAAAACTTCCCATTTTCTCTTGGATTTCTTTTACAGCACTATGGGAAACCCTGATTGCCTTTGCCACCTGCTTCTGAACTTTGTTAACTAGGATTTTAAATGTTTTGCTGTGATCAAATCTAGATGGATCTATGTGAAATTTGTGGTGAACAAAATAAGGTCAAGCTGGTTTTCTCGGGGTGCTCTTGTTTTCCCCTGCCATAGGCCTATATCACTTCACCGTTTCTCCATTCATCATAATTTGACCATTGGTTGCAATTAAAAAATTATTCTTAAACTATTTGCTGTCAGCTTCTTCTTGCATATACTACAGTACATTAGCAACCACTTCTCTTGTTTGACCTTTTAAAGTCTTCCTATACTTCCTTCCACTGAACTAGTAGATTCTGTAATAACGTTATGAACAAAATAGACTGATAACATGCTGGAGGCACAATCTTTACACTGTTCTCAACAGCAACCCATTGATCTACGCACTTGAGAGTACGTGCATTCTCTTAACGAGAGGCTCGCTGGCTAGGTTAGTCTTCAAGGCCAGAGACATTGTGAAAGTAATCTACCTCTAACACCTGTACATGTCGTATTCAGATTTTTTTAAGTAAAATGTATAATAAGAGATCTTTTCCAGTTAATTACAAGAACAAATGCCCTCATTCCTTCTGATAACTGGCATAACAGATTTAAATTCATTAGAGAAAACACTTTTCTGCTATTATTAATTAAGCAGTATGTTGAAAATCTCTGTGGAGTCTTCGACTAGCTTTTAAAATTTGAATATTGCAAAAGTTGTTAAATATCAAGATCTTGCAAATTGCAGCCTCTTCTTTTGTACAGAAGTGTAACTCAAAAAGTTTTTTGAGGCACACTACTTAATTCTCTATGAGTTATTGTAGAAGTGGCATATGTCTGAGAATAACAAAATTGAAATAGAAATAATAATAATTACGATTTTCTTCATCAAAAGGCATAGGCAGATTCGTTTGTGTTGTGGCCAAATTCTCATCTGCTTGTAGACTTGAAAATGCAAAATATTGAGAACAGAGGGAGGTGAGTTTGCCTACAGATGCATGAAGTTATATGTAATGTTGTGATCTGGGTAAGGGATATGCCATGCTCAATAACAAAGAAGATCGAAGTGGAGTTAATGCAGGGAGACTTAAAATCCGTATCTGATATTGGTAATATTGCTCATTAGTGCCATTTATTAACTAAAGCCTTTCAAACCTTCCTACAGCTGCACATAAATCTGCTTACTGCCCTTACACACAGAGTAATTTTATGTATAGATTTGTGTTTACAAATTGAAATTGAGGGGGTCAGTGCAACAGTGTCTAACCTTCCTGACAGGTAAAATTGGATTTTGATGCCATCTGTAGCACTTGGGATGAACTATCTTCCTATGCTGGGATTGGACCAATTACACCTTGCTTTTGATTCTCTGAAACAAAATTCCTCTTTTATAAGTTCAACCAAAAGTTTCCAAGCCAGGATCAATAGAACCGAAGAATCTTAAGGACAGTAATGATCATCTTAAACAATAACGCCTATTCATAATTAATTTTACGATTCTCAGAATTTTGTAAATAAGGTAGATAATGGGGAGAATGACTGTCGTCTTTTATTCATATCAGACTCTGCGTAGAACAGAATAATCATTGGAACTTATGATCAAAACTAATAAATAGCTGTCGCTATTAAATAACGTTTCTTGACATGTAAAAGAATCCAGCAATTATTAAAATAATTTTTTCTCTTTTCAAAAGTACAAATAAAATCAGTGGTCTAACCAAGAAAGAAGTGCTGCAGGGTCTTGTAAAAGTGATAATATCTCTTAACGGTCTGTAACTTACAATAATTATGCCATATAACTTTGTAATTAAGGTGACTAACACCATGGAACACTCCAGTCCCAACATAATCAGATTTCTCCAATTGCATGGAAAACCACATGAGTAGTAGAACTTTAACTTGCTTTTTTCTCTAAACTCTAAAATAAACTGCTGTTAGACCACTGTTGCCCTGACCCCCTCAATTGGACATTTAAACTTTTCATAAGTAAATTGGTTCACAAGTGAAATCAAACATTAAAAAAATTTCCACAAGAATGTTACATAGTAATATGATCACTCAAACTGCAAAAATTGATTGTTTCTTATATTATGGGCTACTGTACCAGTGATTTCTAACGCAGTGACCAAATATTTTATGATCATAAATATTAGGTGAAGAAATGAGTCTTCTAATGTTCTAAAATATAATTCAGCATGTACACTTTTCTGCAAAAATAATGGGCTGACATCTGGGCATTAGAAATGTAAACTTGTGTTGAGTGGTTTGAGCGAATAAATTAATTACACTTCAAGGCAGTGCAGAGGCTTTTGCTCATTGAAAATAATGTCTACATTATAGTCATTCTTTGATATGTTCTATAACGTTCAGGGTTTGCTTCCTGATTGAATAATTTAAAAAAAAAATCCTTTGTTTAATTATTAATTGTCATTTATTATTTGACTACCCATTATGTACACCAGTCCAGGAATATTTAATTGACAATTTTACAATCCATTGTCTTTAAAGTAAACGTAAAGTTATCCCTATACATGCCATGGAGGCCCAGAGGGTTCCAAGAGGTTGAGGCTCCCATATTTTGGACATTCGACACATGAAGGTGGTAAGGTTGTCAGTCTTATGCACCGACCGCCTTTACCCCCAGGATTGTTCTGGTACTCATTTCTATTAGAGGCTGAGTCGACCCCAGGGCCAATAGTGCCACCAGAAGAATTAGGCCAATTGAAAAATCTCAGCGACTTCATCGGGAACTGAACCCGTGACCTTTCGGTTTGTAGCTTAGTGCCTCAACCACTACGCTATGGCTTTAAAGTACTTTAGTAAATACAGTTTTTCTTGAAAGATATCATCCTCTTGGAGGAATGTGTCAATATACTTAGTGTCATATTATGTACATACCTAACCGGAATATAAAATGTAGATTTAAATTTTTGTTTGTTTTTATCTACAGTTCATACACATATAGACATTTTTGGAAGTAAATTTAAATATTTCTAATATTCAAGAAAAAATTTACAGTGAAAGTGTTGGAACAATTCTTGCTCCCATAATTTCTAAGATAATTTTAGATATGATTCTGGTTTATATTAGAAAATGTGTGCAGTAATAAATTCTGAAGCAATTTTAGGAATTCTAAAACCGCTAATTCTGCAATGTTTAAATTCTATTTAATGTTCTGGTTTAAACAAAGGACTAAATGATAAACTTGGTGGACGAATTACGTAGAGACTGAAGAATTTATCTTGTGAATTATTCACCCAGGTCTAGTAGCTGTAGTAAGGCTTTAATTATTACATGGCTCTAATTGACAATATTACCCTATACCAATAATTTATTTTATACAGAAAAATATTAACTTTAATATTTTGAGAAGATTTACAAAGCTAGATTTTAGAAAGAATATAAAAGAAGAAAACTGTACCAAGCGTAAGTGTTTACTGAATAGAAACTTAACATTTAAAAAAGATTAATTGGTCTATGTACATTTAGGTACTTAATTTAATTAACTCCAGATAAGTAAGCAAAATTAATCAACTTAGATTTTGTCATTCAGCCTTTGATAGAAAAAATTGTGAACCTCTGATTCTCTGCTTTGCCATGGCTGGAATGAATTTCTTGAATGCTTGTTGACCATTCAGCTCTGATCTCTCTACGATCAATCAACTTCTTGTAACATGATTAATTAATGAAGGGATTTTTCTACTATTGGTGAATATATTGAATGAGCATGGCTTGCCGGTATGATCTGCCATCTAGTCTGGGTTGTCATGGAATAATTGAGCATTAACAGAAATGAGTTACGTCTTCTAACAAAGGAAGGATATCTTTTGTCTCTCACTCTTGTCAAACATTTAGGGGAGAAAATAAAAAGTTATATCGATCAAGTTTTCCTGTTTAAACAATCATTATAAACACCATCCACTGAGGTAAAAACTAACCTGCCTAACATTTATCAGTAGGTTCGTTCTGCTAACTTTATAAAATGACTTTTCATCCTTAGCATCACCCTTTTTGCAAGAAGATGGGTTAAAGAAAATCCATTTTGTTAAATTATTATCACTAAACCAGTAAGATACATTCATTTGGGATGAAAGCTTTTTTTTTTAAATTATTTTTTATTCTAGAGTGGTTTTCAAAAATACTTTTTTCCCTTTAAATTATTTATTTGGTATTCTAGAGTGGTTCTCAAAAATACTTTTTTCCCTTTAAATTATTTATTTGGTAGCTTAAATGATGAAAAAAATACCAGAATATGCCTGCAAATGTATGTCTCAGGCAAATTTTGATTTGTATTTCTGAAGGAAAAGTGATTAATAAATTTTTATGAAGTATCATACCGATAACTAATTAGTATAGCTTTGGGTAAAAGTAGGCCTTTTGACAATTGACAAAAGTGCTAGAAATATAATTACATGTTTCCTGGCTTGCATCGGATACACTGACCTTATCACACAGATCAGAAAACAACAATCTCTGATGTATTTCATATGTATAAATGTTTACTACATCATATTGTATGTGTCAGCTATCAATAAGTTTGATCATGGCTTTCTACAGGGTCTTTATTATAAGTTGAGACGGTGCGACCGGTGTTTTCACTCTCCGCTACGGAGTCCGCATTAGCCGCCGGTGACGCGCGCGCGGCTTCCCTGCTTAAAGTGTAGGCTATTTAAAGTATTACATATCTTTCCTTATAACATATGTTGGAAGTGTCGTCCTTCCTGTGTTATACAGGCATTGTATCTGGAAACCACATTCTGGCTGACGCGAGTGAGTTCTTCCACTGTAATGCCCCTAATTTCATTCGTAATGTTTTCTTTCAGCTCCTCCAATGTGTGAGGATTTGTTCGATAAACCTTATCTTCATCACGTACCGTACACGTCCAGCAGACTCGTACTTAAAATAATGTTTACACACAAAAATACGATGCTGCAGCGAAATGGGTCTCACCATGTTGACACTTTAACAATAACTGCACGTGCCGATGTTGCATCAAGGTCAGACCGGCTGCGCGCGCCTTCCGTCGCCCGGTCTCAAGCCTTCCGTCGCCCCCGTCTCAACTTATAATAAAGACTCGTTATAACATATACATATTAATTGTTCATGGGAAAATATGAAACATCTTTCATTATTTTTCGTCTGCTATCAAGCAAGCTACAATAAAAAGTCGAACTTTTCTCCAGATCAGTTAACCTAAACACTCGTATTTCCAATCTCATTGCCGATATTGTTTGTTACATTTTTGAACAATTGAAAATGCGAATCTGATGAGGTCAATCCGTTAACAGTGAGTGCACTCCACTTCAATTATTTGTCGCATGTGACCCATACTCTGAGTACCGGTAATATGTTAAAAGCCATTCAGTCTTGTTAGTGTGTTAAAATTAAACACAACTTTGAATTATTTTTCTATTAGTCTCTCTATAGCTTTGCATTGCATTCAGAAACACAGTCTGCTATTAATGCTTATTAAAAAGACAAGCTACATATTAATATGAAAAAATTATTGAAAAAATGTATTTTTTTAAACAAAATATTCAACATAAATAATCATTTTTTTCAAATTACTCATAATAAGAAAACAGCAAAAGGAATATCTTTCCATAAATACATATTTAAAACGCATTAATTAATTCAGTATTACTGGTACATTACCTAGAACATTCTTTAAGGCGTGGTCTCCTTACCTTCATCTGAATTCAAACCGCCTGACTTACATCTTGTACTGCTAGATGCTGTGACTGGTGGCTTTACGAGTTCTTTTAGTTAACACTAAATTCAGAACTTCGATCTGTTGAAGCTGGGAAACTCAAAGAACCAAAGTAATAGCATCTAGCAGTACAAAATTGGATATTTGGTATTGGAACTTAACTGAAAATTAGAAAAATCTCATTAACCTTTTAATTGCTGTGGCCATGATCATGAGGAAAATCTGCTTGAATTTGCCCACATAAGAGTCAACAGTATACAAGATAAGTATTTAATAAATTTTGATGTATAAAAATGCAGATCTTTATCCTTGTATTACAAATAACACTCATAAACTGAACTTTTAAAAAATTTTCCCAGTGATTTAAAATCTATCATCACAGTGAGGCTACAACAGTTAAAAGGTTAACATGTTCTAAGTAACGTAAATATAATAGCAAAATAGTGATTTCTTCCTTACTTATATTTATTTAAATAATTTTTATAAGAACGATATTTTACTTGAACATGACCATTTTTTATCTGCTTAACCAACCCAGCTGGCCATTTGCTTAGCCCTAGCAATATCAATAAAAACTATATATGTTTAATTTGCATATCATCCCCTGTATGGCAAACTAGCGAAGTGCATTAAATATTTATTACACTTTCGCTAGTTTGCCATACAGGGGACGATATGTAAATACTAAGATATAAGTGAGAATGATTATAAATTAGGCTATATTATTGAATCCTTTTCTTGGAATATTTTTTCTGGGGCAATAGTGTACCTGGGTGAAGAACTTACCTTTGACAGGTTATCCTTGGATTGCTTGGTAGAAATAATGTGAAAGATAACTCCACAGAGTATTCTAAAGCATCAACTCAACTAGCAATCAGAAGCTTATTAGAATAGAATAGAATGGTTACCTCCAAGAGGAAATGAAATAAGTCAAATTTTATCAAAGTGAACCTGGCGGTTAAATGATTGTTCCTAGAAGCACAGGACAAAAATGTGCACAACTTGCTTTAATCCTTAGAAATTTTGTGACAAAAGAGACATGAGATGTGCTTCCTTTTTAGGAATAACTATAAGAATTTAAGTCCACAGACTAAACTTTCCACTTTTTGTCCTCTCCTTGTAATGTGTTGTAATGTATTGTAGCAACTACAGTTAACTTTATATTAATTCAGTATTGGTAATATTATTGGTAGTATTACTAAGTTAACTGTTAATGTAATCTTAATTTTGTAAAAAATAATTATTACAGTATTGTAGTGAAAGTAGTAATGTCTTTAGATGTAGTAGAGCCATGTGTTTGATTCAGAAGTGAACATTTGAGTAGGTTATATTATCTATAGTAAATTCTTTGTCATTCGTTTATTTTTCGTAAAGTAAAGTAGATTTGCAGTCATAGTAGCCAAGATTGAAAACAGTGTACTTGATTTATGCTATTTATATTAGTCTGGAATTGTCGTTAACTTGTTCAGTAATGCATTATAATTTTTAATTAGAATAAAAATGAGCAGCTGGTTTTATGTTAATTGATTAATGGAAATATTATCATAGGCTGTTTGCATGTGTGTTTTTTCAGGAAGGTAAAGGATATTTCGTTCCTTCTCATCGTTATACATATTCTACATAGGTGATCTGAGTCATCTAGATTTAAAATCTTCTTCATGTACTTATATTAAAAGTGATAAGTAGCCAAAGTTTTTTTTTTTTAATTGTTAAAAATCCTTTATTCTAGTAGGTGAAAGTAGTGGGTATCTAAAAGTGCTGAATTAAAGATTCTGTCATTAGACTGACAATTGCATTGTTTTAAGCCTCTTCCACCCCCTTTGTCAAAATAATTTTTTGTTGCAAAATTATGCCTACATCAGGTGTTTATGTCAATTAGAATAACTACAAGGGCTGAAAATCTATTGGTGGAAACTGACATTTAAAATCTCAGCAAATCACAGCAAGTTCAAACCATTTTTTTCAGATGTTGGTTAGATATTCAGCATATGACAGGACAAATTTAATCCTTTTCACTAGATATGTCTTGACTTGCCCTAAAATGAAGTTAATGGTATTGATAACAGTTCAATTGGTTTAGATTTTCTTGACTTACAGAGATACTTTCGAAGAATATGCATTTCTTTACACACACACACAAATGATTGTTTAAAGCCTGTCATTTTTCTTTGCTTCAGTCTGGCCAATTTCATCTGTCACATTCAAGCATTCATCATTAAAAAGTTCTTGCAACTGTTCGTTATGATAATGCAGATTAACTCATGAGTGTGTGAGAGTCACGAATCATTGAAGAAATTCTGGTTTTCTGGTGTGTAAATGTCTTTAAGGGGTCACTTGCTAAAAATGCATATAATGTTGCATGTAATGAAAATGTTACACCGGGGATTACTAGCTAAAATTGCATCTAATGAAATGTTACATCAGTCTGTAGGGGTCACATTTTGAAACTGGCCTTAACAGAAATGTTAGGTCTTTAAAATTGGTCTGTAAGGGAGCACGTCCTAAAACTGCATGTAATGAAATCATTATTTCGGTCTAAGTGTTTGACTTGTTGGGTCCAAAAATGGTGTGAAGAAACTGGCAGCAAGACAGAGGGATACCAATCCTAACCCACCTCCTTTTACCATTGCGGAACATGTCTTTCTCTGTAGAGAGCATGCTAGACTTTGGCAGGATGCACAGGACGTTCCAACTATAATCTAACGAAACTGGTTTGAACTTACTGTTATCCATCGTGATTTTGTGGATGTGTTGCCACTCATAAATTTACAACCTTCATATGTTGTTTTTACAGATCTGCATTTTTCATATTTGTGGTGAGTTTGAACTTTGTTTGTAGAAATTTCTGGCTATGATACTTCTGACTTTCTAAATTAAATCAATTATAATAAAAAATAAATAAAGTTACATTATGGTATAGTAAAGATAACTCTACTATAAAAAATAATAATGTAACTTCCATTACTCTTTAGAAACCAAACACCTCTACTTCTTAAATTAAGATATATTAGTAATATTTATTCTAAATTAGAAGCCCTATTTAAAAAATCATAGTAATTTTTAAGGAAAGTACAGAGAGTCATGAGTTCAAACCTTTATGTTCTTGATGAGATTTTACTCTAGATGATTCATTTAAATATTTTAATTATAAGTAAAGGTAAATTTGTATTAGTAATTATTGTTAGCAATATATGAGAATTTGTCTTATTCTCATACACAGTAGAATATTATTATTACCTAACCATAAAAGAATATTCAAACAGTAGAATCAGAAAAACTGAACAGAGACTTCACTGGGGTCTGATAATTTTGTGTTGGTATATGTTCCTTCTGTGTGACATCGTGAACAGATCCATACATAAATAAATTCATTAAATTAATTTCTACTTCCCTTCCTAGGTTGCTGCACAGGCAAACTTTTCTGAACAAACAGACAAGAGTAATCATAAAAAAAAAATGGTTTAAGAGGAAAAATAATAATTTAGACACCCTGTAGAGAGAATTTCCATGAATGATTAAAAAGATGGCTCCACCCCTCCCCTGGTTAAATTCCAAAAACACTGTTTTCCCTTACTAATAGCTTTCTTAACAGTCAAACAATTGTGAAAGCACAAAGTGAAATTTAATTTTTAACTTTATTAACTACTCAGTCTTTATCAATTCCCTCTATCTTTTAGTTTTAATATACATTTCTATGAGATCCAACATAATCATGTTCAGCGATGCACTGACTAGTATGACCAATTCTATTTCCGAAAGCAAAAGTGATGCATTGCCAATAATTTACATGGTGTTCAAAAGATCAATCCTTGACTGGGAGAATAAATTAGATAAATAAAAAAGACCCAATACTATCAAGCTGTGCTGCAGTTTCCTATATGAAAATGTTTTATTTGCTAAAGGTTTTAAATTTTTAAAATTTCATACTATTGTTGTTTACTGTTTATCGTCAAATTTGCTATATATTCTTCCTCCCCAAGTAGTTTTCCCCTATCCTATTTACAGCGAAGAAAGTGGGGGAAAAAACCAGATGCAGTATGCTATGCCATGATTTTTCCCTATTATACTGTACCTCACTTTTGAAAAAAAAAAAAAAAAGCATACTCCCTCCCTTACAACATAATTATTTTGTGATATGCAAGAAATTGTTCTATACACTCAGCAGTAATTTTAATTACGGCAAAGTCTTGCACAGATTGTATTGTCTGTTTACAGACATTTATTTATTTCAGTAGAGATATTTTAAAAAGTATTTAATACCTACTTAAACAATATATAAGTTACATTATTTTGTTACCGAGAAATATTAAAAAAAAAACAAATCATTAAGATAGCAACAAAGGTCATCACAATTTACCGGTCACAGCCTTCTATACTGGAAATCACTACTGTTTATCGTCAAATTTGCTATAAATTCTTCCTCCCCAAGTAGTTTCACCCTACCTATTTTCAGTAAAGGAAGTGGGGAAAAAACCAGATGTGGTATGCTATGAAACCAGTGCTGGTATTCCAGCAGGCCTTCATGATAAAAACTTAAATGTTGAGGACAGAAAGTGCCTTGATACCCAAAGTCAAGACTTATGGGCTAAGATGTTGTCAGGTATCAGTCTTCCTTGATAGCACTTAGTACTTCCAGGTTCCTAGTTTTTTCATGAAAGAAATTTCTAACATTTTTTTCAGATACACTGAACTTCTTTTTTATGATTGCTTTAACAATTAAAGCCATAAACGTTGACACTGAAACAAACCTTGTTTCTAAAACTTGGAAGTAATATGAGGAGTTATGTTAAAACTTACTGTACTGATTCTGGATTTGTTTTAGCAGAAGGCAAAGAATAACAGCCTCCATGGTCCAGTTGTTAGTGTTGCTGACTATGGATCTGGAGGCCTGGGTTCTATTCCCAGTACCTCTAAATTTTTGTGAGGTAGAGTAATCTGGAATGAGCTACACTCAGCCTCATGAGGACAAGTAAGGAGCTACTTGAGAAAAGAAGTAGCTGCTTTGGTCAAGAAAGCTGTCTGTAACAAACCATGGGAATTGGCATGGTGACCAGCCCCCAATCCTGCCATCTGCCAGTGAAGTCACTTTTATTGTGAAAAAAGTTAAATCATTACCAAATCAGTTCTTATACATTGAACCCATTACTAGTTAAGTTCTAATTTTCACTAGCGATAGGCTTTAATTAGGTTTCATACCATTTACTACCCACTTTAAATATGTTTATCTTAAATATTCTTCAGATTTTAAAACAAATTGCTAGCTAGTATGATAACAAATTAAGGGTAGTTCTAATGTAAATTTTTCTTGTGAAAGGTGAATGTTTTCAATTCGCTGTGAGTTTTAGTGAGTTTTATTTAATGTGTGTGTGGCACTTTTTGAATTGTTGATTTTTGTGTTGGGCAGCAACAAGAACAAGACCCGACAAACCTTTACATTGCCAACTTGCCGCTCAACTTTAAGGAAAATGATGTTGATAACATGCTGGCAAAATATGGTCAGGTCATCTCCACAAGGATACTCAGGGATACAAATGGCCAGAGTAAAGGAGTAGGCTTTGCAAGGTAAGTTCTTACTTTTTAAGATAAAACCAGATTGGCCCTCTGAATATAATAGAATCTGTCTTGAAGGGGCAGGAATATGATTCCATAAAAGAATTCTCTAGTCAATTAAATATTTCAAATCTGCCACCTTTAATTATGGAAATGTAAAACTGCGCCTTTCAAAATTTGCTGCTCTAGACTGCAGCCTGCTATAGCCTATTGGAAGAAATGCCCCTGCTTACGAGATGACAGGTGCGAGTTTTTAGTTTTAGATTAAAAAAATAAAGCATACCGTAAAATTAACCTGTGCAAAAATTTATTCAGTGTGAACATATGGAACAGGTTCTGCTAACACCATTTTAAAACCTCAGTGCGCTTCCTGTTGCCAGTGCACACAAGCTTTAAGCGCCTGCTTCCTCGGTTTCAATTTGCAGGTTATTTTACCACATTCAAAATCTATCTTCTCCTACAAAAATATAAAAATAAATGTGGAAAAAAATTCACAATGTACTTTACAATGTGTTAATAAAATGTCTAATCAGATTTTTTATATAGGCCTTAGTTCTTTTTTTTAATATTTAGTATACTAATACATCAGTTTTTTAACTTTCATTTTTCTGGGTGGAATATTTTTATAACAAAAGGTATAAATATAATAAAAAATCAGGTTCATATTTTGATTTCTTTTTGAGATAGATTTCAATTTTTATTAAAAATAAGTTAAATTAACTAATGTCTCAAAAACTAATTGAGAAATTAAGCAAAATTTTAAACTTCAAAATCTGTTTATATTTCAATTAAGTGTGCAAAATTTCAAGTTTCTAGGACAAATAGTTCAGAAAATCACTCTCAACACTAAGGTCATTTCTTAAGTCTTCAACAACATTGTATGAAAGCTGGCACATTTGTTTTTGCATCCATGTCTTTTCATAGAGGTATCGCTGCAGAATCCATACAACTGAAATTTATTACAAAGGCTGTCATAAAAAACACTAAAACAAAGTAAATTAAACGATTAAAAAGTGAATTCACACTTCATCCATGTTGGAACTGTCAGGTAAATCATTTATGGATAAGTAGTCCATTGTTGTTATTATTTTTTTACCTCTGCTTGTTTTCATATTCGAATCAATAACAGTTTTTCAGTGTTACTAAACTGTGTTCCTGCAGCGAGCCTGTACTGCCATGCAGGGAGAATTCAGCCTTCAAAATATGACTTATACTACATAAAAATGTTGTAATTTCACTTCAGAGACTCTGTTGGGGGGGGGGGGGGGGGGGAAGGGCATATTTTTGCATACATACATCCAAAAGTCATGTTTTTAGCTTGATTAGTTCCCATTCTAGTTTTGATTAAAATGTGTTTATAAGCATTAGTATTGCAGCAAGAGCTTATGTAGTGTTTTAAGATCTAATGAAACACTCAGGTCTAATTTGTTTGGTTTGTTTATGGACATATTGCAAAGCTGTTATTGTAGTCTGTTGGAAGACAGCTAAAAGGATATAAAATATTCATGGGAAGGTTCTCAGTCTCTCGGATAGTGAGGATAGTGATGAACAGCACATGACACAGGCAACAATGAGCCTCTACCAGTTAAACTGGATTAAAGTAACAGGTATTTAACTTGAATGATTTGAATTTTCTTGGAAAATACTATTAATAAGTTCTTCACGGGCTGTCTGCAGAGTCGAAGGTTCCAAGCTTTTGGACTCCAGCTTTGAGTCATCTTCTGATTGAGAAGATGTTCAAGTATGCCTGTATATATGAAACTTTGACTACTGATAACACTATGTTACAAAATTTGACAAAAATTTTGTTTTCTTATTTTTGTGTGTTTATTTCTTAATTTGATGAAGTTGATTATGATTATAGAAGTCGTTTTTCTTAAGTGTCAATATTTGGGATGTGGTGATGAATTTTTTAAGTTTTCTTAAAAGCTACTAATATTGCATGCTTATTTAATACAACTAGAGTCCTATAAATTAAATCTAACACATTCATATTTTATTTTTCCCAAGAGCAGCATGGTATGCCTCACAGAACTTTGTGCCCTGGCACAATTTTGTGTTTCACTTGTTTAGATCCAATGTAATGTCTATATAACAAAACGTGTCTGCTGGGAATTGACAATTTCTGGATGTTGACATTTTACGTTAAAAGACAATTATCAAGATTACTTATAACCACAGAACTGCATTTTAACTTTCATATATGACAGGAAGACCTTTATGAAAAATATTGATGTATACAGTTGACTTGTTTAAGTTGAAACATCACATTAGAGTCATCTACTAGTGATCACTATAAACAACTATGATTGCCAGAAAAAACGGTAAATTTATAATTATTCAAAGACCGCTAAAATATTGAAAAGTTTCAACATCTGAAAAAAACTAACGGCATATATTCACGTTCAGCACATTGCTTTTATACAGTAAACACTAAGAAAAAACATAATTTTTTGTTACCTAGTGTAGCCTGTGAAGAACTTACCAAAGATATTTAACTTTCTAGATTCTTAAAACCAGCATCCAGGCACCTAAATAGGCTGTAAAACTATTAAAATAGTTAATATATATATATAAGCTTTAGGTTTATTGTTATGATTATAAACTCATTTATTTTATTATTAAGAAACTTTTAAAAATCATTAACAATGCACACATTCAGGAGTGGTATTTCATTGTTTTTATGGGGGATGCAACATTTGAAACAGTTGTTTATCTTCTGCCTAAAAAAGCCTCTTTAATTTGATGAAGTGTGATTGCCTATAATGCCTTCCATTAAAGCTAATTATTGTAAGAATAATTGGCGGGTGAATGGGTTATGATCTTTCGAAGTATAAGATCGGATTGTCATTATTAATACAAAATTTTTATTATCTTGGGAATGTTTTAGGGTCTATGTGATTTATACCTTATATTTTTACATATGGGGTATCTTATTATCCTTTATTAATTGGGTATAAATCGTTTAAGATTTTTGATTCTGGTTGGAGAGAATATATACCTTTTTAACTTGTTGTACATCAATAGCAGTATCACATGCAATAGCTAATCAAGCTAAAGATAGCAATTTTTCTTGCTTTCCAGTGATTTGGCAGTATGTTTTCAGCTGTCTCAGACAAGAATAAGATCTTTCACTTCAAGCTGAGTTCATTGGAATTGTGATATAACTGAACAGTATGAACATTCATGGGAAAAACTTCTTTGAATTTTTATATAGTCCCATTTTTCACTTTTTCTCTCAGTGCTCCTCTTGCCCCCTCTCTCCCTGAGTCTGCATCTGCATGCATTGACATGGTTGTGACGGTGACAGTGGTGAGGTACAGAAGGGGGCCTGACAAGGGAGCAACAAACTCTGATAATGCTTTGAAAGTCCTGGCATGTGATTCATTGTGAACAAAAACACCATTTAAAAGCATAGTAGATTGTACAAGCTATTAGTCTAATACTTTTGTGTGCTTCCTAGTTTGATAATGTAATGTTGAGAGTTTCAGAGGTTGGGAGACCACATTCTTTTGTGTGGTGTTTAAAAAATATGGCAAGAAATCCTACACAATTAATTTTCTTTGCAGGTTATTTAAAAAATGCAGCACTGTATTTCCTGTATATCACATTCTATGTAACTCATATAAATCCAAATACCAGGAGAAAATTTGTAAGAATATGAAAATGTACTTCTGTTACAGAATGGAATCGAAAGAAAAATGTGAGCAGATCATCCAGATTTTTAATGGAAGTCCACTGGCAGGCTCAAAAGAGCCTCTGTTGGTAAAATTTGCCGATGGTGGAAACAAGAAACGTAGCCTATATAAGAGTCCAGATCAGCGGATGTGGCGAGAAGGAGAGGTAAAGTATCATGTTTTTTTGAAACTATATAATCTAATAAATAGTGAATAATATTAATCATGAAATCAGTTACCTTCAAAGTACAAATGTTAATAAATAAAATGACCTACTCATGAACTGAAAACCTGCAGTGCACATCACCCCTTGTGGAAGTACATCCCATAAATAAAGAATAAATCATAAGAAGTTTCTTCTCGTAGATTGTGACAAGTACACTTTTTATACTGTATAAGTTCATTTTATACTAAGGGGTTGATTTGTAAGTGTAAGTTTTTTTATCAACCATGTAAGACTGAAGGACTCGTGTATATCCCTGTTGATTCTTCGTGCACTGTTGGCAATTTATTGGATAGTCAACATGCGCGTACCGGTACTAACTGTTATTGGTTCAGTATTTACAGAACTTTTGATTGAAGTTGTTTAAGCAACTCCTCAAACTGGTCCTGTTAATTTGACATCATTGGATCCTTTGATAAATTATGTGTATTAGAGAAATGCCTTCTTATATTCTAATGTGGTGTATACCTAACAATTGTTCTACACAAGAAATAGCATGCACTATCATCTTCAAAAAAGAAAAATACAGCAAAAATTATCCCATATTGTGCTTAGAGGAGAAACCAAGTAACACGCTCTAGAAAATTAAAAATCTCACACTCAGGTATAATCATATTCGCTTGCAAAGGGTTAAAATCTATATGTTTATTATTATTTGAGTATAACAAGCATTAGTAGGTTAATAAACTTCATTTTTCCTTTGCGGGTATTTGTCAAATTTGAAGGATTTGTTCTGATGTATGGAAGTTTGACCTGTATATTTTATTTTTCAAGTTATCCCATAAACAATAGTCACATACCGTTAGAAGAACTTAAAGACATTATCACAAGAGAAATTAACTCTATCACGGAAGCTGAACTTATGCGTGTCAAAGAAAATTTCTGAAAAGGTGCTAGTGTTGTGTGGATGTAAGAGAAGGATATTTCCAACATCTGTTGTGATAAGGTACGTGGTTATTTTCATTGTAATTTTAACTGTAATCATGAGAATATGAATCATTACACCGTTAGCAGCTTTATTTGCGTAGATATTATTTCACCTCATTGCTCGGGAGTTAGAACTGTGGCCGCCGCAATGCAGAAACCAGTATGATTGACCAACTCTTACATGAAATACACTGTACGTAATTATGTTTAGGCATTATGAAAACTAGAAATGAAGTAATAACACTTCTAGTGTGACTTAATACTCAAGGGTACTGGACAGCATCTGCTATAAGACATGCATAAGACATAAGACATGTCACGCATGCTTCGAAAAGCCTGATGTTCAATGACTAAGAGTGTGTTAATGTAATAAACATAATATACATTAAAAACCTCTTAGAACTTTTAACTTGGTTCCAATTTTATAAATTTTACATACAGTTCAAGAACTGGAATTGCGACCCACTGAAGCAGAATAATTCTAAAAACCGGAACTTGTTTATGCAGAAACCCAATTTTTACACCCTTAGCTACTGTAGCACATGGACCAAAAACAATAGCTACTGTAGATATATAAGCATTCATGAGCCACAGATTATTGTCTCTGTTGGACACTACATGAGAATATTATAGGAGAAAAAAATTCCTCCGGCACTGGGACTTGAACCCAGGACCTTTGGCTATTCGCGCCAATGCTCTACCAACTGAGCTAAGCCGGAGCTCAATTCACAGCGCCAGATAGAACTTCTCTCCTATGACTGATTGCCCTAATGGTCTACCTCACAGACAGACAAGTTATGTCATATGCAGTACTGTGAGGCACACTAATTAGTGATTTTTGTGACCGGGCTCCCACTGTTATTGTACAGTTAACATTCAAGATAGATATATAAGCATTCATGAGCCACAGATTATTGTCTCTGTTGGACACTACATGAGAATATTATAGGAGAAAAATTCCTCCGGCACTGGGACTTGAACCCAGGACCTTTGGCTATTCGCGCCAATGCTCTACCAACTGAGCTAAGCCGGAGCTCAATTCACAGCGCCAGATAGAACTTCTCTCCTATGACTGATTGCCCTAATGGTCTACCTCACAGACAGACAAGTTATGTCATATGCAGTACTGTGAGGCACACTAATTAGTGATTTTTGTGACCGGGCTCCCACTGTTATTGTACAGTTAACATTCAAGATAGATATATAAGCATTCATGAGCCACAGATTATTGTCTCTGTTGGACACTACATGAGAATATTATAGGAGAAAAATTCCTCCGGCACTGGGACTTGAACCCAGGACCTTTGGCTATTCGCGCCAATGCTCTACCAACTGAGCTAAGCCGGAGCTCAATTCACAGCGCCAGATAGAACTTCTCTCCTATGACTGATTGCCCTAATGGTCTACCTCACAGACAGACAAGTTATGTCATATGTCATATGTCTCCTATAATATTCTCATGTAGTGTCCAACAGAGACAATAATCTGTGGCTCATGAATGCTTATATATCTATCTTGAATGTTAACTGTACAATAACAGTGGGAGCCCGGTCACAAAAATCACTAATTAGTGTGCCTCACAGTACTGCATATGACATAACTTGTCTGTCTGTGAGGTAGACCATTAGGGCAATCAGTCATAGGAGAGAAGTTCTATCTGGCGCTGTGAATTGAGCTCCGGCTTAGCTCAGTTGGTAGAGCATTGGCGCGAATAGCCAAAGGTCCTGGGTTCAAGTCCCAGTGCCGGAGGAATTTTTCTCCTATAATATTCTCATGTAGTGTCCAACAGAGACAATAATCTGTGGCTCATGAATGCTTATATATCTATCTTGAATGTTAACTGTACAATAACAGTGGGAGCCCGGTCACAAAAATCACTAATTAGTGTGCCTCACAGTACTGCATATGACATAACTTGTCTGTCTGTGAGGTAGACCATTAGGGCAATCAGTCATAGGAGAGAAGTTCTATCTGGCGCTGTGAATTGAGCTCCGGCTTAGCTCAGTTGGTAGAGCATTGGCGCGAATAGCCAAAGGTCCTGGGTTCAAGTCCCAGTGCCGGAGGAATTTTTCTCCTATAATATTCTCAATAGCTACTGTATTGTTGTTGTCAGCACTGTCGATATCAGATAATTTTCTCTACAGCATATCATGTACATCGCTAATAAATGAAATGTGGACAGCAATAAACAGATGCAGGAATTAAAGAAGTAAGCCATTAATTTATAGTGTATTTGGACTAGTACTTATGAATTATGGCTGCAGAATCAATTATATTAATGATCAAAGACCTTGAGTTCTGATATTCAGTTTTCAGCTGCACTGAATATTTTGTGTAGATTATAATATAAATAACAATATACATAATCAGGGCCCTGATTCTGATGACCTAAAATTGTTCGAAAAATTACCTATAAAATGACCCTAAATTTTAAAGAAAATGACAATGATTACAAAGAATTACCTAAAAACTGATATTTTATTTATAAAAATTATTATTGTGCACACAAAGATACAGAATAATTTGTACGTAATTCTAAAAACTGTAAATGTAAAAAGGATATTGTAGGTCTAAAAACTTTGTTCTTGATTGGAACATTTGAGAAGAAAAATAAGAGAATTGTTTTAAAGTATATTCTACAAAAATGTTGTATTATAGTAATCTAGTCATTTATTTAAAGTAAATGCATAAAAATGACAAAATAAGGAAGCAAATGACACGAAAATGACAAAATAATGACGTAAAATTGAAATAAATGCCCTAAAAATATAAAATTGCATAAAATGACAAAAAATGACCTAATAAAAATGCATTTCTATAATCTAGAGGCCATGATTCGGATTTATCTACAAGTTGGCAATGTCTTGGCAGCATCAATAAAAAGGTGACATGTCATTAGAATCCGGGACCTGTACATAATAAATAAATGAGCGTCTAAAAGTGTCACGTGTATAAAACTGTTTTTTACATTATGTATTTTACCTTTCTCTTTACTTGTAAAATATTTGCAGATAAATTACTCGTCCAACCCTGCTAGGATTTAAGCTTTCACTGATGTTCACCAGCCATTGTGACACCAGGCAACACAACTGCTGAACATGTACAGAAATGGAGCAGGCAGTTCATTGCACATTGTGTGGGGGATTATACGGAGATACTCAGAGAAACATGTGATCCTTTTATTTCTATGTTTTGAGGACAGCTGTGATAATATTGTCAATGCATATTTCCAGGGTGCACCAGTAAGTTATGATCCAAGTGCGATGACGCAAAATGGAGTTGCCACCCAACACATGCTTCCTACTGCACTAACACATTACGGTCGTCAGTACGGTGCTGCACAGACTATGCAGAGCTACTCGCTGCCTGGAAACCCTTGGCTACAACAGTACATGGTACCAGCAGCACCACACATGACTCAAGTGGAAGTAAGTACTTTGTCATCTGTAGCATTCCAGAAGATTATGAAAGAATTTATTATTCAGGATGGGATAAGAATTTGATAAATGGGACTATGATATGCTGATAAAAGAATTAGATTTTCTGACAAAATACAATAACACTTAAGTGTACAGAATTACTCCCAATGTTGTTTTAACTCAGTTTTTTTAACAGAAAGACTAGACACAGTTGCAGCTTTTCGATAGCAAAAATATTTCAAAGTTTATTATTTCTTCAGTCTTTGATAAACAGGGAAGGTATTTATGGAGAATCATTGTATCATGTTGGAGATTGGTTTGTACTCTTGGTGAAGATTAATGGAAAATATAATTATTTTAGATTTGGAGTATCAAGTCAGCATGATTATCATTTTCTAGTACCATAAATCCTGGCCATAATTAACATGAAAGGTTTATTGTATTTTTGGAAAGGTGTCGTAGGTTCTTGTATGTACAGTCGGTCAAATAAAAAACGTTGGGACTCGTATGCAGTTAAAATTATAGTTTTAACGCATTAGTTCACAAGTTTCCTATAAAAAACATAAAATACCGGTCATTTTTGGAACATATGAGGCCATGCGACAGGAGGGAAAAAATGAATGAGGGAAAAATGAAAAACGCGGAAAGCGCAATACACGATATTCAACTTAATATATTGTCATAATTCATTTTGCTTCGTGTCATCGCATCACATACAAATGCTAGTTTGAGAGAAAGTTTAGTTAGGGCTGTAATTGACCTGCATTTTTCGGCCTCTGAAGCAGCCAGAAGGTTCCATATTTATGAAAGAGCATCTCAGAGGTGGGAACTCCACTATAATGCGACCGGAAGTTTTCATAGGAAACGCGTATTTCGATGCTAGATTGGTTGCAGAAGTTGAACGTAAGTTATTGATTTTGCACTACAAATACCGGTATTATAAAATAAAATCTTTAAAAAATGCTCCTTGAATAATCATATTCCTTGCGAATTTATCAATTATTAATATTGTAACAAGGGCTCGTCGGGGTTCAAAATGAGAACACCGAGTTTATAATTGAAGGATGGAGGTTTCTTTATTTCCTACAACAATTGTCGATACAGCCAGAAACTCCAGACTACTTGCCAGTTCACTGTCCTGTTCAGTGCTCACTCTCACTGTGCTCAGTCCTAATTACAGCACTGTTCCAGTCCAATCCAGATCATCCCACGTCGCGCCGGTCAACTCCACAGTCCTCGCTGCCGCTGTGCGATCCACCCGCCGCGCCGAGTTCCCCGGGACGGCACTACCTCAGCCCAGATCAGCTCACCAGCTCTTCCGTTCACCCTTCCCTCCGGTCACTAATTCCCCGTTGACTAGCTATTCCGCTCTCGGGTCCCTCCGGTCACTGGCTCCTCAGCTTCCCAAGACACACTCACTTGAGGCCGCGCTGATCAGTCCTCTCCGTCCAGCTCACCCTCTGACGCTGACGCTCGCCGCTACTCACGGACTGCCTCTCTGACTGTTCCCTCGTTGACCCTCTGACTCTTCACGGACTGTCTCTCCTCTGATGTACTGACTCTTCGCACTGAACTCTCTTCATTCACTGACTGTCTCTCTCAACTCCGATTCACTGACTCTTCACTGTACTGCCGCTCCTTCACTGACTCGGCTTGGTTGCTCGTACTCCTTATATAGCCTTAACGAAAGTTCCAGAGTCGAGATCTGGAAAGCTCCGCCCGTGCATGGTCTAGAATGTCCGCGCGGTGCGCCGTCAAGCCCTTAGCGCCTGGCTCCACCTCTGGCCCCTCCCACGAGCGCGCGCCGTCACTCACCGCGCCGTGCTAGGGAGTAGGCCGCACCCGTCGGCGCGCGGCTCCAATCAGCAATAAGAGGGCCGTCCCTTTCTGGATTTATCTAACTAGTTCTTTTGGCCCGAGTCCTTCTTCTATCAGCTTCTAGGCTTTTCTGGCTTTGTCACAATATTATAAGAATTTGCAACCAAGAATATGGCGGATGTGAGACATATAGCCACAGCCTTCTATACATGTTCGTTTTGGAACAAAACTGACTAAATAATCAAGAAAATACATGGATAGACAAGAGGCGTGTGTGAACCTAACCTTAAGTCTTCCTGTACATGCGCATATGCTCGTTCGTGATACTTAATCAAATACCGCCCGACGTTTTTTATTTGACCGACTGTACATGTATTAATTTGTGAAAAGTTAACATTGATAGTGTTGGTCAAATATAACATTATTTTTTTCTCCCTATATTACCTGTGATACATATTGCGAGAGTAAAAACAAATGTTCATGTCCAGCTTTCATATTTCACATTCTCGTAAGGAATTGTGCAAAACTAGAATTTTATAGGTCTGAAAATGTCATTATAATGCCCTATTTAAACACATAATAAGCAAGTATATGTCCCTTAAGTGTAAAATAACTAGCAGCAAATATATAGAATGGAACAGAATAAAGTAATTGGCATTAATCTTTCATTGATCTTTGGTTTAACTTGTGAATAGTTTGTATTATGATGAATTCCAAAAACTCCCCTACTTTACATTCAGCCTCGAGCCCTGCATTTCAACTGTAGTATGAAAGCGTTGATACTGCTTACAAACATGGAAATTCTTGCTATTCATCCAACAAAATGTTAATACCTTCTTTTGTCCAGCCTGAGAAATGACTAAGGGAGCTTTACACAGGTACTGGCAGGTAACAGAGGCCTAGGTTGCACTGATTGGTTGGTTTTGTCAGATGATTGAATGGGTTTGTCAAGTGTTTGACCAAAGTGAAATTGCACCATGGGTAACAAAAATGTTTTACAATAAATTTAACTAAAAATTTGATCATCAGTAGTGGACATTACCTTGATTTTGATCAAATAAAAAAGTATATCAAGTAAAAATTATTTTGCCCATCATAAAAAAAAATTGTTAATGTCAAAACTTTGTTAGTTTTGATCTGCCTGTGGTAGTTTTAATTGTAAGTCCTACTTCCAGGATCAGTATGCTTGTCAGTTGGCTACCTCTCCTCAAATGCATAATTACAAGAACGAAAATCAACACTCCAGGGGCATATCCGTGGTAAGTGGATTGTGCCATAGTGCTAACTCAGATTAAATCCACTTGCCACTATCCCTTATTTTCCACAATCTGTAGATTTGAGATTCCATTCTGTACCTTTATAATTACATAATTGCAATAACAAAAATTATTTCCAGTGCTTTGAGTTTTGTGTGTGCGTTTGTACTAACAGTAAAATTTAAAATATGGAGGAAAAAAATCTTAACAGTGGGAATTTTGTGCGTGAGTATTGGGAAGTAAATTATTTATTTTCTGGCTTGCTTCAGTAGTTTGTTATTCACATTTTGCTTGTTAGATCACAAAATATTTGTATAAATAAGGATTTTTCCCCCCCTAGAAATTTTAGTTGTTGTGAAGGTAGCAACCATGATGGTATTAATCGCACACTTTATCTTGAGCTAAACACTCCATAATGCTGAAAACAGTCCATATCAAGAAGGCCTCGCTCGAAAAAATGAAGATCGTGGCCCGTTCCCAGTGTTGCCATACCCAAAAAATGTCCCATAGCGCCATTCTTGAACTTACTACTGTCTATTTTTTATTTGTTTACAACATATTACTCTGCAAATGACATAATTAAATCCAGGGACATTAGAATAAAGGTGTTGTGGAAATGGTCGATATAAGTGACAACAAAGTTAAAAATGAAGATTCTTTAAACCAAGAAGTGTCGGACATCAGCGAATAAACAATAAACCAAATAAATGAATTGAAAGGAAAAGCATTTTAATGTGTTTTAAGCTGAATCTATCGGAGAATAGAACAAGTCAGTCTTGATTATTTTGCTAGAAAGTTGTAATATTTACCTATAAACTCTCGTGAAAAATGTTTAGTTATATTATATTAATTCAGGCATGTGAAAGTGAGTATTCAAATAGGCCTTCATGTACAATGCTATGACTTTTAAACCGATTTTCTATATTCTGAAGACTGGGAGAGAGATTGTCCAAAGAAATATATTACTTAATTCCTTTCTCCAGCAATAGATTATACTATAATAGGTTTGTTCGCAAAGCAGTCAGAAACCAGGAACATATCGTTCGCGCATGCGCTCTTTCTGCACACGCGTTCGCAAAGCGAGAATCCGTGATTCTGATTTCAATTTTCTGTTCGCAAAGCTCTCACGGACAGTTTCTGTACTATAAGAAAAGTTTGCAGGCTCTAGCATGAATTGTTATCAGAGACATGCGCAGTAACCTATTTTCACACGCCTGACTCCTCCCTCCTATAACATTGCGCCAGATTTATAAACATAGGCTACTTATAGTATGAATAATGGAAGATAATTAAAAGTTTCCCAAAATATAGATTATATTGTCGATGTATATTGCATTTATAACATGTCAAAGGGAAATATATAGCCTATTTTATTTGCATATCATATCGATTAAACGCAGAAACTATCGATTCCAAATTCTTGTAACCGTTCGCAAAGTGCAAATCATGGGTAAGTTACAGACTGGACATGCGCAGTACAACAAATTCTCAAGCGGTCACGGATTTGCTTTGCGAACAAACCTATTATCTGCATCAATAAAAACTCTTTAGTTTGGTAGTGAGAGTCGAATTTGCTACGAATTACAATTAGTTCCATTGTGTGCCAGTATAAAACTAACGTTATATTTTCTAGTAGTTGGCAACCCTTCAGAAATGACGTCAATTTCAACTCACCGCCTTCTGCAATAGTCAGTCTCTTAAACTGCATGCAATATCAGCTCCCCTCACCCCCACATTTTTTCGGCTCAAGATAAAGTGTGGCGTAATAGCAATTGTGATTATTACTTTTTGTGTATAAAAAGCAAGTAAATCAATTTATTGAACACTTTTTTAAGCAGATAAAAGTGCTTTAATGTTGCTATTAGAATTCACAAGCAAAGTACCAAACACATTTTTTTAAGTTTAATATGCATTCAATATAACTGATAGTATCATCTTTAATCACATTTTTAAAAATTCAATCATGCCTTTGTATACAAAATTAGTGTTTCATTACAAAAATAATACAGTATTCAGCTTTCCTTGACTGAGGACTGCCTAGAGACAAAATGTATTTAAAGATTGCTAACAATAAATGGTGCTGCTTGGATAATTCCAAGTTGCCTTCTAGACACAGCATACCCATCCATCCTTAAGGATAAAAGTGTCAAAAGATGATGTAATAAATACGTTAAATAAATGCAACATTATTTCCATAATAATCCATGAAAGTTGTGGAATTCATACATTAAAAACCGAATATAATTTTCAGAAATAGCAAGTATTAATATAATTATATACCGGTAGCTTAAAAAGACAATATTTTTTTTAGAACTTTAGTAAAACCCTTTGTTACTAAACTTCAACTTTCCTTTAAAATATTTTGAAGGCCAAAACCTCTGCAGATATTCTGGAGTAGTCCCATAAACTCCAAATAATAACCAGATTATTTTAGTTTGTAGCTGTTTTATAGTACCATAAATGTGCTCAGAGTCTGAAGTCAAACAGCCCTCATTCACGGATATCAATCTTAAGCAGTTGGTATAAACGTTACCGATAATTGCAACCCATGGTTTGGTAAACCCTGATGTGAAACCAATCCCATAAGAATATTTTTTTAAAATGAAGTGTGAATTGCATTTTTCAGATGATGCCACCATCAGCAGATCCTAGTTCGATGCAGTACAGTTCTGTAATCCCTCAGCTTACTACACATATGGCTTCACTGCAATTGGGAACTACGGGATCTGTAAGTAAAAGAATTTCATTATATTATAATTAAACATTCCTTTATTTGTAAAAATGTTGTCTATTTCATATAGCTCTGTAACAAGCTTTAGTTTCAAAGGCTAAGAGTGATTTTTCTAAGGTTCCGTGATATTACATATTTTTGCTAAACTAGACAACTCCGAAGTCACCATGTCTGTCATACCATTCCAATTACTATGAAGTGTACAATAATGCAATGGCGTATTTTGGTTTGAAGACCCAAACAATAGTACACAAAACACACATACATATATTTTTTTCAATTAACATGCTTTGAAAAACCTTGTTTATCACAGTTTTATAACAGAAATAAACAAATTATAATCTTAATTAGACACTTAAACACTACAAAAATTTAAAACTCCACACTCCTAGGACATAAATATCCCCATGCTTGCGTATACACAAAGAAACCGATCGCCAGAGCAGTATCAACATTGGAAACATTGTCATGCCCATGCAGGGGGAAAAGGAGTATGCACATTTCTGTGAAGAGAGTAAACACACAAGCTGGTGGTGTCTAAAAGTTGTTTCATTTCAAGAGCAGTTTGCACACCTGCCAGCAGTGGTTTTTTGTGGGAAGCCAAGAATGGATAAAAAGGTGTTAAAACTTTATTAAAATTTTATTTGTTTTCTTTACACTTTTCTTAATAACACCAACGTTTTGTCCATATTACACTTTTATGGCTGCAGTGTACTCATATTTTCAGTTTTCCTTTATTTGTTCATTGTTGTGTTTAGCTTGACAAAAATTGAGGTGATGCAATTCAAGTACTGGCAATATGCAGCAGTAAAATTCTTGTTTGCTATTGAAACTTTCAGAAAACATGAGGGGACACTACATACGAACATAGATATGAATTTTAATTTTTGTCTGTTTTACATTGTCATGTATTTGTTTGTACTGGAAAAGGATTGAGTTTGTATTTCCATTAGAAACTTGGTTAAAAAGTGCTTAAATTACATACTACCAGAGCATGCTGTCATTCATACTAATCGTATTTGGTTTTTAAAAAAAACTTTATTCATTTATTTGAAGTCTACTAAACTAAAAATTTACATATCAGCTGAAGAGTGACGCTTCATTGATACAAGTGATGTGAGCATGTGTTTGCACATTAAACACTTGTCAGTATAACCCCGATTTAACAGATCCTTGATTTATCATTTTCCCTCATTTTACACCAAATATTGAAAACCCCAGATAATATCACATATACCCAATGTACAGTGATACCTCGAGATACGAGTTTAATTCGTTCTGTAACCTTGCTCGTATCTCAAAGCAATTTTTCCCATTGAAATTAATTGAAATGCCATTAATCCGTTCCAGCCCCAAAAATGCTACCCCAATTGTTTTTGTTACGTGTTTTTGAATAAGAAAAATGTATTT